>JAQJVK010000008.1:27312596-29712596 GCA_035578135.1 Flexamia atlantica | reverse complement strand
AATTATTCACGTTGGACTATTGGAGATGTCATGTGTTCAGTGGAAGGTGATTATACCATTTAATAAGGGATTAAAATATTGAAGATTACCAATCAAATTTCACACTAGGTTTTTAGAAGATTTACTTTTTTGAGTTATTGATGAAATCGCAAACAAAACTAATAATTGATCAATAAAATAGTGTCCCAGACTACCAACTAGAAACAATATAAATATTTTGTTAGGGTTTGTTATATTCGTTATAAAGGTATTCAGTGGTTTTTTGAAAGTATGAACAATTTAGGTTTTATCAGTTTTTAAATTCTCAGATTCACTCTAAAACGATCAGAAAACAAGAAGAAAAAAATCTAATAGTGGTATAGTAGGATTTGAAATTAGTACAGGGTATTTTGCAATATATCATCAAATTTTGAGAATTCAACAAAATGACAATGGGTATTTTTCAAATAAAAAAAATACTCTTACGTTTACACTATGACTTACTGTTACTATAAAGCAACACCATATATACTTAAGCCGTATTCCTTAAGATTTAATTATTTTTATCTTTTTAGAAGAGCCCCAAATGAAATTTAGTTTTAACAAAATGCATTTTGCCATAACTTTTTAGTCATTATGGTGATTGTTAAAGACGATTTTAAAAAGCTTTTTTTAACTGCTTCCCAACAGATGGAAGCAGTTCATTAAAAGAAGAAGTTGATTTTTATTAAAAATGTTGGATTTTACTGTGTTTTAGCTGAAAAATTATTTACTTTTTCATGTTTTCCATGGTGCACCTGATCTATATTATTACACTGATGATTGTGATGATGAGTGTTTATTGCGATGCCTTGATTGTAAACATGTGGTGGTATGCTCTAATAAATCTTTAATGATTCAGCAGCAGCGTCTTAAAATTTGTCTAATAGATTTATGATGAACTTATTACTTATTATTCATTTTTAATATATTGATTTGATTCTTGATGGACAGTTTATGTAAAAAGTCTTCACTTTTAAGTTAATATCCATTTCCTTGGATATTTTAAGAAACCGTTTTGGGTAAAAATGTCAATCAAGTGGACGAACGTCTTGTAATAAAATGATTATAACCCAGTAGTAATTTAGTGGTTTTAAGGAAACCAAATATGTTTGTTTTATTTCAGTACAAAGTGCTAGATGTTAATTTAAACTGCATACAAGACGGAACAGTACTGCCTCCAATCTGTATTATATCACTCGACTTGTTCATTACTTGCCAAATTTTCACCCGCACAATTACACGAACTAGAAAGCGGAAAGACGAACTAAGACTTCTTCATTGAAACTAATGATCTTTAGGTCCTAGCAAATAACTAGTTGTAGTACTCTAAATTCAATTGTGCTCACCTCTCGAAGCAGCAATGTGCTCCGTATCTTCATCTTAATTGATGAAAATAGTTTTAATTGATTTAATATAAAGAACGCTTATTTACATGAGAGTAAAAGATTTCTGTCTGTATATAAATCATGGCATCAGCTTTTAAAACTTGGCAACTAATATATTTTATTGTATCTTTGATTTCAGGACTTTACCTCAGCTTCAAGTCATCGTAGAGTAACGACTGAGTCATCATAGTAGCATAGTGTATTTTTATCATTCCTTTAAATCTGTCATCATAATCCTCATCATCATAAACATTATCATCATCCACAATCATCCATCTGCAATTTTCTTTCTTGCACGCAATCGTTTACATGACTACTAGTTATGTTTTTGTTGGTAAAATAAAACTTGGTCCCATTTTTTACTTAAAAATTTTAACTTTTTTGGTATTTATGATTCTATTTGAAATTACATGAATATGCAATTAGTTTTGCATTATATGTGCGTAAGTGTTCACTCATTAGTTGTTTTTCTTTCATTTAAGATCGTACTGTTTTAATCTTATATGACAAAGTTATATGACAAATTTAAATATGTGTTTTTGCATTCCTAAAACTTTTAAATTTAGTCGAGAGATTTTTACCATCCAAGATTATGCCAGTTTTCATTCATAACTAGTAGAGTATGCGTCACTAATAGAGGGTAGGTAAACGATCTTTGCAGGTTAATCCAAACACCAACTGACTGTTAAATCATTTTCTTGCTATCCCACACAAGAATTGAAGTACTCCATTACCATGTATATTATGTATATATGTCCATAGTTTAGTGTTTACTAAATGCAAAACCTAGAATAAAAATCATAGGCATTTTTAAATGTATTTTTGTGATTCTGTACATACCTATTGTATTTCTTGTTGTTTAGGTATATTTTTACAACATTTTTTAATAAAATTTTTAGAATTTGTATTATGAGTTTAATTTATCACCCCAAGTAAGACCTCTTTATATACAAAGGAAAAAGTAATTATAATCCGAACTAACCAGTAAAAATCCCGTGCTTGAAGGTTCAAATTTACAATTTAACAGAAATTGACAAACTTACTGAATATTGAGTAATAATGTCAATGAAGTGGATGAACGTCTTGTAATACATTATTTATAACGCAGAAGTAATTAAGTGAGATAAAAGACACCAAAATTTTTTTCTAAGTTATTTTATAATTTTTGTGAGTATTTATTTTAAGGCTGGGCTCATTTTAAAATTGTTAGAAGACTAGGAAGTGTTATGTATAAGGTGATAAATCGATTAACCAATAAATTTATAAACAATTCTTACACAAGGAAGTTAATACATAAGTTACAAATATATTGATCATTCCTTTTATCCCTGTTACAATATTAATTCAAATCTTAATGGCCTCAGGAAAGTCATTTAAAGGAAAATTATCACGGCTTGATGTATTTTGAGTAAAATTATATGTTTACTCAGATATTTGTTTACTGTATTAATTTAAGTGAAATCGTTATACAAAGGAATATTCCCGTGGATTTACTTGTCTTCTGGGACTACCGCAAGGGCTCAATAATAACTAACATTACTGTTAGGATGCCTGTTAGGTAAGCCGTGTTGACCTAAGGTAATTGACTGTTGAAAAAATGCAATTGATTCCAATAAAATAGCATACATGTACTGTACTCTTAAAATAACCATAATGTCTTGCTACTTAACATAGAAACCAAATATTTTACTCTAATCCTTTTTTTAGGAAAAAAGAATACTAGAAACATTAATCTAATCTAACATTTTGCGGAAGGCTTGGATTCCATTAGTGCAGAGACGTGGTGCAGTAAAGCTAGCCAAGTGCATGCAGAGAGAGTGCGCTGCGTAGCCGCGGGCCTTCCTGCATACTGTAATTGATGCAATTCCACCGATGAAGGGGAAATACGATTGAGCGTAATTATTAGTCTCATAACAGACAATTTCGTTCTACATAACCTGTAGATAAACATTAGTAAGTTTTGCAGATGGAATGCAAGGATATCTACTTTTACTTTCCTGAAAACTTTTTAAGCTTCTATTAAAATATATTCTTTCTGTCTTCTGTGTGAAGTGCTGTCCCGAAACTTCAAAACGTAATATGTAACGAAGGTACCAATTATCGACTTAAAATTAATCCTACACGTTACATATAAAACATTATTTTAATTCTTAATGTAACAATGAATAGTCTCAGTAGAAAAAAATAAATTATCAATGTCATATTCATATACATGGTTAAACTAGATATATTACACATATTATATTTAACCCTCAATCACATATTTATGCTATTTAAAGAGGATCTTCTAGGGAAAACGCTTATTTATAGCAGCCATATTGTGGGACAACTTCGAATTATCCGTCTATCAGTCAAAAGTTAGTTAATATAAAATAAATTCATAATAGCACGTAATCAGTTCCCTGTCTTACACAATTTTGGAAATTTTGTATGGACGGGGACCATGTCCCAAAAACTCCTCAGTTCGACTTCACGAGACCAACTAGTCCCCTTTTCCTAATTGACCATAGTTAGTTTCAATTGTCCTTCTCTAAACCATGGCTGAACTTTTAAGTCGAATTCAACACAACATTTTTAAACATTCACAATTTGATTGGATATTTCTTTCAGCTCAAAAAGGCTTGTGATTATGCAAAACATGACATCTGATTGGCAGCCAGTCAAGGAGTAAATACATTTCTTTATAAAAGTTTTAAGAGAGAATAAGAATGTAATACCAATGTGTAATTTTTAAAACGATCCAGTCAGATACTTTATGCAAGCAAACTTACAATCTGTATTTGCTGCAAAGGCATTGTTTTGATAGTTGGTTTCCTGCTTGTATATTACATACAGCTGTCTGCTGTCTTGCTCTGATGTCCAATGTTATTCCAATAAACCAAAACCGTAGTTTGAGGGGTCTCCAAGGCTTTCTGGGTCCACGCACTGGCCTGGGATCCTCAAAAGGATCATCTACCCTGACGGCATCGTAAGTACGTGTAAATCATCAATATGGACCCATTTTTTACACAACAACTGCCATATTCTTTTAATGTATTGATAAAAACTAGTGGTTGCATGTCCATTCCAAATACCAAACATCCGGAAACCCCAATAGGCAACATTTTTGTCTAAAATATGTCCCTATATTTCTTCCACGGTGTCCAAAACACTTTAGCGGTATAAATCTTACCGTGTCTGCTCAGCGAAAGTTCAGGCGATGATTTGTATCGGATTCGCCTTGCTCAATGGAATCCGGACGTGATCGCCACTCGGACGACGTCGTCTTCTGATTGGATGAATCATCTGTTACTAGAAATTAATCATTGAACTTCATAATATCCTTACGGTAATTTAAATTCACTCAAAGTGCAATTTTTATTGTAGTTTATGCAATTATTGTATTATGAACATCTTTAAGCCACAAGCACGATGTCTAAATATTCTAGAGTGGCTTAAAGTCTGAATACAATCGTTACAAACACTGTTTTTTATGACAAACAATATACAACAAAGATTCCTCCGGGGTCTATCAAAACTCATGACTTTCACTCATGATGGAACAAAGTCAAATCTAATTTTGAGGTGAGGCACATAAACATACAAAAACATGATTCCTAGCGGAACAATCAGCTGATGTGCGAATAGCGTGATTTCGATCATGACACTACTTTCGTCAAAAGCTCAGCTCTTATTAGTCTAGAACCAGTGCCATTAAGTGAATCCTGAATTGCAAAGTTTACTTTATACATCTGATTTTCATTTTGTTTCGAATGTACGTATTTATGTAATATGTACGTATATATATTGTTATTGGTTTTTATTGCAACGGTCATAGATAAACGTCATTTATATAGGCCCTAACAACGTGATGGTTTCCTGGACAGGATACAATATTTGGCACAGACAGCTCATATCGATGGAGGTATTTTTTTACCAACACACTGTTGAATTAAAATTGATAATATAAAGCATTCAGCAACTCTACTCTATTGTATACTTTCAGATAAAACTCATTCTAATAAGTAACTTACAAGACGTAACACTTTTTCCTTTGTCAAAGTAGTTAGCTTTATCTGAAAAATGAACGGCGAGTTTGTTTCTAAGAAGCTGTTGACGTTTTATGATTACATCTACCACTATTTAAACCATATTCCTACTCTGTAAATTTTACGTCTTGTTTAACACCTCTTTTTCACTAATTATCAATAGAAGAATAATAACGGGTTCCAATTTTAGAGTACACTCACCGTACATTTTCTTCAGATTCGATCTTGATCCTTAATGATTATAGTTTATGAATAATAGTTATGGGATCCAATCCATTAAGCTCAATTATGATCTGTTTCGCAGCCCGTTAAATGCAGAATTAAAAATACTATACATAGCTCTTGATCAACGAAAATGCTGCACTTTTACTAACAATACTTATTCTAACTGGTTACTTGCATCATCGATTGATTCCCTACAGGAGGTCGATTCGCCAGCTGTAGATTATTCATCTCCCCCCCCCCCCCCAAAGGTCACAGAGGGTCACAGCATGCAACCACAGGTTACACAGTATCCAGACATAAAGTGACAAGCCGACCCCTACCTCAGATGCCCATTTTAAGTTAATGTAAATACATAAAATGGCTAACTCTGATCGTAAATAAAGGATTTGTTAGTACATGTGCACGTAAGAAAGGTATCTGATGATGCAAGGGGTTGTAAAAGTAGATATATGACCAAGACTTGCATTTAATCAGATTTCACTAAGTCAGTTCTTCTCTGTTTTGGTTGTAAATCCTGGAGGGTAGAAAATATAAAATTAGAAAGCATATCTGCTCGCTTTGAGTGATAAGTTAAATTAAGTAAAAGGCATAGAGGTCCTTTACACGATTATGTGAAGGAGACTTGTATGAGGTTGAACGAGGTTTAGAAATACATTACAATTAAACCTACTTCAACTCTTCACTTGGCAAAATTCAAAACGACATTATAAATGACGTATTCTTAGCAGCAATTCAACTTTCTGTATTGTTCTCACGATAATATGAAAATAGTTAAACAACTCTTTACGTATTTAAAAAAGTATATGAATCATTTATTTATATTTTAGTTATTGCCTGGAAGAAAATGTAATATCCTTAGACACATTATATTTATGTATACATATATATACCTTACCTTATATGTATATTTATATAAAAAAGAGATTTCTTTAAGTAAAATTACTTTAATATTATTGATAAAGAAATTTGTAATATCACTATTGTACGATTTCAAATTACACTATAATAATCTGCTTATTAAATTTAATTAGCCTAATTCATTCCTTTTCATCAACTTTCGTTTATTAATTATACACAATACAATTTTAGACGAACAATTACACACAAGGAAGTTTTGATTGTCTGTATTTTTTTTCAAACAATACAATTTTGTTATGATTATAAATATTTTTAGTACACATTGTACAGTAAAACTTCAACGTCTCTGTAATGTAAAAGAATCGTTTTTTTTTAATAAGTATTTATGGTTGAGTTTTATATTTATTTATGATTTTCTATTATATATAAATAACTAAGGTGAATTTCCGTTTATTTTAGAGTAAAATTTGCTTATCACGGACATTTACTTATGTACATTTACCTATTATATGTATGTATTGCCGCGACGGAGTCATTGTGGTCGCCAAGTATATAGGCGACCTCGTGGCGCAACGGTAGCGCGTCTGACTCCAGATCAGAAGGTTGCGTGTTCAAATCACGTCGGGGTCACGATCTTTTTACAAGCAAATTTTTGTAGAAACATACTTCGACAGTCATTGGTACATTACACGACATTAGATCCTTTTTTAATACAAACATATAATTTTTCACGTAAAAATAAATAAGTAGATGAATTATAATTTTAATTCATTTTTTAAACAAAACATAATTTAAACGTTAAATTATAAGATAAGTATTTAGAAAAAAATTATTGGTTATCCGAAATAATACTTTAAATGATATTTTTGATTTTATTTTGCTCAAAAAACCGATTACTATTATTTATTTAATTTATATTACTTTTCTCGGATAATATACGCTATAATATATGTTAATATATTTTTTATATATTTTAAAAATATATGCTATTATATTATAATTAATTATAAAATACTAATATATGTTTATATTTGTATTATCTGTTAAGATAATTGATTGTATAGAAACATTATCAGACAGACAGAAATCATTTTACTGTTGTTTTGGCAGTTCTGGGTATTTCATTAATTTTTTATAAAAATTCAGCATAAATTACTAATTTATAGTCACAGTCATTTTTCGAAGCAGATGTAAATACAATCAACTTAATTAATTTATTAATTTTTATATTTTTTTAAGTTGACGTCTTCAAAAATTAAAATAGTTAGAGACATAATTAAAAATGTCAGTGTTTCTAATTATTTGCTGTGGTTTGAGTTTATTTTTTATTTGCTCTAAATAATTGTTTGGTTCCGAAAAAAATAATTTCTTGTGTAACTCACCTATATAATATTTAAACATAATCTAATAAATATTTTTATGTAACAATTTCATTTAACTCAGCATAGTGAAACATAGTAGTTCGTCCTAATAGTCATCATCTTATCCCGATATAAGTAATGTACAGAACAAATAGTGTACTGAAAAGTTAAGAGTTACAGTTTGTTATTTAGAACACTTGTCACGAATTAGTAATTTTTAAATTCATTACTAAGATAAAACAATTATGCAAGCAAATTTTCCTTTGTATTATTACATTGTAGGAAACTATTTTACGTGTGTAAAAAATTAGTGAACGCCTTCCAAATACGGACACCTCCTGCAGCACGGTAAAGAGAAAATATTGCCAGCTCCGCTGAAGACAGCGATTTCATGCATCACTCTTGGCTTTTAAATTATGTGTTTAAGTTTATGGATTAAGGTAAAGTAGTAAGATAATTTTTAAGGCAGTGAATTATGCATGATTTTTGCGTTATGTGTTAAATACAAGGTAAAGAAATTTTATGCAAATGATATTGTAGAAGGTTTTATATTTTACCTTAAAAGACAAACAAAGAAGGACATTTATTTTATTTGATTTTATAATTATTTTAAGAATTAATCAAATTTGTAATTATGATGTTGCTTTATGGACTTCATTTAGAAAATCTAATATCGGTCGCCTAAGGATGACTTAACTATACAGACTAGAATAAAAATAAAACAATGTACTTTGAATACATAACATAGCTAGGATTAGGAATAATTATCAACGGAATTTCTGAAGACTATGTATTTTAAGTGCATTGTTACCGAATCACCCAACATAAAATTACCATCATCAAGGTATACAATCATGATCGGACTAATGTTATTGGATGAAAATCTTTAAATCATAAAAGATTTTTTCAGTTGTTTTGGCTGCGGGGTCTTATTTGTTTTATTTGAAATCTTAATCGTAAGACTAAATTACTTGCATCAACCGTCAGAACAGCTCAAAAAATATTGTCATCACCTTACCTATTAAAAAAAACGATTTAAAAAACGTTGAAACAAGTCCTGAGCATGATGACAATATTTTTTCTAGTTGTTCTGACGGTCTTTTTTATGAATAGTAAATTTAGTCTTACTATTTAAATCGCACAGCTCAGGGGTTAAAAGATGGATATGAAATCTTAAAGTTACAAATTTAGCATAAAAATGAACTTTTTTAGAATTTTTCATCACTTAATAAGTTAATATTACCTCACTGCCGTAAATTTATTTCTTATTGTTGTTCATTGAAGTTTCAAGTGTGCCTTTAATTACGAGTGTACGGATTTTTATACTTGCACTTTTTTACGGCAGTGTGACCAAGGAGTATGAAGTAATAAACACGGTATTTATTATTTAATTTATTTCTATAAATGTAACTACGTAATAAAATTGGTTCAAAACAAATAAGTTATTTAATTTATTTCGATAAAAAGTATATTTACGCAATTAAGTGGGACATGGAGGACGTGGGGACAGTCACGGCAGTGTAAGTATACGGTGCGATGTGAAGTGAACAGTAGCCGACAGTGACACCTTCAGGCAGCAAAAACAGAACTGGAGTAAAAGTGGGTGACTCTACCTGTATATGAGGGATCTAGAGCGAACTATAAATAGATAAGAAGGGAATGTTCCAATTCCAAGAAGTCTAGTAGCAAAAGAGATTTATTATTTAAAATAAATAAATATTGAGTTAGAGTTTTGGGTTGATTTTAAAGTTGTCATTTAGTATATTGAAAGGTTATCTTCCGCTTTCATAGAGTAGAATGATCTTCTGACATTCTCTTGAATGGTGAACGTTCACTTGGTAGTTTTTACTTGTATTTTTTCTTTCCATTTCTCTAAATCTACCTCACCATAATGACATATCGTACATTCTTCATTGCCACTCTAGGGGTTACTTAACGTCTGTGACATCTGTTCTTTTTAAGCTGTGTTTTCTAAGAATCAATGGATAGGAGGTAGCCAATTGATTTATTTGATTTAATCGTTATAGTCATTAGCTCTCAATAGTCTTCACGGTGGAGTATTTTAGTTGCCAAAGTGAATGAATAACATTTCGTTGTGTATTCAAATTATATTACTATTTGGACATTCACAGGTGTAAAAAGTAATTTAAGCAGACTTGAATTTCACTCTTCAATAATTTGGGTTTTTTTTGAATAATTTACTTATTTTAATATAAATTTTTAATCTTATCTTCGCATTGCTAAAAACTTTTTATGTAAGAGTGCATGAAATTGTATTCTGTATTACAAAAAATAAGTTAAACTGTTCGGCTAATAGAACCATTTTTCTTCATTCATTTCAGGTTTAACTTCAGGTTAAAAGTCATCTCAGGTTTGTCTCGGAGCGCTGAAAACTTCCTTGCAAATATTGGCACGAGGTGAAGGGTGTAATCCAGCAACTCTGTCCACGTGCTTAATATTTCCCAATAACCTAAATAGTCCTTTCTCTATTATGGTAATCGTTTGATTCAGCTGATCAAATAATTCTTTAAAACACGCCAATCTTTATTTGACATAAAATGGTAGGTCATGTCAAAGATGATCACAATCAACATTTTTAAGAGTACAACATGTTTTCTAGATTTTGATTTATTTTTTATTGTAAGGAATTTCCATGGCAATTATAAAGCTTCATACATTCCGTGAATAAAGTCCAATGCACTGGGTAAATTTAAAGCATCGTTTTTAAAAGCTATCAATGTTTTTCCTAAAAACAATATAACAAAATGTACTTTAATTTTTCACTTTTAATGTATTTGTGCACTGAAGCCAAATAGTTGTGAAAAAGCCAAAAGCCATGTTGCTTTAACCATTGGCAGTTTTTAGAAGGCGTCAGAAACATTTCCACTGCTTTTCTCAGGATTTTCTTATTTAGCTAATAACAAAAAATAGTGCTGACTAGCAAAATAAATTACTTACCACTTGTCAGTCCATTTTATAAGGAAATAATAAATTTAACTACTGTTAAAAATTTACACCAAAATAAATATTATAGTAACAGCTGTTCACCTTGACTTTAGTACCGTATCTATAAAAAGGTGCAAACAAAATTAACCATGTTTCACGATGTTTTAAAAATATCTTGGTTGGCAAATGATAAAAACTTATACTACAAATTTTACATCTCCTTTCCCCACATCAGGAAGGAAGCCCTTCTTTGTCTTACTATTTCTAAAATAGCCAATCCTTTTCCAGACAAAGCCTAAAACAGGCTCAGAAAACAGTAGACCCATAAATCTCCTTATATCCTGACAATGGTAGGAATTACAGAAGCGAATATATCACAGTCACTAATTAACCAAGCTTGGTGTTAATTAACGTACATTGAAGGCACCTCGTAATGCCGGTGACCGCTAACAATAAAACAAGTGACGTAAGTGATTATTCAACGATTGACGTTAACAGCTGATGCAGCGTGTGAACGTATCTCATTGTTCCGTAACGAATGTTCCCTGGCCAGTGGAAAATAATTACTTCATTTAAGCAATCAACGCTGCAAAGCGTTATAACTTATAAGACGATTAAAAGGTGTAGTCATGTTTTATGAAACAAATTAATAACTTTAACTGCTTCTTAAAAAGATGTAAGACACTTTTTATTATATAATTTAAATCATGAGTATTTCACAAAAGGGTCATTTATTTGGAGGAGGTATTATTAATTTATTTTCTGGCACGAGTAAGATAATAGAAATTTACTCCTGTTCATTCACTCCTGTTCCGCTCACTCAAAGGCCAACATTAAATTACGTAACGCGTTTTCTTACAATCCCATCCCCTCGGTACGTCATTGAATTCTGTAAAACAATTAATTTAGCACAGTTGCTGACCTGAGCACTGCATTCGCTGTATTTCTTTTCGAGAGTGAACTTGTACTAAATTATAAAAGAAGGAATTATAAGTTATCGGAGATCACGTCACAATGGTAAACGCTTGTTACGTGTCAGTAATTAAGACAAATATTTTCATGAAAATAAAACAAACAATTTTCAGCTCAGCATTAAACATAAAAGAACAATCACGGCATCCCTTATTAAATTAGCTACTGATATAAACGATCTAAAAAATTGTTTGTTTGGTTAAATATTAGGCTACTTGTTTAGTTTTGTGGCTGCACCATAAAATGCACATACTAATGACAATGTATTTTAAATTCATAATAACACATCTAAAAGTGTAGAACTAATGGTTGCTTTAAATTGAATACGTCATTGCATGTTACATAGTTTACAACATACATTTATAAATCATACATTTATAAACAGATGATACATTTATTATTTTACAGATAATTAATATACCAATAAATAACTTGGGTGAGCCAGTGTTCCTTCGAAACACAACATAACTGTTTTTATTTTTTTCGTGGCTCGAGTAGACGTGTGCACTGTGTGCACGGAGCAGACAGACAGCAGAACTCAACGAGATTCAAGGTCGAGTGAAATTACGTTACCCATAAGACCAATGTTAATTTTAGCATTGTGCTTACAGACGGCCTGGGCCACGCCATTCGACTTGACCTGTACAGGTCGCGTGTATGAATATGTAAATTAAAATCCCGCCACATTTGCTCAGGGGCATGCAAAGAACATTATATTCTGCTCGTATGAGAAAGTCCTTTAGGCTTCCTCGTAATTCTTGTGTAACTGGGCGACTATGCGACTGGTCAACCGATTCGGTGTTTCGCATTTCACATCTTGGTAATCATGTTATAACGTACTTCTAAATAGTGTTTGGAGGAGGGAAGGAAGGTAAGAGGGAGGTGTTCTCAGATTATTATGGAAGTCATGGACACAAAATAGGCGGAAACAGTGTTCTGAGTAGTTCATTGTAAGTCACATGTCTACATTTTTGTTGTAAATCTTTTCTTGAATTGTAAAGTGAATTGGAAAATTGAAATAATGAAACGGCCTAAACATTGTCCATATTATAAATATATAAACCAAATATAAACCAAGCAAAAAACTGAAAAACCCAAATACTGAGGTTATCTGATACCAAGTATCTGATCCTGTTCATACTGAAAAACCAAATAAAAAAGTAAAAAATTAAAAATTTTGTAATTAATAAAAAATAATTGAAAGATTTTGAGTGTTAAGCGGAGTGCCTGTTAACAATATGTTTATAACGCCCCATTAAAGTTAAGACCCCCATATTTATCTTTACTTTCAATTAAGTTTTGTAAGTTTTCCGTAAAAATTATACAGTATTTGGAAATAAGACAACGTGACTACGTACTAATGGGTAACACCCAAAAGTTTAGTGATGTTTAATAACTAAACAAGGTAAACCTGTTTTGCCAGATTATTCAAGTAAGCTTTTGAGGTAAAATTACATAAAATATAAATACTTTCGCTTTTTCTCATAACATTTTTATCAAATTAAAACTGATCTGAATACGTGATTAAATCTATGACAATTTCCACAGCAAGTAGTTGGCAGCGCAGTGTCTAGGTCAAGGTCGGGCTCCTGATTGTTGTCGAGTCATGCTGCAAGTCATGACTGTCAGATAAACTCGGTTGTCTCCTCTGTATCACACTCGACTTGCTACTGTTTCACTCAACTAATCTTAATTTTTCTCCTTTTTCAAAAAAATTTAGGTCCTGTTAGCAATTTGTGGACGCTGATAAATTATAGTGATTATAATAAATCAATAATACTAATTATTTCACTATAATTGATAACTATTCTGTCGGTAGAAGGTTGAATAATAAAAACTTCGTGGAAGGTTGCCCGCCTTGTTCTTATCCCGAAGGCGAAGAGCACACCGGGGACCCCTTCTTCTTTCCGACCCCTGTGTATGCTCGACACGGCCGGGAAAGTGCTTGAGAAGCTCCTGCGCGTCAGGCTGACCGAGGCCATCGTCTCTGCGGGGGACTTGTCCCCGCAGCAGTACGGCTTCAGATCCGGCCGCTCTACCATCGACGCTATCCAGGAGGTAGTTGAGGCAGTGCGGAGGGCGGAGGATCACAACCATTGGTCGCGCCGCGTGGTCCTTCTCGTCACGCTCGACGTGAAGAACGCTTTTAACTCCGCCAGGTGGAGCGATATGCTGTGGGCGCTTGAGCATACGTTCCAAGTTCCCTCCTACCTCCTGCGTATGATAGAAGCGTATTTGTCAGACCGCGTTCTGTTGTACGACACGACCGAAGGTCAGCGGCGCATTCCCATCACTTCCGGGGCTGCGCAGGGGTCCATTCTCGGACCAGATCTCTGGAACGTGTCCTACGACAGCTTGCTGAGGCTAGACATGCCCGATGAGACCCGCCTCGTTGGCTATGCTGACGACGTCGCTGCCTTGATCGCTGCGAGGAACGTCGAGCAGGCAAAACTGAGGCTCAGCGTTGTAATGGCCAAGGTCAACGGGTGGATGCGAGATCACGGCTTGTCCCTGGCTATCAGTAAGACGGAGATCGTCGTTCTCACCAAAAAGAGGATAAACACCGTGTTCCCGGTGCAGATAGGTGACGTCACACTCGAGACTAAGCCTGCTGCAAAGTACCTGGGAGTCATGGTCGACAGCAGACTGTCTTTCGGCGAGCAGATCCAGCGCGCTGCCGACAAAGCCGCTAAGGGTGTCGCTGCCCTTGGTAGGCTTATGCCCAATGTCGGCGGTCCTCGTTCCTGCAAGCGCCGTCTGCTCATGACTGCCGTCCAGTCAGTCTTGCTGTACGGGGCGGAGGTATGGGCTCACGCACTCGAGAAGCGAGTCTTCCGAGACCGGCTTGCCCGAGTCCAGCGTCGAGGAGCTCTGCGGGTCGCTTCGGCCTACCGCACAGTCTCCGAGCCTGCTGTGATGGTGATCGCCGGAGTCATCCCCGTCCTCTTCCTCGCGAGGGAGAGGCAGGCGATTTACCGGAGGAGGCCTGAAGTGGGCCGGGAAACAGCTGCCAGGGAAGAGCGCGATCGCAGCTTCGACTCCTGGCAGCGCGACTGGGAAGCCGAGCCGAGGGGACGTTGGACCTTCCAGCTCATACCTTCCGTCCGACCATGGCTGGAGCGGCAGCACGGCGAGGTCGATTACTACGTGACCCAGTTTCTTTCTGGACACGGGTACTTCCGAGCCTACCTGCACCGGATGGGCAAAGTCGCCAGCCCGGACTGTCTGTATTGCCCCGGCATCCCAGATACGTCCGAGCACACCTTCTTTCAGTGCGACCGTTGGCACGTCCGCCGAGCCTCACTTTCATCTGAGATCGGCGTGATCGTCAGCCCAAACAACATCGTCGGAGCTATGCTCCAGGGAGAGGGCAACTGGAACTGTGTCCAGCACTACGTCCAGGCCATTCTTCGGGCGAAAAAGGTCGACCTCGATCGGCCTTAATCCTCAGCATTTCCCCACGGAGGTTGCCCTAGCGGCGTAATATCAAAGGCCTAGCCCGAAGTAATGTGTGAAACAGTTCCAGGCTAGTGTCCTCGGTGCCGAGGGAGGTGGTTTAGTCGGTAGTTCACGGGACATCGAGCTCGTGGGAGTCCGACACTACTGAGGGGACAACGAGCCCCTCAGTGTGCGTAAAAGCATTCCACCTCCTACCCCAAAAAAAAAAAAAAAAAAAAGAAGGTTGAATAATCACAACCTTGCAAGCTCTAGGGAAAAGTTTAAAACTAGTTTCTTCCTTGCAGGGTACTCACTTGTCGTCCCTTAGACACAATCTTCGATGCAATAGCATTTAAAATCAATTATAACATTTTCATTAAATATCGATTTTATTTGTTTCAGCGAATTTCCCCTATAAGGAAATAAATGTTATAATTTACATTAAAAAAATTATATAATCATTGGCCATTACATAACAAAATTAATGCTTAAAGAGTAAAATAATGAAACAATTCTGACGAAGCGTTCTTAGTTTGATTGTTACCTTAAAACCCACTGTACCTGGAGTCAATATACGAAGGGATATTATTTTTTAATGTATAGGCGCGTAAAGATTATCATAAGCTACTTATGTCTTGTCAATTAAGTACTCACAGTTGACAACTAAACCACTTTAAAATACAGAATACACCTATCACACGGTGTTAAAATGGTTGTCCAAAACGTATCTCATACGTTTCCTTTAAATTTCTTTATCCTAATATAGGTTTGTCGAGACATCTTTATTGGCGTCCACAAATAGTTACAGAGAAAGTCACAGGGTCTGGGTGTAGCGTGTTACGGAAGTTATGGTAATCCACTGCAATACGCATCCATCCCTGTGTAACACTCCGTAGATGCAACACGTGCATTTATCTGATGTCCTCACTGGGTAACCACCTGAACGTACCGTCCTGATTGTCGTCGAGATTTGTATACCTCGAGAGAAACATGTTGAAGTGTGGGTGTTTACAAACAAAATATGTTGGAAGTGGATATTTTTTGGTTTGGAAAGACGACAAATTACATAATTAAAAGAATTTATAATGACATAACGAATTAATGGCTTCAATCTCTCCCAAACACAAAAATCCTGTCCAAAACCGTCTGTTGCCTCAATCAATTTTTTTCTCGAACGAATCGTTAAAAAATAATTTATGTAACTTAATTTTTTTGAAGGAGGTGTAATCACGTATGAGACAACTTCGCTTAGAAACGTGAACGATAATAAAAATAATTAATTGCATAGCAATATATTTTTATTTTCCAAAAATCACCTGAATAAAAACAAATATGTTATAGCTTAAAAACGTCCAATAATATATCACCTAAACTGTCTAGAAAATGTTTAATAAGGGAATAGAAATGTAATTTTAAATAATAACTTGTATTCAAAGGAAAAATTCGTCAATAAAACACTCAAAAACTAACATTTTAAAGTCGGACCCAAACACCAATACATGGAATGTGTTAAGGTCAGGTAAATAGGACACAATAAGTTTTGATTGTGTTCCAAACTTATTTAAAACAAACAATAAAGAACAATTAAAGTAGATGGATTGATTTAATGGCAAACGTTTATCTATAGTGACAAAACTTTCTCTTTTATAAAGTCTATCTTCAAGAACCGGTGTTGCTTAGTTTAGCATGGTGTCACTCGATCCACTGTTGAGAGTTACACAATTTGAAGAAGGATAGTTATTTATGTTGATTTCCTAAGCTCCCTTGGCGTTGTGTGCCCAAATATTAAGTTACACAATACTTGAGTCGTTCTAGAAAAATATATAACCCAAACGAACTTTTCTTATTATTTCGATCCCATATCATCAACGTATTAATTTGACCATCAAAACTCACATCTATATTAGTTTATATCAATCAACAGTGAACCTCATATCTATATTAGTTGATAGCAATCAATTTACAGTGAACCTAAAGCGTAATCGTAGATACTTCTTCTTACTTCTCACTTCTGAAGAGACGTCCCGACTAATTGATGTGGTATGAGACCAGTCAGGAGAAATAGGTTGGTTTCCCTAGAAAAAACTTCGAACTTAGAATAGAAACCGATCGACAAGATATACCTTAAGTTAAAGTTTGAATATGTTTTTATTGCCCATTTGTTTGATTTTACTGTATTCGGAAGATTTTTAAGTAAAACAAATTGACAACATAAATTCAGGGGCCTACAATCCTATAACCCCCTTTATTTAAATAATTTTTCTTGTTCCAAGACAACTTTAAACTTAATAAAAAGAGATAACTGAAAAACGTTTGGATGCTTTCAATTGTTTGTGAGAAATATGTTTAAAGACCAGATTAAAACATTCACAAAACTATTTTAAATTAGTAACAAGGGAGTTCAATGACCATTCATATTATGCCCTCAAATGAACATTGTCATGGACTTTTTATAAGTTAACTTAATTTAGTAATAAAGAAAACACGATACAACAAAAACTGACAATGTAACCACATTTCCCCCTCCATCAGTTCTCGTTTAGTTTACTTCAAATTGCTCGGAAGCCCATTACAGCGGGCTCATCCCAGAAGGCCAATTCGGTAAGTTTCCCTCAAAACTGATTGAGCTTCCTAGTTCGCAGTAAACTGGAGAAAGTCTATAACCAGATTGGCATCGTCCATGTAAGGACGGGAGGCGTCACCGCATACCAGGTCGTCACCGCGGGTGCCGGCATTATACTCACAAATACCTGCGTCTATCCTGATGGAAGATATAGGGAAAAGTTTCGGATCTAGAAGGATCTGCCTATCTGTGATATCAACAGTTAGGTAATAGTACTTAGGTATTGCTTAGTATATTTGAGCGAAGTCATAAGTAATCATTGGTTTGTACAGAAACGTTTGTGTACATTACAAAGTAAAATGAAGCAAGTGCATTCGTCAAAAATATATGAAAAATAAATGTATTCGTAAATCCAACTAAACTCAATGAAATAAACTTAGAACGAAACTTCTTGGGCTTTTATATTTTTAGAGGTTAAACTAATACCGAATTGTCACTTAAAATCTATTAATAGTAAAACATTTCTTGTCGTTGACATAATTAGCTAATTGTTTTTTGTAGCTTTTTATAGCAACATATTTATCTTATATACAGTTAATTACTTTATTTATCTTATATAAGTAATGAGAAAACTTGGCGATGGTTTACAAATGTATTCAGCTAAAGTTTATTACTTGTCAAATAAATAATTCTCTTACCTAACGAGAATATTTAAATCAGAAATATTACTAAAAAAAATCTCTGTCAAAGACATACAATTCTTGCATCATACCTATTCAGTAGTTAAATTATGTTGACATACCTTAAATAAAACACGCATCAATAACGGTGTCGATAGTAAAATAATGTATGTGTCGTTTCACCTTTGTATTTTTCATTTTATTTATTCAATGATCTTAGGTGATGATCGGTATAAATCACATCCTTAAACCAACCAATCCAACGCACTGACTATCCAACATCCACTCAAGTGTCCAAGATATCAAATTAACCTGCATATCCTCGCGCATTTTACCTAACCCATCACTTTCTTTTTCAGACGAACCAATAAATAACCGAACTAGGACACGGTTGCCTCAGCGGGTATCTAATCGATATCCAGGACTAGACCAGAACCATCCTAGGGGGCAACGGACTCTAATGGAGATTATACCGGTGCCAAAAATGCCAGATTTGTTGTCTTGCGCAAGTCTCGCCTCCCAGTCACGCATTTAGCTGCCGATTTTGGACCCGCCCCGTTCTTATTGGGGTCGGGCCGCGCATGATTTAACTCTTCCACATGTTATGTCACCGTGAGCTTACCCAGGTTTATGGCAGGAGGAAGTGGCGTAGGACCAAATGCAATAGAAGTGTCTCGGTTGTTGAATAAAATACGATATGTGGTTGGCTGGAACATTGTTTAAAGATCAAAGGTGCATGGATTTGGTAACTACATCAAACGTAAGCTCAAACATCAATAATGTTTGGGTGAGCCGTACTGTTGGGTAGCAAAAAGTGGAAACTCTCCAAATCGCCTGCTAAAACTGATTGTTGTTTTGAATTTGTTTTAAGGGCCATCCAAAGTACGAAATATACCGGGTGTCTCACTTAAAGTGAACCAATAGCTAACTTTATTATTATAAATCTGACAAAGAATTTCTTATGGGGCACTTCCCTTCATTTTTGACGCTGCTTTTTGGAGTCACTTCGAAAATTAAAAATATGGCCGCCATTTTCCAATATGGCGGACAACTTTGATTTTCCTTATAGAACACCCTATATTTTAGGGCGTTTTTAGATTCTACGCTTAATTTTAGGAACTTTTTATTCTTTATAATTTTTTCCTAAACCCAATGGTTAAGGAAGTATGAACTGTTAAAGTTACATTTTTCCCCCATTTAAATGCATTGAGAAATTATTGGTAGTCTGTAAACCGAAAACGGTTGGGTTTAATAAAAGATACCAAAGAATAAAAGTGCCTAAAAATGTTAGTTTAGTTGAGGTTTAATCATAAAATAATTTTTAGTCGAGATTTAATCGTGGAAATGTGTAATTTTGAATATGATTTTACTCCATAAGGAATACATGGGATGGCACAGTTAAATGGACACAATGCATTTTAAATGGGGAAAAATCAAACTTCAACTGCTCATACCTGCTGAACCATTGAGTTTAGGAAAAAATTAGAAAGAATAAAAAGTTCCTAGAATTAAGCGTAAAATCCAAAAATGCCCTAAAATATAGGGTGTTCCATAAGAAAAATCGAAGCTGTCCGCCATATTGGAAAATGGCGGCCATATTTATTAATTTCAAAGTGACTCCAAAAAGCAGCATTAAAAATTAAAGGAAGTGCCCCATAAGAAGTTCTTTGTCAGATTTATAATAAAAAAGTTAGCTATTGGTTCACTTTAGGTGAGACACCCGGTATAGTGCAATACTGTACAGTGCCTTGCGCAATACGAAACCTAATATTGCACAGAGAGAAAACACACGATTAATTAATTGGTTTCATTATTTTTTACTTCTTAGACTTTCGGCAATCTCTGCGGTTGCTTTACTGTCATATTCTAAGGAAGCTTAATATATAGATTACAATCTATATTTAACTCCGGAGTCATAATCAGGCGATCAGCTTGGTTGTGGGTGTCAAAAAATACCCAAGGACTCCCTAGAAACGTTTTTATGGTTTCTCGAAACATCGGGTGGATATTTTTGTGATATATGATTCGTGTAATGTGATGTTTGTAATGTTTATGTTCAAGTGTATGACAAGAGGATTTCTTCAATTTCTTCAAAATTTATCACTGAACAGACGGACTTATAGCCATAAACATGGAGATAGGTAGAGGCCCAAAAGTCAGTAACGCAATCAATCGTCTTCAGTTAGTTGTCTCCTCGGAAGCGTCATATTAAAAAAAAGTAAGTTCCACATATAAGAAGAATGAGATATATAGTATATAAAAACTTGGCTGACGGAGTATTTTCACAATTGGAGAACTAATCCGATGCCGGTAGCACTTTAGCCTACAAGCTGAGATCGTGTTTATTTTCGCGCTCCTTTACGTAACCACGCGGTGAACCCTTCCATTACCGAATGTCTCATTACGTCCGTTACGGTCCGAATCAACTGGAGGAGCGATCCTTAACCTTATCTCGTCCTCAGGTTTACCGGCTTCTGACGGTGGAAAATCGCAATTCGCTCAACTTTCACTCTGTATTTATAGGTTTTGTGACC
Source organism: Flexamia atlantica (assembly GCA_035578135.1). Taxonomy (NCBI): domain Eukaryota; kingdom Metazoa; phylum Arthropoda; class Insecta; order Hemiptera; family Cicadellidae; genus Flexamia; species Flexamia atlantica. Next base: position 29,691,585 of record JAQJVK010000008.1, on the reverse strand, counting down.
TTCCGATTTACCACTTTATGGCTAGAAAAAATGTTGGAAGATATTAAATTATTATTTTTTCTCATTATTTGTGAAATAAATAATCTTTTAGGACATTCAACTTTAATCCAACTACATAGAAGTATAAATTGATGATCTCGATGGTATCCCTGACTGATGAGACATAGTTATCAAATAAATCCAGCAGTCTTAAGCAAGTTATTTTGTTGATGACGGTAAATTAAATAGAAAAGTTCTAAAATGAATCGTTTTTATCCACAATACTGTAGATGTTTTTTGAAAATAAAATGATAATAACTACGATAGCAAATATTATTAACATCTTAGTATTACATTAGATTATTGAATTACAGCAATAAATTATCTACGTTGGAAAGTGGTGCTCATAAAGCATTTTAGTAATTTAATTATTGTCCTGTCAACGGTGTAATATATGGGTACAAGTCCCGCCAGCGGACGGGCGGGCAGTGACCATCGCAGATTTAATTGGCGGCGTCAAAAAGTGATTTATTTAATGTTTATGTAGATTAGGGTTATAAAGTTTGTTGTCAAAGTATTTATCTCTATTTCACGCTTAATTAAGCAAAAACAATTAAGCTTTCAAGTTCTCCCTTAATATTACGTCTTTTCCATTTGTAAAACTTTATGCATAAGAACTTAGAGTGACATTTTACGTTTTTTCTAATCTGAGCTTCAGTTTTCTTTGCTTGAACATTTCAGTTAAATTTGTCAGTGAAGTTTTTAATGCTAAAACCTTTTCATTTTTGTGACTACGTCAATGGTATCCTATAACCCATTACCGGTACCCAGATAAGTTTTTTATTTTTTATTTTTTTTTCTGATTCTTGGTCATAGATTATCAATTAGTGCGACGATATTTTATAAAATATTGCTTCATCGCCATTGATATTCTTAAGCCTACATAGCCATTAATCTAAATTAAATCGTGCAAAAGAAGGAAAACAAAAAAAAAAGACGAAGCTTTCTTTCTAGCGTTCGTTGTTTAATTTTAAAATCTTAAACAACTATTCCATAAGGCAAGACTCTACATGCCAGAGAACAATACATACAACCTTCTCTCCGAAAAATGTACATCATATTTATTCAGGAGAGGAAGATACAATTACTTTACAGATAATCCATATCACACTCTATCAACCCATCGGACACAAACCCAATAACCAAACCACAGATCAATAGGAAGTGGTCATTTCTACACTAACTCTTGCTTGTTGATTAATATAAACCGAGTCAGATAACTTGGCCCAGTCCGCGTATAAGACTAATATTAATTTTAGCATTGGACTTAATTGGGGGGAATGGCCTGGGCCACGCTCTTTGATTCGGACTATACCTCAGCCGGACGTGTTAGCGGGTACGAGGGAACGCGGGAAATGAACTCTAGAAGGGAACCAGTCCGAAGGATCCTTCCGGCCGATCAGTGTTACAGTGTTACAACCACCGGACATTGCGGGAACTGGTTACGGTGACATAACAGGTCTGGTTCCATTCCTTCTGCAATTAAAATTGACCGGTCCTTTTTACTTTCTCGTCATTTTGAGTCATGAGAGTCAGTGTCGGACCGTGTGAGTGGGTTGATGTTTGATCCGACGTAAACAAGTCTTTTATAACGTGTTTTAAAAGCTATCAAAATACTGAGTCTGGTTTTACGTCAAATTCCTGGTCATACAGCTTTATTAAGTTCGTGTTTTGAAACAGTCTTGGATGGCAATGCAGCTGAGTTCTATTCTTTCATTAAGATTGAGTTGTTGACAGTCTTTAGAGAAAAAACTCAGTTTTTAACTGGAACGTGTAACTCTGATCTAATGTTTACAGTTTCTTAGATAAAATAATGAAATTAAAATTTTAATGTATTTATTTATTCCAGATTGATTTAAATCAATTTCTGCCAACCATACACCCTGACTGCAACAGACCATAGTTTGAAGTGTAAATATTTTTAAGCTCTGTTGGTATCTGAAAACAAAACATAGAAACAAATTGTACAAAAAAATACCATTTCTTGAACGAAGTTACTTATACCATGTTCTTGAAATGCTTTTTCAGCTTTCACCTGTTTTCATAGTCTCCAAAAGGTTATAAATCTATATGAATAAAAATCAATTCGATGAGTGGTAAACACAGTACGTTGTTCCAATGTTAATCTTACCTAAATAAAAAAAACAATTTCTTGGAAATTCAACAACTTTTTTATTTGTGCACCAAATTGGATATTTTTTTAGTTTTCTTCGTATTTTTTAGGACAAGGCATGTGTCAAATAAAATTTTAAATTCGACCCTGGGGCTCTCTCCCACTGGCCCTTAAAGTTACTTGACCATATATACATTATGTTGGAGTAACTGGAGAACTAATTCAAATCATAACAATATGCTGACATGTAAACAAATGTGAATTTGAAGTATGTGTTTATTTATTTACACTTGGTTATTTACTTTTGTAGTTCAAGGATTTTAAAAGGTCTAATAAAAAGTTACTTTTTATATCTGAAGCATTCTGATTACATGACACGAGAATCTACCTTTTTATTTAACTAACCTTTTGGGATGTTCAGAAATGAAGCTAAATCCTCATAGTTTTGTTTGGTTTTGGAAAAATTGATATTGCAAGCCTTATATGAGTGTGTGAAAAACTGCAGTTTTTTATTTGACCAGAGAGGCTGAGTAGGTTTGAGTTCACAGTTTACCAAAATCATGACTATATTTTAAGTTTAATATAATACATTGAATCGGTATCATTCTGATTCTTGAAAATGCCACGTTACCCTCGACGCAACAATCTGGGCCGTAGAGAACGCAGTGCTGTGATTGTAGGACACTTCGGGCAAGGCAAAATGACAAGCAAAACGAGTCTCGAAATGAAGATGAATGTGCTTTATTTAATCTAAACCATCAACGAGAAGATCTTGCATTCAATCCCCATTGAGCTGCGTTCAATTAATTATATCGCGACGATCGATTACAGTTTATTGTCAATAGTTGCTATTGGCTCAATGAATATTGTGTTCAACAGTTGCAATGATTTTAGGTTAAAAAATGAAGCCCCTGTATGTTCTGCACCAGTGGACAACTACAATTGACAGCATTGGCATATCAGGTTGAACCAGGCAAAACTCCGTTCCGTGGAATACTTACATCTTCGGAATGCTACTAATACTGATGGAAATGCATTTAATGACGGCAGAGTGACTATTCTCCCAGTAACATACGTCGGAAGTCCGCGACATAAGCGCATGAGTACGCTCAGGGTGCTCAGTTGGATGAACGTCATTATGGTACACCAGATTTGTTTATTACATTCACGTGCAATTCAAATTGGTCAGAAATTCTACAAGAATTATTTCCTGGCCAATCTCCCATTGATCGCTATATTAGTTTCTAAAAGAAAATCAAAGTTACTCATGGAATTCATTGTTAAGCATTGCATGTTCGGTGAGACGCATTGTGGGATGTATTCATCGAATGGCAAAAACGCGGGTTGCAACACGCACACATCCTTATTTGGTTGGTTGAGAGGATAAAACCGAATGAAATGGATTGTGTGATATCAGCTAATATAATCAAGGATATCCATTCAGCTAAAAGTCGGTGCAGTAATTATTGTGTTGCGGAGCATTAACTCACTACGTATTTGTAATGGCACGGTGACAAAAAAATTAATTAATTTTTAATTATTCAACTCTTTTATTAATTAATTTTTTCAGCTGACGTTGAAAAAATTAATTAATAACATAATTGAGGCAACGATTTCGCAAAAAAAAACTACAAAAGTGAAGACGTTTTTATTCCACGTATCCAAATGATTCCAAACGATACGCTCTTTGACTTTAAGCGGCAACAATTTCAGCAGCTTGCATTTGCAATGTCCGAATTAAATGGACAGAAGTTGAATATTTGTGGAAACAACCTTGAAAATCCATGATTTTCACATGGCCAATTGTATGTCGCCTGTTCCAGTGTCGGAACACTGAAAAAATAATTTTTGCGCCAGAAAACAAAACTAACAATATTGTATATTTAAAAAGCTTTAGAATAAAACCTTTGTTGTTGAGGTGACAATTTTGATATTTATTCAAACTGAAACAAATTATTATTCATAAAGAAGACAGGACAACGTCTGTCGGGTCAGCCAGTACTTACGTAAATCATTCTCCTAAACCTAAACTTTTAATGAAAGCAAATTAGCGTTTTGCCCCACGCCACGATTCCTAAAATCGAAGTTCGTTAATGAAACCAAAGCTTTCCCAAGTAAAATCCTCTAAGAATCTCTGTAACTTTTAAGTAAATCAATGTACGACCAGGTAATTAATTCATTCACCTACTAACCACTTATCCTTAACCGACGCAACACGGTAAAAACCGCCGCTATCCATAACAGATGAGCGTTCCACCCAGCGCGACGGGGACGCGGAATGTGGAAGTCAGTGGGTCGGAAACGGGGATTGCGCAACAAAAACAAAACTGACCCGTTTGGCGGCCTTTGCCGTTACACAACCGGCCGTGTGTCATGTTCCGTTGTGACCAGACTGGACTGCCATACTTGATATTCTTGTAGGAAACTTCTTCAGAAACAACAGAATGGCCGGTGATGTCGTAGCATGACTTTCTACCGCAGAATTGTTATCATTAATGTGCGCATGTCTGCGGATTAAGTGGATTACGCTTACTTTCGATTTTTGGAAGGGACAGAAGCACGAATGTGGTTATGTGAAACATGTGGTGTGGTTTGTGTTGTGTACTCATCGACTGCTTGCTTTGTCCCATTCATTCTTCTGTTTTAAAGGCCCGATCGCGTGCAACGATATGTAGTGACGATCTGTTCGCTCCAAACAGATCGTTGGAAAATATTATGGTATTATGGCGTATAAATTTGAGATGGTTACGAGGTAAAAAAAAACATCAAAACCATCTTCGAAAGTTGGAGTGATGGATTGAAACGTTTACCTTCAACCAAATCGTTTCAACCTAATCTATAAACAGTATGCGAAGTCTACTGTTAAAATAAAAGATCGTAACGATCTGGATAGTGTGATTAATCGATGCTCGTGTATGGTCCTACGATACTGATGTCGAAATCGGCATGTTGCAAAACATCATAGCATGTAAACAGGCCTTCATTGGGAATTCCAAAAAAGATTAAGAAATCACAAAATAGAGAGCCAAAAACGTGAATTGTTCTTAATGACGTCTTATACAGTAGCTTATCATGAGTATACCCTTTGATAGCCCTATAGGCTCTGATCAACCAGTGAACCAGTCAACCTGTCATTAAGTCCTCTAATCTGGCCCATTCCCCCACAGATGCCGGACACATCGTCTCCCCCAGCACCTAGCCTGGTGGACCGTGGTATCATAAATCTACCCGGCCCGCGGAGTGGTGCGGTAAGCGGGCCACATGCGGTAACTGCGGTAACTGCACCGCACTCCGCTCGGGTCACTTCCTTGCACCGGGTCAGCCGGAGGTTGCACGTAGCGGAGGCTGTAAACGAGGCTGCTCATTAGAGGTTCACGCATCGGGGAGTTGACGGGCGAGAGGTTAGCCGTCAAGATTGATCATCGCTGAGGTATCGACTGGGGCAGTTGGACCACACTAGCACTGCCTGCTGAACGCATGAATGAACATTTATACATTTAATGGTTAAAACAACTCCAGAGAAACTTAAAGTACAGTTCAAATCCAAAATGAGAATTCTAAAACGTTTTATATGGGAGCTCCTGCTTCAAAGTTCATATTTATCATGTTTATAATATAAATAGTATGGACACGCTCTGCTTAGCGCCTTTTAAGTTGTCATTTAGTCTGCTGCGATAAAACTATGTTTAGTATAATCAGACTTTTAATGAAATTTCTATTCCCATGTTAAATCTTACTGACAAATACTAAGCTTAAAGGGCGTCTACGGCCCTCCTCTTCAGTCATAACTTCATAACCCTTATTTCCTGCGAATCTTCAATGCGAGCTCTTTCTAACGACACCTAACTTATTAAAATCAGTTCACCAATGTAGGAGGAGTATTGATCACAAATAAATCCCACCATATTAAATAATTAAATAGAAAATACGATCAATGTTTGCTTGCTCGCTTGTTTGTTTACTTGATTGAATGCACAATCTGAAAATATCTGAAAAATGGTTTCAAGGATTTCCTTCTGGGAATTAGTCCGGAAGTAACTAATTTATTGGCTAAAAACATATTTCAAGCAGGTCATATTACCAGTCGAAATCTAAATACGAAAAGAGGTCAATTGAAAAGTTGGAAGATACTAACATTTTACCATTTGTTGTGCTAAATTGGCAAATAAACAACAAAAAATGTAAATGAACAAAGCATTAAAAAAAATTGCCAGAGCTGTGAAGTCATACATTTAATGACATAAAACGTGAGAAAATAATCACTTAACGATCCAGGTTTAACAGGTACTGTAAGGTAATAAGAAAATGAGATTAATTCAATAAAATATGTCAATGATTATCGTATATATAAGTTTGTTTTCCAAAATTCCCGGACCGATTTAATATCTTTTAAAGTGAGCCAGGTATCGAAATGATATTTTGCATAGGTATGAAAAAAGTAGGCATCTTTTAAGTAGTTAAATGTGCTCTGGTGATTCTTATTCGATGCAAATGTGAATTGTCGAACACAGAAAATACTCAACTGTTACGGACGGCATTTTTTAATTTTTGAATGACCACCATTTTGGTCTGGAGCATGATATCGACCTCCGGTTTGAGGCATTGTGTTTCTTTTAACAAGCTCTTTAAAATAAGCACTCGCACGATGGGGACATATTTAAATTTTGGGGGCAGGGGCAGAAATGACATGTACATCAAAAAGTAGTTTTTTTGTACTAAAGGGTATGCAACATATAATTTTTATATCTGGCTTACTTTAAAAGATATTAAACCGGTCCGGGACTTTTGGGACACACATTTGCTTTCTTGAAATTGTCACTGACCAATTTTCGATTATTAAGGATAGAACAAAAGTTAATATACCCATAGTATCTATACTTATTTAATACACGAGCAGTTTTTTTGTTACAAAGCCTCCTCCTAAACTACCGAACCGATTTTCATGTTTTTGGTGTCATTGAAAAGAGCTTGGTGTGAAGTTTTGCAGGAAATAAAATTTAAAAAGGTTTGTCTAAAGGGAAGATCCCTAGACGCCCTTAAAGTTTCGTATTAGTCCATAAGATTTAACATGGGAATAGAAATTTCAAATAAAGCAGCTGATTGGAGCAAACAAAGTTTTTCAGCAAAGCCATATGATGTTAATGGAATTGAAACCATTGCATGTAGAGCTGGAGGCATTTCAGTTGATGGAAGATGTAAATAAATAAACTATTATCCTAATACATACTTAAGGTCAGAATTCAGTTTTAAAAACATTTATTTTGAATCACATGTGTGAAGATCTTAAAATTTACATATGTTTATATTCCAAAGAAAAATACTAAAAGGAGAAATAAATTCTTATGTATAAATTCTATAAATATAAATATAAATAAAAGAAAAAAGAAACAGACTTAACATTGATTATAAGTAGATTTATAGAACCATTTTAGTTCGGTTTGAGATTAAGACGGGTCATACGCAACTTAGGGCCGCGAAACATAAACATCTCCTTAAAGATGTCTGAGTATTCATAAAAAATTTAGTTTTAAAAAGCTTTTGTAAAAAATTTCAGTATTACAGGAAGTTTGACCATATAATTAATAAAATAGTTCTAGAATACTGAACCATAATTATTTTTATTTTGAAATCAATACATAACAATTGCTCGATTTCGAGCAACAGGTTTACTAGTATTATATAAATATAATAGAGCTTTTAATATTTAATATGAATATCTGTTCCAAAACAATTTGTATTAAGACAATAATAATATATTTATTGATTAATTTAATATATCACCATGTTGTAATAAAGAATTTAGATCACTTTAGGTACGTAAATCACTTTAGGTTAAAAATATACCAAATCATCTTGAATAGCCTGTTAATTTTACCTGTTTTTAAGAGTATTGTTTGTAAGATAAACACACTGGACACCATTTTGATGATTATGAATAATTCTTCAAGTATCCAGTACAGGAGTGAACCAAAAATAATTATCTATATAATAATAGACAAGCATGATTTTTGTTTTTTTTGATACTTTTTTCTTAGCCTGTGTAGAACGTATCAGAAACCTAGCAAACCGTAAGAAATGTAATTTCAAGTTTTCAATGTAACAATCCCTTTGTTATATACTATAGTTTTTAAAACTTTTTGGAAAATTAATTTGAAATTGTAAAAAGTTAACTTTGGCTTTTTGAGTTGTCATGTTGGTTCCAAAATAACAACAAAGTGTAAACAAATGTAGTAACTTCTTTTATTTGAGCAATGAGTTTAAACTGAACCCAAATACTTTCTGATTGAATTTAAATCAGTCGGCGATCTCTAGTTCTTATTAATTAACCAAATATAATATTCAGTTGGCAATTCTTTAATCTTTTTCATCAATAAAGCTAAATTTACACAAGCATGTAGCAGTGTCGTTATCAATAACATTATTGTCAAATCAATACAGGTTTACCAAAGGCCGTTGTTAACACATCAAGTGTTTCAACACTTAATTTACGGTGACTTCCCGTGAGCGGCGGGTGGGCTGAGCGGCGGGTGGGTTGAGCGGCGACTCTCAGGTAAACGAGGGTCAGAAGTGATTAGCCGGTTTTCAACCCTTCCCTTGAGCGGCGGATTCTTTTGTCACCCTCTTTCTTAACTTTCGCTTGCACACGTTACTACTGGCACTAATGTGTATCGGTGGTTTTGTTTCTTCCCATTTTCTAAACATCGCACCGTATTATGAATTCGGACTCTGACACGTGACGAACCCTCAACACAAAGTGTTATTCCATCCTTTTTAGCGAATTTCCCCCTATAGGGAAGTAGCTATTACCGTAGGCGGCATGGTGAGACTTAAACCAAGGACCATGTTATTTTTTCGTTTTGAGGTCCCTAGAGCCCAAAAACACCGTTCGTTCATTTTCATATATATATATATATATATATATATATATATATATGTATATACATATATATATGTGTGTCCGTAGGCACGATAACTCCCGTAAAAAAGTCCGATCTTGATGAAATTTGGAACAAGAATTTATAGCAATATTCATGACTTCAAGTTCGAAAACCAGCAAGATCGGTACACTCTAAGGCAGTTTTTTTGACTGAATAAAATTTATTTCCAAATTTAACATATTTCTATTGATTTTATGTAAATTTAATGGTCAGAATTTAATTCAGCTTAAAAAATTAAACAATATAGCATTTTGAATTATTGCTCTACATCAATCGGTTAATGAGATATTGGATCTGCAAAATGCAGTACATTGTCTTTTGTTTTTCCCTGAAGGGACATAAACTGTCCAAATTCTGGTATGAAAACCCCAAATATTTCATTAAATTTCCCTAAAATGGGATTTAAAAAATAATAATACAAACCACATGATTGAATTTAATTTGTTCATGTGATGGTTTGATTTGTTTTTATTTATTGGATCTGAGTAGATTGATAATATGTTTGCTGAAATTTATGTACTATAACAAGTATACATTTATTAAAAAATATCAGAATATGAATAATTATTGAGAAATAAGATCATGAATGATAAAATGTACTTTATTCAGATTAATATTTACACAAATTATTCAAAACAACAACTTCCCTAACTTATGTAGAATATGCCCACATATAAAAAATAAATCCTTTAGAAATTAACTGAGTATGCAGATTTGCTAACAAGTGTATTTAAATTTTGAGATAAATCATATGTTTGGATTTAATTTTTTCATGTGACTATTTTATTTGTTTTTATTTTGACTGATTTTAAATCATTGATTGTATGTTTGCTTACATTTTTATACTATAACAAGGATACACTTAAAAAAGATTAGACTAATAATTATAAGAATAACAAAAAGAGTATTGTTGGAATAGATACCGATATGATTCCCATGATCATTTCCCTTATATCTAAAGCTCTTGGATTGATGTGTAATATACTTTTTGCATTAATTACATAAAATGTTTGAAACATTTTCCTGTACATAAATTAAATAAGCTCCCATATAAAAACTAATTCTTTAGAAATTCGCTGAGTACGCAGGTTTGCTGCGACGGGGGTATTTATTAGCTTCCTCTGATTTCAAGAGAGTTATTTACTGAAAATCTGCTTAGGCCGCGTGAAATAAGACGAAGAACTAAATAGGTTTACTGAAATATTGTCATTATGTATGTAGCTGCGGTTACAAGAATAACGCGATAGATCGCCCTCAACTTAAATTGTTTAACTATGTTATATAATAAATTGTATTTTATCAGGTTTAAGATAGTTGTATTAATAAAAGTCTTACGTAGGCGTAATTGATGCGCGAACTATTTAACGAGCGTAATGTATTAACAGATACAAATAAAATTCGTTGTCCGGCAGTAAGTTTAGGTATGTTCACAAGAGAGATTATGTTGTCCTGAAAGATTCACAAGAAATATTGTTTATAAAGAACTTTGGTAAATAATCTCAGTATTACCGAAAGTGGCTTTTAAGTTTAACCATATCATTTTAAAAATGTTCCTAGAATACTGTACCATTATTGTTTTTATCTAGCAGTCAATACACATGACAATTGATCGATAACGGGTTTACTAGTACTATCTTAAACCTGATGAAATGCAATTTAATATAACATAGTTAAACATTCTAAGTTATGGGTGATCTATCGTGTTATTCTTATAACCGCAGTTACACACATAATTTCAATATTTCAGTAAATCTATTTAGTTCTTCATTTTATTTTACGGAACCTAAGCAGAGTCCGAATCCATAATATGGTGCGATGTATAGAAAATGGGAAGAAACAAAACCACCAATACACATTAGTGCCGGTGGTAACGTGTGCAAGCGAAGGTAGAGAAAGAGGGTGACCAAAGAATCCGCCGCTCAAAGGAAGGGTTATAAACTGGCTAATCACTTCTGACCCTCGTCTACCTGAAAGTCGCCGCTCAACCCACCCGCCGCTCAGCCCACCCGCCGCTCACGGGAGGTAACCTAATTTACTATTGGAGAGATAAAATCTTGAGTGGCGACACTAATATTTGTTTTTACAAATATTAGTGTCGCCACTCAACATTGCACCTAACCAGTGTAATCAATGAAGTGTTAACACTTGAATTGTTAACACAACAGAGGTGTTGGTAAACCTAAATTGGTATAGCAACAATGTAATTAGTGTTTTCAAGTGACGACACTGCTACAAGCTAGTGTAAATTTAGCTTAAATATTTATTAACATTTACTCCAAAAAAGACCGGAAATAGCACTATATTCTTTCCCACAACATGTCAGTATGAGAGTCCAAAAGACGCAGGCCCGGTTCGGTTTTTACAGATTTATTGTGAACAGCCCAGCGCCAGTGGGACGCTGACCCAGTGACAGCGAGGTTCGGTTCGACTTTTTTCCAAACTTTCCCTGTCGTTCAAATAAATGCGGCGGATAAAAAGCTGCTCAAATACCTGTTAGACTCAATAAAACTCTTTAGTATGTAAACTTTGTGTTTAATGTGGGGGACAATCTGTTAACAAGGGTATTAATGAATAGTTCAAGATCGCAGATGAAATTGCTAACCGAGAACTCCGCGTATATCAACTGAAAATTGTGTAGTTTTTTTGGGGAAATATGTAAAAATTATTGAACAGATTTAATATACTTTTATTTGCCAAAAATAATTACAACTATTAATACCACTTGAATAAATCTCAATGGCTACCTCACTTCATATATCCCGTGATAAGTTTTCAAATCACTTTATTGTTATTATTGTTATTATTGTGCTTTATTGTTATTATAATTTTAATTTTTTTTGTGGGATTAATTATTTTATTAATGTTTTATGAATATTTTGTTTCCTCTCCTAAATGCTTCAAAATTTTAGCCATTTTTTTAGGGCTGCAGCTTTTTTCTTACAATAACACACAAAGTTTGAGTCCATTAAATATTGTATTTTGCTTCAATAATTGTGCTACACAGGGCTAAGCTATTAAAATTTGATAAAACAGAATTTTTAGTTTATTGTTGATTTTATTTTAAAAAATTATCTGACTTTACACATGAAAATAGCAATACTCGCAAGTAAGGGAGTAATTTTTATAATTTACGCTATCGTAAACTAACACACGATTTTATATCATGCCTCAGTCTTCGTTAATCAAAGAGTTTACTCGTTCATTTTATTTTCAAAAGCCCTTGAATTACTCTTTTTTGTATTATGATGGTTTAACAAAGTTTATTCAAATGATGGGCTCAGTCCTGCAAAAATTTAAAGGCTTTATTCGCTTAAAGCTTATTTATAAAGGCTTTTTATTCGTTGGCTTTTTCCAGCATGTTCAAACATAAACCACTCATTAAGCTTCCATCGCAGATTTCACCACCAATTTACAATCTTCCATTGAAACCACTATAGGAACACTAAAACACTTTCAAAATAATTTTTTTTTTTATAAGCAGATAAAAAGACATCAATGACTACATAAGTGTTCATTCGGTAATGAAGAGAAAGCAAAAGACAAAAACCAAAGGACGTTCACCGTGGCAGCAGCGGGTGCTCGGGTTTCAGCGTTACAAGGTCTGATATTCGCAGTGAGGACCGGCACTTTCACTTTCATGGCTTGGACAGCTTAAATTAATCGTTATTAAAAGGAACATCCCGGAACATTTGCGTAAGATTTATGCTAAAATTAGAAAGGAGACTCTCTTTTCAAAACATCGCAGCAGCGATCCTCCAGAAGAGGTTTCGGGAGTGAAATACCTATTCAGTTTCGACGTTAAGTGATACACTTTTTGATAAGAAAATTGGTTGAAATTGATCCAATTTCAATGTAGCCTATGTTTATCGTTATGTTCGTGATTTCAGTAACAGGTAGAATAGTGCTCTAGCGCCGGGGGCAAGCCTCCCCGTGGACACGTGCTCGCCTCTCAGCCTGGAGCTATGAGATCAAAAGGCACACCAGAGGTTTGGAAGTGCCTTTAATTCAGGCTTTGATTTGACTAGTGAGGTAACAGGTACTTGCTTCTTAAAGCGGGAATAACTGCAATTTATTTAATAAACTCAACTACAAGCCGACGATTAGTTTGAAATGACATTATATACCGGGTCTTCCATAATTGTCCCCGCTAACTTTTTTCTATTTTTTTCAAATATTAATCCCACGCCACCCCCAAACATCTTTGGGGAAATAATACTACATTTTGAGTGTGTATCAACTTCGGTCACTTGGATCCGCCATATTGAATCCAAAATTAAATGTGTTCAAATGTAAAATTGGAGTACGGTAGTGACCTTTCATTCCAAACTAAAATTTAGATTTTTTTTATGTTTGAAAACTATAGAAAAAGGTTGGGGGGAGCTACTGTAGGACACTTGGTATAACTAGGACACCTGTCATACCGGACACCTAATACTTTAATTAAAACCAATGCTAGAAATTGGAACTCTAGAATAGCAATTGGAGATATATAATTCATGCCCAAAACAATATAAAATAATTAAAAAAATATTTTACACAATTTTACACCTAAATATAAAAAAACTGTTTCTTTTTTAAATAAAAATATTAAAATAAAATGAGACATTGCTTCGGTGTTTAAGAAGTAAAACACAGTATATAGAAACAACCAAATGTACTGCGATATATTACGCCGTAATTTAAAATATGTACAAACTGATAAAAAATAAGTGACTTTCGCAAAGAGTAAGTAAACTGTTAGCAAATTCAAAAAAACCGAGCAAGAAGAAAGTTTGGTGTTATAATTGCAGGGTGTCGCAACCCGAGCCCCGGCGCGGCCCCGGGCCGGGACGTAACGCTGCGTGCGAACCGCCAGTGGCTCACTGACCCGGCAGTGGCGAATATTAATTGGGGGCTGGATTAATAGATCGTATTAACCCAAATTGAGGAGTGTAGCGCTTGTTACCTCAAATTGTTGGGCAGTGTTGAATTTTTTCTCATTAATAACTGGGGTTGAAGACAGTAAGTAGTGACCTCAGAGTTAGGCGGGTCGTGGATTTGATTTGTTTGTTGCGTTAATTATTTATCATTATTAACAAGGGTCAAACAACAACTAGTTATACAACATAAATGATAAGATTGCTATAATAATGTAGGACTTCGCGAAAAAAATGCAAAAATTATTTTGTTTCATAGTAGCGTGCGTTTTTAACACCCTGCAGTGATAATATATAAAAGTAGTAATAATTTAGAAATTTTAAATGTGATACAGTTAGTACATGCACAAGTTCTTAATAGGCCCTCATTTGCAGTACATACATTTATTAGCACCCCATGTGCATTTTTTATGTTAATGGAGCTATACACTGAGGGTCAAAAATCGGTAAATTATGGATGTTTATAGCAACGTTACCTGGAGAGGAAGAAAAATCTGGTTGGTACAACTGGATTCAGTGACTCAGATAGATTTTTTGTCGTGCATTCATTAGGGATTTTTGTCATTATCTAGTTTTTAGTTTTCACAAATCACCAATTTTAACATTTTTCCATTTTTAGCAAGATTAATTCATGTTTGTATTAATCGGGAATCGTTTTCATTAACATTTTATAAAATTACGTACAGAAATGACTGGGCCCCCGTATGTATCCTACTACGCACGTTCATAATCCAATAGCTGTGTTTAAAGCTTTGGAATAAACGTATCTTTCATTCATTTATTGACTCCGTTATTACAAAAGCCCACGTTTCTGAATGTATTATAGGGGAGTGCCTGTACCATGACTTCGTCGGATCTCATTCCTTACTCTAAGAAATGTTATTCTTGATCTTGATAGAAACGACGATCTTGGTCAACATCACTATCCAACAATTCTCAATAAAAATAATCATGAATGATGCTAAAACATTCAGAAATGTTTATGAAAATTAGAATATAAACAACAACAAAACTGTCTTATACAATAATGGAATCCAAACTTTTTCAGTAAAATAATCCAGAGGTACCAACCTGATTTTCATACTTCACCCAGTAACGTTTTAATTAACATTAACAATTTTTTACGAGCATTATTTTATTTTCTTACGAATTATTTACAAGGTAAATAATTCCAAGACTCCAGGAAGATTTTTTTGATATATTATTTTCACACATCCCCAAAATTAACCAAATCTAGTTTAGCTTAAAATATTTAAAGTTAAAACCCCACCTTTTTGATAGTGCTTTAGTTAATGACTTTACTACATTTCTTCTTCAGTCTAGTAGTCAAAATATTTGGTTTGGACGGCTCAGAAGTAGTTTGAGTAGCGTTGTCTTCATTTCTTCAAGGGATAAAAAATGAAGTCAGGGTGAGATAATTTAAGGAATTCCTGGAAGAAATCATAGGTTTGGTCTCTACCACTATTGACTGGATAGCCAAGTGGATAAAGCGCTCACCTGATAACCTGAGGGTCGCTGGTTCGATTCCTGACAGGATCGAAACTGGGTCCAGTTGCCATTTGTCATTGGGCTATGAATTAATGATGCTATCTAACAAAAGGTCGCCGGTAGATAGTAGCAAGACCCGGGTTTGGACCGTTCCCGATCAAAACGTTAAAAAATGCCACTGGCGTAGAAAGACACACAAAAAAATATTGCCTCTATACTATTTTTAATGGTTCTCTATTCCAATTCTTTAAAAAGAAAAGACAATGTCAGAGTATTCATACAATAGAATTGTTATTAAAGCACATCGTTAAAATACCCCTATTTTGCCATGTATTTGCTATGAAACTTTGATAACCCAGAGATCTCCTAAATTTTGGAACTTCATATTGAATACAAAATGGTATTGTACCCATCATTTAAAAATTAGGCATCCTATAGACCCTATATCATCGTGGCTGTCTTAAAAAAACATTGCACCGGCCTAAAGAGCAAACCCGAAATATAATAGCCGGAAGCTTCCGGTGATTCTCCTCAATTCCGGTTTAGAAAATCTAATTTCGGAAACTTCCTAGACCGGTGGCGCCGCGGCGCTGGTCAGTGGATGACATTTGGCTAAAGGTCGGTGTAGGTGACATCTCAGGAACAGCCGCACCCCCCTGGCTATTACGTCACGCTGTGCGATGTGCCCGTGACGTAACTTTGAGGGGGGGAGGGGCTCACCTGCCACCGTATATATACGTTCTGGGCCGCTCCCCCGGTATCAGCAGTCCGCAGTACTGTGTCTGTAGTGTGACCGGAGCCAACTCCTTATCAGCAATGGCCTCTCTCAACACCCTGGTAAGTAGTGATGAGGTGATAACAGGTTGAGTAAAAAGTAAATATTAATTACATGGCTTGAATTATGAAAACATTGATTGTTTATTTACTGTAGTCCAAGAATTAATCCCCATGTAGTAACTGTCTGAAGGACTTATTCCCCTAAATCTTAGTTGACTTTTGAAATTTTGATTTAGTTCAGATGTGTTTTTCAACCCCCAACGAATTTTTTTGAGAACAATTTTAACTCAAAGTGACACACTAATAATTTTTGGCACTCTTTATAATTTCTATTGTTACTTAAATAAATTATTTAACTGCAGCTCTTGTTTAACAGCGTTAATGCGACAACATACTTTTTTAAATTAAAAATACAATTTTTACATTTTGTAATACATACAATTTTATTTTGAAAATAAATTTTTACATTGATTCATATTACAATAAATATCGATTGTTAAGTGGAAGATATTTTCGAGTTTTCGAACTATATTCATATATTTAACTGCAGCTCTTGTTCAACAGCGTCTATGCGACAATATAATTGTTTTATTAAATATACAATTTCTCATATGTTTTGTAGTACCTGAAATTTTATTTTGAATATAAATTTTCACATTGATTCATTAAGCAATAAAGATTGATTGTTAAATTGAAGATAATTTCGAGTTTTTGAACTATATTCATATGTTTATATTCGATATAAACCACGAATGATCAACAGAAATAGTCAATAAAATAATTTACAACAAACCCATATGAGTAGGTATATAAACTCATCATAAAAGTGAATGCATTTGATATAAAAGATAGCCATTAAGTTTAACAGAACTAATTTATAGCTGGTAATCAATATGAAAATACATACAATAAATGGATATTTAATTATTTTGTTTACATAGCTCTCGCAGTTTATTTTTATTGTGAAATAAACAAAATGGCTCTGTGCCTTTGAAATGACTAACAAATCAAATACCTGATTTTGGTTTCAAGTTAAATCTTATGTTTCTGGTTTAGTGCCAACATTCTGCAGCGATTATTATTGCAACGCAATGTCCCTGAAATACTGAGCTGTAAGAGTAAAACGTATTCTAGGGGGCAGATTATTAAGGTTATCATATTTATTGTATTATTATTTTTTTATCGTAGCGCACAAAAAGAGAAGTAATTATTTTACGCTTTCCTACCCGTGGAACCTGGCCATTTTGAGGAGAACGATAATACTGTTTGATGAGTACAGCTCATATCTTTTTCATCGGTGTGTATAATAATTAATTATATCGGTGTGTAAATTATTCTTGATCAAGCCATTAAACCCATTATGCATGAAAGCCCATGCGGTCGTACATCTACACACTTTACCGTGATTTTTCTAATTGAAAATGTAGTTTTCCTTATGTTCCATTGTATAGTTTTTCTTTTGTCGACCAGTTAAATACTTTTTAAATCGAGTGTTATATCAATGATTTTGGCCCAAGAGTGTTATAATTAAAACTTTTCGCTAAGCATAAAAAACCCTTTTATTTACTTCAGAAAATTTTAATTATTTCAATGGAGGGTTCTTGATGTAAATTTTATGCGGGGATGAATTTTAAGTTAAATTTAAACTGAACAGTAATTAAATTATCAGCTTGGAGACACATTGTACTGTTATTATGAGTTAATTTTTCAAAATTGAAATTAATGTTGCTCTGTTATCAATATCATCAGTTATCGTTTCTGATAAATCAATACTTGCCCTTATGTCATATTTACCAGTCTTAAAGCCATAATGTTAAATGTCAAATAAGTTATTACTTTCTTGGAAATCTACGATTGGAATGATAGCAGCCTGTAAATTCTTTTAGCGTTGGCAAAATAGAAAGTGGATCGTGATTAGATTTGGGATTTTACTTCCAGTTTGCTGAAATATTCTAATTATATAAATCTTTATTTCATTTGGGAAAATTCCAGAAATGTTTGTTTAGGGGTAAAATGAATTTTTTTGGATTTTTAACAATGAAATTGTATATAGCCCACAGCTAAAGTAGATTTATGAACCATTTATGTACATATAGTTTATAATATTGGGAGTGTTGTTGACAAGTCATTGATATATTGTTACATTGATGTTGACATGCTGCTACATTGTTACAGATTGTTCTGGTGCTGGCTCTGGTGGCCGTAGTCACGTGTATGCCCATGCCCGACCCCAGTGGCTGGGGCGGCAAACAGTGAGTATTATTCATTTACCGTCCCTCATTGTGTGAAGAATTCATAAAACTTAAAAAAATCTACTTAGTAGTTGGAAAAATGTGCCTGGAGCTCAATTCCCTGTTTCCATTTTTTACATTCGAGCATAACTACCGTAAGATTTTTATATTACTATTAGGTTAAATTTGTTAGAACAACTGCATTCTACGGTTGAAACCCTTATTAAATGACTTATTTAAATAACTTAGAGAGCGAAAGGGGTCTGTTAATTTGCGATTTTAAGTCATGAAGTAGAGTGTGTCAGGTAATCAACTGTGTCGTGTTCTCTAAGTTTGGTAAACTTATTCTCAATTATCATTAACTATTTCTCATAGAAATAGTTAACTATTATTAACTATTTCCCATAGTTTAAAACATTCCTTTCGATTTTCTAAATATTAAGGTTTATTTAACTACATTAACGTTGACTCACACATTACCAGACTTACAATAAAGATAATTATGCACATGAAAATACTTTTCTAAGCAAATTACAATGTAATTGATTCAACAATACCGCACTACCGGTACCGTTTGACACAGAAAATGTTACCCACCTAAATGAAAAGTAGTTTCGTCTAAGTCAAATTTCATCAATATATTTTACCCTTCCAATTGTTAACCATGTTACATTGTGTGTAGCGAGCACTACATCATCCACGTGCCCTACCACGTCCACACGGTCCACCACTACCACAAGGTCCCGGTCTACATCCACAAGGAGCACCACTACGTCAAGTCCCACGGCTGGGACTGGGACTGAGCGCACTCAGGTAAAGTAGCAAACCCACCACAAACTTTGGGACAGGGGTGTTTAAAACTAATGATAAAAAGAAAGTGGTTTTGTGTATTATATTCTGCTATTATTCAAGGATATGTTTTGTTTCTTCTGATAACTCTCGTAACCCTACTGTTGGAACCTATACCACCGTTGTGCTACTGAAATCATACAGAAACCTATACCAGTATGTGTTGAACTAATACTGGGATATTTTCCCTCGCAATAATTTTGTATTTAAAAATTTGGAGTGATAACAAAAATGTATTATACGTATGGGCAATTATTAGCATCACCTAAATTTTGCTCAATCAACTGTGTTTTGTTTTTTCTAGTTGATTCAAAGTAATTATGATTAATAATCAGTTGTTGCTCATAGTATAAAGTTTATTCAAATGGCCCGGTTCAATTTTAATAATTGTTTCATTGGCATTAAAAAAACATTCGCTTTAGGCCCATATATCTTAACACGTTTTGACAGTTTTCTATTAAAAAAAGTGACCCTTGGAAACCCTGTTTGAGAAAAGGGATCAACTTTGAACTAATTACTTTGGTTATTGCAATTAGTATCCCCCCCAATAAAAAACATATCTACTCAGAAAACAACCGTGTGAACCATAATGGTAAGGAAGTTTGATGATTCATAAGGTCCTTCAAAACTAGGTTTTTGTCCTATCAATAATAGGTTCATGGGAAATGGTTTCATGGGCTACCTACTCTTAATATAGAATAACATTATTTCGTGTTTAAAGACTTTATGTTGGTAGTTTGTAAAAGAAAAACATCTAAGCTAAATACACAAAATGGAGTCCATTAAGCTTTCAGATATATTCTTGAATAATAATCACGTTATTGGTAATTTTTGACAATCACCTTTTGCTCTGTTCCAGATGACTACGTTATCCACCAGTCTCTCTCCCTCTCGTGTACAAGCACCACCCTCGCGTAGTACCTGAACCTACGTTACCCTCTAGCTTTAAGGTCTTGTTGTTGAGTCTGTACTGTAATTTTAAAGACTTGTAACATATAGCTTTATATTTTTGTACGTTTGCTTTTTATTTGCACCTGAAGTAACTTCTAAGAGCTATTTACTTGTTAGCAAAGTTCATTGCAGTTGCCTATTATGTATTATCATAGCTATTACCTTATTAGCTATGTATTAAGTGGGAGCTTTTAGTCTGAAAATTCATAATCAATCATACTATAAAAAGATCTTAGTATACCAAAAGAATTAGTATTATTTTTATATAAAGAAAGAATCATTTATTTGTAAGACGACACAGTAACAGTATCTGGAAATCGAAGACCTTAGAAATAAATAAAATCTTAGCTCAGGAATTTATGAGAGTTATTAATTCTTATCATCTTGTATGATTAAAAAAACATTATGGGATAGACAAACAGTTAAATTGGTAAACTTATGTAAGCTTTGTAACTTTGACATGTATGATAAATAACTTTATTTTGAGGCTAATCCTTACAAACCTAATAGTACATCGTTCAGCTTTCGGCCTCAAACGCTTAAAACGACTATTTTTTCCAAGAAGAAATGCAACAGCTATTTCTCGGTAATTGTATTACGTTTGTGAAATAGTTCCAGTGCAATCAGATGCTTACATTTCCCATTGCCACTTTAACATTTTTGGATCTAGGCAATAGTGATGAATAAAGGAAGTCATGACTTTACTGTATAAAACCTATATAAAAGGCGATTAAATTGAATTGACTGGATAGCCGAGTGGATAAAGCGCTCACCTCATAACCTGAGGGTCGCCGGTTCGATTCCTGCCAGGATCGAAACTGGGTCCAGTTGCCATTTGTCATTGGGCTATGAATTAATGATGCTATCTAACAAAAGGTCGCCGTTAGATAGTAACAAGACCCGGGTTTGGACCGTTCCCGATCAAAACGTTAAAAAATGCCACTGGC
This sequence comes from Flexamia atlantica, assembly GCA_035578135.1. Lineage (NCBI taxonomy): Eukaryota > Metazoa > Arthropoda > Insecta > Hemiptera > Cicadellidae > Flexamia > Flexamia atlantica. The sequence goes on along the minus strand of JAQJVK010000008.1, from coordinate 29,670,336 downwards.
GTTGAAATACACAAATAAATAAAAAAATTAATAAAAATAAAAATACAAACCTTATGTAATTCAAAGCATAAAGTTTCACAGGTCACTGAACGCTCATTGTAATTTCTATAACTTATATCCTTACTCGAACATGAACATAAAAATAAAATATTGGTTCTTGATCGGAATTTAATTCATGTCAAAAAAGTCTCAATATGTCGATGGGTCATTAGGTTGCAATAGCATATATACACAACACACTTTCTTCCTGCAAGCAATGTCGAGGAGCACTACAGTATGTTGATTGTGAATAATCGCTCTGAATTTCCATTGTTATCAAATTGTCTGCGCATGTTTCAAACCACCAGTTGTGCCCGTTCTTTGCACGTTTATATAATTTACTAAAAATATTAATAACAGTTCACACGAAAAGCAAAATAAAAACTACCAAAATCTATAAGAATAGTGTCACATATCTGCACAATTAGTTTAGGGGGCGAAGCATAAGAAGTAAATAGGCCTAGCTGTTACACCGGTTGTGTAATAGATCTTCCTTTGTGTAATATTTCAGCCCGGTTGGTTTGGTAGTATCTACACACACCCCTCTTAACAAACAAAACAAATTGTACAAAAACCACCTTTTCTTTATAACACTATTCCAGCAACTAACGTCATTAACGTCAACTCAAACAATTCAAGGTTTGTTGCAGCAGTTAATTATTTGATTAATGTGATTTACATTTTAGTTTTGTAATTTATCGTTTTATTCATTCATAAAATTTAAGCACTTTAGAAACTGTTTTGTATGGTTCTTACACAGTCTACCATGTTTTTTGTACAATATTATTTTTTCTTTGGTTTACCAGGCCTGGACTGATCGTATTTTTGACACTGAAGACAATCTTCTACAACTGTCATTGTTGTGGACAGTGTACTTCAAAAATTGGTATACGAAATGTTTGAAAGCCATCAATAATAGTTTTGCTTTCGTCCAGTGAACTAGCAGCTAAATGCTCACAGACAAACTCGGGTTGCAATCAGTTATATTTAAATGTGAATCTTAACACAATTATAAGTGTATTTGATTTGAATAGCTCAAATCCAAACGACCGACGTTTTATTCTTATTTTGGTACACATATTTATATCAACAATAAAATAATTGTCGTGGAAATAATTGTTGTGGTTTAAGAATCGCTAAATATAGCGTAATTTATATTTTATTAATATTCGCTACAATAGTCAAATGTGTTTTAGTACAGTCGTCATCACAAATCACTCATCTAATCTTGTGCACAGTTGCAATAGATTAGTCAACCATTTTTCCAACTACCTCTTACCTTTTAAACTCTCTTAACTAATGTTCCACAAGTCTCCTCACTCCGGTCCAATTAGTCCTCAGTTCCAGAATGTTCCACCGTTCCGGTCAAGTTGCACAAGGGACGATAGCAAGTGGAACTTTCACCGACAGCAAGTGTTTCCACTCGTCCATGATTATGAACAGAGATTGCTTGACCCGACCAGCTGGTCCAGTTACTCTTACTTTTGTTCTGAAAACGTTATTGGCTAGTACTCAATGGAAGGAGGCGCTGTAAAAACTTAACCTGGTCAAGAGTGTAAAATTTTTCTCTCATACATGTCTGCAAAATTTAGCATAGAAATATTTAACATTCTGTTGTCTATGGCTCCTAGCACATTTACGTTAAATATCCTTAGGAAATAAGTAAATATTTTAATAAAATAATAATAATAATAGTCTTTATTTTCTCAAAACATATATACATAAATATATAAATCCAATGTTGTGTAACACAACATTGCAATATACTAGGCTTTTTTTTATTAAAAACGAAAATGAGATTTTGTATTCAATTTGCAGGAAATGTCCGAGGACATTTACAATCAAACCACAATGTGTGTTTTTCAATATGTCGGTGCATTTACAATTTGCACCGAGGGAGGGAAACTTTTTCCACATGATAATTTTTTCTCCCCATTAACCTTCTCCCCATTAACCTTCTCCCCATTAACCTCTTCTCAACCCCACCCCTAAATAAGAATGTTGTAAATAGCACTGTATCCTTTGTATCATGAATTTCAATAAATAAGTATTTTGGTAAAAAGCAAAGAAACATTGTACCTCAAGATGTTGATTTGTTAAAAACCTGTGGCTTGAAGGGGCTAATGGCCTTTCATCACAACAGGAGAAATTTTAAATTAAAATAATCTTTATTTATCACATTACTAATGCCTTAAATGCCATATAAATCTAGTTTTAACACCCACCATATATCTATATAGCATACGGTTTTGATTTAAGCAACAACACCAAATGTTTTAATGTGACCAAAGCAGACCATTTTTAGATTTTAATGCTTTTTATATGGTGTTTATTTTACGTTATTTCTAATTTTATAATAAGATTAAAGAAAAAAGTGCAATAGAGGATAAGACTTTTTCCCGAGTCCCAGGGAAGGATCAGACCTTGAAGTTGAGCCTTCTCCCAACATTCTGCCACATATTCTATTCAAAAATTTCACCAACGTTACCATATACTGCAAGTTTTTGTGATTTATTAAGAACGTAAAAGTGATTTCGGTATGTTCACTGTAGTTAGCAATATCATAATTAGGGCAAATATTTCTCATGTTAAAATATTAGAAACCCCCTGACATCTTTCAGTATATTTCTCCCCTGACATAAACTTTAAAATATTTACATTTTACCGTACCCTTTTCGATTTATCAGATTTAAGGGTATTTAAAAAAATTTTTATAGATTAAAATTTAATACCACATAATCGTTTTCGAGATATTGCCAAGATTATGAAAAAATCCTCACAAACCTATTGAATATTCAAGATTGGTAGGTATTTATGTGTGGAACTTCCGATGAAATATTGAAAATTCATTGATTTTACTGACGAAAAATTCAAAACACTAAACAATTAGAAATAAAGGAAAAAGGAAAATAATAACAACGTCTATTTATAAAAATATATTAAAGAGTAAAAAAAAACTAGAAAACGTTAAAAAATATTTTACACTATACAGATAACAACAGTCTTCTAATTTCAACCCATAACGTTGTTTATCCACTAAAACGCACATTTTCTTTCAACCATATCAAGTAACATGTTTTCATCAAAAGCTAACATATGTTTAGTAAAAATGTTAAAATAAAAACGAAATTTAATTAAACTTAGTGCGATTTAAATCCTTATTCCTGCAATTTTGATCCATCCTACAATAACTGTAAAAAATATGGTGATCAATTTTATTATTAAAAACGATATACAATTATTTTACTTTAGACATATTAGGTGTATTATCACAATGCTAAACATGTCCTATACTATCGTCAAGAGATAATCAAATTAGTCTATAATCATAAATCTCCAACAAAAACATTAGACTACATTACAAGTAGTTAAGTACATATTTTGGCTGGATGGAGGCCAAAATATGTACATAAAATATGTGTATTTTTTGTTCTGTGTCAACCTTCAAAAATAACACACTGCTTAATCAAGCTCTAAAATTACTAAAAAAACTTGGTGTGCGAAAGAAGTGTAAAGTAAACTGCAAAAAATCTGTTGTGGGTTTATTTAGGATACTAAGTTAATACTTAAAGACAGTAGTTACACATCTAATGTATAAAAATACAAAACAAATATTTTGGCAGTACTTCAAGCACATCCTGGTTTTTTTATTCAGAAATTATTTGAGGAAATCTCCCAAAACAATGAATCAAAATCCTAGAGCGTTTTATTATAACTGTTATTTGTCTAGTAAACGAAATATTATTAATATTGTACAATAACTATGTTATTCGTGTCTCAGATGAAAATTTCATACCTAAATACATACTAGGTTTACTTTCATTATTCTTCTGATAATACAGGGTGTTTTTTTTAAAGCAACCCATTTTCAAGATTGAATAATGCACATAATATGAATGAGTAATGAGTATTGTTTTATTGATCTTTACTTTTATACAACCTATTTTTTAAGAATGATAAAATTAAGTTTACATTATATGCTCAAACAGGCCGCCATTGACATTTGTATAAAGTTATGCACTCTCCATCAAATTCCCGAATACGTGTTGCGACGTACCTCTTTAAATTTCTTTCATTAAATTTGTTATGATGTTTTGAGGTGCTGAATTCTTGTGAATTGTTTTCGTAGGATAATTACTACTTTACATGTCTGTGGCAAATTTCATTCAGATCGGACCACTTTTACGCGAGTTATCGTGCTTAAAGACACACACATTAAAACGCAACCCAAAACTTGATTTTAACGGTGAAGGATTATTTCCCCCCCAATATCCCCGGATTTGACCCCACTATATTATTTTATTTGGTGATACATAAAAAGTAAGGCCTACGAAAACAATTCACACGATATTCAGCACCTCAAAACAAACATAACAAATTTAACGCAAGAAATTCAATGAGGCACCTTGCAACACGTGTTCGGGAATTTGATGGAGAGAGCATAACTTTATTCAAATGCCAATGGCGGGCTGTTTGAGCATATAATTTAAACTAAATGTGATCAAACTTAAACAATAGGTTGTATAAAATTTAAAGATAAATAAAACAATACTCATTTCATATTGATATGTGCGTTATTCAATCTTAAAAATTGGTTGCGTTAAAAAAACACCCTGTAAAAGCTCACGCAATCTTTTAAATTGTATAAAAACTTACTTATTTCCTAATTTTAACTCTATGTGATCATAGTTTTAATTAGTTAGTTTCTATTAATTACATAGATTAAAAATAATAACATTAGGTTGTTTACAATTCAAAAGTTAGTTAATTTTTAAAATCGCTGACTTGATTAACGGCTTTAATGAAGTACAATTTAGATTTTGCAGACCTAAACAGACATTTGAGTTTTACGTTTGAAGTGCTGCTTGCCTAATTGAACGATTCGCCTGACAAGTTGATGTCAGAAAAGTCAAAACTGAAGTCCTCGAAGCTGTCCTTGGGTTTCTCCTCGCTGCTGGATCGTCTCCCCCTCTCGCCAGAGTACTCCGCGCTGGATCTCTCCCTGGACGTCTCCTCCGAGTAGTCCCTGGATCTCTCCCTGGAGGACGAAGCGCTCTCCCTGCTTCCCGCGTAATCCTCACTGTGCTCTGCACTCCTGCTGTCCTCCCTGGAGTGTCTGGCTGTCCTGTCCTCACCACTCGCCGGTGGAGGGTACTCCGTTACCGGTGCTTGTGTTGTCGTCTCGAATGAAAACGAATCAAACCCGAAAGATCCGAAGCTGAAGAAGTTGAAGTCATCTCCTATTCCTCTCTTGTTCTTATTTGAGTCATCGTTGTTTCTAAACGTCATCATTCTGGGTTCTGCTTTCTGGATGACAGGGGCAATTTTACTCTCCGCGCCTTCGAAGTCTTGATCGTGATCGTTGTTCTCGACAGTCATAACTCTTGAGTTTGCTTTCTGTACGACAGGGACTATTTTACCCTCCATACCCTTAAATCCATGAGCATGACCATTGTTTCCAACAGTCATCATTCTGGATTCTGCTTTCTGTACAACAGGGACTATTTTACTCTCTGCGTTTTTGAAGCCTTGATCGTGATCGTTGTTCCCAATAGACATTATTCTGGATTCTGCCTTCTGTATAACAGGGACTATTTTACTCTCCATGCCTTCAAAATCTCCATCGTGTTCCATATCATCCATAAAAATATCGTCGTCCTCCAAATGTATGTCGTCGGGGTGATCGGCAGTACCGTGCATATCCATATCATCATGGTGGTCATCAGTGCCGTGTTTGTGGCTGTGTTTACTATGCCCGTGGTGTTTGTGCTCCTGGTGTGATCCACCCTCATGATGGTGATGATGCTTCTTGTGTCCTGAATGTTTGTGGCCATGTTTGGCGTGCCCCACGTGTTTGTGAGTGTGGTCGGCATGCCCATGATGTTTGTGGTGATGTTCTCCGTGTCCATGATGCTTGTGGTGGTGCTCTCCGTGCCCGTGGTGCTTGTGCTTATGGCCTTGTTCGCCGTGGTGTTTATGGTCATGTGATCCGAGACCCGAGTGCTTATGTTCGTGCTCATTTTTCCCGTGGTGATGGTGTGTATGCATCCCCTCTCCTTTGTGCTCATGGTGGTGTTTCCCTTCCCCTTTGTGTTTGTGACCGTGTTCAGCATGTCCGTCGTGCTCATGCTTGTGCTTCCCATGCCCTTCGTGTTTATGGTCGTGGCCGTAGTGACCGTGGTGTTTGTGCTCGTTATGTGAACTGCCGTGGTGTTTATGATCGTGCTCAGCATGTCCGGAATGCTTGTGCCCATGCTCTGCGTGCCCATGGTGTTTGTGTTCATGTTTTCCGCTCCCGTCATGAGAATGGTGATGTTTTCCTTCCCCGTCGTGTTTATGGTGATGAGCAGCTGATCCATGATGTTTGTGCTCATGTTTAGCTTTCCCAGAATGATCATGGTGGTGCTCGCTATGTCCATGATGTTTGTGCGTGTGTTTGCTTTCTCCATCGTGTTTGTGACCATGATGGTGGTGGCCGTGATGTTCATGTTTATTTTCAGAATGCCCATGATGCTTGTGGGAATGCTCATTATGACCATGATGCTTGTGACTGTGCAGGGCGGAAAGATGATGTTTGTGACTGTGTTTCCCTTCTCCATGGTGTTTGTGGTCATGTTCAGCATGTCCATGATGTTTGTGATCGTGTGACCCAAAGCCGTGATGGTGGTGTTTGTGTTCGCCATGGCCTTCGTGTTTGTGATGATGCTGATTATGACCATGATGCTTGTGTTCATGTTCAGCGTGCCCGTGATGTTTATGCAGGTGTTTTCCCTCCCCGTGGTGTTTATGCTCGTGCTCGGCGTGACCGTGATGCTTGTGTTCGTGCTTGCCACTACCGTGGTGCTTGTGGCCGTGTTCAGCATGACCTTCGTGTTTGTGATGGTGGGTCTCGTGGCCGTGATGTTTGTGAGAGTGTTCGCTATGTCCATGATGTTTGTGGCCATGACCGTGATGTCCTTCATGTTTGTGACCATGTTGATGGTGTCCGTGGTGTTTGTGTTCGTGGTGACCGTGACCATGATGTTCGTGTTTGTGAAGATTATCTCCGTGGTGTTTGTGTTTGTGCTCCGCCTCTCCGTGATGCTTGTGTCCGTGCTCGTGGTGTCCGTGGTGGTGATGTTTGTGGTCGCTGTGCCCGTGGTGCTTGTGGCTATGCTCCGAGTGCCCGTGATGCTTGTGTTTGTGCTCGTTGTGCCCATGATGACTATGCGAGTGCTTCCCATGACCTTCGTGCTTATGTTCGTGTTTGTGTCCTCCGTGGTGCTTGTGCTCGTGTCCATGTTTTCCGTGGTGATGGTGACTGTGTTTTCCCTCTCCATGGTGTTTGTGGGTGTGTTTGCTGTGTCCGTGGTGATGGTGCTCGTGTTTGTTTGATCCGTGGTGGTGGTGTTTGTGGCCCGCGTGACCAACGTGTTTGTGGATGTGGTCGACTTTCCCGGAATGTTTGTGGTGATGATAAACCTCTCCCAATTTTTTTGCGTGGTGGTGTTCATGCTCAATCGCTGGCGATTCTTGTTGTACAGTGTAGGAAATTTTATTTTGATTTTGTAAGAGTGATGGTCTTTGCTGTATGTATCTGACTGGAGCGACTCTTCTATTCCTGCAACAACAAAAATCGATGTCACAAAATATTAAAAATAATAATTTATCAAAATCTTGTTAAATTGTTTTAATCTATTAACTCTTTAGACAAAATATCCGTTCAATATTTTAACTACCCTGGGCTACGGTTAAACCGCTGCTACCAATAACTAATTAAGATTAAATATCCACCTAATTGCTTTTAGTATAACTTAGTATTTTTAATTAAATGGTCCGTTAAAAAAATAACTAACCAACATATTTTTATAGGTTATAAAAATAATTTTTTTCTTCAAACGATTAGGCTCTTTAGATAGTAATTCAATGCAACCATGAAATTTAGAGTTTTCGTTGTTTAAACAATTATCTCAATTATTTTACCAGGAAAACTTTATAATTTCAAGATTGAATCTTTCTAAACGGAAATACAAAATAGAGCAACATAAATTGTTTTAATTAAGCCTTTATTTTAGTTGGAGTAATCAATAAAAGTCAATTCATTTCTAAAGTTTTCATGAAAATAATATGAAAATTAACTTGCAGCGTCTTCCCAGAAAATAATTTCTTTGTAATGTTGTAGTGCAGTTAAGATGAGCTATAGAATATGTTCAATAATTCATAATGATTTTATTGCTTTATCCTTCCAACTGCTTATTATTTGTTTAAACATTAAAAATATGCTTTGTGGCGAGGATCGTAAATTACAGTGTTTACTTCTTTAAACTTTTTCAGTGTGAAGTAAGAATTTTGATAAAGAAGACTTTTTATACATTTGTTAGTAGATGTTCAAGGGAATTATTTTATAAATTTACAAAGAATAATTAACAAAAATATGGCAAGCTTAATTGCTAGCTAGATAAGTGGATATACATTGGTATTCGGAAAACGTCTCAAGAATTCGGAATGTCATTGCTCATGAAGCAAAATGCAAGGCTTTTTTAATCAAATAAACAAATTATTGTTCAGAAATAGACAATATTTAACAAAAAATTCCTAGAAGCAAAAAATGTGTGAATTTCAATTTGCTTAGAAATAATGCTACATTTTACTATACAGGCCCGATATTTTTAACGTTCTATAATTAATTCATATAAAGTTGCTTAAATTACCACAAATTTGTTGTAGTTACTATAGGAAATTTTGAATTGTTCGGCTATTTGGGATGCAACTCTAATAACATTTTACATTTTCAAAAAAAAAATAATTTCTTAAATTTTTTGTTTCTATACTTATAGTTATTTTTATATAAACACTTATAAACTAAAATCTGCCACCGATTTGAGTTAAAAAAATATAACAAAGTAGAAACTTAATACGCTGCACGAAACTTCACCCAATTATTCATGTTCCAAGTTTGAAAGTTCTTAAAATTGGGTTAAGGTATTTTTTTTAATTTTGTAAGCAAAAACGAAGAGACGGTTGGACGGAAAAACCATACGTTGTTAGGACATCACTTATGTACTTATGACCTGTTTTTCTTACTTTTATGTGTGCAATAACCGCAATAACATACTAAATTCTTGAAACGGTTTTTTCCAAACTCCCTGTAAAGATAGATAAGGTAATAAAACGTACATAACATTAACCATGCACTAACATGCAGACAACTAGGTGCTAATACCTACTTGAAGACTAATTGCAAAAATAATAACGATTACGATTTGCTCATTTATTATTTGTCATGTAAAATATACTTGTTACTCTTTGACTTCTTACTATCAGGGGTTGAGTTGGTGAATGCGGAAACGTAAATATTTTATAAAACTAGCCAAGTGATTCAAAGTTATTGTGGTAAAGCTAAGAGATTATTTTTCTTTAGGGGGGGGTGAACATCATAAACTTGATTGTGAGGTAAAACGTGTATATTTCATTATACAAGTCTATTACAAATCTTTACAAAATATCATGTTTAACATTTCTTACCTATAATAACTTTAATCATTATTCAGGTTTCATCTCATTTTCCATTTTTGCCATTTCGTTTTCCAAAGACTTAAACTCCGACTCATCAAAGGAGAAAGAAAACTCAGACGAATTGAATTTAAAGTCTTCTGAGCTTAAAGTGAATCCTTCTTTGAGTCCACCATTTTTTTCATTGAACTCTTCCTTCACTTTTACTGTATGTTGTGGTGTAATCGGGTTTGAGTTTGGTAATTTTTGCTGAATAGAAGATGGTTGATTACTAGACTTTGGGTTAGAGCTCTTTACTCCAGCTGTTAATATTTTAGATCGAGCAGTTGCCGAATTCGCTGCGTCCTTCATGGCCGTGGTGACTGGGCGAACATTGGTGCCATGATATTCATGATCATCATGATGTTTATGCCCGCCCACACCGTGTTTATGATGGTGTTCCCCATGGCCGTGGTGCTTATGCCCGTGGTGACTGTGACCATGATGTTTATGACTGTGGTCCGAGTGCCCGTGGTGTTTGTGGTCGTGGTGGTTATGTCCGTGGTGCGAATGGTGATGTTTACCCTCCCCGTGGTGCTTGTGATCGTGACCGTGATGGCCGTGGTGTTTATGTTTGTGTTCGCCATGTCCGTGGTGAGAATGGTGGTGGTCCGCGTGCCCGTGGTGTTTATGGCTATGCTCTCCGTGGCCGTGGTGTCCGTGGTGATGTTTAGCATCTCCTTCGTGTTTGTGAGAATGCGATCCCTCTCCATGATGTTTGTGATGGTGCTCCCCGTGACCATGGTGTTTATGCGAGTGTTCCGCATGCCCGTGGTGTTTATGCCCGTGGGAGGAATGACCATGATGCTTATGCCCGTGCTCGGCGTGGAGATGGTGACTGTGGTGGTGCTTTCCTTCACCTTCATGTTTGTGGTGGTGATCTGCATGTCCGTGGTGATCATGGTGGTGCTTGCCGTGTCCATGATGTTTATGATCGTGTTCTCCGTGCCCGTGATGCGAATGAGAGTGCTTTCCATCACCGTGATGCTTATGTGAATGTTCCGCATGCCCGTGATGCTTGTGACCATGGTCGTGATGCCCATGATGTTTGTGCCCATGCTCCTGATGACCATGATGTTTATGACCGTGTTCGGCATGTCCTTCGTGCTTATGTCCATGTTCAGCATGTCCGTGGTGCTTATGGTGATGTTCTCCGTGGCCGTGGTGCTTATGTTCGTGTTTGCCCTCTCCGTGATGGTGATGTCCGTGGTGAGAATGGCCCTCATGTTTATGGCCGTGTTCGTGGTGCCCGTGGTGTTTATGGTGGTGCTCCCCCTGCCCGTGATGTTTATGGTGGTGCGCTCCTTCTCCGTGGTGTTTGTGCGAGTGTATACCGTGGCCGTGGTGTTTATGCTCGTGTTCGCCATGCCCGTGGTGTTTGTGGTGGTGGTCTGCGTGACCGTGATGTTTGTGGTCGTGCTCTCCGTGGCCGTGATGTTTGTGTCCATGCTCTTGATGTCCATGATGTTTATGTCCGTGTCCGTGATGTCCGTGATGTTTGTGTCCGTGCTCGTGGTGTCCGTGGTGTTTGTGTTTGTGCTCACCGTGTCCGTGGTGGTGGTGTTTGTGACTCCCCTCTCCATGGTGTTTATGCTTGTGTTCACCATGTCCATCGTGTTCGTGGTGATGCTTTGTGTGGCCCTTGTGTTTGTGGCTGTGCTCGGCGTGCCCGTGGTGCTTGTGCCCGTGTTCGTGATGCCCGTGATGTCCGTGTTTGTGTTCGTGGTGACCGTGGTGGTGATGAGAGTGTTTACCGTGCCCGTGGTGTTTGTGTGCGTGCTTGTTGTGTCCCTGGTGTTTGTGGTGGTGGTGGGTATCTCCGTGGTGGTGGTGACTGTGTTTGCCCTCCCCTTCGTGTTTGTGTTCGTGTTTGGCTTCGCCATGGTGATGATGGGAGTGTTTCTGATCACCGTCGTGTTTGTGGGCGTGTTTCGCATGGCCCTCGTGTTTATGGACGTGGTCAACATGGCCCTCGTGTTTGTGATGATGTATTACTTTTCCAATACTTGCCTTCTTTTTCTTCTTCAGCTTCAGTTTAAATTTGCTAGAGTGAGCTATTCCTGGTCTTGCGTAAGGATACATAACAACTCTTCGATTCCTGAAACACCCAAATTAATCAAAAAATGTAAGAAGTGTTTAAGACACAAATAACTAATTGAAACTGAAAAGAAGATGTTATAATGTAATGAAATCGGAGACAGCTAATTGTTATTCAACATCAAGTAATTTTCGATTTCGTATACTTGATTAAACAGTTTATACAAGAGCCTTTTTTGTATAAAATCTTGCTGAAGAAAGCTAATATATAAAAACTAGAAATCCTGTACAACTTTAGGTCCATGTCGAGACTTAGAATAATCATCAGGCCAATTTATCTTTTTTTTGTGAATTCGGTAAATGCTTTAACGAGTTAAAGTGTCTATAATACTTTATATATTACGCACAACATAGTTTCATCGTATTTCTCAATTATTACTTATTCATTTAAAAGTTAATTATAATATCCCTCCACGCTTAATTTCAAGACTTCTGGAATTTTAAAATTTAATAACTAATTTATTTTATAAAATTAATTTAATTAAAGTAAATACATTCTGACAAGATATATTATTAGATAGATTTTTTTAAATCAACAACTGAGAAATTATTACTAAAAATCCTTAAAAAGAAGCACTCTTTTCCAAAATCATTCCAACGAGTTCCAACGCATTTCAAATCTCGTTAAACTAGCTTTTATCTAAACAGAATCCATTTAAAATAGGGCTGATCAAAATGGATGAAAACAATCAATATTTGCATACAGATGTAAATGTCTTGAATCTTTAAATTCTGAGTAGAAAAATATGAAAATGTGATTACTTACGCAGTCGGAGCTTCTTGAAGATCCGTTATGTTTTCGGAACTCGCGGCATTTTCCAGCTGTTCAATTCCTGGTTCGGCCTCCCCTCTGTCAGAAAACGCTTCTTTTAGAATTTATTCCCATACATATCAGCTGTGTAAATACACAAAAAGTACACAAATTTGTTGCTAACTACAACTAACACTTTTTTTCGTCGGGAGAACTTTTGTTGAAAACAAACCCGGAGGAAAACCAATAAAGTAAAAGTAATAAAGAAAATTAAGAATAAGTATGTAAAACATAAATTTCCCGACATTGCTGGTCGAATTTCGCAGCTCAAAAAAAGGTTTGTCGTCGGACAATGTCTGAGTTTTAACGAAGATCGAAATCTCATTCAATGAGGATCGTAAGAGGATCTTTTCAGTCTATTCAAAGCTATTCAAGAATAATCTACATTGTTCAGCATGATATTTATGTCGTTTTATGAGTATTATAAGCGCAAAGCTGTACATAAATGCTGTTCATTTAAATTCATAGAAAAATACGTTGTTCCACTAAAATTGCTGATATTGTATCGAAATATATTCTACGATAAAATAAAGCTGAAAAATTGGGAATTATCGTACTTCTCAATACACTGCAACAAACGATATTAAAATAATAATAAATAAATAAAATAAAAATCTTGTGTTGGGAAGACATTAAGATAATAAAGCTATTATGATTAATTAAGAAGAGTAATCTTAGAAGTTTTTTTTTCAGTGTCAAACAAAAATCACACAGGTCGATATTTGGGGATATTTTATAAATATTCAACGACTGATTAACGATACTATGTTTTAGTACAATTTTCAAAGATTTTGCTGACAGTGAGTTTGTAAGTAAATGTTGAACACTTTTCTCTGAAGATTGATTAAGGAATACATCGCATGGTGAATAGCTTTTCGAACATGAAACTTAAAATGATTCCCTTCCCCAGAAAAAATTTCCATAAAATCCGCTTCGCATAGTTTTATTTAGCGCCTATTGGAAAAACTATAAGAACATTCTACAGGTTAGTATACTGTAAAGAAAATTAAAGATAGTTTTATTTTATAATCTCTTACGAAATTAAAATTAAAGGTAGTATGTCCTAGTTAATATCGCGTATTCACTGGTTTTTTTCATCGCCTTATAAATTTTCACGAAATAATGCAAACATAAGTTTAAGGTATGTCTTTACGTAACAACATATCTTTACTGCAAAAAGGTCTCCAGTTCCATATACAGTACTATGTAGTATGGAACCGCTTTAGGTATTTGCGGTTATAAAAAAACCGCTTTAGGTATTTGTGGTTTTTTTTAATGTCTCTAGTTTCATTTTCAGTTCTATGTAGTATATAACTGCTTCAGGTATTTGCAGTCTTTATAGACCTTTGTGGTAAATGTTTTGTTGTTAATTTAATTACTTGTCTACATTTATTTTCCTACTTCTGGATATCGAATCAATTACTAAATTAAATTGTTATCTTTACAATATCCTGTTTTTTTGTGTGGTTCGTCCACAGTACTCAGTACTAATCATTGAACTCTATTTCGCACTATGTCTGTTATGGCTACTGCTAATTTATTGTTGTGTTTTGTTTATACACATTCTAATATGTTGCTGCAGTGATAATTATAATTGCATTACAATGAAAAGTAAATGATCTCAAAATAAAAAAATGAAATATTTACAAAACTCCGTAACTGTTTGTGACTTATTTTTTGTAATGAAGAACATGTTTGTTTCAGTTTCCAGCTGTTTAATTTACTTTTATGATTTCAACTTTTACGTGGAATTCATAGTTTGGCTGAATTGCTCCTGCGATCGAGAAGTCTGCAAATACCAAACGTTAGTGAAGAGAGAGAACAAAACTGAATGAATCGGGCGTGTATATATTTCAGTGAGATTTCAATAAATAAACATATAAAAAATATTTGTCAGATAAAGCATTCCCGATAGTTGTTACATCACTACAATATTCTCGCTTAAATTAGTTAATTTGACATGTTCCGTTCTCTGTCCTCTATTTTCATTATAACGCATTTAGACTAGTTATATTCATTGTTTTCCTACAAATATAGTTACTTTAGAACTTAAAGATTAGGTAAACGATAGCTATATGAACAAAGTGAAGATAGATAAACTTATTCCAGGAAAAAGCAGTAAGAATAAAACAATGATAATTAAATTTAATAAAACCAGATTATTGTACTCTAATCAAGAACAAAAGGTAAAATTAATTTATTTTTGTGGATAGTAGGCCTAACCCTTGAAGAATTTTTTTTTAACTCACTATATAATTTGATCAATGCGTATTAATATTTGTTTTATTCTAAGGTATTACTGCCCTGTATTACCTTCTGTAATTTTTGCCCTTTCTGTTACATAGTAAAGGGATTTTTGTTTCAAAGCCAATAAATAAATTCCTTTCGACTGCCGTATTGTTTGATTTTAAAAACAAACTTTAGCTACAGGAAAGGTAAAACCTTTATCTTAAACCTTTATTTTAAACCGTCATCAAATTAATCAGCAATTAGAACTGATTAAAAGCCCTCCAACTTTGTTGCCTAACAAGGAATCCCGATCCTCCATCTCCGTCATCGCTTTGACTGAAGGATTATTTGTACTAGCCAATTTCCTCTGGAATAAGCTAAACCGTCGTTTTAACAGAATGGAAAAAAATATCTGTCCATGGTAACCTCAGCAATCATATTAATATTTATATGAAAAGTAAATACATGTGGTTTTATGTCTACTTTCTGAATATAAAGTGAGTCTATTGTGGGAATGCATTTTCACCTCCACAAACTACGATCTGTTTCAAAAATTAACATAGGCTCATATGGGAAATAGAATTTTATTTTTTTGTGTCTGTTAGTACGGAAAGTTACGTATTATATACTAACTCTTGAAAAAATCGTCCGATCGTAACAAAATTTAGTTCAGACGAATAAAACTAGGTTGTCTTGGACGAGTTCATAAACCAGCCAGATCGACATATCCAAAGTGGGGTAAAGGCAAAGGCTCCTTTTTACCCTCAAAAAATTGGGTTTTTGAGTTTTTCAAATTGAAACTTTAAAATAATCAAATTATTGTTTCAACCATTTTTTAGGTTGAAAAAAATTTTTATTTTGAATCATTGCTCTTAGTCCATTTTGGCCTCCAAGATATTTCCACTTCGCATTTTTTCCATGTATTTTAATATCAGGGAAGCAGAATACTGTCTGACAATCTCTTATTCACTTTCTACTGAGTTTCAACGAAACCTGCGGAGTATTTAATGATTTAATCATTAGTATGTAAAATAGTATTTTTGGCATTTTAACTTGTTAACTGGTTATAATTGTAAAAACCCAATCTAGCCTATTTAGTTTAAGGAATTCAACTTTTTAAAAAAAACCTACTAGCAGCCTGCGTCACTTCGTGACTTAAAAACAATTTGGTAAAAAAGGCTTTAGTTTCATGTTGATTATGTATGGAATTTTGCAGCGTAAAATACTTCCAGTGATGAACTGTGTGAATTTTTGTGATTTTTTTTAGTTTCCTATTAATTTTTTATGTCATAGCACTGGAATAAAATTGCCAGTAATTAAACTCCTCATCGGGGCAAACTTTTAAAACTAACTTATTACTTTAAACTTGAATCTTCAATATGGGTAAAAAAATTCCTCACGGAATTTGAGATGTTCATTTATTTCATCTGGTTTAAAAGTGTCCATGTTTATACGTTATGTTTACGTTATACCATTGATTATGCTCTACAGGTGTATTCTCAATGGTTATACACTTTGAAATTTTGACAGTGCGTCAGCACTCATTTCACATTAAATAGGGGTTAGTTTATATGGATCTTCATTGCTTGGCGCATCTTCATGTCTCTGTTGTAGAGTTAATTCTACACAACATTTAAGCGTCAGTTTCTTGCATTCATCTTTGTTAGTCTTAACAAAAATCAGTAGGAAGATGGACAAACCACTGATTTACTGATGAACTAATCTCTAAATAACATTTATAAAATAGCCATTCGCCGTAAAAACAAATTATTCAACACACATAACGGCCAAAGAATTAATTTATTAAACAGGCCCACTTTTCGTTTCGCTTCTTAAATACAAATTTGGCCAATTTTTACGTAAGCAAATAACATAACTTTCTATGAAAAGCCTTAATTAATTCAGGCATATTGTTATTGGTACATTTCAAAACCGAATAAAATAGGTAGGCAACCGTTAACACTTCAATATCCTCCAAGTACATTTACAAAATAGAGGTTTTAAATTTATAATGTGTTTTAAAACTTGAAAATTTTAGGTTAACATTCAAATAATATTGATATTTTAAAGCTCAAAACGTTGAATCATGCACCAATGTGTCTTCACTGTCAATGTGTCTTCACTGTCAATAATATGCTATAAAATCCCATCTCCAGAGCACCTTCAATTTACTTATGTTCCTTTTTTAGGTTTCCTTTTTAAGAAAAGAAATACAGTAAATTAAGATTATTACAGACTGTTGATCTTAGTTTCAATATGGCAAGTACTCTTTCTTATTTTCTGCTGTCTTAAAAACCTTCAGTATTTTAAGAATCAAAATCATAATGACACGTGCTTGCCCTGTATTCTGTGGCATATCTCTGGAACTGTATTTCAAATCCTGATCATGTGTTTTGTTACAAACAAATGTGAATTTGAAAAAGTTCACAGGTTCTACCATAGATAATAGCACATTAACTGAAATTTCAAAAGCCTCCTGTGTGAAGGCTTTTCATGGGATATTTTCCAAGCCCGCAAAAGGAACATCTAGAGAGTAATAGCTTTAATGTGATACCAAATATGTGTAGAAAAACTAATTTCTAGGGGCGATTTGCTCTGTACAGAATCCCAGAAATTATTTTAATAATGTAGATAGATTTACCAATATTTTTGAGACTATATAAAACTAACAATTAAATATTATTTAAAAATATATATATTTATTATTCGTTTATCATTTACTTTTTATAATAATTGATTATTTATTATATTTTTACTATTTGGAAATTCGCTGAGTGTGTAAGTTTGCTGTAACGGCGGTATTTTCTTAGTCTTATTTCATGGCTTTAATCCATTATTGACGAGGAAAAGCTCGTACTCAATTATATTCAAATGCATGAGGGTAAACTACTGTATTTCAAAGGTTTTTTCGAGAAGGTAAGAGTTCACGTTTTAGCATTGTTTAACCTGGTGTGTGTGTGTGTGTGTGTGTGTGTGTGTGTGTGTGTGTGTGTGTGTGTGTGTGTGTGTATGTGTGTCTCCAGTTATTTTAAAAACCTTTCAAAGTTATTTTTGACTAATAATTAATAAAATAAAATATTTAAACTTTCTGAACATTTTCTATCAAATAAAACACACCTCACCTTCTTGGGGCAAGTTTTGTCACTACTAGTCGATTATGTTGTTTTGTAAAATTAACAAACATTGCAAATTTTAAATAATTTTTACTGGCAGGTTTAAATAACAAAATTATTTATAATATAAATTTCTCAGCTAACTCAGTAGCTTCAGGTTTCTAATTTTAACAGAAAGTTACAGGGATCTTGTCTACTCCTGCAGAGGAAGTAGGAACCGCTACACACAAGAGTACTGTTGCTGCCGAGATTAACCTGAAGGCACAGCAAAATTACTTCTATGTTTGTGTGTGTACAATTATTTTAAAAAATCTGGGATCAAATGACTATTTAACCTTTCGAAGGTTTTGAAGGGGTTTTGAAAATTAACTACAGACATAGAATATTGGTCTATAACTGGAAAGACTTTAAACGGGGCTTAACAACTAGTCCGTTCATTGGCTTCAAGTAATGTTTTTAACTTAGTCTTTCTTCGTTCTTCTTGAAAAAATAATTTGGAGCAGTTTTAGAGATTGGTTGGAGTTACTAAAGAGTGAAAAGAATTAACTGCCTAATCCAATCCATGCTAATCGTATGACGACTTAGGTTTCGTTCTTCGAATAAATCTTCAGGTCGAAGTATGAATCAAATAAATATTTTTAGTGTCTTAAAATTAGGGCTTTGCGAGTACTCGAGTATCCAGTTTTTTAGAGGCGACTCAACTCAACTCGGAGTTTCTAAAAAATACTGAAAGTTCAAGCCGAATAGTCACTCCCGCCGTTTACTCGTTTGTTTAATCGTGATTCAGTTTTACGGTGATTTGACATCTTTGACCGTTTTCAGTAATTAAACCTTCGTTTTAATTTAAAAAAGTTATAAATATAAATAAATTTATACTTTATTTATTTCTAGAGTCTGAAGTTGATTCTTGTAAACAAAAAATTAACAAACATCTTGGTAAGGGTGAGTTGAATTGTAGTGATTTTTTAGTCGAATTGAGTTTTTCTTGTAACATAGACAATAGTTTTCGTACTTCTACATATTCATTATGTCAAAATATTAATTATTATTAACCAAACACATCTTAATACTATTGTAAAGTTATCCAATTTAGAGGTGTTCTTTAGCGAAGAACAAGTATCTCAAACACATCTTTTTAACTGAAATCTCTTGAACATGATTTGGCTTACCTGTGTTTTCAAATAAAATTATTAATACTTAGGCTATCTTAAACAATTCCTTCATAAAGCCTAAATCAGTGTTTGGTTTTCGTATATTGCATACGTTATATTGTCTGACTTAACAGTGAACTTTGAGTTAGTCTTAGGTGAGCAGCCATGTAAAATGGTTGGTTTTGATATAACCTTTTTTATAAACTATGCTTTTTAATCATCTCTCGAACATTGAAAAAGATATTTAAAATCTAGACCATCAATCATTTTATTTTTAATTATAATTTAATTTATTATGTCTAGCAATATACGTTATAGTTATATACACGTTATATAGTTATAGGTTGTAAGATTATTCAACCTCTTTATGAAACATTATGATATTTTAAACTACCAAACTCCTTAATCAGATATTATCTTTAATACATATTATATAGAAAAGTTAACGTCGAAAGGTTTAGATTTTAAGAAACAGAATGTAGAACAATGTAGTACAAATAGTATTGGATATTAATTTAATACCCTTCAGAGACATTGTTATTTTAACTGCGGTGGAAAGTAGCGCCAGATTAGCATAAATTTCAGTACATTTTGCTAAAGATATGCATACATGAATGACGCATATACGTTTTAAGGGCTAAATTTTCATTTCAAAAATTTAAATGACACTGTATTGCACAGGATATCACTATAAAATTAAAATCACAGTGAAAATCAAATCCTCACTTTTCAAATCGTTATCTCGTTTTACTGCATTATTGATCGACACTCTGGTTCTTCAAGTTTAATCATGTGGCCCTTAGCTTTTCTATATATTTATCAGAGATAATTTCCGATTGGAAAGGAGCTTGGTAATTTCAAATATAATAATGTGCTTATAAAAAGGTGAGTGAAATAAGATTTCATTCTATGGAAATATCATTAGCTATTCTGAATTAAATTAGTTTAAAAAATAGAATGTTTGATACTCTACATATAATATTTTTGTAAAACTGTTCAAGGGGTGATTAAAAAGCAAAATTTGTAAAAAAACCTTTTAAGAAAACCAACTGTTTCTCATGGCTGCTCACATGAGCCTTTCTCAAAGTTCGTTGTTAAATCAGACATTACGATATGATATCAATCACGTATGCAATATACGATGGTAAATAGTTTTGGCCAAGCACCATGGAGTTTAACTGTGTATGTAATAATGCATCAACTAGATTAAGAGCGCTGAAGCGCAAGTTCTATGAACGCTTTTTCGTTTTTTAATGTAAATTGAATTGTTCCTAAATGATGCCTAAATGAACAACCAAGATCTATGAAGTTTTTTAATAACTTTGTATTTTGAGGAAATAATTCTGTACAGATATTTTGTTGAAGGTATGTATACAAACAAGACACTTACTTATACATTTTATAAGCTTAGTTTTTATTTCAATAACATACATAAAATGCACAATATAAAACCGAGAGTGAAAATGTTCATTGACTAGCTTTAAAATGTCGTCTTAGTGCCTTTGAAAGGCTTAACCCCAATTGAAATTATTACCCATCCTCGCTGGTGAACTTATTTTTTTCTATATTTTATACAATCGAATTCGCCCTTGGTTTTCTACCCACCTTATGGAAATGAAATGAAATACATTTATTTTGTCCCATTTCCTGACAAAAATTACAAAACAGTACACAAAATACCTTAAAATTAAGCGATAATAAATAGTCTAAGCCTGTAAAGGTTTAGGCCTGCATGGGCAGGTGCCTGTGTGTAAGCCTTATGGGGAGTATTCCCTCCGTTCAGCGATGATATTTGAAGAAATACTCTTGTCATACACTTTAAATAAAAGGCATTATTTATTTTAATGTTAAATACACATAAGTTCACGTATATTTATTTATAATTATTATTAAAAACCAATGTTTATTATTTTAAGTAAATGACAAGAGGACTTCTTCAGAGATCATCGCTGAACGGACGGACTAATCACCATAAACCATCAGTTAGGTAGAAGCCAAAAGATTGGTAAATATAACGAAAACCGCAATGTAAGTGAAAGTACCTCAATGTAACAAATTATATTGTATTACAATTGTGGATAATGTTGGTGAAATAAATAAATAAAACAAAAAATGCATTTAAAGAAAGAATAAAATTCCTCTTCCCCGAAATACGACTAGATTCATTGAATTTAAATTTACGAACCTAACTCATTTGTTAATTTCTTTTCCCTTTAATGGTTTTCACAATACATTTTTTGGGGTCAACAAATGTCAGTGTTTGACTTTTCCTACATTTTTACCCTTTGAACGCTTACATCTTCGAAAAATCAAACCCATAACAAAATTGTCTTATGTACCAAGAGTTATTTTTAGGAGAATCCTTTAAAATTACGTAGTACAACTTTGAGCATTAGCCAATATATTATTACTGTACGTATTATGCAGTCTGTGTGTATTGTTAAGATTGTTGAAATATACATGATGTGTAATAATGTTGGTTTAACTATCGTTTTTGGTGATTCATGTTGTGTTCATCATCGGAAGAACGCTTTTATATTGTTTTGATGTGATATAAGAATGTACATTTTGAAGTATCGTTGTGACGTATACGCATCTCACAATATAGTCAAAGTAAGCCGTAACCAAGATAAAAAATTTCAATTTTTTTCCAAGTCGGTTTCTTTTGGTAGTGCATGAAACAATAATGGTTGTTCATAGCATAAAACAAAAATACTTTAAATTAGTAAACATTTTACAGTAAAATAATAATAACCCGTCATGGAGCAGCATTGAAAAAGTACCAAGTGAAGTAGTATTGGATGGAACTCATCATTCTAAAAATATTTCTTAAAAACCTAACTAATTAAAACTTTACAGAAGAAACTTTGCCCATCATGCAATCGTTATTGTGTTAAGAAAAACTTTTTTTATATTTGTTAATGTTTAAAGTTGTACTAACTATTTGAAGGTACGAGGCATTGTTTTACCGAGTGTATTCCATGGAAAGACGACTAATGCTATAAAAAATGTTCCAGCAACGATCACTTCCAATGTAAGATCGAAATAAAAAATGACACTTTCATCAAACATTAGAAGTAATACATTAGGCCAAATCATGAAGAAGTATTGTAAACGCGTACTACAAAATAACACTATAAATAAATTACATTACATAATATAAACATAAAGTGTTAGTATAAAAATGTTATAAAATTTCAATGTTTGTACACATAGAACTAAGCAAAACATAATATCAAACATCCTAAAAAACATACAATTTCCTTCTCTCTAGCTCGGATGCTTTACCCTTTGTACTAGCATCTTCATTTTCTGAAGTTACAGCAACAAAATTTGCTAAAGCAACAAGAGAACAATTATTTGTTTTATGAATTATTTATGATTTTATTTTGATAAATTTTGCCACACACTGTTTTTAAATTAATAGTGCAGGTTTTTAACAAAATTATGTTTCATAAATATTGGCATGTATTGTTTAAAAATTAATAATGCAGGTTTTTTAACAAAATTTACTGTTCAATCGCTTTGTTTTTAAAACCAAAAACTCCACCATTTTAAAGGGTTACAAAGGAAAAAAGGATACTTCATCCAAATGCAAACCATAATACTTATTTTCAATGTTTTTTATGTCAGTTTGTAGTCAATCCTTTAAAAAAATATTTTGATATGCTACATACATAAATCATAATAAAGATATCACAAGCAGACAAGATGACAAGTAAGCAGAACCCTGACAATTTTTGGATTTTCGTACATTCAAAGTTATTTCCGCCTGTAGTTTTTTTCGTTTGCTTTAAAGTCATTTATTAGATTTGTTTCTAATAACTTAAAAGAGTGTAAAAGGTTACATTAGACCCTCGCTGGAAAAGGATCCCTATGATGACTATTTCTATGTGAATATTACTCATTGCCAATCTTTTAGTCTTTTTCCATTCCAAATAGATGCTATTATTATTTATATGGTACATTTTTTGCAAAAATGGCAATCATAAATAATAATACTATTATAAATGTAGATATGATCAAATACATTTTATATCGTTTTCCCATCCACAATTAAATACGCATGGTTTTAGTTATTCGAGAAACATTAGTGCAATACAACGGTCAAAAAAGCTACCGTACCATTAACAAATTCTAATTGAAAATTTAAACTGTTATGCATTTCATAATTAAAAATTTGTATTAATTTTATTATTTAGGACTAGCATAAGCATACTTATTTAAAAACGTAACAAAGTAAATTTTTCAATTTACTCTTCTCAAAGAATCCAAAAGCATTATGTTTTAGGTATATTGGATTATTATTCAATGGACAAAACTCTATTCTATAAGAGAATTACATACATGTTATTTTGAGATCCAAAGGCAATGCCATGATATCGTTAATTCAATAACAATGATGAAAAACAATAATTTAATGTTGCTCTAAACAGTTTCCAAGCATTCCCTCGTCTATTTCATATTTACACTTTCATCATTCTTGAAATGTCAATATTTTTATTTGTTAATATTTGTTTTTCGAAGTATCAAAGCTTGGTTGATTTCTCATAAAAACACAACTAAATGCCAAACATTTTGCCTTAGCGATGCCAGGTGCAAGTTACTCAAGTAAAATACAGAATACCGAATGCTTATTTAAATACGATCAGTCTTTACATATTTTTAAAATATGTCTAAAAAATAAGTGGCATAAGGTAATGTACATCTCTTATAAGAATTATTTGGGACGTGATAAACACGTTTTGAGCATATAAGCATCAATCACGGTTAAAGGATGTCGTTTCTTAGTCGTGATCGTCATCTGTTGAATGCTTGTGAGAATGTTTTTTATGACCGTGATGTTTATGATTATGTTCAGCATGTCCGTGATGTTTATGATCATGCTCGGCATGACCATGATGCTTATGATCATGTTCGGCATGACCATGATGCTTGTGATCGTGTTCGGCATGACCATGATGCTTGTGATCATGTTCGGCATGACCATGGTGCTTATGTCCATGTTTAGCGTGCCCGTGATGCTTATGTGAATGTTTTGCTTCACCGTGATGTTTATGATCATGCTCGGCATGTCCATGATGTTTATGGTCATGCTCTCCATGTCCATGATGTTTATGATCATGCTCTGCATGACCATGATGTTTATGGGAATGTTTGGCTTCACCATGATGTTTATGAGAATGTTCTGCGTGTCCATGGTGATTATGATGATGCTCTCCATGACCATGATGCTTGTGATCATGCTCGGCATGGCCATGATGCTTATGGTCGTGCTTCCCATGCCCATGATGTTTATGGCCATGTTCTGCATGGCCATGGTGCTTATGGTCATGCTTACCATGCCCGTGGTGCTTATGATCGTGTTCAGCATGTCCATGATGTTTATGAGAATGTTTGGCTTCACCATGGTGTTTATGAGAATGTTCTGCGTGTCCATGGTGCTTATGATGATGCTCTCCATGCCCGTGGTGTTTATGATCATGCTCAGCATGGCCATGATGCTTATGTCCATGTTCAGCGTGCCCGTGATGTTTATGTGAATGTTTGGCTTCTCCATGATGTTTGTGAGAATG
Organism: Flexamia atlantica; assembly: GCA_035578135.1. Lineage (NCBI taxonomy): Eukaryota > Metazoa > Arthropoda > Insecta > Hemiptera > Cicadellidae > Flexamia > Flexamia atlantica. Next base: position 29,645,789 of record JAQJVK010000008.1, on the reverse strand, counting down.
CTCTGAGTGCCCGTGGTGCTTATGATGATGCTCTCCATGTCCGTGGTGTTTATGATCATGTTCGGCATGGCCATGATGCTTATGGTCGTGCTTCCCATGTCCGTGATGTTTATGAGAATGTTCTGCGTGCCCATGGTGCTTATGATGATGCTCTCCATGTCCGTGGTGTTTATGATCATGTTCGGCATGGCCATGGTGCTTATGGTCGTGCTTACCATGTCCGTGATGTTTATGAGAATGATCTGCGTGCCCATGGTGCTTATGATGATGCTCTCCATGTCCGTGATGTTTATGATCATGCTCAGCATGACCGTGATGTTTATGTCCATGTTCAGCGTGCCCGTGATGTTTATGTGAATGTTTGGCTTCTCCATGATGTTTGTGAGAATGCTCTGAGTGCCCGTGGTGCTTATGATGATGCTCTCCATGTCCGTGGTGTTTATGATCATGTTCGGCATGGCCATGATGCTTATGGTCGTGCTTCCCATGTCCGTGATGTTTATGAGAATGTTCTGCGTGTCCATGGTGCTTATGATGATGCTCTCCATGTCCGTGGTGTTTATGATCATGTTCGGCATGGCCATGGTGCTTATGGTCGTGCTTCCCATGCCCGTGATGCTTATGAGAATGTTTGGCTTCACCATGATGTTTGTGAGAATGCTCTGCATGTCCATGATGCTTATGATCATGATCGGCATGCCCGTGATGTTTATGTCCATGTTCGGCATGTCCGTGGTGCTTGTGATCATGCTCAGCATGGCCGTGATGCTTATGGCCATGTTCTGCATGTCCGCGATGCTTATGATCATGCTCGGCATGGCCATGATGCTTATGGTCGTGCTTCCCATGTCCATGATGTTTATGAGAATGTTTGGCTTCGCCATGATGTTTGTGCGAATGCTCTGCATGTCCATGATGCTTATGATCATGCTCAGCATGCCCGTGATGTTTATGTCCATGTTCGGCATGGCCGTGGTGCTTGTGATGATGATGACCATGCCCGTGATGCTTATGCCCATGTTCTGCGTGACCGTGATGTTTGTGATCATGCTCGCCATGTCCATGGTGCTTATGTTTGTGTTCGGAATGACCATGATGTTTATGAGAGTGTTTCGCTTCACCGTGATGTTTGTGTGAATGTTCTGCATGTCCCTGGTGTTTATGACCATGTTCGGCATGTCCGTGGTGCTTATGATGATGCTCACCATGTCCGTGATGTTTATGAGAATGTTCTGCATGTCCATGGTGCTTATGATCATGTTCAGCGTGCCCATGGTGCTTATGTTTATGTTCAGAATGTCCGTGGTGCTTATGTTTGTGTTCAGTATGGCCGTGATGCTTATGATCATGTTCCCCATGTCCATGATGCTTATGCTTGTGCTCTGCATGCCCATGATGCTTGTGAGAATGCTCACTATGCCCGTGGTGTTTATGTTTATGTTCAGCATGGCCATGATGTTTATGTTTATGTTCTCCATGTCCAGAATGTTTATGAGAATGTTTTGCATGTCCGTGATGTTTATGTTTGTGCTCAGCATGACCATGGTGCTTATGCTTGTGTTCCGCATGCCCGTCATGTTTATGTTTATGATCAACGTAGCCGTAATGCTTGTGAGTGTGAATAATTGATCCTGGAAGTGGATCTGCTTTCCGTTTGACTCTTCTCAGCTGATTGTCATGAGTATTGGTACCGTTATGTGAGTGCACGGCCCTCGAATCTTCAAACCTGTAACACAACAACACAGTTAGTAGAGTATTAAGTTATGCATGAGAAATTTGAGTGTTTTTCACTGCTATGTTAAAAATATCATTTACAGCCTTTTTTTACTAGGAAAAAACTAATCATTGATAATACTTCACGTTTAACGATTACCATTTATGTTGTAACATGTTTGCTGATGAACTTACACTGTTAAAAAATAGTTTACCTGAGATCGTCCTAAAATGAATTGTCCATCCCGCAACTAGAAGATATTTCAACAGTCATGTGAAAAAAGAATAAAAAGCTGATGCAATAAACATTTAAAATAACTAATATTTTATGATAACCCTTACGAACAGTCTAGATCTGGTTTCTAAAAACATATTGTTTAAAAAAAACTATCCCATTTTTGTACATTTATTCATTTATGTTAGTATTTGTCAGTAGTTTGTCAACAACCCAACATAGCCAACAACAATCTTTTTATTCTATGTCGAACGCTGCACTGACATCTTCGAAGTCAAAGTCATCACTGGATTTTTTCTGGATGACATCGTTGTGATTAGTGTGTGCCGTGTCATGGTCATGATGTTTATGCCCGTGAGAGTAATGTCCGTGGTGCTTATGCCCGTGTTCGTGGTGCCCGTGATGTTTGTGGTCGTGCTCTCCGTGGCCGTGGTGTTTGTGGTCGTGATGAGCATGCCCATGGTGTTTATGTCCGTGACCGTGGTCACCATGGTGTTTGTGGCCGTGTTTGTGGTCTCCGTGGTGCTTGTGACCGTGTTCGTGATGACCGTGGTGCTTGTGGTCGTGGCCGTGCGATCCATGATGTTTGTGGTGATGGGATCCCTCTCCGTGGTGCTTGTGACCGTGGTCGTGGTGCCCGTGATGCTTGTGGTGGTGGCCGTGTTTTCCGTGGTGATGGTGCTCGTGCTCGCCGTGGCCGTGGTGTTTATGCTCGTGATCGTGGTTTCCATGGTGTTTGTGGCCGTGGTGGTGATGCGCGTGATGGTCGTGTTTGTGGCTGCCTTCTCCGTGGTGCTTATGTTTGTGTTTTCCCTTCCCCTTGTGCTTGTGGTGGTGCTCGTGGTCCCCGTGGTGCTTGTGGGCGTGTTTGTGACCACCCTCGTGCTTGTGCTTGTGGTCGTGGTGCCCGTGGTGTTTGTGGTCGTGTTTCTGCTCTCCTTTGTGATCGTGGGTGTGTTTCTTGTGGCCCTTGTGTTCGTGTTCGTGCTTCACGTGCCCGGTGTGTTTGTGGTGATGTTCCACCTTGCCGTGCAACACGTGGTGGCCGTGGTGCTTTTTTATATAGGCATACGCTGGACGCAACCGGGGACCGGCACAGCATGGTACATACCGGGGAGCATTGTACAGAACTACACCCCTTCTGAATGTTCTGAAACAAAAAATAATTTTGATTATTTACTTGTTTTCTTCTTTTTTTATTAAAGATTGTTGAAACCAAAATGGTTTTTAAGATAAATGTATCAAACAAACTGTTTTCAGAAGGAGTGTGTTCAAGGGAGCCCTTGTATAGATGGTTTTTTACGTCTTACAAGACCCTTAACGAATCAGAATAGGAATTTTAGAACAATATAATACGCTATATAAATTACACTAAAGTAACCTGTCACCAATAAGTCGAAAATGGAACTTGCGATTAACATAAGCAAAATATAATAATTTACAAACATAACGTAAATTACAATACATAACTAAGTGTTTAGATCTGTGAAGAGATTGCTCTTATCCACCAAATGTTTATAAGGGCTGTTCCAAGACACTCCACTCCTCAATAGATTTATTTTTATATCATCTGAGCCTTTGTTCTGATTTAAGGATCACGAAATTGTAAAATTTAGTAAACTATTCTTAAAATGTTATATGAATCTAACGTACCAAGAGTGACTGACCCATTCTATAAGATTATATTCAAACCTTCAATAAAGTTTTAATGAACTACTCTCGCCGGTGTTTTATTAATCCTTCAAAATTACAATAATTATACAATCTATCACTCAAAACATACACGGATTTATAAATTTCTCTCTTTAGATGTTTTTATCAGATGAGCACTTTCCCTAAAAAACATGTCCCTACTAACGACACATTAAAATTTAAATTGAAGTAAAGTAGATGAAATTGCATTACAAGCTATACTTTAACGTAATTTCTCAAAAATTAAGCATAGATCAAAATTTCTCTAACATGATTTTGGTTAGGTAAAATTACTGTTAAAAACCTATAAATATCATCGTATTCTCTGTAAGGTATGAAAAGCTAAATTAGTGATATATCCAGTATTATTGTAATCTTTTTACGAAATATGCTCAGACTTAAAATATATTAATTTTAAAAAGATCTACTGTAATATACATATACACATACTATTTCAAATTGTATACTTACACATTGATAAAGGCGTCAACATTTTCCACAAGCTTTGGAAGCTGAAGCGGTAACATGTTAGCCGTAGAAAAGCGGTTTCAGAAGCCAGCGCAGCGTAACATTGAAGCAGTCAAGCATTATAATAGCAAGGGCGTCCTCTTTGCGATGTTATAAGCAAAGCGCATAAATGAGTAGGAAACTTAACTTAAATCGGCAGTAAATACTTATAGTGTATATGTCGTTGAAAATATCCGCACTTTGATGTGAAGTCAGGGACAATACAATGAGAGTAGATGTGTTAAGAACTATCTCTTTATCGAAAGCCATAAGGATAAAATCATTAATTAAATGTTTAAAAATTACTGTCAAAATGATTGCCGAAACGATCCCTCGAATATTGCATTTTTACTTCCCATATTTTTTTTACATAAATCCGGGTTTGCATGAAAGATGAGCAAATGAATAAGCCAAATTGAAACAAATAATAAATGAATATATCAGCGCAGACAGTTATAATATCTCTCAAATACTAAATAGTGTCGTCAATAAATAAAAAAAGGTGAAAGTATACACGGCTCGACGAGCTAGTATGTTTTATTTAATTACTCAGTATTTATATTTCATGGTTATTTTTAAAATATTTTCAAAATATATAAACAGCCTTCTATAAGAGTTTTATTTTATAACATAACGTCATTCAAACTTTCCAGTTTAATTAAAAATATCAAAAGCAGTCTCAAGTAAAAAATAGTTTTCTAAAATTGAGTACGTTTGAGATTCTGAGTATGTTCAAGGATGTTACAATAATCAAATTTATGTTTCTCTAATAACAATGTTATGGTCGAATTTTATTAGAACAGCACGTCAAATTTCTTATTTGAACGCTGCATTGCGCACAAGCCGTAGGTCGAAGCGATACCTATTATCCATTGCTTTTCCCGAAAACTGAATTTATTTTAAATTTGTTTATTTTAAATAAATATTCTGATTCCGGTTCTGTTATTTGTTGTCTCAAGCACAATTTCAAGTATAACAGTTTTACTTGGAATTGAGCGCAAAACAGTTACTGTTTTGTAGTTTGTATAGTTCGTGTGGTGAAATGCTAGTCTAACCAGAAGAGTAAATTATGATTATTTGGTGTATGTCTATTCAACGAATAAATGTATGAACAAATTGTTTTATATGTCCAAATACTTTATTTTATTGTGTAATTTACCGCACTGTTTTTGGAAAGGCTTGATTTGTATCGGAAGCAATTGTGGTACATTTGAAGTAAGCAGCATACATACAAATGAACTGTGCAATTACTACTTTTCCATCACCAGCTGTAGACCGTTACAAACAAAGTACATGTTTAGTGGAAAGAATACTTACTGGACACCGGTTGCAGGGACAAGTTGAGCAGCGCAAAATGTGAAAAGGCATAGCACCCCGGCCACCACCTGGAAATCAGAGTACTAATTAATACAAAAAAGAAAAGTATAGAGTAAATTCAAAATACATATACTTTGTGGGGTAAATAATTTTATTTTGCATGTGCAAAAAAAATTGTTTTTTAAGATTTACTGTATAATGTCCTGTGATATATTGTTTGATTGGGTATGTTGCTAGCATAGTATTGCGCTGGATACTAGTTCTAGCCGTCAAGAACGATAGTTTAAGCTATGTGTTTTCTGACAAGACAGCGTAAGATAAAATGCTAAACTTACATACAATTTTACTGCTTTTACCATATGACATGTACTATCGTATGAGTATAGTTAAGTAATAATATTTTCATAATAATCAGCAAGCTCAACGTAAAAATGAATACCGATATACTCTTAATCTGATCACTGAATATGTATCCCATTCGTTGCGCAACACTTCAGGATTTCTACCACCCAAACGCATTTCACATTACCAACGCGTTTAAAGCGCTTTTCTCGTACGATGATTATTTTAAGATGAACTGTTGTTGCTACTGTTGCGTGTTGATAAGCTATTTTTGAGTCATAAACCGTTATGTTTTAACGATTTCACCCAAAAATGAAACCTTCATTGAAAAAATTTAAATTAATATGAGGGTTGAGTAACAATACTTTCCCCTTAGTAAGCTGGTGTATTCCTGGTTTGAGATCAGTACTATTTTTATTTATTTCAATACATAGCATGATTGGCCAGATATAGAAGACTCGATGACATGAAAGTTAAAAATCTTTTAAAAGGTTATACAAATTAAGATATTAAGTAGTAGGTCAAATATTTCTTTCATCGAAAGATAACGGAAAGCATGCATTAAAAAAATATAGGAAATCAACTTCCACGTACATTATAGTATACCAAATGACTCAACCATCCGGTGAGTCTTGAAATAATGTCATGGATATTTTCCAATTCTATGTAAAATAATATATGCATTTTGAATTAAATAAACAGTAATATCTGAGGTTGAGTATGTTTGAAATAAGCAAAATTTTCTCTAAAAAAATTAAAACATTTTCTTTCCTCTCTTATATTTAGAGAACGGTTTTCGCTAGGATTTCCTCATGTATAGTGGATTCTTTGTATTCACCTCCTTAATACAAAATCTTTAAGGAATTCCTTTGAAACAAGAAGATTGCGATAAAGAAAAAGATTTGCTTTATTTGGAAACGATGATGTACTTAGCCATAAACATGGATAAAGGCCAACTAAGTTAGGTAAGAAATGTAAAGTAAGTTAAAATTGGAAAAATAAATTAAAACAAGCAAATTAGAACAAACATATTTCACATTTGCTTGCTGCATAGTGCATTACTCAGTATTAATAAAGCTTTCAGAAAATTTTTAAATATTCTGATATAAAAATAACTGACACTTGTGAGACAAATAAAAATTCATTAAGGTGTATCAAAAGGAAACTTAAAATCGACCTTAGGCAAGAACACACAAGATTACTCCAGAGTTGTTGGATGTATCAACTTAAATGTCATAGCTGAGATAATATTTGTATCGGGAAGGAGAAAATTCAATGTGAGATTAAATAAAATATTCCAAGTGAAAAAACAATAATGATCATGATATAAAATTATGGTCACCTTGGTTATGAAAAACGTAATTTCACAAAAATTGATAATATTTTAAAATATATTTTGTAAAAAAAACGACAACGAAAGGTAAATATCGATCAGGCTTTATGGCTATACATCTAATTTTTATACATCTAGAGCAGAAAATGCCCTAAAAACTGCTAAATTCGACTCACATAACAAACGAAAACGCTAATTAAAAGAAAATATATCAAATGAAAACTTAAGTCTAAAAAAAATCCATAGGATTTTTCTTATGATTGCTTTGAGAACCTACCCATCTGAAAATTTATTTATTAGGTATAAAGATAATGTTATCAATATTCACTGTTTAGACATTAAAATTACATAATTCGTCGAAACTAGTTGTGCAATACGTAATGATGCAAGAAAAGATACTCCATTTTGATAATTAAAAGTGTTAACTCAAATAACAGATAGTATGTATTTTATAAACGTGTAGATTTTGTTATCTTGTGTTAAGAATAAATAAACATACATTTTCAGAGCGTATACAAAAAGTGCAATCGCCCAATAATAATTTAACCACCCTATCAGTGTTTTTTCCTTACACTCAAAAAATCATTAAAAATTCTTCGTTTTAACTCATCCTTTCACAAATATTAGAATCCCGTTCTTCACTCTGTTGAAGTTCCTCACCTCGACTATAAAGGTTCATTTATTTTTTCTAATGAAACAGTTGTAGGTTTTGGTGTTCCACGAGGTTCAATCCTAGGACCGATTTTTTTTATATATTTATCAGTTATATCAATAACTGTGTCCAATGTCTCAGGTATTGATCTTTGTATATTTTTGGACGATACTTAAAATAGTTATATTCCCCGTGATTGCCTTGAGATCGATGAGGTATATATACCTCTGTAGTTGCTTGGTGATGAAAAAATGCATTGCCTTTAAACTGAGGGGCAATTCTAACGACTTCTTAATTTCTATCATTGTTATAGAATGTTGAATTTTGAGATTAGTCGTTCAATCTCGCTTCCTTTTTGCGGATCATACTGTCAAAGTTTCAAGCAAGGGTATAAGTAGAATTTTTCATTATCCAGAGACTATCCCTATTTCATTTTATCCATATTCTTCGAACAGCTTACTTTGGTTGATTTTGCTGCATTTGCTATAATTTTTTTAAGCTACTGAGTAAACAAAACCCCTCTAGCTTTCCCGCCTCCAAAAATGTAATTGATTACCTTTACCCCTCTCCTCCTTCACTTTGGGATTAGCATGGGTACGGGGTGACAACGGATCAACCCGTTATGATAAAAGGATAAAATGCTATTTGTTGATTCATAGTGTATAGTTTGGTGGACTATACACTAAGCTAACTGTTTGATGGAAGATAGTTTGACAAACTAAATACACTGGATTAGGTAGAATAAATAAAATAATCAGATAATGTATTAGTTATTCAACATTTTTGGTGATACAAAACTTATTCATGTGAACTTCAGGATTTCTCTCATTAAAAATAAGTCATAAATCCAATTGTTTTGTTCTTCAAAAGGTATTGGTAATGTTATATTAAGGTCGCATGTTGAAAATGTGGATAACAAAACATTCCATGATTTTGAGGTTCCAATTTAATCCGAATCCACACTTCTCATGTCTGAGTTCGGGTGTCATGGTACATATCGTTTGGTACGTGTCGTTTTACCGAATGTAAGTCGTCATGGCAGGACAGAGAAAGCGTGCATAAAAGTGTGAACTAACACAATCGTGGGCACGGTGACACGGGCGGAGTGCGCAACCGCAGTGTGTCATTGGATATGGTATTGGTCTTCTACGCTGCAACTGACGCGCTTCAGGGCGTTCAGGACGCCAACAGATTAAGCGCTAAACGCCTCCACCAGCCAGGCGCGACCACCTGCTTCTCCCGTAACATCGATGATTACTTTCAAATTCGGAACAGCCTCAACCGCTAAACCAGAATCGTTTATTTATAGCTCATTTGAAAGAGAAAAATATAATATATAGCGATTATAGTAAGCTAAGTGGTTTTTTAAAGTCAAAATCGGTAAAAGTCATAAAAATCCCAACATCGACATTTTTTTACAAATAAACTAAAAGGGATATCAAAATGCTGCCCACTGGAATCGTTAGATACTTTTTTGTTCGTTCTAAGGAGCTACAAATCGACATATTGGTTAAGCGGATGAGGCTGTACCGGATTTGAAAGTTAATATTGTCGTTATGGAGGGAGCAGATAGAAAAGCGATATTTTTAGTGACTGGAACCTTTTCTAAAAATTTATTTTTTCATATTATTTTAAGTTCGACGTTATTCGTGGGTGATTTTATTGTTGGTGCAGTTCTTAATGTTGTTAATAACAAACATATTTTAAGTTGAAATCTTTTTCTTTGAATTTAAGCTTCTTAAATTATCAATTTTAAATTGGCTTCAAATTTCATTAATTTTTTCACACTTTTATTTTAGCTATTTAAGGAAAATAATTTAGTCTTAAAAAGAGCTCATGATCGATACGACCGTTAATTTCAAGTTGGTGTAGCAGAGATTATACTTTACCGATAATTTATTTTAATGTACACTAGTTTATTTGCATTCGATATGTCGATGATTTAAAAGAGGCAGATCTCCCAAGCTACAAAAATAATTTAAGACAAACTGAAGTGATTTTTCTAAATTGTAACCCATGGTGTTTAGATGCTCTAAAATTTTAAAGTTTAATTTCTGTTTTTTAAAAGGTGTTCTTTAAGTATTTGCCAAAAGACGAGTTTTACTTTGAATTTTCTTTTCGCGTTCGTCCTTAATTTCAAGGTTTGGCTGGTATTATTGTTTGATTTCGATGAAACTACAAGAAATAAAATATAAACTTATTATTTAATTATTAATGTTATTGATTTATTTTACTCGACCCATAGTGTTTAAGTATTCTAGAATTTTTTAAATATATATAAAACTGAGACTTATTGAAATTTTGAAGACAAATTAATCAATTACCGCAGTTTGATTTTCGAGCTGTAATTTATCTGAAGGTGCAGCATGTTTATTGAAATCTATGTAACCGAATCCCTCGTGCCACAAAAAGATTTAGTTACAAATGAGACAACTTTTGCTGTGAAGTAAAAAGAATTCATTAATTACTTACTGAAATAAGTTTTTGTAAAAGCAATAGGTGTGGGGTACAAACACCAACATTGAAATGGACAACAATAAATAAGATTTTATATAAATTTATTAACAAATAGTACAACAATACGTACAGTGGATGTAGAATAGTGTGTTCTTAATCACACGTATAAAAGTACAAAACATGCATCAGTCCTTTTAACAATAAATAGGTAACAAATTGGTAAACAAAGTAGTAGCATTTGGTCGCGAACGATTCAATAAATTACTACGCAGTGACTCGAGATAGCGTGGATGTGACTAAGGGTGCTCCTGGACCAGTTGCACCACCGGCTGTTGTTGCAGCTCGACCAGGGGCTCGGCGGCGACCACCACGGGGGCGGCCTCGGCGGGCACGGCGAACACTGGGCCGGCAGCCTCGTCCAGCACGCGAGCGTTAGCGTAGAAAGTAGTGTCATCAAAGTCATGGCTGCCTCCGTGGCCCTCGTCGTCGGGAGTGGAGTGGTGATGCCCGTGATGTCCGCTACCGTGGTGGCTGTGACCGTGTCCGAAGTGTCCATCGTGATGGTGTCCGTGTTCGGCGTGTCCGTGGTGCTTGTGTCCGTGACCGAAGTGCCCTCCGTGGTGATGCCCGTGTTCAGCATGTCCGTGATGCTTGTGCCCGTGACCGAAGTGACCGTCGTGATGATGCCCGTGCTCGGCGTGTCCGTGGTGCTTGTGTCCGTGACCGAAGTGCCCACCGTGGTGGTGTCCGTGTTCAGCGTGTCCGTGATGTTTGTGTCCATGCCCGAACTCTCCGTGGTGTTTGTGCCCATGACCGAAGTCACCGTGGTGCTTGTGACCGTGGCCGAAATCTCCGTGGTGGTGGTGCCCGTGCTCGGCGTGTCCGTGGTGCTTGTGTCCATGCCCGAACTCTCCGTGATGTTTGTGCCCATGACCGAATTCACCGTGGTGCTTGTGCCCATGTCCAAAGTCTCCGTGGTGTTTGTGTCCATGGCCGAACTCTCCATGATGCTTGTGCCCGTGGCCGAAATCACCGTGGTGCTTGTGTCCGTGAGAAGCGTGTCCAGTGTGTTTGTGCCCGTGACCGAACTCTCCATGATGGTGGTGCCCGTGCTCGGCGTGTCCGTGGTGCTTGTGTCCGTGCCCGAAGTGTCCGTGATGTTTGTGACCATGTCCGAACTCTCCGTGATGCTTGTGTCCGTGTCCAAATTCTCCGTGGTGATGATGCCCGTGCTCGGCGTGCCCGTGATGTTTGTGATCGTGCTCAGCGTGTCCGTGGTGCTTGTGTCCATGTCCAAACTCTCCGTGGTGCTTATGTCCATGGGAAGCGTGCCCGTGGTGCTTATGTCCGTGACCGAACTCTCCCTTGTGGTGATGGCCGTGCTCCGCATGTCCGTGATGTTTGTGTCCGTGGCCGAACTCTCCGTGGTGCTTGTGGCCGTGCTCCGCGTGTCCGTGGTGCTTGTGCCCGTGCTCGTGGTGACCGTGATGTTTATGCCCGTGCTCGGCATGCCCATGATGCTTGTGGCTGTGATGCCCGTGTCCCTCGTGCTTGTGCACGTGGTCTACATGCCCCGAGTGGTAGTGGTGGTGGGTGACGGCTTCGCTTCCTTCCAAGTCCTTCACACCATCTTCCCTCCTCTCCGCCTCCGCCTCCGCGGGCACCGCGACCACGGCCACGTCTGACGAGGCTTCGCTCTTTTGATCTTCCGCGGGTACAGCGTCTATCACAGGTCTGAGGGAGATAAATACATTAGTTTCACATCTGCTGAGCGAATCTGAATATTCCTAGGAACTAAAAATACCTAAGGAGAAATAAATTATTGCTACTTGATAAAAATCTGCATGTTCTTTCCTCGAAATACTGACAACCTAGTCTTCAACATTTATGTCCTTAAAGAGATAAAAGACTGTGAATATAAAAGAAAATTAGTCGACTTAGTTTATCTGACCGTCATTGAAATTCTTTAACATAGCCTGCGTTGTACTGTTGTACTATTAGGATTCTAACAAAGTAGTCTCTCACTTAAATTGACAGTCTTACAGACAAAATTTAAAAAAAATCTTGAATAATTTGAAAGGGGAAAGGGTAAACTAGTTTCCTTGTTACAGTAGTTGAGATCTTTAAAGTTTGAAGAATATGAAATCTGATGCACTTGCTACAATATTACTTTAAAATAAAAAAAAACCTTAGATCGGTTGCATACTTACGCTAGAGGTATGGGATCTGACGTAGCTTTGTGTAAACAAAGGATTGCGACTAGAATAGCTATAGTTCTTGATGCCTGGAAAATAAAGTGATGGTTTATTATTTGTTATTTATGGATACTTCCTAAATTAAAATCTTCCCTAATACAGTAACTCCTGACAAATATTTAAAGTGTTAATGTGTCCTGGCATGATCGGTGACTTAAATGCTAGGTTTAAAGGATGGCGTATCCTCAAATGAACTATTGGCTTACATAAATAGTTTTAACGAGATACCTATCTTCATATTATTTGGCATGATTGAATGTTTACATATTGTCGACACTTCAGATTTATTTAGATATTTATGCTTTCCATATTTAAACACTGAATTATTGTCTTCAACATGTCGAATATTCACTAAATATTCCTTTCGAACTGAAGTTAGTAGACTTTTAGTAACAACTGTTTACATTTTTAATTTTGACTCTGAAAGTCCGGAATGGTTTTAAAATTGAGTTTAAGCAATACCATAATCTTGTCACAAAGTTTTAACTGTTTATCATTTTATTTAGTTCCCTGCTAGCAAAATTGTCTCCCGTATAATTAATGCCAAAGTCAATCTTTCTATCCCATTTGTCATACAAGACAATACTGAGCTACGAATGCGGCACTTACAGCAAACTACAACCGACCAAGTTTGTTGTCTACTCTGTCAACCAGGTAATGGCCCCAAACTAGTGGCGCACCACCAACCCAGTTATAGGAAGTGGCGCGCCACTCATCTGCGGACATTACCTGCAGACCATTGTTTGAAAACGGCTGCTAAACGAGGGGAAGCAATTTGACACTAAAACGGCAATAATCTGCTGGATATCCGCGGGCTTTCGCTGTGACATAAAAACCGTAACACCGCGGACGGTGCTTCATGAAAAATGAAAGCATTACGTAATAGTAATAGACGGCTTCCTAGTGTAGACCCCTGGGGGACGCCCGGGAGGTCCCGACTGCTGGCGACTCACTAGCGGCTATTGTTTGTTTTTATACTATTCTCTGTCCGCTATAGAGAGTAATCATGAGATGATATAGAGGTAAACAAACATTGGAAAAGCATTGTGTATTAGACTTGAATAAATTTAATAATATGGGTGTCAGCCATCGAAAGATCGTTTATTTATCTTTAATAAATGGACTTAAACTCGTTTTGTTTTTAAAGTCTGTTTTAAAAATTTGTTTAAAATCTGTTTTTAACAAGGTTACAACATTGACTCTACCTGGAGAGGTACTGTAAATAAAATACGTTTTATTACAAATTTTACAATGAAAACTGTTTTTGGATTTTAACAGTTGTTTATCGTAGGATATTGCTATGCCTTTAGAATACCTGTAATTCAAGCCACTCACAGATATGTTAAAAGAAGTAAGGTTTTTGGTGTTGATATTTTGGAAAAGCAATCGAAACGACGTCTAACAACTTGTGGCTAACAGGACTACTAATAATTTTATTATTAAATAATTAAAAATAATTATTCTTGACGTTCTTCTTTATTTTTGTAGTTAGGTTAGCACTCGGTAAAAATTATAAAAATCTAAGAAAATTTTACTAAAATATTTAAAGCGTTGATATTGTTGCTGTTTAAATGAATATTCATATAAACACCACGTCAACTAGAGGTGCTAGCTAGAGACACCAACTCCAAAAACCTAGTTGTACAATTGTACTATTTACCTGTATAAAAGTAAACTATTAAAAACTAATGTTATATACTTATATGTAAAAATATGTTATTTTACAAACACCCCTTTTTAGGATGCTGATATTTATAGTAATAAGGGTTTATTTAGATTTTTACCATACAATCCATTACTGTTATTTTAAATTTATCAATTTATCTTAGAATAATGCACAATATATTTTAGAATAAATCAATGAGTTTTGCATTACGATTGCTATGAATATTACACCTATTAATAAACATGAAAGAAAATACTATCTCATATTTGAAGTTTGTTTTAGCTGCTTTACCGTAAAGGGAAATTAACCCTAAACATAAAAACTCGAAAAAAAAAGGTTTTCACAAACGACATGAAAATAATTTAAACTATTTACTTCTTGTATGAATGTTACTATTGCAGAAAAAACAATCCTTATTGCTTTTCAATAAGCAGTTACTGTACTATTTTATATACTTCTATGCTATAAAAATGAAAATAAATTGTTATCAAAAGACGAATTAAATAAAATAACCACTCCTCTGAACCCTATTTATAAAATTCAAATAAAGAGCTAAATAATCTATTACATATATTACCAAGATGTAAGGCATTTTAACAATTTATGTTATCTTTCAACAATATTTGTTGAAAGATAACAACAAATAAAGGAGACAAGCGAGCCCCCCCCCCGGTGCTATGTGTTTTTTTTTGCGACCGGACCCTTGGTTGGTCTTTATTTGCTTGTCATTCCATCCATTGGTACTAATGGATATTTTTTAACAAACTACTTTTAAATCCCTACCCATTTTATACTAATTTTACAAACAAACAAACCAAAGCAAACTAAAATCTTAAACTTTTTTCTGAATAAAAATTATAAAAACCCGTTTTAGTACTTTAAGACGGTTTTATTATTTTAAAATCTTTTTTATAAAAGCTAAGATAGTTAGATAGTGTGGAGTGGTACTCACCATGGCTGGTGCTGCCGCTGGCTGCTACTGGTGTACTGACTGCGCCGCCCTCGACGGCTGACTGTGCCCCGATAACGCTGATATCTCTATATATACAAATCACACGACTGCCCGGTCGCGCCTATCGCCATCTTAATTTGAGGGCGCCAGAAAAAAACGGGCCTTTCCTTTCTCCCCCCAACGGATGTTTCGCTCTGCAGACCGGCGCGGGTATATCGGTCGTGGTTGTTTTGGAGTTCTTGAATTATTGTTTTAAACGCAAATATTAATCTAAGATGACATCTCTTAAAATGTTTTATAATATCAGACGCTAAAGTAAACGTTTTACTTGTTAGTACCTAATGAATATTGGATGAAAAATATATAAAAGCAAATAAACTATTAAAACATTTCACATCTTTCTTTATAAAATTTCATGACGTAAAACAATGTAATCCTGATGAATAAAAGGAATATTCATAAAACAGATTCCTATAATATTTTATAAATGCTATAAAATATCTAAAATAAATAAAAATGATATTGGTAAAATATCTTCATAAAGTATAAACTGAGAAATTATCAACATTGGTTACTGTTCTCGGAAAAAATGAATTTTAGAATTGAATTACAGATTATAATTGGTTATTTCAAGTACAAAATAACAACCTGGGCTTAATTTAAGACATCAAAATTAAACAAATCTTTAATCCAGACGAGTTTAAGTTGATCCTTGCAATCTGAAGCTATTTGATCACATGTAATTATCAAATTAAATAAATACATAAAATATAAAATCATGACAAAATATATATAAAATACAAACATATACAAAAATATTAATGTTGCAGAATCCAAGGGGACGTAACGCCAAGAGGATCAAGCAAGCTTTACGCCATCGATATGTTTGGTTGGTTTTTTTAGCTAGTCCATTGGAGATGAACTGTAAATAAATAGATTACTAATGAATAAATTAGTGGCTATTTAATAAATAAACAATAACTACAGTTGGTTAAGAATTAAAAAAGTAAGAAAAATAACCAAATTAAAGTAGGTTTTATGCATGAATCCACAAGTCACTCGCTATGAAACTTCTTTTCATATAACTTCACTATTTAAATGTCTAAGCTTAATTGCAATGATGCTAAGCACTTTGAAAAGAGATCCATCACAAAATAAATGCGTAATGATAATAATAATTCAAAATGCATCAAGAAATATATGAGCTAATTCCTCTTTGATAAAATCATATTAAAAATTGGCAGTTAAACCCGCAGCTTCATCCGCAGAAATTATAACAAATTTTAATGAAATCATATTATGTCATGCGTAATGTTCAGGAATAATTAACAATCGGACTGGATTGGGCCATAGGCTTACAATTACACCCTTAAGGTGCAGCTGGTGATTCCACCCTAGATTGAAATGAGGTGTAAATGTTCTTCTAAAAATTTGCCCCTTATAATAATAATTAGCAAGTGATCTGAATTAGCTTCGTCCCCTTTGCCAATACAGAGAATAAGGCATAACCCGGGATATAAAACGACGCCAAGGGCGGGTAGACGGTGAATGCCTCGGCCAAAAACCTATTTTCCCAAGTTCTTTATCCAAAATGAAGATCGAGCCTCTCAGCTATCGAAAAGGCAAAATCATTTTAGTAATAGTGTATTTTTAGGAATTTAAATACACATTACCTAAGCAAACCCTCCTAAAATTTTAATTGTTGAAACTCCGTTTCTTGTGTACACACTCGAAATAAAATGTACAAAATAAGTTTAAAGATTATAGTTTGAGTAATTATTTATTTACTAGCTGGTCAACACGGTTTAACCCGTGGAAAACCAGAAAAACTTCCTTGGATTCATGATTTAATGTTAAGGTTGCCATGACAACTACATGACGAGTTAAAATGTTGACCAAAGTTAAAGTTATAAGTTTTCTTTTGTTCCTATACTTTAACATTGAAACTTTGATGTATCGTAGGGCGTAGCCCTGAGGTAATTTTTGAAAATCCGTTCTTAGCGGATGCCTCCTGAGAGGAACATTCATGAAAAGTTTCAAGGTTGTAGGTCAGTACTTTGAGCTGTGCGATGATAGGTGAGTGGTATTTGACAAATATATAGTAGATTTACCGTATTAGACGGACAACCCATTTAAAAAAGTGGGAAAACAATATAATACTTAGGTCTGGTCGAACAACGTAAGTTGCTTAAGTTACATTTGACAAATATATAGTAAGAGGTCGTAATAAATTTGTACATTTTATTCTTTTAGTAGATTATATCTCGTACCTTTTGTATCCCCGGAAGATATTCAACAGGCCTCTCATTCATAGCTATAAAAACTGAAATGGCCACCACTTTGAATTTTATAATATCTTTTATTTTATATTAGCAGCCTGCGTCACTCCGTGACTTTAAATAACATAATAAACTAAGCTTTGTTTTCATGTTGGTAATGGGGTTCCGAAGCGTAAAAAACCTTTCAATGAGGAAGTGTGTGGATTGTCGTGTCCAGTTTTCTCTAGAGAAATGTATTGAGTTGCTGTAATAAAATTACCATTGACTGGACTTCTAAGAAAAGTATACTTTTAAAACTAACCTATTACTTAAGACTTGAAACTTCAATATGGATTAGAAATTCCTCGCATGATTTCTGGAGTCCATTTATTTCACCTCCTTGTTAATGTCTAAGCATACCTTTTACGCTTTGCAATTTTTACAGATCATTTTCATTTTGCATAGTTAGGGGGTTAGTTTACGTGGAGCTTTATTACTTAGTGCATCTTCTTGCCTCTGTTTTCAAGGTTTTTCTAAAGTAAGGAATCTGTATTGTATATCTAGACTACATCGACACGTCAGTCTATTATTCAATTTGGTCTTAACGATAATCGGTAAGAAGATGTACAAACCCCTCTTCGGCATGAACTGATCTCTGTATAACTTTTATAAAATTTTCCTCCGGCGTATAAAAAAATTATTCAGCGATCATAACGGCCAAGAAATTACATTTCCAAGTATATTCGGCTTTTTGTTTCGTATCTTCAATACATGTTTGGCGAATTATCACCATACAAATATCACAACTTTCTATGAGATTACTAAATTAAATAGGTGCATTTGAAAATCGAGATAAAATCGGCAACTTACGCGTTCCAAGTAAATTAACATAATAAGGTTTTTGCATTTATAATGTGTTTTGAACCTTGATTCATTTTAGATACTCCTTCAACTAATAGAGATATTTTAAAATTCCCAACGTTGAAATTATACATCCATTGTTTGTTAGAAGCCCAACCTCAAGAGCACTTCCTAAGTTTTATACCGGGTGTCTCACCTAAAGTGAACCAATAGCTAACTTTTTTATTATAAATTTGACAAAGAACTTTTATGGGGCACTTCCCTTAATTTTTAACGCTGCTTTTTGGAGTCACTTTGAAATTTAAAAATATGGCCGCCTTTTTCCAATATGGCGGACAACTTCGATTTTTCTTATGGAACACCCTATATTTTAGGGCGTTTTAGATTCTACGCTTGGTTTTAGGAACTTTTTATTCTTCATAATCTTTTCCTAAACCCAATGGTTTAGCAGATATGAGCAGTTAAAGTTTGATTTTTCCCCATTTAAAATGCATCGTGTCAATTTAACTGTGCCATCCCATGTATTCCTTACGGAGTAAAATCATATTCAAAATAACACATTTCCATGATTAAATCTCGACTAAAAATTATTTTATGATTAAACCTCAACTAAACTTTCATTTTTAGGCACTTTTATTCTTTTTTATCTTTTATTAAACCCAACCGTTTTCGATATTCAGACTACCAACAATTTCCCGATGCATTTTAAATGGGGATAAAATCTAACTTTAACTGTTCATACCTCCATAACCATTGGGTTTAGGAAAAAATTATAAAGAATAAAAAGTTTCTAAAACTAAGCGTAGAATCTAAAAACGCCCTAAAATATAGGATGTTCCATAAGAAAAATTGAAGTTGTCCGCCATATTGGAAAATGGCGGCCATATTTTTAAATTTCAAAGTAACTCCAAAAAACAGCGTTAAAAATTAAGGGAAGTGCCCCATAAGTTTTTTGTCAGATTTATAATAAAAAAGGTAGCTAGCTATTGGTTCACCTTAGGTGAGAAACCCGGTATATATGTTCCTTTTTTAATTTTTCTATTTTATAAAATAAATACTGGAAATTAAAATGATACCAGACTGGTCTTGGTTTCAATAGAGTAGGTACTCTTCCTTATGATTAAAATAGATTATTTTCTGTTGTCTTATAAAACCGTTTATATTTTAAGAAATCAAAAATCATAAGTAAATATTAACTGACTTTTGCTAGCCCTGCATTCTGTGGTACAACTACGTAACTATCTGAAATCCTTCCAATTTATACATACAGAACCCTCTAAGTAGGGACATCCATGTTAATTTAGTGCGCCGCCAAAAAGCAGAGGAGAAATTAGCGCTGATGCATGGAATAGTTTAAGCTGGCCCCGAATAGTCAGCGCTTCTATTCACTATCCAAAATGCCAAAATGAGAATGTTTGTAAACAAAAGCAGATACACATTATGGTAAAGTACACAACAATACAAAACAATTACGTACAACTGACAAAATATTACGACCAGCTGCTTGACTTTGGAAAGTCAGCTTGATCCGTAATCTCCTACAACAATTCCAATCGGACTGAAAAATGAAAGAGGCGCCATCTCTTTTTCGGTGGCAGGAACTATATTTTCCCATAAGGTGTCCTACTTAGAGGGTTCTGTTGTCCTTACCATCTGTTTTGTTAAAAATAAATGAGAGTTGGAAAAGGTTTTCAGGAATTACAGCAGATAGTAGCTCTTTCGCTGATATTTCAAAAGCCTCCTGCACGAAGGCCTTTTATGTGATATTTTCCAAACCAACAAAAGGAACATCTAGGGAATGACAGCTTTAATTTGATAATAAATATGTATAGACAAATATATTTTTAGGGGTCGATTTGTTGTAAAATCCCAGAAATTCTTTTAATAATATAGAATATAAATGAGAAATAATATTTTAAAACCCATTCTTTTTCGCCTTAAAGCCTATACCGAATATTTTTTTGCCGTTTTATGGCCCAAAGTCTTGTAGTTTTTGGGAAAATAAGTTTTGAAAGCTAAAAATGGCCGCCATTTTGAATTTCATAATATAACATATTTTGCCTGTTAATAGAAAATATTATTAAATTGTTCCTCCTAGAACCTATAGAAAATATTTGTGCCAAGTTTCATGGTTCTAAGCCTATATTTTTGAAAAACTGTCATCAGTCATTCAGTCCGTCAACTGGTTTTGGCTTTTATATATGTAGACGACGGATTAAAATTTTGAAATAAAAGAAACTCTAATAACATGATACCATGAAGTGTAATAAATAAGGTGTTGTGATCGTTAAAAAGTAAACATGTCTTTAGTAAAACATCAAAGTTTAAAGGTTATATATAGCTAGAATTTAAGTGGTTTTTAAATAAAATTCACAGAACAAATTCTCAAAACTATATTCGAAAATTAGCACTTTTATATGAACATCATAACACATTTTAGATCGACGTTATTTCATTTTTTTGAAGTTATCACGTTTCACCGATTGACCACATCTCATTATACAAAAATGTATTTCTCACTAGGCAAAACTGTTTAAATATGTTTGTTCTGTTTAAACTGCTTAAATTATGCAAATGATATGAGGACACAAGTTAAAATATTTTTAATTGTGGAAATTTCCCATTAGATTGAATTTATAATGAATAGAAGTACTGTTAACTTTGTAAACAAATAAATACTCTTACTTAATTTGCAGAATTAGACGTTTTGAGTTATTTGGCTACAGTGTTATTTGGGTAGGGTTCCCTTAAAAATATTCCACTTATATTTTGATCACTATATTAAGATGTATTAAGATCATCGTTGTGTCAAATGAGAGAAATGGCGTTTTTTGTTTATTCACAATAATATTAAGTATATAGAAAGAAAAGTGTAAATTTATTGAGTACTGCGTGCTAACAGAAAGCAAACTGTCTTAAAACCTTCCAATTGTAAAAATCGATAATGTTTTCATGCACGTGTGTTGATTTCCTGTCGCGCCTTTAAAACTAATCGTAATTACTAGATGAGTAATGTTCACAGCTTACAAGGTTTGAGTATTGTTAACTTTACATAACCTGTATACAAGCCGTGCTGGATTTAAAATCGGTGGGACTTTTGAAATTAAGTTGTCGCCAACCAATAAGGAAGCTAAAAAAATCTAATAACACATTGAGGCTATATTGTAATATTTTTTACTTGTCTTAAGCTTGAGTATGGAGTCTGCAATTCATTGATTAATACATCGGTCACACGATGGCGGTGAATATTTAAAAATCATATTTTATAATATGTGTAAAAAGGTTTAAGCCTCTTTGCGTTCTTAAAATTCTCCAAGAACAAACACCCTTTGTGAATGTTGGTTCTGACGTTCTAAAAAATAAGCGACGTTCTAGAGCAGAAGCAATAACTCTGCTCATCTAAACTCTGCAATAACTCAGATAAAAGGTCATCTAAACTTTTTTTCAGTTAGTGACATCCATAAAAACAGACGCAAAATCAAACGTATGGGGGGGGGTAAATTTATAATTTCTTTCGATGAAAACCTTTACATAAACCTCCTATTAATATCAAACGAAACTGTGCTAAGGGTTTCTACTTGCACTTCCTCATCCGCAGTATACCCATATCGTTCCAGCCGTTTGTTTCTATAGAGCTTACGTTGACATATTAGTGCATTATCAAATCATCTTATGTAACAGGACCGTCTTATGAATCAGATGACAGTATTTTATTGAACAGAAGATTTTTATGGGTCTCGTTTTATGATTGTTTTTTACTCAATAAAATCTCATCTAAATAATAGTAATATAACACTACGCATATATTGAATGTTTAGATGTATAATAAATATATAGTAGAGGTATACAGTGTGTAAACTTAACTGTGCCACTATCGTCATCTCAGAAGCTATGAGATTTATAGCAAACTTTAAATGGGGAACTTCTCAAATTTTGTTTTGAATTAAAAATACAAATCCATTTTTTAATGGCCACCCTTTTTCAGTATGGTGGCCAACTTAGATTTTTCTTATGGAACTTATGGAATTCTTCCTACACCCAGTGGTTAAAGAGATATGAGCGTTAAAGTTTGATTTTCTCCATTAGAAATTCATTGTGTCAATTTTAACTTTACCACATGATTCATTCTTTATGAATTATAAAACTATTCATTTCCTTGAGTGAATTTCGACTAAAAAATATTTCTAAGGCACTTTTGCCCTTTAGTATTTTCATTTAACACATTCCATCTATAAAGACTACCGACAATTTCGTAATGCATTTATTTTGGGGAAAACTCAATCTTTAACTGCTCATATTTCCTTAACCATTGGGTTTAAGAAAACATGTCCAAGCATAAAAATTTCTTAATAGTAAACGTGAAATCCAAATCCACCATAAAATAAAATGTGTTCCACATGGAAAATTAAAGTTGTCCACCATATTAAAAAATGGCGGCCAGTTACAAGAAAATTTATTTTATATTTTGATTAGCTTAAAAATTAGGTAAAGTTTTGCATTAAAGATTTCTCTAAATCTATTAGTTTCTAAGATGGCAATGATGGCAAAGTGAAGTTGGACACCTTGTATAGTGTATTAGTTATGTAGGTATACAGGGGACGCACAGGCAGAATTTGCCTATGTCAGCTGATTTCTAAAATAAACTTGCAATCAAAGGCTATAATATAGTTCGTTTTTACACTTTAGAGTTCTTTACATCAATATTTGCGTTTTTTTTCTTTTTCTTTCTTTTTTTGTTAAACTGAAGTTTTTATCTCATTATTTTCTAAGCAGGGTCCATAGAAAAAATTAATTTTATAGTAGTTCGCACCACTACAATTAAAACAACTTGGCTTTAGGAATTGCTAGATATATCAAAGTTATTGGAATTTTTTTCTTATAATAGTCTAATGAAACATAATTCCTCATAGTCTTGTTCAACCATAAATCTTCTTCTTTTACTATATATTTGTCAAATACCACCCACCTATCATTACATAGCCCAAACTACTTGACCTATAACCTTGAAATTTAGCGTGGACGTTCCTTTTAAAGCGTAGGCATCCGCTAAGAACGGATTTTTCAAAATTCAAAGTTTTAAGGGGTTTTCAGCGAGGTCAAATTTCTCTATACAGGGTGTTGGTAAAAAAACCCTTCAGGACTTCGGGATATGGTTACTTACATCAAAACTAAGAAAAAAGTTCCTATAAACATGGGTCCTAAAATGCTCGGTTATCCGTCTGTCGGTCTGTATGTGTTTTTAACATAATTTTGCATAACATTGGAACTACTAAAGATATCAACTTCAAACTTGGTACGTATATGCTGACTAATAGGACATATTTTGGTGCGGAGTATCAAGTTTCTAATTTGTACCATTTCAAAATGGCGGCCATTTTTATATTTTAAAACTTAATATCTTAAAAACCGTAAATTTTACAAAAATCTTACAAGATACAAAAAAGCTGCGCAATTTTATTTCCTACAAAATAATATAAAGATTATTAAGATTGAACGACAACTAACGGAGTTATTGCAATTTTTCCATTAGAATTGAAGCAAATTTGATATAACTGCCATAAACAAGCATGTATTCTGTTGAATAAATTGCAATAGCTCCATTATTGTCGTTCAATATTAATAATCTTTATATGGTTTTGTAGGAAATAAAATTGCGCAACATTTTTGTCTTTTGTAAGACTTTTGTAAAATTTATGATTTTTAAGATATTAAGTTTTAAAATATAAAAATGGCCACCATTTTGAAATGGTACAAAGTAGAAACTTGATACTCCGCACCAAAATAGGGCCTAATAGTCAGCATATACGTATCAAGTTTGAAGTTGATATCTTTAGTATTTCCAAAGTTATGCAAAATCATGTTAAAAACACATACAGACCGACAGACGGATAACCGAGCATTTTAGGACCCATATTTATAGGAACTTTTTTCTTAGTTTTGATGTAAATAACCATATCCTGAAGTCCTGAAGGTTTTTTTTATAAACACCCTGTATATAAGTACGTTGGACGATTTTTTGTTTACATTTTCAATGTTCATTAAATCAGTCAGCTAGTAGTTAGCTTTAAAAATGTAAGTATGGACGCTATTACAGCTGCTTATAATTTCATGGTTTTACGGCTTTTGGTTGATTTATTTTAAGGATATGGTTATTTACTATATAAAAGTTACATTTAGTTTTAATTCTACTTAAAGCCTGAAGAGATTGCTGCCTTTTCTGGTTGATTCTTGAGACTGCACCCCGGTCCGATTGAAAGGGAGAGGAACAGCAGTGTTTAGGTTTTTTAGATTGTGCTGTAATAATCTAATCCTTTGATGTATTTATGTAAAAATTCTTAAACTATACAAGTCCCTGAATACAAGTTATAATTATATTATCTTCTATAATATATTTGCCAAATACCACTGAGCTACCATCGTACACCTACTATATATTTGTCAAATATCACTAACCTCTCATCGTCCTGCCTGAACTACTTGACTTAGAATCTTGAAAATTTGCATGGACGTTCCTTTTATGGTGAAAGTATCCGCTAAGAATGGATTTTCCAAAATTCCAAGCTGTAAGGATTGATTTGTGGAGAAGAAGCTTTAAAATGTCCCATATAGATGTAATGGACGATCGTTTGTTTACATTTCCAATTTCATTTACGCAAGCAGAAAGTTAGCTTGACTCACGGATACGTTGTTACAGCTGTTTAATAATTTAATTTCTTTCATCATGGTTTTTATTTATGGTTGTTTGGTTGATTTTTTTAATGTTATACGTACTTTATAAAAGTTACATTTAATTTAAGTTTAATCCATAAAAAAGTTTTTGAACCTTATCTGTTTTATCATAAACAAATTATGAGACACCATCTTTATTTAGGCAGCGGGAGTTGTCGTTTTATTCCTTTATGGTGACCTTAATGTATTACAATCATGTCCTTCAATAGTTTGGCGAATTCCTTTTTCATCTGATTCGATAGTGTCCCGGCTTTGTAAGGAAAAAATAAGTGCTGTAATCTGTGGTTAACCTTTAAAACTATTAATAACTGCCTATATGTTGAGTTGTAAACTTAAGCAAGTTTGAAACACTGCCGACTGATAGCGCTACCGCTACTGTTTCGAACTTTCAGCTCTTTACTACTCATTCGATACCCTATTTGATAATAACGAGACGTATTGGCAAATCTACGAACAATTACCGTGAAATTGACACATTTAACGTTAATATCGGTCTAGCCGTTCTCGAGTTATGACTGTAAAAACAAAATTTACATTATCTACTGTGACACAGATGATTTTTAAACCTTCAGAACGCCATAACAGCGTTACATTTACATGGACAGACCTATTTATTTAAACAGCTATTTATATAAACTGACCTCTATATTACATATTCTTTGATAAAACCTTTTTTAATTCCGTCTCTTCAGATTCGATATATCAAAGCTGGGCTATAATTGTTTTCGTGAGCGAAGCCACGTGCAACTCCTAGTCGTTTATATTTATTTATTAATTCTCATATTTTTACATGATAATAACTTCAGGATATCACCAAAACAAATTATTTTTATGTAAATAATTTTAAAAATAACTGATATTGATTTAAAAAAAAAGAAAATTGAATTGATTTTGAAATTTTGGATTCCGAATGAAGGAAATTATGTATAATATTAAACATTTATAGAAAGACTATTCCGAAAACGATATAATTTGCTTATGTTATTTGCCATCAAGACAACAGTGAGAGGAGGAGATCCACCCTATTTTGCTAAAAGTTGAATGTTATATGTAACTTAAAATTTGTAAACCTAAAACCGAGTTCTAATTAATTGTATTAAAAAAAAACAAGTGCAATTTCACAATTCCCTATAAAAATTAATTACAGACAAATTAATGTTTTACCGAATTCAAACATTTTTACTAACCCTAATTGTATTTGCTGAAAGATTTCAGCTCATGTTTATGGGTCAGTTCTTCTTTCCGACAAGAAAATTTCTTTATAGATTAACGTTTTTTGTTTCCAAATGTTAAGATCATTTTTGGGTATGCAATTTTTAAAGATATTTTAATTACTATGCCAATCACTGTAAAATTTTAAATATTTTAATTCTATTAGGCCCTTAACATTAAAATCCATCAGGTTGAGAGACGATTTGAGAAATAGTTTTTTGGTTTATGAATTCATCATATTTTGTGACATTTTGATTAAAGTTGAAAATAAACTTTAATCCATATGATCTGGATGGATAGAGTAAATATTTTTAATGATGATATTTATATACACGAATTATAAGAAATCTGTACATTTACCCAAGGTACACACACTGACAGCACACTCAAAGAAATTAGAGTATATAATATTCAGTGCAAGCCACTGATAAGTTCCAAGTTAAGGAATAACTTGAATGTATTTTGAGTTTTAGCCGTGCGTTGAGTACTGTCAAAAAGGGGAAAAGGCCAATAGGGTAACAGTGCCAAGGTAAAAGGGTTATTGCCCAATGATTAAAGACATACAAATAAAGTGATTAAAGTGGGTGCAAATGATACCGCACCTTGTGGCAACTTATAATACTACAATTATATGTCTTAAGTTTCTCTTCGTAACTCATAATTCGGACTAAAATGAAAATAAAACAGTAATGGTGTTCTCTCGAACCATGAATATCTGTTTAACTTTTTAATTGTTGAAATTCAGTTTTCAAAGGGAACACTCTTATCATCGAAATCAAACAAAACACTCATTTCACCCTTCAATAGCTAAATGAATAAGAGACAAGAAACAAACCTGGAAACTGATTTACAACGCTGTAATGCCATACTATTACTCAAATTTCGAAGAGTAGGCCCTCAAGACCGCGTTTGCATTCCTGTACCACAGGACAATTTTCCCTTCCATTACTGGGCAAATATTTTACTCCTATTTAGACTCGACTCTTCATTTTACCATTTTTCGACCCCCATCTTGATGAAAAAAACTTTACACTTACTCTCCATCCCCAGGAGAATACAAAGAAATGTAATCATGACATTTATCCCATTTCGTTTCTCCAATGAGAGTCGTTTGGCCGCCAGTGGCAACATTTTTTCTGTCTTTCCTTATTTCCACTCCTAACAGGCCAGCAGATATTTGTGTAACCCTTTACCTTTCTATAACACAATTCCCCGATGACTCTGGGATCATTCGCTATCCCTGAGAGAACAATAGGTACTTCACCCCCTCTATTGTCTCAACACCCTGCATGACCGACCATCCTATTCCCATTCTCGAGGGGAAATCTAGGTCCCCCCTCTATTACTAAAACTTAATATTAATCAATCATTCTCCATCCCTCGGCAGAAACACCTAACAACACCTAAGAGAGGCTATTTTCTTCGAACTCTTCATTGCGAGTAAACCATTTTTTCCATCCCTCGAGAAGTGACAATATTTTAAACAAAAAACAAAATTGCAAAAAAATGTTGCAGTTTACATTAAAAAATACAACCGTGTTTACAAAGTTTGTGATTTGTAATGAACCTGATTTAAAATATTTATTAAGTATAAATCTTAATGAAGGCTTAGTACGATATGTAAATATTTTTATCTACGACCATTGCAATAAGCACTAATTACGGTATTACAATAAACATTATAATGAAATACATTAAAACACCAAAAACCAAGCAGTACTCTAATGACGACTTTAGAGTACTGGAGTCACTTTAGAGTACTGGTTCTAGACCAATGAGAGCTCGGCATTTGACGGAAATAGTGTCATAATAACAATTACGCAATTCGCACATCAGCTGATTGTTGCATTACGATTCATGTTTGAGTTTACTTATCCCATCAGCTGATTGTACCACAATGATTCATGGTTCAGTCTGCTTATTTGCCTAACCTCAAATTTTAGCTGACCTATTCCATCATTAGTAAAAGTCATGAGTTTTGTTTAACTTCGGGGGAAATTTTGTCGTATATTGTTGGTCGTAGATAAAATAGTGTATGCAACGATTGTATTATGCCTTTAAGCCACTCGTGATATATTTAGAACACTCGCTTCGCTCGTGTTCTAACTTACATCTCACTCGTGGCTTAAAGGCATTCATTATACAATCGTTGCATAAACTACTATTTACTCTCTTTAGTTTCTTTTTCATTCTTCGACGTACTCTTAACATGTCTTGCATTTTTGACATGTAATCCCTTTTTCATTCCTATCCCTCGAGTAGATACTTGGTAACAACTCATTTTTCTACCACTACAATTCTCTAATGACTCAATCTTTCCCCATCCTCAGATGGACAGTAGATAAATCTTAACTGTCTCAACACCCAAAATCACCAATATTTCCTCAATCCCGGAATGATCTTTGTTACTCCCACAGTTACTACAACTTATCAATGACCAATTTACCCCAACCCTCCGAAGTCCATGGAGTTGCAACTAAGAGACTACTGTCAGGTTTTTTCTTTGAACACTACATTCCAAATAGAACTCACCCCTAAACTCACAAGAGGGTTGTTTTTTTAGAACAACCCTCCGCCGACTCCTGCCCCTCCCCCGGGACGACACCCGGCCAGACGGTTGCACACCCCGCAAGGTCGCCGCTGAGGCAACCCTGATGTAGCGTGGCGCCGCCCGTGGCCACCGCTGCAATCCTGCAATCTGCCCTTCATGGTCCGACACTGTAACTACACGGGGACACGGTCCACCGCCGGACAACGCGGTTTCCGTCCGAATTTCGCCTGGCCGGATCTTTCTATCTTCCATTTTCACCAGTTGTAGAAGGTAAGTCCTTTGGTTAAGTTGTTTTTCGTTGTTTTGTTGGTTTATGGCCGAATTCTGAGTATTTTTAAGGAATTCTTTTTTTGAACGATAAAAATAAATGTATGTGTTTAAAAATTTATTATTACTCAAGAGTGTGTTATAGACTGCAACAAATAACATGGTCCAGACTGTCCTCAAACAAACGCTAAAATTGATAATAGTCTTATACGTCATTTGTCTCGTGCTACATCTAGTTATTCACATGTCAATTTGGTTTAGTTATTTATGCCTTTATATTCTGGGGTGTTTGTGTTTTTCAATGAACTTCTCTTATTAGTGATTTTGGCAAAAACTGGGATCGAATTTTTAAAATATAAATGATAATGAAGAATTGGTACAATAAATATATATTTTATTCTTCCTTTGAAGAATTGGTACAATACATATAAATCTTATTCTTCTTTGGGTTTTGAACCGAACTCCTTTCGTTACCGAAACCATTTGATGAAACGATTTTCATCACTTTACATACTTTTTATAGTTTTTAATGACTCACAATAAATATGAGGAGTTTGTGTGTTCAGTGAGTGAAAGTGATTATTACTGATTAAAAGTGTTAAATATCCGTATGAAAAATAAACAAAAAACGCCTAAAGAGTAGTACTTTGGATTGCTCATCATAATTCTTGGACACAAACACATCGTGAAAAACATCAAAACCATTACTATAAAGTATTAAAAGTTTTGCAATTTAACTTAACAGAGCTTCAAAAACGTTTACAAGAAAACGTACCAACATATCTTTAATTATTATATTGTTTGAAATAGGCTGATTATCAGTTGCAAAATTAAAGAAACACCAAAACGTAGAGAAAACAGAAAAATACGTTTCCAAAATGTTCATTTAGTTCTGTACTTTAAGCTGATTGTTATTTTGGTTGTTAACAAAGATTTTAAGCCACTATGAGTGATATAAATGTTGTTTTTCTTTGCTGACTTCAAGTTTTTCTATATACTAATATTGTTTTTTGTATCAATAAGGGAATGAGTTGAGATATAAGTAAAAAATCAAGCCTCTAATAATTTCCTAAAGAATTTTCTCCAAAAATGGTCGCTAAACGTTTTCAGTTAATTGTTTGATTAACACTTCCCAATACTATTTAGGTAGGTTAATCGTGATACATGTTAAACCTTACATTGACAACTTTTGTTTACAAATTATTTATTTCAATATATTTAATGGCTACAAAATTCAATGTCCTACGCCAATGCCTCAATGTTTCTATAATGTATATTTTAAAACATAAGACCTTTGGATTAACCTTTGAGCCATAGGCCCTTAAAACTTATGAAAATGCATAGAATTTCGTCAGAAACAAAACTCGGCTTGATCTGAAGTTAAAAACAAAGTTAAAGTTATTCTGTTGAATCTTGATTCCGGTAAATTTATTATTAAGTATAAATAATATAAATAATAGATGTTAATTCCAATTATGTAAATTTAAAAGTTAAAATATGTTATTAAATATTTTTTAATTAAAAATATTACTAAAACAATTTATTTATTACTAAAAAAATAGCTAAAAAATTAGTGAAAACATTTTTTCATTATTTTAAAATTAAAAGTGATAGTCGTATTTAGTTATAAATAATCAAACTAATTTTGGGAGGTTAAAAATAAAGTCTTAAGCCATGAGTTGTAAACCCTCACAGTTTTAAATCAAATTAGAAGTTCGATTCTATAACATTTATTGTTTTTTACGATCAAAAGATGTTTTATCTATTTATTACCATCAGAGATACTATATGGTTTTGTCAAAATATGTTTTTTGGTTAAAAAACACTTGGTTATTTACTTTTCTTAACTGACATTTTGATGATAGTTAAAAAAGGAATTATTACTTAAAACTACAGTTTTTTATCGTCGTAAAAATATCTTTTTTATATAGATGGAAGATTAATACTGAAAGGTAATGGCGGACATTTTTGCTAATATTCAGACGCAACCAACTTTAAATTGAAACTAATGAAAATTGTTGAATAATTATTATGTCATAAGGAGTGAGTGATAACAAAGTATATATTTCCCGTTTATATACTTTAAAGTTTCATAAAACTCTTTAGCCGACCTCCTTAGATTTACAACTTATGTGGTACATAAATTATATCACCCGCCATTCGAATACATGATTCAGTTTCAACGGCTGAAGGAGCAATGTTTACTATGAGCTTAATATTTTTACAGTGGCATTCCTCAGACAGTGGATTTGACTTTATGTTTTGACGCGCAAAAGAAACGTACCCTTCCTACTATTCCATCTCTCTCTCTCTCTCTCTCTCTCTCTCCCTCTCTCTCTTTCCAGCGCGGTGCAATAGAGCTGTTAAAACTAAGTCCACTAAATAGAGGAATACATGTCGTAACTGGAATAATTGTTCATTTCGTCTTGGTCAGTGGACATGGTATGTTTGTACGAAATGGTACAGACTGTGTTGTAAGCCAAGTCCCCCCTACCTTTGACTACAGCGCCCAACATTGCTTAACGTTTATTACCTATTACGGTTGATAGTATACACTAACAGTTTAGGTCAATATCACCAATTTTCCGTCGAATAGAACCGTTATAGCTTTGGTTTCCGAGGTTATTTGGCATTCTGATTGAGTTTATTCAATTTTATATGTATTTCACCGTCATGAAGATTACGAAATTAGATTTCTAAGGGTGATTCGATCCTAAGATATGTTCTTCTTGATTGTTACTGAAACGCCATACTGTGTGTTGAACCTCACATTAGCGCGCTGTGTTCTAAGCTATCGTCTCAATTGTTTCTATTGAATAGATTTGCGAAATATCAAAATTTATTTCTCATGAGATTAATATATTTTTCATTAATAGAATCAAGATTAAGGTACGGTATTATTCTATGAGGGTCTACGTCCCAATCAAAATTTTTACGCGTCTTTAGATTACAAAAAAGAGCCATGCGCATCATGGCTGGAGTTTGCAGGAGAACATCATGCCGGAATATTTTTAAAAATCTAGAGATTTTAACATTACCTTCAATTTATATTTTTGAAATTTTACTATATTACAAGTTTAAATCAACATCGGCACTGACAGGCGCGGACATTCATAATTATAATACTAGGTACAGGCACCATCATAGACAAACTCCCCATAGATTAGAATTAGCCGCTACGCTACCAAAAAATATCGGACCCAAATTACTAAATAAACTACCAGAAAACATTAAATCAGTGAACTCCGAATCAAAATTCAAAGTAATATTAAAGAAATACCTTTTGGAGCGTGCGTGTTATTCGGTGGATGAATTTTTTCTATAATCTGAATTACTGACAACGGAGAAAAGCTGTTTGAACTGTAATTAGCCTATATGTCTATTATAATTAAGTATGGAAACAAATTTAGTTTTATGTTATGATGTTAGTTCTGACGGTTGTAATACAATTTGTATTGTCTAACTACAATAAAAGATTTTGATTTTGATTTTGACATAAATTTCAAAATATAATATCTTACCATATTGCGTTATTTTTCAAGAATCAACCTATTCATTTAGGTTACTTGTCATATTCGTAGTACAAAAACTGAACTCCTAACACTATGAAACCTAACACGCCTACTCCTCTACGAATAATACAATCAGAAGCGTCTTTTTTACACAGTTTTAAATGAGAATCTGTGTAAACTTCTATTGTGTTTCTCGTATCATAATCTGTGTAAACTTCTATTGTGTTTCTCGTATCATTATAAGTGTAAACCCCTATTGTGTTTCTCGTATCATAATAAGTGTAAACCTCTGTTGTGTTTCTCGTATCATAATAAGTGTAAACTTCTATTGTGTTTCTCGTATCATAATCTGTGTAAACTTCTATTGTGTTTCTCGTATCATTATAAGTGTAAACCCCTATTGTGTTTCTCGTATCATAATAAGTGTAAACTTCTATTGTGTTTCTCGTATCATAATCTGTGTAAACTTCTATTGTGTTTCTCGTATCATTATAAGTGTAAACCCCTATTGAGTTTCTCGTATCATAATAAGTGTAAACCTCTGTTGTGTTTCTCGTATCATAATGTGTAAGCTTCTATTGTGTTTCTCGACATAGACGGGGAAATATCTCACTTGCCTCGAATTGCTTATAAACGGAAAATCTAACTTCCATCGACACCCAAGAAACGACCAAACAAGTACAGAATTAATTCATAAGTGATCGTAGTTTTAGGTAGGCGACGCAACGTAAGCCTAAGGAGTTGTATTACGCGATGTTCCACCTCAATCGTAAACGGTAATGTGAATTACCGGCAATACGGTAATACGAATTACCGGTAATACGGTGTAATGTGACGCACCGAATGCCTTGTCGCGTCGACGACGTGGAAGTCACTTGCTGACGAGGAGGATATTACCTTCGTCCCGACGTTATGGAGGACATTACCTTTCCATGATTGACCTCGTAGCCTGGAGATTCTTCCCGCCAAACGTTACCCAATACCCAACGAGGAGAGTGATTGGGAATCAACATCTTTACTTTTAGGTTTAGAATCTTAAGTTTTAAGGTGAGACGGAAGTTTGAAGATTGTTTGGTAAATATTTGGGCTTTTTGTTAGCGCGTTAAAAATGCTGCGGCGTTAACTAAATTAGTCCAGGCAACGAAAAGGTATAAGGGAAAGTTTCGTAACACAATTTTTGACTTTGTAACTTTGTTTGGACTAGTTAGGAGGTGAACATACTAAAAGTCCCCGTCCGTAGCCATCGAGCGGGAGGAAAGAAGGGGGTCTGAAGGTAACATTTTTATGATTTTCCTAAATGTCTTAAAAACCATCAACTTTTAGTATTCCCCATTATTTGGAAAATTGAATTACATTTACCGTAAAAAAAGTATATAACAAGTTTATTTTGCACCAACCATTTACATAAACACTAATTTTAATAATGCCTTGGAAATATTCCTTCCCTTAGAAATATATGTTAATTTACGTATAAAAAAATGCCCAATAGGGCAACGTCTTTTCACCTAAATGAAAATAAACAACATTTATGAAATCTTGGAAAAATTCAAATAATTTGTCACCTCAATCATTAAAATTGGTCCAATGTCAAGGCCTTAAATGTGGGCTCATAAAAAAGGTTATTTCTCAAGAAATCGACCCACCATGATTGAAGTGTCAAATTTATTGGAACTGTTGACAAGATTTCAAGAATGTTGTTTATTTTCCTTTAGGTGAAAAGGCGTTACCATATTGGACATCCATGCCAATAGGGTATTTATTTAAAACACAAAGCAACATGCATTGCTTTAAGGAAGAAGTATTTTAGAATTTATTATTAAATTACTGTTTATCTTGTAAATGATTGGTCCAAAATAAACATAATGCATACTTACAGGAAAGTTTCTTTAATTTTCCAATTTAACAGGGAATACTAAAGTTGCTAGTTTTCAAGATATTTAGAACAATTGTAAAAATTGTATCTTCAGCCTCTTCTTCTTCCCACCGTCTAAATTTATGAAGAAAAATTATTAACAGTTTGTTTTTGAGCATACAATGACGTAGCATTTGAAATCATATTATCACGAGAAGTCACAGTAATTCCAAATTATCGCTTCCCATGCTAAATTTACATACCACAAAAGCTGCAAATTGTTGTAATTCATGAACAAAAACAGTTCTCTTTCCCTTCAAAGATGTTTTGATTCACTATATTGATCCTGAGCACATATTTATCATTGTGAACTGGATTTTTTTAATTGGTTCACATTTAATCACTGACCTACAGTACTTTGGTGTAGCAATCTTTTGCTATAAATTACCCTATCATAAATAATATTCATCACAAATTGTGTCCACTTTGTACATTATTCATTCACATTATGATCATTCACACTGTATTCATTCCACGTTGATTTTATTCTCCTTTTCGAGACGCGATAGTGCATAGGGAGCTCCAGTTTTGAACAGTATCACAATGACAGCCTTTCAGCGAGTTTCCACAGTTCAGGCAAACCAATGGGTGCCTCCGGCCACAACGGTGTCCTTGAATTACGATTAACTCTTTTATGAGTCACACGACAGGGAAAGGGATGGAGTAAGATGATCGCCTTTGATGATTACGCCACACCGCATGTGATAGAACACTTACATCAGTGACAATGCCTGACAGTGGCTGCAAGAACTAACATGTGTTGCGCTACAGCCACCCATTCGACAGAACAAATCTATGCACATTTTCGCATACAGTGATTTCCGACTGCGAATTTTTGTGACGAATCAGTTGCCCCTCTTAATGTTGTTACGGTGGCCGGCCGCCGTGGTCTCTATATCTTATATTTATTTCGTAATGCGTTCTGGACAGTGAAGGATAAACATGGTTCGATTCTGGTCAGAGAAAAAGGATCATTGGATCAAAATTTAATAAATATTCTTTTACGTGATCTGAAAAAAGGCAACGTAAAAGAGCACGTTATTGGTTTTTACTTGTTAGTTATTCCATACTAACTCAGTTTACCAAAAACACTTTTAAATAGGTCTAACGATACTAAAAACAGATTTTCCCCGATTTTATCAAATAACTATCTACAATTAAACAGAACACATGAAAGCGTCAAACGAACTTTGTACGTTGGCACGTCGTTGTTTTAGTTAGTAAATATTTTAGAGATGAGAAAAATTTCAGCTGGGTAAACGTTTATTCAAAATTTATAATAGAACGTTTCCTCAATTTAAGAGAATTTAATCAACTAACCAATACGCACTAGTTGCTGAACGATCTTCAGAAATATTCTGCATATATTATATAATTGTGGAAGGAATTCCACATACCACAAAGTACTAGCTTAAAGCTTTTAAGTTTTTTTTACTCAAAAACCATAAAACTAATTGAGCTAGCGTTTAGAAACAATTATCTCATATTATTAACCCACCTAAAATAAATAGACGCCTTAGTAGAAATACTACTCTAAGGCTCCACCTCATCAATTTAGATTTATTGTGCATTGAAGGGCCTTTAGGTTTATTGTACATTTATAATTTAGTATTTCACGTTTTCGGACGGTAGACCTACTACTACCAAAAACACAAGCATGAAGTAGCGTCTAGACAAGCGTGAATAGTCCTCTTTACCAAACCTTTTTCAGATCTCTTAGCTGATTGATCAATATGACGATATTTTGACTCGAAATTATTCACCATTATTATTTACCAATAATGCTTGACCGACCAAATTTTAATCGCCTTGACAAGTTTTCTTATTTCCTTGAATATAATTTAATAAATTTTGGTCTGGAAAAGATATTAGGAAACTATTTTGAAATCCTACATTGCTACAGATTATTTCATAATAAAACGTAGCTCTTAATACCAGGGTGGTGGTTTTGATGGATTTTTGTTTACATCCAAGTGGGCAAAATATAACTTTCCCAATCGAACGTTGAATTTCATGGAGTGTAAGTCCAATAAGTCTGCAGTCTCCAACGCCATATTAATTTTGGTGAAGTGGGTCGGATAGGTCAGTATCTGGGCCACGCCTGGTGGACCACGTCGCCGTCGCCGTCTGCAAGGTACACGGCACCACGGCACCACGGCACCAGGCGCCACGGTACACCACCACCGTGGTCGGTGTGTCAACGCTGAAGGCCGCCTTGCCCAATACTTTGTCACTCGACTGGCTGGAGAGCCAAATTAGAAAAGGGGCAATCGTTTTCCTCAAGTACACTAACCAATTTGCTCTACCCATGGTTCGTTATGACCCGTGGCGATACGAACTCTTACTGCTCGGACGTTAAAGTCTTAAAGAGAACTGCTTGATTTTGTTAGTTTCATTCATGAAAACGAGGGCCTCTGCAAAGAACTCTTACTTCTCGGGCGTTAAAGTCGCCAACAGGACTGCTTGATTTTGTTTGCTCATTCATGAGAACGGGGCTCTTGTGATATGTACTCTTTCTGCTCGGACGTTCAAGTCTTCATTATAACTGCTTGATTTGTTCATTTCATTCTTGAAAACGAGGGCAGTAGCATTACGAAAACTTACTGCTTGGACGTTAGTCTCCTTGATAAATGCTTGATTTTGTTCGTTTTATTCATGAAAACAAGGCCCAATGTGTTGGGAATTCTTACTGCTCGGATGTTTAAGTCTCTATACAACTGCTTGATTTTGTTCGTTTTATTCATGGAAACGATGGCCATGGTGATGCGAACTCTGCCGGATGTTTAAGTGCCCAAGAGAACAGCTTGATTTAATTTGTTTCTCATAAAACGAGGGCCATGGTGAAACGAACTCTGACTGCTCGATATTTAAGTGTCCAAGAGTTGCTTGATTTTCTTCGTTTCGTCGATGAAGACGAGGTCCTAGGCAAGATTATATAGTTTTATAGCGATAAAAAGACTTGCTAAGCATTTGACGTGAGCTACGCAAGGTTCCCATTTTGAGCTTCCTAATGCCCATTTATTTGGAAAACTTGTGGAATGACAAGGCTGACTGGCTGTGGATCTAAATTTGGCTGACTTTTGGTATGTAGGAGAGTCTGGACTTTGACGGGTTCATTAACCATGATTATCCGAAAGGATTCCATATTTCGTAATCTTATTCATAATTCTTCTCCTCAAATAAAATTCGGATTTATTAACCAATTTCAATAAATATTTTTGCTCTTAACTTGAAATCATTATTTTGCTTCATCCATCGAATGAGACACGGAAACCCCCTGTAATCTTTAGTTAACTATTTTGGAAAATTTACAATTGAACAACTGAATATCTTGTTCGAAGGATATTGTGTTGAAATTTTGACTTCCAATGGCTTGAAATTTGTTTCAACACATTCTTAGCGGACACGTACGTCCATATATATTCATGTAGTTGTTACCTTTTGTTTTAAATTCCATTACAATCCATTCAACGTTTAGTGTTTACTGACATTTTGATTGGAATAATTAAGCAGGCCTATGATGACAAGAAGATGAATAAGAAGATTGTTATAATACATACTATCTTGCGCGAACATCATCGACATACATATCAATATCGTGGTCTAATAGCATCACAGCAGGTTTGTGGGTTCTGGCTGATAGTTCCACCTGAGGAAAGGTCGTCATCCTCGTAATCTAGGAGTTCCTCCAGTCAGCTGTTGTTTTACGCGGAAGTAGGTGGCCAGACCGGAAGCGTAATGGCGACTCGCACCCTGCACCATGACAGATGGCAACAATGGCGCACGTAAGTCCAGTCATCCGAGTCCACGTAACTTCATATCGTTACAAGTGGTTTTGATTTGACATAATTAACTGGCTCTTAAACACCGGAATCTGACAAACAAGTCACTCCAAACACCCCTGGAAGCTAGACATGGCTGGCTTCTGGTTTGTTGCTGGTCCTATCAACTCTTTCCCATGGGTTAAAGAAGTCATGACAATTATTGAGGAATAGAATTTGTAAAAAGCCCTTAACCTCATGCAAGTTCTAGATCATAAGCTGCATGTGGTTCTAGAGTGAGACTCGCAGCAATCTCTTTACCATTGGAGAATTCTGAGGAAAGCGACAGTTGAACTTTAGTTCTGCAGAAAAGCCATTCCTACGAACAAACATATAGCTTCACAGTACTAATGATGTATTTGTTGTACAACTATTACATTAATTTGTTTGGTATTTGCTGTATTGATTCCAACTATATATTGAAAGCACTCCTGTTAATAAATATCCAGCGAATCGATTTTCTGTTGGTTTTAAACTTCATGAAATCTACAGTTTTCAGCCTGCATAATGCCTCTTCCATCAGTTTTATCGGTTTTTATTTTTTTGATAATTCAAGAAAACATCTATTATAATGCAACCTATTATAAAATCTTTGAATTTTTATGAGGTATTTGTCTTAACATCCAGAAAATATGGTTTTTATTTAACACTGTTAGTTATTTTT
The DNA here is from genome assembly GCA_035578135.1 of Flexamia atlantica. Lineage (NCBI taxonomy): Eukaryota > Metazoa > Arthropoda > Insecta > Hemiptera > Cicadellidae > Flexamia > Flexamia atlantica. Next base: position 29,606,881 of record JAQJVK010000008.1, on the reverse strand, counting down.
ATTAATTCCATTAGTTACATAAACTTTCTTACTCTGATTGTCGCTCGAGGCTTGCCTAGGGGAACGATGTTGCATTTTACTCCCTTAATGACCATATAACTATTCCTCTGGTGTTCCAGAGGAAACAAAAAAATAACAAAATAATCGTAGATTTATTATGATCTGCGATTATTTTTCAATAATATTGCTGGATTGAAAGAGGTAGCATGTTATGTCAATAGTTAATCATTTGGTATGGAGGTTTTGCTATACAGTTAAATTCGAGGAAGAGCTGAATGTATTTAGGAGCGCAGAAGGTCTAATTTAGAAACGCTATGAAAAAGACAGGTTGAATCCCCCAATGACCAGAAAAGTTCCAAAACCAAGCTTATATCAAGTTTTAGAAGTAAGCTATTTGAGACAAGGCACAGAAATCCTGAACTGAAATAACATTTTTAAAGGGTGATGTTAAGTTACGATCTTAAACACAACAACAGCGGCTGTAAGTTATGATCATACAGCTGAAAGTCACTCGGAATTGATGAATGAATAACCAAAAAAGTTCCTGCTGAAAAAAATATATATCTGACCAACTTGTACTAAAATCAAACGGTCTCTGTGTCATACAGCTCAGAACCGTTTAGCAAAATCCAACTCCACTCCAATCCACCTATGTAATAGAATATATCGCAATAAATCAATCGGACCGAATCGGATCGGACAGATCGGCGGGCGACACGACGTGACAGCGGTCAGCGGCATGCAATGTAGGAAACGGTCCTAACCCATGTGTGGGGCACGTGACGTAACGGAGAGGGGCGGCCACTTCCTAGACAATAACGCTTCTGAGGCGTTACGGCGCCGCAACTTTGATCACCCACTGCTCTAGTTTTTGTTCCACCCCGTTTTGGTAGTCAAATGGCTCTATCTGCTGAGACTGTATGCGACTCGGAGTAGACTGCGTGAAAGGGTATTGTACCAGAGTAATCGCCACCGAGAGTATTTTTTGTAATTTGGATTGTTTATGGTAAAAGTTAGTGAAGCCTTGTTTTCATGCATTGTCCAAAGAATGGCATAAGAGTCTGCAATCTTTACACACCGTATACCTTAGGTTTTTCTTGAATTCCCTATCTTGCCCACGAGGAGCGTCCAAACTTAGTCACGATCAAAGGATGCACCAAGGTAGAGATGAACAGGAACTTAATTAGTTAAAATCTAGTCAAGAGTTAAGCGTAACTCCTTTTGCAAATGCATAGATAATTTGCATGCGTTGAAAATCCAATCGCAGATTGGTCTATGTATTGTTAAATTCATAAAATTTCGATAGTATCCTTTTGTATAGTATTTTACCTTTCAAATGTTGTTGACTAATTCTTCTGCTTTGCTTAAACACAACTACTATGATATTTAAGGTATTAATTAAACTTGCTAAGAAATGTACCAACCGTGACGTATTTAATAAATTGTTAATGCTGGGAACAAATTGTCAAATTTGGGGTCAGCCTTAGAAAGCCCAGCAGAGAGACATCTCCCAAACTATCTGTTGATTGCCTCGCTAATTAAACTAAACAAACGTATTAAAACTATTTAGTTGACTAATTATTAGTAAAAAAAACAGAAATCAAGAATGCTTTGTTATAATAGACTATTTACACAGTATTAACAAACCGTCATTAATCTGCAATACAAGTCGTAAACGTCAACAATTCAAAAAATACATTACTGTATTAAAAAATAAAATGACTTACTATCTGGAATTTTTGTCACACAAATACTCATTGACAAATATTCTTTAGAGATTAAAAAAACTTTCACTTTTCTCCTGAACGAGCCCACCTCTAACTTTGACTTGACATGTGAGGGTAAGGAATTAAAAAGTTTATGGCAGAAAAAATGTTTGTTTTTCAAAGAAAGACGTGTTATGATAAGGTATGTCAAAGCGAGTATTGTTTCTGAAGTTGTAACGAGTGGTGACACAGATTTAGAAAAAGTGTTTATTTTCCACCAAGAAAGAAGGACAGAGAAATATGTACAAAAGGCGATGTTAAAAGATTGTGAGCGGAAAATGTACCCCTACAAGAATCTGTTTTTTTTCTTTTTGTAAAGCAAACCTCGATCTGATCACCTTAATTTGCGGACGGAAAATGCTGGAAAGTTTATGTTGACCTAGCACCCAAATAAATTATGATCCCATAACACAATGAGGGTAGATGCAACCAAAGGAAACGGTACAAAGGATACGCTATACGTTTATGCATTACTAGAACACATTAACTTCTAAATGATCCACAATCCTCAGTTTTGTTTTTTCGGATGTGTGCCAACTATATTTTTTATGAGCACAGTGCAGCCAAACGAACAAACACGTATCTGGCCGAAATAATCGTGACGAATTTCTTTCGCAGTAAACAAATAGCTGTTGCCTGCGCGTTTGTCTGTACATGACAGCAGATAGAGAGAGTATTTGTTGTTGGGCAAAGATGAATGTCTGACCTATTTTCAAAATAATTTCCTATTAATTTAAGAACATATGATTCATTTTTCCATTTTTAATATTTAAAATAACTCGACATGACGTATTTAGAAAAGCCATTTAAAATGTCGGTAAATTTTACACCTACCATTTAACCACCTATATAGAAGTTTATAGTTGTTAGTTTATATATAAACACTGTATATGTATATATATGTAATCATATGTTCAAAGCATATTCATGTAATGTATCAATGTATGTACGTACATAATATATGCATCAATATAGAGTTTTGAATCATGTATGTTGATATGTAATTGAAATACTGAGTTCTCAATGACCACTAAACCGATCTTCACTAAGTACGTGTCAAATTAACGGGGATAATGCGTAGGTTTACGGAATTTCCTCGAAATTCACATTTTTCGTAAATCTAAGGGTAACGCTGAGGAGTAAGGCAAAGGGTATAGCTCTTTAAAGGTTTTGTGTCAATACAATTTTATGGAAAAAGTAATTTGTTCATATACAGCTGTTGATTGCAAAAGAAGCTGCAACAGTTATCTAGTGAGAGATTAAATCGTATTTGACCGGACGCTGATCCCAAAATTTAAAGGTCTGGACTGAACAAATCTGAATTCGAGGATGTATCGAAACAACCCACACCTCGCACATATAAAACCTAATTTGTTTACTTTTAGTCATGATTATACAGGGTGAGTTTTAATTGTTCCCCCCCTTACTATTTTTACATTTCTAAAAATAACTATCCCAGACCCCGCCCAAACATTATTGGGTAGTAAGTACCTCGTTTTGAGGGGGTTCTCTTTTTTGGCCGCCATCTTGGATCCGCCATATTGGATCCAAGATAATTTTTTCAAATGTAAAAGTAGTGTTGTGACCAATCATTTCAAGCTAGATTTTTTTTACTGATTACAATGCCGCAATCCACTGATTACAATTAATATCTCGATTTATTCTCAAGATTTGAGTACTTTTAATTTATTTATTTTCAACCAATTTAAACATTACAAATTGATAAAATAGGCCCATAACCACAAAATAATGCTAGATAGTGATGAATAACGAACGTCAGTCATTGTTGAGTTATTTCCACTTAACTTTTACCAATGTAAATTTTTTGGCCGCCATCTTGGATCCCATCGCCATCTAAAATAAGGTAAGTTATTTCAAATATGGAGATGGTATTGCGACACATCATTTCAAGCTAACTTTTTACGCCGAATTCAATGCCGCAACCCGTTTTTAGCTATAAAATTTAGTTTTTGAAAAATTCATATTTTTTAGATTAAAAATCTTAAAAAAAGATTAGAAATTTGTAAATATCTTGAAAACTAACGAGCTATCGCATTTACAAAAAATACAATCTTCCCCCCTCGAAAAAGGGGCCTTCCAACCCCTGAATGTTTATGGACTCATCGGATTCTTCAACTAGAGTCTAAAGATGACCTATATACCAAGTTTCAAGGTGGGGCTAATTTTTTTCAGACAAAGTTAGTTTTTACTGTACTAATAGGAGAAATTCGCTAAAACGGTTCCACTTTCCAATAACGTAAAATTATTGGCGGTTTCCTATTTTGTAATCTAATTTCATTTAGGAAAAGTTTTAAGGGATATAATAAAAATTACAAAAATTAGTACGTTTACACGGTGGGACAAACCGGCCATGACGATATCAAATGCAGGTTACATACGGCTTCCTGCTTACCGCCAGCACTGCTATGAATCATGGGAGTGTCAAACTCGCGGTAAACAAAGTCTCGACTGTTCTCTTGCAACGGGGAAAGTATAGAGTCCATTTGCAACTTAAATTTGTTCACCGAGGTGTTACGTCACAACTGCTCATTGTTGGATAATCTTAAATTCAGGTAATTTTTGCATTTAGAGAGGGCTAAACTATATACGGTGTGTAAAAAAAGTCCGCCCCCATTCTTTAATTGTTTTTGTTTGTTGCATCCAACAAATGGGGAACGATATTAACTTAACCCAAAGTATCTTTTAACGTAATCGGAAATTTAGAGAGTCCCCCAAAAATTGGGGATTTAAGGGAGCAACTCAAAATTTTCATATGTTATCTCCTTTTGAGTGATCCCTCATTTTAAAGAGCTTTCAAAAATATGCGTATGGTAAACGTTGGAGGTCTCTAACCTATTCTATCCAAATTGGCAGCTTGTAAAAGTTTTCAATACAACTCATTCTTGAAACCTGGCATATTATGTAATCGTTATTAATTAAAACACTGGCATATTAATTCAAACACTTTGGAGTTTTAATTAATTCCACATTTTCTTCCTTTTGTCGACTTAAAAAATTAAATGACTCATGAACAAATGCTATTAAGTAAAAAAGTGGTCCCTTTTGGTAATATTTAAAACTTTGAGAGGCCCGAAAAAATATGGGAGTTTTGGGGCAGCTTAAACTTCTCTAATGTAAACCTCTTTTGAGTGACCCCTCATTATAAAGAGCTTTTTTTAAACATAAAAAGCGCTTTAAAATAAGGAGTTGACACTCAAAAGAGGTTTATATTTTAAACGTTTGAGTTGCCTCCGAAATCCTTCATATATGCGGGACCCTCAAAATTATAAATATCACTAAAAGAGGCCAATTTTCCATTTAATAACATGATTTCAAGAGTCGTTTCAGCTTTTAAGTCACCAAAGGTGAAATTAAAACTCTAAAATCTTGGGCGCCAGGTTTCAAGAAGGAGTTGCATTCAAAACTTTGATAAGCTGTCAATTTAGATAGAAACACGTTAGAGACCTCCAATCCCCTCTATTCGCCTATTTTTTTAAAATCTCTTTAAAATAAGGAGTTTGTATTTGAAAATTTTGCGTATTTTTGAAAGGTCTTTAAAATGAGGGATCACTCAAAAGGAGATAACATTTAAAAATTTGGAGTTGCCCCCTTAAACCTCCCATTTTTGGGGACACTCAAAATTCCCTATAACGTCAAAAGATACCTTGGGTTAAGTTAATATCGTTCCCCCAAAGGTGATTTGTTTGCAAGTTTGCAGTAACAAACAAAAAGGTTTAATACTGGGAGGCGTACTTTTTTACTCTCTGTATGTTGAGGGGGGCTTTACACGAAGAGGGGTAACTATTGATTAAGTCAAAGGACCTGGAAGGTTTCGAATTTCGCACAAATGGGTCTCAAAGAAGATGTTATATCTTAGCCAATTGATAAGACAAAGAAAACTACCTATATACTAGATCCCACGATAAGGTTTGAAATTAAAAAGACACAACCAAATGAAGTGAATGAGGAAAAAACCATTTACAATCCAACAATAGAGTACTTTAAATAAAATTATAAACTTGAAAATATAAATTTAATTGGCCTATTCTTGGGATTCTTGGGACCATACCGAAATTCTTTTAGGAATTTTGGAATAAGTTTGGTCTGAAAAAGAGTAAGCTGGAAGAAATATCAACAATAATTTTAAAACATTCTATCCAAATCTTAAAGAATCATTTATACAGTAACAATAATTGAAGAAAAACATTCTTAAATAGTATTTTTAATAAATAATATCAACATAATCTAATCTAAATTTTTTACAGTATCCTTTGTTTTTAAGCAACTTTGGTATTGTATGAAAGAAGGGTTAATTCATTTCAAATAAATTATCTTTATATATCACTAATTCCAAAATTCACGCTTTCTGTATGAGGTCAAGTTTTTTGTACGAATGTAATGGTATGTATTTTCATCACACCACTGCGAAAAAGCCGTTTTCAATGCATGCGTTTCCAGACGAAAGGAGCTCTTTTCCGTCCTAAGGATTAAATAAATCAACTGTGTCTAGAGCATATCGGATGATGAAATCGCGATTTATCGATGCATAGTTCACCCAAAAATCAAACTTGTCAATAGAAAAAAACTCGAAAAGTAATATGGATTGAAATTAATTGATAGTAACTAATATTGCCTTGTTGTTGTTGTTTCAGTAATCTATAGTATGCAATATTCGATCAACCTATTGTTAGCTTAGTTATAATGACATGAACACAAATAACGCAGAAGTAACAGCTGTTTGCTTCAAAAAGAGAGGGCAAGATTAACCATGATAAAGCGAACTCTTACAATAAAGACCCCGTCACTTTCGGTCCCAGTGATGAAGTATTACATTTATTGCTTGCAAAAAGAAAGTGAAAATTTAAAACATTCCAAACGACTGAATCGTTTCTAGGCGTTATCGACTCAACGCACCATGAAGATATCAAATTTGCTAAATGTTCATAAAAAATTATCTACGGCTAATAGACGGTTAAGACAATGCAGACTACTTAACGTGATTGGCTAATAGTTGTGCCATTGCATGGATTGTGTTGCAGCCCAAAGCAATCTTCTGGAACATTCCTCCGAAGCGGAACATTGGCGCCGGACAATGATATTACACCCCATTAACATTGGCAGTAGGACTGGAGATTGGAGATACGCCCGGTGACTATGGGGCACTGGACATTGGGCAGTAGGGCAGAGGACAGCGAGTAGGGCTGAGGACAGTTGGGTATTAGGGCAGAGGGAAGTTGGACACTAGACATTGGGCTGAAGGGCAAAGGGCAGGGGAGAGTGGGGACTGGGCATTAGGGCAAAGGGCAGTTGGGTACTAGACCTTGGCAGTAGGGTAGAGGATAGTGATCATTGAATTGTTGGGCATAGGACAGTGGACATTGGACCATAGGGCAGAGGGCAGTGGTCATGAGACAGTAGGGCAGAGGACAGTGATCAGTAGGGCGGTGGACATTTGGCAGTAGGGCAGAGGACAGTGGTCAGTAGGGCGCTGGACATTTGGCAGTAGGGCAGAGGACAGTGGTCAGTAGGGCGCTGGACATTTGGCAGTAGGGCAGAGGACAGTGGTCAGTAGGGCGCTGGACATTTGGCAGTAGGGCAGAGGACAGTGGTCAGTAGGGCGGTGGACATTTGGCAGTAGGGCAGAGGACAGTGGTCAGTAGGGCGCTGGACATTGGGCAGTAGGGCAGAGGACAGTGGTCAGTAGGGCGCTGGACATTTGGCAGTAGGGCAGAGGACAGTGGTCAGTAGGGCGGTGGACATTTGGCAGTAGGGCAGAGGACAGTGGTCAGTAGGGCGCTGGACATTGGGCAGTAGGGCAGAGAAAAGTGGTCTGTAGGGCGCTGGACATTGGGCAGTAGGGCAGAGAAAAGTGGTCTGTAGGGCGCTGGACATTGGGCAGTAGGGCAGAGGACAGTGGTCAGTAGGGCGCTGGACATTTGGCAGTAGGGCAGAGGACAGTGGTCAGTAGGGCGGTGGACATTTGGCAGTAGGGCAGAGGACAGTGGTCAGTAGGGCGCTGGACATTGGGCAGTAGGGCAGAGAAAAGTGGTCTGTAGGGCACTGGACATTGGGCAGTAGGGCAGAGGACAGTGGACATTGGACCGTAGGGCAGAGGACAGTGGTCGTGAGACAGTAGAATACAGTAGACATTGGACAGTACGGCAGAAGATAGAGATTTTTTTATAATTTTTATGAGACACTATTCATTGTAAATGCAAAGAAGTGTGAATAAAAATTTTTTTTTAGTTCAATTTCGATTCAATTAAATTCAGTAGGGCACTGGGCATTGGGCAGTAGGGCAGAGGACAGTGGACATTGGACAGAAGGACAGAAGGTAGTGAACAGGGCGTAGAACAGTTGGGCAGTAAATAATAAGGCAGAGGACAGTGGACATAGACAGTAGTGCAACCCTTCCCATCCACATCTCGCTTTATTGAACATTATACTCCCTAATTTAATAAATATAGTGAAGTAAAAAAATAAACAATTTAATCTTAATCTTGATCATCAAAATTGGGATGACCCACACTTCTGTACATAATCTTACACATGTAATTTATGTTATTTCAGAAATTAAAAGAAAGTATTAAGCAAAAATGTATTATAAAATCCTATTAATTGTGTTCAAGAGCTAGAAAACCTATCGCTATTTATCACGTCTGCCTTTAATTATAGATAAATAAATATTAAAGAAAATTTATCCGAAAATAAATACAAAAATTGGTAATTTTAACTTAAAATTAATTAACTGAGTGAATACAAGTATTCCGTAAGCTGCAAGGATTCATAAACAGGGGAGGTTAACATTTCCAAAAGTAAGTCCAAGTGTGCTTCAAAAACAATGTCTTCACTTGTAGGTACCGCACTGCACAAGTCCAGTTGTGGGTTCAAGACTCCAATTGGAGTTACCGCTGAAGAAAATTACGGATGGCTGTAAATCTACAAGATGTTCGAACGTTAGACTCATCTGAACGTCATGCTTGAAAGTCCCCGAGGATGGGATGTCTGATCGAGGATTAATTTAAAGAGGTGTTCCAGGAATGGAGATCTGAGGTAAATCTGTGTTAAATGTTACGCCACTTAAAAGGAACTTTATGGTGGAAACGGAACTAAATTATCTCAATCCAATTTAAAACGGCGGTTAGTTTGTAACCTTCTAGTTCATGGAATGCCTTATCTCGTAAATCACACACTTTTTTAACAGATTCCAAATTCTTTCAGTATTGTAATGTTAGCTGTAAAATAATACATCAATAGCAGACTGAACTCATTTCCCTCGCACGGGCATGCCTATGAGGGGAATATTTCCAAGTTAAAAATAGTCAAAATTGTAATGCATTGTATGTATTCATGGAAATAAACATTCATTCATTTTAAAAATATAATATGTTTTCAAAAATAAAAAAGTCGTGACATCTTGAGAACAAGTCAATATTTTAAAATAAGATTACAAAACTGTAATCAGTGTAGTTTGTAATGATACTATTTTTCATTGGAAATATGTGTTCTGTATGCAACCAGGCCATTCAAAATGAATAAGTTACTCCCCCATTTAAAATGAATAATTAATGATCTGGGATATTTGAAGAATATAATATAAACATCATTTAAAACTTACCCTATACGTGAAACTGTATTGCAATTCAGTTTCAATTGCAAACATTGGGGATAAAAGCATATTAACTTAAATGGCATAACAAATATAACGCTGTCCTCTATTTGAATTCGGGACAGTCTTATACACATTTAGTTTATTACGTTTCTAGATTATGTTCAATTCATTACATATTCAATGTAGAAAGTTAGTTAAACCGAAATTAAACAAAAAATATGTAGTAGGTAAGTTGTTTAACCCTATATTGTTATTGGTGGACAGACAGACAATCAAGTTGAAACGCCTTCATTATTGGACGACTAACGAACATACATTTCTGTGCGGCAGGTGGTAGTACCTTTCTTGCAGGAGTAGAGAATTAAAATAAATACAGCATTTTAAAATATTTAATTTGGTAGATAATGTTTTTTTAATTTACTGCCAGTATTGTATGATTAGGATCTTCCATTATTGCGCCCTTCCAAAGGTTTAAAAAGGAGTCTGCCTTCAGAATTTCTAATTTGTGTTAAAGTTATATTTTAGTCAGTCAACTCCTCTTTAAAGTTTGCACACACAACATTAATAAATAGGCAGATAAATGCAGGATGTCCATAAAAAAAGGTTTCTAGACTTTAAGGCAAGACTGCTTAGGTCCAAGTTAGTAAAAATAGTGTTCATAAATATCCTCAATAATTCAGTTCTTCGATATTTATGTACAAAGATTTCGCATAAAATTTATTAAGTTTCATATTTAACTATTATCGTCGAACATGGATCATTAGTTGTAACTATTAATATTTATTTTTTTGTGGCATTTGAAGACTGTAAATGGTTTATATTTTAAAAAATTGCGGCCATTCGTATTTTTTGAAGTAAGGCCTAATTGACTCAAGGGCTCCAAGTTTTATAAAAACACTGCCAAGAGCCAAGATGGCGGGTTTAATTTCCAGAATGAAACATTTATCATGATCGTTTATAAGTGAATGTTTAAAAATCTATTAGGATCATACGGCAAAATATCTGAGAAAGTGTTAACTTTATGAGATTGTAAATTTAACAATGTAAAACAAATTTTAAATTGGATTAATATTCAATTTGAAAAATATGTCTCTATCTTTGTCCTATTTCTTAATACAAATAGCCCAAACGTGAGATTTCATTGGAATTCGTGGTGATTGTCTTGGATGCATGAAAAGAGTTCGTTGTAATGAACAAAAAACGTCTGAATGGATTGCTGAAGATCTTCCAATTAATTATGATCTCTCTCAAGGCAGTACACCTGGGCCTGTTTTATTTTTATATGCCCTCAAACGTAAAATTGAAATGATGAATCAACGAGAAGGTTGAAGGTTTCATCATTCTCGCTGTCACACTCACCATCTTGGCCGTTTTAAAAAAAGTTTTATCTAGCTTAGGTTTAGGGGGCCTCGCGACCGTTATCTTGACCACTTACTTATGAGTTGAACTTTAATTTTTTGAAAAATCCCTTGAGTTTCCTTTTCCTTCCCCTCTGATATCACTTTATTTTTTGTTATATATCTCACTAGCAGTTGCCCGTGGCTTCGCTCATGATAACAATTTTAACACCCGCTGCCTAAATGAACACCCGGTGCCACATACTGAGTTTATGATTAAATAGATAAGGTACAAAAACTATTGGTGACTTTAATATAGTTCATATCACCTAAAGAAGGAAAAAACAACCAAGATAAAAAGAACTAAACTATAAATCAGCTGTAGAGACCTCTCTGTATGTGAAGCGTAAACCGCCTTCTTGATAAAAAGAAAATTGACAATTTAATCGAAAGATCATCCATTAAATTATACAGAAAAATTTTAGACTGTTGACCCCACCGAAAAACCCTGAAAACTTTGAATTTTGAAAAACCCGTTCTCAGCGGATGCTCACGCCCTATAGGAACGTCCAAGAAAAGTTTCAAGGTTATAAGTCAAGTTCAAGTAGTTTGGAATGTGCGATGATAGGTCGGTGGTATTTGAAAATTAAAAGTAGATATACTTTCATCAGCCAGAAAGACGTTTTAAGAATCCGCTAAGGGTGTCGCTGCCGACGGGAGTACGTAGAAATATTGCTGTCCCGCCGCTCGAGGCATTTTTATTTGGCCTCTCTATACTACACATGCCAGCACATTCCAGCGCCCCCGCCGACAAAACCCTTAAGGGTGTCACTGCCTGGGAAGGCTTATACTCAGTAGGCCTATCGTTGAATCTGTGCTATAGTCTGTACTATACCCTGTTTGGTTTGGTTTTTTTTCTGTAGGATCACTCTGTAGTGACCCTGAGGCAGGAAATACCCTCTTCGCAGCAGAATGTGCGTACTTAGTGAATCTTAAGCAGTTTCCTGTTTCTTGAAATTTTATGTACGTAGAGTAGAAAATGCCTTGATTAAATGCCACCAAAGTATTTTCTAATGTTTTAGGGTCTATTCTTGAACAACAACAAAATAACAGAGCCGTCCCACAATTTTTTAAAAGAGGTTTACATTATCTCTTTTTTTAACAGCTGTTGGATGGACTTTTAAATATCTCTAGTCAGTGATTTATTTTATTTTTTACAGACAGCTGGTTTTACATTCTATGAAATGTCTTGCTTTTAACATCTGTTTGAATATAAACATTTCCTCACTTATAATTCTGGCATAAGGATATTAATATGTGATCTTTGAGAGGGTATGTGCGCGGCCTTGGTCTGTGGTGGAGTCCGAGAGTCAGATCAGGATGAAAATCCTGATAAATGTATAATGAATGGGAAAATATTAACTTTATATAGTACAAGTCAATTAAAAAGAAATATTATAAACCAAAATGTAAAACTGAATGAAATCATAAAAAATCTGTAACGACGAATCCATCAGTGAAGCTTTACTACCATATGCTTGGAACACTGAAAATGTAAACAAAACGTCATCCCCTTGGATTATGGGGAAATTCAAAACAAACTTGGTCGAAATCAAACCAAACTCGGTTTTTAGAAGCTTGCTATTTAATTTCAAAAATAGTTTAAGTTTTAAGTTGTCTAAAACCTTCTCATATGTGCATACTATACAGGAAAAAAGTTTCAGCCATAACAGTACTCTAGTTTTTGCGAGAAAAGCGGTCTAAAGTGTGACGTTGAGCGTTACCAACACACATCGTGACATAAATTGAGTTAAGGCTTGATTCGGATTCTCTGACCTTCAGAACGCAAAAATAACCAAAAATTTCATAATTCTAAGCAATATACAGACAAAACTCTAATTTTATTTATATAGATTGATTCAGTAATTTGTTTTGTATTAATTTGTTATTATTTAAGCAAATGAACGATAACAGCTATGTCTATGCCGGACTCTAAATTTAAAAACAAACAAATTTTTCTCTATTTATTTAGGTTTTTAAGAGTGATCTTAATCATCCTCATCTGATATTATGTCAGACTAAGTCCAGTACAAACATTAACTCATTAAATGTTTACTTACATGTTTTATGAATAGATATTACATTCAATAAATTTCATTTGTTCCGTTCAATCGATATTTATTATTTATTTTGCGATTTCTTATTTGTGATATTGAGCAACTGGAGAGTAAAATGAGATGATATTGACCATCTCATTGAATTATTTCTATTAAGAAATAATTCTCCACTTATTTCTATGCCCTTTGAAGAGGGCCGACGGGTCGACTTGGGAGATACGAAGCCCTCTCACGAGACATCCCGCTCTTTACCTATTTCCTGTTACTCTTTACTCATTACTAAGAAACATTACGTACATCATTGTTATTAAAACTCGAGGTACAACGTTCATCCATCCGAAATTGTCTGGAGTGGTTTTAACGTTTCAAAAGAGGGCAATGAATCGACGATTTAAAAATAACTTCTCGAAGTTTACTTTAGCTTTTAAAGGACAAACAAGTCACGTTACCTTCCCCTTTTCACCTTGTTAATTTATTAAATGGTACTCTCATTCGAACTGGCTACCAGTGAATGCTATTCAAAATTATTCAATTATGGCTCGCTGACCAAAAAGCAATACAGAGTACTTCAGCATCTATAGCGCAAACAAATTAATGTTTGGCTCCTATATCCCATGGGCAACCTCACCACAAGCCTTGAGTAGTTAAAAAATATACTACAGACGACAAGAACCTTTTTTTATGTTTTGAGCTCAAAGCTGTTTTGATGATGAAGTCGCTGGAATAAAGGAGCAAAACAATTAATTGTTATCTCTGGATTTCTAATATGACAGCCAATCATAATTTAAGATTTAGGTATTCTCATTTAGGAATTAATTTCATAATAATCGACACAAGAAAAAAAAATGCAAGTCAAAGTTGTCATCATGTTAAGCCACTTTGAACTCTTTACCTCGCTTTTCAGTAACATTACGAATCTTCTATAGTCTCACAGACAGCTTAATGTTGTTTTTTGAAAATGTTACTCTCCACGGGGAGTACCACGAGACAGCGTGAAAATCTTCATTCACATTGTTATCAACTAGGTAAAAAAATTTTATGTTCTAGATTCTTTTTCCACCTGAAGACGGGATCAGATTCCAGATCCCAAAACGTCGTGAAACTTTTTTTTACTAATCAGTGATGGCAAATGTTTGCAAAAATCAAAATCAAAACAAAAACTTTTACATTAGAACCACAATAGCACACAATTATCTTTTAATGTTATCGATATTACTCACCAGGGCCGGAAGAGTTATCCTCGCGACTCTCATGCCTGCACTACACTGCCAGTCGTCTGCTCAGGGCACTTTTATAGACTAGGGTATTTTGGCGGCATCGGCCCCTCTTGTTCCGTGTTTTTCTGCCCCACTGACAGGGAAAATAGTGTCGTGCGCTTTTCACTACGATCGTAATTATTGAAAGTACTTAGTTTATTCTAGGGAAACGAGTTGTCCGCTTCCTGCCAGTTTCCTGGCCACTTCCAGGGGTCATGTAACACCCTCGCCGACGGAAGCTGCATTGACGGCGGCGACAGTGAGATATTGTCCGGCCCGGTGGCCCAGCGCCGGCCGGCGTGACGTCATGGATAATCGTAAAAGAAATAGAATCTTTCGCACCTAGGGCCGAAAAATGTTTTGCGAGCTCGAGATCGTGTTTCAAATTCGAGACAAAGTCGAGAATTTGAAACGATCGATAGTTGCAAAACCCTTTCGGCCGAGGTGCGAACACTATTTTTCACTTCACTACACAATGAAAGGCGACTAGTTCACAAGTAAGCAAGGCGAAACGTCGACGATATACAACTTTAAGGTTGTAGTTTCTTACCGCGGAACGACACAATACAAATTTGCTGAGCACGCACATGTGAAGACAATGCCAATGACAAGGCTAGCGGATGGCTCGTCAGCTCGTGCGGGAGTTTCCATCTGATTACAAATAAACTTTATTTTGGGGGGTTTGTCGTGAAAAACTCCAGTGGAAATGTTTAACGGTCGTGAAATTACTAAGAACATAAGCGACGTCTCGAGATTGTAATATTAACTGTAAATAAATAAAAATCTTAAGATGATTCAGTTTTGTATCATTGAATAGAATATTTTAAAATTTAAGTAGGAAGGATTCTGTAAACTCCTCCAAACACCTCCTCCTTCTGTTAATCATTTACAACGCACTCTACAACTAAATCTTTCTTTTAGTTTTCGGGGCATTATTAATGGGCGAAAATAGTAGGAAAAATTAAGTAGTTATGAACAATTCAGTTATATAAGCTTCTGGTATTTTATTGAGCTTCTACCATCCTAAGAAATCTAGATCTCTACGATTGACACAGATTGCTGTCCATAGGCCTTACGTGATTTTAGCATGGGAGGTACGAACACCTTTTACGAGGCATCCCGCTCTTTTATCGGTTCTTCACATGAAATAATGCAAAAGGACCTCTTCTGCAAAAGGAAAACAATGCTGCATGGGGTTGTGTACATTCTACATATTTTGGGAATAGGGTTTAGGGTGGTTTAATTTGTAGGGTACTTTTTAGGTCTGAAGGGAGGAGGTTACACTTACTTAAAAAGCAGAATCGTCTTGTAAAATCAACGCGGTGATGTGTTCATTCGTTCTAGTCTAATATTTTTTTCATTTCATTATGTTTTTAATCAGATTGCCCCATTTGCGTCCGTTTGGCAGAGGTTTCCTTTATCGCCTTGGACTGATGTCCTCTCATATTTGGCCCCTTCAAACATATTGAATGATACAATTTTAAAAGGATTTTTCCAGCAGGGGTTGATTTACAATTAAGACTTTTGGCTACAGAATACGATGAAATAACGAGCGATTTTGACAAATTATCTTCAGTTAAACTATTGCATTCAACACCAGCTTTGGTGACTTGGTTATTATTTATCTTTTGGGTAAACGTCAAGCAGTTAACGTATAAACGTTGTCGTATATTAACCTACAAATTGTTATCAGCAGGGGCGAGTAGTGATTATGAAATACGAGTCGAGACGAGTTTAAAAAGAGTTTGCGAGTTTCGAGCTTTTTTAAGTCGAATATTTTGAAGAGTAAAGAAGTTGAAAAATTGCATACTTTTACCTTATTATCATGTAAAAAATAATAACTAATAATCAAATACAATGTAATATTTTTAAGGCACTCATCTTGGAAGCGTTCCTGAGTTAAAAGTAGAAAGAGATTAAGCAAGAAAAATTCTTAAATACTAGAAAAAATAAAGTGATTAAATTTATTGATATTAATACAATAGTAGTTTTCATCACTAGGAGCGAAAGTGGCTCTTTTTGGTACGAGATCTTAATTTACAGGCTAAGCGCAGCCGAGCTTGGAAATGTGATCGAGTACCAAGGAGACACTTTTGCTCCTTGTGATGAAAAACTATTTTCATCATTATGTATAAATAACCATTTAATCGTTAAAAAATTAGACTACACAATTTTGAGGTTATCAAAAATAGTCATAGTCATTTACACATCTCTGTTAGATGTTTACAAACACAAGTTGAGAAATCGTTCAACCTTTCAAACGTTAAATTTACCATATGTTTCTTTTTCATTACTCTTATTCAAAGAGATCCAAAAACGATCATTTTGCGTACGATTTAGAGAACTAAAAAGACTGTTTTCCGGACAGTATGATGGAAAACACTTTAATTAAAGTTCAACCCAACAATTAATTCTACTATGAGAGTTGTAAAGTGGATTAACTGAGTGTGAAAAACGGCCTGCAATTCCATCGTGGTTATTCCAATTTAGGGAAAACGAAGGGAGTGACTGTTCGACCAGAAGTTTTGAGTTTTCCGAGACTTCGAGTCAAGTCGGGTAGTGTCTACTGTCAACTCGGCACTAGAAAAGCTTGACACTCGAGTACTCGCTCACGTCTAGTTCACAGAAATGCCAAGTATCTCCAGGGGCCCGCACTTCCCTTTGTTTCTATCTGTATTCTATCCCGCAAATTACACTCGTATTTCATCGCCGCTTATCCAGCATCAGTGCGTAGCCTTGAACGATTGCAAGATTGTTATAATCTTAGGATCTTAGGTTTCTGTTATCGGAACCTTTCAATAAATTTTGACTGTTAATCAATTGCTATGATATCCAACCGAGATATTTTTTTTTCAGTTGATAACCGAGCAATCGTTTCTATGTGGTAATGCCGTTCTTCTCAAAAAAAGGTCACCTCTGTATCAGTATGGGAATTTTTTGGAGCACAATTTTTGACTTCGCAGCTTTGTTTGGACTAGTTAGGAGGTGAAAGTCCCCGTCCGTAGCCCTTGAGCTGGGGGTGGTAGGGGGGTCTGAAGGTACCATTTTTTGGGTTTTCCTAAATATCTTGAAAACTATCAACTTTTAGTATTATCTATTAAATTTGAAAATTAAAGAAAATTGAATTTCCTGTAAAAAACGTATATAATATGTCTACTTTGGTCTAACCATTTAAAAGGTAAGCACTGATTTTATTAATATTTAAACAAATATCCCTTCCATAGGAAATATACAGGTAAATTTGTGGATAACATACATGCCCAATGGAGTAACACTTTTTCACCTAAAGGAAAATGAACAACATACAGGAAATATTGACAATAGTTATCGGATAATTCACTAAAAACATCTGATTGACAGTTAAAAGGTAATTTACAATCAAATTGGCTGTTTTAAATGAAGATAAGTATTTGACCGTCAAATAGCTTTTTCGCTGCCAATGTGCTGTTTCCACTCAATCAGCTGCTTAGTACTAATCAGCTTTTTACCATATTTTTAACTTTTATGGAAGTTCCAGTATATTCTAACCAATATGGCGGGTCCAAGATGGCGGCTGAAAACTATTATCCACTTTAATTAAGTATTTACCTTCCGGCAACTATTGGCGGTGTTTTCAAATCGATATTTTGAAAAATATTCCTATGAATGTCATACATACAATTTTGTTCAAAATTTGTTTCTTTATTTTCGGCACTGTAAAAGTTTACCATCGTTATTCAAAATTTTCCATGGGTGCCACTCTGGAACCCCTCATAATCTTGTTCAATTTATAAAATAGTACGAGAATCGATCACAAAGTGTGAGTTGAACCTTAATTCAAGGTCATATCGTTGGGCGACAGGACTAAAAGAAACAGAAAAATAAGAATATAATTATTAAATAATTTACTAACAGCCTGAGAACAGACAGAGATTTAGAAAAACGTATTACAGCGTTGAGTTTGTCACAAAAAAACAGTTTGAAATGATGTGTCACAAACCCATATTTACATTTCAAAAAAATAACTTATATCCAATATGGCGGATCCAATATGGTGACCGGATGTGAAAATGTAACCAACATTAAGTGTTTCCCCTCTCCCAACCTTTTCTTTGTTAAGACAGCCGAATTGTCATCAAATGTAGCGAGGGAAAGGTAAAAAAAACTAAGCCTACAACATTGATAAGCCATTTTGTCCGCCATCTTGGATTCCTGGTCCCCGCACCAAATTTGAAGGTGGCAAACTCACAGTTTGCATAGAATAGGTCAAAAGGAACAAAAAACATGGTTGCCAAAAAAAAAGAACACCTATTGGTTGGTAAAAACATAGCCTACATAATCACGAAGAAGACATCTTATGGCCTGCTTTTTACTCTACTATTAGAAAATCATTAAAATACTTCTTTTACATTGCAATTTCGTATTGTTTATGTTTATTTGATGCATTCCACCTTACATTTTCTCGTAAGAACTTTATCAAAGAGTAAAATAAAATGAAAATATAAGTGTTTACGGCAACTGTTAGCCGGAAAACGCTTTGGCAATTGAAAACTAGTATAAATTCAAAATAGCGAATTATTTCCCAAAAAGACCGACAAGCGGCGAATGTATTATGAAATCTTATCTTAGATAGTTATTCATATGCCTTGAGATTAGTTTAGTACATTCCAGTTCCTTTATTTCCTCAGTGGAGGCGTAGGTTTCGTTGTTAGCAAAATAATCTGTAAAACACAAAAATTACATCGTCAATTTTTTAGGGACTTGTTTTACATTAAAATTACACATTGGTTATACTGATTGGCTGTATTCCACCTGGAATTTTCTTGTAGGAAATTTAATTGGCTTTAAAATAAAATAAAAATCACGATCCTACGTTGGTTTTGAGCCTCACTATGATTGATCAATTAAAAGCTTACATAAATTCAAAATGGCGGATTATTTCCAAAATGGCGGACATGTAGTGATGCAACTTTTGATAACGAGATTTTAATCGTTAGGTATATACTAAGTGGTAATTTTCACCGATTCTTGTTATGTTAAATCCACAGATTGGGCGATGGTCATGATTTTTATAAATTTAATGGTAAAAAACAGATAATTGGCGGCCATTTTGAAAACGTCATCCTGGGAAAACCTGGGGGGTAGGAGATGTCCACCCAAGTTTTTTAACCTTCCCATGTAATAAACTAACAGGTCCAGCAATAAAATTCAGCCTACGCAAGTTTGCACACAGAAGTGCTGTCAGCTGCAGGACTATAGATCGTGAACTCACCAACGTCTTTATTTTAAACAAATATTTATGATTGAGGTGTTAAATTACTGGAAATTTTGTCAATATTTCCTGAATGTTGTTCATTTTCCTTTAGGCGAAAAAAGCGTTGCTCCATTGGGCATGTATGTTTCCCACAAATTTACTTGTATTTCTTATTGAAGGGATATTTGTTTAAATACTAATAAAATTAGTGCTTACCTTGTAAATGTTGGACCAAAGTGACATATTATATACTTTTCTTACAGGAAAATTAATTTTCTTTAATTTTCCAATTTAATAGGTAGTACTAAGAGTTGATAGTTTTCAAGATATTTAGGAAAAACCAAAAAATTGTATCTTCAGACCCCCTACCTCCCCCCCCCCCGCTAAAGGGCTATGGACGGGGACTTTTGATATGTTCACCTCCTAACTAGTCCAAACAAAGCTGCAAAGTCAAAAATTGTGATCAAAAAAAAATCCCTCTATCCTTTTTTTAGCATTCGTTGCCTGGACTGCTAAGAACGAATAGAAATATCACAACTGTTTACGTAGTCGTGTCTTGAAGTTTCGGGGACGACGACACTCACCCCTCTCGGTAAGGAACATTTCCATTGTTAAAACCTCTCATTAATGGAACAATTCGATAAGCAGAACCTCCCGGTTATGAACATTTCAATTGATAAAACCTCTTATTAATGGAACACTTCGATAAGTAGAATCTCTCGGCAAGGAACATTTCGACTGTTGTCAACCTCGAAATGACGCATCGCTACTGTAGTTGTGCGGTGGGTCGGGTGTTGAGCAACGCTGCGTTGTGGCCCGTCGAGTGTGGAGATGCGGTTGAGTTTTTCGGTTTTGATTTTTCCGTAACACCCACCGGGGCTTGACAGACCTAGATACTACAACCTCAGCCTCACTCGTGTCCGAACACCCACCGGGGCTTGACAGACCTAGATACTACAACCTCAGCCTCACTCGTGTCCGAACTTTGGGCGAGATGGGGTCGGGCTCTGCCGCCGTACTCAGAGCGATTGTACTGGTGAGTGGGTTACAGTAGTTACAGTACATAAGGATACACTTTTCCCTTTTTTGATGCATTTATTCATTTTCAAATTGTTACGTTTTCGTTGAATGGAAGACATTTTCAAACATGTCATATAATGTAAAAAATATTTTACTATGGTAGGATTAATGCAACTATGAAGCGAGAGAGGGGGGGGGATTTCACTTATCGCTCGTCAGCGACAGGAACCCCCTCAGTAAACAAACAAAAACCAACGAGTATTATTCGCAAGATACCGCTAAGTATATCATTGGCTGAAGCATTTTGGTTTATTTGTCACGACGTCCGTCGTTCCCTATTGGATGAATCACTCGGTTTTCTGATGTTATTTATGTCTTGCCCTAAAGGTGTGATGGTTGTCCGATGGATAGTGACACCTAGACTTTGGAATCTTCGGATAGTTCGGAATTCCTCGTGTGTTTTCGTCTACCTTCGATGGGTTGGCCTGTCGCTGGCGAATGATAAGTATATAAATTTCCCTCCCTCCCAAGCTTCATAGTTGTATTAATTCTAGTGCGGAAGGCGATTTTTATTCAAGAGTAATTATTGGTTAGTAAGTAGTTCATTGAGTTATAGCATTGCATGGTATAATTTTATTGTATTTTTGATTTCACGTTTTATCAGAAGTATTTTTCAGAGGTGACACTAAACGGCACTTTATAACAGTAGTTACGTTATGTCCAGAATAAATATATGGCGCTAGCAAATAATGAAGTACTGTATATCGCTAATCATCTACTTAATAACATTTTCTTATTAGTTTTACAGTCTCAAATGCAATTCATTTAGAAAATCATCTGAATTTAAAAATGGAAATTGTTAGACCAAAGTTGAGTCTATATTCCTTTGCTGGTGCATTGTAAAAATTGATTTACGGAGTGAGCATTTTGGTCATTGTGCTTTTGATATATATAAGATATTTTGAAAGCTCAGATGTATAAAATAATCAGAAAAATATACACGCTTGTAACTAGAATTTTCCTGTAACTAGAATTTTAAGTGATTGTGGTTTTACATATGAATATTTTTCCGGTTATAAGCTTAGAAAGAGTCCGGTTAAAAGCTTAAGAGTTTAAAAGAAAGAGTTTTAAGAGAAATTATAAATTTTAGCCTGATCTTGTAAGAACTAAAGTCTTAAAGTTTAAGAACGCGAATCATATAAATCGTCTACTGTCTGGGAATGTACCAGGTGTAAATCGTCTTTAACTAACAAGTATCGACGACTCTCCACTGGTTTGCGCGGGTAGACAGCTGATGGTGTATGACGCGATCTAGCGGCGCGGCGAGGCGTTGTGGTTCCTTCCGCCGCCGCCACGCCGCGTTACTGTTGCGTAACCGCAAACGCTCGTTTCGCGGTGCTTAACCGCTGATGACATAAACCGCCGGTGACTTTCGATGACAAAGCTGCCGAACCGCGGCCTCCTCCCTCCAACTCCGCCCCTCCCCCTCAGCCTCCCTCCACCAACTCCGCAGCCCCCTCCACGGAATGACTGATTTTGGATAATGTGTTTTAAGACCCCGCTCAAATTTTACATTCCTTCCATTTTTTTTCATTGAAGGAAATTTTCCCGCTGACTCTGGAAACGAAATTAATTTATTTTTGGCAGACCCCGAAAACCCAGAAACAAAAATGTGACAGACAAGCATCATTTGGGCAGGCAGTGAAAAATGCAAAGCAAGTGTGTACTTAAATCTAAAAATGTGGTGACTTCAAAAGCTAAAACACATTTTTCTTGTGATATTGTTATATAAAATTTTATTTTTTTCATTTTCCTGGTTTATAGGTTTTCTTATTCGTTCCATAATTTCCAGAATGACTGCAAAATTTCCAAAGTTTTTGGAGAAAAAATGTTTAATTTGCGAAGGGGTTTTTATTGATACATAGTTAAAAATGTTCTATAATCAACCCTAAAGTGATTCACTAACAACTTTCAGATGAAAAAATATTAATAATTTTCTTAATAAGATGGTATTTATGATTTATAATAGTTAGTTACTTTGTTAATTTGAATTTGAATTTGACCATGAAAAACATCTTGGGCTTTTTAACTTACTAACCTAAAAAGATGTTTGTTTATTTCTACCTTGATGGTTTATATTTTTGTATGGATTACAGCATTAATTAGAATAATGAAAAGGAAGAAGAGTCCAAAAGTTCTTTCAAATGTTGTTTATATTTGGATTTTTTGTTCCAGGTTACAGTATTGGTGTTGATTTTCTCTAACAAGGTTTCCAGTAAAAAGTAAGTTATTACTCAGCTCTGCTATCCCCTTGATAGTAAAAATAATTGCCTCACTTAAAGTTAACTACTGCTACTGCACGGACCTACGGCAGCCAATATGCGTGTGTTGTTTTTGCTCCACTGTTTAGAATCATTTTGGAAACATCGCTTTTGCTCCACGAGAGAGGGGCCTGCGCTTCTCCCCCAAATTCTCTCTTTCGCTCACCTGCAAGCTCCAAGTTCTTTCTTGAGTGCTGCCATCCAAACATAATATGCAACATTGCTTTTTTGCCTAGACGAAAATATTTATAATGGGAAAAATTTTAAACTATACTTCAATCCAACAGTAACGACAAGTAAACAAAAATACAAAATGAAATAGTATTACTATGTCTTACCCATCTTTAATTAATTTTATACAATAAATCACGATTAGAAACAGGGGAGCCTTATAACACAAGATCAAGCTTTTAGGCATGAGCATGAGATTCAAGGTCACTAGATTTATTCAAATGTATCATCATTGCAGATTGCTTCTCTTTTTAAATAATTTAAGTAGCTTTAAAATAATGTGACCTTCAATTGATTTCGACTTTACTTTTTATAGGAAACAATACTGGTCCCAAAACAGCTTTATTAATATAAAACGGAGTATCAGCAGATCGAGAAGGAAGACAACTATACTAAGCTTGAATGAGTAAAAGGTCTCGGTCAAAAAATACCCGCAAAAATATTAGGTTTTGAGAAAATTTTCACTAAGGGCACAATTTTAAGGAAGAGAGCGGAACAGCTAATTCGTAAGCTTTTCATTTAAAATCATTTGTTTATACAGTGTGTTCATTAAAGTCGGTCACAGACTTCGGGGGCTGAAAGTACTCATAAAAAAATGTCGTGTAAGATGTCGGAAATCCTGCGTTCAGCCGCTAGCCGCCCTGTTGTATTTTTTACAAAAACATAAATATCTTAAAAACTACTTAAGCTAAAACAACCAAACTTTGCACATTTATTTATAATAAAACAAAAAAAATTAAAATTTGGTTCAATTTGAATCCTTGTTTCCAAAATGGCACAAATTTAAAATTTCAAAAGTCAAATAACTAAAAAAACTATGAATTTTACAAAAAAAGTTAAAAGAGGCAAAAATATAGAGAATGTTATTCCAAATTTAACGACACTTCATTGGTAAAAATCTATCAACAAATGAGCGAGAAAATCCACTTTTTCTGTTAACCCGCAAGAGCCAACTGTATCCCCATTGTGTCACTAGTGAGTCGCCGCGCCGTGGCCGGCTGCGCCGCGTGACTAGCTCACAGTTGAACAGTAATGTCAAATTTTAACCAGCTCCAATCAATTCCTCGTGGCTAAAAAAACCCACATAAAAAATCCTTGGGCAAAAATATTTCTACACAAACAGCGCTTGTTTTAGAGTAAAATATTCTTATTTTTGTTTTCAGAGTAGTAATCTTCCTGCCCAAATCCAAACACATCCACCACCACGTGCACCTGCCCCGGAGAGTCCACCACCACTGGGGGTCGGCCCCCGCCGCAGCCCCCGCGGGACCCTTCCACCACTTCCACGCAGGCTTCTCCCACAGTGTAGCTCATCACGGGGGCTCGTCTCACTTCCACTCCTTCTGATGAGTGATGACACTCCACAGAGGCCTTGCCTAAATTACGTAACACTTGTAGGGGGCGGGGGTGATTTCAGGAGAGTTACGCACTGTTACAGAAAAGGATGGAGGGGTTTAAGGTAGTGTTATGTCACGGGCTTCCCCTCAGATATTTAGAAAGAGTTAAATTTAAAATTCACAGTTTAAAGATTTTTAAACATAAATTAAATACCGTATCCTAAAGAAATTTGTCTAAAACATTGGTTGAGCCTAGAAACTGGAGGTAGTGGTTGATAACATTGCCTTGTGTGATAGATTTACCTTTACACATCCGTTACAAGAAGTGAAGGGGGGTCTAGAAAGGCTTGTTATAATGTTATGTAATTTAGGGACGGCCCCATACTTATTTATCAAAGTCAAAGTAAAGTACAACTCACTCAGCCAAGTCCAACACTGAAGTGTTATGCCCTATCCACTGCATACCAGGTCCTAATCACATTTTTTTTTTTTTTTTTTTTTTTTTTTCCTTTATTGTCATAGACTATGTACAATAGCATTGACAAATCGTCATTAATCTACAAACATATTAAAACAAATGAAAATTAATACAATTCAAAGGCACATTCACTGTGTCTCTTTTACTTATATTCTTCCTGACTGGGGACTATGGACATTTATTTTCTGCTTGACTACTTGGCCAATGTACATTTATTTTCTTCTTGACTACTTGGCCAATGTACATTTATTTTCTTCCTGACTACTGGGCCTATGAACATTATTTATTTTCTTCTTGACTGCTGGGCCTCTGGACATATCCTCTGCTGATTAAAGAATGACCAGCAGTATCAACAACTTCAAAACTCAATTCTTCATTTTACTTGGTTGTCTTAAAATTTACTGACGTCATAATCAAATGCACTGTCTGCAATTTTTACCATTAGGGCAGAAAGCTAGATTGAGGCTCTGAAGCCTGTCGATGTTAACCACAAGAGTGTGTGAAGTCTTTGAGTCCTTTATTTCCAATTTTTAAGTACATCTGTTCTGGTCAACAAAGTAGCTTAACTAACAAACTCAGTACCTGTGATGACAAGAAGTAAACTTGTGAACAAATTTACATTAGTTTTTGAAGATTATTTTGTTAATATTATCCTACAATAAAATATTTAATTGTTTGTCTTCTTTGATTTCTTTACCTGATCTTAGGATATTAATATTGAATTTTTTATGGTTTTTTAGGCTATGAAATACACTTTTTTACAACTATACTCTTGAGAGCACACCCAGGGTAGAGGGGCCCACCTCTATAAGAACAAAGAAATCTTCACTGCATCACGAGTAACCGGTTACTTGTTTTTCCACTGAGATGGACGTCGGTTGAATCATCCATGGTCTTTCTTAGCCAGGATGTTCCAGCGTTTTTAGTTCTTAGTTGAGTTTATTCTCCTACACTGGCTGAGATGGCACTCTGGAAACTGAGTGCGCTGTAGTACAGTGACAGCTGGAATCTGCTGTCTATCTGTACCTGATGAGACGAAACAACATCGGAACAGCTTCCACTTGGCGAAAGCTTGGGTGGCAAAGGTGCAGATGCACCGCCAAGTGGAAGCTGTTTCGACGTTGTTTCGTCTCATCAGGTACAGATAGACAGCAGATTCCAGCTGTCACTGTACCCCAGCGCACTCAGTTTTCAGAGTGCCATCTCAGCCAGCGTAGGAGAATAAACTCAACTACGGTTACTTGTGACGGCCTTTGCCTCAGGTGCGGCGGCTGGAATCGGCAATCATTCCCTGGGTAAGCTTTGCGTACCTTGGTTGTTTTAAATGAGATCGCTATAAATCTTATATCCCCGAATTTGTATTTTTTCTAGGGAATACAATTTTATTGTTAACCCTACACGAGTAACCGGTTACTCTTGCCACAATGTGACTATTTTAGTAACATTAAATTTCGTTTTTGGTGTTGTTGTTATTCTACAAAACAAAATATACACATTTAATTAATTAACATTAAATGTGTATATTAAGTACATTTAAGTAATTAACATTCCCCGTATATCTACTATTGGATTCATGAATTTTTATTATCAGCACAATTAAATGTGGTTAATAGTTTTTTCATGTTTTTTTCTGGAATGATGCCAGAAACTAATCCTGAGCTGCAGAATGATAAACAAGGTCATCTTAGTTTCTTTGATGGCAACTAGAGTGCTCAAACTTCACCCCCAGCTTATATGTCTCGCGGGAAATAACTGGTTAAAATGGCTCATAGGCTTAAAATATATGAATAATGTTAATGAAAATAGTGGTGCAACAAATAAATTGCTTTAAAATTAAATTGATATTTTTTAAACAATATTTTACAAAAACACTGGGCGTTCAAAATTCAATTCTTTTCTGCCTAGGCCTGAAAAGATTATTTTGATGATCTATTCCACCCTAGGTCCAAAAATATTATTTGAAGAAACTTACAGCCTGCCGAAATCAGCTGATAGTTGCATAATTGTGATGACCAACCCCCACAACTGTATTTTGTGGATAGCTCCTTAAATTATGACTCCACATATAAGAACAAAGACACCAACACAGCTTCAACAAATTAATGGATTTGTTGAAGCTAATATTGTTATCATCCATGAAGGAACGCCAGTCCTAATTTACTAATAGTGAGCCCAGAGACTGACATTGGGTCTCTTGGACCATTGTACAGAAAGGTATTAAACTAAAACTGAGACAGTAAGACCAGGCGTGTGTGGAAGTGCTGATGGTCAGCAAGCTGCCTCATTGGGTTCATTGCTGCTGAGCCTGGAAGCTGTCTGTCAGAGTTGACTCGGGAGTGCGTGAGCCTAGTCCCGTTGTCCGCACCACGCCGTGTTGGTCGCCCCATGCCGCAGTTCACGTTTTCTGTCTCCAAAATTTGGGCCTCTAATTAGTAATTAATTTGAAGCTTGTACTTAAAATTGCAAATGTTTGATATTCGGCATGTTAATTTATGTTTGTATTGTTAAATCAAGTTAATGTTTGTGAATAAAGTTAGATTTTTGTAATCATTTGCTATTATTTGAGCTCCCATCTGGCAAATAATGCGCAGATTATCTCGGCTACTGGCACATAATTATATATAACAGCTTATTTAATGTTCTAAAAATAAGTTTATTTTATTGGATTGTAAATTATTGATAAGAGTGACTGTTACATTCTACGTTGGATAATCAATTAACTACTTAGTGAAACAGAACAAAGTGATCAATTTGACAGATGATGTTAGCTCACACATTTAATATTCAACAAAGCTGTGCTTTAGAGGAATCAGAGATTGGAATTATAAAATTATAAAATGTAACCATTATTGACTTTGACCATTGTAATCAATAATGTGATCATAAAAATTAGCTTTTTGAAGTAGTTATTATTGTTTGCAGTATGACAAATTTGCACCTCATTCAAATGGGTTTTGCAGCCCTCGATCTTTTTTAAGCTCTCGAGCCAGCAAATCCTTTTTTACAACCCTCGGTGTGAAATGTGCAATTGAATGGAATCTTGAAAAAAACAACTATTTTTTTTCCTTTTCACAAAGTTATTACATATAAATGTGAAATACTACTTACTGCCTTTGGAATACATAAAATAAAAACTTAAGTTATTTTGAAAATCTAAGAAAACCAGTCAGTTGTGAAATTTGAAATCCTTTTGGGAAGGAGGACTGCTCTCAACACCCTCACTTAAGTTGGATACTTCTTTAGATTTCAGCTCTTGACATGTGAACATTTGGGAACGATACCAACTGAAATTACTGAAATTAAAAAAAAAAATTATTTTCTATGAGGTTCAGAATATGTTATGTCAGTATATGTTGTGTGGAAACAACATTAAACAATGCTTCGTTTCAAAAGTGATTTCATTACACAACTTAACGTTCCATTCAGAAGATCAAAATGAATTATTAAACAAACCTTCTTACACTGTGATGGTTGAGCCACACTATTTGCTTGGTTGCTACTTGATTCAGTATTAAATTTTTAGTTAGCTCAGTACATCCCTTTATGATAATATGCTATGCAAGTTTCTCCAAGGCATGCCAGAACCTGATATGGCTTTGGACCCAAATTCAATCGGAGTTTTTCCTAATTCCACCAGGTCCTATATATATATGCACAGAATCTCATAGCACCAAATGTCAAGTTGTTGCATAGCGCTGAAAGAAATGGCAGAATCCATTCGGCACTATGCAATATTTGTACTTTCGGAGCTATCACACAGAATACATTTTTCGTTGCTATGATATTCAGTGCTAAGACGAATATCCCGCAACGAATGATATCACGTTTTTGATATCCCGTTTCGTGGTGCCGTTCATTTTTCGGTGCCACACATTTGAGAGTCAATCCCATTGTGCCATTTAAATTGATTTTCCCCCACCTGCTATGTTTAGACGCTTTTTACTCCTTGCAATGGGTAAGTAAAATAAAATATAAGTTAATAAAATAAATTTTTAAGGTCAGGATATTTACATTGCAGGTGAGGAGAAAAATGTTGTGTGTATTTCGAGAGTAAAGCACATTTGTGAGACAGTGTTGTATTTTACTCACTCAACACACAAATAACTATACCAATATAAGCTTGATTTAAGAGTTTTTAGTTTACTAATAATTACTCAATTATTATGAATAAATGTAAAATCTTGTAAACAATAAGTTTATCCACAAGATTTTCAGTACAAGGATTAAATAAAAACATGACAGTTAATATACAAATGTTTCAACTTTATTTGATTTAATGTCATTAACAGTTTATTTGCCAAAGCTTGCGACAGCCATATAGATGACAAATGATACAAATATTAATATTATCAATAATTTATACAAGAATTAATTAAATGTTTACAAAAAGATGTGTAAATTGAATCTAAAAACAATCATTGTGGCATGCTATAAAATTATTTGATATGATCAAATTAAACATAGAAGTATTGTGGGAAATAAATAACAAACGATTATGTCATAGAGTAAAAACATGCTGAGCAGTGGGTACAACCTTGGAATTGGCACGAAATCTCATCAAAACAGCTACAATAAATAAATCTTCAGGTAAATAATTTGTATAAAGACTTTTACACATTATTTTTGTATTTTCATTATATTTTTAAAATTTGTTTTGTGAGTTGTTTTATCCAAACAAATATTATATCTAATAAAATTTATACAACCTTAGGTGTCATTACATATATATTTCTCATTGAATTTTCTCTACAAAAAATTATCAAACAAATTAACAGTGTACAATTTAAAACATTTTGCAGCTAAAGATAACGCATTCCTAAAATTTCATGCTTCTAAAAAATCTCAAAAACAAATCTTAAAGAAAAAATTACGGAAATTTAAAAATTTTAGTTAAATTATATTAAATGTTTAATGTGCTCAGGCTTTAATACTTGGACTATAAAAAATAAACATGACAATTTACCTTTACAAGTCTAAATTCAAAAGAATTTATAAATAAAATGATCAATCATAAAACAGTTATCACGTCCCACCATAAAACTAGTTTGGGTTGAAACAACAGTTTTTCAAACATTAAAATTTTATCCACCACTCAGGTTCGGTACTACTATTATTAATATAATATTACTCGATCATTACATACGTGTACTTTTAGGAAACATACGAAAACTCTACATGTCTCAGACTAAGAATCGGAATCGAGAAACAGTTTTTACAACCTGCAAGTTACGTGGCTAACGAGCTAAGCTACGTGGCTGCGGCTGGTCTACATCGTATATACAAGTTAGTACAAAGTATGGCTGGGCCGGGCCCTATATAAAAAACCGCTCACTCCACTCTTACATACACAGACGAAATTAAAATACAATTACAACGGGAAAATCACATTTTTACATCAAAACATATCGTGTCGGTGACCGAACGTGTTTCATAATTTACAGTCGTCCAGAGACGATGGCTGTTGGGACACGTTGCGGGCTATGTACAAGGGTCATGACTAGCCTATGACGGGTAAATCTATTCCATCATCACAGTGGCACTCTCCGAGGTTGGCAGTGTTTCGATATATGAAAACAAACACGTGTCTTTGATCGTAATTTACCGACTTAAACTAACAACCGAGTGAGGGGCTCGTGTGTGTACACTCAAAAAATAAAAACAATAACAAAAATTTACAAAAAAGTGATGACAACGTCGATCACCCATAAAAATCTCATTTGAACATAGAGCTTTAAATCTAAGCTAACACAGCCATTTCTCCCGATCCCGTCTCGTGATGGGCCGATCGAAACAATAAAACTATAAAGCGAGCTAAACGTAAAAAAATTTCAACATAAAATAAATTTTCTGTGATGATAGAATACAAATCATTTACAACCTATACTAATTAATTACACTAATACAATACATGGACTGTTGGATTCATTCCACCGAGTCCACAGCAGTTCAGCTTATAACAGAGAAATTGTGCCCTTATTTTAAAAGTAACTTAATCTGAGTGTTTCACCTCAGTGCGTTGGGAAAACATTATAGAGTGGATGCTTTCTCAAAACTACAAATAAAAAAACCCACAGATTACAGTTCACAAATTCATTAAAAGTTAATGGGGTTCATTAATAATTCCTGTAAACATGTTTGTGCCAGAACTGCTTTTAAAAAGTTGTGCAATGATGGAGATGATCCCATCAAATATAAGTTGGGAATAGTTAATTGTTTAAAGATCAGCTAGAATTTCTCATAGAAAAACTATGCACTTTGATCTTCAAGTAAGTTAAGAGCAAGCCTGGATTGATTTAGTTTTTGAAAGAGATAACTACGCGGAAATCAAAAAGTAAAATGGTAATACTGCTTTTACAGGAACCACTTACTATTAATTAACCAGAACACCCATCCTTTCACCAAACATTTTGTTCCTATCATTGAGTATCGCGAAACATCGAGTATCGAGAAAGCGCCCACTCCCCTCCCCTTTCGCACTCGGCGCACCAGGCTCTAGACTCCCCGCGTTCGGTCTCCGCGCGTTCACATGTTGTACGCGACGTAGATGGGGTCGAGCTGGTCGGCGAGGAAGCCGTCGCGCAGGTGCATGCGCTGCTTCTCGCCGCGCGAGTTGATGGGCACAACGCCCGGGTCGACGACGACGGCCACGCCGACAATGAGGTGGTGCTCCTCGAGGACGGCGTTGGTGACGAGCGGCACCAGGTCCAACGCCTCGCTCTCGCTGCCGTCCAGCTCCACCACCACCACCAGCAGGTTGGTCCACGTGAACACCGCGCTGCAACACAATATATAACGGTCCATTTAGTTGCCAGCCAGTCTATTTTCACTTTGAAACTTTTAAATAATTTTTTAAGGCAACAACATTCAAACAAACAATATAAAAATGCTGTTTAAAATTTTTAAAATATTCTTTTCTTTAAACTAAGTAAGTGTTCAGATACATTTTAATTTAATTTTTTATTCCATAAACTTTGTGTGACATTGGAGAACTTTACAAAGTTCATGCAGTTTATTTAAAAATGTTTGTTTACCATCCCGCATTTTAAGTTGACGTAAGTACAACCTGGTGAGAGTAAAATAATCATAACAATTAATATTCTAAAAAAAACACATATTTCAAATTATTTTGTTAAGTACAGGAAAATTTAAACACAATAAATTTTTTTTCTTAGTAAATAAATAAAAAAAATCTCACAATGTTCAATGAAATATATTTCAAACACCCAAATCCAAAATAACGATAACAGCTTCAAAAAATGACAGAAAATGTGTCATAGAAATTTTTATCAATATTACATGTTACATTGTATGATTTTAGGAAAAAAATAACAACATATTTAGCGACTAGAGGAGATACGGACCACTCGGCGATCTTCTTGTGACACCGCATGACGCTGTTCTCAATGTCTATCGGGTGGTATCGCATCCCTCGCAGCATGATGGTCTCGTCCAGAGCACCAACCACAAACACCGCGTCATGCAGGTCTGCAACCCAACACACTCAATGTTTCACTAATTGCCCACTGTCTGATTTATCATACAGTCAATTAAAATTAAAGATATGGCAGAAGTTGTCAAAAACGTAACTAATAGTTTAATTGATGACTTCCTAATTTATTCAACAAGAGGACCCAAGCTGCTCAGCAGCCTTCATTTGTTCATTTCTTACCTTTTTTGGATTAGCTGTTGGTAAGACAATGTTTATTATACTTGTTGAAGCATTCCTTGATATTTCTATTCCCATGCTAAATCTTTATGGGTGAATAGGGCAAATCTAACCTCCATAAATTTTGTTTCTTGCAGGACTTTGTCGAGCTTATCCCAACGACACCTAAATTATTAATCTCAGTCCAGAACTTTAGGAAAAGTTGTTATCAAAAAACCCTAGTAAGACTTCTTAAAATGATATAAAGCTAATTTAAGCAAACACATCTTTAGATCTGTAACCTCATTCAAAGAGAAAGGCAAAATAACACTTCTATGCAACCATAATTTAGATACCTCTTTCCTGTTTCACAGTAGAGAGAGACTTAACCTAAAATGGCCCTATGGGAGTTGTCACTGAGTTCATAAGTAGTTGACAATAATAGCTTGTTTCCTAAAGTAGATTACATGATGGTTTTTTTGTGGTCTGATACAAATTTTGGGCGAGAGAAGGTAAGAATGGACTATCACACAATTCAAGATGGCTACTCTAGCAGCTTGCCTCAGAGCTTAGCCCACACAACTATGTATGCACTACTCGCACTGAAGGCAAGTCATCCCTGTTTTGTCACCCCAGAAGGTAGATCGAGAATGCTTCTCTTCTCTAAGGGGCAAGGCTGAGTGCCCACGTCATACCTTTCCTATTTCCACAAATCCCTTCCGTAATGGAAAATCCTGAGAAGTATTCCTGAAGGGATACTTCAACCATTATTTTGTCTTTTTGTACAGCTACCGGATAGGAAAGGAAGCTTCCCTTCCATTATCTCTTAGGCTCACAGCTTTCAGTAGATTAATACAAGGAAAACAAATAAAAAAAAATGGGTAGATGGAATAGGTTCGGCCGAGCTTAGACCGGGTGGGCAAAGGTATACCTTTATCCAATGGATATTGTGGAACAGGACCTCAAGGGATCAGATGGCCCTCATCTTGGTCGCTAGTAGACCCCCACCTACCCTGCTGTCAACCCCAGCCTCCCCTCAAGGGGAACTGAAGTTGTTCAATGAAAGACAGCTACAACACTGCCTCAAAACATGACAACTTCCGTTTCTGTACCTATTATTAGTACCAAATCTAGCAAAAGCCAGTTGAAATCCCACTGGGGGGATCTCAGGTAATTTCGATCCTTCGCAATCCAACTCTCCAACTCGCCACTCACCGCTGGAGTCCTGCGGCGGGGCGTGTATCGTGAGCGCGGACAGGTCGCTGATGTCCGTGGCCTCGGACGCCATGCCCGGCGCCGTCTGCCCAGCCACGCTCTCCGTGCGCCGCAGGAAGCCGAGGTAGCCGGTGCGCGCGTACACCTCGCCCGTGCTGCCGGTCACCAGCCGCGCGCCGAAGTGCTCCCCGTACTCGCTCTCCTCCCCGTAGATGCTGAAGTAGCCGCTGGCGTTGTGCGGGCACTGTACCCAGATCTGCCACCACAACGGAGAGAGGTTAGATTAAGAATAATACAGTCATTAACACAAGAAGGATAATAGACAATTTAAAATAAAGTGGTGTGGTGATATTTTTGCAAAACCCAATTCATACTAGAAACAACTGATTTGTGTCGATGGTATGTTAAAAATTTTTCTGGAATTACATCAAACATTTTTTTCAACCCATAAAGAATAAACAAAGTAAAGCGTTAAAAATGCCCAGCCATTTATTGTGATAAATTATATGTGCACATAAAAATGTTGCCCCTTTTAATACCAAATAATAAAATAAACCAAAAAAAATAATTAGGATTGTTTTGACTTAACAATGAACAGCAAGCCACCACCACTATGGCCGTGCCGTGTTGGTGTCTGCTGCTTGTTTTGTTTTGGCTTTGGATAGGGTAGTGCAAATATTCGAGCAATGAAGGTTTTTGCTGTCTGGCCTGGTTCAAGTCTTTTTAAAAAAGCTCAAAGTTCAAGTCAAGCTGAAAGTTCAAGTCAAATTTCAATTAAATAATCAAATACACAAGTAATTTATGTTTTTACTGAAAATAATGATGTTACCGGAATTCTACTTTGCTCAATATTTTATTTTTAGACCAGCAAATGTCATGGAATGAGTAAACAATAGCACTGAATTCCCCAATGTGATGTCAAATTTAGACGAAATCCTTTTTGCCAGTACCGCAGCATTGCAACAACAGTGTGTTGCATCAAATTAGTCTGGTAATCCAAGTAAATTGATGATAAATAAGCTTAGCTAAAAAAGAACTCAAGTTCCTTAACAACTTTTGAAAAAGCTAGTCTCGAGTTTGAAAATCACCAATTGCTCACACCAGAGTGCTTTAATATCATTTGATATTTTTCAACACAAAATCCAAAGTAGCACTAATCTTTATCCTGGATTTGAAAAAGGTCCAAACAGATTTTAACACACTTTATATATAGCAGGATGTTACATAACATTTCACAAGCTGCGATCAACTCGTAAGAACAAACCAATAACCCACCTCGCCGAGATGCGAGTCTCCGCACTGGCCCTTGGTGTCAGGGTTGGCGATGATGACCTTGACTCCCGGCAACAGCTTGCCCGACTCCAGCAGACACAGCGAGTGCGGACTGCCTCTCTCCACCAGCGACACTCTGTCATTACGCAGCGCTCGTAGGTCGACATACACACACGACGGCTCCGGACTGGACGCTCCCTGTGTGTCACAACATATACTTTGATTATACTCAAAAATGTTACATGTTCTGTCAACTGACAACTTGCCAGTGTACAGACATTTAACAGGAAAGTTACAACTATATTGCAGCAGGGTAGCGTTTCCCGACCCATTAATGTTATAAAATTTATTTGTAATTATTAAAGTTATCAGTGGACGATTCGTCTCTCATATATCTTTCTTAATTGTGATGCAGAAAGTAAAAAGGGCCTCAAGTTGATCTGACAAATGATATATATGACTAACAAGAGGGAACAACTTTTTCCACGTTTATATAAAAATATACGAAGGCTGTTCAGAAAGTAGCTTACGTTTTCGTCTGACGCCGCAAGGGGTGCGGCGATCGAGGCCATCTTGATGTGTGGGCGTAGCCCAGCTCAGTCGGCATCTAGCCGTGTAAGCGAGAGGTTGGGTGCGTGTTTTGTTCCGTCACTGTACACCTTCAAAATGTACGCTGCAATCGAAAACCCCGCCAGTTGTGAGGTGCGGTCAGTCATTAGGTTTCTGATGGCCAAGAACCATAAACTAATTGAAATTCATCGGCAACTGTGTGAAGTTTATGGAAACAACGTGATCAGTGAGGGTAACGTCCGCCAGTGGTGCATCAAGTTTAAAAATGGGCGAACGAACGTCCATGACGAAGAGAAGAGTGGGCGGCCAAGCATTGTCACCGACGAACTGGTTGCAAATGTGAACGAGAAAATTCGTGAAAACCGCCGTTTCACAATAACCGAACTTTCACAGTATTTCCCGCAAATTTCTCATACATTGCTGTATGAAATTGTCACAGAAAAGTTAGGCTACCATAAGTTTTGTGCCAGATGGGTGCCTAAAGTCGCAGGCGGCAGAATTTTACTACGAAGGAATTTCAAAGCTTGTCAATCGCTACGATAATGTCTCAATTTGTATGACGACTATATGGAAAAGTAGCTTTTGAGTCCCTCTTTCAAATGTATATAATAAAAATTTGTTCCTGCTATTAGTTTTTGTACTATCCCAAAACGTAAGCTTTCTGAACAGCCCTCATATACATTTTCAAAAAAAAAGTTTTGTTGTATACAGGGTGTTCGAAAAATGTGGGGCAATAATTTACGTAGTGGTTCCTTGGGTCAAAATAAGCAAAAAAGTTGATATAAACATAGGTTCTAAAGTGCTTCGTTTTCCGTTTGTGTGTCTGTTTATGATTTTTGCATATTTAATCATATCTCACGAACCACTTAATGCATAAAAATCAAACTTGGTATATGGATAACCACTATTAAGAACTATTTTTGTAAGAAGTATCAAATTTCTACTTTGTACCATTTTAAAATGGCGGCTATTTTTAGTTTTCAAAGCTAAATATCTTAAAAACCATAAATTTTAGAAAAATTATACAAGAGACAAAAAATTTAATCCAATTAATGCTGATATTAAGAATATGATAATCAAACAACTAATAACGGAGAAATTTTAATTTTTCTGCATAAAAACATGGTTCCTTAGAACATTCTGTCTCAAAATTGCATGTTTTTATTCGGAAAATTTAAAATTTCTCCATTATTAGTTGTCCTATTATTATAATCTTAATATTATCGTTAATAAGATTAAATTTCGCAACTTTTTTGTCTCTTGTATAATTTTTCTAAAATTTACGGTTTTTAAGATGTTTAGCTTTGAAAACAAAAAATAGCCGCCATTTTGAAATGGTACAAAGTAGAAGTTTGATACTTCTTACAAAATTAGTTCTTAATAGTGGTTATCCATATACAAAGTTTGATTTTTATATGTTAAGTGGTTCGTGAGATATGATTAAATATGTAAAAATCATAAAGAGACACACAGACAAAAAACGAAGCACTTTAGGTTTATATAAACTTATGTTCATATAAACTTATGTTTATATAAACTTTTTTGCTTATTTTCACCCAAGGAATCACTATGTAAATTATTGCCCCACATTTTTTGAACACCCTGTATAAGAATTACATTAATTTTATAAGAAATCAAGCTGTGCCTTCAAATGAT
This sequence comes from Flexamia atlantica, assembly GCA_035578135.1. NCBI lineage: Eukaryota > Metazoa > Arthropoda > Insecta > Hemiptera > Cicadellidae > Flexamia > Flexamia atlantica. The sequence goes on along the minus strand of JAQJVK010000008.1, from coordinate 29,569,815 downwards.
GATCAAGTTTTAAATCAATTACCAACAAATTTTATGCAAACAACCTCTACCATAAAACATTATTGAACTAATGCAATAACTCGACAACTCAATCGTCGAGTCAAGAGGAATGGTATATCTATAAAACAGTTCTTGAGACAAAATAATAATCAACTTGACACAATTACAAATCTCCATGTTTTATGAATAAAGTGATTTTGATTTAATTTCATTTTGATTTGATGAATAAATCAATCGTCATACCTGAAGGCAAATCGCGACATTGACTCGGCAGCCGAAGCTGGTGGACACAGCTCGCGGACTCAGCCCCAGCGCGGAGAACAGCTTAGAGAAGCTCGTGGACAGGTTGATCCTGGGCCGCTCCTCCGCCACCACGACGCACGTCCGCACACACGCGAGCGACACACCGCGCGACTTGAGCTGCTGAATGGACGAGCCCAGCCCCTTGGTGCAGAGCTCCATGACACCTGCGCGACGCAAACACAACTGGGGTTAGGTAGAGTTGTAAAGAGGTAAGTTGTACAAGTGAGACAAATTTTAGGTTTGAAAGTGGATCCAGCTGGCCTTTATTATATACTACAATTGGTTCAAGTCAGGTGGTAATATGGAATTGGTTTGGACTGACCCTTGCTGATCATAACAATTCCTTTAGCTTTAAAAACTCTTTAATAGTAAGAAACATATATCCATCATTTGAGAATCAATAGGTTGATTTTCAAAATTGGCTTTTTCCCTATTTTTCCCTTTTTTTGTTTTATTTTTTTCACTTGATTAATATTACTTCATTGAATAATATTTCAAATATTTATTGCAAAGGTAGAGTATAAGAATGTAATGTTATGGAAATGGAATAAACTTAATTAAATAAATTTATAAGACTGTCTTCATTTACATAATAATTTTGAGTTTACTAATGTTATTTAAAATAAGATTTATCCAACTATTTCATTAGACATTAGACATTAGACATTAGACATTTTTTATTGGCACAAAACGTACAATTTAACATAATATATGTACAGGTGCTTCGTCAGTTTTATTAAGTTTTCTTCTTAATACAGTTCTTAGAAAATATCTTGAGGATATCACAAACTATTACTACTCATGATACTTTATTTACTCTATGTACCATAAAAAAGAGAACAACACTGCATGATATAAAAAAGTCAACAATGATAAAAATTTAGAACTTAACAGAGAATAAAAATAACATAAGATAAAACAATTAAAAACATAATAATACAGTAACAGTAATAATTATATAAAATATGTAACATGATAACAAAACAAGCATAAATATTTAAAAGCAAGTGAAATTAAATGACTTGACCTATCGACTTAAATATTATTATCATTTAAAAACTCTGTAATTTTGTAATAGGCCTTTCCAATCAATAAGCGTTTGATCTCTTCCCTAAACTTTGTTTGGGACAATGATGGGTTTTTTATGTCATCAGGCAATTTATTGTATAATTTAATCCCCATGTAATAAACGCTTCTTTCTAAAGCAGTAATAGTGTGTTGGGGATATATAAGAAGATGTTTGTTTCTGGTATTATGATTATGGCTTGTTTTTTCTTGTGAGTACCATTTTAGGTTATTTCTTACATGGCATAAAACTTCAAAAATATAAATACTTGGCACTGTGAGAATTTCTAAACTCTTGAATAATCTTTTGCATGTGTGTCTTGGTGGTGTAAATGGTATGATTCTCAGAATTTTCTTTTGTGTTTTTAGCACTTCTTTTACAAGTTCAGTAGCACCCCATAGCATTATTCCATATTTAACTAATGAATAAAAATAGCCATAGTACAGTATTAATTTTGTTTCCATGCTTGTACACTGGGTTAAGCAGCTCATATTAAAACATATACTATTTAATCTTTTACATAGCTGTGCTATATGTTCATCCCATCTTAATTTTTCATCGCACACAACCCCTAGAAGTTTAACTGATCTTTGGCTCTCTATATCTTTATTGTTTACTTTTACCTTCAGCTCACCACCTCTGTATTGTATATTTATGAAGTGTACCAAGTTCATTTTTGTAGCATTCATTAAAAGTCCATTAACTTCAAACCAATATTCTAATTCCCTCATAGTAGTCTCTGTTGTACTTTTCAATCCTTCTAGACTTTTTTCTTTTATAAGTGCTGTAGTGTCATCTGCAAACATTATTATTTTGGTATTTATATTTATGGGGAGGTCATTTGAGTATATCGTGAATAAAACTGGGCCCAAAATTGATCCTTGCGGCACTCCTGATAATACAGTCTCATATTTGGATTCACACCTCTCATTATCTATTGTCAATGATGTTTTTTGTTTTCTTTCTGTTAAGTATGACTTGAACCACCTCCAACCTCTCCCTCTGATTCCATATATCTCAAGTTTCTTTAACAATACCTCATGATCTACGCAGTCAAATGCTTTTGAGAGGTCACAGCAGACTGCAACAGTAGTTTCTGATTCATTCCATGACTTATAAACATTATCCGTGAGTGAGATCAGTGCTGAGCTAGTGGAGTGACTTTTTCTAAAACCATGTTGACTCTCTGTAAATAATTCATTTGCCTCTAAATACTCTTGTAGCTGTTGGTTTACTGCCTTTTCAAATATCTTTGAGAAAACAGGCAAGAGTGATACTGGGCGATAGTTTTCTATAAGATTTCTTCTACCTTTCTTAAAGATTGGTCGAATTACTGATACCTTTAATTTGGTTGGAAATTCACCTTGCGACAATGATTGATTAATTAAATTACTTATTGGTTTAGCTATATACTCTTTGCATTCTTTAACCAAAGTTTTCATCTTAAGCTCATACAAAAAATCAACGTTTACAAAAAATAACGATAACTTTGCATTGTTAAGTTTTCATTCAACAAGTTTATTCATGAATTATAGTTAGTTTGATATATGGCAGAAGACCATTAGTTTTTCCTAAAAAGAATAAAATAGCCAACAAGCTTCAGAATCAAAAGCTTGCAAAATATTCCACATAGAGCTAAAGCTAAATTTAGCTTCCCCCACCAACTGAAACTGAAGTGATAAAGTTCGGCGCAAGCTTACTTCATATCTGATCGAGAGACAACTCAAGTAAAAATTGAAGCCTTAAATCAGTACATAAATAGTGGTTTATGGTACTGACCGTAAGAGCAGAAGGTGTCGCGGACTCGGTACTGACTGACGGCCGTGAGCCACAGTGCTGGGTTCACCTCCACCTCCGAGGGAGGGATCAGGATGGAATGGTGGCCCGAGTAGACACTGCAACAGACAACACCAGATTGGAACACGGATAAAGGGTTTTGATTAGTGACTGCTTTCAGATATCTGTTTTCATCCGATTATTCGGATAATTGTGACAGAGTCCTGGTTCAAATGACGAGAAATCTAGGTACAGTGGAACCTGGATAATTCGAACTTGTATAATTCGAAATCTTCTTTAATTCGAATATTTTTCTTGGTCCCTGGCATTTTGTATCTAAACAATGCTAAAAATTCGTCGATAATTCAAATTTTATTTTGGATAATTCGAATTTTTTAAGTGCCAAATTAAGGTACATCAGTTTCATTCTACGACTGGAAATAGTTACAAATTCATTGGAAAACACTGCTTTACTACGACGTTCAATAAAAATTTAATGCCAGACCAATGGCGTGTCAGGTTATGGTCAAATGACTCATTCCTTCCACCTCCCAGGCTTCCCACCCTGCCCCAACATCGCTTGTAACTCGATACCAATAATGTAAACTAAAACAGTACAGAACGCAGTACAGTACAGACTGAGTTCGGAAAAGGGTTGCGCTCGCCGTGGCAGCGCCACTAGTCTTTTCGCACTTGATTCTGTGTAGAACGGCTCCCGGCAGACGAGCCATGCGCCAGACCTGATGCGCAGTTTTCTATGTCGACACAAAGGCTACTCAACACTGCGACCCCCTTCCCTCCCCCCCACCAGCCAAACTAACTTGCGAATTCCAGTGCAGCAATCCGTTGTTTTCGATCGTCCTTCAAACAAAGTGTTTTTTTTTATTCGTGCAGTGTCTTGTTTTTAAGTGTTTAAAAGTTTTTACGTTTTTAAGTGTTTAAAAGTTTTTACGTAACATTAAATAAGTGTAGTGATCATTTCGACAAAATCTCGGACCTATAAAACACTCACTTTAGCGGAAAGTCAATGAGTGTGCAATTGTCAATGTTACACGAAGTTAAGTTGGTAGCCTGAATAAAGTTCAGACGTAGCAGAACGTACTGTATTTTTTCTAGCAGAAATGCTTCTTTGTATTATCGTACGTCGCGTCGTACGTAGTTTATACTTTTGGGTAGTTATTTCTGTTTTATGTTTACTGTTTTTGAACCCTTATAATTAGCGTTTGTTGATTAATTTATTCTTTTAGAGTGTCAATTTGATAAAGAGGTTAAATTCACAATTTGAAGTTTTAATGTCTTGGCCTCATTCTTCAGAACTTCTTTAATTCGAATTTATGGATGATTCGAAGTTTTTAGCTGGTCCCTTGAGGTTCGAATTATCCAGGTTCCACTGTAATCTGAAATGATACAAACAATGCAAATTACAGTATTAAAATAGCGCTGTGGTCATCACCGTTGTCAGATCTTGGCAGACAACTCTCATTATAATATTGCATTTATTTCCATCTCCTCAAAGTACTGAGCTGCGCACAACACGAATCGCCCTATCTTGTAGCACTAAGGCGGGAAAACATCTATGTTGTGTGAAAACTAGTCTTACCATCATATGTTGCAACAAAGCTCAACAAATTTTACATTCGGTTGTTGAATTTCAGAAATTGGTTAAGTTTTTTATGTAAAACCACTATGTTACAATAGACTCCCTTTTGCAGATATTACGACAATTATTATACACTTCATGGCAAACCTAGGTATTAAAATGTTTTACGCAGGAGAAAACCCACATTTGATTAACAATAAGTTGAGAGAGGAAAAAGGCAAAATAGTATTGCCTAAGACCACTACAAAAATCAGCCTAAAATTGAAGATAGCTTTGGGTCTGGTCTGATTAGAAATAGATAAAAAATCTAGTTTTTATTCTATTACCTAACATTTCTCCATAAAAACTAATTAAAACACACAACTGCTGAACCAAATTCCAATCTTCCCTTCTCACACTCGTTTTACAGTCCTTTTTCATACTCTCTTCTTTCTAGAGAGGAGATACATACCTGCTGAGGCACCAGAGAGCAAAGCCGAGGCCGCAGTAGGGGTCGAGACAGAGGGCGATGTGGCGCGACGGGTACAACTCACACGCCAGCTTCATGGAACGACAGAGCGACGTCACGGCGGCATGCGACATTTTGATGCCTGCCAGCATACCCGTGGTTGACACACTGCAACGGGGAAACAAAGATGTCAATAATGTTACAGCTGTTCAAGAATCAAGAATCAAAGCTATAAGTTTGCGAGTTCCAGGTTTATAGGTAAAAAATGTTAATAAGTAGTAACATTTTTCAAATGATACATACAATCTGGTAGATGGAAGCAATCAATTACTATCTGTCTTTAGATCTGTCTCCGAGCAATAACAGTTACTCTTCCAAACTTCATCTGCCTATGATATGTGACCATCCGGCCTAAAGAAAGTAATTACTCTTATTCACTTCAGAGCAACTCTTACTTGAAAGTTTCAGAACATTCCACAACTTTCATTCAAAAACCCCAAACCCCATCTCTTATAACAACATCAAACTTTCAATGCTTTACCCCATCATCTCAAATCCTTGGGAGATCCAAAGAGCTTTAAAAGGCACCTTATATCTTTTCTCGTGGATAAAAGCTACCACAGTGTCCGGGAATTTCTTGCTGACGGACCACATTAGCATGAAGCCAATTTTGAAAGCATGAAGTGTTTTAAAGTAAGAAGTATTTACGTTATTTTTAGAAAAATGTGTTTCTTTCTTTCTTTGGTTTTAAATATTAATGTATGACATGGGTAAACATAACTAAACATAATATGACTAAAAAAAGTTGTCATCCAAGGAGAAGAAAGATCTAAAGTATGTAAATTTGTAAATAACTTTTTGAACTGTTGACTAACTTCTTTTTGAACGGTTGACTAACTTCAACAGTTCAAATTAATTTCCATAATCATTTTTTCTTACTAATTATCTAAGAAAACCTGATCTACAAAAATAAAGCAGATATAATATTTACAAGCTTTGGATGAATAAAAAAAAGTACAACTGTACAAATAAAATTAATTTCAGTTCAAACAAAAATATGTTACCAACCTGAAGTCCAGGTAAGCCAGCATCTCAGCCGTGGGCGCGCGGTACATCGCAGTGAGCTTCTTCTTGGGCATGTCGTCAGTGTCGAGCGTCACGGGCCACGACTTGATGTCGACAACGTTGCTGGCCTCCTGTCCGACAATAAAGTTGCATAAAACTACTGTACAGCTTAATAAACACCCATTAGTAAAAGTAGTGACAATAGTTAACTAATTATTGCTGATTGCAAAAGTTTTTAACAACTGACCTCAAGGACAATCAATCACATAGTCGATTCTCGTTAACTAGAACCTTGCTAACACAAAATCTTTAATCCCTAAACTATTTTCAATCCACTTGAAAAAAAAACCTGCCTTGCTCAGAAAAATTACCATACTCGACTCAAAGTTCAGTAAATAAGACGAATTCAGTGTGCTCTTTACCTCCACAAATCAAGGATTACCATATCTTTAAGTTTTTTCAATGGACCTCCGTAAGTCAAAACCCCATAAGTCACAACATGTCAATGAGTCATATTTCGATTAAATATTAAAATTAAGAATTCAAAGTTGACCTTAGCTGGTCCTCACCTCTGTAATTCGAGTTTTAATTTGGTTTACCTCTACATCTCAAATTTAGCACAAATTACCTCTGAAAATCCAATTTAATTTACTACTGCCGGACTCAAACTATGCCTCAGTTGAAATATTCCTCTCAAAGAAAAATCTTAGCCCATGTTATTTTGAGTAAACGAGAGTCTACTGTAAAAGAAACAGTAGATCTGAATTTGAATTGAACAGTTTGGGGTAGTTTGACACTGATTATACTAATGAATTTCTTCTACATGCTCCAATCACTACACATTTAGAAAACATCTCTACACTCTTGGTACCACCCATGATGATCCAGAGTACATACACTGTGGTAGATCTGTCGTGACTGCAAGTCACATCATCTATGATGAGACTGGGGGCAAGGAGAAGAGCCCTCTTTGGTCTTTGATAACCAGGTGACGAGCCAGATTCTAGCATTGGAAAAATGCTCTTAAGCCTTGTTGAAGGTACAGTCATAGATCTGCCAATCTGGAAGCTTAGGGGAGCACAAAAAGCTTTGTTTGACATGATGAGACCTTTGAGTCTATTCCCCACACTCCAATTAATCAATCAAATCGCCGCACAAACCTTGGACTTGAGCAGTTTGATGACATTCTGGTTGGAGAGGACTAGAACGGACTTGCTGACGTCCACGATCATGCGGACGGTGGGCAGCGTCGTCTGCAGGTTCTGCGGGTGCGGCGGTCGGATCGTCACGGGCACAGCGCCTGCACACACAACGCAACACTGAGTCCATGGTTTGTGACAGAGGATATTGGAATATTGGAAAACATTGAAATTATCGGTGATATTCAACACAGTTTTCTGATGTTTTTGTAAATTTAGAAGACATTCAATTATAAGCTGTAATGCCCTGAAGTTTCTTGTTTCTTCCAACAAAGATGTATATTTCCTTCCAACTTAAAAACACAAACAAAGAGTTTTGTCAATTGATCAATATTTTAAAATCCAGAGAGTGATAAATCAAGAATAATAAGATTGTAAATTGTAGAATTGGGTTATTTAGTAAATATGTTTTAAATATGTTTTAAACAAATAATTTTTAATGCTTGAAACTAAATTGTACTAGAGCTTTATTAAACATGTTTAGTTTATCTGAATCAGACTATTGGGTAGATCCATGGATTAATTAAAATCATAAACATAAAAATTTCAATATTTTACTGTTTAAATTGACTTTGTGTGTTAAAAAATTCCTTTTCACATCTCTAAGATGTTTATTACACCACTAAAAACATGAGCGAATTACTACACCATTAACTAGTAAAAAAAATCCACCGACACTAAATATCAAAACAACTTTCAATTTTTTCCCTACGCTTTTAGTAAAAAGAACTACATCCTATAACCAAATTTTCCTATTCACATCGAAATATAACATCAATCCGGCTAAAAAAAACTCCCCTGCTCGTACTCACCAACATACAGACAACCGTAGAAGGCGCAAATGAGATCAATGCCCGGCGGGAAGATGAGCGCGACGTGGTCCCCGGTGTTGACCTTGGCTCGCTCGAGCAGCAGCGAGCCAACGCGCTCCGCTCGCTTGTGCAGCTGCGAGCAGGTGAGCAGCTGAGCGACGCCGCCCTTTGCGTTCAGCAGCGTGAAGATGACGTGTTCCGACGTCGAGACTGCTCGCCATCGCAGGATCTCCGAGATGAACTGATACTGGAATAGAAAAAGAAAAATTTTAAGTACTGTACTTCCGATTATCCAAGCCCTGGTTACCCGAGACTATGTGCTAATCAAGGTAGCTGCAGGCTTTAAAATATTTATTTAATGTCAAAATGACTAGAATCCAACGATGGTGTTGAGGTCTGTGCACCGATTTTACATACTGATGGTGAGATGTGGTCCGTCGGGCTGCACTGTTTGATTTTTCCACGAGCGCTTTCAGTATCTCCACAGGAGTTGCCACAAACTCTCCTGCAAAAAATCAAAAGTGCAGCCCGGAGGATCACATTTCACCCTCAGTATGTCAAAATTAATAGTTTAGGCAACATCATCTAAACAATGTTATTGTATAGTTACATTAAATTAATTATTTTTAACTAAAAATTACTTCAGAGTCCTTTAAACTCTGATCATTGGTAAAAATACGACTTGCTATTGCATTGTACGCTTTATGCATTGGCCTTGTTACATTTCAAACTTTAAGTACAAGAGACCTCCGTATTATTTAAGGTTCTTGGTATCCGAGGCAGCCTCGTACCCAAAGACCTCAGCTAATCGAGTGTGTACTGCAACCAGATGTTAGGCGGAAAGAAAAAATATGGTAGTCAAAAGAAAAAATGTTATTTCCATTTCGAATTAGGGAATCTGGATATCTTCCGGCAGCTAATAAAATGAAAGCAGGGGTACCATTACTGAAAAAAAATTTCAAATTACCAATTTTTTATTTGAACTATCCACCGATTTGTAACATAGTCAACATATAACATTTAATTAGGGGTGTGCGAATATTCGAACTTCGAACTTTTTCGAATCGAATATCGTGATATTCGATTCGATTCGAGATTGCAAAGAAGTTCGATATGACCGAATCGAATATTTCAAGGACTGGCATAAAATCAAAAGTAGGTGAAAACGTTCCCATTTTCAAAATAAAAGTACGTTTTTTTTAGTTGCAAGCAACTACGAATCCATTTTTTACATCAGAAACAGTTGCGTCCTCACGTGGACAGACGACAGATGAATAGCTGCTGTAAAATAATACTGACATCGCAGTTTTGCCACCAAATTCCCTCTGCCGTGTTGATCAGTCGTGCAGTACTTTAGGTTAATATATTGCACAATACCCGACGCGACAACGAATTTTTTCGTAAGATAAATTCTAGTATCACAGCATTAAATCATATAACAAATAATAGTCCATCCTTCATCAGTTCTGTCTTGACCAGTATCCGATACCGACGAAACATCAGTTGAGTTGTTGAGTTGGTAAAAGAGAGAATTGCAATCAAGACCAATCAGAGTTCACCGATGACCGACAGTGTCCAGAGACGTCTTCAGTTGCCAAAACGAAATATCCCGTAAATACCCCATAAATAAATAGTCGTGTTGGTGTTTCGTACGACTTTTTCAGGCCGTAAATATCTTTTGCCGTACTCGCATGAAAATCCCGCACTCGCTTAAACGGAATCCGGGATCACCATCGCTTCCAACTCTGATACGATAAAGTACAATAATTTTGGGCTGGCAAAGAGTTGGCGGACCTGTTTATTATCTGTCTTTTCGTTTTCGAATTTCGTCTTCGTTCTACACTTCGTCTGCTTTTTTTTCTTTTGAAGTTTAGTTGTTGTTAATAGCTCGAGAACGTCAATCGCACGTTTGTTTCAATCGCTCAGATTTCTTTATTTTTCAAATAAGCAATTACGTAGTAAAATAGAAACGTTGAATGATCAAAAATTGGTTTTATTTTGTTGAAATCTGACGAATCAGGCGGAGCGTGTTTATTTTGATATGTGATTAAAATGGTCATTTTTAGGTAACGGTACAATGTTGGTTTGACAACTTAAGCCTATGATAATAATTAATGAGTTTGCTTGCTGTTTATAATGTAGCCTAAAACAAATAAACTTTGTTGTAAGTAAATGGCAATTGTAAATTATCTTAAAATTTAGGTTAAGTTTACTGGTCTGACATTATTATTATTTATAGTATTACTTTAGGAGAATCAAACTCTTTGTTCTCAGGCATTAATGCACAAATCAAATTGTAAGGCTTTCTTCAAATGTGAAGTAGTTGGTGAACCAAGTTTTATATGTAATTTCTTTGGTCTAATCCCTTACGCCTAGTCTCTGATCAAATAATTTATTGGTTCATTAAGGAAAAGGAACAAAGGGATGCAGATGCCTAAAAGTGAACAAATTTAGGTTGCTGTAGTAAAGGAATTGTTAAGTAGCCAAATCCTGAAATTGCTACTGAAGGCCTAATTATGCTTATTCAAATGAATATTACCTATGCTTAAGGGGAATCAATAAATTTCTAAATTCTTAACAATTGATTAGTTGTACCTTTGTATACCTTAGTAATTGATATTTGACCTATATTATTTTGAATTGTTATAATACTATTAATAATTAAATAAGATAAATACAGACAGGGGAGGGAGAAAGTAAAGACAAGAGTAAAGAAAACACAATGAAATAACACTTTTGTTTTGATTACATTATATTAATTATTGAAGCAGCTTGGTAATTTGCTGAGTATACAGGTTTGCTGCGAAAGGGTATTTATACTTACATGCTGCGATTTAAAATTTGATCTCATTTGAACGAATAACCATAAACATAAATATTCGTTTCGAAAATATTCGATATTCGGAATAGTTATAAACTATTCGATTCGATTCGATTCGAACCAAAAAATCACTATTCGCACACCCCTACATTTAATATTACCCGCTATACTTATATAGCTGTTTATTTGACAAGATTTGATAACTGCACTCCCTGGAAAACATTAGACCATTCATCACGTTCAATTACAATGACAGGTAATCATCACTCACCTTCCTGGCAGAGTCGGAATCGTCGTCCACAATGCCCATGTCTCGGCCCTGCGCGCTTGCCAGCCGATTGCCCTGCACAATGTTGCCGACCATCACACTAGCCGGACCCACATCTGGAACACAGCCAGAGGCTAGCACCACACCACAGCTAGCGTTACACACTCACACGGACACCTGGCCAGCTGGCAGCAATCAGCTGTTACCGCGACAGTGTTGCCGATGCGAGAAAAACCAATATCCCTGTGGTGACAGGGCTGAGATAAAAATTCCATCGAATAAGATGCTTAGGTAAATTAAAACCGGATCTCAGATAAGGGTTTGTAGTTAAGGTTTTTTAGCAACAAGGAAAGCATTTTATTTTTAAAAATCAATAAATATATTTGAAAACTTAAAATTACTAACTTGTTAGAACTGAAGAAAAAATTAAGGGAAAAAGTAATGATAAAAAATACAGTTAAACACATAGTTACATTTTTTTTATGAAGTTACGCAATATGAAAATAAGCATATGAAACCAAAGGGGTACATGTAATACGATCAACGGCATTAACTTTTACTGACTGCCTAGATAGGTTGGGTGAAATGAACTTAACTGCAGTTTAAATCAATGACAGTATTGAATATTAAAGTATTAAACAAAAAAACATGACTTTACAAAGCATGCGATTGACAAAGATTTAAAATAAGCCACAGTAACAGCTGGTTGCTAACTCATGCTAAGTTAATAAGTTAGTAACATCAAACACAAACATTTAGTAACACAAAAAATAATATCAGATGTAAAATACACCTATTAAAATATTGGAATTTATGTGTTAGCTGTGAATGTTTTACTATTCAAGCTTGAACTGAATGAAATAAAGAGATACAAGTGTGATCTCCATTACTGACAATGGTTTGTTTTAGCATGTCATAAAATGAAAGATCCGGGCGTAAACTAGAAAACATTAAGGTAAAGAAAGAAATTCTCTGCATGAAAACAAGAATTTAAAACTACCATAAATGAAGTAACATGAAAAATGAGGTAATCTACATAAAAAAGGTTGGGAAATGGCAAGACAATCACATACCAATTTGAGATTCAAATATTAAATTGATAAGACACAACAAATAAGAGATGGTGTTAAAACACAAACGCATATACAAATTTTAGATAAACTTTGTAAGAGCCACTTAGTTTTTATTACAAAAATCAATAGAGAAAATTACTGACCACAGAATAATATAAAGGAGATAATAAACAAGCCAATAAGTACAAAAGACAAAGAGATAACTATGCTAGTAAATGAAGTAAATGTACTTAATCCTACCATGCCATTAATTGGCAATCTCCATTGAGTGTTAATAACTAATTTCAATTTGTCAACAATCCTATCCAATCTCTATATGAAACATAAAATTTAATGTAAGTGAAAAGGGTCAGTGGCATCACAAACCTGACTAGGCATCACAATTTTTTGTATAATCATACGTGACATATATTTGCCGATGAGTGAACTACTTGAAGTTTATCATAGCAGGAGAATATTGCCTAGCTTTTAAAATCACTGCCTGGACAGTGTATTTCCGATCCTTTCCTCAGATAATCTGCTTCCCGACTTTAGGACCCTTTTCCAAACGCTTAGTTTCCCACTACAATTGTTTAGTTGAAATAGTTCAAATCCAGCTTTATTTTGATACCCAATGTACGTCATTTGGTAAAAATTTCATAAATATGAATGTTTTGGTTGTTGGTGTCTTGGAATTCCCATTCCGATTTGATGAAATTCAGTTGAAAGTAACTCAACCAAAACATACATAGAATTATAAATTATACATAGTAATATGATGTACAGTCAAAAAGTTCCCAGAATGAATATTTGTAGACTTTCAGCGCGATCGCCCGTGGGAAATTCGCCTTGCAGTGGTTGGTACGACTCCTGGGGAGGGCATATCGGTAGTGGGGGTATAGCTGACTTTTTTAATTTCCGCACCATAAAAAAATTCCAAAAAGAAGGTTACATACCCGAGTGCACCTCCCGGGGCTTGGGCAGGTTGGTGACGCAGGTGTGCGGACACAGCAGGACGTTGGCGGGGTGTAGCGTGCCCTCCAGGAACCTCCGCTTGCACTCGGACAGGTGGATGCCGCCTAGAGGCGTCTTGGGCAGGTAGTTAGGCGGCACCAGGGCCAGGCAATACAGCCCCACCTGGTGGATACTGTCTACCGCCTGCAGCACCCGCGACATCCACTGGAAGCTCTGTAACCACAGGATGGGTAGTAGTGGGTCAGTCATTGTGGGTGAGGGCAGAAAGTGTGGAAGTTTGTGTCTTGAATTCCAAAGGATTTTCATTTTGGAATACTATCTGCTGCTTTTGATTTAAAATATATTTTTGATCATATTCAATAAACCTCTTCAACATTGACTAGTCCTTTTAATTTAAATAGAGAAAAACATCAGAATTGAGTAACGACTGTCAAACTTGCTTCTAATTCAACTAGTATTGGAGAGGATTGGTACTCAGCTTTTAAAAATTGAGAAACCAAAATATGTAATATTAGTGACAATGACAACCTTCACCATCACAGGTGCTTAATGGGTATCTTAGTATTAATCAATGGATAAAGTAAACTGAAAGTCATGAGTAATATACCTAAATAACTATAGTTTTGTTTAAGTAATTTAAACAAACAACAAAATGCATCGATGAACAATTTTTTTCCTGTTTTTTTCTGGAGAAAGAAAATAAAACTAATCATAGTTTCTAACAAACGTTTTGAAAATTTCAAAAAAATTAATCAGGAGTAGGGCTGTTCCTTCAAAGTTTTAAACAATGTCATTGGTGATAACATGCCATGAAATCAGAGAAGACTGATTGATTACCACAAGTGGTAATTAAAAAAAAATTACTTAAATTAAAAATTTGAGGAACATATCACACACCTCCTCCTCACTGCAGTCGGGTCGCTGCTCAGCGATCACACATATCCTCTCGTCGCGAAGCACCCTGATGCTGAATACCGCAATGCGACCGCGGTAGATGAACTTCATTGGCTCCACAGCCAGGACTGTCGCGATGATGTCGTCCGCGTTGTGCTTGCGACCGGTCACGGTCATCAGGCCGTCCCGCGACCCGCAGACAAACACCAGCCCGCCCTGTGACAAGACATGGCTGGTTAAAGTGTGATCTTCAAAAATTTTAAGGTGTGAGGTAAGCTCAAAAAGTATTAGAGGCCTCATATATGATTAGTGCTTTAATGCAAGAGCTATGGCTGTATTAATTTGTTTTAGTTTCAATTCCAAACCACTTTTTTTGGGGTAACATCTCACGAGCGCCATCAGCACCTCTTTCAAGATGGTTATCTGTACATTGCACTTCTACTGTTGCTCTGATAAGCATCTTGGTTGTTTCTTGCCTGCCATATATGAGAGACATCCCTTGTATTACTTCTCACATGAGACATTAAAAGCCTTTCATTTGACATAAAAAAGACTGAATAGCATTTGATTATTATATTTGGAAATTTGCTGTATTTTATAAACTATCGTAATCGGATTAGAAGGTCATTATTCAGGTTTTCATTTTTTTTAACATTAGATTCATCTCTCTACTAATCAGATTTGACTAGTCTTGGTTTCGGAACAGAGAGATAAGGGTATCTACTTTGGTTGGCCAAAATCCTTGTTTTTTTGCAAAAAACAAATTCACTCCATCCTGAAAGGCATTTTTAATGACCAATAAGGCATGTCTTTTATTGACAACAATAAAATGAAACTAGTAACTTGAAGGGGCTCAAAGCCCGTTAAGGGGCTACAAGCCTAATTATCAAAATAGGAAATTTTTAATAGTACGAAACACCTTTTTAGTAATCTTGCTTACCGGCACCATACATTAAAAACCAGCACTTTGTTTTGAATAAAGCAATAGTACCGTATGTTTCAATGTAACAAAGCAGATATTTGTAGACCCCAATGCTTTTAAATGACAATTATTTTATGTTCTTTTTCTTTTTCTGGTGGTTTTAAAGATTTTCCAGTATTTTTACTGAATCCCTGGGTTTAACACCTTTAATTTAAGCCCTCGCCCATCATCCAGAAACTTTCAAAATATCAAATTTCTATAAAAAATTTCATTTACGTAATTATAAATAAAAATATTATAATGAGCAGGACTCACTGGGCCGAGGAAGCCGAGCAGGCCGCTGCGCGTGTACAGCGCGTCGCTGAGGGGTTTGCCGTCCGCCAGCAGCGCCTGCACCTTGAACGTGGAGTTGGTGAGGCCGGCGAGGCCCCAGTACTGACTGCCCGTCGCCTCGCTGGACACACAGATCTCCCCCACCTCGTCCGTTTTGCACAGGTACGACGGGCCCTCCATCTTCACCACCACTATCACACCTACGACACAACGACAGCTGATTAGAAGGGTTATGATAATGGGGAAACTAACCTAAAATAAACCTGATTTTAAAGCTAGTTTCAATTGGTTAAGTCAATCAGCCAAGTTGCTTGGATTAGCTGATTCCCGTAGTTAAGAATTGAAGGGATCCCCCGTAAAACGTTCTAAACGACAAAAACCTAGTTTCGGGTAATCAAGCGTTAAAAATAGAATTCTAAAATTTGCGTTTTTTTCAAGGTTAGAACTTAAAATTATGTATAATTTTGTAATAGCCTACTTATAACATCATAATGTAGCCTTATATTAAAATTTTACTTGCAATTAAACATTTTTAAAAATTTTACGTGTTATTTTTTGGGTTATAACGTTCTAAATGACTGGCGTTTGAAACGTTTTCTGACGGACTGCTCTTCTGCTTTGGAAGAGAACATCCGGGAATGTGGGAATACCGACATAAGCGAAAATAAAACTGAATATAAAACTATTTTTTTGATACGAGAGTACAAAAACGTAATGTTGTTACATAACATATGATATGTCATTTTGCTAAAAGTTATACAAATATGGTGTTTAAAACGTTATTCTACAAACTTCTTTTGGGGGCAGATTTTCAGGCCTTGGCTACTTAGTTTTTGAAATATAGGGTAATCCAGCTTTTCTATATTCCTTCGCGGTCTTATCCTTCCACTTTCCAATATTTACTTCACGTATTTTATTTTTATTTATGCGATTTTGATCGCTGGGTGACAACGCAATAACCGGCAGAGAGTGCATCTTTCGACAAATAGAAGGTTATTCCCCAAAAAGTCCTTGCAGTCCCCCCAAACACGCCAACTTTGACAGATGAAATCAGGGTTGCCAACTCAAATATCATCAAAACAAAATATACCACGTTGTAGCTTGTGTCTTAGAGAACCTTTTTAACTAAATATCTCTGATTTTGAAATTTTGACGCTTAGAACGTTTTACGGGGGACCTCTTCAATTGTCAACTCACCTGCCACTCGACTTGCCCGTTTGTAGGGTCGGTTTACAATGGTCAAGTTGAGTCGAGTGCTAACTCCTTTTCTACTTGCCCTCCTACCCAATCAATGTAAACCAGCTTGCTATCAATGTAAAGGGATAACAATATTTCCAATTTTTAATTTGTTTGTTCTATCAAGTGATGGGTGGAATCATAATTGGAAATTTGTAATTTCTTGGAGTCTTCGGAGCAATAAATGCTTTCTACTATTTCTGTTGCTCAGGTTAACTGAACAAGTGAAAGATACTATATTTCTTACTTAAGGTGACACCCAAGTAATTAAATTATACTATGCGATTTGAAACTCAAAAGTTCTACATTTTATTACTGCTTCAGACATCATGTGATCTAGTAAAAAATAATTTGTTTAATCCTCTAAAAAATTCTATTGGTAAAATTCAATTCAAAATTTGAAGAGCGTATTGCATACCTCCTCTTTTCTGCAGTTGGTAAACCATTAATAGTCTAAAATAAATTTGGAATAATCTGTTTTCAATGAAGACATTTAACTAAATAATTTCTGCCATAAATACCATCAGCAGTTTTCGAATGTATCACAAATTTACAGATACTTTTTTATAATTATTATATACTCACAGCCGGGCATGACCTGTCCGCAGTCCTGCAGTGTGAGAGACGTGAGGGAGTTCTCCTGGTCCACCCGCACCACTCCGTAGCTCAGACCCGACATGGACAACACTCCGCGGCCCGTGGCGTTGACCCCCGCCCTGCCCGGCCTGCCAACACAACAACTTTGTACAAGCTGGGTACGTAAAAGTAGCATATCTTCATAAAAAATCTAATAACTTCATTGTGGCCATCACAGACACTGTATTTTCTTACCTGTTCACCAGTATTTTGCTCTCTTTTATTCTTTCCTTTTGCTTTACCTACTCAGTGGGATCTAGTTTCTTTCAACAACAACGATGACAATAGGTGAAATGAGAAACAAAATGTTAACAAGGCAAGATATCACCTATGGCTGCAGATATCTTCCTCCGTTCTTTGTCTACCAATAATACCCAAAGTCCCTACATTTCACCCAAAGTGGAAATTAACTATCCTTACTAGATTAAAAAGTAAATTTGAACCATTAAGTATTAAGTCATTGAGCAATAAGTTATTGCTGAATCATAGCAACAGCAGCAAATATGGAGCAATGTAGGGTGTTTTAAGGTTCCTACAGCCACAGGACTTTTCCTGAAAGGATACCTCGAGGTATTAATGCCATGCGGCATGTCTTATATGACCAGTTCTTCAAATGACAAGAAAAACGTAACAAACAGAACTCAGGAGTCCAAGGAAGCCTAACAGACTGTTCCATGCATACAAAGCGTCAGCCACTTCCGGGAGTTTGTATTGAACAGCAATTAAATCAATCAATAACTAGTGCTTTAATCTGCACCACTCACCTCCGAACAGAGACGGTGAGACACTCGCTGGAGCTGGCGCACGGACAGACGGCGTCGGGCCGCAACCCCTTGGTCTGGAACACGCTGAGGAACTGGTCGCAGCTGGACAGGGACCAGGGGTTGGCCCCGTCGCCCACCAGCAGCAGTCGCAGAGAGCTGAGGCTGATGTCCTTGTGGTCCTTGGTGGCCAGCAGGCCCCAGTGCAGGTCTCTGGACTTGACCACCGCCACACTTGCTGCAACGACAACGTTCGATAATGATTTGAGGTACTATAACCATCTTGCAAGAAATCTGGTTTTATTGATTTACATTCTTAAAACTAATATCTTCAGGAAAAGGATTTTTTATTCCTGAAAACAGGGAATAGATGATCTTTCTTTATTTTATAACTAGCAGTTGCACCCGTCCTTCGCAAGGGTCAGAGGGCATTCGTTAAGGTCAAAATTCATTGTTTTAGGCCTACTGAACTGTTGCTAAATGGCTGCACACACCTGTTCTTTCTTTTGCTATATGAGAAAAAGGATTCAGACTTATTCACTCTTTAGATAGTTTTTTCTTCTTTATGTTTAAGGTTACCAATAGAACTTTCGGAAGCCCAAAGAGATTTTAACGAGGAGGAATACAACAGAAACTTTCAGAGTACTCTACAGAAGCTTCCAAAGAGTTTGTTCTAAAAACAATGTTCCAAAGATTCATGATATCGGGTGTCGAGTTTAGGAATGCAAAAAAGAGAAACAGTCATACTTAAGATTTCATATAAATAGAAGAAGAAGAAAAGTACAATCATGAAGTAGGTCTATTTTAAAACAAAATCTCCTGTTTTTGAACTGTTTAGATTTTTTTATGGAACTGCAAGGTATTTTACCAGTGGATCTCAAATCTTAGTTGATATAGAAGAGCATTTTAGTTCTAACTGTGCCCTGGCACTACATTGATACAGATAACCAATAGTACAGAGGTACCTCCCAAAAATGCCTACTTGGTACTCAGTGACGTACGAATACCCGACAATCAGTAACAACAAATCCAACAACTTGAACCTCCTCACCTCTGTACTTGGTGATCATCTGCATCCAGCTGGCGGGGTTGACCTTCATCAGCGCGTAGGGGATGAACACGACGTGCATGCCGTTGAGCACACTGGTCAGCACACTGTGCCACAGGCCCGTCTCGCGCTTGAAGTCCAGCACACAGACCATGTTCTCACCCTCCGTGTAGTTGCAGGCCTGGGTGAGCATGCGGCAGTGCGACAGCATGGCCGAGCGAGTCACCGTCACTCCCATTACCGAGCCGTCCTTGTCCGTCGTGTACTGTGGACAGATGTGGGATGGTTGGATAGGTCGATTTATTTTAGATAAGTAAGTTCCCAAAGAATATTGGTTGACTGATCCTCAGGAATTAAATGAGGAGGTTTTTAGACATTTACTACCAGTAGTTTACTGGAACGATTCAGGTGAAATTTATCAAGAAAATACAAATTCATGGGAAAGGAAAAGTTAATCTTGGAAATGTACATTCCATGACATATGGATGGGTCGTGTTCATCAGTAATGAATTCTAACGTTTAAATAATTATAAGCTATAACCCATTGCTGAAATTGATAAAGTAAAAAATCATTTCAGAGGGCAATAACATAATAATGCCTATCATAGGGGGTAATGTCAAGAAACACCTATCATATATACATAAAAAGGAAACATTAGTAAACAACATTATTAATGCCTGAAAGGAGTACATTGTTTGGTTTTGTTTACTCGCAAGCCAGAGATAGCAATTGCACATAGACATGGAACTGACACAGCTTATTGCACAGCTATTTTTGGTATGACCATCGAAAAAAAATTACAAGTGTTACTAAAAGAGCGTTCAGACTACAAGTCATGCCATCTTATAACTAATTATGGTATAAATTTGTTGGCCTTTTAAATAAACTCAAAATCATACAGTCTCAATAACTGCTCATAATTTCTAGCTAATAAGTATCGTATCAATTTGAACAAATTAAAATTAAATTTCTGTCGAACGGATAAAGGCGTAAGAGGTATCAAGAGTCAATCCTAGGTGTTCGATGCAGGGCGCAGCTCACCTCGATGTAAGCGGGTGTGTCGTCAGTCAGTCTCGGCGAGGGCTGCCAGTCCTTCGGTGTCTTGGGCAGGTGTTCGGTGACGAACCAGTGCAGCTTGGGCCAGCCCTTGAACGCGACCACGTCGCCCGCCGCCGTCTTGGGCAGACCCTTCAGACACGCCTCGGACGTCAGGGCCACCTGGATACCGCAGCTGCCCAGCAGAAACCCGATCTGCTGCGACCCTGCGTCCTGCAAAGCACAAGAGGATGGTTTGATAAGCGAGAATAAATGTTGCAAGACACACGAGTGTGTTTATAAAAAGTGATTTGGGAATTCTAGAGGATATAGTAAAGAGCTATTTAATGGAAAACACTGCCAGATTGTACCGATTTTGAGGTCGATGTAACATTAACAACTGACAAGATTTTTACATTGAGAAACATTTTTACTTTTTAGAACATTTTATCAAAATCTGTACGTTTAGCTTAAGTCTGGTAGCCTACAATTCTTGACTGTCCAATTTTTTTTGTGAAATCTTTTGAAAATTTTTCAGTTGTAAAGAAACGGCTGTAGCAACTTAAAATCATTAGGAAAAATTAAATGAAAAAGGAAC
Organism: Flexamia atlantica; assembly: GCA_035578135.1. Lineage (NCBI taxonomy): Eukaryota > Metazoa > Arthropoda > Insecta > Hemiptera > Cicadellidae > Flexamia > Flexamia atlantica. The sequence continues at coordinate 29,548,966 of JAQJVK010000008.1, read as the reverse complement.
AAAACAGAGAGGGGTTACATAGTATAAAATATAGTTGGATTGAACAAAGAATTAGAAGAAAAGGGCTAATAATTTCAAACAATTTATGGCTGATTGAAAAGTGTAGATTAGCCCAACCTATCAGCTCTCTAAGTAAAGGCCAAAAAAGCGACCTCATTGATGGATAGAAAGCTCTATTTAGGTGTAGTCTTCCAGTCTTCTCAGTGGCCAACAAAAATTAACCCTTAGGCACAAGTGTCTTTATTGGATTTTCTGAGAGCGGGATTACCCAGCTTCACAATGTCTTTTGCACGTATTGACTGGATAAAATATTTATTTATTTACTTCCAAGCAACATAAACAAACGCAAGACTCACCCGTCTGGTGAGCGGCACTTCGATGGGCACAGGTACGATGCCGGCCAGCATGCACCCGTAGAACGCACACATGAAGTTGATCGGGTCGTTGTTGGGGTAGACTAGAGCGATGCGGTCGCCGCACTTGAGACACGTCCCGTCGCCTTGCTTGCTGAACGACTTGTTGAGCAGAGTGTACGCCACTTTCTGCGACCGGCTCAGCAGCTTGCCTGCACAACAGACGAAGGGAACGGTGATTGTGAAAATCATCTTCGAGAGTGAACATTGTGAAATTCTTTCAACCGATGTTGAAAAAAGGAGAATATAGGTTTCAGGCAAATACATTAGGTGATGGGGGATTTCAATTTTATTCATAGTTTTTACAAATTTGTAAATATATTGTAATAATTATTTTGCTAGTAATGGGCACTAATAGAAGCAGCGAGTCAAGGCCGAGCTGTGGAGCAAATCAGCTGATTTTAAAACATTATATCAAGTGAGCCTAGGATCAGCTGACCTTCTTCTAAGCTTAATCTTGGCTTGCTGTTGACTACAAAAAAGTTGGAAGTTCAAAATGAATAATCATATAATTGTGGCACCCAAGGCCAACTTACAGAGGAGTAAATAAATAACTGAAATATAAATTAATATTTCCTAATCCAACTGACAAATTAATCCAAAGGTTGTGCTATATTCTATGATTAGTTTCTGAATGTGCTCACAAAATTTTCATTGGCTAGGTATCTCTTTAATTTTCTTTTATTGGTGACTTCTGACATTTTTTTTATGAATGAGTTGGATTTTAGCTTTATAAATTATAAATTGATATTACACAGTTGAAATTAATAAATGTAAAAAAAAATTTCGCTGGATGACTTCTAACGACACAAGTGTTATCAACACTTCACAACAGTAACTTCAATTCTTAACTGTTAATTTTAATTAAAGGGTGTACTGATCGTTGTATGGAGATTATTTGAAATTTTACATTTTGACGATATTGCAAACCTTGATGTTTTGTAAATAAAGAGATATAAGACAAAGAAACTCACCATAAGTAAGCGTAATACTGAGTTTCCCATTAGGGTCCAGCACGGTTGCCACAGGGGCTTTGTAGGTTGCAGACCCATACCTCTGGATAGCGGCTTCTAGGTTACGAGGCAGCCCAGAGGGGACCTAGAAAACAAAATACTCCGTAAACAAAGTTTGTTCAAAGAAAACTTAATCGCTAGGATAATACTCTTGAGCCACACACCATACTACATTTTATAAAATATTTAAAAAATGTGTCTACAATACTCAACTTGCTCAATAATAAACTGAAACTAATTACTAAGCAAACAGCCGAATGTTGTATTTGTCCCCACACCAATACGCACTGTTGACTAATTAATTTGCTGATAGGACAAAGCTAATGAACGATTGATTTTACTGACAACACAAACTTGTTTATATTGTAACTTTCAAACAAGCGTGAACAAGAAGCGTGTTTACCAAACTGGCAATTGGAACCAGGAAAAACTTTACAGTTTTGAATGACAGAATATAAAATTAGTTTATAAAATGTTTAATTACCTTTAAGTCATACAACGGATATATCTTGATCATTTTATTTATCATTTTCTAAGGACACTTGTACTATAGTAAAGAAGTAGAAGTATAATAGACACATAAACACATTGTTTTGGCACTGCCACAACACTATAAACCGGTATTATGTTGAAGAAGCCACACTGAGAACTAAACTTTTAGAGGACATCCTAGGGAACAGCAAGTTGATAAGACAAAACAACAAAAGACTGGAAATAAACAGAACGGTCAAGGTCCAATCTGGAGTGTTGCAATTCTGTGGGATAATAGATAATTGTGTCCAAGAACAAATGTGGGAGCTGTCATTATAGTATTCCCGTGTTTTGCAACAAAGGGGGAAAACGCTTTTCATTCAATAACTTGCAAATTTTATTCTAGGTATCTCTTCAAAAATGTTCACCTTGTTCTTTCCAGCAATCATTACATTAAAAAATATGTACCAGTTACTCTACATTAGTTTAAAATTGTTATAGTAATGATTTAGGTGTACGTTACTTGCAGGGACCTTCTTTACTCAATGATTGGAATTTATTGAAAAACTGAGTACATTCAAGTATTTTTTTAAATTAAACAAAAAATGCGATGAAGTAAAATGAAACAAATATTCAATATTAAAAATTTCACATCATTTAGATTTACAGAGTGCAAGCACTACTATTAAATCAAGCTTTAAGCTATAACATGTTAACAGTTAACATGTTAGCATTAAATTAGTTAATATTAACATGTTTAATTATGATAATTTCCAATTTTGCCATGTTAGGAAGTGCACGTAACCCGATGCACTGCATGTATGGTGATCAAAAAAAGTGGTAAAACGATTGACTCATAGAGAATTGTACTCATTTAAATTGGTGTCATTTAAATTGTATTTTGTCCTGTGAACTTGATGCTGGGAAATAAACGTTTACATGATAAAACTAAACCAATTTTTTTTATTCACTAGCTTTAATTTTTTTTTTACATGCTCAAAACCCTTTTACCTCAGAAAGTATTTGCTCAAAGAAACATTTCTAATGATATCCCTGTGTGCAAGACTACTAAGGTCCTGAGGTCGACCATGGGTACAGTAATTAAAACTATATTGGATAACCAATACTATCACATATCGAAACTGTCATTGTATAGGATATTCAGAATAACCAGTATACTGTCCGCTTGGCTCCTCGTTGTCTCTCTGGGAACATTGATCCCCAGCTTAGTTCAAATACTCTAAGGAGCTCATGTTTGAGGGACTAAAATGATGTAACCCACAGAGCATCCCTGTACCAAGTACCAAGAATCCCCATAAAGATAGCATTACCTGCTGCCTAGCGCCTTCAAATCTCAGTCCCACACTTGTGAGGTCACTGCAGCACCTAGTCAGGTCCAAGCCCAGGAGGAAGTAGTAGATCACCCTACTTGTCCACCTGGGAGGGAATGAAGAAACCTTACCCGAGAAACTCCGTACCAGGCTCGAGAAACTCCCCAGAGGTGTACCAGTCTGGAGGGCGGATTGACCTGGATGAGACTCTTTATAGGGAGAGCTCCTGGGTGGTGGTCCGCGTCTAAAAATACGTAGGAGGTTTCAGGTTGGTGGGTGTGTTGTCCCCGGAAAAATCCAGTGGATGGATTAGAAATTTGTCCCCTCTTCCTTCTGAGTCTCAGTCCTAACTGATTATCTCATACTTTCCCATCCTGACGATCCCTTCATTCCATAACCTGCTCAATACTCCTAGGAAGTCATGCCTACTCAGCAATGCGGGGCTCCATTGCTTCCAAATAAAAATCAAAAAAGTGAGCAGTTCGTACCACGAGCTGGTCTCCGATGGCCGGGGTCATGGTCCCGCCCTCGGGCTTGGGGGCGTTGGGGTCCTTGGGGTTGGCCGCGATCTCCAGCTCGATGTCGTCGTCTTCGTAGAACTCCGGCAGCGGCCGCCGCTTCGGCCTCTTCAGCGTGTTCAGCAGCTGCTGGATCTTGGCCGACACCTTCCACCGTCCCGTGCCCGTCACCGTGCCTGCGCGACACGTGAGGGGTTAAGTCAAAGGGACATGAAAGTAAAAGGTTATTATTTTGGTGAAACAGTACAGTAATGTCCCTATAATCTGAAAAATTTAAGAGCAGGAAATTTTGGTCGCAGGAAAAAGAAGGGTGTAGCTTTGAAAAGGATGGAAACGGCCTTAAATTTGATTGCAAAGAAACAGCGGGAGTAACTCTATGAATGAAAATCACGTTTCATTCACATCATTTAGATTTACAGAGTGCAAGCACTACTATTAAATCAAGCTTTAAGCTATAACATGTTAACAGTTAACATGTTAGCATTAAATTAGTTAATATTAACATGTTTAATTATGATAATTTCCAATTTTGCCATAGGTCTGCCCATAGGTCTGCCCATAGGTCTTCATAATTTGTCTGTTATGCATATTTGGTGAAGAATCCTATAACTCTTAAAATACTGTAATTTTATAAGTGGAGAAGGAGCCTTGATCACAAAAAATCTTTTGCGTATCAAATAAGTGTAGATTTAATCACACGGCCGATGGTGGAGTAAAACATGGTCAAATATTGCAGAGAATCAAAAATTTGTAACAATTATTCTTGCTTTGTCCCCATTTAAATAAATATTCAACCATATCTGATACCATATCTGATACAAATCTGATACTTTAACATTAAAAATGTGATATTTGAGTCTACAAGAGGTATTAATAAGGCTTTTAAAAGAAATCCTTTTATAAGAATCAGCCTTTTGTAAGAGAATGTAAACTACACATTATCAATTACACATTTTGCAATAAATGCAATAAAAACCTTATTGATTTATTTTTTGTGGATTTTTGAAATGTTTCTATATTTATTTTTATCCCTAAATAACCAAAATTTATGCCACGCTTGAAAATATCTGCTTAAAAAGGGAAATCACTACATGATTATCTTCCACAATTTGATAGTAATCATACAATTAACCTACCCATTCCATCTAGTAATCGTATGATTAACATTAACATACCCATTCCATCATCGGAGGACTGTCTCGAGGGGTTGTACCTATTGACTCGGTCTGCTGGCGTGATGCGTCTAGACTGAGCCGTGTTGTGCGTTACGTCGGGGGGCTGTGAGTCTGTTGACAAACAAAATACACGTTACGTACAATCTCACAAAATATATATGTACTTCTAAATTTTGAACACTATTTTATATGTAACAAAGGTAAACAGAGCTTATTTCAAAGATATTAAAAATTGAAAGTACAATTACTCATTCATCTGTGAAAGCTTAAGATGGATTTTTTCCATAAAAATGTTATACTTCCCACTTTTTTTAATAAATATTTTTTACTTCTCCCTCAAGGAAATTTGTTCACTTAAATTAAAAATATATTGTGATTTCAGTTCTTTTTTTTAGTAGTTTGAGATAAATTTATAAACTTATTATTTATTGTATGATGTAAAACTAATTATTATTGCATCAAAATCTGTTTTAGACCCAAATGAAATATTTTTAATTTATTTCATTACTAAGAAAGAACTATCTATTTAAGGAAAACTTGCATTCACACTTTGCACAAACCACTTTGCAAACTAAAGTTTTAGAGCTTTTTAAAGTTTCTAAGTGATTGAGGAATACTGTTTGTTCAACCAGAAAATTCATATATTAATATATAAAGCCCAAATGACCCGTAAACTTCTGAGAAAACTATGTCTGACAACCATTATCCCCATACTAGAACAAAAGTTCTCGGTGAGAAAATTCTAGGGTAAAATATTAGTTTTTGATAAAATTTTCCTTGAGGACACAAATATGAACAAAAGGGCTGAACAGCTGATAGACATTTGTTTTTTTTTTGGTTTTTCAATAATTTGTTTTCTTAATAGCTGCTGAGCAGTGTGTGTCCACTAGCACATATACATGCTCAGTACAAGTTCAGTTAGCAATGAAATAATTTATTATAAAGAAGTAAATTTTGGTGAAGAGTAAGAGGGCTTCGAGATAGCAGAGTAGGAGGCTTCAAGGTAGCAATTAAGCACTGTCAAAATCAAAGTTGGAGCGACTGATAAGCTTGAAATGTTGAGCACCACCTGAGGGGCTTATTGGCTTTTCAGTTTGAGACCCAGTTAGACTGTAAAATTGATTGTGCTGATCAAGGCAAACTAAGAGCAATAAAACAAATAATAGCAGACTTTTTTCTTTTTTAGCGAATTTCCCCTATAGGGAAGAAGCTATTACCGTAGGTCTCATGGTAAGACCTAAGCCCGAGACCATGATAACTTTTCGTTTTGGGGCCACCAGAAGCAAAAAACACCATTTGTTCGAATTTATATATCTATCTATCTATCTATCTATCTATCTATCTATATATATATGTGTCTGTGAGCACGATAGCGGCCGTAAATATGGTCCGATCTTAATGAAATTTGGTACAGACATGTAAAGTGGTGATCGATTGGACAAGTTCGTAAACCAGCCCGATCGGACCATCGGAAGAGGGGGTAAAGGGGGAATAACCCCCCCAAAAATGGGTTTTTTGGGGTTTTTACATAAAAAAATTAAATTAATCAAATTTTTGTTGGCACCATTGGATTCGCCTCAAAAAAACAAACAATTTAGTATTTTGAATCATTGCTCTATGTCCATTGGTTACCGAGATATTGAAAGTGGTAAACACAGTACGTTGTCCCAATGTTAACCTTATGGGGAATAAGTAAAATTCTATATCTCGCTCATTTCTCGACATATCTTAATTAAACTTGGTTTGTGGCTTCATCTAGATGAGATATAATGTATTTTAGTCAAAAATCCCCGAAATTTCAATTTTTGTGGCAGCAAACCTGCATAATCATTCCCTATGTTATCCTTATGGGAAATAAAAAAATTCTATATCTTACTTATTTTTTAACATTTCTTGACAAAACTTGGTATATGGCTTCTTCTAGTTAAGATATACTAAATAATGAATTAAAACTAACCAGTTTTAACATACCTGTTGCAGCAAACCTGCATACTCATTCTACATGCTAACCTTAAGGGTAATAAAATAAGTTGTGTAGTTCGCTCATTTCTCAAAATATACTGATAAGAAATGGCATGAGGCTTCATACAGTTAATATCTACTTGATTATGGCTTAAAATATCCAAATCATCAAATTCCTGAGGCAGCAAACCTGTGTACTCTCTTTCCCAATGTTATCCTTATGAGAGGTAAATGCAATTGGATAGCTTTCTTATTCCTCAGCATATCTTGATAAAACATGTTATGTGGCTTTATATAGTTTAGATATATTGGATTGTAGCCTATAATACCTCATTTTCAAATTTCTGTGGCAGCAAACCTGCATTTTTCCATACTAATCTTTTGAAGAATAATTTATTTTTGAATACCAATTGTGGGCATTTGGCAAATCACAGGATGAGGGAACAGGGCTCAAATTAAATGTTTTAATGTCAGGGACTCAGGAAAAGTACTGCAATTTCATAAAGTTTGCTAGATAACAAAAAATAACATAAAATAACTGTCATTTAAGTAGCATTGGGATCTAAAACGTCTGCTTTGTTTACATTAAAACATGTGAGCTGATGTTTGATTCAAAGCCACATGGTGGATACAGACATATGGCTTATTCAAAGGCCAGATAACTAAATATGTCAAATAAATGTACTATAGCGAATACAGATTTTTACTGATGATGTTTATGAAATTTTTTTACTCAAACAAACAGCTGGTCATTTCCCCATACGATTAAATTGGAAAAGCCAGCTGTTTTGAAGTTTTAAACATTGCATTTTCGTGCCAAGTATAGGCTATTATTTTTTATAGCCTGTTGATCTTAAAAGCCACTAGGAGAGTATTTTTGCACGCTTTCTTTTGAATGTATATTGATTTTACTTGATGCGACACTTCATTTAAATTATTTATTTATGCACTTGAAATTCGCTGAGTATGCAGGACTGCTGCAACGGGGGGTATTTCTATATTTTGTTGACAGAATAATTTTGTTCTATGAGTGAATATTAAATTACTATTATAGCAAGTGTTGTCAAATCCTAACATCACATGATACAATATGTTTTATTGATCAGAACTTCATAAGGTCCAAGTATGCCATTGGCTGTTGGGTATTAATTAACAGTCCTGTCTAAGGTTCATTTTGGCCTTAGTCAGTAACAAAACTACATGATTGTGCTACAATCATCCTACATTCATCCTTCACTCATACGTGCCTTAATATATCCCTTACTGGTGGTCGGCGTCTAATATGGGTAATCTAATCTAATATGAAACCAAATCAATTTTGTAAAAACACTTCATGATTTGTCTTTGTCAAATATTTCATAAAAAGCTTACTACAGTCAATATACTTAAAACTTGTTGATACAAAGAGTTAAAATGTAATCGAATCTAAGTTGAACTGGCCAGCAACTTATCACCATCACAGGTCTGATAACAATGTCTCAGTCAGGTATTAAAATATACTTCTTCTTACTTTCACCAAATGCCAACGATTATTTCAATAATATTTGTTTTGCTTCTTTTAATTTAAACATATCTGGATTTGAGCTTTTTCAATATACATATCTAAGATAATATTTCATAGAAAAAGGTTCTCCACGAAGTGTTTACAAAGTTTATGTAGTCACATACTTAGTACTGATAAAAGTTTTGAGGAATGAAAAATATGTTGTCACATGATTATTCTGGATTGGACAAGGTAATTAATTTTTTTATTTGTATATTCCAATACAGGGTCATAATGAATACAATTATTACTATCATGTTATAATGAATACAATATATTACTATCATGTTATAAATAAAACAAAGTTATGAAATATTAAGCATTACACAGTGAAAATCATTGACTTTGAGTTGCTTAGATAATTAAGGATAATACTTATTTTAAAATTAAGTGATTTATTTTTCCTGATTTTATTTTTTAATCTTATGAGGAAGATAAAACTCAAAACAAATGTCTGGAAGTAGAACCGTTTTTATAAATTAGAAATGAACGATTACTCTTGATTAACTTACAAGGTCTCAGGTTGTGCATGACGTCTGCCAGGTCGGTGATCTCGTGTTTCGTGCGTTTGTGTTCCTCCCATACCGTCTGGCCAGCACCACCATTTGGTAACCTGCGGAACAAACCAAATTAACAAATGTTAAATATAAAAAGCTCTAATTCCTCATTAAGTTGAAAGAATTTAAAAATGTTATTTCAAGAAGAAATAGAGAGGTATGAAAATCAATGTTGGGAGGTGTAAACAACCCAACATTGATCTTCATACTCTCTCTATTTTCTTCTTGAAATAGCACACCATGATATGTTACAAAGCGTATGGGTTGAATTGGATTTCCAATCGGATAACTACCTCAGCCTTTCTATGACACAGACCGTAGGGATGTGAAGACCAAGACAACAATCACACAGGGAAACAGTATATTTTCTTTGGGATCAAAATTTTCATCTGATATTAATGATTATATAATAGTTCCATCTATTTAGCTGGCTTGCCTTGGGAGTGAAACATCCTATAGGTCTTTTTTAGAATTGATAAAGCAATTAAAAAATGAAGCCTGTATGATGAGGTGGGTATTGCCCGTTGAAACTAACAAGTTTCTAACTTCTCCCAACCTCCGATCACTCTAGCCCTATTCTCCTATAGACCGTTTACCCTCGTGTGCCTGTGTATCTGCCGCTGCTGAGGAGGGGTCTCTCTCGCCGAGCCCGTACTGCTGGTGTCAGACTGCGGAGGTAGCGGCTGCACCCCTCTCCCGCTCACCCTCTCCCTCTCCGGTGTACTGCCTGCGTCCCCTCCCCCCACGCTCTCATCGTCCGAGCTGGAGGCTGCAACAACCAATCACACGTCAGTACGGCCCGTACTGCTGGTGTCAGACTGCGGAGGTAGCGGCTGCACCCCTCTCCCGCTCACCCTCTCCTCTCCGGTGTACTGCCTGCGTCCCCTCCCCCCACGCTCTCGTCGTCCGAGCTGGAGGCTGCAACACCAATCACACGTCAGTACAGCCCGTACTGCTGGTGTCAGACTGCGGAGGTAGCGGCTGCACCCCCTCTCCCGCTCACCCTCTCCCTCTCCGGTGTACTGCCTGCGCCCCCTCCCCCCACGCTCTCGTCGTCCGAGCTGGAGGCTGCAACAACCAATCACACGTCAGTACAGCCCGTACTGCTGGTGTCAGACTGCGGAGGTAGCGGTAACAACCAATCACACGTCAGTAATGAGGGTTGCATGAGTTTTGTTTGGGTACCATACCTTCTTAAAACAGGTATGGATAAATGCTAACAATAGTCTTCTCTTGACCATTGTTGAAGATCGATGTTACCACAATTCTTTAACCAAAAATAATGAGGGTAAAAACATCAACGAGACACTGGATAATTTAGCAGTATAGGCCCCTAATAAAAATGTTCATCAAAACTTGTCACGTGTCAATTTATTTTTATTAGTGGCATTAATTATTTCTATGGATTTGATATGGTTCTTAATTCAGTTTATGTTAAGAGAATTCATTCTCTACAACCTAATATTGGGTCAATGAAACAAATGAAACAATTTTAAATAACTAAATTCTTTCTTTTTTTATACAAAATTAAAATCTTTTTGTTAAATATCCTTAATATTGATTATTTTATTACTGATTGAAAATAACCATTGTGAATACTAACAAATAGTTAACCAAAGTTACCATGACTAATTAAATTTGTTAACTTACCATGATTAAAAAAAACTCACTTTGTGATTGCAAGGCCTCTGTAAATTGTATTACAGAATTTCTAAAACGCTGTTAAAAAAAGTGAATGTCAAGATTTCAAATCAATGAAGTTGATTGAAATAGTAAAACATATAGGTATCTTAATTTATTAAGTTTGAACTTTAAATTAAATTTAATTTATGTTGCAATATAAAAATCTTGAAAATCTTCATGGTTGCACACAAACAAAACACACTTTACACTACCCTAATAATTACAAAATTACTTACATCAAACATGAGACAATAAACAAATAAGACACAAGACAAATTTTCTATTTAGGCCTACAGATGAGGTAAGATGGATTAATAGATGAGAAGGGATTGCCAAGATGAACCGTCTCGGACTGGGCCCTTGATACGACCACAAACCAAGGTTAATGTATGACTGTGTGACGCCACAGATAATCTCAACCACTGCCACTTGACCATCGTGATTCATCAACAGGTTTTATCTCCCAATCTAACCACAGCGAGAAACTAGTAAACTTATATCAAATAAACTGACGCTTTTCATTTTTACTGACTCTAAGAAAAAGTTACTTATCTTATTATTGTTTTGAAATTTACTTAGAATCATGAATATTATTTTAATTCATAATTTCTACAGTGAAAGTTTGCAAGATTAAAATGTTCAAACATTTATTTATTGCATGCCAATTATTTGGCATACCAATGTACTTTTTTTATAAATGTTTTGCATACAGATACTATATTCATTGCTTTAACAGATGTCTTGTGTTTCTTGGGTCAATTCACGAACTTGAGACTCTCGAAAGGCTCAGTCTCTTGTTAAGAAATTTCAATCAACATAGATCATCAATACTGGGCTAAATTTTTGCCAGAGTCTTCTACACAAAAATCTTATTTTACTATTAAATTCTTATTTTACAATTTTTAATTAATTTAGTTTTGTAATTGATGTTGCATTTTAATTGGGCATGTTCTGTTAATTTGAAAATAAATTAATAAATATATAGATAAAACAAGATATGATATCAAGTTTATCTAAGGGCATGACAGCGGCTGTTATCTTACATAATATTTTTACTAATTAACATAAATCCATGACACGTTTAATTTACATAATGTGAAACTACACAGCACAAACTGAGCTATTATATGCTTGCAGTTCTGTTCAGCATCAACAAAACTCATAGTGCTAAGTGTCTCAGTGGTGATAAAGTGGCGAGGAAAGAGATGGCTCAGTTGTTCATCTACCTAGTGTAAACTGGGCTACATGTTCGTTTGGCACTGAGCAAATACAGTGTATGTCTCACTCGTTAGCAGAAACAACAAGTGAAGAGGGAGGGCAATCAGAGCTGTTTGGCTGTTTGTGGCTCACATTTTATTCAATGTTTGTTATTACACCCCTTTATCAATAAATTATGATTGGGACTTCAATGGAAAAGTAAATATTTTAACTCATGTAATAGTTGTATTAAGTTTCAAAAAGGTACAAACATTGCTAAGAGCAAGAATGATTTTGAATTTACTCTGGCTGAAAGAAATTTTATTTTATTTGAGATTTGTTTTCAAAAGTTTTGGTTTCATCAAAATTAGTCATTTTCATTATTTCAGTAATAATAATAGTTTAACTATATTTATAATTTATTTATATATTTCTAATTTAAATTACCTATCGATAATTTAACAACATGGAACTACATTGAAAGTAATGATAGTGACAATGCAAATTTTGCTATTGCAAATAAAGTTAATTATATGGTTTTGTGGACGCCGTTAAGGTCAAACTATTTCGCCAGGCAATATGAGAGTCAAACGATTTTTTCCTTATTTTTTCAACCTTTTGGGATGTGTAATATGAATATCTCGGCAGCATTTGTTTATTGAATGAGGGCTGCCTAATCAAATTATGCAAGTGCTACTTCAGTTTGTTCATCATCCCAGAAAAGTCTTTAACCCTCCAGTACTCGCGTGGCTAATAGGGACATCAGTTTACGCACGCAGACTGACAGTCCGCATAGTACTAAACAATAAAAAATTTATATATATATATATATATATATATATATAATTAATTACGATGAAGTAATCAGTAATGCATGTTGAGAAAGTAACACGTGCGGAGTACTAGTCCGCTCTTCACAGAAACGAACGCCTGCGGAGCAGGACACTGCGCTTCATGGGACACGAAAGAACGCCTGCGGAGTTTGAGTCCGCGCCTAACTTTACGCCCTTGTAGCTCAGGGCCAACTGGTGCTAAGACGGTCAAACCCCCGCCATTGACCTTGGAAAGATAGTGGGGGAGGTAGATGGGGCGTCAATCCATTCGCTCGCAGATTCACGTATTTCAGGGCGCTATTTCAAATGTGCGGACTCTGAGTCCTTGGCGCGTGTACTGAAGGGTTAAAAGATTAAAATTCATTTTTTTGGGATATTGAATGAGGTATTCTGTGAGCTTAAAAATGGCAAATATTTAAAGCCTTGCCATTTATAGTAAGGAAAAAAGTTATTTCCCGACAACAGCGATTTTTTAAATAATTTCTTTGATATTAGGTTTAAGACATTTATTAATCATAAATCATTCACTAATGTAGGCATTTATTAATCATAATTCACAAATGTACGCTCTTAAGGCACTTTGACCCGTGTCTGATGCAAGAAAAATAGGAATTGTTGTCATATTTATGCACTTTTGAGTCTGTAGCTTGCAAATTTTACATTCAAAAAATTTATTTTTTATTCCTTGGCACTATCTTATTAAAATTAACATAAAAATGTAAACAAATTTTAAAATTAAAATTATTGACAGCAAAGCTGTAGTGTTCATTCCATCCCAACGTTGGGTTCAGTCAGTATGTTAAAATTAAATTACAAATTAAACAGGTTCATCTATTGGATTATTTCAATAGAAATGATTTCTTATATATTATGACAAACCTTAGTAATTCAGACATACCTTATCATTTTGAAGCAAAATTTACTATCTTTTAGTTTTTTAATCTTATAAATAAGCTGTGTTTATGACAAAAGTGGTATTTTCAAAATAAAAAAATCACACAAACTTTAATCATAGTTTACAAATCATAGAAAAAGTCTATTTCTCTTAACAAATGAAAACAAGAATATTTTCTCGCCATGATAGGGACGACTACTGATTTTAGCCTTCGGAGTTACTACAGTAGTAAGAACTATCAAAGAGTCCGGCAATAAAACGTAACTCAAGATGATGCCTGCTTCTGCCTGATGTCTTTATTGATTCTGCCTAGGATGGAATTATTTCAATAATGGGGCGTAATATCTGAAATACCCCCGTTGCAGCAAACCTGCATACTCAGCGAATTTCCAGTGCAAAACAACATATTTCAATCCAACATAGTGAGATTTGACATGCTTTTGTAAGCTCCTTAAGAATAACATGGGGAATGAGTATGCAGATTTGCTGCTACGGGTATATTAAAACTGGGTAGTGTTAATTCAATATTTAGTAGGTCTGAACTAGGAGAAGCCATTTACCAAGTTTTATCATGATATGTTGAGAAATAAGCGAGATATAGAATTTTACTTATTTCCCATAAGGTTAACATTGGGACAACGTACTGTGTTTACCACTTTCAATATCTCGGTAACTAATGGACATAGAGTAGTGATTCAAAATACTAAATTGTTTGTTTTTTTGAGCTGAATTCAATGGTGCCAATAAAAATTTGATTATTTTTATTTTTCTATGTAAAAAACTCAAAAAACCCATTTTTGCGGGGGTTTACCCCCCTTTACCCCCCCTTCCGGTAGTCCGATTGGGCTGGATTACGAACTCGTCCGAATGATTACTACTTTACACATCTATGCCAAATTTCATTAAGATTGGACCATTTTTACGCGAGTTATCGTGCTTAAAGACACACATATATATATATATATATATATATATATATATATTTATGAAAATGAACGAATAGTGTTTTTTGCTTCTGGGGGCCCCAAAACGAAAAGTTATCATGGTTTCGGGTTTAGGTCTTCCCATGAGTACTACGGTAACAGCTTCTTCCCTATAGGGGAAATTCGCTAAAAAGACTTAAGATATTCTTCTTACAAAGTAAGCCTGTCAAAGTAAGTTGTTTAATGATTTTCTGTACAAAGAGCCCTATAACTTTATGCTCTCTTGAAAATTTCCGACATTTCCTTTGTACTCAAGTAAATGCTTCTGTGTTCAATGGTTCCAAAAATACCAAGGAAAAAATTGGGATTACAGCGTTATACACCTTGAAATTATTTATAGAAATCTCAATAGTGGATTTTGGAAGGTCAAACAGTAAATTTAAAATGCAATAGAGTTAAAGTAAAATTCCTTAAATAATACTCATAAAATGTAAAATGAATAAAAGTTAGATCTTTATGCCCAATTTTATACAGAATCAGAGTTTATCGCCCATATTGAGTCCTGAAACCAAATTTGCCACCATAAAAGGAGGAATGAATCATGAAAACGATATTGGAAATGATATTTCCATGCAAATGATATTGCAAAAGAACTTTTAAACCTGTATTTTATTCCTGTGGAGAAGATGACTCTTTGATATCTCATACCTTTTTCTTAAATCATCATCCTTCTTTCAACATAAAAGTCACATGTAAATGCAGTTTTATAAACAGTTTTACTGTGGTGAGTTATTTTACATTATAATTACTGTACAAGTTTTAATTACAGTTCTGGACTGCCTTACTGGCAGGTGGCAAAAAGTGGAAACTCTACAATCGTCTCCTAAATCTCGTGATTGCATTGAACTGTCAAAACATTTTTTATGTTTTTAAGGCCCATTAATGCTACAAAATTTGTTTTGCAATACTGTGCCGAAAGATGTCTTGTGCAATATGAGATGTAATTTTGAGTATTACTTCTACTAGGCCCTAATGAAAATATAACCTCTTCTTAGTCTTGCGCCAAGCTCTGCGGGAGCTTTAGCCATCATATTTGGTGTACGTTTAACATGAATTGTGTGACCTTGTTTAGATTTCACATTTATTGCAGGAGAGCTTGCAGCATAAACTTTCATATTGTAATTGTGTCTTTTACTTCTTAAACATGTGATCATATTATTGATTACCCATGCAACATATTTTTTTTAGAAAATTCTGAATACGGCGCACTCACTCAACCGCTAATACGGCAGTCCATAGCAACAAAAAGCAACAAAGTGTTAAAACAATTATTACATTTAAAATTACTTAGCAAATAAAAAGAGATGAACATGGTAGTGAGACAACACATACAAAAGTTTGGCCAAAATAAAATTGGATTACACTTTGATAAAACTGTGAAACAATTTACATAGTGTCTTAACTAACACTCCATTACTGATATCAGACCAAAGGACGATTGAAAACAAACTTTCATTGGTTAATGGATTGGTTTATAGCATCACACATCACTTTACTTTTAAGAATAGAACTGTAATCAATTTATTCATTAAAGGCTGTTGAAGTGGCAAAGAGCATTGGAGTTTATTAAATGGAATGAGTTTTGACGGAAACAGACATTCCGGTATCGGTGTTCTTTTGAACACCACAGAATAGCCGCTATGACAATTTTCATCTGTCACTTCCGTCCCATCTGCCGTCACTCATTCGATAGACAGCTCATCTACTTCGTTTGTGAGTTTTTTAAGGAAGTGTCACTCTTCAATGTTATCTTGACCAAAAATGTGGCTTAATAACTTAGCATCAATTCCAATAATGACTGAATTATAAAAACCAGGTGTGTGTTTTGTATTGGAGACTGCAGTTAGAGAAAAAAAGTACTTCCCTACTACTTCCCTCAAAAAAGTATTTATTTATAACTAAGAGATAGAAGTGTTTGAAAAATTGAAGAGAACAATTCAATTTTGATTTAATAAGCAACGGTGGTTTGTGTTTCATTAGAAATCAATTAATAAAAAAAAGTAGTAAATCCAAGCTAATTAATTTTGTGTCCCGTACCTGATAATCCATGTAAATATTCATCAAAATAATTGGGTTTTAATCTTTGCTGAATTTAAGTGCAAAAAACTGGATGAGCTGTTTAACCTCGTCTAAATTCTTTATTTAAAATTATGTAAGTAACAATATTAATAACAAAATCTAATGATTTGTCATTAGCCTAAGTGTACAGTAAAAATATACATTAAAGTAAACTTTGAAAACAAATTTTCAATATGAAAAATACTGACAGTTACCTTAATTGATGTTTTCTAATTTAAATAAATTATTGAAATAAATGTTTTAGGTGATTTTTATTTATTTGTAAATAATGGTATAAGAACAAGAGCTTAATCTATCAAATGTTCCAAATACTGTAAGCATTTCTTCCATAAATACAAGAAAAACAAATGCGTATGAGTTTGTTTTCATTCCTTTTATTTGTGTCTTTCTACAGCAGATATATTTTTTAACGTTTTGATCGGGAACGGTCCAAACCCGGGTCTTTTTACTATATAACAGCAACCCTTCATTAGAAAGCATCATTAATTCATAGCCCAATGACAAATTACAACTAGACCCAGTTTCAATCCTGGGCAGGATCAAAATTTAAGATCAAAATTTGGAGTAAACTATGTTCTTTATTTTGCACTTGGTGCTTTAGTTTGACCTCCAAACATCAGGGATCAAACCAATAACCCACTTGACATGGGCTCGATGTTGCAAACAAAATGTCATGATGACATCAGATCTACGAGAAGGATGAATCATAGTATGTTATGTGTATGGACTACATGCCATTTCCCATCAATACAAAATTGACACATGACATTTATCTGCAAAAAATGTCTTGGCTGTTCCATTTTTCAATAAGAAAATATCTGATCCATCATCATTGTAATATTATACTTTAATCAACATAAACAAGAAGGAGACAAAAAATTTTAAGAAATTTAATTTTGAAACAACATATTGTTATTTGGGTTTGCAGTATGATTGAATTACAATCAATAAAAAGACAAACCAAGGAAATGGATGCAAATTCAACCACTGATTAACCACTGTTTAAATAATGGTAAGTGAATAGCCTAAGTGTCTTTCAACAAAGCTCCAATAAATATAACAAGCTCCATTTAAAAACATATGCTACAAAATTCTATAGGAAAAGAAAATGTTGAGAAAACAAATTTATCTCAGAGAGACAAACGTGCTTCCAGAATGTCTCTTGATGTCATTTATTTGAAAACACATACTCCTTCATCCTATATTTCACGGCTCTTATTTCATTCTTGTTACTGTTTCTAAATTTAACAGCATTTACGGCTGAATACAATCACATAGTTCATACTTTCATGAATATATTTTTACCATTTGAATAGAATGTAATCTATAATACAAAGCCATGTTATAAAACTAAAATTCAACATGTCAATATAGTATGATAAATTAAAACATGTTAGCTGAGGTCGCATTCATACAGTTGAACATATCAATATCACAGTGACTGCAACTTGTAATTCAACGAACTGCTACAGTTTCACAATTGACCCGATGCAGTCCATTGGTTTTATTCGGGTCCTGATAGCCTGAGATTAAAACCACCAATCAAATGAAGATCATGCCTAATGCACTGGATGTCGCTTCATCACATTTGTTGCTGGCCATCTATTTTATGACTGACTGATTTTAAGCGATATTTTTTTAAGAATTAGAGGCTGATTATATTTTCCATTATTTTAAATCAATCAAAATAATAATAATTCTTTTAAATTATATGTTTTTGTTACAAAACAATAATTTGTATGAATGTTCTTTTTAAAGAGAAATTGATCCACGATAACTATCAATAACTAACGTAGATGACGCAAATAAGCTTGATCAGTGTTTACAATCAATAATTTTGTGTACCGTAATTAAAAATCATTAACATTAACAATTTACACTTCCCATAACCAACCAATTATGAAGAATTAAACTGTAAGAAGTTGATAAATCAATATAAAAGTGTTGACTGTAATGGATAATAAGCTTTGAAAAATAATATTGAAATTTATTGGAGAAGAAAGTGCTTTATTTTACACCTCAAAGTTAGAAATGAAAACATGCAGACAAAAATGTGTTTCTTCTTTTAGAGCGAGCAAGAATAAAGAAGCAGATAAGCTCGAGAACGATGGGTCGGAAATGAGTGACGAGGTTGGTTAAGGGCTCCTTACTTCACTCGACAAAAGAACACCGATGGTATTGTTGTATCAGCCGGATGATGTCAGAAGATGAGTCACTGTATTGCATATAATATTGAACAGTGACTTTCACTAAGTACACAAATACACATGGCTTTAGCGGAACCTTGAAAGTGACAACTATGCTATTATAGAACTTATACCGATATGGAATTTCTGACATATAATATGTTATTGCTACCTATATTAGAATTTTTTACCCTCAAAAATATTTCATGTATAATGAAAAGAAGGAAATAATTAAGAGAGGACCTTTTTATGAATGAAAAGAGTTTGAGTATTTTATGATGAATTTGCGGTAGATGAAACCGTTATTATCGATCAGCAGCATAGCAGTGTGTTAGCATTGCCACCTCACAAACTGAAGATCAACAGACTGACCCTAAGCACAGTTAAAATGTTCAATACAGAACCTAGTCAGTCACCATTTCTCATCTGGCTGTGTTAACAGTGAGTACTACCTAACAAAAGCCCATTTAAATTTAATACAAGATCATGGTTTAAATAAATCCGTAAATAAAAAAATGCATTTATTTTGAAAGTTTTATTAATTTAAATGATTTTAAAAATGTAAAAAAAAACAATAGCTTACCTTTTTTGAGGCAGTGTGTGATATTTGAGATGGGCATCAATTACCTGATTGGCTAAGTGGCAAAATGGTAACATTACCGTTCCACTATCTTAGGATCATAAAAAGTCCATCTTAGGCTTAGACACAAAAATATATTATTGCTACTCAAAAACTGGAACTTACTTGCCATATCACATCAAATCAAAAACAAATGGCACTAAAAAAAACCAACATCAAAATTAGCCAACAATAAAAGCCTACAACCACAAAAAATTTAAAGGCCAACTAAAAACATTTTTTATCGATGGATATTAAAGAGGTTTGTGATTCCAACCGATGAAACAGCCCTTTTTGGAGCATAGCCCCTGCGAACAATGACAGATCCTACCACTTTGGGGACACAGGACCCCAAATAAAGTCAAGTAGAGTCCAGAGAGGATATTTAACAAAAACAGATCCGAGGCCACAAGAGACACAGGACGCCAATTAAAAGTCAAACAACAGTACAGAAAGGGTGGTTACAGTAGTCGTGGTGGTCGCAGCCGGGACTCTTGGCCATAAGAGGCACAGGACGCCAAATAAAAGTCAAGTAGAGTACAGAGAGGATAGTTTACAATGACAGATCCTACGCCATAAGGGACACAGGACGCCAATTAAAAGTCATTTGCTGGGCACTGTTAAAAACAATAAAAAAACTAAACAACTAAAGGTGTTAACTGTAATGAACTTTTTCATCCTAGAATCTGCCTTGCATGCTAAAAGACAAAACCTGCAGAGAGGAACTAACATACACAATTATAACACTAGAAGAGCCAACAACATAGTACTTCTGATCCATGATCTCACACTCTATGAAAAACAACCGTCATATCTCTGAGCAAAATTCCTCAACTTCCTGCCAGAAGAGGTGAAAAACATCCAATGTGAGAAGAAGTTAAAAAAAAACCTCATTGCATGGCTGCATCAGCGCCCCTTCTACACAGTGGATAAGTTTGAAAACTGGAGGCAGAACTCTTAAAAACCACAGTCCTTTATATCTTTTGTATTAGTTTTAGTGACACATTTATTTTTCTCAATGAAAAATGTAAATAAAGAATTATTGTCTATTGCCTATTGTCAAATAACGGTAGGGAGAGGGTGGTTACCGGAGTCGTGGTGGTCGCGGTCGGGACTCTTGGCCATGACGCTGGTCCGCTTGCTGGGCATCGGCAGCGACGGCTTGGGTCGGTTCTGCATCGCGGCCAGGGCCTGCTGCACTGCCTCCTGCCGCACCTCTGCAACACAAGCCGCTACGTCAGACGTCACAAATCACAATGTCACAAACTACAATGTCACAAATATGAATGACACAAATCGGAATGTCACAAATCAAAATTTCACTAATCAGAATGTCACAAATCTATGGCCCCCACATTTGATTGTGGGCTCTATAACCAGGATCAGCCTTGGGCCTCCCATGTTCGTGTGCTATACTACGTTTCAAAAATTAAGTATATGTAGGTATAGATTTTGTAACCACAAAATTACAAATTTTATTTGAAATGATAATTGATGATAATGAATAATTAAGGTTATTAACTCGGATCTCGGATACAATCTAAAAACCAAACTTTATTGCCAAAATTACTGTAAACATAAATTTAAATAAATTATTCACTTTTATTTTAAGTACTGAAAGTACATTTCCATTTTGAGATTGATTTCTCTTGCTGACCAAGATTAAAATTCAATTGGGGCCCGAGCAAATATTGTGTGGGGCCCGAGCACACTATTGTATACTAACATGCAAACAACAGTGGCACATTTGCAACTAATTAAACCATAATTAACCTAAAATCTAGAATTAATCAAATCTATTTTACTTAACTTTATACAAATATATATATTTGAATTTTTTATCACGATCTGCTGTAAAATATTCTGCAATATATATAAAAGAAATTAAAATAGTAAGGGGCCCGGGCTCCCCAGGGGACAGGCCCTGTAACCAAGGTTGCACCAGCGCCACCCTCGTGGGGATTATGCACAAATCAGAATTTCACTAATAAGAAAGTTACAAATTATAATGTCACAAATCAGAATGTTCCAAATTAGAATGTCCCAAATTACAATGTTACAAATTATAATGTCCACAATCACAATCCCAAAGATTCAAGATTAAAAATTTTACTTCCTACTTTGTAGTATTTTTTTAATACAGCGAACTTAGATACTTTCAACGGATAGTATCTGTTCTGACGCGACGTTGAGTCACGGTAATACGCAAATTCGCAATGATGTGAATAGAATAAAACACTGTAATATAAAACTCTTGAGTTTATTGATACGTAATTAAAACACTTTAAATACAGTTGAATTGAAATTAAAACTTGAATAAATGCAATTAACCACTATATGAAAGGTTATCTGAAATGTATCGAGTCAAAATTATGAATGTATCGAATCTAATGTATAGAGCAACGGCAACTGTGTGCACGCGCCTGAGCCCGACGGTTGTTGAAACGGAACTGGGGTTTTTTAAGGGTTGAAGCGAGACCACGTGTTGCCGGACAATGGCTATCCCCACCCTTCCACCAGTAAGTCTCAACATCCCGCCCTTCTTGAAAGTACATGGACTTTCAAATACAATTCTAGGCTAAAATATGCACGAAAGATAATGAATTTAATTACATAAACAACATTGCAAGAAAATAACATAACATATGATACCTAAAATTGAATTATAATAAATATCATGAATTACATTGAATATTTGAATTTTAAACATACATGTATTATAAGCTTAATAATTACAAAATTCGCAAACATTATCACACTGAAATTATTGCAAAAAAACTATAATTGAATGAACATGATTATGAAACTGAAATAGTTCAATTGCAAAACTATTTAAATATAATTTGAAAACAAATGAAATGTCAGTTAAAATTAAACTTCAAGCGAATGTAAATAATATTGAAGATTGTATATTTACAAGAAACAAATCAAGAGAAATGTATTAATTTACGAATGCAAATTAAAATATTGTTTTGCAGTAAACAAATACAAAATAAATATACTGAATACATAAAATATATACATGAGGACAACAATCAGTTTATGATTCGTTACTGTTCTCTTGGGGCACTGGTAGGGGACACAGTTTGTTTATGGCGCGTGTCACTATCCCTCCAGCTGTTTTTACTGACACCACTCTCACTAGATTGTCTCTGCCGGGGTGGAGTTGAATGACCCGCCCAGTAGGCCACGAGAGCGAGGGTAGGTTGTCGTCCTTTAGTAGTACGAGGGTACCGACCTGGATGTCCGCTCTTGTAGTTTGCCATCTCTGCCTCTGCTGTAGGTTATTCAGGTACTCTCTGGACCATCTCGACCAGAAGTGTTGGAGTAGCTGTTGCACTCGCTGCCATCTGGATAGACGTCCTTCTGGGAGTAGTCTTAACGATGGTTCAGGGATCGCTGTGAGTGAGCCAAGGGTGAGGAAATGGGCTGGAGTTAAAACGGTCAGGTCAGAGGGATCATTTGACATTGGGGAAAGGGGTCGTGAGTTTAAGACTGCCTCTACTTGAATCAAAACAGTATTAAATTCCTCATAAGTAAGGGATGCATTTCCAATTACTCTTCGTAGGTGGTGTTTTAATGATTTTACAGCCGCCTCCCAAAGTCCTCCCATGTGCGGTGAGTAGGGGGGATTAAATCTCCAACGTATTCCTTCTTTGGCGGAAGCATCTATGATGGTTGACGCTTCGGCCTGCAAAAATGTCTGCAGCTCCTTTAATTCACGGTTAGCTCCAACAAAGGTTTTTCCATTATCAGAACTTATATCTGCGCATATGCCGCGCCGTGAAACGAATCGTCTGAGGGCACCAAGGAATGTTTCTGTAGTTAAATCGGCGACAAGCTCTAGATGTACTGCCTTTGTTGCTAAGCAAACAAAGATACACACATACGATTTTACAGACTTGGTGCCACGTCGCTTTGTTGGTTTGATGTAAAATGGCCCGCAATAATCGACTCCTGTGTGCAAAAAGCACCTCGCTGGAGATACTCTTGAACCAGGAAGATCACCCATTAACTGATTCGTATCCCTTGGTTTTGCTTTGAAACATTTAATACACCGAAGGGTTATTTTACGTGCTATATTGCGTCCATTTATAGGCCAGTATTCTTGCCGTACAGAGTACAAAAGGGCCTGTGGTCCACAATGAAGGTTTCTCAGGTGTTCCTCTCTCATGATGATTTCAGTTAGTTGGTTGTTTTTTGGGAGCAAAATTTGATGTCTTGAGTCGTATTCCAATCTTGATCCTTCTAATCGTCCGCCCACCCTGATTAATCCTGATTTGTCTAAAAATGGTGAGAGGCGTTGTAGATCCTTTGATGAAACTGATTTGTTATTTTGGAGGTGTTTGATGTCTTGTGGAAATGATTCAGATTGGACATATTTAAGGATTCTAATCTTTGCTTCATTCAAATCGATAGTATCCAATGGATCAGTTTTCTTATTATCCTTCGATTCGGCATTGTTAATGAATCTAAGACAGTATGCCAAAACTCTAGTCATTTTTGTGAAGGATGAATATTTTTCAACCAGATGTTCCATAGTTTGGTTTTCCTTATGTGAAGTTGTCAATGTAGCCACAATGTTTTTTCTCTCTTCTGGAAGATTAACTATTGTGCTGTCTGTGCTATTCTGTACAGGCCATTGGCACCTGCCGAATGCCAGCCATTCGGGTCCATTCCACCAGAGCTGTGATTGTGTTAAACACCTTGCTTGTGTCCCTCTTGATACTAAATCTGCAGGATTGTCTTGTGTTCTTACATGCCTCCACTCTCAATTTTTTGTGAAGTCTTGTATCTTGGCAACTCGATTTGCAACAAATGTTGTCCACCTGGCAGGTTCTGATCGAAGCCATGCTAGTACGACTGTTGAATCCGTCCAATATGTAATCCGTTCCGTTGGAACGTCTAAGGCAGTAGCTACACGTTGCATTAGTTCGCTAAGTAAAAGCGATGCACATAGTTCTAGCCTGGGTAAGGAGACAGTTTTTAATGGGGCTACTCTGGACTTTGCGCACAAAAGACTGATCTTTACATTGCCTTTCGTGTCTTCATGTCTCAAGTAAATGGCGCTTCCGTAAGCCTTTTCGGAAGCATCTGCGAATCCATGCAACTCAAAGGGATTTGCTTGGTCTGAGAGGGTAACCTGTCTGTCAATGGTGACGTGGTTTAAGTCGTTTAAACACTCAGACAGTTTAATCCATTCTGTGTGGATAAGCATTGGGAGTGCTTCATCCCAGCTTAAATTTTGTTTCCACAGCTCCTGGAGGTGCATTTTTGCTCTTACAATTACTGGTGCAACTAATCCTAATGGGTCAAAAAGGCTAGCTATTTCCGAGAGAACTGTTCGTTTGGTTAGATGCCTGTTGTTTTTCAGTTCTTCTCTATGCTTGTGTTTGAAATTGAACTGATCTCGTTCTGCGTTTCACCATAACCCTAATGTTTTCACAGTAAGATCATTGTCTGAAGGTAATGATTGATGTTGCTGTCCAGGTGGGAATTGGTCTCTCTGTGAGTGTAAATTTGAATTCCACTTCCGCAGGTTGAATTTACCTTTGGATAGCAGTTGAGTCAGATCTCGTTTGAGTTGTATTGCACTTTCTTCACAGTCTGCTCCTGTTAAGATGTCATCTACATAAAAATCTCGTTTGATAATAGCAGAAGCGTTCGGAAAATTAGATTCTTCGTCTTCTGACAATTGAACAAGTGTTCGTGTAGCTAGGTACGGTGCTGATGCTGTGCCGTAAGTGACGGTGTTGAGTCTGTACGTTTCCAGTGGGTCTGTGGGAGATTCTCTCCATAGAATCTTGAGAAGGTCTCTTTGGGAGGTGTCAATGTTAATTTGTCTGTACATTTTTTCTATGTCTGCCGTTAGTACAATGTTGTGAGTTCTGAACCTGAGAAAGATTGAGACAATGTCATTTTGGACTGTTGGACCAACCATTTGTATATCGTTTAGTGACAGACCAGAAGTGGTGTTCGCAGATGCATCAAAAACCACTCTTAATTTTGTAGTTGAGCTGGATGGTTTTACCACGGCGTGATGAGGCAGAAAATATTCTGGTTCTGAATTTGAATTTTCTTCTACAAGTTCCATATGATTTAACTGTTTGTATTCGTTAATGAAGTCACAGTATTGTTTGTGTAGATTTTCGTCACGAGCCAGTTTTTTCTCCAATTGTGTGAACCTCTTCTTTGCTATTTCCTTTGAATCACCAAGCTCATGGGGTTCAGTGTGAAAGGGCATTGACACTGTGTATCGTCCATCCTCTTCTCTACTTGTGGTTTTAATGAAATGCTCTTCACATTTTTGTTCTTCAGAAGTGAGATGGGTCTTCGATGTTACTTCTTCTATGCTCCAGAATCTCTGCAGTTGTGTGCTAATCTGTTGATTTGTAGTCAACATGCAGGATGTGGGTTCATTATATGGTTGTTGACTGCTGCAATCTACCTTACCACCTACTATCCAACCCAACCTGGTTTTTTGTAGTGTCGGGAGTCCATGAGCCTTGAGCTGTCCTATGCACAGTATTTCTAGGAATATCTCTTGTCCTAAGAGCAAGTCGATTCGCCCTGATTTTGCGAAATCTGGGTCAGCCAGTAAAATGTGGTTAGGAATTCTGAGGTGTTCTATATGTACATGCTCCTTGGGAAGGTCACCTGTAATTTTTGGAACGACAATAAAGTTCAACTCTGCCTTATAGTTACTTGCACATGATCTTACAGTAGCACGTGTAGTGCCCTTAGCGTTAATTGGTATGTTATTTACACCTAACACCTGGCATGTGTTTTTGGTTCTTGAAAGCCCTAACTGTTGACTAACATGTTCTGTGACAAAACAAGATTGTGACCCATTGTCTAACAAAGCCCTACAACGAAATTGTTTCCCGCTAGGACTTATGAGATCTACTAATGCCGTTGACAACAACACTGTGTGTGAAGTGGCCTTGCTACTGGCAGCTGTGTGGCCGCTGTACTCTACTGCATTTAGCTCTGGGGATTGTTGTTTCTCATAATTGGTGTTTGAATTGTGGTTTTGTGTTGATTTGTTATCAAGTGCAGGAGTTGGTTTAGTGTCTGAATGAAGAATAGTGTTATGTTTTTTAGAACACTTCTTACAAACACTTGGTGAAGTACATGCAGGTACCTTGTGGCCAGGTCTTAAGCAATTAATGCATACACCAGCCTGTTTCAGTTTTTGATACCGTTCAGAGGTTTGTAACTTGAGCAGATCTTTGCAAAGGTAAATGGGATGTTTCCCATTACACAAACGACAATTGTTATTGCCTTGTACCATCATGAATGTTTTCGGTTTTGGTTTAAGCCATGAACTAGAACTGCTTGCATTAGGTTTCTGTACTGTTGTACTGTGGGTTGTTTCTAACATTTGACACCTTCTTTGTAAAAAATCAATTAACTGGTTGAATGTTGGCATGATGTCCGGTTTTGTAGATAGTTCCCAATCTCTCTGTAATTTAGGATTTAGTTTTCCTGTAATTATTCTTAGAAGAAGTGGGTCCCACCCATCGGTAGCTAAATCTAATGCCTTAAGGGCACGTACGTGTCTTAGCACTCCGTCAAGTAACGGCCGGAGACAGGAAGCAGTTTCCTTGTCTGCTGCAGGTAAATCAAAGATTGCATTTACATGGTTCTGTATGATGATTCGTTTGTTTTCGAATCTGTTTGCTAGTAACGTTCTAGCTACAGGGTAATTGCTTGCACTTAGTTCTAGTGATTCTAGTACTAGAGCAGCCTCGCCCTTTAATGCTGACTTTAAGTAATGAAATTTATGAATATCACTTAATGATTCGTTTTCATGAATCAATGAATTAAAAGTTTCAGAAAATGTAATCCAGTCCTCATACCTTCCGGTGAATGAAGGCATGTCTATTGATGGAAGTTTTACTTGAATTTGGTTTGGTGATGGATTTGGATTATTGCTATTACATGAAGAACTGTTGCTGCTTGATTGAGTTTGTGTGGATTGACTTTGAATGAAGCTTTCAGCTTTCCCTGACAGTGAACAAAATAAAGTTTCAAATGAATCTCTCTCGTCATCATCATCTTGTGAAGGGTCGTCTATATTTAAGAGTTCAATTTGAGTTTGAATGTTTTCAAACTCATTGAAAGCTGTTTGCAATATTTCTAGTCTAATTTTGACCTCGTTCACTGTTGGGGATTGTGTCTCAAAATATTTCTGAAATCTGGTCAATTTCGCTTTACATTGACCCCGTTTGTGAATTAACACCTTAAGCTGATTTGAATTATCCTCTGAATTATTATCGTTAGGCATTGTGTTTAGGTATTGGCTTTAAACTCACAATGGATAATAATCATAAATGGAAATATAGAAATGAAAGATAAAAATGGAATTGGAATGGAGTTGTTTGTAAACAGAGGAAGAATGAATGACAGTCAGCTGAGGGTTGTTTTGGGTCAGTAACAGGAGAGGGAATGAATCGAATGAATGGTTATAGAACTGAGTGTGGAAGGGATCAGAATTTATGACAGGGCGACTCACTCACTGAAGACCTGCAGGGCCGATCGTCGTCCAGGGCTGGGGCTGTATTCCACGAAGGCAGGAACAAAGACTCTGGGTGACGGAAGGGTGCGAGGGTCGCTATTGTCCCGATCGCCAACACTCCGCTTTCTCCTCCAACACTCGACAAACTGTCTTCAAAAACTTTGTCGTTTGATCAATAGCACAATTCATCCACAATGTAGTCACTTGTTGCCGAATAAAATATCCGGCCCGCCGGAGGACCAATGTTCTGACGCGACGTTGAGTCACGGTAATACGCAAATTCGCAATGATGTGAATAGAATAAAACACTGTAATATAAAACTCTTGAGTTTATTGATACGTAATTAAAACACTTTAAATACAGTTGAATTGAAATTAAAACTTGAATAAATGCAATTAACCACTATATGAAAGGTTATCTGAAATGTATCGAGTCAAAATTATGAATGTATCGAATCTAATGTATAGAGCAACGGCAACTGTGTGCACGCGCCTGAGCCCGACGGTTGTTGAAACGGAACTGGGGTTTTTTAAGGGTTGAAGCGAGACCACGTGTTGCCGGACAATGGCTATCCCCACCCTTCCACCAGTAAGTCTCAACAGTATCAATAATGGAAAGTGTACTAGTGGTCTTTTCCTTGATATAAAAAAGGCTTTCGACACAGTTGATCATGATATTTTGCTAGGAAAATTATATAAATGTGGAATTAGGGGGGTAGTACATAAATGGTTTAGCAGTTACTTAAATAAAAGACAACAGTGTGTCAGGATTAGTAGAGACGTTAGTTTTATGGGAGAAATTAAGTATGGGGTGCCACAGGGATCGGTTTTAGGAGCAATTCTATTCATAATTTTTATTAATGATTTTTGTAATGCTCGGTTAAATGGAAAGATAACTGCCTTTGCTGACGATACAGCTCTCTGTTACTCAGAAAATTCTTGGAATTTAGTGGAACAGAAAATCAGCCAAGATTTAGGAGCCATAAAGTGGTGGTTTGCAGTAAATAAATTAGTTTTAAATGCTGATAAAACGACATACATTAATTTCTCTTTAAGACAGACTATCAATTTTTCAGACGACTTGTTGTACAATTGTGATGATTGTTTATTACAATCTTTGTTTTGTGGCAATTGTTCTAAAATTAAATCAAGTACCAGTACGAAATATCTGGGAATTTTAGTTGATAGTAAATTAAACTGGAAGCTGCATTTGGCAAAACTCAAAACTAGAATAATGGGTAGCATTCGTCTTTTTTACTTTCTAAAAAATATTTGTCCTCTCAAAATTTTAAGAAGTTTATATTTTTCATTTGTTAATAGCAGACTTGAATATGGGTTGGTATTTTGGGGTGGAACTTATATAACAAATTTAAAATCAATCATTATTTTACAGAAGCTTTTTGTAAAGGTTATTTGTAAGAAATCCAAATTTGAGTCTTCATTTCCATGTTTTGTAAAACTAAACATATTTCCATTACGATCACTTTTTGTGTTTAAAGTTCTTAAGCTCTTCTGCAGTACAGCAGATTTGTATAGCGAAAGCAATAGTTATAAATCAAGATTAAGAAATGTAAGTTTACAACATGTCCCGAAGCCAAATCTAACGTTCTTTACACAAACTTATCAGTTCATTGCACCAAGAATATTTAATCAACTTCCAAACAATATTAAATCAATAAATAATCATAAAAAATTTCTAAAAGAACTGAGGAAATGGCTTAGGACAGTTAAGAATGCAGACGATTTGTTACGTACAGTGTCATAGATTTCATTCGAGTGTTATAGGTTAGAGTTAGCCTCTATTTATTAAAAAATATATTCATGTTTTGTATTTATACTGTATATACAGGAAATTGAATGTTTGTCTCTTATTCTATCTATATTTTATAATATGTCTGTAGATTAACTAATTGTATTGTTGAGTGTTTGTTGTAGGTAACAGCTTTGAAATTGGTTTTAAGTTTAGATGCAGTATTGATTTTTTTCTAGATTACTTTATTAATTTTTATTGAAGTATTAGTGTGGGGAAAGCACAAGATTTTGTAGGTTAGTTGTATTTTTTACTATCGTTACATCAAATTTGTTGTTTACATTTAAATGCTCCGAACTCTACTAAATAATGGTTATATTTTGTAAAGGAACCCCCAAACAGACATTTTATGTCTTGGGGGCCCTATTTTTCATCTGCGCATACACAATCTTCTGAGGTCAGCCTGGTTTTAATTATTATTTTTAATTTTGTATGTGTCTCTTTACCAATATATTGTAAATGTTTGTATGTATGTGCAGAGAAAATAAAGATTTATTTATTTATTTATTTATTATTTATTTACTTAGGAGGGGAGGGGGGTCTCAGGGTGCTTAGGACCCCCCCCCCTCCAATATGCAATAACACGTCCGTGAAAATCCTATAAAAACAATAAGGAACACTGGGGACAAATTTATTTTATATTTCTTTATTTCTAACGATCTTGAACTTGTTGAATGCTAATTTATTGCTCACATCATTCATGTATGTGAAGCATGACTTGTACTGCACTTGCTATGCATTTTGTTGTTAGCCCTATAACAAACTTAGCAGCCTGCCGTTGACTTAATCCTATGTATTTTATTGTGTTAATTTGACAAGATCTATTTCATATTGTTGTTTAATTATCAATATCTATCTATCTATGTATCTATCTATATATCTATCTATCTATCTATCTATCTATTCAACTTTTCGATTGATGCCCTTTTTATTATTAAACAATCACACACTTTCTAAATCCCAACCAAAACTTATTCTGAAACGTCCTGAAGATGAAGATAAAGGGTATACCAATGTATCTATCTATCTATCTATATATTCAACTTTTCAATTGATGCCCATTTGATTATTAAAAAATCACATACTTTCTAAATCCCAACCAAAACTTATTCTGAAACGTCCTGAAGATGAAGATAAAGGGTGTACCTAATGTTTGAAATTAACCCTGTTTCTATAGGCCCTAAGTAAAAGTTGACTGAAAGTATTGCAGACTTAAATCTCATCAAGAATATTGATAAATTACTTCAGGAATTCTTAAAAACTAAACTTGACTAAAACTTCACATTCCATCACCTGGATGTATTGCAAACATACCCAACACCTTTATACTAACATGCCAAAGCGGAATCAGGCAGGTTATAATCAGCAATGATAATGTGTGAAAGAAGGTGAAACTTCAGACTCCTCACTAAATGACCATATTTATAATATAAAATCGGATTCATAATTTAATTTGATTAATTGCAAAGAAAGAGATTTATATTAAGGAGAGGCAACTCTTCCTAGTTTATTTTTGCAGTGTAGAGCAATCCATTGAAGAAGCTAAGCTACAAATAAACCATGCCATCCAGCTATGACTAATGAATCTATAATTTAATCACTGATGAGCTTCAATGATTAAATGGGAATGAACTTTGATTTGAACCAATTTTGCTGATGGAATTGATTTAAAAACCCAATTATCTCGTGCAAACCACAACAATGATGATGCAGATTATTCTTCTTTTTTTTAATAATGGATGAATAAAATTTATTGAAAACATTTAAGCACAAAGGCTGTCTACAGGTACTTGGCCATTTTCCTCATGACGATTATACACAAAGCCATTCTGTGTATTTGACAGCTTTGAACAGCTTTATTGGTCTTTGATCAAACAAACCTACATATGAACTTTGAACTACTGCTCTCTATAATGTAACGGCTGTGACAGCTAATGTTCTATGTTTGTACGGATAATGTTCAACGTTTAGAAGTTATATTGCCATCCAGCTAAATTACTCCTAAGTTACAACAAAGTTCAGTTGTTGGTTTAACTACTCGTATCACCCAGTGCTTCTAAAATTATGGTGATTTTAATTTCTGACAGCTGGTAAGGTATTATTTTCAAATATATTTTAAACTTAATTACCCTTATCTCAACCATTAATAAAATTAGAAAAATATGTTTATCAATTTTACAAATAAATTAATTAAATATTAATGCTATTTCAATTTTATTACGTTCTTCATGGATGATGAATCATTGCCCTAGTCTTAGGTGCCAATAATTTTTAACTTTTCGATGAAAATATTTTCACTGTGGATTGGAAAAAAATCCCATGGAAAAACTATTACAAAATGCCTATGAATAGTTCCAACAAATCAGAAACAGACACAACCAATAAGAGCATAAATCTATTGGGCATTTCAAATAAATTTCAAATGTTGAATAACCAATTGTATTATTTTTTAATGAGTGCATAAAATCTGATTTCATCCTTCATCGATTATCTATTGGATTGCAACCTTGTCCAATCAATGTATTTGCAATATAATTGTTCTTTTTAGTACCTCTACAGTGATTACTTTCTTTTTTGAATGAAGATCTTAGCTTACTACATAATAATACCAACCTCAAAACTTGTACTGCCGAAAAACCAGATCCAAATGTGGTGACATTCCAACAAGCACATGAGTGTAGTAAACACTTAGCCCACTATTCACTATATCACACCGCTTACTGTAGGCACTCCCATCCATCAGCATAAATGAAATCTGCATGTACAATCCCACTCCACACCGTGCACTACAACCAACTGCATCAGTCTGCTAGCTCTAATGTCTGCTAGCAGCCGGTCCAGCAGCGAGGTGTAAACAGGAAGGCCGCGGTCGCGCCACTGCCGCCGACTGGTGACTGATAACCAAGGTCACGGCCTTCGTCCCGACTGATAAGAGAGCCCCCCCCCGCACCATCACCATCACCCACCTCCTCCGAAAATCCCCCGGCTGACTCATTCATATTTTAAAAATCTGCGAACCTGAGCATCGATATTAATCAGACCTAATGGAAATACGACCTCTAAACTAATAGCCTTTTATTGCCTACTTTAATACGAAAAACAGCGTTTTAAGCGAAATTCTACCTCTTTCGCGTGTCGCTATATCGGTTTTTAACGCATAGCGCTTCTCGCCAGGTTTGCACCCTTCCCCCCAAGTTATCAACCCCCGGCGAAAGTGACTACATCAGTTTCCTGAATCAACCAGGTCCATATTACAACAATCATTAAAAATATTGCGTAATCCATTTGTGCATGCTCAAAAACACACAGGTTTTGGGAGTAGGGAGCGCCATACTGCGGGACTCTTTTGCCATGCTAGCGCCTTCACGGCAACCCGCACTACGTAGCTGCGTGCGCTCGACCGGCGATGCATTGGCCTTATGGCCAGTTACTTATCCAGGTCTGATTAATATCGATGAACCTGAGCTGAGCGTTGCCACAAAAAATCCAGAACCTTGTTTTGTACTCTAAATGATTTTTAAAATACGTTTGTTCTCAAGTGCTCACTTCCTAAAAAGTTGGTTTTCAAGACTTGAGTTGTAAGCTACCATACGCGTTCACACAATCGTAAGAACGAGATGAATGGCTGATTACTGTTTCCGTTATGAGACGGAAGTTGATATTCTTTCGTAATTACAATAATCTGAACTAAATAATCGATAAGAAAGGGAGTAATCAATCCATAACCTAAATAGTTCGCCGTTAATGTATTCATAGAGCTATGAACAGTACTACCCACATTTGAGTTTCAGCGAATCGCTCTCGATGTTTGCGGTTCCATTAAGTTTAAAACGATGGACCATCCCGCAAACAACTCCAAACATTGCTCAAATTGTGCAAATAGATAAAAATATTTGAAAGGGGATGAAGAGTATGGATTAAATAACAATTGCATAGAAGCTCACTGCCTAGTCGATTTTGCGTTATCAGCCGCAAATAACACCGGGATAAGAGAAACAGTAATGTAATTCGGTGCAAACATTTTACATAATGCTGACCTTTCTTTGAACACTGACGCTTTCAAGCGAAAAATGTAATTTTAATTCGAACTGATGAGTCATGACATCAAGATAATGCGGGTAGGAAAATAAAATTAACAATGGCCGATCGGGCGATAGTTTTTCTTTATTTAATAATCTCTTTTTTATGAAACGTACTCTATATAATTAGGAAAATATAAACCCATGAAAAAAATACCAAGTTCCATATTTCCAGATTTTAATTAGCTTAGTACGAAATTAAGACTAATCAATTTCAAAGAGACCACGACAACTGAGGTGTTTTGGACGTGACACATTACGGAGCGCCTGCAAAGCCTACGCGGCGGCCCGCAGCACACCGGCGTACCGCAGTGTGCGACTCAAAGTTAATTAGGCGCTGGAAAACCCGCAATGCTCTCTCACACACCCACACGTAAGAGGGGTGTGATTCTCTCACCAATTACGTAAAGGAGTTAATAAAAAAGTATTAAAAATATGTATATTGTTAAAATATTTCCTAGGATTAATATTATTCCATTCAACTATCCAATACAATAGTGCATTTAAATGCATGGTAGCCATAGAGTAATAAGTAGTAGCATAGATACAATTTAACACGTTGATATTAAGAGGAGGTTGGATAGACGGGTGCTGCTAATAGAATGATGCGGCGAAGCTTGAAACTAGATTGCTCCGCCGTATGTAATGCGCGAAATAGTGCCGTTTGCCGTGTGTTGAATGGTTAATTTTCATCACAAGTCAGCTGATCGCTAGCAATTCCTTCAAATCAGCGAGAACAGAAGCTCAAATTTACCTTGAATTTTCGCTTGACATGCTTTTTGGTATGCGAGAATTTGTCGTTGTTATTAATTAGATAATTTCGAAAGCCGAATATAAGAAATCTTAATTAAATTATATATCGGACGTAGGAAGCCGATTTTCGATAAATTTGATAAATGACGTAAAAAACGCAATCAAAAGGTATTTTTTTAATTTTACAAAAAATGGCTAGTTTATGTGAAAATTTAATTCCTACGTCCGGTAGAGTTTAAAAAGAGCTTTAATTTGACATATAAACTTTAGTTTTCCGTCCAAAAATAAACGAGAAATCCCGCATACCAATTAACATTGGTTCTTATGGAGTATAAATCCAATATGGCCGCCAACTCCAACCTCCTCTTAAGGGAAGCCTTCTAATCTTGAATTTAAAAAATTCACGGAAATACTGAATTGGAGCATTTATTTAAGTTCTAATTTCACTCAGAATAAATCTAATGGCAGCATTAATTCTTCCCTGGTTTCTTCTGAATAAACAAAGGACAGTCTTCATTCCATGATTCCTCGCCGAATTTCGAACTATTTTTTAATAATATTAGTTTAGACCTTGTAGATGAGCTCTTTTACATTGAGATTAAAATAGGTGATGCACTTTTGAAATTCCATTTACTTAATAGAACACAGTTGAACAGGGTTGTTTTTCTTTTTTTCTAAAATTGGTATCACTATGTAAATAAAGGAGGACAACATTTTATCCCTGAAGTAAATCGAATTTATAAAATATTGCTTAGAGAGTGTAGGCAAACTAATTAATGTTTGGGTGTGTGCAGGTACGATCTGTTTCAAATTACTTGGCCCGCAGGCAGTCCGTAAGCCCAATGCTACAACGAACAATAGTCTTATGGTCGGGCTG
Source organism: Flexamia atlantica (assembly GCA_035578135.1). Classification (NCBI taxonomy): domain Eukaryota; kingdom Metazoa; phylum Arthropoda; class Insecta; order Hemiptera; family Cicadellidae; genus Flexamia; species Flexamia atlantica. Next base: position 29,513,468 of record JAQJVK010000008.1, on the reverse strand, counting down.
GGCTACTTCAGTTGACTCAGACCATACACAAAACTTGCCCGGAGGCGACGCGCCAGTGCAGCCAGCTGCAGGCATTGGATCATTGGATGCAGCCAGCTACAGACATCATTGGATCATTAGATGCAGCAGCTACAGACATCATTGGATCACTGGACTTTCGCCAGCGCGCACGTCGCGCATACCAAACCGCGAGCTATCAGATGGTTGTGGCAAGACTTCAAAATCATCAATACATACTAAAGTGAAGGTATCAGATCGGTAGTGACAAGACTTCAAAATCATCAATGGCTGGGCGAGGTGAGTATATTCGTCTGCAAAACAACGACAACGACGCGCTCCGGATGTAATAAACTGTTCACTGTTGTCACCAGCGATGTGAACTGCAATCAAAGACTGCGACTGAACATTGAGGTTCTAGCTCACTTGTATGGCAACTGAAAGTTTATTTGCAAGAGTACGCTTTGAGTATTGATGTTGAGGGGGGTTTATATGATTATCATGATGATACTGTGTTGTTGCTATGCTATAACTGAATATTCGTTTTTGGTTTAATCGAGGGATTTCTGTTGGAAGCAAAACTGTTGTTAAGGCGATAATAAAGGATTGTAGATCAAACATGATGTAATCGTAGACGGTTATTAGATTTTTCTTTCATCAACTATATATGATAATTTATTATCGTTGAAGGATTGTCTATTAGTTTTAAAATTTTAAAACTTAATATATGCTTAGGATGACAGATGATTTTCCTCACTAACAAATTAACAACTAATGGGATAACAAACTAAAAAGGAAAAAATAACACATCAGAATTTAAACTCTAAAAATACTGATACTGCACAATGAGGTAAGATAGTTAAGACTATTTCTGGAGTTTCCTATAGGCTGAAATTACAACATTAGATAACTTGAATATATGAAAAAATATAAATTTAAAAATATAGACTTATTTTTAGGCATCGTGTTTAGTTTATGATCTCTTATATTTAATTTTATTACACCCAACGGAATGGGGTGTACTCGAAATATATTATACTTTAATGTTTTGTTTCTTTTCATTGTCCACCCCCAAATCCTTAAATTGTGTTGGATCGATTAATGTTTTAAACTATAGATTAACGTATGAATTACTAATTACCTAAGCTTATTCGTTATTTATGCTCGCCTGAAAATTTGAAACACCTCATTAAATTGTTATTATTTTAGACATATGCAAAAATAAAAAATATTTCCTTGAGCACGCTTCGCCCCATCGCTATCTTACCAAATGAAATTGTCGAAAGAGATTAGATGATTGGATCTCGGGCGGATAATATTAACCTTATTGGAGCGGACGGCAGCCGAAGGAACAATCTGGGAGCTCCCAGTTGGTTAACATTCATGAACTTCGACACCGAGTTGATAGCGAGCAAAACTGTCGGCGCTCGCATCTTATAGTTTCTAGGCTATAGTGGTAAGGAGTATTGAGTAATAAGAAGTACGGAAGAATCACTTAAGTTTTTCCTTAACGAATTATCTGCAAGGTTGTTTGGTAATTCATACAATCGCAAACATCGGCATACGAATTAAATACTTTCAGGCCCCTTAAATACTTTCAGAATTTAAATAACTACTCAAATGAACCGGTGCACTCTCAACTCAGTTCTAGTTTTCTAATAAACGGTATATCATGTAGTAGCAGTTGACAGGCGACTCAGAGGTCGGCCAGGTCGCTTTGTCCGCCAAACGCCGAATTTACTATCGGTGTTCTGCCGTTCACTTCCGCCTCCGCCGAGTTATGCCGGGTGTGTCGGGGGGTTATGAACGACGCTGGCGCTGGGCAGGTCTGGTGCTCCCCGCAGCGCCGCGCCGCGCCGTGGCCGCGTTATCGCTAGCATATGATACAGGACTGTGCGGTAGTGTTTGGCGTAAGGGAGGTGCAGGGCCGGTGACAGGGGGGCAGGGGGCAAATGCATAGGGGCCCGGGCTCGGAGGGGGCCCGGAAACACGGAAAAGGGGCCTGAAACGGAAGAAAAGGGGCCCAAAAGCACACGAAAAGAGTAAAAAAGGTCGCTAGTTCTGAGGGTCAGGGGTTGAAGATTGCACAGGGGCCCGAAAGCCCTGTCGCTGGGCCTGTAGTCTGCACAGTTAAATTTAATATCTGAGGGAAGCAAATATACATATTTTTATCTATTGTATCTCTACTTATTATTCATCGAGCTAAATAATATTATACCTAGAAATGCCAAATATATTCTTTCCCACTAATGTGCTTATGAAGAATTCACACCAAATAGTTTATGCCGATTCATATACAGGATATTCCGGAAACGAAGGTTCGACTCTCACAATTTTCTCTTTTCAACCAATATCAAAATGTATATAGTTTTAAAGGTCTTACTAAAATTAATACGTCCGTGGAAAATTAATAAAATAATCTCATTCGGTTTGAAAACTATCCCTAAAAATGAATGTTTGTTTTGAAAATTAAAAAAAATGAAAATGTTTTGAAAACTATTAACCGTATCATTACTTATCGTTATTAGACAACTATATTTTCTAAATTACGTTTTTTTCTGAACACAAGATGATTTCTCTTTTCCTGTCTGTTTTTTTTTATTTCATTATTTTTTTTATTTATTCCAACGCTGAACTGGCAAGAGACAAGGCCAACGTCCACGCAAGCCAGATTCTTGCTTTGACTATTCAAAAGTCCGTTTTCAATTCCATAGTTTTTTTTACATAATTGTACTTCAATGACACAATAAAGATATTCCTCCATTTTTTTCATTTCCCTGATACCTCATTAAACATTAAGTTATAAAATTAAATTATGAACGGTTAATTATTTTAGTACGATGTCCTTCCTTATTCACCCACCAGACGTCACGTTTACAGACTCTGAGCAAGGCAGGTGAAGCAACGTAGTCTCATCTCATAAACGTATTTGCCTTTTTTCGATCCTCTCGCCCGGTTTCAACTCTAATCTGATTTCAACGTGGAGCTTTCGGACGCTTCTTTGGATGTCCTGCGCTACCAAAATATTTGCACACGTATATTCAATTTTGAACCCTTTCCTGTTCTGTTCCTTACTGTATTCGACAATCTAAAAAAACTTATAATTGTCGTATTTCGGTTCTTATAATTACATAGCAAGCCTTGCAATGACATAGCAAGTCTTATAAAACACTTAGGTAACACTTAAAAACCAATTTCTTTTATAAAATTTAAATTACCTGTTGCCATAAACTCATCAAGTGATGATGTTCTAGTTGGTAATTTAAACCTTATAGTTAAATCGGTGATCCAGATGCTATAGTGCGATTAATTTATTTTGTTAATTATTCCACAACGTCAACTTTTAAATTGAATACATCCTCAAACGTTAATGCAACATTGTTCTTTATAGCTCATTTGAAAAATAAGTATATTTCTGCGATTCCATTGAGCATAATTAATTAATTGTGATTTTTCTTTTGGTTTGGTTGTAAAAAAACCCCAAACAAATTATCAAATAAATGTTTGTTACTTGTGATAGCATAATCATTCTCAATCGCTAGACTGTTCCTTTCTAATGGGTAATAAATCAACGATTTAGGTTTTATGTTGCAGAGACTGTAGCTGATTTGAAAGTTAACTTTGGCCTTATCAGGAGTAGGTGGAAAAGCGATAATTTTCGTCACTGGAACGAAGTAGTTTGAAGTAATAAGCTAAAAATCGCGCTGCCAGCTGTTACGCGAGTCGCACCACAGAGAACCTGTGTACTTTACTGCCCGGCGTTATCGTCCTCATATCACACTACACTCCACTCTCGGTGACAGCGAGGTTTATGATCTTGTTCTGAAAGCGATTCGCAGTTCCTGCTCTGCCGGTGTCCTGCTCAACAGGCGATTAGTCGTTCTGATTCTTATGTAAACGCTTTGGTTGCAGGCGATGTTCTAAATTATTACTTTGAGGTCTAATGTTTAATTTAGGCGTATTTTCATGGTTCATTTGTGTTCAGGAAACATGCACTGATAATAATGTAAGTTACTAGTTATGTTCATATAACGAACGGATTTTTAGGAAATAAAATGTTTACTACAATTCAAACGTATTTATATGTCTTTTTAGAGTTCAGAAAACATTGCATTGGTAATAGTTTAAGTTAAATGTTATATTTGCCTAACCAACTGCTTTTTAGGGAATATAATATGTGATAAATTTAACTAGGTGATTTCGCTAAAATGAATAGAAAAGATTTAATAACAAACTACATGATTTTGCGGGTTCTTTAAGTGCCTACCACCTACATAGTGCCAAACAGTCTTCAAAATCAATACGAAAATTAATATTTACAAAAATTATGGCGTGTAACATATAAATATAAAACTTTGTTGGTCACTTGGTCAGGATTGATAATTTTATATTAGAACTGAAAGAAATTAATTGCTTTAGAAAATATAGGGTGTACAGTAAATGCCAATGAATTCCACAAAAATAGCCGCCATATTGAAACGGATCAAGATACACATTTTAAGACATTCAAACTTTAAACCCAAAACGTGCCACATTTAACTGTTACAGGTTTCTCTGGCTGCTTTATCCAGTGGTGGCAAATTGTCCAATCTAATCAATATCTCCTAGGTGGAAGAATTCGGCTAAAATCAATTTGCGCAGGTTACAAATTTCCTTAATTTGATTGTCCGTCCAAGCATGTCAGGTAACATTTGTAGGAACACTCGAAGGATCACACACAGCATCTGCACAACGGGATCTCAACTCAATTAATATTGGTGCGATCGAGCCAGTCTACCACTACATTCCATTAAGATTACCTCGCATAATTTAACTGTCGATTATCTGTGAAACAGCATTTAGTAACTCAATTAAACATTACTGTGGTTCTCGTTAGTGTATAGTTAAGTAATCTCTATTTGCTCGTGAACAACCTTTGCGTTACAGTGCATAACAGTACAATCAGTATAGTAATTGAACATTACCTGTTTATGTATATTTTTTATGTTATAACTGAACAAATTAAAATGAATTAAAAGGCTGTTAAGCTTGACTTCATACAACTTTGCGTTTATCCGAAGGAATGTTAGGTTTTCATCCAATGTGCTTCCAAGTGAGAGAGAACAAAATAAAAGTCTACGTAAAGCAAAACAAAACGTGAAATGACTCAGCAGTTTCATCGGTTGAAAGCAATCATCATAATATGATTCCAATCGTATCAATACCTACAAACTACATAAATTTCCACCCGCCATGACTGCAAAACGACTATTACACCATTTATTGAGGGATCGTTGCAAAATAAACTCACATAGACCAATTGATCTTGAAACTTACTCTATAAAACGAAAAACTCTGTTATAAAAACTTCTCGGAAGCCACATACAAAGCGTAGCTCCACTTAGACAAATAGCACTTAAACATAAAATACGTTTGCACAGAGGAAACTATTCCACCTTAATGTCACAAAGGTAAGGTTTAGAGGGGGAGGAGGATTTAGAGAGTAGGAAGGGTCTCTAGTGTTCGCTATCTGCTTTATTCATTAACAAAACCGTATCCCAGAATGCTCTATAATGCTAATGCTCTACAGTCTAATGTTTCGGGGGTAGTAAAAGGAGGATGCTCGCTCACAGGCTCCTAGAGTAGCTAGCTCATCAAGCTTACGCCCTACAGTTCACATAGATTTTGTTTCTGTGAATAACATTTTTAATTTTCCTTATTTCATCTGTTAGAATTTTTATAACACAGCCTACAATTTTGGTCGAGTAAAGTTATTCTAGCGCGAATTAAACATAACCAACAGACCTTTAAGTGAAAATTATTGATAACTAAAATCCAACTGAAAAATAACTTATATGAAATTATATGTTTGCTTTTCTATTAAGATTATCAAATTCGAAAAAAGTACATTTTATTTAAACCAATATAAACAAAAACAAATTAAAAATAATAAAAATATAATGGTTAAAATTATGTATTTAACCTGTCTGCATTTTAATCCAATGATGTCTAGGTTATGATGGCATGTCTTAGTTTATGAACTCCTTTTTATTGGATTTGACCTGCAAACGGTAACTGAATTTACAATTCAGAAGCTAACAATTTAAATTTCAATCAATGAAAATTGATATTTATTAAATTTAACTAAATGATTAAACAACAAACAATTTAACACCCCCAAAAAGTATTAACAAATATTAGCTCCTTCAAGGAAGATTGTTGGACAACTTGCCAACACAGCATAACAGGACACAATTCAACTGACACAAGTGGTGAGTTAACTCCTTAATCTCCACAAGTGAGGACAAAAGCGGACGGAGACAAAGAGGAGGGTCGAGGAAGAGGAAGAGGAAGAGGCCGGAAGAGGATATTAAGAGGCCAAAAGCCGGAGGCCAGATGTGACAAGGGCACTTGGGGCGTTAATTACACAGCACTATGGGTAACTGTAGTTGTTTCCACGTGGAGCACACTAGAATAACCCTGTTGACAGCTTCAGAAAGTAATCAACGTTTGTTCCTTTAACATGCACGAGAGTAAACAAGGAAAACACAGAATAAGACATTAATTTTTATTTATTTCTCCTCAAAATGTGAGCTTAATTTGCGGTCCCATACAATTAAGAATGATATGCATTAGACAGGATAAAATCAATGTAGGTCAATCATTACACGAATCAAAAGCTTGCATGTAGTTATTAATTGGCTGAATTTTTTTTTAAGTCAAACCACTAAGGAGTATTATACATAGCTGTGTGTCATAGTTTTTCATTCAAACATAGGGCTTCTTAACGTTTATGGTTTTTTTTATTTTATTACTTAAATTATTTTAAAACAAAACGTGGTTCAGCTAAATCAATGTGTATTTCTTGTCTCTTCAACATAAACTGCATACTTAACTGTCCACATTATCCCGAATCCATTAAAATTTGGCAAAATGTAAAAGTTAAAATGGAGTTTGATAGAAAAACAGATGGACACGGTACACGTTACTGGACTAAAATAGTGATTAAAAATGCAGGTATTATAACAAAATGATGAATAAAACAATGGATTAACGGTTAACTGGGTTACTTTCAAAACAAACAAAACACTCTGTAGTTTGTTTGGTGTTTGGAAACGCTCAAAATCTAACTCAAGTAATAAATAATTACTGGAGAGGTTTTAGTTAGAGGGGGCGAACGAGTCTAACCCAACTGGTTAACACTACAATAATCCTCTTGGCCATCTCTGTATGAAGTTATCGAAGGGAATTGAGGTCAGTGGGCACTCTACGTGTGGCCATCTGGTGAATAAACTGAGATTCAACTACTAACCCATCCCTCTAGCGTTCGTGTGGTTCTAGCTCTCTCGTTAATTTGGCATTGGGCAAAATTTGATTCCAGAAGGCAGTTAAATGTAATAATAGTTCTATTATTATTATTTTTAGTGGTTGGCAGGAAAAATCCAAGATACATGGACTTGTACTACTTGTCATATTGCATTAAGGTGGTGGTAAAGGATGTAGAAAAAAATTAGGGTGTAAAACATGCCAGACATGTGAATTATTACAACAATAAGCGAAAGTGAATAAAATTACAATATAAAAGATATTTTAATCTTTCTAGGGAAATTTAAAAATCTTTTTGAGAAAAGATAAAAAATAGGACATTATATGAAATAATCTTTACACAGTGTATTCAATTTAACTGTACAAATTCGGCTATAATTTTTAAGAAAATATTTTATTCATTTTACATATTTAGATTTTATCTAAAATAAAGACACTTTTGCGCATAGCAAATGAGTAATCACGCAGTTATTTCGGGTATTTGTCGCAGAGAGACTTTATTAAAACGGCACCATTAGCCTAATGGGAGAAATGCGATGTTTTACGTGACTGGAGCGTCAAGTTTAGTAAATCTAGAGTAATTTATGTTTTCGCATCAACACGATGCATTCCTACAAAATAAAAATTTAGCATTCCGTGTCAACTTTTATACCTATAAATCTATCCGTCTTAAGTGTTATAAACATTCGGTATACGCGTCATGATCGTGATGGATGTGTTTTTGATTTTGAAAGTAAGCGGAGGGGGAGCATTTTGGCTATATGTAGACGCAATTTCCATCTAAATCCAGCAATTTCATCTACAACCCAGTTTAGAGAATAGGTAGATAAGGATAGTGAAAGGGAAGGGAATGGGGACGGAGGGATTGAGATATGGATAAGGATAGGTATAGGGATGGAGGTAGAGAGACCCGATATACGGGTTATGATGTGTTTTAGCGAATTTCCCCTATAGGGAAGAAGCTATTACCGTAGGTCTCATGGTAAGACCTAAGCCCGGGACCATGATAACTTTTCGTTTTGGGGCCACCAGAAGCAGAAAACACTATTTGTTCGAATTTATATATATATATATGTGTGTGTGTGTTAATGAAATTTGGTACAGATATGTAAAGTGGTAATCCCTCGAACGAGTTCGTAAACCAGCCCGATCGGACCACCGGAAGGAGGGGTAAAGGGGGATAAACTCCCCCAAAAATGGATTTTTTGAGTTTTTTACATAGGAAAATAAAATTTATCGAATTTTGTTGGCACCATTGAATTCAGTGAAAAAAACAAACAATTTAGTATTTTGAATCACTGCTCTATGTCCAATGGTTACCGAGATATTGAAAGTGGTAAACAGAGTACGTTGTCCCAATATTAACCTTATGGGAAATAAGTAAAATTCTACCTCTCGGTTATTTCTCAACATATCTTGATAAAACTTGGTAAATGACTTTTTCTAGTTCATATCTACTAAATATTGAATTAAAACCACCCAGTTTTAATATACCCGTAGCAGCAAACCTGCATACTCATTCCCCATGTTATTCTTTTGGAGCTTACCAAAACATGTCAAATCTCGCTATGTTGGATTGAAATGTGTTGTTTTGCATTTGAAATTCGCTGAGTATGCAGGTCTGCTGCAACGGGGGTTTTTGATTCTGTGGGAATTACGGGGGGGAGGGTGGCAGACGTTTTTGGCGATATCAAGAAGGCGGTCTAATGACGGCGAGACAGGAGACAGGACGGCACGTGCGCCACTGTCCCGTCGTTAGGGGACAAAACCGACGACACTACGTGGTCAGTGTGCAACTGCCGTCACCGTCGCCGCCGCTCGACCTGGTACGTGCTCCTAACTTTGCAACTCACACGGGGAACTGTGTCACTGACACCTTTGAGTTTGTTTGTTTGACTGAACAAAACATTTTATATTCCTAGGGTAAACCATTTGTTTACATTTATAATCAAATACACGATTTGAAATGAGGCGTTATTAATTTTCCTGTTTTAAATGTTTGATTTAACATTCACTTTATCAATCTATAGTGACTCTGTGCAAATGAGGCAATTAATGCAAAAAGTAGAATGCTATCATTAAACTTGTGGTCTTCAGCGCAGTTAGTGTGGGGCGGAAACATCGGATAATTTTAATCTCTCAATATGAAATTCAATCCAATACAGATATAGCCTGTTAGAAGCACGAAATAGGCGGGCGGCAAAACTGTAAAGTCTTAAATCGTCTGCTGACACTTTAATCAGTCGAATTTATCAAATTAAATGTTTTTGTCGGACAGTTAAAACTTTTGTTTTCAGAGGCTTTTACGTAGTAAATTTGTGTTCATTTAGAAATATAATTATACCAGTTGATAACTACCCATAAAGAAACGCTAATTTCGCTAGGAGCGCACTCACCCGCGTTATTTGGTGCACCCAGTGGCAATTTTGCAAGTGAGGAGGAACTAAAATTAGTATTTAGTAAATTAATTTAGTATTTAATTATTGTTTACACCTAATTCGTTTCATTTTAAATTAAAATTAGAAACTCCAAATGAAACATGCACTAAATACGCAGCAAATAGACATTTGACAAACACAAATCAATTTTATTACATTATGACTTGATTGTATGGAACAAAAACAATAAAAATCAGATAACACAGTCAAAATAAGAAACGTGAGTCCAGGATAAAATTGCATAAATTGGAGCAATCCGGATCCAATATTAGCCTGCAATGCGCCTCGTTTGCCACCCAGCGATGGATGGTTCTCGGCCGCCAATACACTTCCGACCCTGACGTTGCATAATTGGTTCCGGTTGTCATCCAATGACGGCTGCTTCTTATTATTGTTAATGTCATTATTACATTTTACGAGACATCTTTGCATTACATATTAAGGTTTCTGTATATTTATGTTGGGGGTATAGCATGTTTATGAAAAAATTACACGATCTCAACGATGAATATTCAACCTCCTATTTTTTTTAAAGCATTCAAACCCTAATTATTCAATGGAAACCTACATACTATTATGGATGTTACTTTTTTCTATTTTAAATATTTTTAAGAAAAAAAGAAACTGGCTTGTATTTATAATTATTATGCAAACGGTCAAAATTTTATTACACATAATATTAAGCACGAGAATATTTTTCATTGTGAAATTATCATGAAACGATATGTTAATGTAGGTACTTTTACGGTATGTTAATCTAGGTAATCTTTATACTTAATCAATAGAGGTAAATCACATAATTTGTCGGGTTTTTTCAATCAAAGTAAATACATTAACTAAACTAAAGAATCTGATGATATCGCACATGTAAAAAAAGGTTTAAAACACCCACGATTTTTACAAGCACGTGACTCAAGTCGTGTCTATAATTCTAGTTGAAGGGGCGCAGTAAATATTCCGCGGTGTCAGGAATTTACCGCAACGCAATAAAGTACCACTTAAAACGAGGTAAAGAAAGGCGTCGGGAGCGGGAAACGTGATTTAAGGCCGCTTCTCGGGGGAAAAATCGACATCGGATGACTTACGGCGACCACGGCAGACTGCGGCGCGCGGCGGCAGATGTCGCTGAACCCAACCGCAGCCGCGACTATCTCTACTGAATACGAGGGATATGGCAGCATTGTTATTGTTGTACAGTTAAAAATAGTTTTTCAACGATTTTAAGGCGGCGTGTTTTTTATTTAATCGTGTAAACATTACAATCACAACTGTATTGTCGGTTAATTATTTAAATATAATGAAACCGTGACAACAATGATTTTAAGTAAAAATGGAATTGTTGAGAAAGTATTGGTATTTATTTTCAAACAAATAATAACAGTAAAAATATTCCTACCGTGAAATATTTAAATATTTATAGCTTTAGCCAATGCATTTATAAATATTAATAAGATATTTTTAAGATACTTATCGGCTTATAGCAGATTAAATTAATGAATACATTTCTAGTTATTATGCGTGTGAATAAAAATAAACAAAATGAATAGGAAATATTATAGATTATGGTTATAGTAAATATTTCTTAGGAGACAGCTGTATAAGAATTTGGTATAATCCACGTAATTGTTGAACAGACCACATAAAGTGGAATAATCATGTCGTTTCAAGTTTCAAATAACTACAAACTTTGTTTTTTCCGCAATTTTTCTCCCATAAGACAGTTTATGGTGTACCGCACTGAAAACTAATTTAAGCCATTACTGTAATTCTCTTTGAGGTAAAGAATCCTGTCACCTTTATAAAAACAACAAGACAAAAAATACATTATCATTAATAACAAATAATCTGAGTTCGGTAGCAGCGTCCATGCTAATTTACACTCACATTAAAAACACACACACACAAATTACAAATCAAACAAGCATTCGCAAGTTGTTTATTACGGGTTTATTTTCAAGTATAAAACACAATAAGAAAGGTAGCGACCAGGAAGACAGGTACCCGAGTCGGTTGTCTCAATGCGCGACCCGGAGCCGCAATAAATTGTGTTTTATCCTATTGATCTGCCGCTTACACAGCTTCCCGGGGCTTTATTGAAAGCCCGTCTCGCAGCCCGAGATCGTCAAGCACGACCTTTGTATCCGACTGTCTTTACGCCGCGAGTAAAATTTACTTTACGACAATACTTGTATCATAAATGGTTATCTACGCTCAAAGAAATGGGACTGGGTGTATATATCACTTTTCGAATCACCTATCTGATCGTGTTTCTCTATATTTTTCCTACATGTGGTTCATACAATTTGTTTGCATATAAATTTATATCTGTATGGATCATCTTTAGTCGATGACTTTTGTCTCGTTTTAAAGAAGAATAAGTCTAGTCAATTTTGGTGAACAAAATTGAAACAAAAACTCACAAAATGTGTATTTCATATAATAGATTTAACTGTTAACCACAATTTTAGCCCACGAATTGAATCAATTGAGCTGATAGACATTTTAAGGTAAGTTATTCAATATATTTACACGTTCGAGGATGGAGATTAATTTCGGTGAATGCAGGAGAGAGCAGGACAATAAGGTATATAACAAAATAAAATAAGGGAATATAAAAATATGTGATGATGTCCTTGTAATATGAACACTATCTAAAGCAAATATCTTAATGCGTGATAAAATACCATACAGGTTAGTCGTTAACAAAAGTTAAATTTTAACTTCAGCCTTAATTGAAAAAAAGTGAAAATTTGTTTAAGTGATTTTTAAAAGTAGTTAAAATGAATGACAGACAGAACATTTGGATTTTAATCAAGAGGAAATTTACTCCATTAAACAAAGTGTCGAGTCCAACAATCGTGCAATCAGAGACAAAGTCTCATGTCAGCGATGTGTCCGCTGTTGTGATCGCGACCAATTGCAACAATGAGCTTAACATATTCACCGCCATGCCCGACGTGGACAAGTGTGTTTGGTTTGGCATTCCAGTGGGCTTTTATATCTGCTCTGAACCCCGTTTTATGACTGGTTTGTTGCTGCATTTATTCGCACAACTAAGCGAACATTCTTTCACTCATCTTCAAGTTCATTGGTGTGTTCTTTGTTTTTACTTTGGAAAAAGAGTTCAATAAAATGCCTTCAAATATTTTAAGCCGCAAATCTTGATAGAGTAATATTTTACAATGTTCAGTTTTTTAAGTGAGTAGTAAATAATATGTTTTTTTTGTTTTTTGTAATAAAAGTACAAACTCTGGTTGGATCGATACAAGGATTGAACGCGATAGAAAATATTACTTTAATAGTGCACTAGACTTCCTATTGCTTAAAAAATAATTTCTATGTAAAGCAACAAAAAGTAGTAACGTTTTACTAGAAACCACATATTGTATCCTTTTTTTTATATATGATTCTAGTCAAATATTAAAAAAATTCAGTAGCTTTTAACTAAAAACCACATATTAATTCTTACTTTCAGAAAAAATATGATTTTTTCAAATATTTGTGACTTAATGTGTATGCTAATTGTGTTTCAGCAACAAATATTTAGAAAAAAGTTTCTTTGTTTAGTATTAAAGCAAAATATTACGACTGAAAGTTTGATTACAATGGGAAAATTAATCCGTTCGATCAGATGCGTTTGGTATCGAATCAAATTCACATACCATTGTCACCTTTTTATCTTGGATGCTGCAATGGAATTCGTGCGTAATTGCGTTTCAGCAAAAAAATCTAGTCAAAATTTTCTTTGTTTGATATGAAAATAATACATTTACAGACTGAAAGTTGGATTGAATAGTGAAAATTAATCCGTTTGAAAGGATGCTTTCGATCACGAATCAAATTGTCATACCTCAGTTTCTTATTTACCTTGAATTCGATGGAATTCTGCGTAACTGCGTTTCAGGGAAACTAAATCCACAACAAATACGTGTGCAAGAGATTAAACATATAAATCCCGCGGAGCAAGACCCGCGTGGGGATGAATTAATTAAACTTGTCAATATTGTGACACGTGTCACAGCACAGCGATGTGGCGTATTGGCGTATGACGTATCGTGGTTACTGGAATAAACTTTTCACTTTGTGAGTCGATATTTATTTACTGAAGAGCCTTGCTGTAAGACTTTCTAAAAATGTTAAGTAGAATTCTTGTTAAATTCGGTCAAACACGATGGTTAACTTTTAAAATTTATAACTTACTATTTCCCTTGTTCATTTATTTACTGCAAACACTTACTAAAATATATACAATCTTCAGCGTGATATATGTTTTTTGCTTTAAAAGTAAATGTCAAAATAGCAAAAATTTAAAGTAAATTAATTAATTTGAAACACGAGTGAAGTACGCAATAAAATTCAATTTCAATAGAGTCCAAATTGAAAGCAATGACTAGGGACATTGACTAGATTTGTGATAAAAGTAATGTAACAAGGCTGGGATACAAAGACATCTGACTGCGACGACGGTGCAGTCTGTCGTGACAATATTTAACTATCAACTTTCAAGCTTTGACATTCATAATTTTAGACTTCATTCGCGAGTAAACTTGTGTTTTAGTTTCGCTTTTTGGTGGCGTGGAAAAATCGTCTAAATAAAAGAATGAGCAAATTTACGTTACGATGATGTATAGTTTGTAATAAATTACGACTGAGACGTTCTCATTGTGACATATTATAAACCATCAATAATAAAGTTGATTTATATATTTTTTAAACAAAATATTTTTAAGAGCACTTTAAATTGTAATATGAACGACTGAGGTACTAAAAAAAAATATTAAACATTCGGTTTGATTAACAAGGGATAAAATAATCCAATCATCACTTTACATTATTATATTGTGTATGTTCTTTTTAACATGTTTGAGTACTAATTCGCAAATAAAACTAGTCTCACCCTAACTTACAGATATAAGCCAATTAATCCGGTAAGAAAGAAAGCCATGCCAATGTATTCATAAAACTAACAAATGAGAGGAGAGTCTCGTAAAACAAATCTAAGACTGAATTACTTACTTTGCAATCCGTCAAACAGCTCAAATATTAACACGTATGTTTTACATGCTCATGTATTAGTTCAGGACATGTTTCAACACAATACATTGTGTTGTTTGACGGGTTTCAAAGTAAGTAATTCAGTCTTACATTAATCACACATAGCAGGGGCAATAAGCATGGATAATAAAAACAAATCTCGTTGGTTAATAATATCTTGCCAAAAAGCAGGCTAGATGATCCTATATGGGCAATGTTTCTTTACGTGCGTCTCTGCTCAATTTTCATTAAAAACCAGATTCAAGTAAGTATTTCGCTCCAAATCTTTAAAAAACCAATTCTTTGCCCTAGAAAAGTGTTCTGGGTGATATCACCCGTTAAAACTTAAATACGTAAAAAAATATATTAAAAATATATTTAATTTTAACTTGGGGCTATGTGGGTGCTACATTGGCAACGAAATAACGACGAAAGTGTAAACATAAACAAAACCAATATTTTAGAGCTGACCAGTCAAATGTTTTAGATCAGTAAAAGGAGTAAGCATTATTAACGAAAACTGAGGAGAATAATGAATGGACTACCGAGAAAATATCGGCCAAGGGTACTGAACAATAATAAAACCTCGTTTACATACTATTAAACTCGTAATAGAATTGTTTTTGACTGCAACCAGTCCAAACCGCCTCAGCCGGTAGGCGCGGGCCCGCAGACAACCGGCGCTGCCGGAATGTCGCCGCCCGCGGGCGCGGAAACCGTCCAAACCGTCGATGGCTTCGTTAATTTAATTACATCGCGGCCATTCGCCGGTTCGCCACCGCGCCTCTCACTCACGATTGCGCAACTCGGGAAAAGTTTACGACGACCACTGGCTACAAGTCGAGTAAAATGACGTGACCCGAGCCGTCCATGTAAAGCCGATGCGAAAACTAACATTTGTCTTACAGGGGGACAGGGCCGTGTAATTTGAGTAGACCTTTACCTATCTGAAACACTTTCTATAAATCTCTGCCTGGATGTTAGGATCGGGCGGCATATTTTTGTTGGCTTCTATTCATTTTGTGGTTCAAAGACTGTTTATTTTTAAATATTATTGATTGGCTTTCAATTTCATTTCGAATTGTAAATATGGTGAACAACAATAGAGTATTGAATGTCAGATTGTACATAACTCCCTTCTTAAAATTGTTTGATGAAGTTAAGTATAGTAAAAAATAGAATAAAACTATTCCAAATTGTTAGAAATCGGTATTGAGAATATACTGTATTCAAATACAGCAGTACAAAATACATGTTCTCTGCACTGTAGTGAACATTATTATTAGTCGCTTATCACTTGATTTTTATTAGCATGGAGCTAATTTTAGTTTCGCTAATCGTATTACGTAGTAATCTTTGTTATAATGAAGATCAAAATCTGTTAAAAGTTGTCTTTGTATTGCAGTTTCTAATATTTCTGCTGAAAAATCACAAAGATTAAACCTAAAGCCCAAACTACCCGTCACAATTGAGAAAACAATAAGTCTGGCCTCCATCAACCCTGTAATTGAATCAAAGGTCTCGGTGGGAAAACTACAGGAATTCTAATAGGTTTTTGATAAAACTTTCCCTAAGAGCAGAAATATATATCAACTGAGGGCTACGCAGCTGATGAATTTGTGTTTTTAATTATTTGTTTACATTTTTTCCAGCGAAGCGGGACACCATCACCTACTGGTTATAAGAATCATAAGATCTAATTACATTTTCTCCTTGGGATTGCCAATATAATTCTAACTTTGTATTGAAAAATGCATTAACAACAGTTTTACTAAAATTATTAGTAAACGAAGCCTAAAGCTAAATTTTAAGATGATTTTTTAAATCCAAAACCACTATTGTTCTACAAGCCCCTTTCCACGAGTACTGGAAAGGTAAACAGGTATGTATAGTGAAGAGGATAGATCGCTTGACACCGGTTCTCAGAACGGAACACATTTATTACTGCGCATATTGCAAGGAGCAGCTCAGCTCATCCGTAGGATATTACACCCTTCACACTGACGCTGCGTGTTCTACTTCTAGCCTAGTAAACTTTGACAAACCGTTTTAAAGGAGGTAGAAACTTTACCCTTACACTAAAATGTTAAACTTTGAGGTACTGATAATTTTGATTACAGTCAAGTACATTCATTTTAGTTATGGCTTCAGTAAATGCAAAACCCGTTATGGTATTGTGATGTTTTGTTTTCGACTATCGAACCACAACGTTTATTACTGGGTAAAGGCCAAAACGGCTGTAATCTAACCTTTACTTATTCAAACCCGTTACCTAATCTACGTGATTCGAATGATGCCAACAAAACGAATCGCTTATCTCCAATTTTACGTGCTATTTCCCATCGGTTTCGAAGAGATGTATCATTACCTCCTACGGTTCTTGTGACTCGGTCAAATGTGATATAACTGAAAGGTAATCGTGGATACAATGGACCAAGGTCGCGCTGTACAATGCTTCTCACGGATACGTCGTAACGCCTGCGACTGAGGGGCGACTATTGTTGTAATACCTGTGACTAAAGAGCAACCGACGGCGTAATACCTGTGACGAGGGAGGCGCTGTTACAATGTCACTGGAGCGGGTCACGTCCCGTCTTTACGGGTCAGTGGGTCTAAATATTACCTAGTGCGATATTGGAAGATTTTATCTCCAAGTATACGAGAGGCATGTATTGTTTTGCAAGTAACAACGATTTCAAAAATGTCGTACGTTTTTGTGTAGTATATTATTTTAATAAAAACAGTTTTTTCATCTAGTGTACATAAATAATATGCCTACTAAAGATACTTTAAAAGACCCATTTTTCATGATACTCTCGGATTATTAACAGAAAATGACGACGAAAAAGTGCTTTGCGGGATGCTCGAAAATCGTTCCTCAGATCTGTATTCTTAATCAGTAAAATTAAACACACTCTCTCCTAAACCTTCTAACTCAAGAGGCGTGATACAGGTCGGCTCAAATGACGTGGTTCAGTCAGCCCAAGACATGTTTACACTAGCTCTGGCGTGCGAACGCCCTGGGTCACGTCATTTGAATCCGCCTGTAACTAGCACCATCCAAGCGTAAGCAACAGCCGATCTGTTTCTGACCAAACTCCGGAGCGCCCAAGAGTGAAACATGGAGAAAATAAAAACAGAGCGTATCCCTAGAAAGGCGAGTATCTTCCCACGAAACTGTGGATAAATCATCCACTCCCCAGGCTCTAACCACTAACCACCGTCCAGCCAAGCTAGTAATCACTCTCTCATCGGCCGATATTGATAAAGGCCAGCATGCTCGTCAGTGGTGGGCATCCATCTTTATCTTCGAACTAAGCGAGAGGGTAACTGATATTTCTACAGAGTGATACTACAGTGGTTTAATACGGAAGCCGCACAGGACTGTAAAGTCCGACTCAAATAACTTGGCCCAGTCAGACCATACGACTGATGCTAAGTTAAGCGTTGGTCTTGCAGACGGGCTGGGCCAATATATTTGACTCGGACTATAAATAGAAGCTCATTGGGATGTTCTGACACGAACATTAGAAGCGTATACCGCTGTCCATGGGTGGCAAATAGTGAGGAAGTCTTGTACGAGTCAAATACCGTGGCCAGGACCGTCCGTTAAATGCTAAAATTAACATTGGTCCTGTGGGCGGACTGGGCCAAGTTATTTGACTCGAACAATACCCTTGGCCAGTTTACTTCAGTACAGGCTCAGAGGAAGAATTGGATATTCATTCCATTCTCTGTGGTATAGGGTTCTCTCAAAGTACTAACCTTGCATCACCAATTTTTAATGCTCAGTATTGATTCTCAGGGCACCCCTCGCAGCATCGAAACGATAGCAATGCTTCTTGATTTGAACTTTGGGTTCATCCGTCAAAAATTTAACAAAATTAGATTCGACGACCTAAAAAAGTAAATATTTCAATTGAGTTATTCTTAAATCTACTGCATTCGGTTCTCCTCGTTAAAATTAATTATTAAATACTCTTTTCTGGAATGTTACCGAGGACCTGGTAAAATAAGGGAAAACTATGTATATGTCATTTATAGGTTCTTTAAAACTAACAATGACGTTATTATAATCTTGAGTCTACAAATAAAATTTATGCTTACAGAACAGATTTTTTCACTGCGTTAATACTTAAATTACGTAAAACTCGAGGCTAATTATAATTCGTTGTACAAAGAATCGATTGTCACTATGATTTTTAGGAGTAATAATACGTCAATGAATGCGATTCGGTTCACAAAGTACACAGCTCATGGTCTGTATAGTTCTAGACAAATAACATGGCCCAGCTTATACAAAATCCCAATGATAACATTAACATTGGTCTTATGGACGGACTGGGGCGAGTTATTTCATTGGACCTGTAAGTTGCAGTTATTGCAGCAGCAATCAATATTGCGTAGGGCCGAGTATTGCCCCGCAAAGCTGCCTTCCTTTCGCCTCTCCTCTAAACCTCCTTTAATTGCATTCCCGACCTGGCTTTGCAACCTACGAGTACGGTAGGCCCATAGGTTACAGTTTCGCGGTTGAATAAATCAAATTATGTTTTCACGATTAAGTGTTGTAATCTCGTGTATAAATCAACAAAATTTCAAAGTTAAAATTATTTTAATTCAAATAATAAAATGAAACTGGGAAACGAATAATTTACGGTTTATGTGTACTAATGTCTGTCAAATATGATATGCTACTTTCACTAACTTCTATTGTTTTGATTGGTCTGAATGAATGGTGCTGTACCATTCCTCTATCAAGTATGATCAAGATTTTAAATACCATTTAGAAAACAACACGGTGAGTATAGTATGAAAACAGTGGAAAGTATTAATACAAAAAAAGAAGACATGGCGATGGATGAAAGGGTGGAAGCTAAAAATATTAAGGTAAATATAGAGGTATTCTAATGGAGTATCGGGTGAAATACTGGGGTATTAGTCGAAGGTAACTGAGGTTACCTCGAGGACAAAATATTGATTTACTGATATCAGAGGAAGACGTGGAAATAATGATATCTAAAAATATTACGTATATAAATTCATTTTAGAGGGTAAATGTGAAGAAACCCTAAGAGAATTTAGGGAGAAACATCCCGTTACCTCCAACCCGACACGTGCCGGGGATCACGTTTCACGCTCATTTCTTTATACAGGAATTTCTTCATACAAGTTGACTTTCCCCATGGGGTTATTTGTTTATTTATCCATATTCATTTAAAAAATACGACAACCTGTGAAGTCTAGCACGTGTTAATAAATAATAAGACATCTATCACGACAATGAACTAATATTCTCTATTTAAGAGGAGGCTAAAGGCAATTCGGTGTCGCCCCCGCGGTCGACATACGTACTAAAATTACTCCGCGATAATAATCGGAAAAAATAGTGTGACTTAGTAAATAATCATTTATTCTAAAATTATGGTTTTAACTAGCACATAAAGTTCTCATTTCCACTTTTAAGCCCAAAATATAGCTTCATATGCTTATATAATGTCGTCGCTAATTCATATAAGTGTTCAAACAGTAATGAATTTAGTAAATATTCCTCCGCGGGGTCGGCGTTCAACGCGTGTTAACGTTCACGCGGTCGCATTTTCCGGCGATATATTTCAATTTAGAGAATATAATTTTATTGCACCCTGAAGACAAATAAAATCAACACTAGGTTCGTGAAGTACATTTTTTATTTCCTTTTTAAATTCCGAGTTATTTTAGCTCAAAATATCAATTAGCTAAAACCCACTATTTGAACTCTAACACCAATTACTCTTGTATTTGTTATAATATCGGAAATATAAAAAATGCATATTGTGAGGATTTTATTTATTTTCATTTTGATACGTAGTTTATTGTCGTACGTTGAAAAATAACGTCAGGATATGGTTTCGCGCGATGTTGTAATCCGCGAAAATCATGACAACACCCTCGTGTTTGGGAACGATTTTCGCCTGCAATTTCCGATCGAAAATCAAAACGAAATATATCAAATTGAAGAGGAGGACAAATTCTACAAAACAGTACCACTTCAAATACGATTATACGAAAAATATAGGAGTAATCAGCCTCTGAATTTGCGTAGACGAATTTACCTAATTAACAATCACTTAAAAATCTTCGGCTAAACTTTAAGTGTAATTACTCATTTAACTTTCTTAGAATCGTGGAAACAAATGGTAATATTTTGTAGGGTTTTTTCTCCTCTTTAATTTGATATATAGTTTTGATTTTTTATCGAAAACTTTAGTCGGAAGGCGTTCCCGCACACAAGGGTGTTTTCATAATTTCCGCGGATTACAACATCACGCAAAACCATATCCTGACGTTATTTTTCAACGCACGACAATAAGCTACGTACCAAAATGAAAAGGAATAAACCTCTTTCAATATGCATTTTTTTATTTTTCCAATATTATAACAAATACAAGAGTAATTGGCGTTAGAATTCAAATAGTGGTTTTTAACTAGTTGCACATTTTGAACTAAAATAACTCGGAGTGTAAAAAGAAAATGAAAAATGTACTTCACGAACCTAGTGTTGAATTTATTTGCCTTCAAGGTGAAATAAAATTATTTTCTCTAAATTGAAATATGTCACCGAAAAATGCGACCGCGTGAACATTTACACGCGCTGATCGCCGACCCCACGGAGGAATATTTTCTACATTCAATACTGTTTGAACACTTAAATAAATGAGCGGTGACATTATATCAGCCTCTGTAGCTATATTTTGGACTAAAAAAGTGGGAAAGAGAACTTTATATGCTAGTTAGGACCATAATTTTAGAATAAATGATTATTTATTACGTCACACTATTTTTTTCCGATTATTATCGCGGAGTAATTTTAGTACGCATCTTGACCGCGAGGGCAACACCGAAATGCCTTTAGCCTCCTCTTATGAGAGCTAATCAGCTGATTGAAGCTAACATCAGCTGGTTAATTTGTTAAATGGAGGAATCAACTGATATTGCGCTCAGTTTCTATAGAAGTGGAATTTTTTACCCTTTAATGTAAATTAATTATCATTTCAACTGAATATTTTGCATAGTTTACGTTTCTTAGTGAAATAACTCCACAAAAAATACTTTGTAATGGATTTTATTTATTGGAGTTTTTTATTACTGTGTCTGTAAACTAGACTGTCATTTTTACACCTAAAGCCACATGGGGAGTAATATTGGCAAATTGATAATATGAGTTGTGATATAAAATATTAAATATTTTAACAAGGGGTTTATTACGGCTACTACATCTCTAAACCTAATTAGTTTTCATTTCCATCTTATGATTAAACATTGAGGTATACAAGTTCTCAAACATAGTGTATTAAGCATTTAATGATTTTTCATTACAGTATTTCTTCAATTTTCATAGAAAATCTCTTCAGTTGGGAAAGTTGAAAAGATAATGTATATAAAAACAAAATAAAATGTAGTCTATTAGATGTGTGTATATTACTGATACTAGTTTGTTAATAGTCGTAAAAAAGCGAAGCGGAAAGTGTGTTAGTTAAGGCGAAATTATAGGAAAAACAACTTTACCGTTTGCAAAAGCTGTCAGCAGGAAATTTTTTCGGTTACTGTCTACCTTCCACCAAAGCTTTTAAAATAAACTACCTAAAATGTGACTAAGCTTTTTCCCCTCCAAAAAAGCGAAAGAAGCAAAGAGTGGACAGAACAGTGTTGTAATACTGAGGGAAAAACAGGATTACTTTTTAAATTTCAAATCCCCAATCGTTTCTACTAGCCAGAAAACGTTGATTACATTTACGGCACAAGTGATAATTTGGTTAATTTTTGAGTAGCCTTTCTTAAAAATGTATGATTAACTTGAGGCCATATATGAACCTCTTTTATAAAGGCCAACACCAAGAAAAACGGAAGTAAATAACTCATTAATAGTAGATTAAAGGTTTTTTACTAGTTTAAATAAATAAACAACTTATTATGACTTGTTTGGAAAAAACAAAAGTAAAAAATAAAGACTTTAAAAAGGCCTCCAGTCACGAAAAGTATCGCGTTTCTTCCTGCTTCTCCCATGAGGCCATTGTTACTTTCAAATTCGGTATATAAAGCCTCAACAACTCAACCAAAATCAACAATTTATAACTCATTTTTGAGAAAACAAAAAATTACATAGGAGACATCTAAATTGGGAAAAATTTGACAAAAAGTCTTTAAATTCCCATTTTTATGAACTCTATAAAAACGATAGCAAAACAACTCTACATATCTTATATATATATAGTTTTTTAAATATATTTTTATATTATTTTGAATATTTTTGCTATCTTGATGGTAAGTTTTCTTTTACCTTGAGCTAATAAGTATTGTAGCTCATTGTAGCGATCCCTGTAATCGATAGTTTTTTTTTCAGTTAACTTTATAATAAACTATTTTAGTTAAACAGTTGAGGCTGGACTTGAAATACAAATTTAACATTGGTCTTATGCGAGACGCAGGCACTCGCTCTGGCATGGTTCCCCCTCTTTCAACTGAGGAAGAAACGAGGGATTTTTTTTAATTTTAGCCTGGCCATAATAGAGAGAATTGGAAGGTTCTCTGCCATAACACAGCAAGATGATGTGATGGTAGTGTGGAAACCATTCACAGAACCATCCAATTCTCCTACTGACCTTGTTCCAACTTTTCCCCTTAGTATACGGGAAGGTCAGTAGAGGAAATCGGAAGATTCTTCGGATGGGTTCAAAGTCATTCCACTACCACTACGTCTACTGCTACTCCTTATGACACAGGACCATCCAATTCCCCTATTAACTCTGTTTCACCTTTTCCCCTCAGTATGTGGTCAGAAGGGGGTATTGGATGGACCTTTGAAAGATTTCAAGGTCATCCCCCAACGACCACGTCTATAGCATATAGCTTCTCCTTATGGCCCAGGTACATCCAATCCACCTTCTGACCTTGTTTCAGCTTTCCCCCTCAGAATATGAGACAAGGTCAATAGGGAAGATAGGATGGTTCTTTTGGGTGGTTTCAGGGCGAATCCACTACCACGTCTGCTTTTCCCTCAGTATACGAGACAACATGTGGTGTACAGTATTGTGTTGCAGTGTTACCTGAGTGGTATCGACTCTCGTTCCTGGTGAGTCGCCGGTTGCCGCGCCGCCTCGCCCGCGTGTTGGGGCTGTAGTGCCCCTGGCCGCCCCGCGCTGCGGACATCACACACTCAGAACATGCGGGACTCGCCACTCCGGCCGTCGGGACTTGTCAGTGCAACCACTCGTCAGCCAAAATCCAGAGTGGATACCATCAGAGTGGAGGCGTAGGCGTCAGTGGGGAGAAATTGCCGTTTCAAACTAGTGACGTCAAAACGAACAGACAACCTTGCTCCACCCGTTTATTTAGAGGTAAAGAAAAGACGAACGAAAGAACCGCGGTCTATTAAATAGGAGGTAGAGACTTCCTAAGACTCTTATTTCTTGGGAGATGTAGACAAGAAAGACAGTGTACAAAATCCACTCAATTAGACTCATAGTCACTTAGGAAAACCTGAATCACCCGTTTCTTTTGAAAGTAAAGCCTATTGAATCAAAGAACAACATACCATCCATGCTGTTCAAGTAATATCACTGAAATTAACAAATCGGCACAACAGTTTGAAGTTTATGTCACTTAAAAATAACCCTATACAAGTTATTCACATCATGGAGATAGCCGCATGAACCGAACAACCCTAAACCAACAAAATAAGCAGATTTGGAAGAACGGGCCTAACGATAGTTAACTCACATCAACAGTAGAAAAAGTTAACCTGCACGAACGAGTCACAAACAAAATTATATTACATTCGGTAAAAAAGGTAAAGTCAATAAGTCACATTATTTACGCCATCCATAAATTCATCAGAAACAATTTTGTGGGACAGTTAAACTATAGTACTGTTAGTTCAATTCTTACAATGCGATACCACCTACCTCAAGATCAACGACTAAAAACTTCTGATTCAACTGTTCAGTAATGTAGAATACGATTTTCAAAAAAGGATCAGCATTCATTTTGTTTTGCTTTCTGTAAAAATTATAGTGAATTAAAAATAATACTCTGCTCGTTTCGGTCTTGTATAACCGATAACATTACAATTAAGAACAATGGAAACATTATACAATAACGATAGCCAATGAAACAATGAATGTGAATCGACAATGAAACAATGAAGGAGTACGCGCCGACTCGTTCCTGGTCGCAATCATTTCCTGAAGCGGATCTGAATCTCTCTGAGACGAATGCTAATGATCTGGTAACCAATAACTCGGAAGAGTTTTTCATTTTCCAAATCAAAACGTTTACAATCAGCACTAATGGCCATTTAAGTATGTAAAATTGTCCAATAAAGGCAAACTTTGCAACTTCTATAATATTTCAAATGTAATAAATACAATTAATTACATTAGATTGAGTTTAAGAGTAGAGTAGAACCAGTTAATCACTGTTACTTTGATGAACAAAAATCATGTGAGCTGAATGTTACATATTAAAAATGTTATATTTAGTAAAATAACACCACAACTAAACTCTTTAATTTCACGAAAATAAGACAGATCAGCTAAAACATCTTTATAGTACGCTACATGTACTGTGTAACAACATTAGGCTAAACATTCTCAACAGACCGAACCAATTACGTGGAGGACACATAATTATGCCGTAGCAATTTTGCAAAGCATTATAGCTAAGACATGCTCTTACAACACATCTAATGTGGTATTTGTGTATGAATATAGTAAATAAATCAATACAATCTGGATTAAAATAACTCAAAAAAGGGGTTAAGTTCATTGCAAGTCCGTAAATTAATAAGACAACATTAACGGGGAAAACTTCTACCATGGTGTCATTCCAGTTATTGGTAATAGGACATGAATTTTCCATTTAGGGAAAATATTTTCAAAAGCTTATCCGGTGTCGACACTAAGAGTTTAAGCAAATAATACTGTACAAAGATAAAATATTAAATATATTTTACTTTAATCAACATGAGTCGATAGGTTTTCGCTTTAAAATCACCCTGCTAGACAAATAAAAAAAACAAATAAATTACAAAACACTATATAAGTAAATTGCCGGTTCCCCGAATTCAGCTACACATTCGAATTAGAATGAAGGCTTGAAAAACACTATATATGAGTAAAACCTCTTTATATCTCTCGTATGGCTATTGAAATACTTCATTTAACCCTTCCGTTTTATTAATATGAAAATCCAAGGGGGAAAACTCAAATTTTAAATAACTGAATTTATAAAACAGATTTCAACATGCTTTTGATATTAGTTTTCAAGACTGATTTGCTCTATGTATAGATTTCAGAATCTCTAGAAAATCTGTACAACACAATCAACTAAGAGACCAAACAATCTTACAACAATCCCGCAGTTAATGGTATTGGATCGGTTGACACGCGCTTGGGGGGAAGAACCCTCATACTCGTTCAGAGAAAACGCACTTCACCTAAATAAACCCCTGATCCCATTGGTTTGGAGTAGATTTAATTTTCGACGTCTTATTGAGTTTTACCTTGTGGCGGATTTTGAGTTCACTACTACATTTATTGAGCAGAGGTAAACAGTTTCATTTATTTGCAGACAATCTACAGCAATAAGTAGAATCAAGAAATCATTCTTGGCTTAAAAAGTTAATTAATGTATTTTTAAAAGTAAGATCTGGTCTTGTAATGTCATGTTAATTTTGAATGTAAACATCTGATGTTGAATTTCGTGTAGTGTAGGTAAATAAAATAACTATCGCATTTCGATGTAATTCAACATTCTAGGCAGTGAACAAACGAAGAGGGCATGCCGCGTGCATCCGAAAGTTCAATTCCCTTTGGCATTTTTTACGGAGAAAAATATTTTATTTTCGGGGATATCAAACACTTTTATAGGAAAGAAGCTTTATATTGTTAAAAATATTCATTCCCTCTCCACAAAAGTGAGTAGTCTGATGAGAAGTCATAAACTGCAAAACAGTACCTCCCATTTATTTGTCGTATGAATATAAATTAAAATCGCTTATTGAAAGGAGAAGAATACGAGGCTAGAAGTAAATTTGGCAATAAGAGTTTTTTGAGTCATGAACTCAGACAAAACTGTTACGTAGTGTAGAAGTTTCATTCCAGCTGAAAATTACTTGGAACGTTAACGGTAAAAATAAACCACGAGTAAAAAAAACCTCGTCCCGCAACAAAACGAATTTAGGAAGGAGATTTCCATCCGAGATGGAATGAGACGGGACAAATGAGGTGTAAGATTATAATGGTCTGCCGGACGAATTCTGACGTTCCCATCTTTTAATAACGCGGCTACGAAACGATCTGTCCGTCACGACGCCGACCACTCTTGCATTAGCCCAGAAGCAACGTGGCGTGAAAATCTCCGGGTTTGTACAAAAACCCGAATTAAATGTCATTTGACATTTACATTTGGACGAAATAAAGCGTGAGATTTAAATTACACTTTACGTCTTTTGAGGCGAAAGTGTCGCAAAACTGTAAGAAAACTTGGGATTGCGAGACTGTAACGTCTCAGTCGGCACACGAAACCTGGAGTTATATTTATGTAACAATATAACTACGCGAAACAATGGAGGCTAAGAAATCATACTTCGTACATTTAAAATTGTAGAGTACTAAAATGTTATGGGGAAGAAAGTATTTCATCTTTGCAAGATCTGTTTTTTTAAAGATTTTTTATTGGTTGAAATATGTCATAGCGAAGATAAAGAAAAGTCGAATAACTAAATGATTAGCAAGCCACGTTATGCGTTTTGTATGTTTAACATCAATGAAAAGCCGTTTTACAACAATTCGAGTAATATATTTCATTAATACTATAAGTTATTTAGGTAGGGGAGATTAAATACAGAAAACAAACAAAATGAAGAAAATTGTAAAATCAGGCCCAATGAGAGATTTTGATAAGATCTGTCGACTTTACACCTGTCGGGATCAACATTCCGGTAGACTTCGGAATGCTCCGAAGCGTTCTGGGCAATCTGAGGTCCAAGCAGATTAAAATATAACAACTTGACGTCGGTATTTCAAGCCGGTACTATTGACAGCTAAGCCACCCCGGCTAAGACTGCCCCATTTATAAATGTGTTCCTTTGTTTTTTACTCAGAATAATTTTCTAAAAACAATATAAAAATCAAAAATCAATATATTTTAGTGCGATATTAAGCGCTGTGTAGCATTCCTGTCCTTTGAAAGTCCGAGTCTAAATATAGCATTCTGTTTAACATTTTGAAGTTGATTGCACCAGCAACGGAACATCAGTCAAACGTCGCACAACGTCGGCCCGAAGGCTCTTTTTGGCGGGAAGATATCCATCCACCGAGACAGCTGCAATTTATAACCTCTCCATGTCGGTCTTTCTCCTCGCGAGAAGGGGAGAGTTCCTTCAAAATTACCTAAGTACATGCAATGCCAGCCTGTGAGTTCAAGAGAGCGACAAGACCGAAAAGTTGTTTTAGGTATAAAAGGATGACATGAAAATTAATCACACAAATATAAAAAAACATTTTTGTAGACCAGTTGGCGGTAAGTAATTGGCGAACATTTCCTCGCCTACAAACGATTGGGAAAAATACTTAAGGCAATTAATTGTTATATATATCGAATGTACAGTAGTAACCGAAATTATTGTAAAGCAATAAAACCCAAATATGTTCCACTTTGAAAATATGATTTACAATCATGATTTGGCACTAGTGTGAGTTTCTAGAGGGTAGAACAAGTCAATTATCCCCCAAATTCATTGATTTTATTGTTTGACAAGTTAAAAGGAGAAAAATTCCAATTTCCAAAACAAAAAAATTAAAAAGATTATATTTTTTGGTTTATTTTTTGGGCCAAAGTATGGTCTTTAACAATAACTTACACAAAGGTTTCAGATTTGCTCAAGACATTAAGTGTCTCTTATATGAGTTAATGAGAACAAGCATTGTGAAGTTTCTAATAAAGGCGGTGAATGTGTAAGGAGAATAAAAATGAAAATGAGTCACAGTAGCAAGGGTCAACTGAAGACGCGCCGCCCCAATGAGCAATTTCTATCTCTGTTGACTCGTCAGCAACTTGAAACACCGCATCAGAATAACGCTTGAAGGGTTCAGACTGCCCGTCACAAAAAGCGTGACTGAGGTTGTTTTCGTAAACAAGCATGCGTTGGGTTTTAGCTATTGTGTGGAATATTATTTTCTCTACCCTGGAGAGAGAACTGTTTTCGTAAAAAAATTGGCGCTGTTAGTGTAAAAATTTCTTTTAGTACTCACTGAATCGAAAACAGTGGTTTTCGAAGTGATGTTGGTCCGTCCGTATGTGTGGATGTAAACAGATCTAAAGACGACATTGCCTGCTTTACATAAAATTTGGCATTTCATGTAGTATCAAACCCTGATATGTCCAGGCGTTTTTTTTTTATTTCGTTTGTTACTTTTAAGGGTATTTAACGCATACGACCTTATGGAACACGACAAAATCCTAATTGTACAAAGTGACTAAAAATATTTAGATTAAACTCCCATGGTAAATATCCATAGTGCTTAAGATGCAAAACAAAAAGACACCTCCAGCATGACTGTAAAACGTTCAGGTATTACCCGGTAGCAAAGTCAATGTGATTCTTCGATTAGCAGTAAACGGATGTACGTTGTCTAATGTTATTGTCACGGGGGGTATGAAAAAATTTATTTCTTCGTTATTTATTGACTTTTAAGAGTATTTCTTGGGGTTTGCAAACCTTTGGGCGTCCAGTTAAATAACACCACCTTACATATCGTCAGTAAATATTCAGGTTAAAATGTTTGCCATAAAATGATTATAAAATTTAACTATAAAAAAGGAGATTTATAAACCGAAATTCCTCTATTTATTTTTCACCTCATGTTTAAAATATTTATCGATATTTTTCAATGAATATTTTACCACCGGAAAAGTGAAATGATTATTCAGTACTAAAAACTATAATTTATTGGTATTTATTTACAGAATTTAACAGCCAGCGAATGTTACAATCAAATAATTAACAATAACGCCCTTAAATTAACACGAGTAAATAGGCTGACGAGTTATTATTAGCGTACAATGCCAACGCATTTTTATAATTGAATTTCATTCCACAATAACCACAGCCACGCAACACTGTGGCCCATTATAAAACTTAATTAACGATGTTTAGAGAATTTTATATGATTTTCTAATTAAATCGTCGAACTTTAATTAGCAGTGACAGGTTTCATGCCTTTTATGCACTCTTTTATTTTTGTATTCTACAAAAAATCCTGGTATGAGCACTTCTTTATTTCTCTGGTTGCCAAGTTTACCCATTGTTCAGAGAAAAAAATTATGTCAAGGAACTATAAAAATACAAGACAAATCGTTCTAATCTCGGTGTGAAAAAGAAACGGATTTCAAAGTTAACTTCCACACAAAATATACAATTTATTCAGCGAGTTCACGGAAAAAGATTTCATCATTACAAACAACGGCGCGAAAACAACTTTCAACGTGGAAATTATGTTTATTTCCACGAATCAAATCTCATCGCTGACTAACGTTTTTGAAACACGGCGAGTCTAGATTGGCCAAATTCAATTTGCGAGACCGAGCTAGTCGGAATGTTCGCCAAATATAAATCCTATAATAATTCGAGTGCTAAAATAAATAACTCAATGTATTCTGAACAATAATAAACTATTAATGAAGTGGCTTGACAAAATAGTAGCCTATTGAGCTGAGGTAGGTCTTTAAAAGTTTTTATCGACGATATTTATATATTCTAATTCAATTAATTAATTATAACTTATGCTATGTTACTGGAAGCGTAACCTTCACCTTTAACATTTTCCATGTGTAAAATTAATTAAGATTAAGTCACCACTTCAAACAAACTCGATAATCCGTAAACCATGCATTGGGCTGAATTATTACAGCAAAACACAATAAACAACAGCAAGTTTAACACCAAACATGCAACTTGATAAACATGCGGCAGGCGATTCCTACGCGTTTCGTTGGCCCCCTTTAATCATAATCAATTATTCAAGAAATTCTTTCTAAGAACGAAAGCTTCTCGTGTATAGCAAAAATGTAAAAACTTTGCTTAAGCTTTTCAAAACAGAATGACGTTGTATGAAAACAGCGCATAACTGGATCATATCAGAATTTATAAACGAATGTTATGATTTGGATAGAACATCGGGAGAAGGAATTTAGAATGAAACTCAATAAAGTAAATATCATAGCCCTAGTATAACAAGAACCTAATGTTTTTGGTTTTTAACGTGTTTTAACGAAAACACAGGGCGCTCCTCTGGCTTGGAAAATATCCGTAAAATATGGTATTTCATACATTAGTGAACAGATTGTTGTAATGCAATATAAACCCCAATTGTTTCCTTTAGAAAATATTATTTACGAAATAGAAAGAAAACTGGGAAGGAAATTTAAAAAATTTCTGTGAAAGAGGTTCTTTGAAAATAACTAAAAAGAAACCACTAATGATGATACCAACTTACTAGTAAGTTATGAGATGATGATACCAACTTACTAGTTATCAGGCTAACTAGTAAGTTAGGTATACTATTATCACTTTAACATCGACTGATATCGCCAAGCTTATAAGTGCCCTAATACACTATTGGCAACTTCACCGCACAGTAAAGATCCGTATCTACACCAAACTTTCTCATAAGTTATAAACACTGAAAAGATAACCATACAACTCTCCAGCGAAATACGAGTCCAAACAACGTTTACGTACCTTGGACATTGCAAAGGATGACTTGGTTTGAGGGAGTTGTGCATGCAATGCCTGGGTGATAATAACTTCTTGCATTTGAATATCTTCAAGAATTTCTTCATTTTATAAAAGCTGAGAGTTTCTCAGCACAACGTTCCCAACACAAGTAAGAAGAATAAACGACTATGAAGTTTGGATAACGGTTACTTAAGTCGTTAAAGTTGGTATCATATCATTGCAAGCTTCCACATGACGTAAAAACCTACGCACTTCTTCTCTTCTTTAAATGGAAGTGACCCGCTGTTTAAGTAACTTCAACATTTTGAATTATACGCCACCGAGGAAAACCATTACCCAAACTTCATCATCGCTGATTCCTTTTTCCTTTGTTGGGAAAACTGCACCGAGATAATTACAGGTTTTATAAAACGACTGCCTGGCTGTCGTATGGGCTCTCGCCATCATGGTCTTAATTACTTCTTTAAGTTAACACTGATTGATAACAAGATTGATATGTACTCTAACATATATAGTCATGCTCCGTCCGCGGACAGACGGTGGTTTAATATACAGTGTACCTGAATGATAAAATAAAAACTTCTGGGTTTTGAATCGCTTCAATGTTTTTTCGGGAGACTTACGAGAAATTTAAGTTTGATCAGTTTATCACCGATTGGTACCACCAGGCTGATGAGTAACAAGTAGCCTAGTCACACTCGGTGAAAAAAATCAGGTCTTTGAATCTCTTAAATTATTTTTCGGCATGCTTACTAAAAAGTTAAGTATTTTAAGCAGTTTAACACCGATTGATACCCCCAAGGCTGCTGTGTGCCTAACACATGTATCATGCTCACGAGGAGGGGGGGTGTACAGGGCGTGTCATGCAGTGTACCTGAGTGATAGCGTTTCTCATTGTGCGTGACGCGACGCTGCGTGCGTCTCGTGCGGGGCTGCTGGCGTCCCGACGTCGGCGCTACAACACACCACAACCACCCGGGTTAGTCTCTCGCCCACCACAACCACACACACAACACACCACACCTGGCAACTGTCATGTTTGTCAGGGTGTCTACCACATCAAAATCCATTAACAAGAAGAGCCATAGTACAAATATTTGAAGGATACGGCGACGTTTCTGACGTGTTATTTATGAAAATGTCATTGTAAATCAATAAAAAACTACATATGTTATAAAGCAAATTAGTAGTAAACTGATTTATCAATGATTATCTCTGCAGATTTCTCGAAAACTGAAGTAGTTTTTCCATATCGACCTAATGTAAAGTAATGGCACAATAAAACGTCGTTTCACAGAGGTATGATATTAACATCCCAAAAGTATCATAAAAATAATTTTTAAATCACAATTATTTGATGAACTGGAAAAATTCAAGGACATTCGATAAAAATAAGGTCTTCTGGAGGACTTTTAGGATTTGGAACGGTGGACACCCTGTTAGTGAATACTGAGTGGTGTACAGTTAGTATGGCTATGCACCTGACATGATTAGTTAGTACCAGGTGTTTTGAAAAATATGTTGTTGTTTAGAAGCCAAGCTACTGCATTTGACGAATTCGTCCTACAATAAAAAAAACTTTAATTAAAAGCAATATAAAGTAGTTTTGTTTCTGAAATTGTATACAATAACTAAAATTGATTTCATGGCACTCTTTAAGCCGAAAGGAGAACCTTTCCAAAATATGGAACAGATGTTATGGAGTAAGTGTTATGATTAATGTTAAAATCTAGTAGCCTAGATGGCTGGCAGAGAGGATTACGGAGGTCTTAGTTTATTTACTCTTTCATGCAATGCATTATGAGAAATAATGCGAATAAATATTAAAGGCTTTTAGTACCTAAAATGATATATGTCCTAAATCAAAGAAGTGCAGTTAGTGGGAGTTTACTGCCATAGCAAATAACCAAGAGTGATGCTAGTAAAACTCAGCAACGTGAGTGATGTTTGCAAAACACTAATTTGAGAAAATGATAATGAATGCTAAGCTAAAACCTTTATTTTATGAGTATAATTTACTACGTAACAGTACACTAGACATTACCATACCACTAAACTACATAGTAGTAAACATGAAGTTAACACTTGTGAATGTGAATTAAGTTCGTAAAAAACATGTATTAAGTACATAAACCTGATAAACATGTTGTGATCAGTCAGTTTTCTTCGCAAAGTCTGTTATCCCAGCAAGCTGTACTCTATGGAAAACACCAACTCCGACAACCAATGCAATCCAGACCTACGTGCGGAGTAAGTAGCCATAAACCAAATCAAAAAGGGAATCGGGTCAGTGGCGCTGTTTATTTACAACTGAGCGTTTGCAACATCGGCTCAACGTAGTTACGGCCGCGTCTGGCGAATCCAGCGATTAAGCTGCAAAAAGCTACAAAGCTATTTTAGCGTCCCTGCCTGTATGCTTGTTTGTACGCCCGCGCCTTCCCTTGTGCGCGAGAAACCCGAGTTGGAAATGTTACCTACCTACATATTGCGCCTGTGATATATTTTGTGACGATGCCCAAGCTGCTTTATCTTAAAGGTTTTACAAAGAAATCATTATTAAAAGGTCTTCAGTTTCAAGCCAATTTTTGCGTTGATTTTTTACAAACAATTAATTACGATGTGAAAATGAACCAAACGGAAATTGTTAATTGCGGCAGTGCTTGTTACATGATAATTCAATAACTTTTTTGATGGGAAGCAAAAAAAGCGTTATGTGCTTCTCCTATGTAAGCCAAGTGAAAAGCCACAACTTAAGAACCGAAACAGAAGTTTTATTTAAGGCATTAAACAAACAAAGAGATTGAAACCGAGAAATCTTTGAAAAAGGTGTAACTGAGCGAAAATTTAAAAAACCGGGATGAACCGGGTATATATATTACCGGGCTGTATATTAGAATAATATTGTAATATTACAATATTATTCTAATATACAATTTTTAACTTGCGAAAGCAAAACTCATATATTGTACCGTATTTTTTACTTTTGAAAAGACGTATAAAATCGTATGTTTCAGTGCTAGAGGATGCGCTACGGAGAAACGGATAATTTGCTGTGACTACTCATATAAAACTATAACTCAAAACCAAAGTCCAGAGAGAAAACTAGAAAATCAACGCCAAACCTTCAGAATAAGGAAAGCTCGGAATAAACGTTTAATTAAAAACACAATACATCACTGGGGCGTTCGTCGCTATCAGCTACACTAGGCATCCACACTAATCACCCGAGGAGTTAAGGCAGTCACTTTAATTACGGCAATTAGGAAGGTCTGAATTTATTGCCGTTGCCTGACTTCGGAGGCGAGCTATTGTTTCGTCTGCTATAATATACAGGCTGGACTGCATTTTGTTGTGTCTTCAGAAAAGAGATAAGAGTTAACCCAAAATATTTGTGGATTCTATTAGTTATAACTATATTAAAATCCCACCGTTACTGTTCATTATTTATGAATGCGAGACTGCTATTCGGGTCATTTTAAATTGGTATCTAGGTATGATTAACAAGATTCGTAAAATGTTCACATTTGTTTACCAAATTATTTGATATTTTAGTTTATTTATTTTTATTATTTTTTTTAATTTAGAAAACATTACCAAGTTATTTGGCAATTAACCGGTTACTACATGTTCTGGCGAACATTTTGCTATTTGTAAATTGAAATCCTGAGATCGATTCTGTCCACTCATTACGCGTACTCGGGTCTAAACATTAACAAAATATTAGGATTATTCTTCCTAAAAATTCAAAAATGTACACCGTTAGGACAAAAACAAGAGTTAAATTTAAAAAAAAAAACGAAAAACAAAAAAGAAAGACTTTTAAAGAGTAAAACTACTTCTTTACAATGCATAATTAAAATAAAATAAAAATATAACTTCCAAGAACTTATTTACATTTGTATTCATCTCAAAACTAGTACCTGTGATAATTTATGGATCAGTCTCAAAATCGTCTAACTCAAAACAAAACGTACGATTAAACCTTATAAATATTCTTGCTCATTATATATACATCTTATTACATCAATCCTGATAGAACCAAGGCCGTGCAAACTGGGCCAAGGTTGCCGGGGGGGATCAGCTGTTTAGCAATTCAACATTCAACAGCACGAGGGAGAGGGGAAGGGGGAGGGGGAGGGGTGGGGGAGGGGTGGTCCGCGACTGGGGAGCGTAGATTTATAGGCTGCAATTTGTGAAGTCCCGCCACCCCGGGCACTCAGGCTGTTATCGTGTATTTGATGATCACAACTGGAATATTTTATGGAAGTTTTGTTCTTGTGAATACAAATGTTTTCAAGTCGAGGTCAAAGTTATTTAAGATGATTTATTTAAGCTGATCTTATTTGGTGTGTATTTTGCTTGAAGAAAGAAATAAAATTTTATTTCAAATTACATTTTATTATTATATTTGTAAAAAAGCTACGATAAAAACCAATAGTTATATGGTACTAATTTTGTATAGGCATCACTTTCCGTATTTTTATTATATTTTAATTATATATGAAAACTGGCATGACAATCTAAGATGTTGCAGTTTTAAACCAGATCTTTTCTAAATAAAGAAATATGTATAACAATATAATTAATTATAAGCTACATTTATTTTTGAAATCAATATTTAACATGCCGTACTGCTTAAAGTTATATCCTTCTACACAAAAAAAATCACTTTTCATCTAAATTAGTAAGAACGCTAAACCAAACAACTTAAGAAGTTTTCAAAACCCTCCGAACAGAAACAAAGTGGTGTACCGTCGGTATCGATTAATTTAATCGACTAACTTTCCCGAGACTTGGAAACAAAAAGTTAAATTAAGTTTGGTAATGAAGTTGTGTCATTACAAAGTTACTTGGAGATGTCTAAGATGACGCGGCGCGGCGGCCGCGAAGTTTTAGCAGTTGAGAAAATCGAAGTGGCCATCTCTATCCAGAGATGATGGCAATCACCACTGCTTATTATAACGCTATACGTTGTTCAGCTATTGTGTACCGTTAGGGCAAATAACGCCATTATAATGTCTTTGGAATTGCCTTTGTTTTCTTAGTGTTCATGTGATTTGCCGCAGCTAAGGTCAAGGGCGTGGGATTGACACTGGGTTATAACAGTAACGGGGCGAAACGAAAATTTATCCTTATGCCAAAAGATATGTGATACATTTGACCGAAATTCGAGCTTAAGATAAAAACGTTGTACCAAAACGTTTCCCCATTTTTGTTTCGTTCGACCGCACGGCACAACTGCAGTTTTCAAGGTTTGGAAATAAAACAAAAACGTCTTAGAAGTTTTTAAATACAACTTAAATATAATTGTTAAAATACAAAAACATTGATTGAGAAAATCATGGTATAACATCTGATGTATGAAATTATAAAGTTATATTTTAACAAAAATGTGAGATACATTTTTGACGTTTTTTATTATTTATGATTGATATTCAAATTACAACTAAATTATGTGCACCGAGCAGTAAATAGAAAAAGTAAAAGCTTGCGAAAATAAACCATTAAACATTAGATAAAGAAATTAAGAACACTAATTTAACAACTTTCACCACGAAAAGAGCCAAGTCCTTGCCTTTCCATAAATTAAAGTCCGAGTCAAATAACGTGATCTAATACGCCCAAAAGCCCAATGCTAAAACTATTAAAAGAGTTATGGGCGGACTGGACCACCGCATTTGACTCGACCTGTACAAAACTGCCGGATGAACGTGGACCTGCACGCATTGAACCGACGCGAGAAGCGGATATTTAGACGAAGACGGAGATACACAGACGTGAGTCTGGTAGACGCTTAACGACACCCATAAACAATGGTTTACAGCAGACATACGGCGCGGCGCGGGCGGTCGTCCCGCCCCGGGCGGATAGTGGCTAGGCATACGCCGTGCGGATACATACGCCGCCCGGGGGAAATCAGCGTTCGGCTGCAACTGGGATCTGATTGGCATACGGAATTGGATCGCACTGGATGTACGTTATCTTACTACCTTAAACGATCTTGTTTTTTTGGAGTTGGTTAAAGTTGGAATAAAAAAGTGAGGGGACAACAACATGACGTGAGAGGGGGGATTATTTACAGAAACGTGTGCAAATGTATGGAGTTCTGTTTCATTTATTTTTTTTTTAGTTCTGACGTTACCTTATTAAGGGTAGGTTTGTTGCATTGACTATTATTTTCCGATTCTAATGTAATCAAATTAGGCATGTAATAGTATTTATATTATATTCAACTTAGCAATAATTTTAGTGCTTTGTATTCGTTTTAGGCTAAAATAATACAATGGATAAAAACGTTCCATTTAAAAACCTAAAAAATCCTACAATGCCTAACAGCTTATTCTTGTAAAATAGTCAACTCTATGTTACTTTAATAATAATAATAATACCACTGAGTAACACCTGTCTTTTTTCAATCATCTTAAATAACAAAACAGAAAAAACCAACCTTAATCACAACAAAAATTAAAAAAAGAAAAAAATAATATCGGTACGAAAAACAAAGTGAAGAAAATAAACACAACCAAATGAGGGGGGGAGTATAGAAAATAAACAGAGCAAACAAACAAACAAGGTGGATAAACCGGACAAAAACCTCAAATAAACGGGTGGCTGGGCTGTACATACATCACGGGCCATGCGGCCGGCCGGGCCGGTTCGTGCACGGATACTGACAAATCCAGACAGGCCGTACACTAGAGTTAGCAGACACGCTATACCATTAGTGCCTGGGACATGGACAGATCACATAAATCAAACCACTTACATACATCACTGTGTCATCGCATACCCTCCGTAAGTTATGGCACTCCAGTTCGGTATTGGCAGTGATTACAGTGGCAATACCGCGCATATGTCACGTCGGAGCTCATTCCTGCTCTTGTAATTTAGGTGCTG
Organism: Flexamia atlantica; assembly: GCA_035578135.1. Taxonomy (NCBI): domain Eukaryota; kingdom Metazoa; phylum Arthropoda; class Insecta; order Hemiptera; family Cicadellidae; genus Flexamia; species Flexamia atlantica. Next base: position 29,475,020 of record JAQJVK010000008.1, on the reverse strand, counting down.
TTATAATTTTTTGTATCGCCATGTACGTTAAAGTTTGTGATGTGTAGCTTGACCTCCATATCACCAATCCAGGTTGTATGAATAAATTCGAATAAACACATACAAACTCGTTTTTATACTCTGGATGATTTTATTTTAACACCGAATTACTTCAAGTATATCCATGTAAATATAGGCCCTACGATAAGAAAATCTCTCCTTATAAATTTAGACAAACTAAAACCTTGCTAATTTTGGATAAATATAGGCTACATCCAAAAATGTTCAAAATGTTTACACCTAGTCTTTTTAGCCTTTTTTAACGAAAATAATCATTGATCACTACACTAAGAAGTAAATCCTCAAGAATATAACAAATTATTATTCTCCAAACTGTTGGAATTGAATCCAGGAATGAGCTCCAATTTTCCCAGATGCTTTTAATTTTCCCCTGAGGTTATTTAAACAGAAAACAAAATGCAATGTTTCTTCCATTTACTAAATACTCAGAACAATGTCTTGTTAAATACCCCATTCAATTAATTACAAATATTCGTGAAAATCATGCTAATTTCACGGTCCCTAAAATTCATTCATTCCTCTCATATTTAACTCATACTAGAAGGACAATGTCAAAACTGTGATTCAATTGAAAAGGACTTTTATCATTGTCCCACAGATAAAACAGTGAACTAAACACGCGCCGAACTGAAACACAATTACGGACAATGATAGAGCTTTAAACCGTCACGGTTTTGTATCGAAAGCAGACAACAAAAGGTCAAAACATGTCATTGTGACTGTAAAAACAAACTTTTGTGAACATTGCTTCGTGTCAATTCGGTTTGCGGTGAATTATTTGCTCGTGCAACAGAGATAAAGCCAATCATTATTGCAACATTACTGCATGGTACAGCGAGGGAAGAGCTTAGGGACTGGAGTGATTGTGGATAGTCCGCGTGAAATAGCTTGGCCCTGTCCGCCCGTAAGACTAATTATAATTTTAGTATTATTGGGCTTACGGACGGTCAGGACCACGGTATTTCATTCGGACTGTAACTGCACGACTCAGGTCTGCAGATGACCAGAGCAGAGGCAGATTGGGGCATACGATTACTATACACTTTTATGTGACTTTTGGATGTACGAATTATTTACTTCCAAAATTTACAAAAATATATGGACAACTACGATGGATAATTTTGTAGACCCAAAAACGGTATGTTTTAATTACATACACAGAGACTTTAAAAAATCTCCTTTTTAAGTTCATGATATCTCTATCAAACCAAAACTTACTGATAAGCTTCCAAGATTAGTGATTTCACAAAGCCTATGAGGCAAAATCAATACAAGCTATATTAAATACTATAGTTGGGGGCAGTGCCAAGAGTGCTTCAGCGAGCTTCGCTTACCTTGAGTCTGTTTGGGTGCATAGGGAGCCAGCAGTCGCGTTCTCTTCTTCTCGTATCCTTTTTGTGTGATGTCTCCTGGAAAAAGAAAAAGAATCATTAAATAACCGCACTGATTGATGAAAGTCAACGGTTTAGATAACATCATGTTCGAAAAAAACTGTTTTGAAAGCTTAAAAGCTAATACCATTTTATTAGACATAAAATTACTTAGAATGATCTTGTGATTAAATTATTAAAATTACAGTTATAGATGACCATTTAACAGCTTATAAACACATTTATTATCTTATAGTTTTTCGATTTATTGTTTTCATGTCTGCAACATTTAAAATAGAATTTTTTCATCCCTGCAGAATTATTTCAAAACATTGTAAGCACTACGTGAATTATACTCGTAATTATACTCCATCAGATTCGCGATTACAATTAAAGCACATTAGTTTTGATCAAAGATCAAAGGACCTAAACCAATTTGTTTCCCAGCGTCGGGTTTGAAAACATTCCAGGTGAAATTCCCTTCCAGGTAGTGAAAGAAAATCACGTTTGCGAGGTTAAATGTGCATGAGGGAAAATTCATTTGTGGCTGTGGTTCTTTTGTTAGAGAAAAACTCAGTGCGTGTAAAAAATATACAGTAACTTTATTTTTAAATTGCAATAAATCTTTGTAAAATCATGATTACGATTAAATACATTTGTTATGAAGTCAAATTAAAGGATTTCTATTAGTCCTAAAGAGAGGTTGTGGAAAAAATTAAAAAAGGGTGGGTAAAAACATTTACAAAAATTTTTTTCACAATCTGTTTTTAAGTTTGAGTTAAGTGGAAAGGTAACTAAATAATCGACACACCTTTAATTTAACACCAAACTGTAGGTTACACCATTGTGTATACGGTAAAACTATAAATTCAATGGTTAACACCCATATTGACCACACAGACAGTAACAATGGGCATTAAGTCAACATTTATAATTGGAAAAAACTTTGCCACTCTGTTAGGTAAGGATAAAAGCACCTACTTTAAATAATATTCATTTTCGTACGAATGTATTACTTCCATTACGTATTACTTCCATTCTAGCAGTACTTCCAAACTCACCAAACACCAAAAGTGATTGTAACAATCGACCCCGTAACCTTGTGCACTCCCATAATCACTAACGAGGCGATTCGGCTCTCGATCGTGAGAATCTATCGAGTTACGCCATCTACCGGCGTACGGCCTAAAGTGATTTCACAAGCGGGCGTTTTGTGGGTTCGACCGAGTGAAAGCGTGCAGGCGGGATGTGGGATGTGGGATGCGGGGCGTGGGAGGCGGCGGTGTGGGGTGAGCGAGTGACCTTGGGCGGTGGCCTTGGCGGTGGACACGGACCGTCTCATCTCGCTGACTCAGCTTCAGGCGAGCCTCGCACCTGCCGGCCGGCCGCTCCCGTGGCCTTGGCAGCGTTGCTGGCTGCTGGACCGTCGCGAGACTACGGGAGGTGCCGAATGTGTTTTAAGCCTTTTAATCCAGAGGGATCATTTTAAATTTCTTCTATAGGCCATTCAATGCGAAACTGCTACAGGTGTTGAAACTGTTGTCGATGCAGCCGACTGAAACAGTATGGTGTGGCTGAAAGTGTGAGCTTTTGAACCACAGGAATTATTTGGAGCCCCTGGTCTATGAGGTATATTTTGCGAAATCACAGGAAATGTTGAAAGGTCGATGAAGTTGACTGAATTGGTTTGATGTGGTTGAAAGTGTAAGGCTGAGAGATGCAGAGATATTCTTTTTAGACTGGTCTTTGAGACATCCATCGCGAAACTACAGGGGGTGTTGAAAGGGCGATGTAGTTGACTGAAACGTTGAAGTGTGGTAGAAAGTGTAAGCATTTTGATCCAGATGGATTATTTTAAGCTGCGTATAGAACATCCAACCAGTTCTACAAGGGCACATTTTGTATCTCACATGAAATACGGTGCTGGTAACGAAGTTTTTGTGAATAAGGGTGGGTGTACCGGTGAATGGGCCCCCTCCAGTGAATGACCATTTTGCAATAAAAAACCTGAATCTACTTTGGGCTAGCTAATTATCTTTCGTTGGATAAAATTGGTGGGGTCGAAAATACTTTTTAAACATCTTTAATATCGAGTGTCCAACTATTTTCGAGTTTGATGTTCCCTGCTATTGTTTATATACTTGCAAAGCTTAGCTGTTTTACATTCATTCTGTGTTTGATGAATATTTCAAAATTGTGTAAGAATTAAATAGTAATTAACATGATACATCGTCCATAACCGGCCTTCAAAGTGCCGGTTACCAGTTTAAGTTATTCGTGGGGTATGCAGAAGAAAGTGTGATTAAATGAGCATTTTATTTCCGCAATCAGAAGATCGGTTCTTCCATGATTCTAAAGAAAGCATGATACAAACGTGCATTTTATTTTCTCAATCAAGAGGACGGTTCTCCCATGGTTCTAAAGAAAGCATAAAACAAACTATCATAAAAAGTTAGATCAAATCAAAATCATTATAAACATTGAAATTGTTTAATCAACATAGAATGATTAAAGCATGTGATGAATTCGTGAGTCGTAATGAGTATTTCGTAAATTACAATTTGATTTCGGAGTATCAATTTGGAGGAGCAATATTTAAAGATTACAATAAAGCTAAACGTGTTTAATATTTCGTAACATACCTAATTTCTTTCATAACAAATTCATACGAAAAATGCCATTTTTATGAAAGAAGAGAAAACAAAAAGTAATTTTAATCTATATTTTATTTGAAAGCAAACGGCGCAAACTCCTGCGAGTGAAACTCAATATTATTTTAGGTTTTCGAACTACCGTCACTTCATGAACAACCACACAAATTAAGTCCAAAGCTCGCTATGTCTTCCACTCAAACGGCATTGTCTTCATTCGAAAAGTTCATAAATAATGACTGGAGTTAACATTTTATTGCGTGATTCATCACCGATGCATAACGCAGCTATTCATGGGATATCACTGCTATTGCAGGCCGCATACATTAGCATACCTGACGAGGACGCCAGCTCCTGGAGGACATTCACTTTGACCTCTTGACCTCCGGATGAGGCTGACCCAGAGAAGGTCCCTCCCAAGGTCACGATCATTGATGGAAAGTAACATTCTCTGCCGGCCATCCAAGTCTTAATTATAGAGGAAATCCGTAATGATCGGACATTCGTCGCTCGTGAGGGAATTGTGGATAGGCACTGATAAAAGGTATGAAATAGTGAAGGTTATTTAAAGGTATCCAGTTGAGTTTTGTGTATTTGAAAGTATTAATAATTCTATAGGATATCACTGCTTGTAATTTCTTACAAATTACATTATTTAACAAAATTAAAGTTTAGGAAAAATCTATTTTCCCCTGATATTGATATACTGTAGTAAAATTCGCAGTAAGGAATCGATTTTTAAATAATATGCCTCATGGGAAAAATTGCATTTGCGAGTTTTTTGGAGGTACGTAAATGAAATAAGTTATGTTTTTCACATTATTTTGAAAACTAACGATTACAAGGCAGGAGTTAGAACAGTATTTTAAAAACTTGTCAATTCACAAGCTGTAAACAACTACAGTTTTCTATATAAGACGGTAACACATAAATCCATTTCATTCAACAGCCTACGCACTGTGGGTGAAAAAATAAATTGCTTACTATTAGATGATTGCAGTAATTGGTAAATTGCGTGCATCACTGATAAAGTCAAGAATGTAGAAAGTGTGGTAGGAAGGCAATTAACATAGGCCCCGTCAAACAATTTGATTATTATTAACACATGAACAACCGAGATAAAAATGTAAATTTTCAAAGTACACGCCTTTCTAGAATAAAGCGTACTGAAGGTTATATTAACGCTGATGTGGATCAGCCGATACACAGATACACGGACAGACGGATCTCCATCAAGTTGATACGGTGATGTGCAGCCGGCCGGAACGTACCATCAACAATGTAGTAATGCGACGATACTCAACACCGACATACTCGACAGAGAGTATTCAGCTCATACTACATTATAACCATGAGCATTATATTTTGATGTTACGTATTTTTACCGACGACGTATGTTTTTAGAATTATTAATTAGTTACATGCGAGGTGATTACGACATTTACTGAGGATTTTTATTTTTTTAACAAGTTGAAGACCAATAGATAACAAGGGCATAGACGCAAAAGTCAAACACAAAAGTTTTACACTTTTTTTGTTATTCAGTTTATATTACCCACATATTGAGTCTCTGACTTGTAATGTAAAAGATGCCACTGATGATTGGACCTTTTTCCTAAATAACTTCTTGACTTTTCTAATAACGGGGCCCCATTTCCTTTATTGAATATAAAATAACATAAAACATGGCATAAAGTATTAATAACACCGCAGGCTTATAATATATTCTTGCTTATCATTAATTTGAAGCTTGAATTTTGATTTACGAGAACACCCTCCCCCAGTAATGAAATATCCATACTTGATTATTCTTATTGATTCATGATTTAATAAAAAATATAATTAAATTCAGTAAGAAACTTAAAAATAAGGAATTCACGACTATATAAAAACACCTTAAAATATAAATTTCTAGACAGTGGAATTAAATTGTTATGAAGATGACATTAAAATTCCAAAGGAGATCGACGCAGGAAAGCACGACAAGAATGTCAGTTTCAATTATCCAAAATCCCAAGAGTGGCGCGTTACTGTTTACCTCCACCGAACGAACAAGTCCTAGGGGGCCGAGTATTGAAACAACTCGACGCTGTCCTCGTCACACCATGCTTACCGGATAAACCAACTTCACCACTAAGTGCAGTACCTCCCACGATTTTTGATTTTACTCGACTAATTAAAAATTTTATATGAATCTGAATCTAAAATGTTTTTCTCATTCATATTAGGCAGAGAACTGTAACGAAACCCTTTTTAATTATGTTTACTGTAGAGCCTGAAATAGTAATTTAAATTTTGTAATTTTATATGTAAATGATCTTAATTGTTAAAAACCATTATATATTTTAAGATCATTCAAACAAAAATTCGCTATATATATATCGTATAAATTAATACCTAAGTTGTTTTCTTTTTCGAGCAATAATCAAAGTGTAGCAACAGTTAAAAATTAATATTCTTCTTATGAGAACCCCATATAATGCGGCAGGTGCTTAGATCCTTATAGGCAACCCTCAGCGGCAGCTTGAACTACAGTCGGACACCTGGGTTCCTCGACCGTGTACCCCCGACCTCCTCAGGTCCCACTCGCGGCAGACGACGACCGGGGACCTTGAGATTTACGACCCTCGTCCTGCCGCGGTTTTCGTCAACCTCTCCGTCACCCGCCCACAGTCCGGGAACAATCGCGGAGGGCGAGGCCCCGATACCATCACCTGGTGGGAGACCCCGCGCATTATCATACATTACCTCTGGATTTATTATTTCCAGCAAACAATGAATTTAAAAAAAAAACTTTCAAATGCAAATATTGTTGTTTAAACCAATTCAGGGGCAATATATACCTTATTTAAAAAAAAGCAATAATTGAAAATCCCTGGACCTTATTATTCATTCATTACCTCTGGATTTATTTCCAAAAGAGTATTTTTTTAACCTTAAAAATCAAAGTATTTCGGTATAATCAGTTCAGGGGTAATGTATCTCATCTTTAGGATAACTAAATATTTAAAAATCCGTTTCGAACATTTGCTGTCGGTTTTTGAGGGTGTTACAGTTTCAGTATTTGCAATGATGGCGACGGCGGCTAGAAAACGAATTATAATCACTGAATAAATTAAATACAGTAACCCCTAAATAATTTAGCTACGTCTCAAACACGTATAAATTTGTAAGATTACAAAAACGTCCCTGTGATACATAGACGCTGTTTTCAAAAATGCTGCCAAGACACAAAATATCTAGGTGCTTTATTTCCGACTTCATATAAATCTCACTTAAGATTTCCGGTCTTTTAAATAGTAACTATAAATCGGAGGATTTCAGAAGATCCGTTTCAGGTAAGAAGGGATATGGGATATGAAGGTTGCGGATGGACTTATTGGAAAAGCTGGCAGAAATGCGGAATGGTCTGTGACTAAAGCTCCTATCGCAGCTTCATCGCAGTTGAGGAAACTATTTTTAACAAGAAAATCCCGCTATGTATACTGCCAATGTAAATTAAAAATTAAAATGATTCATTCATAATTTATATAATATGACATAATAATATGTGTACAGATCTATTCAGCCAGGAAGTCTTGTAGGGGTGGAAGTGCGAGAGAGATGGAGAATACCCCCACCTCTGTTTTTCCTTCATCGGTTGTGTATAGTCAACTCAAAATCCCACATGGCCTATGACAACATTACAAATACTGTTGCAAACAAAGAATCATATGTTTTGACAGATGAGTTATTTCGAAATTTGATTGTAGGGACTCGTGGTAGGGGAAATCTTCACTGCGCATGCGCATCCCACAGGACTTCTGGGCTGAACAGATCTGTAACAATGGATTTCTTTCCGAACTGATTGATTTTAGGTATTGACTTATGCTAAATTAAACGACCTTTTACTATTTCGGTGGACCGCTAAAGAAATTCCGTAATTATTTAAATAATCAAAATATGTTGACTACGCCATTTCAGCCATTTGCCATTTTTTATTGGCAATGTATTTATTCCCTAATTGATTGATTTGAGATTAAACTAACGACATTAAACGATCTTTCAAAATTCTCGAGGACTGCTATGAAAATCCGTGTCATGAACCTTTTTAGACGTTTTAAACATTTTGAACGGGCTATATGTGTATTACTGTACATTGCAGATTAATTATTTTAAAGCCTGGCGCAACGACCATTTTAACATGAAGTGAAGACATTAAAAAAATCAAATAAGGCTTTATTGTCGAGATTCCTATAAGTACCCACGCATATCGTGTATAGTTGCACATTCGATTTTATCATTTGTAGAATAACATTGCATAGCATAAATAGAAAACACCACCACTCAAAAAACTTGATTTACAAAAAACCCAAAAATCGACAAATTTAAACTAAGAAATAAACGATGATTCCAAAGTTTTGCAATAAAGAAATGGAGTTCATAAACAGAACGAACGACAAGGCACGTGTACCTAAATTGCATCTTTCACTTTGAAGGAGCGCTCTCGTAAAGTTGTTGCCTTGCTAGTCTTTTTACTGCGCAAGAGCATATTAAGTACTGACGTTATAAAACGAGATAATATTGTTCAGTATGGGGCATTAAAAAGGGTCATGTAAGGTCATTACATCGTCTTCTAATACAGCAAAACATTTTAAAAATTAATTCAAAAACTGAATACTTTGTTTACATACTTGGCGTCTATAAATAAGCCGTCGTGCGAATTAAAAAAGTCAAGCTCTGTCAAGAGCGTTCAGGATTTTGTGCAAACTAAATTTTCAAAAACAAATCCGTTTTATGTTTTTTATCTTACAACATTTTATGACTTTATTATCTGTCATTAGATATGAGAATTAAACTTTTTATACCTACAGAATGTTAATCTCTCTCTTATAAAATTCAATTCCAAATTATTTATAAAAACTGTTATCAGTGAAAGAGAGAGCTCGTGTTTCGCCCACCTGCTGCCAGCAGATAGCGCTTCGACAATGTTGACAACATCGGTGGCATTTAATTACCAAGAGCCAATACAAACCCCTCCCAACCCCTCCTTCCATCACTTCATAAATCCTTGCTTTTCATACTTTTAGCGTATTTCCTTAGAAATAAGCTATTACCGTCGTTTTAACAGAACAGAATGGACAAAAAATATCCGTTCAGGGTAACCTCAGCAAGCATATTAATATTTATATTAATTGACAGCTTTTTATGTGTACTTTCTGGATATGAAGTGAGTTTATTGTGAAAACTCATTTTTACCTGCAAAAATCACGATTTGTTTCAAAATTTAACATGGACTTATATGGGAAATAGAATTTTCATTTTTTGAGTTTTGTCAGCACGATAACTCTCGTAAATATCCTCCGATCGTAACAAAATTTGGTACAGACATGTAAAACTAGATTCCCTTGGACGAGTTCGTAAACCAGCCAGATCGACATATCTAAAGTGGGGTAAGGGCCCCATTTTAACCTCCAAAAATGGGTTTTTTGAGTTTTTCAAATTAAAAAATTATATTTATCCAATTATTGTGTGCATCATTGGATTTAGCTCGAAAAAACAAACAATTTGGTATTTTGAATAATTTCTCTAAGTTCATTGGTCTCCGAGATATTGCCGCTTCGCAGTTTTTCTCTGTTTTTAGTATCAGGGCAGCAGAATGTTGGCTTACCCAATTTCTTATTTACTCTCTACTGAGGTTTTCAAGGAATCCCTTAGAGTTTAACGCATTAATTAAGTTACTCGCCGATTTGAAAAAAAATACAGACCAATGAATAATAACATAAATGTCTATAAATTAATTCCTCTTAGCTACTAATAAGTAAAAATTTAAAAAAAATAAAGTAAAAATTAAAAACAATGAAATTATAGACTATAATAAAATACCCCCGTTGCAGCAGACCTGCATACTCAGCGAATTTCAAATTCAAAACAACATATTTCAATCAAACATAGCGAGATTTGACATGTTTTGGTAAGCTCCACAAGAATAACATGGGGAATGAGTATGCAGGTTTGCTGCTAAGGTATATTAAAACTGGGTGGTTTTAATTAAATATTTAGTAGATCTGAACTAGAAGAAGCTATTTACCAAGTTTTAACGAAATATGTTGAGAAATAACCGAGATATAGAATTTTACTTATTTCCCATAAGTTAAACATTGGGACAACGTACTGTGTTTACCACTTTCAATATTTCGGTAACCAATGGACATAGAGCAGTGATTCAAAATACTAAATTGTTTGTTTTTATAGCTGAATTCAATGGTGCCGACAAAAATTAAATACATTTTATTTTCCTATGTAAAAAACTCAAAAATCCCATTTGGGGGGGGGTTTATTCCCCTTTACCCCCCCTTCCGGTGGTCCGATCGTGCTGGTTCACGAACTCGTCCGAGGGATTACCACTTTACATGTCTGTACCAAATTTCATTAAAATTGGGCCATTTTTGCGGCCGCTATCGTGCTGACAGACACACACACACACACACACACACACACACACACACACACACACACACATATATATCTATAAGTATAAAAGTTTATATATATATATATATATATATGTGTGTGTGTGTGTGTGTGTGTGTGTGTGTGTGTGTGTGTGTGTGTGTGTCTGTCAGCACGATAGCGGACTAGATTCGAACGAATGGTGTTTTCTGCTTCTGGTGGCCCCAAAACGAAAAGTTATCATGGTCTCGGGCTTAGGTCTTACCATGAGACCTACGGTAATAGCTTCTTCCCTAAAGGGGAAATTCGCTAAAACAGACCGAACCCAAGTATTACCACCAAGTTAACACTATAAAACTGGTAGTAGTATTTTTGCAATGAAAAGAACATTTTATAATGCTAAAAATAACTACTCTTAAAATGAAAAAGCAATAATAGAGGCACGACTGAATTTGACAACTAAACGTTGATGGCTACTCATAACCCATAGCCCGTGTCATACGTCTTGTCACTTCTGCTATATGTATCTTGAGTTTGTTATAAAAATAGGCTAAGTTCAGACAATTATGGCAATCAAGAATCATTACATGTGGTATACTGCTCGGAAAACGAATTTTTAAATCAACAATTTTGTACTAAAATATGGTACGATATCGGCATATCATGACGCTGATAATGACCAAAACATATTCTGGAAAAGTATTAAAATTATAAATAAAAATGATTTAACTAAAATAACTTTTAATACAGCTAAGTATATTATTTTCATTAAGAGTGACTTTACTGTTCAACGGGACAGTGTTCATTCGGGAACCATTTTAGTTTTTACTACTTCTTTAATCTCTTGCGTACCACCTGAAAGGCCTTTGCGTACCACCAGTGGTACGCGTACCACTGGTTGAGAAACACTGGCTTAGAGTAATTTCTCAGTTTATCAATGTATTTAATCGAATTTTGGTTTTTAAACAATTTTATGTTAATATAATATAAAAATTAAAATTCCTGCCTACTTCATTGTATGAAATACTGTATTTGTGTTTTTTTCATCTAGGTCATTTACGAATATTTTTTTTACAAAGTCTTTGTAAAACAGGCTATAATATATTTTTTAAATATATAAATATCACTTGTTTATTTTTCTTTTTTTCGTAATTATGGATTAATTACTGGATATTTTGGAATTGGAAATTCACTGAGTACGCAGGTTTGCTGCGACGGGGGTATTTGGCCTTTATTTTAAACTCAAACCTTTATTTAATTTAATTTTTTTGAGCTGGGACTTTAGACTGATTTAAGAGATTTAATCTGAATGAATCAAACATGCGTGATAAAACGTTGATTTTAAACGTGCCATTACAGCCAATGACCAAAACAGATAAGGACAGATAAGGATATCCTGTTTATTTTTTCAATACACTCTACACTAATCATCTCTTCATCTCTGTCTCTTTACACTACTACGAAATCATCTCTCCATTTTCGTTGTATGTATATCCCCTGCGAAAGTCAATCTTTATATTTTTTATGTCAGAAAAATAATGTTTACTATGGAAAGATCATGTTTACCATCTTTTACTTAACTGTTTCCGATACAAAGAAATAAACGAGTACACCTAACTTCAATGTCGTGTAGTGAAAATTACAGTTCAAAATACAAGTGTCTAACATTCTGACTGTATGGATTGCTCGATAGATCTCTTAACATATAGACTCGAATTTGCAACATCCAACACCTGTTATATTATGAAATGTACTAATACATATAATATTAATAAGACAAATATATTTCACACACTCAATTTCTTTTCACAAGGGAGAAGCCATAAATAAGTGCACTTGCAACAAGAGCGTCTCGCGCCCCAGTTGTTGTCGGGCAGTCAATGCGCGACTCGCTGCCTCCAGCTGCAGATGTAGCGCCATATCTCATCCCCAACACCTCGGTTATTCTCGACACGATTGCAGCGAAACGCTCCCTCGATGTCTGAACAGTTCCTTACTTCAATCCTGTTTTCTTTCATTTTTATCTTTAAGCTCAAGAGACCACTCGAGTGTAAAATTAAAGGTTTTTCGGAAAATTATTTAAAATTCAGGCTCTCACTTAAGTACTCGATGGCACAAACCATTATCCAATTGTATTTCTTATTTATTATTGGCAAAATAATATCTTGGAGTAAACCGCGGTAAAATACAGCTGCATAAAATAGTAGGATGATTTACAATTGACTAACTAATAAATTACAGGGTTTAAAGGAATTCTGATGCGCGTGGTTAAAAGATGAAAAATATATTGAGTTTAAATAAAAACTTGGCAAATTCAACGGAAAACAAAAGAGAATGTTGATGACCATAGTTAAAAGCTAAAACATTTTTTATGAATTTAGATAACTTGACAATTTGAACAGAAAAACAAAAATCACGTAACTAAAGAATTGTAAAATCGGTTCTCTCAAAGTCGAGGATTTGGTGCTTGTGCTGTGTCAGCGGCGGGGACTGTGTTCAACATTGCGCTTACAAAGGAAAATATTCGAACCATCTATGACTAAGATTTAAGGGCTTACGATTTGGTAACCAGGCAAAATGGAATCCGATTTGATTTTACAAGAGTCTAAACGATTTACCAGTCAAAATCCTAAGTCAAAGTTACTTATCTTAAACACAGGCTGTATTTGCTATCCACTGAAACCCCATTTCCCTAATATTCTCTCGTATAACTATTCATGTAATTGAAATAAAAATAACAGTTTAGATATTTCCACTCGTATCCGAAAAGAGGAAACAACTAATTAATTTAGTAATTTTGAAAAATTATGCTTTTAAAAAAGTAATTATTTAAATTTGTATACGTATAAACTGATGGCTTACTTCAAATAAGTAAATCGCTTTAAATAAGTACAAAGTGATGCAGAAAAGCACAATGTCTAGGGTTCATTTGACGGAAAAATTAATTTTAATCAAGGTGATTAAATTAATTATTTTGTTCCCATATTTATATTTTTAAATTATAACTAGTTAAAGAAAATGATTCAATTTTTTATTTCAAATTACAAAGAAAGAATGTAAGAAAACATAACGCTCCAATTACATATATTGCAGTTAAACGAATGTACATAATTAATTATTAAAAAAGGTAAAATTGACATTCATTTAACTTATTTTTTTATTTTTTTAAACATCCAAGAGGAAACTTTCCGAAGGCAAAAATATCCAGAACGGCAGCGAAAACTGAGCAGGTTATTGGCGATTTTATCAACTGGAGAATCATTGTCGCTTTTGAAAGCCAGCCCTTCACTCTCTATCCTTATCTCGACGAACAATAATACCGTTGTCTTAGCTAACAGTCTTTTTTCCTCTCAAACACCTTAGATAAAATAATTAGTAAAACGATTGACTGTACAGATTATTAAAAATTGTACAAATGAAAAACTGAACGATGGTTAGCCTTTGACCAGTAAAAGATCGAATTGATGACATTAATAACGTGATAAGTTCAAACGCAAGAACATCACTTCCACTAAATTATGACGAAAAATTCACAGATATCAAAGCACAAATGCCAAGTTTTGACATGCATCTATTTAAGTGAAATATTTATTTATTTCATACACAATGAATTCATGTGATATAAAATATGTTCTGAAGTTTTATGAACTTACAAGTAAAAAAAATACTTAAGGGCAGTAATCAACAATGGACAAATTGAAATAACATGTTTTATTACATGGGTTTATAAAAATAAAAAGTGCAATTTAGAAAAAATATTCACGTATTTCTTTTTTAAATATTCACGTATTCAAGCGAGGAGTAGCCAACTCGCTTACAAACTCACTAACAATGACTCACTGTAATAACTCACTTACGAAAATATAATAACTGCAAATATGTAGAAAAAATATACTGCTACGATTGAATTGTTGAACTCCAAATGTTCAAATTAAAAACATTTCTTTTTCTTTTTTCTATAGGTATAAAATAAAAAGTCTAAGCCGTTCCCGCTGTTCCAAAGAGGCAAGTAACAGGTCCCCGGCTAACGACAACCCGGGACGTGACATCTCGGCAACTGCGACGCCTCGAGAGGCAACCGTTCGGCCCGGAGTGGAACTGTCTTAATGGATTGAAAATATGCATTCCCTTGAAAATGAAATCATCTTACGTCGACGTGCCGGAGTTTGTTTTGCGTTTTTAAGCCGACCTAAAGATGTGAAGGTTTAAACGTATTTAAAGTGGTTTCAGTAATTCATGAATAGCCTACATCTACTTTAATGGTTGTTGATAGCGAATAGATAAGCACGTTTAAAGTAGGTTTAGGAAAAAATTTATAAGTAAGCACCTGGAAGAGACTTATTTTGGACCAGATTTATGAACAATTTATTACTCCTATAATACTGGACAGGATTGGTATGATGTTAATTATATGTAGGCCCAGCCTATATACTATGTTGACTCCATCATGCAAATCAACTATGTATAATTAGATATGTTCGTCAATCAACAATTAGTTTAACTGTTAGTTTTCGCGTAACACTAAGTTTGATTTTGTGTTAATATTATACCCATTGAGGATTAGTTTTAAAAATATAAAAATTCTCTTTCACCACAAATCGAGTGTCCTCAACTCCTTTACAAAAGTGTTCATTAACAATATGCCTAACTCAAAAACGATTGTAAAATTCTGTTTCCAAATGGAAAACGACATGAATAGTCCGGTCTTTTGTTTGCTGATATAGGTCGAACAACAGTCAGGGGTTGAGGTGCAGTATCGGTGTCGGGCTGAGGGGTGACATTGACACTGGTGTTGGCCGACTGCGGCTCTGTGGTGATCGACATTGCGCCGACCTGTCACCGATATCTGACTCCAATCTGACATTGCGGGGTAAAGGTTCCCGAGCTCATTCGTCAATAAGTTTCATTTTGCCATTCTTTCACAAATACATTTGACACATAATTAATGGTTAAATAAAAATCATTCTTATTTGATAAGCGATATTCAATCAGTAAAGTGATGTTGAGCATATTTTTTAAAATAAATCTTTGGTGTGTCTAGCGCAATTGGAAATACGTGCGCTTTGGTGCCGCACGGCACCGATGACGTGAATTCGAGTCCCCGCGCCGCGCCGGTGGTATTTCAAAGTAGTTAGAGTAATGCTCATTCTTGAACCGAATTGGCCCGCTCCTTGCTTTGCTTGGTAACGCCTAAACGCACAGATAAATAAATCGATGTAGTCGGGGCAAATACATGATTAAATAGAGGCATATATTAAACATTAAACAATATAAATGCCGCTCTATAACAGAGACCGCTATTTAACAACTATTTGTATGAACAAAGACTCTATTGTTCCCATGGATAAAACATGTATTTATATTGGATTTTAAAACAAATCCCTTCCCTATATAAACGTCTGTTCTACTGTTTTGTTAGTCCTATATGGTCCTTTATAAAAATAGAAAAGTTAATACAAATATATTTGTTTCATAAAGTAACAAGTCTTTTTTCCTCAAGTGCACTATGTGAGAGGAAATAAAATTAATTCCTAGTTGTTTGTTATATGTAACAGAAAGAATTGTAACGCAGTCCGCTTTGTTTGTTTTCGCTTCCTAGAAACAAAACGCCCAGAAAATCGACTTCAGTCCAAAACATAAAGCGAATACATAAATGAGTAAAACTAAATTATATAACGGCTCCGCATCGGAATTGCAAATCAGGCAGGCCGGCCGGGTACGCTGATGGTTCACTGGGGACCACTCGAAAATGTTGCAAATAATTAAACGGGTCTTTTAACTGATAAGAATAACGCATTGGCACAATTAATTAATAACAATATTGTTCTTTTTAAAATGCTGTCCACAAACTTCTCAAAGATGTGATGTTAAGAAGGAGAACATAACTGAAATTTTGTTCTTGAACAATATACGTAATGGCAAAATAATTACTAATGCGAAATATTTATTCAAGTGGAGCGGAGCATCCCTTTCATTATTCTCTGTAACAACTAAATGAAAACCAAAATAGAAGTGTATCCAAAGGAACTGAATATACATTATTTTATTTTTATGTATCCATTAGATTCAAATGTATAATCTCAAAATAAGTGAGCTATACTAATATCTGAAACTTTACAAAACTTCCCCAGATTTCTCTGAATAACACCGGTATAACTGACTACCAGATATAACTAGTTTATTTTTAATCACCTTCTACATTATGAATTTATATTTACAGCTTCTTTCAATAACTTAGAGGGAGTGTGTAATAGTTTAATAATTTTATTAATTTATTGTGTTCTTTAAATTAATTTTTGTACTTGAATAGCTTTTCATCATAATAATTAGAAACACATTTTCTAAAAAGGTACATTTCGAACCAATGTTTCAGGGTTCACCTTCGTCTTATCTGGATTAGAGGTTAATTACTCTGTTGTAGTCTTAAAATTATCCCTTAGCTGATGTGCAAAAATGCCAAAAATATTTTCCTTAAAAAACCAACAAAAAGTTCGTCGATGTAAAATCGTTTTAGCCGGTATTGTTTATACCGACATCGACAAGCTGGTACTATATTATGTACGGGACCTTTGTACCGGTGACATAGTCGAATAATACGGCAGAGGGCGGCATCTGCTCGCTTCATATTGTACCCGAATGAAACAATGGGTCGCCCGGGACCGATAACAAACAAACATTAATATCGGCGAATTCTTTTGTGCCGGCTCATTTCAATTTGACCTAGGACCGCGAATATGGATTTTTCGTAGATTTTAAAGTAAAACATGATTATAATTTAATTTTTAAGAGTGAAGAAGGAAATATTATGGCTTAATCAAAGGCAACAATGTAGAATTATAATGACTTCAGTATATTAATTCTATTTCACAATAAAAGAGAGTGGCGATTGGTGCTTAAGAGATAATAGGCATTAGTTTGACAGTGTTCTTCACATTGTTCATGGCCTGTGGGCAGACACCTCTACAACGTTGAATCCGTAACGGCTATCTATTTGTCATTAAAAACACAATTGCATTTTGTTTCGATAAGTAATCGTATTTTCACATTTAGCTAATATCAACTGAATAAATAAGTTCTTCTTTTACATTACCAAATCCAACGGACCGGAACTGAGAAACCCGGAATAGACACCGCTTTCAATTTTATTTACCTGACACAAAATAAATAGGTCAAAATAGTGGTTTGAAATAGAATACCTAAACAGAGATAGCATTTCAATAGAGACTGTGTGAATGGATGCTAATTGGAATAAGATATGTATTGATATGTCAACATTATATCGTGACAAATCCGGTGAGGCAGGAATTAACGTATGGAAAGCAACGGCGACCAACGCTGCATACTGCACATTCCGTGGTCTACCGATGACATTACAGCGGCCCCAAACATTGTAAACATGTATGAGACGCGAGGTAAAGTTAACTTTATCACGAGATATGATATTTTTACTGTTTTAAAAACTGTAGTTTTTAACAAACATTTATTTTAATTAAAAATCTAACGAGATAGAAAAGTACTTCGACGGGTTGAAGTGATTGGTGGTATCATGTAAATTCGGAATCGTTGCCCAATCACATTACTACTTTTTGAACAGTTTTTTACATAAAAAAAACATGGAATAAAACAGCATGTCGTTATTCCCTGGATAAGCCTAATAAAGATTACTTGCATTCGTTCTAAGTAAAACTTCTAAAAAGTAAAAAAAAAACTTGCTATTTTTGTACGATTTTAATGAAGACTGGCCAGCAATTTACAGCGATATTGGTGAGAGGGAGAGTGAGTGAGTGAAAAGCCTTTACAAATTGTGTAGTTGGATTATCCGGCCGCTGTCGATATAAGTTAGCGGCAGCGGATTATGGCGGCGGTCGACAACGCTGCACATGGGAAAGTTGGGGATCAGAACACGAGAACTAAAGTAGCCGCGGTCAGTAGCTTACGCAGTATATTATTTTTTCCAGCAATAATTAGGAGAACTTTTCATTATGTAGTAAATGGAATTATCAGAATACTATTCGTTCCTATGTTCCCGTTTCTTTTTCGATTACATAAGTTGTTGATAGATCAAAATACTATTTTGGTGCTTCAGTAGGTTTTGTAATTGAACTATAGTGAGTTCCTTAACAGCTTTCTGTGAATCCAAACAGCGAATGAAATATTCTAAATGATACCTCAAGCGAGAGAGAAAATGTATCATATACGTTGTCGGAGTTAACTTCTAAAGACAAAAACGTTCAAGAGTTAATGTAGCATCAGTAAGGAGGTGATTCCCCTTAGATCAATCTTTGTCCAATACAATCTCTGGCCTTAGGCCTTAGGCTGAGCGGCTAAATGGAGCGGAAGCGATCAAGGCGAGGGATATAAACTTTGTGAGGATATCTTGGTCACTTACGGAGGTGAGGACTCATACAATACCTCGGTGTCACATGCACTTGGCACATGCTATCAAAGCAATATTACAGTGCAAATATTTATGAGTTATCTGTAATTAGACTATAATATGTATGACAACTATTAAATTCATTTTCACCTCGTAATAAAATCTAAAAATTAAAAGTTCAATAAAAGGAATTTCAATTTTACGCCCATAAAACTATTATCTGCTAGTGGTCCAATCGACAAAGTTGTTTAATACCAACTTAATACCCTAAAAGTTATGTCAAAGGTTATATTTTTTTAAGGATAGATGAATATGATAGTAAACCGAATGACTTCTAAATAAATAGTAACGGTTAATTTCCTTATAGGTAGATATCCTGACAGCAGCTTAACAAACCTCACAATAATCAATAACTGAGGTTATTTGGATAGATGAAAATTTTACAGACCGATTTAAAAAAACCTACTTCCAAAGCCAATCCAATCGTATTTACAAGAAACCAGCAAAAAATACAGCTACCGTTGAAATATTTAATCTAGCCTCAGTTTCCCAAGGTGACAATTCGGGCCTAAGCATTGCGTGTTTCAGTACCTACAGCTGACGAAGCCTCAAGTCTCCCAGATAGACTTGGGGCTTAAATAATGGAGAGGTCTGTGGAGTTATCGGGCCATTAGCATGGCGCTTAACGAATGGCGGCGCCCGAGTGGTCGATTAGAGACCGACTTAACACTGTTTATTTACTTGGACTTTCCAACTGACTAAAACACTTCATTTGCGGTGAAAACACTCGATTTGGAGTAATGTCTTTGATATTTTATCCACCCTTTTACAGTATTCAGTTACAAATAAGGCTGGACCATTGTAAGTCTACCGAAAATGAATTCCAGAAAAACAAATATCGTAAGTTTACCGAATCAGACAAAAGTTACCTACACTTGACTAATCATTCTGATCGTTGACGGGAATATCATCGTTAATACCCTGACACAACAGATTATACCGGTCATAGTCTATTTTGAGAAGGCTTCTCAAAATCCAACCCCTTGGAATGTGTAATTTTAAAGCTTAAATGGGTTTACGAGACTCAGCTAATGAGAGTATACTTTGGCTGGGTCAGAAAAAAAGTAAAAAGTAAAATACAACCAAAGGCAAATGAATCCAGTAAACATGTTGGATCACATGGAACACATGGAACACTTACGAAATGGAACACTTACACATAAACACATGGAAAAATTACGAAAACGACGTAACCAATAAAATCCTTCTGCTTAGGAGATCATTGTGAGGTAATTAAGTGCTTTATTTCGGAAAAGTTTTAGTGCTATTGCGGCAAGATGAGCAAAAATTAAACAAATATTTAAAAATTACTTTAAAACTTTATTAAATTTTACTATTGTATTTTCATAAGTAATTTAATTACTTTTTATATCGCTTGCTACATTAAATACTGAAAGATCACAATAAAATCCAAAATAGTATTCCGCGAACTGATAACACTGTATCTCGAAAAGCCAGAATCCAATACGTATAAATCCGCTTGATTTAGGATAAGAGAGCTGACGTATTGATACACAACAATCCGCTATTAATAAAGCAAATACTGCGCTTCTCGGTAGTGGATATCCATGTTACACGTCGCTTTATATACCCATCCGTCGACGGGCTTAACAAGAATAATTGACACACTGTATTTTTCGCAGAACTTTACTTAATTCATGTACACGTAAACGTAACAAAATATTTTTTTATATTAAATTATGGTTTTTGTATGTTTTTAACTTTAACTTTAAAATATTTGCGGTGGGACTTGTTTAGACGGACTCAGTCAGAATTCCACGAAGATGCAATAAGGAAAGGCTTTAACAAATACCTACAGGTCTACTGTCGGGTGTTTATTAGAATTTCCCTGAACTGACTTATAACACGTGCGCAATCGCCCTTATGCCAAGCAAATTGCGAATTCCAGATATAATCTGGTTAAAAGAGGCTTGTATATATTCAATTGGGAAATGACGAACGAGCTATTTATATAGGTCATTCGCATCCATGGAAAACCGTTACTGCATTTTGAAATTATTATACTGTATTATATTCTTACTCAATAATTCATTTGTCAGGGGTTCGCATTGTAACTTATGTGTTTAGTTCTCCCCGACTAGCTAATTAAATTGCTATCTTTATTGAAATAAAAAAAATTGATTATTAGCTCATACGCTTACAAGTTGTTTCCAGTGAACTGTCTTTAGTTATATACCGTACATATGCGACATTAAAGTTATATAATACTCTGAAGTAGATTATTTCAAACTGTATTTATTAATCTCTGCTTAACTTGTAAAGTGAAATTAATCGTCCATTTCTCGGCTTTGAGCCTACAATCGTAAGATTTAAAAGGATCAAATTAATTCGATTTCGCACACGTGCTAAAAAAAACCGACACAATAAAGAGTGCGAACAACTTTAACAAACGCAACAGAGTAAGAAACGACCACCAACAAGTTTTAAGAATGCGGTCCTTTAACTAATTGAATTTATATAACAGTGGAGTGGACTAATTAATGGGACAAGAGTGAAGTGCCGGCGCCAAACAAGGCGATTGACTAATGTGGGAACCGTTCCCACGTTACCGGTCCGAGCCACACCACAATGTTGACCGAGTCTTCGAGACAATGTACACTGACCACGCGTAACCCGTAATGTGAACCCTACCTCATAACGTTACAAAATGAACAAATCATTATCTATATTAATCTTGATAAAGTTACAGACAGGTCAGATTCTCTGAGTTAAATGAACTCTGGGATTAATAAAGCAAAATTACCATATCCAATCACTGTTACTTATGACATTCTCCAGAACTTCATCAGGTCTTTCAAGTATGCATCCACATTAATCAAAGAATCATCATACATAATAAATGAATACAATGCCAACAAGTAGTTAAATTGTTTTAACTAACTAGCTTTTAAGCAATGAGATATCCATGCCAAGAAAAAGTTACAGAAGAAGAAAACATATTCCTCGCAACTTATATGTGAACTTAAAATAGCAGCATCTTCATGTCTTGATCTTAGACACAACCACTAGACCACTAGACTACGGAACAACTTGGCGGGTGGAACATCCTTTATGCATTTATTCGCCGGTTTCAATGTTAATGTTTCAATGATCAGCTATTCTGCAAATACAATGATCGGAACTGTCTGACAAGTCTAATATATCCCCTACCTTGTCACAACGTGAGCCTTACGGTCCACTACGCCGACGGAGTGGGTCTAAGTGCCAAGTACCACTGCTGAACTGGACTGGAGTGAACCAGAACCACCGGAACTGTCCAGCACTTCCGGTCCGCTTATGGTCATCGCCGGGAGCAATAACAGGACAGCAGGACAGCCACTGCTTCCGTTGTTGCGACGCGTACTGTCCGAGTTGCTTGCTGAATAAAGCTGATAGATGTTCCGACATTGTACATCAAGTGAACAGTGGTTGTAGAAAAATGTCGATTAAACTAAAACGTCGGTTGAGTTTTAACCACACGATTAACTGAGAATCATCTTAGAAAGTGTAAACACGAAATTAATAGTTTAGGTTTTGTCCAACCATATCCGAAAAATATTTTAACATGCCTAATGTTTCTTTACCACCTACATCATGTCGGGAGCGGTGGTAAAAACGCTTATTAAGATGCTTTGATTTATCTTAATACGATAAATGTATGTAATACAGATATTTCATCACAGACATTGAATGTGTTTAACAGAAAATAAATCATAGATATATAAAAAAAAACAAGTTCCTACTCTTCTTTCTACCTTGGTTTTGGAGGTTGAAAAAATCATGAAAACGAGACACAGCCTATTTAACTTAACCAAAACATCAATAATTTTAAAACCCTACGCTAAACCATCATTCTTCTTTCACTATTGCATTTTATTCGGATGTCCTAACGACCCACAATTCCCTGAAGCATCGGTCCGGATCAACCGAACGTTACTGGAAATGTAGGGCCAATATTATTGTACGCCCAGGTGAGCAGTAATATATCTGCAGATCACGTCCCGCATCCGCCCGTCAGCCTTCGCCCACTTGCAGCCTGCATCCCAGCTATTGCAGGGCGAGCTTCAAAATAATTGGATTGGACTTTGCGTTGTTCTAATAGTTTTATTAAAATTATTGTGTTTTGTTGGTAAACCATCGCTGGTGATTGAACCATTGAGGATAGAATTTTGAATTCTTTCTACAATTTTGCAGAATCGTTAGAGTTAGAACTACTGCAATGCTCCAATAAACTAACATTTAACCTAGTGAAAACGAAAACAGGCAGGTGCGTATTTTCTTAACATTACACATAAATATATATTGCAAAAGATTTCGGCAGTCTATAGATCCTTTTTCACTACAGTTATGTGAAACAAAACCCAGAAACCAAAACTAAATGGAGTATTAGACTGAAAAAATATAAATTATCCCAGTGCAAATAATTATCAAATTGGGTTTAAGATATATACATATAAAGCCCAAACTACCCGTAACTTGAGAAAACCATAAGTCTGACCCCGTTCATCCCTTTACTTGAATGAAAGGTCTCGGTGTGAAAATCGAAGGAAAAATAATAGTTTTTTTATTAAATCTTTCCAAAGGGCTCAAATATAAATAGAAGGGCTAAATAGATGATGCATCTATTTATTAACACTTATTTGATAACTTTTCACCAGCGAAGCGGAACAGTATCAGCTAGTAACTATAGTTTGTTTTTGAAATAGTATATCACGATTTACCACATAAATCCTTCCTTACCATTTTTCATACATGTACTACAATTTAGTCAGCTCAATAATTCACGGTCACGTACCAACCACCTATACGATATAGTCAAATTCGAAATAGACACCCTGGCTGGAAAGCGGCGGAACAAAACAAAACTAGAAGGAAATTTAAAAATCGGAACATTGAACTTGGATGTAAAATAGTAGCACTATGGAGCGATGCAAAGCCGGCGGCAGTGGCGACCGCACGTCATAACCGCGTGAATGTACCATTGTAATGCAATATTAGTGCAGTGGCCGCCCGACCGCCGGCCGGACCGACGGTTGGTGTACAAATGGATCTGACCGCAGACCGTTGCAACTTCAGAAATTACTCGACTGATGTGTTTGGTTGCATTATCAATAGCAATGTGTAAAAGCTCAGGTCTTCTAGAATTGTTTATACTGTAACGTTTAATTTCTCACCAATATTCCACAATTGGAGAGTTCGAAATGATCACCCGATAGTCATTTCCTCAGTCTTTAAGCGCACCCAGACCGCTCCGGCCCACTGGTCGAAATATATTAACATATTTGTATAGTATTATTTTTTACATTTATTTAGTCTTGTTAATTCTGACTCTGCCACCGCCAACAGAATGTTCTTAACTCCTCTAAGTTTCAACAATACAGTGCATCCGCCGCAGTGATCAGCCGATTGGCTGGATGATTTTAATTGGTGGAATACGAGTTCGACATGAATCTTCGACATGAATCGTCATGAATCTCGCAGTTCGACATGAATCTTGCATGTTTACGAGAGTTATAAAGGAGATATAATTCGGTGTTTTTGTGAAGTAAATCTATGTCTGTGACGTATCGCAGTTAACTCGCGGGTAAACGACATTAATGTCCCCAGCGCCGTCGAGTCCTCGGCTGACGCCGTAAAAACCGATCGCCGGGATCGATTGCGACTCTCTCGTTTATCGTTTACTCTCGAGTATCGCATCGGTGGCAGTCGAATCGGTATTGCGTCGTAAACCGGTTACTGTAATGTAACCGACATTGGAACTGGTTTACCACCCTTGATACGATCAGCCGAGGTTTTACGGTTTCCAGACAAACCCGTCGCTCGGTGTCCTACCGTTGCGGCTTTATTGTCTGTCAAGATTAAATTGCAGATTGGTATTGGAACAGTAAATATACGGGGACGTAAAGTATATAAGGGAAGTAATGTATCGGCTGTGCGAGATTATGATTTGACTTGTTTCCATTATAGAACTTGTGGAATCTGCTCGTATAGTTTCCCTTCAAATGACATTCATTAATTTACTATTCGAGATCGGATTGAAGTGGACCCAGTCTCCCCTACAACTAATCAGATCAGTTACGTTTCGCTCCTAGTTTTAAAATTCACCAATATCGGTTGGTTTCAGTTATTTTAAAGAATTTTGAGGTCGCTTTCTGTGGTTCATAGGAGAAAACTCTCCAACGACGTTCCGGCATTTGTTTTCCCATCACGTAGACACGCCGGTAAGAAGAGCACCGGAACAAAAGTAGCGAAAGTTCACAAAATGCTGAGAAACTCACAAAAAGGTAAAAACGAATAATGTAACCGTTCATAATGTTTTACAGGAAGACTTTCGATAATTCTCAATCATCTAGTTTTTCCTTATAATCCTCTAAAAGCGTGTAAGACGGCTTTCGCGGCGTGGCGGGTGTTTGGTGACGCAACAAGGACGCGGCGCTAAGTGCCGGGTTATCCTTGTTAATTCCAGCTAACGACTTCCTTCAGCTGCTGACCGACTTATGCTCCGGACGCTTCGGTTTTTCACCTGCTTGTTTGCATCATCGGAGAAAGTCTTGTTTTGGTCTTTGTCGCGTCTTCTTTTGGTCTTTTGTTGCGTGTTTGTTTCTTTCTAAAAGTCTGTTGCGTAAGAGATATAGACTGTTAATAACTCCTACTTAAATACGTAAGTCCTCCTTATTCTGACAATTTCGAATTTTGAGTTTCGAGTTTTCAATTCCATTCTACTCCTTTTAACACATCTTTATTAAGTAGTTGTTCTCTGATTTGAATGAAGGAAATTTAAACAAGCACCTTTAGGTGCTCTTTCTTAAATATCTCGCCATAAAAACATTAATATTTTAATTTTAATATATTAATATTTTTTTAAACATTAATATTTTAATATTAATATTATTTTATTTTAATGACATTTTATTTTAACATTAATATTTTAATATTTTAGTGAGTCGGTGGCGCAGTTGGTAGCGCACTCGGCCCCGGTTCTGTGGCGGCAGCGTCGCAGGATCGAGTCCCGATGATGCCGCATACTTTTTAACAGTACTGTTCATCCTTGTACTGTACCGGCTCACTCCTTGGGTTTGCTTGATAACTTCCACGCACAGGCCTGAGGCCTATGTGGGGGGGGGGGCAAATGCAAGGTAAAAAGAGGCCTCCACTCTCTTAAAAAAATATATATATTACTGTAATCTTATCACTCGTTTAAGAAAGTAACATAGAGCATGGTGGATGTAATATCCACCATGTCAAGGTGGATATACTTCCACTATGACATGGAGTAATGAACATTTTTTAGCAACGAATGTTCACGGATGAATAACGTAGTAAAAAAGGAAGAAGGAAAATTCTGAAAGGAGAAAATGCTAGGAGGTGTAATAAGGTTCGCTGCCAAGAATGGTTAATAGTTTCACATCCTCCGCTCTTCATTTCGCAGCAGGTTGTATATCTTGGAAGCTTATATTTTTTGTTTCTACTACAGCGAAAAATTCAATTTAAATATCAACTTAAAACATTTGTCATAATTAACACCAACCTGCATGGTTACTATGTGAACATATTAGAATTAGAAAACAACTCTTCTAGAAACAGTGACTTCGGCATTTTTTTTGTGTGGTAATATATGAATTTAGTTTACATTGCAGGATGTTAAGCTTACTGTAATGTATTTTCTTATACCTTACTTATGAAATACTGTCACTATTTTATGTTCTACAGTGGTAACACTGCTCAAGACGATTTATACCCATTGTTAGAATATTGTTAGAATTAATAAATTATTCTATTCTTGTAACAGCAATGATGGCGCTTCATTTAAGAGTCGTCTCTTACATTTTAAGTGATTAAATGTCAAGTACACCATACTTACAAATCGTTAAATTACTTTCACTGAAACATCTACGCGTTTGTCTTGGAAAAATGTAAAAAAATATATACTTTCGTCTTATACATAAACCCATACATAGGGTACATTATCCAATAATTCGGATTAAACTGTGAAGACGCCTCAGAGGGGAGAGGATAATTTTTACCACCTTAACAATTGTCATTACCATAATTTTAAAAGGTTATCAATATACATTTAAAAAAATCAAAGTTTTTTTAAGAAGAGATACTCACCGCTCGTTCATACAGTAGCATAAATTTTATCTTGCTATAAAACATGGACTAAACAGAACGAACATTTCTACAGAACGACGAGTAAGGATAAAAACCATGATGCGTGAAACATGCAACCTCGTAGCGTTTATGACGACACGGTCGCACCGATACAAAAATATATGTTATGTCCTTACACAAACGAGTCCAACCACTTCTTGCCCTAGTTGATTATTTAACAGTACGTTGAGGGATTCATCAAAAACTTGCTGAAAAAATTATGAAAAACTACTTTTTGACTGTATTGAAAAAGTTATAACAGCATTATTGAACATGTTTTGGCTTTTTAGTATGCCACTTAAGAACTTTGCACGGTTTAAGTAGCATGCCAAAAGGAATTTAAAATTAATTTTGGTCGTCGATTAAGAGAGGCGTTATGTTCATCGTTGATATTAAAACCTTCTGCTATATTAGATCAGCTGCTTGGACCTTGTGCCATTTATATGAGTCCAAAAGCTAAGTAATGATAGTACATTATCAACAGCAATCTAGCCCACTTTATTGTTGTTTTAATATTTTACAGTATTTCCCTCCGGTTCGATCAATTTCATGAAATTACAAATCAACTCAAATTAGGACATTTCTTGTAATTCGGAAGGAGCAGATTAGGACGAACAGTGCCCGCAGGAGAGAGAGTTTTCCTACCGTCTTATGGCAACTACCTACCCACGCGGAGAACCATCCCGTATTATAAAATTAATTAATTACCCGGATACAGATTTTCTTCGCCCTTATCAATCATATCGCCGGATGAAGGACACGACCAGGGGCGGGGGCGTGGCGACCCTCTGTACGCGGCGCGGCGCGTGCCTCGGACACAGAACAAACCGCAGATATGCAGCGGTAAAGGTTACCGCTTACCGCCATTGCACAAACTGCCCCTTGCTCAACCGCTCTACAGGGCTCGACCTTCCAATAAACAATAAATGTTATTTATGGATCCCAGATAAGGTACGCGGAAAGACAGCGACAAATCGATGTCGCCGATACAACCGGGGCGACCGGTGGAACTAGTTATTCCAGTGGCTGCAGAAACACAGAAGTATGTGTTATAGTTGTGGAACTGACAAATTTGTTAGAGATCCGAGCGGAAAGAAAACCGAGGGAATCAATTCAGCTTTGTTTGATCACGAGAGCGAAGTAGCAGCAAAACACTTTTAAAACTAACTTTGAAGTATACAACAAATAATACCCAATTTTATTGCAATTTAGCTTTGTTTGATGATGAGAGCGAAGTAGCAGCAAAACACTTTTAAAAGTAACTTTGAAGTATATAACAAATAATACCCAATTTTATAGATCCAAATACAGGGAAATGTTTAGGCAATCCATTCATTAACTAAAATAATCACTTTTAATAATAATTAATTGAAATAAAATTTAAAAGACCAGTCGGTGTCGGTACAATTATTAATAGTGCATAAGTGGTGGATGTTTATTACTCTGTTATATGTTTATATGTGCAAGATCTAGGACATATTATACACAATGGGAAAAAGCATCGGTAAAAATGAATTTTTACAGTTAAACATGCGTTACACCAAGTATATATAGTGACACAATAAGACAAATTCATCTTTATGTAATAGAATTTATTTGCTGTGAGAACCTTATAAAAGACAAAGTCACGTGTGGCCATATTATTTAAAAACCCAAAAGCTTTTTAAATTTATACAGGTTTTTAGTAAAATCGATTGTACAATAATTATCCAGAGAAATTCATTGCTGTGGCAGCAACTTATACTCATTCCTTTTCGTAACTTTATAGGAATAAAACTAGTAGTTATTCTAGTAAATACATTCCTGCTCGGAAAAAGTGACAGTTCACTTTAATTTTAATCTGATCAGTTTATGCTACGAATTAAATGTTTTTTAAAAAGAAAATAAATTAATTAAAAACGTCATTATTACAAATTTCAAAAACTTCGTCGTCCAGTATACCTAATTCTAGATTGATAGGGCATTAATGATGGCCAATTAACCCCAATGTTAAATCAGAATCACACATCACAGACACAAGAGGGAACAAACCTAAGCAAACCCAATTCCCAACGAATGGATAAAACTGCAGCCGAATCAAAACAATACAGATAAGTTATGAACAGCCAGGGGCGGCTGAGTGTGCATAGCAGATGACCGTAACGCCGTAGTGGCCTCTGCAGTCTGCCCTGCCCGCGGCGCGAGGCCACACACACCGGAATATTTCCGCCATAAATTTCCGCAGCTCGCTAAGCCCAGCCCCCGATTAGTTAATCTCGATGCACACAACTGCACGGAGGGTCACTGCAGTTTATCTCTCCCCCCCCCTCCACCAAAGCGGAGCTTTAGCTTTGCTCTTGTAGTCGTTACCACGCTCGGTGGTGTTTTATTGCACGATTTGTCAAGTTTATCGGAAGTTCACTGTATAAATGGCCTTTAAAAGGTTCCAGTTGCACTTACCTTGTCAGCACGAGATGGCGTTAGTTATTACTCACGTATAAGGACATTTATGGATCACCCCCTCAGAAATACTTAACATTTGGACATGAATAAATAACGGTAAGACGTAATAGAGCGAATTTCAATTTTGCGGGCTAACATTAACCATTTTAGAACAGAAACCACAGATTATTTTAGCTTTATGCCCCAAATATTATAATGGATGCAATCGCGGCCGCTAGAGTGCAAAACCCACTTAAAGGCTCCATTTCCAGAGAGGCGCCAATGCGCTTAGCGTCGACCTCGACGTCATTGCGCTAGAGCCAAATGTGAAAAGGGCAATGATGACTGTCGCGTATACGCTGCGCGCGCTGATAATTGACGCGTCAACAATCACCATTGCCTGCTTTACATTTGACTCTGGCGCAATGACATCGTTGACCCTGAGTACGCTGTGGCCGTGTTGGAAATGGAGCCTTAAAACAACGGATTGCGTTAATTACTACAGCCAACATGGTCTAAGTTAAAAATTGCGTTGATAACTGTTCTTACCGCAGTTGTCTAATAAACAATTCTTCTTTAATCGATTCATTCCAGTTATTTTCAATTTTATTTGTATTTTTTTCACTTTGTGATAATTTTATAAGTTTTCATTCTCCAATTCATTTGAGGTTCCAATGTTATCGAGGATTATAGAAACAACTTCGTCAGTAATGATTCAATGTGCTGGGGACTTAACGATATGTGAATCGGCAAGACAACAAAACAAGCTCTTTGTGAAGGTTATCCTAGCTTAACTCTAAAGAAATCAAAATTTTATTTTTGAGATTTCTTATTTGTTAATCAAAAATACGTTGTCATAATCAATGCTCTCACCCACCACAGTTCCTCCTCGAGCACACTCCCTTGTCGGGTCGAGACCCGTTGTAATTGCGGCGAGGAGATAACACCAGTTGCTGGAACTGGATCATCACAATCATGCGGTAATTGGATGATTGCTGCGAGCGAGATGGAGATGGATGCAACGAGAGGAGGGGGGGGGGGGGGGAGGGGTGGCGAAGGGATTGTCTTGGCAACGATTGTGTCGATATTATGTTCTCTCAAGAGTTCTGAGACGGGATTTGTATGGCTAATTGTAAAAATATTATATATAATATACTTTACGAAAATATTGTGACAATTTTGTGGAGAAGACTGATCAAATGTACTCGTAATTAATCCCCCAAAATGATTTCTATTGCAAACATGTACGTGGTTTCTAATGAGAGTTTTAAAAAAGCGTATCATCAAACGAGTTTCATTATTTTCTCGTAGATAGACATTTATTTGTACTCGATTTTGGAATGAATACCTTTGAAGTCTCAATTAGACAACAAAAATGTTATGTATGGTAAAGGAAACCGAATAAAATGTAGGCCAATTAGTCCAATGCAAATACTTTGATTTATCTATCAAACATTATAATAGGTAGTGATTAGTAGACAAATGGAATGAACAAATACAATGTCTTGACAAAAGATAAAAGGAATTTTAGACATATTCATTGCATCAACTGTGTATGGTAATGGTATTGCATTATTTTTATTTAAAGCTATATCCTATACTCCGAAATGGTGTAACCACTTTCTATCGAATATAATTACTTAATTTTATTATAATTGGTTTTACAGAACCTTTGGCCTCCAGTTCTATTGGTAGAACTGGAGACGAAGGAAATGTAAAACCATTTATATTTAATAATACCAAATTAGGGGCAGGCAAAAATTAAAAAATTAATTTCATTGTGTGTTTCTAGGAAAAATTGAGACTTTAGTTCATAATTAATGATTGGAACGTACAACTCTCGCCTTCACCGATAACCCAGAGAGCACAGAAAAGAAATTTTAGCATAACCCGGACCCCAGCCCGGACCCATCAGATTCTCCGGACGCCTTTTAGCGTTATATCGGGTATAAAATATCGAACTTCCCAAGTATATCGTTACCATTTCTCCATTCCCAAGGATGGGAAGTTTTTTTTTATAAAAACAGCTTTTTCAATGTATTGGAACTTTTAATTATAAATGTATCGCATCCAATAAGTCGATACCTCCGATAATCGACATAATTTCGCTACGCCTACCGGGAGCAGAGGCGTGTCACTACTGGCCTGTAGCCAAGCTGTCAGGTCATCGCCGTCAGCGCCGCATATAAACATGTCCGCGGCCGCGGCTGACGACCTCGCGGATATGTTTGTAAACATGCGTGCAACTCACCGCTGATACGTCCGCTTCTTATTCCCGGTTAAGGATAAACACAATGGGTGCGTTCAGCCGCAGTCACCGGTGGCTAACCGGTTACCATAGTCACTAATAGGCAAATCCACCACATCTTGACAATCAACAATGTCCGGTTACTTACCGAATCCACCGTAAACACATCGGTGGATGCACAACAATGGTCGGTAGGTGGTAAGTCCACCGCTACCGTTCACTTAACATAGGTTACATATTACCCACCGGTGATAGCGGCTGAACGCGCCCATTGATTCGGTTGAAAACTATTTTTATACGAGTAATGATAGGCTTTTAAATTAATGATAGTGGCAAACGAGTCAGCTGATCTATGTCAGTAGCAAATTTTCACATAATTAATTCTAAACTAGCATTTCACTGATATTCATCCGAAACTACTACTGATGATACTAGTAATGGTGGTCGGCAACTAAATTAATGACTAACTGAATATCCATGCACTTTTAAAATTAGTTGAGTGGCGTTTCGTAGTTTAAATTCTTAACCAATGGTATGGTATATAATTTAACCAATCCAGTAATATTCCAAAGATTTAAAACTTAGTTAACAGCCAAGGTATAAACTTTTCTTTATATTTTACATTCTATTGCCGATTAAGTTATTAGTCTTATGTTCTAAACATTATTCTCTACATATTGAGCGTTTTACTCGGGAAGTGAAGTGTATGGCAGTTATAATAATCATAAAAATCTTTCTAGAACAATTCCATGCGTTTTATGGAAAGTCATGAGATAGATCTATATTATAAAACTGTTTTTCAGGGATCTTCTAATAACTAATCCCGACCCGGCGCGGCTCAGTACGGGTCCCTCGGGGCGCTATTTTGGTCCTTATCATTGATTTAACACGTTCCCAGTTTTTATCACGTCGTCCACAGCTGGTGTCGAGTTGCAAATAATTTAAACGTACGAGCGCTCGCCTGTGTTGACACGATCATGATGATAAATTTATCTGACCAATATGTTTTTCACAGGCCGTTTAAAAACACGGACGGATTTAAATTTCTTATAATATTTTATTGAGATACGTGAAAATAAAAATGCTAGTCCCACCGGTCTTACTTTAAGTTTCGAAAAGCGAAAGTTTATTAATTTCTGAATCACGAAATCTAGATTACTGGTAAAATGGATCGACCCAAATAACTTTCCCGCAATTACAGAAATCAAAAAGTTTCGTCAGTAATGACACGGTCCGATCTCCAATGTGAGTTAAAAACCGCTTGCGTTTCAAAAAACTGTTTCCCACAACTAAAAACTCGTTGAAAAGTATGATCCATTACTCGAACACACAATGGGCTTGTATAAAGAGTTGACTGAGTTTTAATTAATTTTGTTAACATGGAAGACTAAATGTTAAACAAATATTTCTTTGGTAATCATGTAAAACGCTAAAAAAAACATATTTCTAAAGAGAAAAGATAAACATTTACAATATTTACTGTAGTTCAAGCATCAAGTACTACTTTATTAGTTCACTTACTAGTTAGTTACTGCAGGTATCAGTAATTAAATTTACTTATACACTTACTATGCTGGTAATGAAAAATTATAGGTCCGAACAACCAACTAAATAATAATTCCGCATAACCTTCTTGACAATGTCTGGTGTCAGGGTTTTCAGGTTGCACTAGTGTCTGACATGGGCTATCGACCACTGCAGTAGCCGAAACCAATGACTTGACGTGCCTTAATTCCGAGGCACGGTGGTAGTTTGAGATCAAACTGTCATGTCCTGATCGGGAATTGTAGCCGAGTTTTTTTCTTTTTTTTTTTTGGGCGGTAGGTCAGTACTCTACCCACTCAGCCACTAGCTGCAAGTATAATATTATTTCACGTTAAAACAATACCATCAATGTCTGTATGTATGTTTTTGGCATTCACAGCTAATGAATTAAGAGATAACAATATTTTTAGACAGTTTAAAACTTGATAAAGTTACATAATATATTACAGTAATATAAGACCTTCACGTAGAAGAAAAAAAGCTAAGCAATAATGAGAGGAAGGGATGAAAACACGACCGTAACGAAGGGTGGCTTCGTGTTCAATTACCGTCCTAAATTGGCGGTCGAGGGTCGAGCTGGGGAGGGAGGAAATAAATAACCACAACGGGAGCAAACGGCGACAAAACGCGTTCAAACGCAGGCGAACGTAAATCAGCGTAATGAAGAGAAACGTCCGTTGAACGGCGGAGAGATGTCCAGCGACGTTACTGTCTGTGCGACACAGCGGGCGTCCGCGTCCCTCGCTGAATGCGATACGATCTCAACGTATTGGGCATTTACTAGGTATTAACTGCTCTGTCGTAGAGTTATTTTAACAGTTTTAAATGTAGTTAAGAGGTATAAGCCGGAATCTTGCGAAAAGAAGAGTATCAGTTTTCAATTAATTGTAGTTGCCTGTTCGAAGGTTGAAATTTATTAATAACGGGGAAAACAGGTTTTAGAAAGTGTTCAAACATATTATCAATAAAAATAATCATCGTTGTTAAGATTTGAAACGATTCTTTACGCAGATATATAAAATTCCTTTAAACAGGAAATATTCCCTAGGAAAGTACTGTTATGGTTTTTTTACGTTGCAAATAAGGAAACTCTGAAACCTTAAACTAAAAGGAATAAACGCTATGAAGAACAACATTACATACAAGACCTTATGAAAACCTTTCAATGATTAGTTTTATTAAAATTCACATTTAGAAGGGGGTGTGTAATTGAATAGTAAAATTAATTAACAGAAACTAATTATAAATACCGAAGATAGGTGTAGGATTAAGCGTGTGCGACAAAAAAATGAATACATAATGTGTGGTATTGAACGAGGATGCATATTACTATAGCAGTAAAAGCGTATTCCAAACGATGGTGCTCAAGATTATTATTAAAAGAACTTCTAGTGTTCCTAATGCCAAATATTTTTTTTATATTTCAACCAATAAATTTGCTAACACAATACGCAATAACGAAAATCCTTACAAATGGGGTTTTCTGAGGTATTTGACTGCTGCCCCTATTTTTATGTTTTAAGTTTTTTGGTACCTGGTTCATAACAATACCTACATAATAATCAGACATCAATGAGCATTTAACATTATATCAGAGAAGTACGTTAACACATATAAGTGCAAAAACACTTCGACTTACTCTGCAACCATACAGGATCATATTTGTACAACTACCTCTCACGCGAAATAACGGAGGATTATATTTCGACCGTTGTTACCGGAATGAAAAGCTAACAGATATCCGAGGTTATCCCTGGAGTAAGTGATCGCAGATTTCACCGAGGATCTCATTTTACGCCACATTATGAGCGCGTTTAAAGCGAAATTCCAATTGTAACATTGCCTGACACAAGCTAGTAATGTTGTTTTAGTTCATGTAATATTCTATGTTATATTCTAGTTACATTATATGTTATATTCTAGTTATATTATATGTTATATTCTAAAGGTGTACTAGCCCAATTCTAAAAATGGATATACAAATTGGCTTCGGCGAATCTCATACTACATCAATAAATATGGATCCCCCCCTTTTTAAATCCATTTTTTAAATCGGGAACTGATTTTCCAACACAAAACAACCACCACCACTTGAGCCACTAGAGTGGTGTGATTTTCTTTATTTTCTTATTTTAGTGAACTGATCTAAGAATGACTTTTACAGTGAGCTCAACAAATTC
Source organism: Flexamia atlantica (assembly GCA_035578135.1). Taxonomy (NCBI): domain Eukaryota; kingdom Metazoa; phylum Arthropoda; class Insecta; order Hemiptera; family Cicadellidae; genus Flexamia; species Flexamia atlantica. The sequence goes on along the minus strand of JAQJVK010000008.1, from coordinate 29,439,525 downwards.
CACATTTACTGTAGTGTATAGCTGCATTTGTGCGTGTACAACTGAATTTGTTGAGCTCACTGTAAAAGCCATACTTAGATCAGTTCACTAAAATGGCCAGGTAAATTACAATATGTCTTTTGCAAACAGATAAAAACTGTAACAAGGTTGAAAGAATAGTCTAGCAGTATATTCTGCGTTGATTTAACGCGGGATCAACAAGTTATGGATTTCAGTGAGCATAAATTTATAATACATTTTCAATGTTATGTAAATCCCAAACATCTCGATGATTGCAAATTTTTCAACAATCAAACCCATAGGGATAGCACAACTCTGCTCAACGAAATCAGCAGATTTTTTTTTCGTTACGAACTAGCTATAAATCGACAAATCTGGTTGAGCGGCTGAGGCTGTACCGGATTGAAAGTTACCACTGGCGTGGGCTTAAGGGAGAAGCAGGTAGTGGCGCGGGACCTCTTAATCTCCGCTTTAATCATTATATTTTAAAACTTATATTTTTATATTTTTTCATCTTAGTATCGCTTAAAATATTTTGAAACAGAAATTTTTATTGAAAAACTAAATTTTCCTTATCATGTAATCTTATCCGTAAATTACTGATTTCAACTTATGTACACTGAGGTATGTCAACATCGGAAATGGGTGCAATGATACGTCGAATGCCAATTAATTACTCTAAAACAAGCAATGTTTGGACGGGCAAAATTTATTCGACCGAAAATGTTTTTCTATATGGGGGTTTTTAGCCAAGATAAATCGATTGGAACTGGTCATAACCTAGAAAAGTCCGTTTCCAGCTTACAGCCCCTCAAAGTGCCAATGTTATCTACATGAACATTTTTATCCAAGACGCTGATTAATATCTTCAGGTCGTTTTTATTATATCTGAGCAATGCTTGTTCTACCGGTACTAATAATAAATCTGACACTGAATTGGAATTTATATTTTCCCACTACCCATGTATATTTCATCACAAAATACAACAGAAGCCGGATAAGGTCGAGGGGCGACACTGTAATACTATCCCGGGGTTTACGAGGGAAACGGCGCAAGAATGTTGATGAACGGCGAGATGTTATTGTAATCTGGGTTAACGCGGAGGTCTGGGCTCCATCAGGGCTGACGTACGGTGGTCGTGTTTACGGATACGGCTTCACCCCGTCCGTAAACCCCGGGTAAACACAGCCCGGGTCTGGGATCCGTAAATAAACATGCTACGATGTGGCTGCTCCTCCGCGTTACTGGCTACATCTCAGGATTTAGTACTCGATGGAGTTGTAATTGTTTAAGAAGATGGAAATGTTAAATGATGTGTGAGATTCGCAGAACATCTCTTCATGACACCTCATAGATTGTTTATTATTAATCATTAAAATCAATAACTATTAGAGCTTACTGAAATAGCCAGATAAATTACTATATGACCTTTAAAACGGATAAAATCCGTAACTAGAGTGATTGTCTAGGGGTAGAATCAGCGTTTATTATAGAAAACAAACAAAAATAAGGTAGAAAAATTGCCTTCAATGTACAGATCATGAAATGAAATTTAATCTTAACGTGGAGAAAATTACTTTGTACGATTTAAATTTAATTGGTAAAATTTCCTCTCCCCTTGGGTCACAAAAATATTGCTCCCTAGACCTTTGAAGTCATCCTTATATATGAGTATGTATGAATTTTTTAATGTTCAAAAAGTGTTGCAATGTTTAAATTGCAGATATTTATTAAATGTTAAAATATAAAAATAAGTTAAATTATGAAGTAAAAAAGTTATTTTTTGACAATAAATACATAAAAAATCAACTTTGTCTGCACAAAAACCTTTCCTTGATTTATGAAACGTGTAAAAACTCGGAAAAACAAAATAATATCATTGTACTGTAATATGTTCAGCCGTTATTACAGCTGTTAACAGTATGTTTGGTTGCACTAATTGCCTATCTTACTTGAGAATGAAAATGACTTAAAACACAAAAAACCACAACATAGTATGATAATAATAGAACATAAAATAACGTATCATTATACTGTTGAATTAAAGACAAATATAATAGGGCAATTTGAAACGATTGAAGATGCAATCTACGTTCATACGTCAATTCAAAATAGAAAATAAATGGATTTTATAGATAGCAACTTTGGTAACTAAATAAAGAACAAATAGAAATAAAATAACTGTTAGAAACAGTTTCCCGGTTGCACCGTGTAATATTTATGAGGGAGCAATATTTTTTGCGTTTTATACTACTAAGGAGCAAGATAGGCTAAATGAGTGCAGCTATATTTTTGCATACCCCAACACACGCAGGCGTTCACTGCTATGTAAATAATATTATGAAGATTATTACATACAACTATAGAAACTGAATGACATTAATATACTTACTTACAAAAAATCCTTGATGTATAATTGTAAAAAAGTTTTTGTTAATTTGATCCTAATTTTACGAAAGGCAATTCATTCCTATTAATTTATTATAGTTACGTTTACTAGTTGACTTAATAAGACTGACAAGAATAATAAAAATAACTAATTAATAGAATTTGTTTTAACATCTATATACATATTATATAAAAGGATAGATTAATCCTTCAATACACAATTGAAATACTGAGTTCAGTAACTACTGAACTGTTTTTCAAGATTTGTTTGTCAAATTAAAGGATATAACGCATACGTTTGCAGACTTTCCTGAGAATTCACTTTTCTCTAAGTTTGACCCTCCAACGTTTGAGTCAATAAAATTCTAATGGAAGAATAAAATTTGTTCATATTAGCACTTGTTGATTGCAAGCGAGGCTTCAATAGTAAAATGTAGGGTATCATTATTCTACTTAAGCCTATCAATTATTCGAATTAATAATGTTTCAACACTGAATTGAAATTGAAGTGCTGATACTAACACAGTGTCAAGTAGCCCAAATTGCAATCAGCAATATTGAATGTTATTGTAAAAGAATCCTGCGTCTAAATTATAGATCAAAATACCTATTTAAATTTTACATACCGAACAAAAAGCGCGTATTTTTCTGGCGGGAGTATTATTTCTTACCTGAAACAAAAACAAAGATGTTAAAAGAATAATTCGGTATTCAAAACTAAAATACTAAATGGGTACCATATACCTCAAACGGTGTTTATAAAGAGACGTTTACTTCACATGAATATAATGAAAATCGTTACTAAATACGAGCCGTAAGCAATATAAATATAAATAAAACATTCCTAAAGGTGAAATGTTTCTCTCGACATTGAAAAAAATCTAATACTATGGTTAGACATTTAACTCTATTGGGACATTACACTTTAAATGTTTACGTTACACGAGGTGTGACGGCTGTGACGAATAAAGGAGAAGAGCCGGGGGAACGCCAGGCGAACATTACTGCATTATTTATATAAACAAGTGGCGTAGCGGAACCAAGAGGTAATGTTGATGCTTATTTTCCTTCTACTGCTCTTTCTAGTACCGCGATAGACGAGGTAATTTGACTCGACCCTCTTTTTGTATTTATTGTTTGTTCTGTGTAAACGTATAGATTTGTTGGAGTCTTTGATAGACATTTTTATTTCATTTCAAAGGGAAGCCGGTCGGCTTTTACAGAAATACTAAACCATTCGATTCATCATGCCGTTCATCAACTGATAAAAACCGGCTCAAGTTTTTATAAGTATCCATCAAATTATTGGTGCCATTAGAGACAATTAACACTTTAAACCTTTTTACCATTGTTATAAAATTTTCTTAAAATATTATAATGGGGGTTTGCACTAAGTTCGTCGTAAAAAAATTGATAAATATTGAAATATAATTGCTACAGGTTTTAATAATGACTATTAATCATCAAAATAAATATCTTTCGGGCACATTAATTTTAATTTAGTTTTAGAACAAATATAGATAAGGCCGAGTTCAACTTTTCTCGACTGAAATGTTCAGGCTTCAATGGCGAATGATTTAATTTAGATTTGAAGTATAGAACTCGGGTCGTAACGAGGCATAAATCAGCTCAGAGCCGGTCAACAGTAAAATGGAGTTCTCAGCAAAAAGACATTTTCCGGTTGTTGATTTCTTCTTCCGATCGATATAGGTTCTTAGAGCGATTTACTGCGCCATTCCTAAATTCTGCCTATGCAGAGATCAATTCTAGAAACTTCATAAAACCGTATCTCCATTTCATGAAAATTCCAGGATGGTGTACCAAGTATTTCAAACGTAGTAAACTTAGTGGTATGGCTTTAAGGTTGAATTGTAACTGTCTGTTGGATATAGATATGAACAATACAACTGACACACCCTTATGTAAAAACTAATCTAGAAAATAATCCATGAAAACTTGATTTTTATTTACTCAAATTAAACAAAGAAACATCTAATGTTATAAAGACTTTTGAAAACGAAGCGCCTTCACGGCGTATTTTTTACTTTTAACTCCTCAAAGAGGAACTTACAACAAACATTCGGTGGATTTGAATAAATAAAAAGATGCGCACATAAAACTGAAAGACCGTTCATATAATTCCCTTACGGGAGCGGTTTATATATTCAAGCTCAGGTAAATGAAATCGCATACCGAGCTTATCTCTCGGGGATACATTATACAGGTTCTCTCCAGATAAACGCTGGCAATTATAAATAGAGCCGCGGGGAGGTCGGAGGAAGGGGGGGGAGGGTGAGAGGGGGCGAATCGGGGGATGAAGGCACATTACGAGATTATTTCTTTGAAAGCAAGTGGCACTTACAACACGCAGTATCAAGATACGTTTTGCAAGCCCTTTACACAGCACTATTTTGAGAATTTACCTGACTCTTCAAAATTTGCAGAGCATGCATAATTCTTTTTTATCAAAGCGACTTTCCATGGTATGAGGATAAAAAGACTTTATTTTACTTAAATTTTCTCTGATATTATTCTTTGATTATGATCTGAAATTGGTACATTACACAATATATTTGTCGCAAAAAACTTTTCCACGCTGTTACTAAGGCATTAACATAAGATGTTGACGTTTAACATTTGAATTTTTTTAAAGCAATTATCACAAGCTGTCCGCATTTTAAACTAGTAATTCTATTATTTCAAATGCAATTATGTTGATTGAAAGGATCCAAAAATCTTGGAAATTACCATTTGTTTTTGTTTTCTTCCTACACAGAGCATATTGAGAAACAAATATAATACTACATCTCACACCCGTTTACATTCAAATCTCGAGAAAATGTCAAACCTTTGTTCATTTTGTCTTATTATGATTCGGATTATGAAGACTAAAACAACAATAAATACAGATTCGGATAAGGTTCTCTATCTCGATTGATAAAAAGCATTCAGGTCGGTCGGTCGTATGAATGTGAGTGAGCCTTGCTCACTGCTGAAAGAGTTCCAGCGCAAGCATTCACATAATGACAATAATATATATTTAATAAAGGCCAAAACTTTCCATAATTCTTTAATACTTTTAAAAAAACTTTCCCTGTAGCCTACTACCGCAGAGCACGAAGGTATACCTCGTGAAGAATATGTTAAAGCTTGAGTGTATGAATATGTTAAAGCTCGTAAAGCTCGTTACGTTAAAGCTCGTAAGAATATGTTAAAGCTTGAGTACAAAAGCGTTTTTAAACCGGATGTTTGGGTTTGAAGAAGACCAAAAGCCATTAATGTGTTACAGTAATAAAAATGCTTTAAATTATGTAATTTTTCATAATTACAAACGACAAACTCCAATTCAAAGCTTTTGTTTTTAAACACCAAAGCTCCAACACGATCCTCTCGACGTATCCACAAGGCAGAGCAGCAGTGATGATTGTTTATGGCCCAATATCCTCCCGTTGTGATCTTGACAAATCTACAACCCAAACCTTCCCAAGATCTCTTGAACCTGCTCCTTACCTTGTGTTCTTACCTTGCTGATGTAAGAACGATCTAACTGATCTTTATACTCCATTGCGAATTCGCGGGATAATTTCCGAGTGCAACAGATGGTAACAGTCCCTAAATAAATCGATCACTGAATACGTTTTGCATCAAATCAAGAGCAATTTAATTGCATTCGCGAATATACAGAATATTTTTGGGAAAGCAAATTGGAATTTATTGATTAACTAGTATACATAGTTTTTTTAATAAGAAAGCATAAAAGAAGTATCATAAAATTATCGGTACCAAAATAATCTATTCGAAAAATCATAAGAAAGTTCTCGTTGCATAAGGTGTTTTGTCAATTCCTTAGTACTCCAAATATTATATGCTTTGACAGAAGTAACCAAAATAAATTAACCTACGATGTACCTATAAATCCACGCATATGTTGTCGCCTCCATCAATACGAATAAAAAGGGAACCAACCATGCACCCGCTAACAGAACTGTGGAAATCGCGAAAATGGGCTTCAATTTAAAACATAATTGTATAGTTTAAAGAAGGAATCCTAAGTAAACGCAATTCATGCGAAGTTAAAACATCACAGAGAATTCAATGGACGACGCAAACGCTTAATTGCGTTAATTACAGTGATTACCCGCGCAAACAGACGCGCGCGAAACGCTACGTCATAATCAGCGCGTACTCTGTGTGCAGCCAGCCGTACCTGCAGCCATGATGTGTACTCTGTGGATAAGCAGCCAGTGCACAGAGTAATGAAATAGTTTAGGTTAACGGTTGGTCTACTCTTGACAAAATGTGCAGAAAAAGTTTGCATCATTATCGGTTTCCCGCAAATATTTTTCTATGTGGTGTAAAGCGTTCTGCTGTTATAACTTTGTGTAAAGATTGTTATTATGGCCATTGCACGTTAATGTGCAAAGCGGCATAACGTGCATTGAAAACTACGTGAAATCATAATTAAATACCATGTTGCATTTAAATAATAAGCTCATAATGGAATAGCCTGCAAATAACTGTAGGCCTACGTTTACACTGCGAATCATAAAGTTTTGATTTTTATTTTTGCGGACATTTTCCATCACTGATTATTAAAAAGAAGTTGCACGACGTTTCAAGATCTGCACTCTGATCCCGTCTTCAGGTGGAAGAAAACCTAGAACATAACAAGATTAATAACACAATCTTGGAGGACCTGGTCAAAAGACATAGCTAGAAACAGAGAAGTATAAAAGCAATCAATAACATTAAAGCTGAAACTTACTGTTTTTACAGTTTTCTGTTTTTAGCTGTTTTTTGTCCAGGTCATCTTGGTAGTGTGCTACTAATCTTGTTATATTTTAGTGATGCATTGATTTAGTGACGTATTAGCTTTTCTCAATGAACAGTGAAGACAAGAGTTATTGTCTACTTCATCTGGGTTGTTTTCCACCTGACGACGGAATCAGATTCCAGATCCCGAAACTACGTGAAATTTGTTTTTACTATTCATTGATGGCAAATGTCCGCAAATATAAAAATCAAAACATATATTCACCAACAATGAATTTCAAACCGAAAATCAAGTCATAATTTCTGAAGTTTTTTTAATCAAATCGACATTGATGAAGAATGCTTTAGCTTAGATAAACTTGAAAATGTAACCATGATGGTACGAAACCATTGGAAGTTAGTTCACACAATAACGGGATCACTTGACGATATATCCAAGTAACTAACACCTTTTTTGTTAACTAATTATCGATCAAAAATAAAACTGATGAGGCAAAATACTAGGCTACACTATATTCTAACGGTTAAATTTACTAATTACAATCGAATATTATTTTAAATATAGGCAATTAAAAAACGTGATCCCGATGCCCCCGACTGATATATTTCACTAGTCTACATTAAAAAGCACATTCAAACTGTGCACAAGCAAAACAACGCTGCTCTCAAAAGATGTTCACAACAAACAGAAACGCGATTCGCTCTAAGAGACGGCTCGTATTTATACGAAAGGTTGAAAGGAGAGCGTACAATGAAGTTCGTTTGCGATACTGTTTGCTACAGTCAGCCACTTGCTCTCGAAATATCAATCCCTTAATGTACGCCCCCGCCACTCCTACCATAATATATGACTGCGTAACGTTTGATGTTTGCATTTATAATTAGGTTTTTTTGCTACTTAGTGCAGACGTTTGAAGATGTATCCAATTATTTACTTCATAAAAATTAATTGATTTCAGATTTTTTTATTTTAAGGTTTTTAAGTTACACAAATGAAAAATGTTAAATCTTTAATTATTCGAACAATTCAATTTACACGCTTCAGAGAGCAATTTAAAAAAACGGACTTGTTTTTATTTACTTATTTTTTACAACTCGAAAAAATGATAATGAGATTTAACGCTCTAGAAAGTTTTTTGCACATTAGTAATAATAGTAAACCTAGTATAGCATTATTTTAAGGGTGGAAATAAACATATATTTTTTATGATTTTATTCTTATGCGTCAAGAGGAGACGGTGTTTTTAGAAATAACATTTTCCAACCAAAAACCTTTATTTTTAAATAACAAAAGAAAGATTTTCCTTCATTTGCCCTAAATCGCGAGGCTAAGCTCCGACAAAATAATCTTCTAATATGCCGACTAGGACGGAATACAAAAAGCCACAAATAAACCACGAAATAATGGAGCAGCCCAGATACAAACGATAAGGATCAAGGGACCGGCGGCCGGAAAACTACTTTTCTTATTGGATAGCTCTCTTGGCCGGGCTTATTGGAGTTATTGTCTGTACCTTCGCCCGACTCTGCTGAAATGTTCAATTTAACTTCCCAAATTGGTCCGATTGAAAACTCGCCCTAGTTTCAGTCTCTTGAAAGATTCAGGGAAAATTGTATACAAGTTGACTTAGTTCAAATCATTATTAATTCCTGAATACATAGATGAGCACAACAATTAATTGTGCTCCAATATGTTACTAAAAATAGCCAATTAGCCCTTTTTAGTAACGTTTTGAAACCAATATTTATGCAAGATTTGAATTTCGACATGCCTATATTTTTTTAGGGCTGGAAATCGATTTGGGATATTAGTGTGTTGTCGTCCTTGACAAGCCCTTTGACTATGAGTAGAAATAATACCAAAATCAAATTAGTAGGGTGTTTTATACCAGTGACAACAAGACTCCTAAACAACTAAGTAAACAATGTAAAACTATGTTAATTAATAATGCAGACAGGCAAGTCGAGATGGTCTGATCACCACAACTGGAATGGTCTTTGACTCCTGTTTTGAATTAAGAATTTTTTTTGGGATGGGGATTTAAAGTAATAATTTTTCATTAAGTTTAAAAGCTAATTGCGTGACACTGGCTTGACATTGTCAAGCAATTGTAATTGATTAAGGTTTTTTCAATAGAAACGTTAATGAAATTTGGGATTTCCAAACGACTCTGGTTAGGGGTATGCTATTGACCTCGGGTTTAGCGGTATTCTTTAACCCCTTAAAAAGAAATTGTCACTCGATAGGGGTTCGTATTCAAAATCTTTGGAAACTCTAACCCTCCCCCCAACAACAAAACATTTCATTAAAAGGGACACTAGCAAATATTGAATGTACATAAAAAAGTATTAGTTTTTGGTCGTGTGCCAATTAACTTTCACCTGTCTTCTTAACTTTATAAGTTAATTAACGGACCGAAACTTGTGGGAGACTTGATATTTGTAGATCACAGACAATGCAAAGTGACATGAGCGTTCCCCCAGCGCACGAACCTGCACAGTGACAGTGTGACATCGTGTCACAATGTGCACCGAACGCACGGTCGGCCCTTCCCTCGGTCTGGTGGGCTGACACTTGTAAATAACTTCTGTACGTAGCGGTGAGCTGAACCGACCGTAGAAACAACTGAAACAGTTGCCCAGCTTCATCCGCAATGTCTGATCAATAACTCTTGGTAAGTCTAGAAAATGAATTATTGAACACTCTGAGTTATTCGCTATGAAAACGTTCAGATTTAAAAACTGCTGAATTTTAGAGTTCCCCGAGTTAATTATTAACGTAATAAAGTTTGATACTGGTACTGATTTGTATAGCTGATACTTAATTCACTCGGTACCTGTTAGCCTGATGTTTACTAATATTATAATTTTAAAAAAACATTGCTATAATTGTTGCAGATTCGGAAATAATAATGAAATCCAAACCGATATTTTCTTAATTTAAAGCAAAACACTAAATGAATTCGTCACGTAATAGGTAAGTACGACTTTTAGTAAAAAAAAATTTACATCCACCATTTCAGCCTAAACACATCCATATTTTTTCAGTTATCTTGTTTTAATTAAGCCACTCAAATTTACGTTATTTTTATTATTTAATTTATTTTAAATCCACTAAACATTATCAAGTAATATGCTATTGGCAAAGTGCTTTTTTCATAGACAAGTATTTTCGTCATAAAAGTTCATCTAAAAGTTCCTTTCCACAACTGCGACTGGCTCAGTAATGAGACAAGAGTAAAGTTATTACACTACGGAGATCAGATCGCCGACCGGACATGTTGTATTCCATAATTACGGGCCGATTCCGCGTTTCACCGTGTACACTGACGCCCGCCAACATGCGCTGATATGCTAATATATAATCACAGGTTATTACCGTTAGTGCCATGTTTCGGCGTTCATTCAAGAAATCTTCTACTCCATTTTATGAAACACCTATCTGAAAAGCCGAGATAACTTTATGTGATGATTCCAGTTTAACGTAGGCAGTTAAGGCAAAGACTTTCAAAATACTGTCCCCATTTAAATAATGTTAGATGTTTAAATTTAGATTTATATTTCGTTTTCTTCTTTGGATTCTTGCGTGCATATTTTATTTAAAAATAGTTTTTAAGGATATGAAATCATATTTGTTTGTTGTATATGTCATACATGTTTTAACTATGTATACTATTTACAAAAAAATTATGCGCACAATTTTATAGAAATAACTAAGGAATAAAATATAGAAATAATAAATTGTGTAAACAAAAATAATCAGTTCCGTCAGTTGAGTATGGGTCCCCAATAATATTTTTTTTGTCAGAAATCTGAGAGGCAAGAGTCACTTTAACGCCATGCGTGAGGCACACCCTCTGATAAATGAAGGAAACATAATCTAAATCAAGTTAAAAGCTATTTTGAACTTTTAAGGGTAAAGGAGTAATTATTAGAATAAAGTTTGTATTGTAATTTTTTATTGTGTTTACTATTTTATGGCTTTATGAAATAGAGTATTATTTCCGGGCGTCATTGCGCGCGGGAACTGACAACTGACAACCACCGCATGCGCAACGCCAAGTACAGGCCGAATCAAACAACTTGGCCCAGGGTGGTTAATTTTAGCAATGGGCTTAAAGGCGCCTTGGGCCATGTTATTCGATACCGACTATAGTTTCTTCCGAAGATCGGGACAATTAGCAATTTTATCTTAAAGTACGTTTGTACAACGGTTTTTTAGTTTCTTTTATTTTGCTGCTCGTGTGTAATACCTACAACTTAACTGCACACTTTATTTACAAAAAAATCGTTAATTAATTACAATTACTTTTTCTTTATGAATTCATGTTGAATCACGAGTCATTAATTGTTTGCCATTGCCCATTTACGGCACTAATGAATTAGTTTTTTTATAATTTTTAAGAACTTCCAAATAAACCAAATTCTCACAATACAAAAATAAATAAGTTTACCATCTTCAATAAAAAGTATTGATTATTTTAGTAAATAAAAAGAAACTCTTAAGGCTTTTCTATTGGTGAAGTCGTTTGATTTACTGGAGGAATGTCTAGAAGGATTGCCTCCTGAAAATTGTAAATTTTCAGTCGTTTTCTTATGGATTATGTATATACTTTTTGAGGTAATACATTTACTTATTATTATATTGGGCAAGTCATCTGCCAAGAAAATAAATGTAATGTGATGATGAAAATAAATAAAACGGGGCTGTCAAGAAAGTTGGGTTGATCATTCGTACACTCGCGCAAGAAAATAACAAAAGGGGAAAGCGAGAAGTCAAAGTTAATTAAGGAGGGAAGTCGTCCGTCAGATGGCGGCGGAACGGACAGACGGCGATTAAAACTCAATCTGGGCGCAAACTTCTTAACGCCGTCGATCGCTCTGTGACGGATACACGGGCAAAATCGGGGGATCCGGAAGAAAACGCGCGTCACCGCTGCAACGGAACCTGGATGGAAAGCAGCGGGTGCGCAACCGGCGAAGAAATGTTTTAATTTTATGCTGATTACGGCTTTATTCACACCGAAAACGCTAATTTCATGCTCTGACGCATTTACTGTTTTGTGCTCAAACCGTGCTCAATAAAAAAAGGTTAATGTTCATGTATATGGGTTATTTTCACCACAATTCAATTTTGTGTTCATTACTCTTGGGGGGATGAGCAACTGTTCCATCTAACCTTTAAGTAATGTCTTCATCTTTGATTTTAAAATGTTTTTTTTCCTAACACAATGTTTGTAATGGTCTTTTTTGGCTAAGATGTCCAATGGTTTTTTTTATTGTTATTCTTTATTTTGTTGTTTTAAATATAAATTCAAAATTTATACAGGCCTATTATCATTACTTGCGTTATCTATCACACACAGGTGCTGGCAAAATCAAATGCTATTAAACTAATAAATAATAGCAAGTTATTAACTTACATAGTATCAAATCGAATTAAATCAAAATATTCTTTATTCATCAATGTACAGGATTTAAGGAACGCATCAAACATTATTTACAGGTACATGATATTGCATTCAAATGATAAAAATACGACATTTCTAAATAAATGGCCTAAACAAAAAAGGTTTATTTGAAAAATGTATACAAACAGAAGAGGAGCTTATTAAACGTGAAAGATTTACATTTTATTTTGAACCTATTCAAACGTGTTTTATTTTTTAAGTCCTGATGACAATGAATTTAAATATTTTATTCCGGCATAAAAGGTTATTTCAAAACATTTTGAATTGTGTGGATCATAACACAAAGCACTTATCGTGTCTAGTATTGTATCGTAAAACACTTCAAATTCAATCCACGATTATGTTTAAGAATCTATCAATTACTGTTAATGAAAAAAAGGGCATTAAATCGTCTGTTCAAGGGGTATTCACTATCGCTCGACTGCAATTGTTACAGGAAAACCACTACAGATATTACACCATTATTGAAACAGTTTCGAATTTCATTGTAACAAAATACATTTTCGGCGAAATCAGATTTACGATGGTTAGTGGTGAAATCAAAGACCGAGCAATGAACAGCTCCGCTGTAACGGCTACTGCGGTGGAATGATAATTTAGATCATGTATTTCCCGCTTGGAATGAAAACACTACTGTAAACAGACAAATAAATGAGTTGATAGTTTAATAACATTTTATTGTGGGCGTAAATAACCAAATCAAGGATGTAGTAGAAATATTTTTAGAATCTGTAAATATATTGATGCGCCTCGAATTGTTTTATAACTAACGTGAATTTCTCTATAACATACAGAGGAATGAACGTCGTTTATTGCATCGCCGTTTATTTTGTACAACCGTGAGCTCTTCATGACGGTATATTGTTGTAGTTGGAGACTGCCCACACCATTAAATAGCACGAACTTTTATTAATAAATACATGTTATGTTTTTCATCCAACTGAACGCATATATGTTTCTAATTACCTTAACCACGCACATTTCTATTGGCATTTCCAGCACAAACCATACCTGCAACAAAACACATAATTTAAACCCACATGCAACTGACAATCATAAATTAGCACACAAATATCTAGCATCATAAAAACTACCATGCACAAATATTTAGATATATTTTAACTCAAATTGAGTGGAATTAAAGAAGACACACTAAATACTATCTAGACGAATTGTGTCTAAGTGAAAAATAAAGAACAGGTTACATTTATTTTGACTTAAGTTGTAAAATCGCCATCACCCTGTAAACATGTTTTATGTAATAAACTTATGAAACCGAGTAATGCCCAACAAACAACTCGCTGGTCAAAGGGCGACACGAGTCCCTGATGAATTAAATTTACACTTTTGATTTAAAAAAACAGGTCAGAGGCTGTACAAGCAAGCCAACGCTATCAATTACAGCCAGAACTTTCAACACTCCTAAACCTGGAAACGTTCTTGAATTTCCAAATAATTGTTTTTTTTTACAATTAATTGCTTAACGATCGTGTTACTCGCGTTATATTGTTATTTGAAAATATTTGAATTTTGTTACAGTATGAAGAACACCATGACTCACCCGTATAAACTAACTGCGGTAAAACAATACAACAGTAAAAGTGGGTTGAATTTATATTGCGTGTTAAATAAACTGAACCTAACTGACTTTATTTAATCTCATCTTAACTTGAAGGTTGTACTTCGTAAGTCTAAAGTGAGCTACAACGTTGAACGTTTTGGCGCATACCAGCGGCAACGACAAAGCCAGTAGAGATATTATTCTCAGTCGAGAGGAATAGAGGTAGAGTACGGATGTATAGAGGTAGAGAGGTATACAGAGGTATAGAGGTGTAAGTCAGTGCAGAGATAAAGAGGTATAGAGTCAGTTCAGAGGTATAGGGGAATATAGAGTCAGTAAATAGAAATACGTACAATGTCAGTATTTATGTGCAGAGGTACATGGGTTTAGATTCAGTACATATGTATAGAGGGAAAAAGGTATAAAGTCAGTACAGAGGTGTAGGAGTACAGAAGGTATAGTTAGTAAAGAGGTATTAAAGTCAGTATAAAGATACAGAGGTATAAAGGTACAGCCAGTGCAGAGACAGAGGAGTATAGAGGTATAGAGTTATTAGAGAGGTATATAGTCAGTTCGGAGGAATGTATGCAGAGTCTCGCCACAATGGGACCGCTAGCCGCCCGTCCGTTCCTTACAACCGCAATTAATTCCCATCTTTTTGTTGTCCGCAATAACAGGGTTGCCTCTTCTACCAGTGCTTTTATACGAATCAATGCGGTCATTATAACGGCGCCTCTGTCATCACCGGTGTTATTTCCAACGAGTGTTTCATTGTGGAACATCCATTCAGACTCGTGACGGAACTACATATTGGATTTTCTGTGTTCGTTTTGTTTCGTGTGCTATTTTATATATATCTGAGACTTTAAAATACTCCGTACATGCTGTAACGGATAATTGCTATTTTCCCAATCAAAAAACGTCAATTAGTTTTGGGTAACGTGAGGATCTATCATCGCAACTGACATTTCAAAAGCGATGCGTTAAAAGAGATTATCACTGTAAACAAAAGTTACCAATCTGGAACTGTATACTTGTCTGCAGAGATGATAAAGCATCGCAAAAGAAAATCTGTAGCCAAAGATGCTCTCTTGTCTCACAAGTCTTACGAAAAAAATTAAAATTTACAATTTAAAACAAAAATGGGGATATCTAATACTAGATATCCATAGCATTAAGCTGTTTAGGAAATGTACCCATATTTTTTCAACTACATTACAACTCTAAGTACAAAGAGTATATATAAATTATAGTCAAGGTATGTTGCAATATTAAATTTGAGTGCGTAAATCTGACATTCATGAGTAGTAATAAACAACTTATTCTTTTACACAGCTTCTTATTAAAACAGGAGTAAGGCGTTGCAGCGGGTATAAAAAGTTAGCCATTCTGGGGAACGACACAATTCCGACGATTTATACCCTAATTCCTTGAATCATGAATTTTACGCCCCAGTTGCTGCAATTACTTCAATATTGAAGTTGATATGTCACACTTTGCGACGACAATGACTAAAAACAGCTCCTAAATTAGATCCTGCGCTAATAGTAAATAGTTTTTCTTAGAGTTTATTCACTTAACCTTTTCTTCTTCTTAAAAGTTCCATTTTATTATTTCCCTAAATGTTCTTAATTTGTGCCGATAATGCAATACAAGGATGCAGAAATATTATTTACAGACTATTTGAATTTGGGTACATATATTAAAGCACATTTAATGGAAAAAAAGGTCGACCACGACAGTTAGTATTCTGGACCAATTTGTACAGTTTCCTAAAAAGCCTCAAGTCACAAACAAGATACCCCGTCGCAGCAAACCTACGTGCTCAACGAATTTCCAAATAGAAAAATACACTAATTAATTAATAAATTATTACTAAGAATGAAATATAAATAGGTAAAATATTTATTTGTAAAAAAGTTCATTGTTCGTTTTTCATAGCCTCTGTCAAAAATATTGGTAAATAGGTTTTATAAATAAAGTTTTCTTTTAAATAAATAGGCTAGATCGTTTTTTTTATTAATATAATCCCTTAACAAGTTTAAAATAAACTAAATCTAATTACGTATTCTTTTGATAAATTCATTTAATTCTCGTCGAAACTCAGTAGAAAGTGAATAAGAAATTATTAAAGCAGACAACATTCTGCTGCCCTGAAACTAAAACACATCGAAATGGAAATACCTTGGAGACCAATGGAATTAGATCAATGATTTAGATACTAAAATGTTTTTTTCGAGTTGAATCCAATGGTGAGAAAACAATTTGATTACTCTAATTTTTAAATTTGAAAAACAACAAACATTCTAAAAAAGGAGCCTTACCCCACTTTTGATATGTCGGTGACAGGTTTGCGAACTCGTCCAACAGAACCTGTTTTAAATGTCTGTACTAAAGTTTGTTACAATCGGATGATTTTTATGCGGGAGTTATCGTGCTTAAGGTTAAAAATATCTATTTCCCATATAAGCCTATGTAAAATTTTGAAACATATGGTAATTTGTGCAGGTGAAAATGCGTTTCCGTATTAAACTCACTTCATACCCAGAAAGTGCACATAAGAAGCTACTAATTAATATGTTTTCTAAGGTTAATCTCGTCGGATATCTTTTGTCCACTCTGTCAAAACGTCGGTAATAGCTTATTCGAGAGTATACTCGCTAATACGCAATGGAACTGAAAATATACCTAACTGGAAATATTTTATGATATCACTCACTGTGTAACCTGTTGTAAGGTTTGCCGAAATGTCGCTGTGGTCTTTTAAAGTTTAGTATTATGACGATTTACATACTAACTTTTTTATCAATACAAATTACAACAACTACAACGTAGTAAATGAATTTAACGATAACGATTGATTCTCACCCATAAGCAGGAGCCTATTATTTCATAATTATAGAGATAGCATCTTTTTAATTATTTAATTTGTATGCAGAATAGTTTGTTTAAAAAACTGTTTGTAAAAAAACTATAAAGAACAAAAAAGACTGATTTAAATATTATGTATTGTGTATTTTTCAAATAAAGCTGACATTACTTAGACTTTATAGCCTCTTTCATGACTATGTTATGCATTACAATAACCATCAAAAGCAGTAATTGAGTTTGATAAGAATTTACATAATAAAAAATTGGAATACGATGAAAGAAAGGATTCAAAAGTGAATGAGCTGTAGGTAATTTTCAAATTAAAAACTTTAAAATGTAAGCTGAGGAAAACTCTTCTTTATCGATCGGAAAACACCGTATCAAGCTGAGGTGTCTAGTCTAAGACAGGTCTAAGAGCGGAGGGTTGTAACGGTTCTTGGCCCGAGTCGTGAACTTGAGTTTTACCGCTTGACCGCCGGTGTTATCAACGATGGCATCACGATGGGACAACACTGTTATTAGAGCTTGTGACAGAGCGACGGGCAAAGCCACTATGGTCGCCTTGGGCTGCGGATGAACCAGCGTGTTACTGAGAATAATTGTATTTTTAACGCATCGAATTGAACTGAACTGATTCAGTTCAGTTCATCGAATTAGGATATAATATGCAAATTTTATCGTAAAAAAGTGTTTCTTTTAAATGAAATAACGAGAGATTATGAAAGATGAATGAGGGAATAATGAAAATGAAAGCTTTAACTTAGGGACCAAACGTAGTAATAATGCAAAATATTTATGCTATCCAGTTTTTGGTTTCAAATTCAATTAAATAGCTAGTTAAATGGCATCGTTTTTAAAGTTCTAAATATTAAATTTAAAGAAACTTTGAAAAATATCATAGGTATGTTTATAAAAAACCAACTTTTGTTGATACCTAATGTTTTTATTTTTTTTGTTTGTCTAATGCGTTATGCCCCATCACGCCTAAAATAATACTGAACTTAATATGCACGATATTTTGAAAGGGAGGAAGCAATAATAACGCGGAGACCCCCAAAGGCACATTAAGTAATTTTCTTACAATTTTAAGCTTTGTCCACTGTCTCAAGTTTCAATGTTGACCTCTTCGACGGATTTAGAGAGATTGGTGTTTAGAAATTTAGGTGAACAGATTCGAAGCAAAACACAAATTTTAAAACATTATGTTTTAGAAGCTTAAGCTATCAACTTGGCTGACTACAGGCAATACCCTTACGACAGAACCCGTATGATAGATAAACGAATCATAAACCTAGATCGAATGACTAATTGTTACCATACTTTCGCAAACATTTTTTTTCATCTGAGGATTTTTGCTCAGACAGGGAAGTATGTATTCACGGGATATCGCCACGAGGTAGCGGCAGCACTAAACCGAGATGTTTACGACTCCTAGTATTAAACCCCCACTTTATTTACAGCTACAACGCTTTGCAACTCGTAATTATAAAGTCTTGTACTTTAATGAAGTAGCAGTTTAAACCACAACTGCACAGTAATGTACTAAAATGGAATAAACGTCCACCTATATCTTTTCCCCACAAATTTCGGCAATACAGTACAATTTTCTTTCGTAAGATAAATCGTATTATATTATCCTTGAGTGAATTGAAATTAACGTGTCAGTTTATGTAATTTTTTTTATCTTGACTCACAAACCTTTGTTGGTCTGAACAAATTAAGTTTGGGATGCACAATTCTCGAGCAATTTTTGATCATTTCTCACAGTTTCTCCTTGATTATCTATGTAAATATCTATCTTGCAACAGTAAACATGTTGAATTATTTACCTAAACCACAAACCCTTAACAATAAACCCTGTTATAAGTATATGAAGAAGATGATTCTTTAAGGTTTTTTTATTATTATTAAGTAAAAATGACAATTGCAGATAAAGGTAAGATTTGTAATTTGAAACATAAACCAATACGGCCAGTCAACTTAAAAATAACCAGTCAATTTTTGATAAACATTATGGCCTGATATCTTTAACCTTCAAACCACCGTTAAGGCTTGGTTAGTTTAATTTTATCAGCTGTTTAATACTATTTTCCTATCTTTAACGAACGGTTTATTTACCTACCCTTAACTGATGTTTGATGAAATCAGGCCTAAATGGGCTAATTTACATATTTTTAAACCAAACTGGATTACTACTGAATAAATCAATACTATTTTATTGGAAAGCGCACTCAAACATAACAAAGCAAACAATTTTTGAATTGTTAAACGAACACGAATCATATTGAGAACAAAAAATGCTGAGTAGGTACTTAGTAAACAATCAATCAAATAATAAATTTAAAACAACGTGTTTAAAACACGCCAAGAGCAGTTTTCACGGTTGAAAGCCAATTTACTCGCAAATCGGATGGAAATGTTGCGGTCGAACTTAGTTTAAAACCGGCCACCTGAGCCAATGGCTATTGGAACTTCGCCCCGCATTCCCGAGTGACCGCGTTTTACAGAATAAACTCCCTCTAAGCCTCTTCTTTATATATCACTTACCGTAAGGGTGAATGAGAGACTGTGATTTAATTATATTCTAGCGGATACGCTCTGCTCAGCAGCTTTCGTTTAGTCTGCTGGCAAAACAGCGTTCATACAGCTGTCCCTTGACATTTCTATTCCCTTGTTAGGCTAAATCTTATGGACGAATAGAAACTTTAAGGGCATCTAGGGCTCTTTTCATAGTCTAACCAATGAATGCAGAAACTATAGTTTCTGTATTTATTGGTCTAACCTTCGTAAATTTTATCGGACTTCAGTTCTGGAAAGTGTCTTGATCACAAGATAACCCCTAGTATACTAAATAAGTTTATATATGTGTTCGCTTGGGTAATTTATTTAATTCGAAAATTTAGATAAACACTAAAATACAACGTTTTGGAATCGGTTAAAGGTTAAAGTAGCCTATACGAATAAAGATTAAACTTATACCCCTGGATTATGTACTATATTAGGCCTAAATATATCCTAAAAATAAGGTGTCTGATGACCTAAGGATACGTATCTAAAAAAATTTAAAAAAACAGTAAAACGTAAGTAATATGAATGCAATATCCTCATTAATCACTACTCAATCCAGAGACCTTTTGATTAGTCAACACAACACATACAAAACTAAGATTGTTTTATTTCAATAAATATGTCAAAACGATTGTAAAACAAAAGACCACTTAGCGTCAAGCGGCAATAATGAATATTAATCACAAAAGGGGGAGATCAACTTCAAACAGGGTGTTTTGGCTCCCCAGGTGTGGTAGACCTGACGCCGCCACTGCTGCCACCGCACGCCAGGTGTGCCGCACAGAGAGGGGGGAGGGACAAAGCGTATTGTCCCCGGGGTCGGGTTTCGGGGCTCTGGAGCGTAAACTGCGTCTCGCCAGGGTTGCTGAGTACACGTCACTTTAACAGCAGCAGTAGCAGATATGATCTGGCTAAATATACTTTATTTTAACGGCCAAGGCAACTTAGTGGTTAGGAGACCGCGTATGTGAGAGCGGTCCGTAATCCAACAGATGCCAGGGCTGTTTAAATGGAGTGTAGTAACACGTTTGGTTATAGAAGGGGCCTGAAGGTCCAAAAACACTCATATTACATTATAATCTTTCATGACCCTACTTTAGTTTGCTCTTATTATCTTATACAGATAAAAATCAATTCTAAAATTCTTTAACTGATGCTTTAGATTATTTTGAAGACTTCGTCAATAAAGGTGGGATGTACCAAGGCTTAACAGTATGCCCCTTATTAAATCGCACAAAATAAATTCAAATTCAGGAGATTAGATTAATGTTTTTACAAGCCATAAATCAATTCGCAAATACCAAGAAAAAACTGCTACTTAATAAATGAGAAAGAACGCAACGTGGCAACGATTATAATCACCTTCAAATTAGATGTTAAAACACGCACATGGGAACTAAGAATAATGTAAAAATACCACTCATGAAAACACATAAAAGCAAAATAAAAACTTGTTTTGCTGACGTGATTGCATTTTATAGCACTTGCTCAAGATCCTAGTTTTTCTTAGGGTCCAGGAAGCTTATAGAGGATACAGAAATGCATATAAATAGTAAACAAAATTTCATATCGCATTTGCATTTCTTAAGTAGAAATGTCACATTTTAAACTACATAACCCCATTTAAGCTCCCATTCAACCTCATTTTACTAAGAAAACCCACTGGCTGTTATAAACCAATAAACCACAAATGAATACTAAAAAATATGGTGAAATGTTATATCTTTTTCACCTTGAAACATGATTAATGTATAAGAACCTGATCCAGCGGGGTGCACTTGGAGGATAACGACAAACTTTTAATACTTCAATAGCCCTTTGTTGGAGTTTCAAAAAGCTCGCAGCAAGTTCGGCGACGGGCGTTCCGAAGTTGGAAACAAAGCTGATTTGTGGGAGAAGCTTCGACGGACTAATTTTCCGGTGGATGATCGGCAAGATTGTGCCACTGGGTCGCCGAACTGGGCCACTTATACACGGGGATACAAACTGGGCTACTTATAAATAGTGATACAAACTGGGCCATACTAAGTTATACAAACTGGGCCACTCATACTAGGTGATACAAACTGGGCCACTTGCAGGTTGTGATACGTCTCGGGTTGACAGTGGTTTACATTGTGTTTCCCGTTACAACACCCTTCTCAAACAAAGATAAACTTACAATTTATATTGAGTCCATGACACTAAGAAATTGGTTGGCAATGAATATTTTGTTGATGACGGACTTACGGAAAAATCCAAGGCTACCGTTTATCAATATAAATAAAAATTAAAAATATTATATTTACAGTAAATTTCAGACACTTTATCTTAATTTCATGTTTTATTTTGCCTATAAAAACTTCTAAAGTAAGACAAAGTGCCTGAAATTTATTGTAAATATAATAATTTTATAATGTCTTACTCAAGTTAACGTACTGTAAAAACGAAAATTTATGGTTCAATAATACAAGTAATTGTCGCTAAAAAACGCTGAGTTAAATAAAGATGAATAATAAAAGAGGAAATGTTAAAAACCTACTTAGGCAAGGTTGGCAATGCAATTAATTAAATTATTTTTCGTACGCAATTATTTTTGCGATAGGGGTGCGTTGTCGCTAAAGGTGATGTGTAAGTTTCGAGATTGTCGGAGTATTTCCCTATTTCATTACCAATGTAATCTGATCGCAAAACCACATTATAAACTTAAGGAAAAATTACAAACTGCATTGTCAAACATGTGATTAAACTATGTATACAACACATCATAATAAATAATCCTCTAGTATAAGCGAGAGTGCTATACAACTACAGCAATTTATTCATATTCACATCATGACATGTTGATTGTTAAAATTAGATTTTTTATTGCTGAACATATAAATTACATTAAGCAACATAAAATGCATTTGTTCTCAATACAACGTTTTCCTACAGGTAGAACCACCAAATTAAACCCGGTATACCAGTAATATACCAGAAATTTCAAATGTTTTCATTCAAACCACATAATTTACCCAAAACTTTCTATATCTTATACTTTTGACTTGTTACATACCCATGCATAACCTATTGTCAGTAAAAAATAATTTTAAGAAATCATAGTTTAACAACAACTATTGCATTTACAAACAGAGACGTAAAACCATCATAAAGCAGGTGATGAGCTTGATAACGCGTATGTAATTAGTTTTCTTTATGGTGTGTAATTTGAGCGGCTATTAGGTGGAGCGTAACGCTAATGTCCATATAATTCTACCTTGTAATTACACTTTAACGTTTCATCCACAATAGTGACATACTGTTTTACGTCAAAAACATTTTATAATTGTCTGTCTTCTTGTATTGTTGTATCGATCTTTATTGATGTTTTGATTCAAAGTAATTAAATTGTTTTGTATATCGTATATTTCACAACGAGGGCCGAAATTGAGGTTTTGCAAAACCCGTTCGGTAGAGGTGCAAACGCTACTTTTCACCACACCACACAATGAAATATACCCTTATATAACATTAAAAATGTGGTTATTTATTTGACACACTTAAAAACAAAACTTTAAGGTTATGTGTGACGATGCAACTTCTTTGTCATATTTAAAACAAACAGCCACGAAAATCATATGATCGCAACCATCCTGTCTTTGGAACCTATTGAATGCTTTGAAATTAGGTCATGTTCTCACGTTGTTTTAGCAAATAAACGATCAGCTGACTTTCTGCCCTTGGGCCGAATGTTTTCGGCCCTCTAGCGGAAAAGAGCTGGATTCAGCCTACAAATGACGTCTGTAAAACAGGTGTTTCATCGTAAAGTGGTGAAAATGCATTTACTGCGAAGAAATTGTGTAGTACTTGTTCAAGGAACTATACCTAAAGGTAAAATTGGGAGTTTGTTTTAAAGGTTTAGATTATTATTATGGTGAATGATTAATAATGACAGAAACCTTCAATACAGGGATGGTGAGTATATTATGTTTCGATTTAGGTTGATTTTTAAGCCATTTTTATTCTAGTTAAGTAAACCTTGTGAATTACACTTGTCAGCTATCATTTAATTTCACCTTTAGAAACTACGAATGAACAAAGTTTGACAGAAAGCCAATTACAATCAAGGTAAGAGAGGCTTAAAATCCAGAATTCTGTTGAACTGACAAGGTGAACTTAACTTGTATAAAAGGGATTAATGGGGATTGCCTCATAACTGACGATTAAACGTCCAAGTTTTCAGGCTCCCAGGGGTTGTAACTAGTTTTGCAATATATTTATGTCTAGTAAAAATTTACCTGAGAATGTGTTCTTCTTGAGGAATCACCTTATATTTGTCAATAAATTCACTTAAGGTTATTGTAACTAATGAAAGATAGTGAAAAGGCCATAAAGAATTACCCATACAAAATGCAAAAAGCAGCGATATATTATTAGTTCATTAAATTTAATCCTTGAATCAGTGTGTTAATCGGTAGACCACCCCGTTCAATTCATGTTTCTTGAAGTGTTAACGCTTTTGAATGAAACATCTATTCCCACTTAAAACTGGAGAACGTATCTACGTAAAAATAAATAAGAATAAGAAATGAAGTATTAGGCGAATTGGCTCAGATAAAACTGGTTGTACGCTGTACATATAAAAACTACCGGCTAACAGTTTAATGAAGGCAACTTTATGCATTTGCAAAAATGAGCATATTTGAACATCGCATTGAATACACATAGTTCAGTCTAATTTATCTTTTCCTCGTGTAGTATAAAGGCTCTGTTGAAATCTTCTTTTCTATATATTATTTGGCAATGGCCAATTTTGACTTAAAGGACAGTTCTGAATTCTAAAAACAACTTTAATGAGTAAGGAGAGAAATAACGATTCAAGGGAATCGTATTCAATTAAGGACCGCAAAAGGTAAAACGTCAATTACAAACTTTTAATCCGACCTCTTTCTGTAACTTATTCTTGGAAAGGTTTAGAACCAAGAGACTTTCTTGCCGTGCTAAACAAACACCCGAGCGCTCTTTCCAAAGTTATGGCGAGAAATCTTTGGCCGAAACTTCAACATAACTGACTTGGCAATTAAATTTGTCTTAACTCTTACATCTACTCATTGGGGGTTTTGGTTCACTTTGAAAGAAAATATTAGTTTTGCAAACCTTGGGCGAAACGGTCAATTATTTTTCTGTTACTCAAGTTTTCATAAAACTTTTCCCTTTGATTGTATTCTTTTAATAATTTGCCAATTAGATGTAATTTTAGTTGATCCTTACAATCGGTACCTTGACAATTCTCATAACCACTTACACTATGTAATTTAAATGTTTCACTATTTAAAGTTATTAACTTAAACCATCTTCAATTTACATTGTTATGTCTAAAAGAATTAGGGATTCGTAGATATTGCATTTTAGGTACAGATAAGATATTCCGATACATTTTTTAGTTGCCCTTATTAAAAAAGAATATTAGGACGTGATCCAATTCACATTCAAATCTCACACTCAATATTTGTTACAATATTCTAATAAATAATGTAGAGTGAGAGAATCCAAAAAGTCTACCGATGAACACGCAGGCTCTAAAAAGGTTTGAAAATAAGTGTGGTTAAAGACTCTCAACCGTCAACAATGTAACCGTGCAAAGATTTAGTTTTCATTTAACATACATTTTAGATAAAGGAGATAAGGATAAGGATAAGGATGGATAACGCGATCGGTAACATCAATTGCATCTTCTCATGTAACAGTTTATTGTCACTTTCGTAAAAATATTAACTAAAAGGCACTTAACTTGCAAAAGGTACAACAGTTACAGAACAACTAGAGTGGAAAAAGCAATTAAACGCAAACTTAAATGCAACTCTAGGAAAGAGTTTAATCCGCTCATTTAAAACTTCCATCGGTGCAAAAAAGATCAAGAAATACCAAACATATATTGCTACAAAACAATTAGTCGTTTCCTAGCCAAACTGCAACGTTAAACGGTAAATAAGGCTTAGGTTGTTAACGTTAATTAAAAAGCGACAAACCGGGCCTTGCATTTAAATAACAGATTGTCCCCGAAGGCAATTTACTCCTTTTGTCTCATTTAGATTAAACTTTCTATTACGTGAACAACTCAAGTCTTAATTTAAAGGATCACTCATAATTTAATTAAATTACGCCCTCTGTTAAAGATTTGAAGAATTTCATTGACCATAAAACGTAACAAAACTTAGTTTATTGCGTTATAAAATACTGAAGTGAAACGTAATTAATCACGATCATTAACTCGAGTTCTTCAATTTCTTTTCATTTTAAACATTGGAACGGTATAAAACGAGTTCAAAATAACGTTGTAGTTGTGAAAACAAATGTTGGAAGAAAAAACACTAACGTTAAACTGCAATGAAATTGGTAAGCAATTGAGAGGATTCAAAGAACGGTTAGCTTGTGCCTACATCGGCAATTTACCGACCTCTTAAAAGACGCTGGCCGTGTATTTCGACAAGCATTAGGATTTCACAGTTTGTTCTTACTCAAGAACACTTTATTTGAAATCTTGTCTCTACATATCCAAATGTTATACTGTAGAAGTCTGTAAATAAATAAGCAATAGAAATGGTCGATCCATTTCCGCACCGTAGGTCAATTATTTACCCTTTAACTAACAATACAAGGATACATTAGAAAAAAGTTCTCACCTAGTTTGATCGAAATATAAATCCGGTTAGTTTTTAATGTACTATAACTTATATATTTCCGCTTTTTTAGTATATATGCTTTTGCTTGTATGAATGTCTTAAACGTTCTAAACATAACAACCCGAAACAACGTTGTGCCCGTGTGGACTCCGATACTTTTTCTTACGGATATAAGAAATTAGGGATAGAAGATGATACTTTGAACGATTACCAATACAGACTACTATGTGATCTCAGACCACTAAATCCTTATACATATTGCCATAAAACCGAGACATTTAAAAATTTGCAATAGTTTTAAGACAATCAATTGTTACATATCGAAATTTCGGCGTGTTTCTAATCCGTCGTCCAATCGCGAGCTGTTCGCGGTCCACTTGTCACGTGCCGCCCGCGCTAAACATAGCAGCAGCCGAGGAGGTCCTGCGGGAGACAGTGCGTTCTTCCCACAAGTTCACCGCGGGTTCGCGGAGCCGCGAGCGACACTGATCATATACAACCTTGATGGCTCAAAACCTTCGATTACTCGAAATTCATAGGATCTTCCAGGACAAATCTGTAAAATTCGACATAAAACCATTCGTAACTCGAAATAATTTAACGGTTACATTTTATCTCTGTAGTCGAAGCAACGCAGCATTTACCTCTACAACTCGAAGTTCAGCAGAGTAGTTGGATTTTTATATGGTTTAGCTCTTATCCGAAATTTAGTTCAAATTGTCCCAGTAGGCTTAAGTCGAAATTAAATAAGAATTACCTCTATATAACTCGAATGATGCCTAAGTCGACATGTGCCTAACTTTAAGAAAGACGTAGTCTCGTGGCTTTTCGAGGTATACTCTATTTCAGCGGCCATGGCACCTAAGGTATTAGGAGACCGCGCTTGCAAGACCCAGGTTCCACTAGTCTGTCAGCTGCCATGGCTGTTGAAAAGGAGTATCGGGAGAGAACTGTAGTAATCCCTGCGGGAAAGCCCACAGCCGCAATACATAAACGGAGTCTAATTAACTGTCGCACGAGCCGCAAGCAATAGTCCAGATCAAATAACATGGCCCAACCACCCATAAGACAAATGTTAATACAATGATTGTGTTTAAGGACGGCCTGGGCCAAATTGTCCAACTCGGACTATTCACTGTCGCACGGTCAGGTCTCTTGTAGGGCGAACATCATTGTAGTTAGTTCTCGTCTGTGGTTATCGCTGAGCTGGATATATTATCACATAAACAACAAATTGTTAAATAACATCCACCAAACCATGCCAAACATAAATGTACCGAGTGGGCAATAAAGAGGGAGCTCCAGTATAGCATTTATTTCTGTCTCAAAAGATCCATTTCACTTTTAAACCCAGTCCTTTATCGACGGTGATGTTCACGAGGCGTTTATTCGCAGCTAGGCTCTTTAATTTAACGGGCAACATTCTGTAAGTTTTTGCATAAAGCAACAAAATACTCTTTTTGTATATGACGACTGAAATAGTCTAAAAATGAAGCACAAGTTTGAAGCAAAAACGTTTTTAAACTTCTCAACATTGTTCGTAGAACTTCCGTGTTATTTTTCTGCCTAATTACGATGAAGCAAAGAATTTAAACTTAAAATCTGATATAGAGTGGGTTAAAATTGAGCATTAATAGATCAATTTCTGTAACACATCGTTTCGGCACACAACCATCCTTTAGTACAGTTACGTAGTGGACTTCAAAGTCTCCCTTTACTAAAGGCCCCAATAGAGTCTTCACAAAAGGAGGTCTTCCGTAGACTAAAATCAATCTTTCCTGGTCAAAGGACTTGATACCGATCTTTGAGAGGTCTTCGACAAATGCTTTAACAATTACAAGGTTCGTTCCCCTTTTAGAAGGTTTAATTGTTAATAGATTTTTCTTTGTATTTGAACTGTCACGAGCACAAATAAAGAAAAACATCTATAGATAAATTTTAGGTGCTGAGAGAAATCTTTAATCCTGACTACTGTACAAACCTGATTCTTTCACAAGACATATTGATTTCATCTCTTTAAATAAACGCATCATCCGTAAAAATTAATTATTTTAGGCAGAAATTTGCCTAATAGCTAATGAAAAACTGCCGTACTATTACCACTACTGTATCCGAAATATAATACAAAATTCCAATACAGTATGTTATTTTTAGCAGCGCCTGCTTTATAATACAGTAGTGTAGATTATTGCCAATTTACTTTTGAATAACTTCGTCAATGTTGTTCTTGATTCTGGATAACATTCTAAGCTAGTAACAAAGCCACTCATCTCCTTCTCATGATTCATTCATATTCGCCTTAAAATACTACCGGGTACCTTGGTAGGCGCTGCAGCTGCTGAATAACTGAACACCCTCTAGACACCCATTTGGTACAACACACTCGCGCATAGTTCCTAGTCGGAAGTTCATTTTAGATAAATACAAAAATACTTATTTCTTTAGTTCATTTGTTTAAATAAAATCCCTAGTTTTCAACGTAAAAATTGCATCACTCACAATAGGATAAAAAAATATGTGCATTTTAAATTATTATCAATACGTTTCCACTATTTTGACCATAGATTGATTGTCTGTTTATCAAAAAAGTAATCGACTGGATAGTCAACATTTAGACCGGAGCAGTTAACGACTGACAGTTTGCTAAACCAACTGTTCTGCACAATTGATGGAAAAATTTTCGAAGGAATCAGTAGGCTACTGCAAATTACTGGTCGACCAAATCGACTGATCAAAGGATGTTAGACCTATGTTTATTCTACCCAGCTGAATCAGTGATTTGAATTTTTGCAAAGCCAGCAAAGCAATCTGACTGAATCATTCAAAATCCCAAAACATCCAAACAAATTTATAGATTCGACGATTAACTGACCAATCGAATTGATAGTCGTCTTTTGACCAGCGCTTCAAACTCACCAATTGGGGAGACTTCCAACCGCTGCATTTGACAATTTCGATTAATCGACCCTGTTTCCAACTTTCGCTTCAAGCTCGCCTACCGTGTTTTTTTAAACTGCTGCAATCGAATGTTTCGTTTAATCGACCAATCGAATGGATAGTCCTCACTCACCTATCGTGGGGTCCTCGAACTGCTGCAGCCACTCATAGAGCGACTCCAGATCCACCAAGCTCTGTTGGCGGGCGGCCTCGTCGTCCTCGTCCATCCCGGGGGCGTCACTGGGCCGCTGGGGCACGGGCCCGGGTGGAAGTCGCACTAGAGGCACTCAGACGCGGCTCTCTCATCACTGTCACTGTCACTGCGGCACGTCATTGAGTTTTACCGCGATCGCACTGTTGTTTCACTGCACTTCACGCTGTTATTGCCACTCACGAGTAGTTTAGAATTGTTAAGTGCTGAGGAAAAGCAAGGAATTTAAAAATACCCTACAGAATAGTAGGAGGTATAATTTAGTTAGAAATATATTCGAAAAGCAAATGTAGAAACCGTGTTTATATTAGCATTAAGAGAATAGAAAGAGAGGAGGTTATTTAAATAGGGCCTCATTTACCCAGGAACATTTAATAAACCCGAAAATCTATGGGACCCATCAACCCCATATTTAAATAAAATGTTTCGGCGAGCAGACTGGAGGAAATATATTAGTTATTGATAACACTTTTCCTAGAGACACAAATAATATAAAGAAAATGTCCTAAGAGTAGAAATTTCAAGGAAGAGCTCAGATAATAAACAATATCTAAAACTGCTGGAGTAGCGTGCGTGTCCACTAAAAAAACCGAACTTAATATTGACTTTAATTTTATCTTATGCAAGAAGCCTAAGAACCCCATTTTACAAAAATTAAGAGCAACAGTTTCAAATGGTTTTAACCAGCAAAAAATGTGACGGGCGCTTTTTCCATATGGGGGACTGCGAAAAAGAAAGGTTCAGAAACCCTCTCTTACAGAAGGTTTGCGGTTTGCACAACCTTATGTGAATTTTGGCAACTGTCAGACACAATAAAAAGAGCCCCGTGGTGAGAAGAGGGAAGATTGAGTGCAGAAGAAACCACAGTTATTGCCACTGTCGCGCCGGGACACATGTCACATGCGCACCAAGTGGGCCACTTCCGGGTGTTATGGCTGGGGTCCCGGTCCCAAGACTCCCCTTACACACTTCAGCTCTCAGTTGTTGGATGCTTAGTACTTGTAATTACGGTGAACCGTATTTGGGTTATTTTGGAAGAAAAAACATACCATTGTACAGTATAGAGAAATTTAAGTAAAGACGAAGAATACTATTTGTTCACGGTCATGTCGTAAGCCAATGTTACAATTTCACACTACCGTGCATTTCTGTTAAATTGAATGTTGGGGATGGCAAATTCATAAATAATCGTATTTTTGCGATTTGCCATAATTTATTAGGAATGATACAAAGAGTTTCATCACGTTTCGAAATGTGTAATCTGATACAATCTCCTAGTTTAAAGGGACCTCTAAGATTACAATGTTGCAAGTAATAATATTATACTATGACGACTAATAATATTATGCTACTATATTCTAATTTCCTGAAGGCGGAATCACATTCCAGATCAGGTCCTCGAAAAGGAATATTTTTTTAATAATCGCTAATTATGGTATAAGTCCGCAAAAAAGCTAATTAATCACATTTTCCTTACGTTTTCATATGAAATTCCACCGGACGAGCGCAGTGATAACACCGTTGCATTGTTCGTCACGCCGCACAATCAGCTGGTGTTGACTCATGTAACACTCACTGCGACAATACCGAAACTGGCAAACCGATAACGCGGCAGCGGCAAACACACGGCGACACTGCGGCGCCGGCCGCCGGGCTTTTTACAAGATATGTTTTGTTGTGTAAGACACTCCCACCGCTCCAGTTGGAAAGAAAACAAAAGCGAAACTAAAAGGGAGACAGGTCTATTCCGAGATGGGGCTTAAAAAATCTAGGCGGATCCATTAGCAAATTTACCGGAACCTTTTTCGAAGTTGACGCGCGTCGTCGATCCGTCGACGAAACGCACCGGGCCTGATTCCGACTGTTCTATTCCCGTCTGTGGCTGTGACCCTGATATTGGGGAGCAATGTCCTCTGTCCTCTGTCCTCTCGACGACAAGTGGCTAATTAAACCAAAGCTGGTCAGACAAGTCCCGTTATGTCAACAAGGAATGATATTGGTAATCTGGGGCTACACCAAATTAGGTGCAAATTGTTAGCGAAGTTATAACAATTACATAAAAGATAAACAGTCTTATTTAAAGCCTAAATTACCCGTAACTTTTGAGAAACCCGGAAGACTGACACCCTCGACCCCATTCTTGAATAAAACGTCTCGGACGAGAAAATTAGGAATAAAATTAGTTTTTTGAAGAAAAAAAACATTCTTTCCACAAGGGCTAAAGAGAAAAAACTGATACATTTGTTTTTATTTTGCTCACGTAATAGCCGCTAAGCAGCATGTGTCTGTTAGTTTTTAAATATATCTATAACAATCAATTGAGTCTCCTTTATTAATTCGTTTATAAAAGCTTGCGCATCTTGAAAAGGGCCAGTCTAGGGACAACTGAAGAATTAGTTTACAACACATGTTCCAAAAGTTTCCCCAAAAAATTCTTTTAAAAACATGCCAATCACTTCACTGGTTTATGAGTAGCGTTCCGCCTAATTTAATTTTAGGTCACACTTATTAAAAGAGGAACCATCATAATCTGCCAACAGTTGTATCGAAGGGCCTGTCGCCTGTCGAGGTCAGTGGGCAGGGTGGGTTATTTACAGCCCCGACCCACCCTTCCTGTGATGTCCCGCCAAAAGGCACGCCCCGCGCGGTAAACACGGCTGGAGGACAACAGACTGTAACTTTCCGCGAACCACCTTCGGCTGCAAAATGTCAGCTCTTCCCAAGCTCTTTTGCACGCTATTTTTTGTATTACGGCGATTGATTTCTCACAGTCGCGATTTCGTGATTACTATAAGCAAGATTCGCCTGATAACAGCTGCATAAAGAAACACTTTCCTAAGGTAACGGCTTGATTAGACAAACAATGTGTGAATTACGTTTAAAGGTTAACAACTTGACTTCTAGACACTCCGCCTAGAAACAACGTAAGGATCGTGTTGTTTAGGACCTCTTAAAATTTCTCATTGATCAGAGGCGGAGTTCGACATTTAAAACCAAACCCTCGGGGAGAAAAGAGAATCGGCTCGTAAGACCAGTATGAAACGCGTCGTGTACTGCTGAATAATAGTTACGTTTGAATAATGAACATTAAATTACTTCCAGCTTTTAAAGATGCAAAAAACTATAAATTACTGATAATAGATATCTTAAAATTATAAAAGGCGCAACAAGTCAGCCTGTAGCACTCCGAGCAAAGCACGAAGAAAGAGATGCCTTTTCAGTTTTCTGCGGCCGGCCAAAGACAATCAATCACAAGGGCCGATCGATCTGCCTCACCCTCAGCCTCTACCCTCGCCCCGCGCTGTGACTGGCCGCAAACCACTTCCCGACACTTCCGGCCCGTCATCTCATTGAGGAAATTATTTAAAATGACATTTAACGTTGTTCAATTAAGGACAATAAAAGAAACCATCGTAGAGAGAGATTTCTTAAAAGTTTTGGCCGTTGAACATCGTAGAAAGTATGTTGGTACGGCGAGTTCCGAAAAAACTTTCCTTTGGTTAGAAGTCCCAAAACGCAATGCAAAATTAATGATATGGGAAATATCAATGAAATACAAATTAATTACATACTGGATCCGTCCCATGACACCTTTTCTTGGACATGAAAGATCAATTAATTACAATTGCCGTTATATGTTTGATTTATAAGGAGTGAAAAAAAATTAAAAAGAGGTAAAGCTAAAATTTACGTAATTTGTTGAATTACTGAGTAAGAATCATGAGACAATTGTAACCATTGTGTGTAACGAAGCACTCTAAAGAATGAGAGGGATTGATCGTACCTATAGTAAGCTTTCCGTATGATCGAACGAAACAAGCAAGACAACGTCAATCGGTTCAAATAACTATAACCACGCCCGAAGCTTTAATTAACATTGGTCTTATGAGTGAACTGTGCAAACTTATTTGTATCTAAACTATATCAAGCGTTACGTGATCCAATCCTGATGATCAGCAGCGGCTTTGACAAAAATAAACTCAAATTTATGTAAAAACTTCCTTTGACGGATGGGAAACTAAAACTGGCCGCATCTGAAAGTCTATGCTCTTCCTTCCAGAAGGGGATCAAAGGGGGTTGAAAATATTTTGTGAATGTCAATAACCGCAAGACGACGGTGAAATACACAAGGGACTTTAGATTATTCCGATCAGGCGCAATTCTTATACGGGTTAACGAAGGAAAGCTCCTTTGAACTTCTGATACAAAATAACAAGAGTTGCTCGCTGCTCGACTCCAGGAAACGAGTTATCTTTGAGTTTTTGTTATTGGGAATGAGAATATTACAATGCAAACTCGGCTCGATTTCGTTGAATTTCATATTTTTCGAGCCGCAGAAAAGTTATGAAAAAAGATACTACAGTTAATAACTAGACGGTTTAAAATTAATACGGCTTTAGACCATCTGTTACAAAGTACAAATTTGGTAATATTATGGGGTTTAGACAAACAAAACCTGCCCTTTCTATTAATGGCATAATAAAACAGTGTCTGTGTTAAAGGTAGTTAAATAACAATTATTTAAGTTAGGGAAAATCTAAGAAAGGAAATATTCATTACTTTATAGAAAATGTGTACGATAAATCATTTATATCGTGCCATTTATATCAGATAACAAATTAATATCGTAAAAAAGAGGCAACTTTACCTAATCGATAAATTAATTATTTATTGTAACAATCAACTTCTTTCGTTTTCGAGTTCTGATTAATCGTACTTGTCTCATTGGGTAGGCCTGAAGTTTGCGTTCAACCAAAGCTGAATTTTGAACTCGATTCGCTGTCAATTAAAATTGTGTCAAAGTAATTTTGTTAATAATATAAGGAAAATATTTCTAATGCCACCGTAGTAATTTATCATTAGGCTACATAATTTCGTCTTTACTAAATCCCAAAATGTACTTTATTCAATAAAAATATTTGAAACAGTTAAAAAACTAAAAGTTCTTCGAATACAGATAGAGAGTACTTCAATTTGAGTGATGGAATAAAACAATATTTCATGACAGAGAATTAGTCCAATGACACAATCACATCCACAAATTCACCCTTCCTTCAAGTGCACGTTTAAAAGGAAGATTTTCGATTCCTCTATTTCCTCAATAAAGACCTCTCCCCCCCCTAAAAGAGTCCCCTAAAGACCCGCGTTAGTTTCAGCAAACAAACCAAAGACGTGACATAGCGCCGGGACCTATGGGAGACATATCCCTCCTTCGTTTACACATCGGCTGACAAGTCGGACACAAAGACAGATAAATGGCCTCATCAACCGTGGGGGGAGGGGGGCAGAACAGGTGCCAGAGGCCGGGGTGTCACCGCCAACAATGAGGTACGTGCTTCCTGTCTGACCGGAAATGACCACCACTCACACCCACACAGCTGATTGATTCATCAAGGACACGCATTGCAAGTTAATTGATTGCTGGCCGTCAACACAGGTTTGGCATTGGCTTAGTTTTTAATCTGCTATTTTACTAAAATGTAATACTGGAGTTAACTGAAAATAATAATTCATCTAGCTGTAAATTATAAATTTAATTTTAAAATCATATTTTTGATTTATATTGCTGTGTGAAAACACATCTGGTATAACAGAATGGAATCGGTTTGTTTTGGATTTATAAACTATGAATAATCCCCTATGTCGAAAAATTCCAGTAACAGTTTGATAAGTTTTCTACCAAAATTAACTACATAATACAATGACTGCAGCCCTTTCTGACGGTAAATATTACTTTCAAGAATCTAAACACAAACTTGTATTACGTAGTCTGTTGTGGTTTATAAATCATTAAGGCATTGCCAAATTTTTTACACACTGAAAAAGCAATTAAACTACCAATTAGTTCATTAAGTAACAACTGGTTGATAGTTACAGAATAGCAACTACAAAACAAGGTTTCAATATGCAGTGTAGGGAATCAAATAATTCCTCAATTCATGACGAATACAAAATAAAGCCAAAATCAAATTTTATCCAATTTCAGGTTATACATTTTTTAGGGCGATTATAAAATAAATGTCGAGCATATAAACAAATATTTGTTTTTAATGTAATTATGTTTGGCTGCTAGATTTTTAGAATAGGTGAATGTTGGCAAGGAAAACAATTTCTGGTAGCTTATTGAGTAAAATATTAATGAAAAAACTTAATAAAAATAATTAGAAAAAACTGATACTGTAATTAATATATTTTAAAAAATGTAATGGCTAAGTATTTTTGTTTTAAATAATTTCATAACACAAGTATTTCGTAATTACATACTAATTAACACTTCTAATTTGTTCTGTACACACCACAGTGTATAACACGATAAAATACTGTTAAAAATCACCACCTCTTCACTAACACTCGCGTAAAATAATTAGTTTCATTTCAATTTTCACGACAACAATACAACACGAACCTCAAACATAAAGCGACGCGTGAACAACGCGGCGCACTCACGGAATGAATGGAGGTCTTCTGCTACAGACGCGTCACCCCTGCCCCCCACCACCGCTGCCACCCCTTCGCCCCCCCTCCAGCAACAGCTGATGTGGGGAGCCCGACACCCCAAAGCTAACAAAGTACGTAGGTCAGTAATTGGAACAGAAAATAGATGCCAACGTTACTGACAAAAAGTGTAAAATTATAACTGTAAAATAAAAAATCCGTAATGTTCTAAAAATGTATAGCTAATATAATTCAATCAGGTTGTCAGATGTAACAAAGGTAATTGTGCATATTTAACAATCACGTTCCAAGCTCAAAATATTATAACATTTTAATAATTGCCCTTCTATCCATGCAGTTTATTTTTTATCCGCATATTATAAAAAAAGGATTGAATATAAACAACGTGGAACAAAAAACATTAACAGTCACAGTCGTCGTTGCTCCGGTCGCGGCCAACGAACGACGCCGACGTCCTCGGGACACGGTAAGTGCAGCTCGAACATCAGACTTTTTCGAACATTTTCGAAACCGAGCCAAATATTAAAAAACAAAACTCAACGCAAAACCTCCGGTGGCTAAGATATTCGCGGTGAATTGTCTTTTGGCTCAAGAGGAACATCCAAAATACACCTAAAAAATGGGAAGCCATCGCGTAAACGAACACAACACAAAATAAAAAAGTATATAAAACTGAAAGGGTCCTTAAACACTGACAAAATCTTTAAGGACACGTAGTTGAAAAATCGTGGTGGGATCAGAGCAAATCCTTAAAAGATCAGAGCAAATTCTAACAAACCGTATTACAATCCAAACTCAAAGAATGTCTAAGAATATATTGATTTGCTATGAACATGAGAAAACAAAACGAACCGTAATCTACAAAATAATATAAATTATAAAAAACTAAAAAATAATTTTGTCACTTTGACAATGCATGATAAGAAAACACTGTTTCTTACAGGTATAATTTTTTTGTTAGCGGAATCAACTACTCAGTTACAATACACGAACATGCCACTAAAAAGAATGCCAATACAACAAATTTCTTATTAATTCATTTCTTTCACATTAAAATTATCGAAAAATGCATTGTTCTGAGTTATTTTTAAGTTAATAAATTACTAATGACAAAAAAATTCCCAGATAATAGTAAACAAAACGCATATCAAGTATAACGTTTGAAGTAAGCATGCACTTATCAAGAATTGCAACAAACACATAACATTACATTTTGTGTGCTGTATTATAAAGATTACAAGAAAGCCATGTATTCGCTTTTACTCACAATAATACCCCCGTTGCAGCAGACCTGCATACTCAGCGAATTTCAAATGCAAAAAAACATATTTCAATCCAACATAGCGAGATTTGACATGTTTTGGTAAGCTCCATAAGAATAACATGGGGAATGAGTATGCAGGTTTGCTGCTATAGGTATATTAAAACTGGGTGGTTTTAATTCAATATTTAGTAGATCTGAACTAGAAGAAGCTATTTACCAAGTTTTATCAGGATATGTCTAGAAATAACCGAGATATAGAATTTTACTTATTTTCCATTAGGTTAACATTGGGACAACGTACTGCATTTACCACTTTCAATATCTCGGAAACCAATGGACATAGAGCAGTGATTCAAAATACTAAATTGTTTGTTTTTTTTAGCTGAATTCAATGGCGCCAACAAAAATTCGATAAATTTTATTTTTCTATGTAAAAAACTCAAAAAACCCATTTTTGGGGGGGTTATCCCCCTTTGCCCCCCCTTCCGGTGGTCCGATCGGGCTGATTCACGAACTCGTCCGAGTGATTACCACTTTACACGTATGTACCAATTTTCATTAAGATTGGACCATTTTTACGGCCGCTATCGTGCTAACAGACAAATATATATATATATATATATATATATATATATATAAATTCGAACGAATAGTGTTTTTTGCTTCTGGTGGCCCCAAAACAAAAAGTTATCATAGTCTCGGGCTTAGGTCTTACCATGAGACCTACGGTAATAGCTTCTTCCCTATAGGGGAAATTCGCTAAAACAAGTCTGTAAACGTTAAAAAACAATATATCAAAATCAACGAAGACCTAAAAAGCTCCTGAAACAATAAAATCATATGCAAACGGAAGAAATGTTTAAAACAGTAAAAACAAATAGAATTATTGAATTGACTGAAAACAACATTAGATTAAACCTTTTAAATCGGAGCAAACACTAAAACGATTGGGAGCATCGATATAACATTGACCCGATTTTTCAATATATGCTATTACAAAGAGGAAATAGATTTCCGATAAAACAGCTTCCATTGTGGATATTGAATCTTGAATCACGAATCGTTCGGAACCGCCCCTTTCAAAGAAATCAAACAGACTCTGTTTGCACTTAAACGTAACTGCCGATGTAAAGCGATCTAGGGAAAATCTGATAAAACTAGTTATTTCAGTAATTATTCTTTGTAGCAGAAATCTATATCTGCTTTAATATCGGCGATAGATAATCAATCTAGGAAAATATCTAATAAAATTAGCCATTTAAGTAGGCCTATTTACTCTATTTAGCAGAAATTTATATCTGCTGTAATATCGGCAATGGAAAACCAATCTAAGATAATATCTGATAAAACTAGTCATTTAAGTAGCAGAAATCCATATTTACTGTTATATCGGCGACGGAAAACCAATCTATAAAACTAGCCATTTAAGTATTTAATCTTTTTAACATAAATCGATATCTGCTCTAATATCGGCGACTGAAAACTATTATTAATGAGGTATTTTGTTTCCAGTTAATTTATTTACAGTTATAAATTACAATCACAAAACATAATACGTATAACGGATCAATAAGGTAATTTCAATGTAATCCATGGAAATCGTACGTTGTACAATTCTATACAACTGCCGTAAAAACTGTCTGGTTTTAATATCATACAACATAGCACTCGTTCAAAAAATCCCTCGTGCTCCTCCTGAATCTTTGCACTAAAGAAGATAAAATTGCACTCTCTTCGAAGAACATTTTGACATAATCGTTGATAATTTTGAAGCCAATGTCATTGTTAGTTATTGCATAAAATAAGGTTTTCATAATATCAAGACTCCTCCGACACTTCTGGACTGATTTTAATAATTAAGGTGTCCTGTTGATTTAGAAGTCAAGTTTTGTGTTGGACATGATTGATGAAGATCACACCTAGAGGAAGAACCATGGACGCGGTTAAAATGTTGTATTCCACAATAAGATTTAACATTGTAGTAGAAAATTCAAGCAAAACAGCTTATTTGTCCATGTAAAAGTAAACAAATTACGTTTAACTGCTTTGACGAAATGATATTGTTTTATTTAAAAATACAACCAACAAAGTTTTTTTATTGAAAAGCTTGCCTAAATTTATCGATTAAAAAGGTTTACTAATTCGCTTAAAACGAGTTGTAGACTTGACCATTGAAGGGTTGTAGGAGTGAAACACCAAATTTGTTAACAGCTGGTTCCAACCCAGTAAATATTATGTGACTGAAGGTGGCGTTCTCACGGTAAAATCACACTACAGACTGTACTGTGTTTGTAATGCTACAATAGTTTATTTAATAATTACAAAACCTAACAAACCAGATAAAAAAACATAATAACTTACAGAAGCACATTTACTCGAAACTGGATTCCGCTACTAACCTGCAACCAAATCATAAAAATAAATGATCTTGAATAACATAATAAAAACCCTTTCCGTACAAATATTAAGCATATGACGTTAGGATTTAATAAAACGATAGCAGAAAATGCTATTTTTATATAAATATATAGTATCAGGACGATTTAATAATGTTAAAAGCTATGAAAAGATGGGTCAATCATCAAATAATCTACAGGCATCTTCTTCAAACGCACTTTGCACATTTATTCAAAGCCTGTTGCTAAATACTTCATACTCAAATACTTCATTCAAAACTAAATCATTTTGAAAAGGCTACAACTGTGCTCTGAATTTTAAGTCATTATTGGTGCTTTATTAATAATTAAAGTAGTCTAATGTAAATTAAATCACAAGTATCAAAGGGGATCGAAATTAAAAGTAATTAATATTTTTAATAAAATAAATACAAATAATCATAGTCGAATGCCAAATCAAATATAAACATACTTGTTATCATAATCTCCCAATCAATTTATGAAATCAATGTTTTGAAAAGGATTTGTTTATTTATTAATCAAAGAATAAGTAAAAAGGATTATTTATATGCATTAACAACTTCACAAGTATCAAAGGGGATCGAAATTAAAAGTAATTAATATTTTTAATAAAATAAATAAAAATAATCATAGTCGAATGCCAAATCAAATATAAACATACTTGTTAATCATAATCTCCCAATCAATTTATGAAATCAATGTTTTGAAAAGGATTTGTTTATTTATTAATCAAAGAATAAGTAAATACCCCCGTTGCAGCAGACCTGCATACTCAGCGAATTTCAAATGCAAAACAACGTATTTCAAGCAAACATAGCAAGATTTGACATGTTTTGTTAAGCTCCATAAGAATAACATGGGAAATGAGTATGCAGGTTTGCTGCTACAGGTATACTAAAACTGGATGGTTTTAATTCAATATTTAGTAGATCTGAACTAGAAGAAGCCATTTACCAAGTTTTATCAAGATATGTTGAGAAATAAGCGAGATATAGAATTTTACTTATTTCCCATAAGGTTAACATTGGGACAACGTACTGTGTTTACCACTTTCAATATCTCGGTAACCAATGGGCATAGAGCAGTGATTCAAAATACTAAATTATTTGTTTTTTTTAGCTGAATTCAATGGTGCCCACAAAAATTTGATAAATTTTATTTTTCTATGTAAAAAACTCGAAAAACCCATTTTTGGGGGGGTTTATCCCCCTTTACCCCCCCTTCCGGTGGTCCGATCAGGCTGGTTCACGAACTCGTCCAATTGATTACCACTTTACATGTCCGTACCAAATTTCATAAAGATCGGACCATTTTTGCGGCCGCTATCGTGCTAACAGACACATAGATATATATATATATATATATATATATATATATATATATAAATTCGAACGAATAGTGTTTTTTGCTTCTGGGGGCCCCAAAACGAAAAGTTATAGTGGTCCCGAGCTTAGGTCTTACCATGAGACCTACGGTAATAGCTTCTTCCCTATAGGGGAAATTCGCTAAAAAGATTATTTATATGCATTAACAACCGAAAAAACATCACTTAATAACATATTTATATAGTAAGAAAAAATTATGTAAAAAAAAACACAAACGAAAAATAATTATTGAAAACGTTGATCTGTCTAACCGCAGAAATTAAAATAATGGCAGTAGCAGAATCCGAAGTGTTCCTTCCGCAAAGAGAACTATTTTTAAAACGAAAGACAAAACCGCTATTATTGCACCGAGCTTTCAGTAAACTTGATAGTCAATAAAAGGCGCACTTTGAGCCGATACTGTGGAATGGAACCCACTTTAACTTTAACCACTTACCGTTCACTTGAGTGCACCTCGCCTCACGTCTTTGAGACACGAACTGTGCAAAGTACAAAGTGTAAAGTACAAGGTACAACCATTGTACAACGTGTGGCAGACGATGTAAGGAGTGCGGGTTTGTATGTTGTCAGTTACACAAGTCAACAGTAGATGAGTGTGTGTGGTTCACCTAACAACATTTGTAAATTTAAAAAAATATGGAAATGATTACTATTTTTGATTGACGTCTGCCTGAATGTTTTGATTGTTAAAACTAAATAATGAATAGTTGGAGAAGTCCTTAAAAATATTTAATTAGAAGAATAGATATTAGGTGGGAATTAAAACTTATTAAATAAATAAAGGATAACAAGTTTAAAAAAGAGCTCATCATAAATCAAATGCGTTCATCACAAATTAACACTAAATCGATGACATCCATGGATTAAAAAAGTATCACTGAGCACACCATATCAGATGAAACCGGAATCTAAAATTATACAAGAAATTCGCATTAAACTTAAAAGCTTTTATTAATAACTACAATACTGAACCAAACAAATGATAAAATTAAAGTGTTTAAACAATTAACCAGTTAAAACGATTTCAGTGTTTAATTTAACTAATTTACTTTTATGGTTGTTTCGAATGACTAACTAATCCAAAGTTTCTATTTGGGTCACCAAGTTGGCTGAAGCTATTAATTCGCTGAATAGCTTTTATAACTGTAAATTAAAAAGTAAGGCATAATATTAAAAGATATTTTTAAACGTAATGTTCTGATGTATCATCAGAACATTTGTTTTGGAAAATTATCTACCGAAACAAAAACTGTGGAAATATAGTTTTTAAAATACGACCTAAACATGAACTGTGTCCACTAATACAAAACAGAGTTAACTTCAGCTGCAGTTTTTAAATGCAGTTTGATTTCTCACATTAATGAACTTACATGAAATAAATGTTGACGCTATAAAAGAAGAGGAGACGAGATTTGCCACAATTATCAGACAGACAGTGACGTCGGGCGACATAATTCCTAATTAACTCCATCAATAGCAGAATCCTCTTACAGGCCGACCTCCCTATAGGCTGGAAACACTTTATTCACACCTTTATTGATACCACTTTACTGACTTTATTGATACCGTCAGGAAGAGTATTGACTGAGTCAGAGTATTGACTCGTGTCAGATGTTGGCAAAAGCTTGGTGCCAACACGAACAGTTTCTTACGATCGATGTGTATCAATTTTTCGATGCTACAAGGAGATCTATGGCTTTCTTAAATTATGAGTTATTCAGTGATATTCAAGGCCCTTTTTGTAACGGGTCAAGGCTATCAGTCTTATTTTGGTTACTTCCGCAAATAGTTTTCGTAAGTCTCGTACGTTTTGATCAACTCTTACAAAAAATTGTTAACCTTTTGTTTAATAACTAGAAGGTTAAATTACTAAAATATATATAAAAATTACGTCAAAATAATATTTTTGTAGTCTGCAAAAACGTGTCCTTAAATTTCCTCAAACACTGAGGATTGTGTAACACCATCACCTAAATAGTTAAGATGATTATACAGTCGGTTGCTTCGACCATCGTGAAGCTACACAGTTCCCAACTCTGTCTGAGCCACAACTGGGTCAACTAAGGAGACAATGTCTTGTGTAAATGACAGCGTAAACACTGTTCTGCCCATCCGGATGTTATCCACTTTGCCAAGTTCCTATTTATGTTTTACTTGTGATTTCCCTGTTTTAAGAAGACAATTATGTCGAATAACACGTACTTAAAATTTATAAAAAGCCCTGTAAGTCCAATCATACACGTTATACCATAAATTTATGCGACCTTATTGTGGGGAGAAAATTGTTAAGGGAAAAGTTCTAAATATTTTGCAAAAATTAAATAAATAAATTATCTTTATGAAACCTGTTTCGTGAGCAAATATTCTATTTGCCTTTTAAGTCCAAAATGTCAATCTCTTACCTAACATTTCATAGGACAACCAAGGGCAGCTTTCTGTGTTTTTGTATATTAAATTTGACCTACTTCTTAAGAAAAAAACTA
Organism: Flexamia atlantica; assembly: GCA_035578135.1. Classification (NCBI taxonomy): domain Eukaryota; kingdom Metazoa; phylum Arthropoda; class Insecta; order Hemiptera; family Cicadellidae; genus Flexamia; species Flexamia atlantica. Next base: position 29,396,095 of record JAQJVK010000008.1, on the reverse strand, counting down.
CTATGTTAAGCGAAAAAAACGAAGGTTAAGCGTAAAACCTGACAACGTGCAGATAAATTATTGGTATCGACAGAGGTCTGACCCGAAATCCTTTGAATTCAAGGACTGTGGATAGTTATAAGCGATGGCTTATGAATGCGATGTACCTTAGTACGGATTAACGACCGCACTGGTCAATACTACGATCATACAATAAAACCATTCTCATAAGTAGACCAGCTCTTCATTCATGGCGAAATTGTGATTTGGATCCCACGTTAAACTGTAAGTCCCCTAGTTGGCATTGGCTGTTGGGCTATTAATTAACAGTCCTGGCTAAGGAAGATGTCAGCCTAAGGAATTAGTCAGTAACAAGACTGCAAGATCGCACACAATCTTACTAGTTGGCTTGAAATACTTATCTGGGTAGGTCGCCATTTCAAGAGAAGTAATGTAATCAATATTACCAATTTAATCCTCCTTTAGTATGGCTTCTCCTTAATCCTTATAGTTGGACATTTAAACGATCAAAAACAACTACCTTACGTTAATTTTTTGTAACATTCAACGAAACATTGCCAATTAACATTTTATGATTGGGATGGAATAGTAAGTCAGTGAGTGTAGTACAATTCACTCACTTTACCGTTAGGAGGGACTTTCAAATGCGTGTATAAAAATTTTTGAACCCGAATCAAAATATCAACACAGCTATCGAATCAATAATTTTCAATATACCGAGTGACTATAGATATTTTACTAATAGAATAAATGTTTTTATGTCGAATTTAATTATTATGTTAGAATATATCCGAGTATTTTGTGAAAAATTGGATGTTATAAACATTTTATAATGAAGATGAACTGGTTGGTACGGAACAACAACGGCGAAGTCCATTGCACATTAACGGCGGATCAGCCTGTGAGAGGGTTCCACTGTCGCTGCAGTTCATTATAAATGACGTCACTGTCTACTAAATATGTTACTAATTCTGGTTTGAAGCACTTGACAACTGCCACTGCCTGTTTTCGATTGATAGAACAGCAGATCTAAACTGAAATAATTTATTTAAATTATTTCAGTTTTCTTTAATTTAGTCTTTTTTCATTAGTTTTCATTAATTTAGCAGTCAATTTTAGACTTACTGAGAAGTCTAGTTTAGACTCATCGACCTAGTTATCACAATATTTTCACAAGTATAAACAATTAAGGTTTTGTTTGCACATTGACTACCCTCAATAATATTTTATCTTTGCTTACCATTTAGACTTCATGTTTAAGCATGGGTAGCTGTACTTTACCAAAACTTAGTTTGTTTTGAAATGGAAGCCGAGGCAAGATGTTGTAATTATTCCTATGAGGCCTGTTGTAATTATGTCATTGACGTTTGGATGTGTTTAATCTTTAACGTTTCAAAAGAAGTGGGTAGAAAAGAGTAAAGGAGAAAAGGGAAACTTTTTTAAGGATATATGAAACGTTTTGCTCGATTGAAATAAGTTAGTTCAACCAAACAGGTTTGAAAATCCCATTATATCAGAAGACACCCAAAGAGGAAGGTAGAAATCAATGAAACATTTTTTTTACAATAGCGAAGTTTGATTTATTTAGAAAAATGCACTGTGTGAAACATGTCACATTGTTAGGACCGACTCTAGATCATATGTTAAATAAGTCTTTCATGGGTTTAGAACATCGCGGTGATAAAAAGCTAAGGTAGTAAAGCATATTGCTGAATAGGCACAAAGGAAGAAAAGGAGAAAGGAAGATTTACGTTGTGGCGAAGGCGAACAATGGCGTCAATTACAGTGCTGAGGATCCAAGTCACGTGACTAGACAGCGAATTCCTTGGATTTGTATAGTTATTGCGGCTACGTCAAGAGGTAAAAGGGTTTTATGATTTATGTCGTTCAGTCAACTGAGTGGCTTACAATAGCTGTAAACTCAAATACACCTGTCGCAATGTTGCTCAGCGCAACATTATCTAGACTGCGATTTTTGCAGATTAGGAACTCAAGCACACTGTAAGCATAGAGAAAGGTCGGTAATAAACTGAGTTCATGAACGTATTTAACAAACCGGGGGCTGATGGTAATCATCAAAATAAAGAAAATTGGTCCGATAATCGCATATGCCGAAAATCCTTCCTTAAACAGCTAGCTACCAAATTTTACAAAAAATTATATTTCAAAAACCACTTAATCTAAAATAAACAAACTTTGCATAAACGTTTATGAGAAAGGAGTTTAAAATATAGATTTCCATACAGACTTTTAAAATGATGTCCATTGAAAGTGTGTCAATATAAGTAAAACCCTATGGTAATAACCAAAGATTTACAAAATGCAAGAAAGAAAAGACATTACACATTCAACGTCATTTACAAAATGCAAGACATAGATACATCACAAATTCATGCAGAAAGGTAGAGAGACATTATAAATTCAAGGTCATTTCAAGTGACAAACTCGATATGTAAACAAGCGAGAAAACACGCTTTTCGGTCAGCCCGCAGAAGCCAATTACGAGGCTCAACGTGGCGCAACAATGGAAAACACACCGGAAGCTGTAACTACTGGAAACCATCTGATTTTGTCCCCATCCTGAGTTGAATGTATACAACCAGTTATAGAAAATAATTATGTTTTGTTTAGCTTTTCTGGTTTCCAAATAGGCATACCTCAACTAAGAGCGGTGTTCAAAACCTATCCAAATCAACACCAAATAAATTATCGCGGTGATCAAATTCGGCTTCAACAGCTCTAACGGCCAAGCGTTTACTTTGTTGGAAGGTTAAAAACCCCATGAAAATTTATCTTCCACTATTCTACAGTTCGTGCATTTTATCTCCGGCTATGACCACTACGCTACTACTCGTATCATATGATATTTTCAACAAATAATATTGGCAAACATGCACAAAGTGAAACAATGTTTTGAGAAAAGTACCCCTCTCACCCCCCGCACCTTGCAACCAGCTGACTCTGTCATAGCCGGAGTAATGCGTGAACTGTACACATGGCTTTCCAATAATACGTGTGAAAACCCTTGTCTTAGCAATACTCTCCTTTCCTTACCCAACCTACTGTATTTTTATTGACTTGAACCCCTCTGGACTGATCCTTATCAGTCCTCAGTAGTTGCATTGAATACATACCCTAAGGGCCATAGAAATATGACCCCCCCCTCATTAGAAATATGACCACCGCACTCAGTTTGGGAATCCCCTTTTCAGACATTATTTAAACTGTTCGAATTTTGTAATCTAGTTGTCATATGCACTGATAATTGTTTTTAAGGACAAGTTGTATTTATTATTATAATGATTAAGTATTAGCAGAAACTGTTTTTCATTTACAGTAAAATATTTTTAATTCGTAAGAACAATTCTTTTACGAACAATAACGCAAAAGGTATGTTAAGTGTTTATCTTCAACTACCAACGCTGCACTCCTATGAGATTGGTACTCGACTAAACCCTTTCAACTGAGTAGTAGAACCGATTGTTTTAACTGGATCTGTTATTTCAAAGAAATATATTGCAGAACCGTGCCGTTTATAAAACAGTGTTTCGACCAAACTCGAGCAGGATATATTTGTTTTGGTCCTGAATACGAATCATCGGAATTATAAAGCTGTTTCCACAACAGCAGCAGAAATTAGGGCATTGCTATAAATAACTAATCAAATGGAGTTTTCAACTCTATTTTGTTTTAGTTCTGACTATAACTGGTTATAAAAAGTAATTTTTTGAGTAACTTTACAATAGATTTTTTAATGTTGTTGTATATCTTGGAAGAAAATATAAAAACACGTCTTCATTGATAAGCCCAAAATATTAAACATTGCTGTATGTTTCGGTAAATAAAAGCCTATGTGAGGATTACTAACCTAATAAGCAGATTGGTTCTAATTGGCCACTTTATAAACCTTGTTGTCATAAACCGTGTTACGTTCTGGCTTCAACAACTTCCTGGAAGCTCTTTATTAATCTTGGGTCAAAAGATCAGTCGGTAACGTCAACTTCACTTTGATACGTCAACATCGTTAGGGCTCGACGGGTGTGACTGACAATATTCGCTAGCTCTGTGGGGTCGGCCCACAGACATGATCCAACCATGTCTCTTGTTCCCGCTGCGGTGACTCCTCTGTCAGTTCATATTTTATGAACCACTGCTTATTGTTAAATGTGGATATTGTTAGATATTCTTTATTCTACAATTCACAACATCAAAATAATGAGGAACAATTATGTATTCAGGACTTTAAAATAAGCTGAAAGTTGTAACTGGTACTACAGAGGTAACGTGATCGTTTCGTAAAACTTAGGTCGCCAAATCGATCCTCTGAGTAAACATTGCAACGGTTGGAAACTGGACCAGCTGCCATTGATTATCGTATGCTTGATTAAAATCTGACAAAAAATAAGCTGGTATTTGTCAGTAACAAAGTTTTCGATCACATGATTATTGACTTTTTATATCATCCATTCCTCATTCATATTTTATTTATGTTTCCTTACTGGTGACCGGTGACTTGCGATAATTTAATGTAATGATATTGAATAATATACAAATACATTTCTTGTTTCAGTTCATTTATAAGTGGGTCTTTTAAGTCCACTTTATAATTCTGCGAAAATATTGACAAAAATGTCTGTAACCAACATTTCATGATAGAAGGCAGTTGTCAGTGCATTAAACCAGAATAAGTAACAGATTTAGTAGACAGTGACGTCATTTATAATGAACTGCAGCGACACTGGAACCCTCTCACAGGCTGATCCGCCGTTAATGTGCAATGACTGTCGGCGACACTGCTTCGCCGTTGTTGTTCTGTACTGACTATTTCATCTTCATTGTAAAATTAAAACGTTTATATAATCATTTTTTTTTGCAATTCTAAAAAATATTTAGACACAATTATAAAATCTCAAATAACTTTGGGAAATGGTAAAATTATTATGAAATATAAAAATGTATAATAATGTCGTATACAGCACTACGATGGATATGACCGAGGGGGTAACATACTGCATTTCTGGAGGTAACGCGCAGCAGTATTTCTACCCCTGATTTTTGACAGGTTGGCAATATCAGGGGGAGTGATTTGGTTCTTTGCATGACTAAACCAAAACCGAACTACCCATAATGGGAGTCAAACCATTTCATTGCTAGAATTTAATAACATCATTTCAAAGATCTTACGATGTTAAATAAGTTTATTAGAGTTGTTCTATTACTTGATTTTAAGAAAATGCGCAAACAAGTATAGAGAGTGTACATACTGTATTTATAACATTTTTATAATAAAAAAATGATTAGAATCTTTTCAAAGTGCTGTTCAAAAAAACAGCACTTCATTACTAAATTATTACATTACTACCTATCATATCGCTTACCTGACAAAATCAATGGACCGCTTTCTCATCAACAAATGCATTGGAGCGATACCTCCAGTGTAAACTCTAACCTCCTCGGATATGACAGTACACAATGTAATGAAACTGGGTGAAACATCATAAAAATATACGTCACTAAAATATAAAAAGATTTGATTAATCACTGCTCCTTTTTAAAGGATATTATTGATTAATGAATTCATTCATTATTGATTATATAAACATTTTTTATTGTTAAACATTACAAAATTAAATAAATAAAATTTTGTAGAATTTTTTTAATATACAACGGGGAAGACATATTGATTTCAGTTATTTATTCCCATTTCCACTAGATAAAGGCTAAAAGGTCAGTCGTCAACACTGATCACATTAAAGAGTTAACTGAAGCACAGACTGTCACTGATGGTTCGGATTCAATGCATTATCGACTTTGTGAAATTGGGGAATCAAGTTATCCTTCGATATAGTACCAATACACAACCCTGAAAAAAGATGATTTCTTTTCAATTGCGTGAGATATTTTTGCCAAATGTTTTGTTTTAGAAACTGATTCCGAAAATAATACTCGTTTTTTCCATCTCATGAATGTTTTATTGCGGATTGAAACATCCGTATATTTGGTAAAATAATTCGTTGGTATGTTGGAAATAAACCATTTTTTAACTTTCCCTCAACATTTTATGTCCATTCAAGTATCTTTAATTTAGTATTTTCCCTTTTCTTTGCTACTCCACCGAACCCTTTCCGATTTATATTAGTTCCCTCCCTCAAGCACCCAACGGCATCTCATTTTTCTTGGTACGTCTCTCAATAGCAAGTGAAACCGCTCACTGTTCTTCGCTGTAAGCTCCCGTGTTTTCAGTTTTAAGGCCTTTAAATTTTATTTTTAAACTCATCTTACAACCTCGACCTACGTATGCTGCCAGTATAGCTGAAAAACGGGTTTGCAGTCAGGATACTCATTAATAAAAAAATCAATACGTCCTTGAATTATTACTCAATCTTGTTTATCCTTCTCATTCATAATTTCCAAAAAGAGGGTGCCGGAAAAAGGTTTTCTGTAGGATCCAGTAAAAACCTCCTGTTTCAACACTGCTTCAGGTAGATTGTAGATGTTTGAAAATGAATATTTCAATCCATCTACCCCAACTTAATGTGGAAGGGAGGGCAACAACCTCTTACAATGGTACCAAAGTCGTATGGATTAATTTTTATCTCCTGGTTCGAGTCAATCACGTTTAGATCAATGCCGTTCGCAGTAGGATAAACTCAATTATTGTTTGCATTTGCTACACTTTACACGTTAGTATTCATTAAAACGTGCTCAATTCCATCTCTTAAATTTCCTACCTTATATTTTAAAAGCATGTCGTAAAAAATTGTTCTTTCTGGCACTTTACTATATCACTGTCTACTTTTTATCACGGTGGTCTTGAATGATAATATTTTTGTTCATTACTTACTGGATCTTTTATCAAGGTTTTTTTATATTCGATCCATTCAAACAGGTGGCAAGTAAAATATATATTATGAGTTTGCACTGTGAATAATACAATAAGTGAAAATTTATTAGTACCGCATTCACACGCATTGTGTTACAATCCGTCATATATACAATATCCTTAAACACGTAAATTTTCTTCCGTCACATCGTGCCCATATTGCCAACAAAAGGCGCCGTATATATTTACCAGAAAACGTGACTTGAGATCTTCCGTACGGCAATAAAAGCCATTGTATGACTCAACTTAAACGTCAACCTTTCCACCTTCTCTCATCCTAAATATCTTCCTCGAGCTGTAGTTATCTCCACTCAGTGCATAATATGACTAACTTAATATTATAACAGACATAAATAAATAAAGTAATAACATTTTCGTCCATAACATGGTAAGGTCTATAGTATAGGATAAGCACCAAGCTAAAAGTATTAAATTGCAGACACACTCGAACAAGAAATAACACCAGATTAAGTATATTAACGATGGCTGCAGATGGCAATAGAGTTAAGTTACTTCACCCAGTAGTTATTGTTATTACCAGCACTGAGTACACAAAGCAAAACACAACAGTTAGCCGTTCACAAAAGATAGTAGGTCCACTTTATTAGTTTTACAGGCCAAAATTACACCACAAATTGGTTTATTTTACAACTATTTTCTCCTTGATAAGTTCGTTTAATTTTTAGAATTTACTTTTGTTTTTAAAGTGTTTTCTCGAGTATCATTGATGTAAATGTTTCATCGAGCATAAAATATTCATCGCCAATATCATACGATGATATCAATCACAAGATCAACTTCAGAATTGATTGATGACAAAGTGTTTTGACTATAGCCACCTGAACACCTTATACTTCCAAAATGTATACAGCCACATAACTTCAAACGATTACATTCTAGGAAAGTCCAATACATAATATGAGGCACACAGAAACGATTGCATTAATTTTATATAGTCTCATTTTCTTCTATTTTACCATGGTGAATAAATACATGATTCCACTGTACGACTGAAAAAATCTATCTTGCAAAATTATTTACTTACAAGTGATAGTACAACATTCAGATTCAATCCCCACCTGCAACAAACAACATATAGTTAGTTTCGAGAGACATACACCCTATACAATGAAACTATGCAAAACATATCCAAAATAATAAATCGTATTTTCGGTTCTTAATAATCAAGCAAATTTCTATATTGTAAATTATTCAACAGATTTTACAGTCCAGAATAGTAGTTTAAGATTTACAACAATAAATTTTAAAAGTAAACGGCCTTCTTCAACTGTTTCCTTTAGTATCTCTATTACAATACTTTAAAGTTGGTTACAATTAGTCATTTTTTTAAAGTACGTTAGCAAAATCTTCTTTAAGACTTCTTTAATTTGTACAGAAATGTTACACTACTCTGAGCACTACAGGAATCGTTGTTTCAAGAGACTACAATAATTTTCTCTTAATCACCTCGACGCCTTGAACCTTCATAACACACCTTGACATATTCAAGACAGAAAAGTGCCTAGGGAACGTAGAGGCCAATACTTTGGAAATAACTTTTAAAGTTTATTTGTAAATACACTTAAATGCTGATATCCAATCATCAACAGACACTAACAGACATATTCTGATAGATAAGTGGCTAGAGAATAATATTCTATATATATATTGATATATTTAGAATATATATTTTTAATTGTACATAAACTTGAATGATTATATTCAATCATCAATATCCTCCACATTAGTTGATATAACAGTAGTTTTATCAAATCATTTCTTAAATCTTAAATGATTCGGTAACATGAACCAAATGGATTTATAAACAACTCCCTCTCTGGTACTACGGAGTTCTTGACAAATAAATAAATACGATAACATTCACTGTCTTAAAAAAAGGAGACAACTATACTCTGTTGGTTTACAACTTCATTTACTCGGCTGTGCGAGTAAAACACTACTAAACTAGAGGGAACTCTAGCTAAACTACAATTGGGTCAACGATTTACTGAGCTGCCTCACTAAGTAAACAACCCCGGATACGGTGCACATCCTTTATTCCACTTTGAATCGCTTTACTACGGAATTAACCGAGTTTGAACTTCTTAAACTGCCCAATACATTATTCTATTGCGAATATTTACAAGACGGAGATTTGCTAAAATAGGGTTGAGAAACGAATGCTTGAATTTTTTAGATGGCTAGTTTCAAACTTTCAAAGATTTAACAATATCCCACATTTGCGTTTTTGTCCACTGATACTTAAACCAAATGGGTCGACGCGCTCTCATGTGGTTCACTTTAGTATCTGTAACGATACAAAAATACCTTACACCTGAAACTGAATGAGATGTTAAGGCCCGATGTAATTGGTTTGATAATACTCTTAGACACATATTTGTTCAGAAATCAGATCGAAAGTTTGAACTTATGACTTGATTAATGTAATCGATTACAACTTAATTATGACTTGTAACGTAGATTTTCTCACGATTGAAGTCTTAGTAGTTTTTGCTATACGAATACTTTGAAGCTAACCAAAACACTGAAACTAAAGTTTTTATTTCTCCCAATGCGTAATCTCGAATCTCCACAATTTTATCAGTACTGTTCGCTATCAGTCTCACTGACACCCTTCATCCTCACACCCACAAGCAAATAAAACAACATAATATCTAGAAAATCTGCCGAAATGAACAACTCAATTCAAATAATTTCCATCAGCTAAGACAAGATTAATACTGGAACTATTTTAGCAACGCGAAATCCGCTACTTAACGCAACTGTGAAGCCCATTGTTGAAAACAAACAGGGTGTTGCCGTCGTTACAAGGCCATACAGTTAAGTTGCGCCTGCCCCCGCTGTCGCCGGGAGGGAGCGGTGCGCAATACTCTGCGCAACTTCCGTATTGCGCACACTCCGTGTCCGCGCCTGACCCTCTCCTGCGCACCCGCGCCCCAGCTTTATTGCCAATCCGCCTTCAACTGTTACACCGTTACCGCTTTAATCATATTTATTGGCACTTCTCATTTGCCGCTGTCACGTTGCGTATATAAGGTTATATTGTCGTGTTGAATGTCAGATTGATTTAACGATAGTTCTGGATTAATAAGTGTTCAATGTTTTGTTATTGCTTCACGATGCTGACTAGTTACAAGGACGTCTACCTTCTGGGAAAAATAGAATATTCTTAAACTCAATTTTAATAATAAAGATTCAATTAAATATATATTTCCCCAAATGTTTAGGCCAAATGTTGGCAAAATATTTGGGTTTTTTCTTAGCTTTTACCTTACACTGAAACAACTAAGTTTAGAAAATTATGACTCACTCTGTTTTACATTTAGAAACCTATATTTAGCTCTACATAAAAATTCCCATCGTTGGAAATGCAATTTTTAAAACTATTTCAAAGACAATACAATGTTAATAAATTATTGCAAAACAATATAGAAATTATTTTTAGGAAAACGTTGCGAATTAAAATCACGCAGACAATTGTCTAAGGGAACAATTCTTAAACCATGTCATGTTGAGAGCGAGAAATACAAAATAAATATAAATATGATTGTGAGAAACGCAAACTAATTATTTATGTGGGTTTATTAAACATAAACTGAAATTACATCTAAAATATAGCCTATCGTGCACTTTTACATCGATTCCGAGAGCGGATATCAATTTGACTGAACAAATCTTTAATTTAGTCACTTACTCGTTTACACACACAGATACCCAACTTCATCAGCGACTAAAATCCAATAATACCTTAACAATTGCAATTACAAGCTATTACACTGAAGTAAAACAATGAACCGGCAACTACATAAAGACGGTTCCATTAACCAGGAGTCCATCCATTAGGCAGCTGCGGGCAAAGTGCCACTGTAAACACAGAGCGCGCCAGTCGCCGAGGCGAAGTGTCGCTGGGCAGATCAATCTCGCGTGGAGGTTAACTGCTCTGACTGCGGCGATCCATCCGACGGACTGGTGCAAAAACCGAGTGATCCATCTTATAAACGAGTTCGAGTCCATTCGTTAGGTTTAATTGACATCGTCTGATTACTTCTTCACGTACGAGGAAATACATAGAACTGTACGGGTAAACTAAAAACACACTGCAATACCAGAAACGGTTCCACTTAAACAATTTCCATTTTTATCAGAAGAAAATGTTGATGGTTGCAAAATAAAGCACATTAACGTTTAGAGGCTGATATACACGGAACCCTGTATGCTTGTATGGTAATTATACAAGGTTTAATTACTATACACGGAAACATAGAAACTATCCGGTATGATGACTCCATATATCATTATTTATAATTGCCAAAACACTGTAATATGCTGCTTATGAAAAGAAGAAAAGTGACCTTTTCATCATGCTACACAGAAACGCCTGTTTTCTGTGCCTTACTCTTGGCTGGAAAGTTACTCTTTGACGATAACTGCACGGAAAATCTACCGTGCAGTGCAAAGTAAATTTACTGTGCACTAGGGAACGGAAATAACGGAACTAAACAATGAAAACAATTAGCTGATTGCAGCAAACCTAAGTCTGCTGTGCAAGGAATGTGCAAGGTTTTTTGTGCAAGGAATGCCTACGTTATGATTAAAAAATAAGTTTTTTTGTGGTGTAATGTATTGTACGTTACCGGAGGTTTTACTGTACTCGCATGAAAATCCCTCACTCGCCTTTGGCTCGCGCGGGAACTATCATGCTCGTCCGGTAAAATTACCGGTCTAGTAACGTTATATACTATAACAATACTATGCAGAATCATTTCCATACAATTAATTACCAGTACCAATAGGGTGAATGTGAGTGTTTGTACCTTTGTACCTTGTACCTTGAACAATAATTTTGCATCCACTATTATAACTCTGAATTGATGACGATAATAATTTGATTGGCACCACTGAAAATCTTATAATACTTAATTTAAATGGTCAATTTACAATAAATTCAAGAAAAAACATAACAAAACTTTAAAAATTTTCTAACACAACTATTTAGCCCCCATACAGCAAGTTCCACATGATTCAGACCGACTTAAAACTCCACTTTCACTCCAACAGTGACGTCTGGCTCCACTTATTCACCGAAGGTCGAGGGAGATCAGCACACAACAGCCGGCGGCGGGCAGCGCTGCCACGTCGTGGTACGGAGTGAAATATGCATCAGTATCAACAGGGATAACAAGGCTCGGTCTCGTGAGCGTTCCGCGGCCGCCCCGGGCGCGGTGGCTCCCCGCCCCTCACTTTCCCCGCCCTCTGCGGCGGCCAGGGCGAGAATACGGCCGAAGGATTTGGCGCCGTTTGCCGACATACACTCATAAACCGGGTGAAATTCCCTAGACACACGACAGGGGCGAAATCCCCTGGACACAAGACGGGGGAAATGCCCTGGACACGCGACGGGGGCAAAATCCCTGGACACGCGTCAGGAGCGAAATTCCTTAGAGAAAATGGGAATGTTCTTCAGTCATGATGGTAATTATAGGAAAAATAGCTGTGGGAGTGGTTGAGGTTGTACCTGCAACGAAATTAGTTTGCATGAGACTGATAATGATAAAAATTATGTATTCGTCACAAGAATGGGTACGAAGTGTTTATAAATAACTGAGAATAATTCTCGACAACTTCACAGTATACCTTTGGCCTATAATATTTCTTACAGGAAAAGGTTTCGTACATGAACATACGACAAAATATTACCTTTTAGCGAATATATGTCTATGAAGAGAATCGGAGGAAACTATCAATTTTGTCAACTAAAAGGTGGATTATTAATTAAAACCCTTAAAAATTACCATTAATCATAAGTGATTTTGCTAGTCAGGGAATCGCTAGGTCTTGGATACAGACAAAGCAATGTTTTCAACAAATTTTACTTTACGCCCGTGACTAACGACGTTGAAAAGTGACAGGAACCTAAGTTAGAAATAACATAGTATCCAAAAAAATGTCTCATTATTCCAGTAAAAACAAACGCTTAAAGTCACTTATAAGTGATTGTAAAAGGCATAAGTAGAATCCTACATGTTGGGATTCCAATGTCACATCCTGTACTAAAGTTGGAGGTCGGCCGGTGCCTTATCGCGGCGCCCACGTTAACGTTCGTCAATGGCGATGGTCGTGTAACCGGCACTCGTGTAATGACCGGGTTAATGAGCTAGTTGTCCAAGGGCGATAGCGCGGCGGCGTGGGCGCATCCCTCCGCGCCTTCCGCCAGCACACTGCGAAGGCTAGACGTAAATGCGTACATAAAGCTACGTAAATTAGGCTGAAGGCCGGGATGATTTCAGTGTGCATCGATTTCATTGGGCACAAACTCTTAAGCAGGCGTTTTCGTATTTTTAAGAAACATTTTACTAGATACTAACACCCTCGACAACTTAATATAATAATAAAAAAAAATACTTTCATTATTACACTCCTTGCCCACCTACCACCTATATACCCGCTTTAATTACGACGGACTAATTATTTTAGCACTCAACACCCACTACTTCCAACTTATTTCATCAATGACCTTTTATTTAAATTTATTTAAATTATTTATTAATGACTTTATTTTATTTTAATGACCTTTTATTTAAATTATTTAATTAATGACTTTTTTATTTTATTCGTTTCGTGGCGTCTATGTGTTTTCGTGTGTGTGTACGTGTTTTTTGACTGTTATTTTAATATTGACAAGAGGATTTTACCAACAAAATCTTCACCATAGGACCAAACGCCATAAATAACCTGAAGGTGGTGAGTTGCCCAATAAATGTCCAGCATAATGACCTTTTAGGCATAAAACCAACTAAGATTCCCCTTGACCTTTTTCCTCACGAAGGTCAACATCACGGCAACTTTTGGAGTGAAATCCAGCAGATTCCTAACTGCTAGTTTGTGGTTGCTTTATAGTTCACTAGAAGGAAGCAGCAGTCAAGTCCACACTCTACCAGAGGCCTCGGTTGGCAGCCGACCAACAACCGACACCATCAAAGGTCACCGGGCGATCCTATAGCACCAAGCACAACTGGCGATGATATCATCGACATATCGACACAGACACTGCCGCAAATTGGTTACTGCATCACTTTCACCCAGATGACTTAACACATTCCACCCCACATCCCCGCGACTGCACGTCAGGCGTCACGATCACAAACGAGCCTTCTGCTCCTATACGAAGAACTGACATGCAACTGATTCAGCTGTTCTCTTTGGATGAATCTGATAACGACTTTCTTCTGTCGCTTGTTATGGACGAAATATGTGTTCAGAATGGCTTGGAACCGCTATCGATAAATAATTTATGTCTTGTGTCATTCACGACAAGAAAAACAAGGGGAAAATGAAGGAAGACCTTAAGAAAAAAGATGCCAAATGCAAAAAAAAAATTATTCAGATATAAAGTCAGAGTGCTGCAAATTTTACATGATCTGTTTTAATTATCAAATAGAACACCATAATTGTATGAAAGAGATAGACATCAGCAAACTGCTATTTTAACATAGAATGTAAGAGCACCTATGACTTTAATCGTGGGTTTATATCATCTGAATTTATGAATGCGACTATCGGTAACCCTTTTACCTCAAACCCCTCAATTAAAGCAATAAGGTAATAATGTAACATAGCAATAACACCTCCTAGTAAATGAAGTTCAAGAGCAGATTCTTTAAGAAAATACCCAGCAAATTCTTAATCCACTTATTACACATGCGATAGTTTCGAATCACTTACCAATAGCACGTGCATGGCATTGCAACAAACCTTGGAAAAGCCAAGCTCACTTTAAACGGACCGACAAACCATTTAAAGCTTTACCGGGAATAGGATTTGCATGTAAATTGCGATTCCTATTTAAGGAATTACCTGGAAGTGTTTCCTTAAATTCTACAGCAAATAAATACGAGGACGAGTAAGGAAAAATTGAACACAAAAGCCCCGTGAACCTAAAAATATACTAAAAACTATTACTCGTGGATACAAGAGGTTTTATTTAATTATTAATTTGTTTATGCACTTTAGATACATAGTTAACACTTTAGATAACATCAGGGACACCCAAACAGAATTTTAAGGATGGAAGTTCACCGATAATTTAATGACTAGTACTTGTATAAAATAAGTCTTCACTTTTATAACGTGCAATTAGTCCCGGCTTTAGAACCGCTCGAGCGCATCTCTGATCCGTGACCGGGGATCAACACGGCGAGACTCCGGGGCGATAAATACTAATTGTTCTACCTTAAAACTACACTGCTGTCTATATACTATAAACATATGGTTACTCAAACAACTGAATTAAGCAAAATATTTTAACACGGAGACCTTTACTCGCTAGACATTGCAGACCACAGTTTAATTAATTATGCCATAATCAAGTTAAAAAGAATCGTTGAATCGATTCTTGAGCTGGAGTCGATTATTCGCTTATTTCCCTCACGAATCGAGTGTATTAAATCGTCTGCTTTCCTCTACTACTATGTTCATGCCGATTTTAAATTAATTTCTCAAAAATGCTTCGTAATAGTAACGTAATGTTTATGAATATAAAATTTCTGTTTTCTAATAGATATAATACTAGTCGTTTTCAGTTAATAAAATTAAACTGCTTGAATGATGAGAGAACATTTTTTTTAAACTTTTGCAGGGTGTCAAAAATTGGATGTTTGTGCCTATTTAAATCTAAATCTTATAGTTCATGTATTATTGTGGATATTCTTTTTAAATTTGGGTCTATTTTTTATTTTTTGTTTCTACATTTGAGTATGGGAAGTTACTTTTTTTAACAATTTAAAACTTAAAGTTTTTATTTTACAATTTCAGTTGATTTCTCTGGATGTGCATCTTTTTTAAGATGCTTGTGACTAAAAAGTTGCCCGTTGTCTTAGGGTTTTTTGAAAGTTTTTTTATTAAATATGATTCTTGATATAGGTTTACTTTGAGACAGATGAAGACCATAATCTATATCTGCTTTCATTTGAGGTATTACATAGTTTGCGTTTACAGTTTTTTAGCACTTGTAGAGTTAAAAAGTTTTAAACTACAAAGAATCGCGGGAGTCGAGGAGGGGAACAAAATAAATAATTTTATCGATTTATTCGATTCTTCATATAATCCAATCGAAAACCACAGATTATTTTTTAACTCGACTACCGCATCACAACCACGAGTGTCAAAGTCACACACTGGGGCCCCGGGTAGAAAATACCGGAAGTGGTGACCAGAGACCCGGAAGTGGCAGAGGTCGTGCATTGTTGCCACGTGATAACCTGCGATCACGATCGTTATCATCGTATGATAATGGAGGCGTCCGCACACGCGGGGCACTGAACGTTGGCGACGTGAGTAATGCATACATACGTGAAAGTGTATAGTGAGGGGTAGTACAGAAAATATCACCTACGATAGTATTGACTAGGCAGTTAGAATTTCACTATGAAATAGTTTTGGGAATGTAGGAAGTTGAAACTTAAACCACTTCATCAGATGTGTGGATTTTGGAAGGAGCGAAGAGATCAAGCAGGAGGAGTATCAGTTGAGGAGGGATCACTTAAGACCTACGAATTTTACGGGTGTGATTGTCAACAGAGATGATAAGTTTAGGGGTTAATTATAACCTTCATACATAAGAATATATCAGTAGATAACGGAAAATAGCCTTTCCTTTAGCATCATTGCTTCGAATGGGTAAAGTTTTCAAAGTGATTTTTCTAAATATTTTAAACCCTAATCTATATAACCACATACATCGTACCAATCACTTTGTGCATTTTTTAGCAGTTCAATTTACTCTGTTATACAGAACTGTTAATTCCAATAGGTGGATACAAAAATTAATTTATGGAATGCAAAAATATAACTAAAAATAACCCTTTGTAAATGTAAAACCATTGCATTCAGCCAACTTAACAAATTATTAGGCCTACACATAAATTCAACTTAAGTGTCGATTATGTCAACGTTTTTGCTTATTTACGAAATCATAATTAAGGACCGAACATGAGTCAAAGCGAGATTTTTCAATATTAAAAGTTACAGTAATATTTCTAACGAGAGATATATGCGCACTATTTAAAGACGCCGACGCTTTCTAGACGTATTTTAAGGCCAATGTGAATGAAAGCTGAGAGTAGAACGTACGATAGTTAATTACGGATCATAATGTTACGTAAGTATTATTATTCTCGTATCGGTAGAAGCGAGCCTACCACAACAAGGGCCGGCTCGCCCACGCACCGGTGGCCCACTCGTTACGGTGGTCGATACACAGCCGGCCCGTGGTGGATTCAATTTCAGATAAGCCCTACGTTACGGCCCGTTCGCCATCACGATTTTTGGTCGGTCATCTTTATGAGTGAAACGGACCCGAATTTAATGCAACTGGATATTTTTTGTGAAAAATAATATTGTAAATTAAAGTTGCGTTTTAGGGGGACATTTTTTTAAATTATTGGTTTACACCACACCGCAAGCACTTACAAGAAATACACAGTAAATGGACTAATATTATTTCTAATCGCTTAGCCTTAATAAGACTTTTTTACCTTTGCGATATTATGTATATATTGTGTTTATTTCTTTTGAAAATAGTTTTACCTGACACAGTAAAAACACCGAATTTTATCGTAGTTTTTTTAATAAAATGAATATAGATGAGCCAGCTTAAGAGCTTCATCACATCTTATTGATAACGATTTATCAGAAAACAATAGTACGAAGAATTTGAAAAATAGCAGAAACAAAGGATGTACAATTATAAGAGGTTAATAATATGAACAAAAAAAGATTCGCACTAGAGCTATATTACAAGCAATGAAAAATGAAATAAAAGAAAGAAGAAAATGATTGACGAAGACTTTTTATGACATGTAATCGGTACCGATCGGTTGACCTAGATCTGTTTGATCAAATAATTCGTTTAACCGAAGTACAGTAGTAAACGAAAACAGTCATGCACAAAATAAATAATTCCAGGAAGAAATATCTTCACACCGAACACGTACAAAAAGGCGCACAGCCACCGGGGTAATCGGCATTCAAGCGAGGACATGTATAATTCAATTATCGGCTTCCTGCTCCGTACGTATGGTATCGCCGACTTTCCGAGGCGGGGCAGGATTGCCAACTTCGTAAACATTCATTTATCAACCGGGTATTCAGCACCGGAGGTTGGTAGCAATGCTAATCAGCGCTAATAGCGGAGGTGACACGCGGCGTCCGACAAGGTCAAGAGTGTTAACCATCGGCTTGACGCAACGCCTTAACGAGTTTGTAGAGGCTTTTAAAATGCACGACAGTGTTTCGAATTCATAAAGAATGCGATGTGCAAGGCGAATTTCGAAAGATCATGTCATGTCCATGTATTTATTAGGTTGTTTGTTTTAATAACGAAGCACTTCAATTGTTTTTACCAAGCTATTGTTTGTTCATCGTCATTTTATGAGACCAATTAAGTAATTAACACTGGACAATTAGCATTTAATGCCTGCACTCTGCACACATAGTGGTCAAATAAATTAACCTGTTTCGCCTGCAATATTATAAATAAGAGGTGATTATCTTTATCGTAAGGAGTAAATACAAAAACTAACAAATCGACTGGGCTGAAACTTTACACAAAAGTAGATCTTTTACCGACCCAACACATGGTCTTATATACATCCATAAAATAACATCGGGCTTCCACCAAGGGCATTTTATGTATATACTGTGCTATTCTTAGACTTTCAAAGTATTATTATATATACAATAAATTTCAGGCACTTTGTCTTACATTCATATTGTTTTATTTTTCCAATGTTAATTTCGTTGCACTATGATTTGGTTTCCATATACACTACTGTTCGCTTCCAATTCAGTTTGACCGAGCAAAGAACATACACAGATAATTCCCTACAAGAATAAAAATACTCCAAGAACAAATTAAAATTTCATTCGAAATCGTTACACTGTTACATTTTTACAATGTTCGAGATCGTATAGCAAAAAACATTAACTACCGTTCAAAAAAAAGAAGGTTTTCCAACTGAAAAGAGAACACGTTTCAGTAGTTTTACCATGACATAAAATCTACGACTCAATGCTGTGAGCCTAAATTTCTTTGCTCGCCTCTAAAAACAATAACCCAATTCCTGCAAGAGCCAAGAACTCGTGGCGTTGGGTTCATTCATGTGTGCTGAGTATAACACTGATCGTCTTCCCCTAATTAATCATTTGGCCGCCGGGGGCAGAGTTTGAACATAATATTTGGTAATATTTTAATGGTTATGGAGCGTCAGCCCGTGTACACTAAACAGAATGTCGAAGTATCGAGTATCGAGCTATCGAAATTTTACTCTTCACTCGCCTCCTTACGGAAAACACCTGATTCCTCCAATTACTGAATAGACCACTGTTCATC
This sequence comes from Flexamia atlantica, assembly GCA_035578135.1. NCBI lineage: Eukaryota > Metazoa > Arthropoda > Insecta > Hemiptera > Cicadellidae > Flexamia > Flexamia atlantica. The sequence continues at coordinate 29,376,803 of JAQJVK010000008.1, read as the reverse complement.
TACCCTAATTAACCATCAGGCCGCCGCGCCGGAGGCGGAGTATGGACATAATATTTGGTAATATTATAATGTTTACTGATTGCCAGCCCGTGTAAAACAAAACAGTGTCGAACCATCGATATTTTACTCTTCACTCGCCTCCACGAAAATCATCTGATTCCTCCAATAACTGAGTAGACCACTAATCTTCTTCTCCTAATTAATCATCAGGCCGCCGGAGGCAGAGTCTGGATCAAAGATTTGCTAATCAATTTTTATCGAGTGTGGAAGTACTCTTCACTCGCCTCCTCACGACAACCACCTGATTCCTCCAATAACTGAGTAGACCACTGATCGCCTCACCCTAATTAATCGTCATGCAAGCCGGAGGCGGGGCCTCGGCTCGGGTTACCCACTCAACCAGTTCCACCCTCCTTCCTGTCGTCTGGCGCCCACCTGTTGGCTCATCTTCACCGTCGTGATGGAAAAGTCGACTAGTTTTTTTTTTCGATTACTTGGTCATCTAGTCAACTAGTCGATTGTTTTGATCAGTTGATGTATCTAGTCGATTATAACTAGTCGATATTTGATCGATTTTCATCGACTGGTCGACAACTTAAAGATCAGTTAGAGATCGTCATTTAGTTTTTACTCGTTCGACTAGTTTGAGCTTCTAGGCTAGTCGATGTTAGAAATTAATCGACCGATCTCTAGTCTACAATGAAAAGTAAAGTCGATAATTTATCGTCGACTGCGGGACAAACGAAAAAGTATATGTAGCGTCAAATGACGCGGCGCAGCCGTCTGTAACGGCTGGGCTCAACGGTAAAACTGACATTAGTCTTATGGGCAGACTAGACTAATGTCATTTTACTCGACCAATACTTATTCAACAATTCCAAGTAACCTACCTGAGTTATGTAATTTTCTTCGGTACTTCATCCCGATAGGCCTACATTGATTCCAAATCATACATTAGAACAGTGCAAATGTAAATTTATATTAAGATTTAAAGACACAACATGACTTTTTTAGTAGATTTGATAAGATACAGCGTAACATTAGTAGTAATAACCGAATAATGTTGTGAAATACATTTTATAATTGTAACATGAGATTTAACATGCGTGAAGTAATGTATTTTTAAAACCACTTTTAAACAGATCATTACGTTGTGTAATGTCGTCTTTAAATACATAGATCAACATCTTCGCCTATTAAAATAATTGAAATATAACCAATATAACCAGTATTATAATTAATGTAATAACTTATGATTATTAATTAATGTTATCGTTAATAGATCATTAGGTCACTTGGTCATTAAACACATACATCAACATCTTTGTCCTTGTCAGTTGCGTATAAAATATAAACAGTTTTTATGATAACTAATTTATGATCATGGAATAGATTATTGATTAAAGTTGGCTCAAAAGGACTTATTACAACCTATTAATATGTAACAGATACAATCTATATGAAATATTAGCAAAAAGAGGGTGCTCGTTACATAAATGAGAGTTACATAGTCATTAGCTCGCTGATGAATATGTTACATTCATATATCGTTCAATGGTATGTTTGTAAAATAAGAAGTAATGGGTTTATTTTAACAAACCAAAGTATGCACAAATCACTAGCATGTATCCGTCTATATGTAGCAAAGAAAGTAAGAAAGAAATCAAATCCTTGCTAAATAACAAGATCGGACAGCTGCCTGTCACGTTTATGAACGCGTACATAAACTTAAATTGAGCGTAATAGAAAGGTTTGCATTGTTACAATCTCGGGAGGGAAAAAGCAGATGACTCAATTAGACTTATGACCCAATTACCTGAAAATCCTTTGTAAAAGAAAAGCTGAACCACAACAAGTTTCTACGTCCTCACTTACGACATTTTTTTCTTTTGAATTAAATTACCATGCAACATAAAAGAGTCCTTAATTTGAATTGCCTTAAATCTAAATCAATAAATACACCAGTAATTGCATGGATGATTGTTTGCACCATCAAGCAACATAAAGAAGTAAATCGAAGATTTCAATAAATATATAGTAAATATATTTAAAACCGGTAGACCTGAAGAATAAATTGAAAACTGTGAGTATTGATTTTCAATCATGTAAATAGGTTCAACTTAAAAATTAAAAGAAAATATTTAAAATTATTTCCATCCCTCAACGAAATTAGATTTAAAATTGAAGAAGGGCCGGTGAGTTTGTTTATTAATTACGACCTATACGCAGAGTTATAAAAACAATGCATTCCAAGTTCCACACGGGACAGTCAGACCATGCTTACAACTAGGTTATGGACTTAAAAAAATATTTAACCTTACAGGATAAAATATACTTCTACTTGTGTGTCGACCTTTCAATTAATATGTTATATGTTTTGAAAACTTTGCTATCACTTTATTTTTCCTGGAGAAATTAACAGAAGGCTCTAGTTCCGTACGGGACGCCACAAAATTTCATGTCACCAGAGTTTTGATAAAATCTTTTATTCTATTGTAAAAGAGGTTTTAAAAAAATATAGAGCAATGAAAGGCATATTTCTTAGCCACTAACGCTATTTCTTAATGTTTATCAATGATGCTGGTTACTTCAGAATTGTATTGAAGTTTTCTGGATCCGTAGGGACACGTTAAGGTTTCGTGCGGGACTCGGGTGAATCGAGGTTTCAAATAAAGTAATTTTTATGGTATAACATATTATGTGTATTGTACCGAATTAAGAACTTATTTGTGAGTATTTCATGATAAAGTTTATATTTCCTATTCCCTATTTCACTCCAACCACAAAGACACACCGGGCGACTCCCCGTCTCGTAATTTCTCACAGATTTATTTCCATATTTATCTGCGACGTCGGAGGTCACGCCACAAAAACCCGCCTGCGCCTTATACGCGGCCGAACACGGCTCTCGGATCAGCCGCGTCGCTTTGCACTTTCGTTTCCACGCTTTCCTTCTCGCCTGTCCGCTGACGCTAATTGATTTACGCAACCGCGGCCGCAGACGTCGCCCGGACACGTAAATGGCTATTGTCCCACCGCCTTCCTTGTAAGGCGACGGGGGAAGACGCTAAAGATCACTGGGACAAAGTTACAAACACCGTTTTAAGAATGAATTTTATTAACTGTGGCGTAAGATAAAGGTGGAAACTTTTAGGGACACAGTGAATAGATTTTTTTTATTAAAATCTGAACATTTTTATCAGCAATCGTTTACATTACCTATTTGAAACATATAACTATTGAATTTTAACTTACAGCCATCTCCAATGAAGAGAGTCACATACCTGAAAACAGAAAAAAATATTAAAAAACATAATTTTGAATTGTTAAATATCTGCAGTCTAAAAATCTGACCAACTAAATAAGAATTAAATGTTTGGAATTACCTGTTGCCGTAAAATTATCTTGTTGTGGTTTGGGTGAATAAAGATGTTTCATGTATTTACATTGTCACCCCCGAATATAAAAGGATAATTTGACGGCAACAGGACGTTTACACCTTTCAATTCTGTAATTAGTGATCCAGACGCTATCCCAAAATCAACCAAACAAATTTTTTGTGTAGATTTTCTAATAACGCACCCATATAAATCAAAAGTTACAGTAGGCTCATAGTACCCTAAAGTGAATTTGCAATTGAATCATTCGCTCAATCTTATCTTTAGTACCTTACGACCGAGCTTTGCTCTCAGGACACAGTAGTATTGTATGACAGTAGTCAGTTGCATTATCTAAGTTCTGTTCCACTCTACTAGCAACGAGCTAACAAACTTAAATGGCTTGTTTAAGAACAGTTGTGAAATTCTCTTGTTTTAAATTTTTGCTCTTATTCCGTAACCAACATAGCAACTCATAATATGACCCTATATTAAAAATTTTCTACTTAAAATTAAATTTTTGTAAAACTTTTGCAGTCTTACTGCAAATTCAACCTCTTCGTTGACCTTAAAATGTAAAACTTCACGTACTAGTAAAAGTTCAATAACATCGTTAGAGCCGTTTTCGAGATAGGATTTGCAAGAATTGCTCATTTAAAGAAATAGGGTTAAACCTTATTATTGAATTTTTATGAGACACACCCTAATATCCGCGAATTACCAAAAGCTAGGTTATTCAACGCATGCCATTATATTTCTACATCGATTAGTACAACTGTACCACGATGTATGTGCAAGCTTACGATGGATCTAGCACCTCTATCAATCAGGAACACAAGCTTAAACTGTCGTTCCCAGAGCATTGCCGTGATATGTCAGTTATACACACTATATGCGTCTATTGACGTCAATACTAAACAATACCTCACAGTACAATACAAGAAAACAATAGGACGACAGGTAAAGGAGTGTAAATTGGAGCATTTAAAAGTTCAAGAAGGTTACTTGATCCATAATAAATATACAATATCGTTGTTATATATTTTAAGTCATCTTAGTCCTACAAATCCTGAAACACTGATCATTGCTTGTAAACATAATTTACTTTTAGTAAGTGATAATTTAAGAACATTTAAAATTACAATTTTATTTCATTACATCATGAACTGAGATTAGTACGTGGCATTATATTTTCTATTTATTTGGAATTAGAATAAATTATCAATGTACAGTATTGGTAGGTTTTTAAATGACAAAGAAATCTGACTCATTGTGAGATAAATTGTCTACGGCAGCTGATTCCAGACCAATTCTTCGACAGACGCCAACAACGATTCGAGCGAAGGCGAAAAAATACACGTGCAGTTCGTGCATTAAATCTCCGGCTATGGCTTCAACGCTACTAACCGTAGGCCTATCACAAGATATTTTAAACATATATGATATTGGTAAACACAGCGTTTGACAAGCAGCGGGGCTTTAGAACAATATTTTCTGAAAAGTACCCCCTCTCCCCCCGCGCCTTGCAACCAGCTGACTCGGCCATAGCCGGAGATCTAATGCACGAACTGTACATATGACTATAAATTATAGTACAGTAACATTAATAATCTTAATGGCTACAACTAAACGTGGAACGTGGAGTACAGACAAGGATGCGACGGGGTCAGTGACCGGCCATCGCCGCCGTTCGACGCAAACGACCGATACATGCCAAGTAAACAGCACACTGTAGTAAACAAGTGGTGATGTTCTGGAAAAATGTTGATTAAGTAATGACCTAAAAAGCATTTTAATACAGTCGTCGAACATTTTTAAATTTCCTTGACGTCAAATATAGTCAAAAAAGCTTTCTAAATTATTCATGTCAAATCTATGCGAGCAAACCTTGGCAATAACATTGACGTATAGTCCTAGTCAAACAATTCGGCCCAGTTTGTCCTAAAGGCATATGTTTCAGCAGGGGGGCTTACGGGGAGCGTGATGGGTCACGTAATTTGACACGGCCCATAAACGTATTTTAAGCAGCTTCTGTATTCTCATGTTTCTATTAGTGTTACGTTAACACAACTGTTTTTGCTCATATTTTCTGATACCATAAACACTGACCTCTTGAGAATAGGTTACAGACAAGACAAATTATATCTATCACCGTGTGTTAAGTGGGGTGAAGTTACGAGCCGAGCTGATTAAAATGTCGAGGTCTAGTTGTAAAGAAACGTTCCCTTTCGCATGAACTGTTCATGTTGATTAAAGTGCAAGTTCGAGACAGGAACCGAGGTTGCGGCCGTGGCGAAACTTGCGGTTGCTGAGTGTGACAGGCCGCGAGAAATATTGCCCGCGTCCGTGGTGGTTGAACTGAAATAATTAACTAGTGTTGCAATAAGGTCTTGGTCCTGATGGTTGTAAATTAAAATAATTAGGGTTCAGTTTGGTTTCATTTTATAGAAAGAAAAGCGTAGTTAAAATCCGTTAAATGTGTATTAAAGTTCATAACTATTTTTACAGGCATGGTGTAAAATAAAACTAGGTGTTATAAATAAAAACATATCACCTTTCCAGAGTTTTTGTGTGTTTCCATAGTTGTGCGAAATTTACCGCAGGATATCACATCGTCCAGTATATTCTGGATGATATGTTGTCCTTACAAACTTTGTAAAAAAGTGCAAGGTTTTCACAACCATAGGTTTTTAATTAAGTCCGTAGTATTTTGTCTATAGTTAGTTTAGTTTATTAGTTTTTGTATTTCGTCCGTAGTAGACGCAACAATAAAATGTAGCTGTTTGCTTTGACCGGAACGAACAACGACCAAACAATAAGGACGACGGTCGTAGAAACCTTGATAACCAACTTCATCATCACGTCTACACTGGGCTGCATATGAGTCACTGAACGAGAGAAAAAGAGGTTGTTATAACTACACGAGACGACGTAACTTAATCGGATATAATATGGAATTTGCATTATTAAGTTATATTGCAATTTATTCAACGATTCCAGCGTCATTGGAGATAATCCAGTAGTCGCCTCAACATATATAACTGTGTAGATTCGCTGTGGGACTGAACTCTTTAGTCCAGTTCCTTTTTTAGCGAATTTCCCTATAGGGAAGAAGCTATTACCAATGAATACAGAAACTATTTCTGTATTCATTGCTATTACCGTAGGTCTCATGGTAAGACCTAAGCCCGAGACCATGATAACTTTTCGTTTTGGGGCCACCAGAAGCAAAAAACACCATTCCTTCAAATTTATATATATATATATATATATATATATATATATATATATGTGTGTGTGTGTGTGTGTCTGTTAGCACGATAGCGGCCGTAAAAATGGTCCAATCTTAATGCAAAATTGGTACAGACGTGTAAAGTGGTAATCACTCGGACGAGTTCGTGAACCATCCCGATCGGACCACCGAAAGGGGGGGTAAAGGGGGATAAACCCTCCAAAATATGGGGTTTTTGAGTTTTTTAGATAGAATAATAAAATTTACCGAATTTTTGTTATAACCATTGAATTCAGCTCAAAAGAACAAACAATTTAGTATTTTGAATCACTGCTCTATGTCCATTGGTTACCGAGATATTGAAAGTGGTAAACACAGTACGTTGTCCCAATGTTAACCTTATGGGAAATAAGTAAAATTCTACATAAGTAAAATGTATATCTCGCTTATTTCCCAACATATCTTAATAAAACTTGGTTTGTGGCTTCATCTAGATGAGATCTAAAGTATTTGAGTCTAAAATCCCCGAAAGGTTAATTTTTGTGGCAGCAAACCTATATACTCATTCCCCATGTTATCCTTATGGGAAATAAAAAAATTGTATCTTCATTATTTCTTAAAATATCCTGATAAAACTTGGTACATGGCTTCTTCTAGTTAAGATTGACTAAATATTGAATTAAAACCACCTAGTTTTAACATACCTGTTGCAGCAAACCTGTATACTCTTTCTCCATGCTATTCTTATGGAGATTACAAAACATGCCATATCTCGCTATGTTGCATTGACATATGTTCTTTTGCATTTGAAATTCGCTGAGTATGCAGGTCTGCTGCAACGGGGGTATTATTAATTAAGTAAAATCTTTTTTGATTGGAATACTTTGTGTAATCAGTTTTCTTGTCACTTCAGAAAATGCAAGTCACACTTGTAATCGAGGTTTTGCGTTTTATCAAAGAACGCAAAAACGAGAAGAAACAATACGAAGAAGGTATTTGTCTTATCATGATTCTACTGTGTTTACATTCAAGGATCTGCAAGTAAAGAAGTGCAGGATTGATTCGTGCCGGAAACTTGGCATCAATGACTGCTGCTGGCATACTGTCGGCGCCGCAGCGATCACGAAACCACACTGACCGCGACCGCTTCCTCTGCCGAACCTAACCTACTGGCACCACCAACAGGCTGGGTAGTTACTTACCATATTCCAAATACATAGGGGGTATACACAACAATTGTGGGACTTTAAATTGTTGTAATATTTAATGCATTCATCTTAAGGCTCGTTTACACGATACAATGGTTTTCAACGATCTCATCGCACCGACAGAGCGCCAAGTACGCTGTCTTCGATATTTTGCAGTCACGATATTTTGCAGCGATCTTTCAATCCACTTTTCAAAGCGAATCTTGCATACTGTTAACACGTTAGGTTGGAGCGATTTGGTTGAAGATGTAGGTTTGACATTCCAATATTTAGCTCCAGCGTCTGGAGATCGTTATGATTAGTTCAAGCTTGATGAAAGTGTTCGTGATTTTTCCCATCTCAAAAATCGTTACAAGCATTTAATTTAATATGTACGAAACGATATTTTATTTTGCAACGATATTTTTGGAACGATCTGGTTGAAGCGCCAAGGTCGTTCGAAAATATATCTGCGCGTAACCGGGCCTTTTTAATGATCCAAACAATACGTCATTGAAAAAAAAACAACTAAAGAGTCTAGTTTTTAAACTGAATTTATTATTTGTTTATTAATAGAATCGGTGCATTATTGAGGTGACATACAATAAAACGATAAAGTGTCCATTAACAAGCAGAAAATACATCTTTGACATGGGTATAAAAATTCACGAATATAGTTATGATACAAACAGAGATAACGATGGATCGTTTCTGGATTGACACAGACGCTGTTCTTTGAAAATGTTTGGTTGTGAAAGGTTTAAATTGGCACTTTAAACCTTACGGTAAACTTTATTTTTCCAAGAAAATTACAGACTTAGTTTTCCAAGTTGGACTAAAATTTACAATCATACTTTCCCTTTTGAAGTTTTTTTTCTGTATCCAAATCAATTATTTTGACAATTCAAGGATACCGCATTGATTACAAACGACAAACACAATTTATCTGCAGTGTTCCTCAAATGAATAACTGTCATTACTTTACCACTATTTTAGTGCCACTACACTTATTGACTTATGACTTACGGTAAAAACTAAGTTAAAGAGTTGATAACTTTACCAAAAGAGGAAGAGTTCAGTCTTGAAGTTGAAGATTCGTGAAGAGAGTGTCCACTTCCGGTATATATATATATGAGACAAACACAGTGGATTAAAATGAGAACTTTATATGATATGAGATTGTACAACTCCTAACCCTCACATCAGTTCTACATTACCACCAAAGCACGAGGAAAGAATACTTAAAAAATATTTAGCTGTTAAGAGGCGGATGTTTAGAAAAATATACAGCCCATTTTTACGAACAGATAGGAGAATGTAGAAAATCAGTTGCTATACAAATTGTATGAGGGCAATACCATATTCGGATTATAAAGAATCAGGAGGTTGGAGTTGAGTGGGTAGGACACGCGTCGCAGATGTATAACGAAAATGTCTTAAACTAGAAAATTCAGGGTTGCCACAGAATTTTTGAGGCCTTTTTTCCTGACTTTTCCTGACTTTTACTGACCAATCTGAGAGATTTTTCCTGACTTTTTGGAACCGCAAGGTTTTACAAATAAAGACACATTATTTTTGTTGTTTTTAATGCAACCCTTTCATTGATAGTAAGGCTCAAGCGAAACATGGTTAGTGTTGTTTTTGGGCTATTTAGAAAATGAATTAATTATTTTGATGACTTAAACTACACACAATTCATATACACTCTAAAATATAACATTTAAGATATATGTGGTTTCGTAAATTTTTTAGAGAAAATATGACGATTAGCCAAATTAAAAAAAAAACCATACGATTTAAAGAGCGTTCGTATGAGATACGAACTTTTCAGATGTATACTGTACATACGTTGAAATATTGTACATACATAAACAGTTAGAGGAATGATTACAAAATTTCTTTTTTATGGTATAAATTTAGGAGCGTTTGTATGGAAAACGTATATAGGACATACTTTACATTTAGGTGTATAGAAGACATACGTTGAAAAATTGTAAATACAAAAACAGTTTAAGAAATGAATACACAATAGCTTTCGATCGATGACGAAGGAACACAAGGAGACATTACGAATATGGACACTGGGGTTCGGGCCATGGTATTAAGTATGACTTTCAAACACTGACGAGGGAAAAGAAGGAGGCATCACTGCTTTACGAATATGGTCACTGTGGTTCGGGCCATGATATTAAGTATGACTTTCAATCGCTGACGAGGAAAAAGAAGCCATCACTGCTTTACGAATACGGTCCCTGGGGTTCGGCCCATGATATTAAGTATGACTTCCAATCGCTGACGAGGGATTGATCAAAATAAGTTTGGATGATTATTAAAAGATATATTAGAAAATTTACTAGCCTTGTAATCTTGTAGATTCATCTTAAAAATCATCGGTTTCTGATTCTGCATCCGACCAACTCATTTCCAATAGTAAAAAGCACACAAAATCTTACACGGTGCAAAAATTTATTTTAACTACCAATTTGTGGGGGGGAAATCGAAATTCGAGACGGCCAGATTGTGCCACTGCAAATTTTCCTGACTTTCAGCATTTTAATCCTATTTTTCCTGACTTTCGGCATTTTTTCAAACATTTTCCTGACTTTTCCTGACCAAAACCCAAACATCCTGACTATTCCTGACTTTTCCTGACTTTTAATGTCTGTGGCAACCCTGAAATTAATGGGGCCAAAGGTGAAAATCCAAGAGGAAGGCCGAGGAAAAGACGGATGGATAAAACAAGAGAAGATTTGCAACAAATGGAAGGCTTTTGGGTAATTGAAGAGAAGTGGTTAGGACAAAAGAAGAGAGGAGAGCCTGCGACGCGCAGCCTGATAGGCCTGATGGTACGAAGTGAGAATGCGAATAAGTAGTTTTAGGTTAAGTAAGTAAGCAGGTAGGTAAATAAGTTGTGTGAGTGGGTTAGTAAGCAAGTAAGAGATAAATAAAGTGCGAAAGAAGGTGAAGGTAAAATGTCAGCCAAAAGCAAGTAAAGTTAATTTACATGTAGGTAGGAAAATCAGTACGTAAGTAAATAAGTAAGTAGGTCGGTAAGTAAGAAGGTAGGTAGGTAGATAGGAAAGTAAGTAGGTAAGTAAATAAGGTGTGAGTGAGTAAGAAAGTAAGTATGTAAGGAGGAAGGTAAGTAGGTAGGTAAGTAGGTAAGTAAGTACGTTGTGTGAGTAAGCAATAGATTAAGTAAGGAAGTAAATAAGTAAGTAGGTAAGTGGGTAGGTAGATAGGTAGGCAGGTATATAGGTAGGTAGGTAGGTAAGTAAATAGATAAATAGGAAGTAAATAAGTTAAATAGTAAGTAAGGAAGGATATAAGTAAGTAAACAACAGCCGCTGAGCCTTGATCACCACTTTCTCCTCCAAGTTCTCGGCCAGACTCGCCGCGGCTGCAGCGCCCACGCCGCCCCGCGCCACGCCACGCTGCGGCTCTTGCGTCACCGCGCCCAACGCCGCCACCTACCGGCTGCCTACACGCTCTCGCTTTTGTTTATTGTCCGTGCGCAGTTGTTAAATTACATTTGACATTTCAAAGGTGTTCTGCGGCCGGGAGGTGTAAATTGAAGGGTTTATTGTTCCTGAGGCTTGTCTGTTTCGTACCGAGGAATCGACTTTCTTCGACGGGAGGCTGGTTCCGGACCGACCGTGTGGGCCCTTTGTGTTTTCTATATCGACCTTGTACGAGTAACCTTAATTTTAGATTAACTTATTAAAATCATCCAAGGCTCACTAAATTAATAATTAACCTTAATCCATAATTAGGTCAAAGAGCAATAGAGCTAGATATCTTTCCAATCTAGCAAATCGGTTACTGTAGAGTCAAAGGTTAAATATTAAACTCGTTACATCTAAGAGATTATCCTGTAAGTCCTTGGGCAGTTGACTTAAAATCCGCGCGTTCATTATTTGCGAAAAAGAAAGAAAACCTTTCGGTAGTTATTGTATAATTTTGAAAATTGGAACGACTTATTTATGAATGGTCTTGATCCAGTTACAATATAATCTGCACTTCTCGCTAGTGACGTACAAAAGTCGCATTTTAATCAACTTATCACAGGTATGCAAATTTGGAAAATTCTGAACGGATTCTCGAGATAACTCTACTTATAATAATAACCAAATCAAAACCAGTGGTTCACCTAGAAAGTCGAATATTTACAACTTTCGGATTTTACCAACTGTTAAATTGTGATTATTTATTTTAAATCAAACCCCCTCGTTTTCCAGGTACAGTACATATTGAGTCAAATGACCCGGCCCAGTCCGGCCATAAGACTAATGTCAACTGTATCATTGAGCTTAAGGACGGCCAAAGCCACGCTATTTGATCTGCCCTGTACAGACCGCGGCGCGTGGCTTGGCGGCACTTGGGTTTGTCGTCATCCGTCCATGACAGACTCGGCCATTAAACAAGCGGCTACTGCGCTCGTCGCTGGATTAAGCGCTCCCCACTAAACTCGATGGTTTACGAGTCCGCAGTTTCAACGACTCCAACTGTCGCCTTGCCCGTGCCGCTTGATGAGATGTGTTAAACTTGTAACGTTAATAAGTTGTAACGTTTCGTAACTGATGAAAACACAAGTTCTAAGTCTAATCTCAGTGTGATCTATGGTTTGTAAGGAGCAAAGAATATATCAATAGACTATATTTTGCTTACGTTCAAAAAACGTCATTTATTAAAATCTTATCTTAAAATTTTTAGAATACCGTAGGCCTATGCATCCATTTCAGCTTCGGCTAAAAGTACGATTGTAGATATTAAAGACACTGTAAATATTACAGAGCGGAGAAGTTGGAAAGAAGTCAAAGCAAGTCTCAACAATGGTACTGTATCTTCTTCTCCGTTTGACATTGTCAGTAATATTTTCCCATACTAATCACATTGACCGTAGACAACATCTTCTATTTAAAGGCCATAAACTGAAGTCATAGCTTAACGAATGCGAATGCTTCATATATTAAATCAAATCCTTAATAGTGTCGAGTAAAATTGACTGAGGAAGTTACCAGTAAATTAAAAAATCGTATTACTGATTTCAAAACGAATTTCACATTAAAGAAACGAACCACAATCAAACCAATTTTGGTCTGTCCGTTCAGTTGATGGAGTGTAAAGGTTTTCGTCATGATTCGAGAGGAATGTTTTGGACATGAACTCACAAACGACAAAGTACATAAAGTGCTTCATACAAAAACCTTCTTAATTCTACAACACTCCGTATTGCACCAACCTCCTATAGGTCAACGTAGCCCTAAGACTCTTGGTTATATAAGTCTGCAGACGCACCGAGAAAGGTAGAACATCACTTAGATGCCCCGCGGGAAGGGTATATGGAATGGAACAAAGTCACGAGCACATTTGTATAGCCGCTATGAGGCCGAGATGAGTATGAGACCTGCGCAACTAACGATACTGTCTCACGAACTGCTTGTCGTAATTGAATGAAAGCGTACTTACCATGCTGTTGTTGTTGCAGATAAGATATTGCAGTAATGCAAACAAGTAGCAGTTTATTTTAGGGCGTTTTTAGCCTGCTAGGAGGTTTTACCGCTCTAAGTATTCCGCTCTGAATAATTGGAATTGGAAATAATGGCATCGTTAATAGAACATAGGCCTACTCGAATGTACTGAAATGGAAAGGCATCTCAGGCCTTCCTAATCTTAAAAGTGGATACGTCAAACGTGCGTTACTAACTTTAATTTTACGTTACCAACTTCATTGACTAGTCACATACTCGAATTATCCGCTTTAAAAGGAGATTCTCGTCATTCTCGTTATTTACGACAGCGAGATTTTAGCCGGATTTTTACAAATCCTTAGGTCACAACTCGTGGTAAAAAAGTAAAACATTTAAAGCGTACAATTTAATGAAACCAAAACGTCTTAATCATATTAGTATAAGACGGTTTATGGATTCGTTTATTCTAGTTTACCACATTCTACTAACATGAACGACACTGCGTGACTAACAGTTAATTGCCTTGCCTTTCTTGTCAGAAAGCTGTATATGCTTTAATGCATAAGTCTTTTCTGCAGCGAGAGGCAGTAATGTTTAATAAAAAATAAAACTCAAAACGATTCTTTTATTATGAGGAGTCTATACCAACTACGATGGAATGATGGTTTACAATACAAAGTGCTATGTACCAACCCTAAACCTCCCGCATTACCCTGTTGCGCCGCTGGGACCCCATCGCAGCCGCAGGTCCCCTGGGAACCTCAAGTACTTATTGTTGAATCTCTGCAATCTGTAATCGCCAATTAATCTATCTGGGAGTCTCTTTGGGCCGTGATATTAAACCCGATTCCTTTATCTCATGTAACTGAATTGTTGCCTATCGTGGGAGTTGAATATTTTTATAAGACTTCGTGAAATGTTTTATGCTACTTTGGTTATATCTTCCCAAAAAATCCCTCTTGATTATCAGCTTGAAATGAGTGAGGTTGATTTTTTACAAGACGCCGTCTACAAGGTTCTATTGCTGACTATAAAGAAGGAGGACCTCCCATCCTTGAAGCCTAGCAGTACCTCTTTCATGTTAGCCAGGATTTTATGTGAACGTAGTTGCGACCAGCAGATAGGGCAGCAGTAAATTATGTATTACGTACAATCGATCAAGCTTTCAAAACTACACAGGCTGGAAAATAAGAGTAATTTAGTTTATACAGTATTTTATTCCTGTCGCGCCAAACCGCCATGCAATCTTCTACATACACGAGTTCTTAAAATCAATTTCATTCTTCATCGCCTTAGAATTGACATTATTATCTGTTTAACTCTTTATAATTGTTGAGTATTTTGTATTAAATCTGCTTTTTATACAGTTTGAACGTAATATTCAGGATCTATGTCTGTACTTATTTAAAACGATATAGGGTTTATTTTGTGATCAAGATTCCTCTAACAGTTCTGAACCGTTTATAATAATTGTGGTGTCGTTATAAAGAATTCGGCGTGAAGTTTTGCAGACAAAATTGATGAGGCAAGACCACTGAAAAGCGAATAGCCCAAGACGCCCTTAAAGTTTCGCGTCTGTCCATAAGATTTAATCCATATGGGAACAGAAATTTCAAGAAGCAGCTGATTATAGTAAAAGTTTTATATATCATCATAGCGTGCTAAACAAACACAAAAAGTTGCTGAGCAGAACGTATCCACTAGTAGTTAAGAATCTATATGGTTAAATGTATATTATAAATTCGAACGGATATTATAGTTAGAATGTTACATTACAATGTCAGAAACAGCAAATCCGAAGCAACAGTTAAACTGCAGCGGCGCGCTCAGGCGGCAAGTTAAGTTGCTAACTTTGTAATAAATCTCTTAACTGCGTCATCTTGTGCTGACTTAACACATGATGAGATTTGTCGGCCGACTTTCCTCGACAGTTTTGCTCACTTATGCATTGTAACTTTCTTCTCCGTCGAGGGGATTTGGTTGAAATATTATTATCGCTTTGACATATACGGCTCCTTTACAATAAAATATTCGTTTGAGTATCAGGATAGATAAATATTACGAAGAAAAGAAAATTATTGTGTGTGCCTACTTATTTTAAGATATAAATCAGAAAAAATTTAGACGATCTGATTAAAACCAAGGGAACTTTAAATGAATAAAGTAAAGTAATAAATAACAACATAAATAAGTAATAAATAATGATTATAAGGTAATAAATAATAAATAACGTAATAAAGGATGTCTGTAATGTATTTACAACCTCCTATTATGTCAATATTAGTTTTTACACCTCTCAGTGTATTGTGTACAATTTTAAGTTTTCTTGTTAACATTTTTCCATAACATATTTCGGTTTATGTTTTATAAAATCACGGCTTAGTTCACTTTTCAATGATTGTTTAAAGCGATTGTGTTTTTAATTGTGGAAGGAAAACTTGGTGAAATTCGACTACTAGCCTGGGTTGTATCCAGCCACTCTCCTTGACTCCGTCCATTTACCATACCGTGTTCCCGTAGACCCCCAGGCCCTCGGTCGACGTGACGGCGACGCTCTGCTCTGTTGACCGTTATGATAGTCTCGGTCCGGGCTAATGATGGGAACCTCGTGGACGAGAGCCTCGGCCGTCTGTCGTGCACGACTGCGAACCGAGGTTTCGCTTTTCCGCAGAATCGTGCGTAAGGGAGAGCAACCATCTGTTGTGTTTTGAGCATCTGTTCTAACTTTTGTTTGTCGAATTTGTTAAAGATTAATTTTTGGCCCTAATTGTTTTAGTCGTTTAGGAGAAGCATACATAAGTGAGTCTGCGGTATTTTTATATTTGGGATTGATTGAACTCTAAGGTCGTTTGATCCTCTCTTCATTTATTTGCAAATCAAAAATACAAGTTTTATGTAGCAAATTAACAAGACAAACGGACAGAGTATGAATTATTTAAAGTTTAATCGTGCGAGACTAAAAAATTTGTTTGTATGTTAAATTGTAAAAAACGTGACGTAATGCCGGGATGGAAAGAAAATACAAGATTCTGGGCCCGGTAGATATTATTCCAACCAAGATCTATCAAGTAAGGTTATAGTAAATTAAATAGTATTTTAGCCCAAATGTTTCAAATACCACAAAAATTAATCGATTACTACAAAATTTAATGATAAACTCAAACATCTTACTAACAAACGCTGGTAGCCCTAATAAAAATATCAACAAAATTGTATAAAAACTAAATAGAAAAATCACTAGAAGCGTTACGAGGGAAACAAACAAAATTAGAAAAGAAGTGAGCGGCACCTCCGCCATTCACGCCTCGCTCCCACACCAATTACAACCGCGAAGACTTCCGCGCTTGCCGCGCCGCTGACCGGAAGCGGCGTGTTGCGTAACGGAAACGCGCGCGCGTGTCGGTGTTGTGAACGCGCGCAATCAGGGTGTAGCTAACGACATGCGTTGTGCAACCCAGTGGAGCGTCCTCGCGTGACGTCACGGTGCGTGCGAGTGACGTCACTGGCGCGCCGTTACTGTCGGCGAACGGCTCCGAGGTAAACATGTAAACAAACCGACGGTGATGCTATGAAAATTCAAAGAAGATGTAATTGCGACACGTAAGTTAATTTTCGTTACTGGCTGAACCCCAAGTGTATAAACTAATGTTTTCGCGTGAGATTTAGGTAAATGAGTACACGGAAATTAAAACCTTTTCAACAACTTATTATTATATACTAAGATTTTACTGGTAAACTAACCCCACTTATTATTCAATAATGAAGGATAACGCGGACGCCTAATCAATCCACTTTAATGCACGGATCCAGAATAAATTACTGAAGAAGCGACTGCTTACATCTAGCAAACTTTTGGGTACTTATTTTCTGTCCCTTCGGTTCAATGTAAACCGTTAACCGTTTAGACACGCATTTTTATCGCAATGAGACGGGAGCAAAGCACCACCACCGATCACCTCCGACCAATCGCCGCTTCACTCGTGGAAGTCACGCACTCCATTGGTGCTGACCCACTATCAGCACCGTCTGATTGGTTTACGGAAGCCAATGCAGCACCACTCTGATGAACCACATCGATCAGCCGGCAATGTTCCACTGCGCGCTCTGCTGACGCCGACGTGATTGTCTCCCCGGGCGCTGCGCCTGAACCATCGACGTATGAAATTGATTTCCTCCAATCTGTTCCGCGTATGAAATCCTAGGAAGTTTGTAAACTCGCTCTCGGTTTAACTTTATACTAAATACAACATTTCATGACAACTTACTCAACAACTGTAACTGGTTTTTTGACTTTGTAGAGTTTAACGAATGGGTATGGTCGACACAAATAGTATAAAACAACAGTATAAAATATATTATGTTATGGAAAACTACATACAAAGCCACATATCTGATCGCCGTTTGATTCGCATCTAAAATGCACCTTTTTAGATTAACGGTAGAAGTAATAAGATTTTTTCTTAAAAACCCTTCCGATAATTGTCAATTATTACGATGGTTTTAAACTAACCCCCAATACAGTACTCTACTATAAGATAAGCCAAGATGGCATCCTTTTCATAAGTTTCTTATATTAGTTTTGCATGATATAAATCCTTGTGAAAAGCAATAGATTTAATTTCATATCCTTTCAGAGGGAAAGAAAAAGCAATAAAACAAATAAGCACTTTCTTTTTATAGCCTAATATAAAAATACTTCCTGAGACATTTAATTAGAATTCTTGGGTTAAAACTGACGAAAGAACGAAATCGTTTCAAAATGAAAATTATTCGTTTAATTTGTCTAGTTTTATACCGCTATTAACATAAAGGATTTGAGAACTCGATGTTTATTTCTTTTATACTTAAGTTAAGCATAAGTTACTATAAGTTTTATGTTCCCGTAAAGCAATAACAGGTTTGAAATAGAAATCATCAAGCTTTATTTGCCGGAAAGTTAATTGAAGACGTGGAGTAGTAAACCTAAATCGTTTAAACGATTGAACTTCCGCCATTAGAGTTTTTAGCTTGGTAAAACTAGTCTTTGTCCAAATGCAACTAAAGCTAAACTATCTGGCAAGAAACATCCAGTCCGATGACTTGTAGCGATAGAGGTTATAATAGTTGACATATACACTTATGTTAATATGAAAATGTACCTACTTTACTACTATTTACCTATCAGCACGCCTTACTGACCTACATATTTCGCGACAAATAGCTTGTCTCAATCCATTTATGAGACTGATGTTCATTTTTATCATTGGAATTACGGAAGGCCTGGACCACACCATTTGACTCGACCTGTACATGGCGGATACGACAAAGAACTAAAGTATAAATCAGCGTTTCCAACGATACGGTCGACTTTCCAAGTCATTCCTGGCTATCGGTTTCTGCTCCACTAACGCCACTATCGGAACACTCCCATATCGAGTTGAACACACTCGTTCCGACACTTGGTTTTCTATGTAAACGTTTGCTCTATGAAAGACAACTTCATATTGACTTAAAACAAAAGGAAATTATTTAATCTACTCTTTGAGTCATACATCATTATTAACTGCAAAAAATATAGAAAGTTGATTTTGTAAAAGAGTAACACCTTTGCATGGGCTAAACTAGTTTCCCTTAATGGGTATTCCTCCTCATTGGCACATGCAATTAGTATGTATAGTGTGGTCCTTAAAACCATGGATATTCTTATTGGACGGCCATCAAGAAAACATTCAGCCTATTTTTTGTTTGTACTTTAAGAGGTTAGCGGTTGGCGGACTCTTTTTTGCCATTTGTTTAGCAACAACCACGATATTAATTTTACAATGCTAACTGATTAGATTAGATTCATAAAGATCTTAATCTCCATTTAAGATTGACATAATTTATATAAAACTTCTGATTTTCCTCTGAAGTTCGCGCCAGTCAAGGTAAAATTTTAAAGTTGATCTCGCGTAACCAATTTATCAAAATAATACCATAAATTGAGCTGGTAATTTCAATCAATTCATATTCCTACAGTTCTAATAATTTCTGTGAATTCATCAATTTTGAAAAATTACACGACAAAACGCGAAAATTACATTGGAAAGGCAATAATAAATTAATATATTTTCTTATGTCCACGTAGCAAAGTTCAGTTAGAAGAATGTGCGGGCAGAAGTGAGATAGTGATTAGAGAGCGTTGCAGCGCCTGACGCATTGTCAGATTCGCCTAGTTAGTATCGTCGTTAACGAGGCTTCAATCAGGAATCTCTAATAGTATTTGCCTTTGGTATTATCCGACGGCCCCTCCCCCTCATTGTCTCGCTTGATTGTAATTGGTCCGCTCTAAATTTTCAACTAGTTAGAAAAAGCGAGAGCTATTAAAGTTCGATTTGGTTCGTTTAGAACTACGTCAGTCGTATAAAGCACTGAAATTGTTACTAATCGACCACTGAGTCGATATTCAAATGGTATAATTTATTTTATACATACTTTTAAACTCTAGTTGCAGTTATGAAAAAGCAGGAAGTATTTTTTGTTTTTTACTTAAACAAAGAAATTGGATTATTCAACCATCAGTAATTGGGCAGGGATGTCTTTGTTCGATGGGTATATAGGGTATTGTCTTAACCAACAGTATTAATTACACTGGGTAATAGTAGTGTAGTAAACAATCCACAGTATATCCACATGTATATAAAAGATAATAAATTTCACGATTTTTTACCACTTAAACCATTTAATGTTGTTTTTCATACTCACAACAAAATACTTTCAGGCTCTTTCCACCACTATACGAAATCCATCTTATATTGCAAGGTGTTTCCAAACTCTCTGACGACCACTTCAGGATTTGTTCCTTGCATCAAGGCAAACATTTTTTACTACATAACCATGGTTCTCTAATGCGTAGATTTCCGTCTGCATGCCTGAATATTTATTTCCATATCTTTTGATAACTTATGTTCAACTCGAGATAGAAACTTCAAACAAATGTATTATGTTTATGTATATATTGGTGCAAGAAACAAATAATTGTGCCAAATCACATCCCATAAGTTACCAAGTTTTTAAAAGATAATTAAATAACACATTCAGACAGAAACCATGCATACAGACCCATTGGTTGTATAAAAAATATGTTTCACTGGGTCCAAGGATCAAACCAAAAGAGGTCGCCGTAGAGTTTGAACACACTGTATAAAAAAAATAAATTGTTGTATTTACCAAATTCATTTGAGACTATCTGCTCTGAAAATAAATGATTGAAGCTTTGTCGACGTCCGACTACTACGCGGCGGTCGACGGCGCCGTTCAGATTATGCGCGGCGAACCGATCTTCCCCTCCACTGGCCACCGCCAAAGCGATATTTTTTATCCCATTAAATGACCATTATTTGATTTCCGTTTCTTTCACTGTACGTGACCGGCCGGCAGAAGTGAAATCGCCGCAGATCGCCGCACCTCCGCACCGCCGCGCTACGGCGAGGCCGCGGCAGTCGACCGCAGCTGGGGTCGCTAACACAAAAGGACAAATGGGACTAAAGTACACTTCGGCAACAGAAACAACAAAAGATTACTTTTCAAGTTAAACGTGTTAAAGTACAAATTAGTGATTTGTTTTCAGCAGAAAATATAACCACCGAAAAAGTCATGCTGGCTATACTCCACCGTTAAAGTCTCCGTACGGTGTTGAAGCTTTAAAGTGCAACTCATTGTTGCAAATCATTAAATCGGTCATTTTAGTCAATGATGATTAGTTATGTCAATGGTAATGTTTGGCAGTTGTAGGAACAATGACCAAAAACATGTTTTTTACCTTCTTGGTAAACTGTATCAAATTAAAACGTCATTTACTAATTTAAAAATAAATACTGCAGATAAAAAACCCCGATTTTACGGCTTGGAAAGTGTGCCTTATTTTACTTTTCATGTTAGTTCTAAGGTTTCAAGCAAATTTAACACTTTTACTGACCTCAACGAGCCATAACACCGTTAACAACCACAGATACCTCGACAAGTTCAACGAACCGACATAAAACGCTTTCGTTACTAAATTAATCATTCCCCTAACAAACCGATCCCGCATAGAAAACCCGCCCAAACACCAAACATAACGAACTGGAACACCAATAACCGTCACTGTTGTTGGTTGAGGCGAACGATCATCATTAGTCAGGGCGATTTTACACGTCAATTAAACCGAGCGACCACGGCCGCAATGACGCGGTACAACTGCGACTCTGCATCGCGCCGCCAACGGGAACAATGCGATCGTTACCGACTGTACGTGATCTCGGCGTGTTGCCGTATCGGTAGTAAATCACCGAAATCAACTACGCTGACGCAACAGAGTCGTCGGTTAAAAAAATAATAGGAACAAGGTTACCAGCGATCAGATCGGCGCAGCATTCCGATATGGCTAGCCAATTAGCCCCAAATCGTGCTAGGACAGCTAGAGGTTCTCCGAGGGCAGTGCTGCATGGGATGGAGTAGTGATGAGGTGGTCGACTGGTCGACTTGTGGGTTTATCGACTGGTTGGTCATTTAGTTGACAAGTCGATTGTTTTTATAAGTCAATATAACTGGTCAATTGTTCGAACTGGTCAATATTTTGTCGTTTTAACCGAACAGTCAGTCGGCAACTTAACCCAAAACAGATTGGGGGTTTTACTGATTTTTCCTCAATCACCTACTTATGACGACTATTGTGAACCACTAGACTATTCGATGTAAGAAACTAAGTCGATAGTGAAAAGTGATCGATAATCTCGTCATTTCTATGGACGAGTTGACGTCGCCGGTGTCGCTAATGGTACCGATCACACAGCATGGACAACCGC
The DNA here is from genome assembly GCA_035578135.1 of Flexamia atlantica. Classification (NCBI taxonomy): domain Eukaryota; kingdom Metazoa; phylum Arthropoda; class Insecta; order Hemiptera; family Cicadellidae; genus Flexamia; species Flexamia atlantica. Next base: position 29,354,732 of record JAQJVK010000008.1, on the reverse strand, counting down.
ATGTTCATTTTCGCCCTATACAGACACGACCGCCGGCCGCTGTGTGTTAACGGCTGCAGACTCGGCCGGTAATGAGACGGGATTCCTACACGGAGCTCACAACGTGTCGCTGGGTGACAGTAGGATAAACGTGCTTGTTGTAATGAAGGGGGGTCAAAACCGATGTACCAAAGAAATATAGTGTTATACTACTGTTGTGTTACTGTTACTAGTGTATAAAAACATAACTTTGTTTTGTTTCAAAACTTTACCCTTACAACTTTACCACTATTTCCGTTATTAGATATTGATTTTTATCACACTAGAAAAAACACACATTAAAACAAAGGAAAATACATTTACGTTTACAATTAAAACCTTACCCTACTGACCTCGCCGTAAAGAAATAAAGAAGAAAGTAAAGTGCTTTATTTACATAATAATTATTTGTACATATTTACTAAAGTTCATGCATCACTTGCACATAAAGCCATATCACTGTCATATCGCTTGTCGGCCTGTTGGCTAAGATCAAAGATCTGACCTCGCCGCAAAAAAGACGGTAAGTAAATAAAATATAACACCTCGTAAATCGTCATATTTATTATGTAAACCGTTATTTAATGGACACTATTTATGGTTTAAAAGGAAAAAAAAGTAGTTTTATAAACAACATTGTTTTTACAGGAAACTACACGGTACTACAGGAAATTGCATCCTGTAGTACCGTTAACAAGAGTGAAAAAATACAGTTCAATTACTATAACTCACGATTTCAGTATCTCCCGTTAAATTTGACTTGAATTTAATTACCATTACATCTGCTGGTCATTTAGTTACAGAAATAAAAACCTACATTTTACACCACCACAGTAAATTCTACCAGGTAGGTCGTATTCATTTACAAGACACTGTTCACCAAGTAGGTCACTGGATCAATTAGACTATATTGTTTTGCCGTCAAACGACGATAGTTGGCAATTACCAGACTTCAAACAGGAACCTCTCCTAGCGATAATACAATGCAGCTCCTTAATTGGTCTCATATTGCACCTCAACGTTATAAACTTTCAAACTGTGTGTACAAAATGTTCAGCCATTATTCGCACGGAACGTCTAATACAAAATATCGGTAGCCATAGTCTACATTTAGTTTCTTTTCGTATTAAAACCTTACAAGATAAATTAATTAAGTAAATTCATTGCATGTTAACAAATGAACTGTTTGGAAAATTACTAATACAAAAAAAATTCCTTTATACTAATGGAAAAAATAATATGAGTTATATGTAACGCCGATACGACTATAGTTCGGGTCAAATTACTTGGCCCAGCCGTCCGTCAGACCAATTCTAAATAACATTAAGTCTTATCAGCTGACCTGGCCAAGTTATTTCTTTCGGGACTAAACGACAATATTCTACTGAACTCCGTGTTTACTTGACAGCCACTTCGTGGAAAACTTGGAGTAGAAACCATAGCACACCAAAGTTATGGTCGTGATAAAAACCATTATAGTTATTTTTTAAGCTGTAATTCCATCATATTGGCGGCAGATCGTTTGTTTTACAGCGGCCAGGGGTCAGACGTACAGACGTCTGACAGACGTCGGCCACATTTCAGAATTACGATTACGAAAGTCGCCGGGCAAGGCCGCACGCCCACGGCCCACACGCCCGCACGGCCATCCGCTCGTCCGCACCCGCACGTCTGCTGCGATTGCCCAACGCGACTGGCAGACTACGTGGTCCGCTTGGAGGAAAATATCGTAAAACTTTTGAGAGTAGGAGTTTATTACACATTTTACAAATTAAAGAGACGACGTCACTTTAGATCTAGGTCTGGGAAAATCCGCTGAAATACAATACATGCTGTCCAGATAGTTGACGAAATTGATTCCGCATGCAACTAGTTTGGAAGTGGAATGAGAGATTATTAGTATATTTTAAAGGTTTTTCTTCAGAGATCTATTCCAAATCATCATTACAAAGCTAAATAAAGTACAATTCCGTAAAGTAGTATCACCTCATTATTATTGTCAGTAAGCTTAAATTTAAAATTACCCTCAAATATACTTTTTATCTCCTGTTATTGATAAAATACACTATATGATTACTTAGTGAATCATGGTACTCTATAGATGCAATAGCTAGCCAAACATATAATCACTTGTATTTTCAAATTAGATAACAAATTACGAACTGTCGACAACTCGATAAAAGAAAGGGCACCAACTAACAATGCAAACTAACTCGGCTGCATCAAGTCCGCTCTACATTACGGATACAGGACAAAAATAAGTCGTCAAGACAGCATCAGCCCGTCTGTCTGACGATTTTGAATTAATATAGGAAATACAACCCCGTTTCATTTCCCCTGCTGTGTGATGAATCAAGTAGAAAAAGCCACAGTGTAAAGAAATGTTTTCATCAAAAGTTCTCATGTTTACTCTTGGCGTCTGAGACTAAGCCGTCCGTCAGACCAATTCTAAATAACATTAGTCTTATGAGCTGACCTGCCAAGATATTTCTTCCGGGACTATATGCGACAATATTCTACTATGAAATCCATGTTTACTTTGCAGCTACTTCGTGAAAAACCTTGGAGCAGAAACCATAGCACACTAAAGTTGCGGTCACAGTGAGAGAACCATTAACAGTGAAGAAAAATATATGATTATACAAAGCCACCGGAATATAATTATGATTAGGAAGTGGGTGACTTCCTTCGCATCTGCAGGGGAAATACAAACCCGTTTCATTTCCCTACTGTGTGATGAATATAGTACAAAAAACCACCGAGGAAAGAGACGTTTATATCAGACATGTATTTCTCGTGTTTGATATAATACTTCGCGTCTGACACCCTCGCTGGACCAGGACCAATATTAAACTGTGAATTCAAACAATATAGGACATCATTTTATATTGTTTCTATATATTTTTTTCTAAAGGACATGATTTCATTTGTTTCCAAAAGTTGCTTCTTATTATTATTTTGTATGAAATAAAAAAATTGCGTGACCAGTGAGACAACTCACTGAACACGGTAATAAAATCACAAATTGCAGAGAGAGTGAGTGTTCTCTACCTAAGTCCTTAAACTTTACAACCGTCTTTACGGCTCGATCTAAATCCTTCCTGCGCCTAATATGTTAATTCGATGGAAAATGCTAATTTTTCGCCTTTTAAGCATCGATGTAGGGTAAGTCAATCACCTTTCTTTTAACAGCTTTTGCCAAACAAGCAAAGTACATGATATAATAAATTACAGATTTGACAGCATTACTCTAGCGAACTAATTTAAATCAAGAGTAAACTACGTTGCACATTACAATCCAAAATCTATTAGTTGAACACATGTTTATGCATGTACAATATCAACGCCTATAGTTCTGCCTCACGGCCTAATTACACTGAAGATAACATACATTTATATTTCGTTTATTATTTTAACAAGTGAACCAAAATCAAAAATAACTGGTGTGATAAAGCGCAATTATATGATTAGTGTATCCTTTGCATGATTTTCAAATATGCTTGCTATTGATTTTCAAATATGTTTCCTATTGATTTTCAAATATGGTATAAGTTTTTTTTAACTGTGGGGCAAGCTAAATCAGTACGCAATTCACCTTCAAATTTTACAGAAATTGAACACATAATATTATTTAGCAGTTGAAGATGAAATACTTTTTAAATATCCAAATGCAATGCATCTATAGTCAGAATCAAATGACGTGGCCTAAACCGTACACAAGATAAATGTTAAGCATTGGGCTTGCGAACAGCACGAGTCACGTCGTTTGTCGCGACCTCCACTTTCCGAATCGCGAGGCTGCGGCCGCTAAAGGCCGAGTCAAATGACATGACCCAAGCCATCGGTAAACCAAATGCCTGGGCCACGTCATGAGACTCGACCAGTACAAGACGTGTTCGCCGGATGACATCAGCAGTGCCGGATGCTAGGTAGGCGGCGACACAATACACGACAAATGTTGTAGTTATGCAGATCGGCGGTCCGAGGTGGGCGATGACGCTGGCCGTGGCCGCACAACCTCACTACGCCGACCTGAGCAAATACATGCAGGGCCTATGTATTTAGTCCACTTGAAATAACGTGGCCCAGGTCTTCAAAAGCCTAATACTAAAGTTATCATGATACATGGTATACTATAACAGCAATCAAGACTTTAGCTGTCACCTTCATGTTAGGAACCAAGACGGCTCAGCTATAAACACAAAAAATAATCTCAATGAAAAGTGTCACATACCACGAATCACGTATACGTTCATTGTTCAGCTCCAGCAAAATCGAAACGTCCGACATTTCACAGCCGAGCACGTGACCAGGTAGACAGCTGACAAGACGTTCCTTGAACAGTGAAGGGGAAAGTGCATCTCCGCTGCACATCGCTTTTATGGTGGTACACTCCGCGTTTACTCCACTTTCGACGCCATCTTGTCACTCGTGTCCCGTTTATCGTCGATTGTCCGTTTTCTCCGCACTCTACGCTCAGCGCGCATCTATGAATATTTCCAAAAGTGGTTAGAGGGAAAGTGCATTGTCAATTTGATGGTAATGTGTTTTTGAGCTAAGATTTCTCCTATCGGTGTACACGGTTTGTTGGATACTCATCACTTCATCTTTTTTGTGATGAGGAACTAACAATTAATATACAGTCTAATAGAATAGCCACCGCTAACAAAAGAAAATTAAAATAGTAAGTTTCTTCAATCATCAACATGGTTCGGATAAAATTTGTTCTTTTAATATTTTCTCACTAAGTTAATCCAGAAAACTTTTTGCATTTTATTTAAGCTTCACCGTAAAATTAACTTTCCTTTCTCAGTTACAAACCTTTTTAAATTATTTCTTTCTTACTTTCTTTCTTTCTTTCTTTTAAAAGAACTGCTTGAGTAACTATAGTGCTACTGTTAAATCCAAAGATCATAGAGTTCTTAGCAACGTCAAAGAAATAGTCGATGTTCATTTTCGATATCTTTCATAATAAGTTATCCAACTCGCACATTTTTATGTATCCGCCATAAAATTAAGACATAGTAGGAGACTTAACAATATTTAGGAACAATTAATTAACTGTGTAAGAAAAAATGAACTTATTAAATAGGCATAGAACAATCTGATTTTTACTCATTATAAAGAGTGAGTGTATGAATACCGTATCCACTCCGAATCACACAAATTCTTCCTTAGGGCTCAAGATTTAATTTATTCATTGTGAAAGGGCCTTAGTTCAGTAACTGGCCATTTCCTTGAAGAATTTTTTCGGACAGCACCGATTTGCATGAAAATTTGGATTTATGTTCTATTTACCCTCTACTTCAAAGTTAAAAATGTTTTAAGGGTTGCTTTTTCCCAGGGGGTGGGTGCCACCCCTTCTAGGGGGTGAAAATTGTTACATTAAAACTAAGCCCGGAAATGGATATATTGACCAATTCTAAGCAAATTTTGCTCTATAAAGTTTTTTCTTAAAGTTAATACTTTTCGAGATATTCACGATTGAAATTGGCGATTTCCCCCCCAAAAAACCACTTTTTCAAATGGTTTTCCACAAATAACTCAAAAACTAAGAGGTTTAGCGGAAAAGTTGTGATGAAACAAATTGTAGCTTATAAAAAAACAAAGAAAATGGTGGGCTTGTGAAGTCTGTAAACCCAGATGGAGCCAAGTTATGGCTTGTTTAAGAGTGGTTTTAATTCGCCGAACGCCAAAACGCACAATTTCAATGTGAAATAACAAAAAAACTAAAGGTTTTTCGAGGAAAACTTACGGACATTTCTTAAAGATCATTAAAAGACCTTTAATTTTGTTTTTTTGAAAAGTTATTATCGTAAAAATTAAGCAAGTTATGATCAAAATAAAGTTGGTTTATAATTTTTCGGCGATAAAAATCTTGAAATATCAACCCCAAATTAGGACTCAAATTGAAATTAATCCTTACCGATCTACAATTCCCTTTAATTATGTGTTTTCAATAGGCTCAAGAAGTTTGAACTCTTTTTAGAGCTTATTTTTTGAAAAAATGTGAATTTAAAATAAAAAGGGAATTTTAGCAATAACAAAAAAATACCTTTCCTTCAAAATAACTCTAAATCTATAGGTAATACGGAAAATTTTGTTGGGTAAAAAATTGTAGCGATTGATTTGGTAAAAATTTTGATACCTTTTTTTTTGTTTTTTTGACAATAATTAACGATGATACAGGCGTTCAAAGTCTTCAATTGCTGATAATTACTGATATTTTCAGCCCCTTTCAGCTCACCCCGTTTTTTTTTTAAGGGTTTAAAAACAAATACTACTCTGTGATCTTATAGATCCTAAAAAAACGTACAAAATGATACTTAGAAAACCTTCGTAGCTTAAAAATTGACCGAGTTATGGCCGATAAACCAAGTACATATTTGAACAATTATCTCAAATAATGTACAAATTGGTTTTTTTTCAATAACAAAAATGTTTATATAGGTTGGTAGCCATGAAAACATGAAAATTTAAAAATATTTAGTAGTTTGTCAACTATTAATATTACTATAAAGTTCTTGTAAATACTAATAACATTCTAATGTTCACCTACCATCTACTTTTTGTAGTATGTAAATCTTTGGGCATCTATTTTTTTAACTAAGTTGGCAACACTGCTACCGGTTCAGCTGTTTCCCACCACGAGCGGAAAGGGAAAGAGTGCGCGGCTTTCATTGTTGACAATCGTTAAAGGCTAATAAATTTCAAACGTTCACCTTCCGTCCACTTTGTAGTATATATCAGATCTTTGGGAATCTATTTTTGTTACTATTTTTTACGCAGGTTTGCTGCCACGGGAGTGTAAAAAAAATTGTTTAAAGCTCTAATCCCGAGGATCTCAACCAAATGAAGCCGCATACCAGGTTCTATTATGATAGGTTGAGAATTATGCAAGAAAACAATTCTATTTATTTCCTATTAGTTTAACATTGTGAGTTGAGCACGCAGGTTTGCTGCTGCGGGATTGTTAAAGATTGGCGATTTAAAGCTAAGCTGTGGTAGATCTCAATCAGATCAAGCCACCTACCAAGTTTCATTAAGATATGTTGGAAATAAGCGAGGTATAGAATTTTATTTATTTGGTGTAAGGTTAACATACACGGGATAATGTACTGTGTTTTACCACTATGTATCTAATGTATCATTATCTTGTGTTTACCAATATCAATATCTTGGTAACCAATGGGTTAGGTCAATGATCCAAAATACTAAATTGTTTGTTTTTCCAAGCTGGATTCAATAATGTAAACAAAAATTAGTTTTATTTTATTTTTTATGTGATAACCCCAAAAAATCCCTTTTTAGGGGTAAAATCCTCTCTATAACCCCCTTCCGGTAGACCATTATGGCTGATTTGGCCTCTTAATTCTAATAAATATCAATTCACACGTCCATGCCAAATTTCATTGCGATTGGACCATTTCTACGAGATTTCTTCAATAGTTAAATATATTTTATAAAATTTTTATTAATATTTTATTAGGGGTTGTTTTTACCACTTTTTAATAAAAAAGCAACCCTTAAAACCTTTTTAACTTTGAAGTAGAGGCCAAGTAGAGCCAAAATCCAAATTTTCATGCAAATCGGTGCTGTACGAGAAAATTCTCCAGTTTCGCCGTTTTTTACCTTCAGTTACTGGACTACCTCCAGAACTGCGACGGATACAGGATTGTTCCACTTTTATTGTTCAAGATTTAATCCCAGAAGATAATTTCTAGATTGACCAGCCGAAATTGGAAGGCAAGGAAAAAGCTTCTTTCCCAACTCTCCATTCTCCTAAGATAAACACAAATAATTAGTTCCATGTCCACTCCATATCACACATGGGTGATTTGAATTTCTTCCTTAGGATTTAAGATTGAATCCCTGATAATTTCGAGATTGGAGAGCAGGGACGAAAAACTTATTCTTTCTCAACTCTCCACTGTCCTACGATAAACAAAAACGACTAGTTAGTTCCTTGACCACTTCATATCACACATGGCTGACTTGACTTTCTTCTTCAAAGTTCAAGACTGGATCTCGGATAATTTCAAGATTGACCGCCAAGGGGCGGTAGCGGGCGCGGCAGGTGCGGTCGTGGAATGATTTGACGGTCCAGGCCGCCGCTGCTGGCGATCGGCCCCGGGGAAACGGAATGAAGCGGCGCAATTAGACCAGAACTGGTTCCGACTGACCACCACAGAACCACCACACACCACACACCACAGCCGGGGGCAAGGACCCGGCGACCTTGGGTAATCCGGGGGTCGTGCTCATGTTGTGTAAGCATACCAAAGTTATAAGCAGCACCGGTCCTACACCTCTGTTCCGACTGACCACCACAGAACCACCACACACCACACACCACAGCCGGGGGCAAGGACCCGGCGACCTTGGGTAATCCGGGGGTCGTGCTCATGTTGTGTAAGCATACCAAAGTTATAAGCAGCACCGGTCCTACACCTCTGTTCCGACTGACCACCACAGAACCACCACACACCACACACCACAGCCGGGGGCAAGGACCCGGCGACCTTGGGTAATCCGGGGGTCGTGCTCATGTTGTGTAAGCATACCAAAGTTATAAGCAGCACCGGTCCTACACCTCTGTTCCGACTGACCCCCACAGAACCACCACACACCACACACCACAGCCGGGGGCAAGGACCCGGCGACCTTGGGTAATCCGGGGGTCGTGCTCATGTTGTGTAAGCATACCAAAGTTATAAGCAGCACTGGTCCTACACCTCTGTTCCGACTGACCACCACAGAACCACCACACACCACACACCACAGCCGGGGGCAAGGACCCGGCGACCTTGGGTAATCTGGGGGTCGTGCTCATGTTGTGTAAGCAAACTAAAGTTATAGGCAGCACCGGTCCTACACCTCTGTTCCGACTGACCACCACAGAACCACCACACACCACACACCACAGCCGGGGGCAAGGACCCGGCGACCTTGGGTAATCCGGGGGTCGTGCTCGTGTTGTGTAAGCGTACCAAAGTTATAGGCAGCACCGGTGTAGGCACCTCTGTTCCGACTGACCACCACAGAACCACCACACACCACACACCACAGCCGGGGGCAGGACCCGGCGACCTTGGGTAATCCGGGGGTCGTGCTCGTGTTGTGTAAGCGTACCAAAGTTATAGGCAGCACCGGTGTAGGCACCTCTGTTCCGACTGACCACCACAGAACCACCACACACCACACACCACAGCCGGGGGCAGGACCCGGCGACCTTGGGTAATCTGGGGGTCGTGCTCATGTTGTGTAAGCAAACCAAAGTTATAGGCAGCACCGGTCCTACACCTCTGTTCCGACTGACCACCACAGAACCACCACACACCACACACCACAGCCGGGGGCAGGACCCGGCGACCTTGGGTAATCCGGGGGTCGTGCTCATGTTGTGTAAACATACCAAAGTTATAAGCAGCACTTCTACTCCTACCTCTACTTCCTTCTTCTATTATAGGAAAAACCAAATAATAAATAACATTATTATGGTGTCGAAATTCATGTTCAATGACGAAACATATGTAACATTCTAAATATTTTAATATTTTAAAATATTAAATATTTTAAAAATCACAATTTATCATTAGAATGAGGTCATAAGGAGGATTTTTGGAGAACTTGGAGGACCTATGTTTAAAGGAGGACTGGAACAGTTTGATAACCGGTATAAAGCCAGCATTTACATGGGGGAGGGTGTAAATGGCCGGCCAAAAGCCAAATTAAATGAAGGGTCTCTATTGAACCCTGATGAAGTTTACACGAGGAGGCCGGCGAAGGTACCGGGGACCGCGGAGGAGCCGGGACGCCGGGACCAGTTCCACCGGTATAACGGCACCCGCACATCCCGTCCGCGGCGATCAGATGCACGGCCCGCTACCCGGCCGCAGCCTCCCATCGGCGACACCCTGGACCACTCCTGCTGCAGCTCTGGGGTACAGTGACTCTGGATTAAGTGACGTGAATCTATGTATTAGCGGAGTCAAAGACTCGTCGTCCGTCACTGTGCGAGTGCGTGTGTGACTGTGGCTGTGTAAAGTAACGTGATGACTAAAAAACTGTTACATTCACAATTTTCAAATTTTACACAAACGTTTGAAATAATGAATTAGTTTTTTTAATAAATAAAATAGTACAAGGAATATAGTAATACCTTGAAAATTAACAGGCCTCGATAACCAGTGTTGGCCACGACAACCAGAAACTAACCGAAAAGATGCCATATATTTGGAAAAAATCCGCTAAACTCTAAATATCAACTCTATAAACTCAAAACTCAACTCTAATCAACTCTATTAAAAAATTCTATATCAATTTTATTTTTAAAAAAATTATTGGTTTAGAGTCGGCGAGAATTGCGTTTACTAAACAATGGGATACAAATTAAGATATTATTTTATATATATTTATTTCATTTAAACACAATATTCGGTTACACAGCAGTTATAAATATTAATCTCTCTAGCTTAAAAGCTAACTGAGAGATCAGCTAATCACATAAGTTATAACAAGCGCTTCGATAAATTATATATATATAACAAATTAACTTATGAAAACTAATATAACAATCAAAACATATGCAAAGAAACTAAGAACAAAAGAAACTAGCGATTAGCCTAAATATGAGGCATATACATTTCCTGAAAAAGGTACATCAACTCCCGTTTAGTTAACGATTCTTCAATTATTTAGAAACGGTTTCATAATTATAACTGGTGGAAAACTCAAATTTACACGCGAAAAATGCCGAGGAAGTCAATTACTGCTGCTGCTCTGTGGCCGGATTCTTGTGGATACGATTAAGAGGATTCCCCTACCTACAGCAGTTTTCATTTTTCTGCGACACTACCGGAGACTTTTGGAACTTCGGCACCATAAAAGCCCATTTTAAATTGGTGCACTTTTCGCCGCGAAAGGCGGTGCAGGGGTAAACGCGGCGTCATTTAGCAAGTTCAATTCTAAAAATGATCTTTTTTTGGAAATACCATTGTAAAGATAAAGAGTTGTAGAGTGTTTATTGATTCTCCAAAATCGTTTATGCTCACTCATTAAAAAGATACCTGGCGTTAAAGTAAGTCAACTTCAACGAAATGTATCTTCAGAGTGCGCAAATATGAACGATTTTGGATTTGCAATAAACATTCTACAACTCTTTATCTTTGAAATACTATGTTAAATTAAATTTTATTTTGAAAACTGCAGGCGTTAAGTGACACCGCGCAGAGCGTGTTTTAGGCATATTTTGGCGTAGGTAGGGAACCCTCTTATGTAAAAGACATTGTGAGAACGTTTCCTCGATTTTAACGTTTTTTAAAATACCACGTCCTTTTCTTAACGTGTCCTTCATTGCACGTTAGCGACGAAGAACACAATATCGTTCTTAGTGACTTTATAAATAATTGAACAAATTAACATATTGTTAAAGGTACAGTCCAGGATCTGCAGACCCACGGAATGAAATGTTTCCTCCACTATTAGTCACGACCTTAAAAAGACAATTGCGGACCCATTACTTATACAACACGGTTACACAAACAAAAGCTTCTTCCTCTCATAATTCAACAAGCCCAGAAGCCGTTGAGTCGTTGAGTCACGAAGGAATGCGCCAGGGTTGTTATTCTAGTCACTGACTCGTCCACTAATTATTGGGCTATTGTCACTGAAACCGGTGCCGTTACTGGAGGTGTTGGTAATCGTTCTAGTGACACATACATGTAAAGGTAGCGAAGAAACTTAAAAACGGACACACAACAATTATGTTACTCAACAGACTAACCCCACTATTGTCTGAGTGGCACAGTGATGTGCTTCTTTAGGTAACGAGGTTAGGGTAGTGAGAGCATTAAACAAATTTTGGATGTTAAAAAAGCCCATAAATTTGTATCCAATTGCATATTGTATGAATATTGGTGTTTTAATAACAGAACTAAAGAGATAACTAATATGAAAACGATAGAGACAGTTTGTGAGCGAAAGAGAGCAACGTGCGCTCTCGCGGAGGAAGAAATTATATTTTTTAAGAATAAAAATAAGAGAAAGAATAATTTATTTTCTATTACATTACATTAGTTATGTTAGTTCTGACGGTTCTGAATTATACGAGCTGACCCACGAACTGATACGAGCAGCTGAAAAATGGGAAACCAACAAGTTTACTCTTCAGCCGCATATAAAAAGGATGCAGCCATAGAATTAATTACCCTGGTCCTAAGGAAAAATGGCGGAAGTTAACAATTGCCAGTCGAGTTGAAAAACCAGCAACCGATTATCGAACAAATTATAATCCTTTTAAAAATAGTCAGCTAGACTTTGGCGTTTTACGGGATGTTATTGCTGGTAAATGCTAGTAACTGGGACAGATAGCTTACTTGTACCTTAATGATTCTTAATATAATAATTATAATTGACTGTTAAGAGCCAAGTTTGCTGTAAGATAGTAAACATAGCTGTGCAATACATAGAATTTAGTAATTGAGTTCCAAATCGCCTCTCAGGGTCTAACCTGAAGTACACTCGTCAAAGTTCAGTTTTATTTAACAAATTGTTAACTGCGAAGCCACTAGAACTGACAAGAACATTATTCTAGTCACTGGCTCGTCACCCAATTATTGAGCTATTGGTACGTTGTGTAACAGGCACCGTTGCTCAGGTTACTGGTTATCGACACTGGAACAGTTACATGGGAACAGGACTGACTCACTGTGGAGCCGTTACACTCGATTCAGTATTCGATGAATCAATTTACGTGCTACAATCGACGATTAAATTATTCTCCTCAATAACCGATTATTTTCAATCGCCTGGTTTCATACTACAGCTTCTCCCGATTCCTCATAGCGATTATTAGAAATTGCTTAATCTAACGAATAATCGTAATAATTTGTTGATATACAAATTACCTTTTTAAATTATTTGAAATATTATTTATTTTAGTAGTTCTTTAATCACTGACCAGGCTATGTTATCCATGAAATGAATGGAAGGAACAGAATGAAAGACACTAAACTGCAAAGTATCGAGGAGGCAAACGAATAAAATAAATCGATCAATAAAAAAGATTACTAAATCGACTCTTAAAATAATCTGTTCGAAAAAGTTTGATTTTATAACTCAGTTACTGCATCAACCTTGGGATTCCTACCCCACTACTCATCGCAGTTTTAATTTTTCTGCGACTCTAGCGGCGACTTTTGGAACTGCCGCTCCATATGAGCCGATTTTAATTTTTGTATTTTATACGCGCAAGACAAAAAAAGTGTTATTTTGCGTTTCCAATTATTTAAAAAAATGTATTAGAATATACCAATAAAAAGGTAGAGTTATGAAGTGTTTATTACTTTTTCTAAATCGTTTACGTCCAATAATTTAAAGATAAATTACTCGGTAAAATATACCTGTCGTTGAAGTTGCTCAACGACTTAATATTCACTAATCTAAACACTGTTTTGAGGATAATTTATTTACCAAAGCGACATACAAAAGTTAAATATTTAACTTACTATGGATTTCCCGGACTCTTAACATACCTGAAACAAAACAACAAGAATTAGTTAGGACAGTGTAACACGTTAGTGAATATAATGTATCGGTGGAACCTGTCAAACTGTTATTGCAGAGCGTCGTTGTTTTAGGGAATGACAACACCGTTAAGCTACCGTACCACCAACAAACTAGTCAACTAACTATTAGTTCCGTTGAGGACTATAGATTGTTAACTATCGTTGATATTTGTAAATAATGTAAAAACAGAATTTCATACAAGAGCTGCAAAACTGCACGTTAAATTTTAATTTGTTTTGAACAGCGATTTGAATTGAAAGATTAACAGCCTTCTTTCAAGGTAACCAATAGGTCATGTAAAATAATGACGCAATTTAAAAATACAATTTAGGAATTGAATCGTTGTTTCATTAAATTTACAGTGTAAATCTCCTAACTCATTCATACTTATATACAAAGCATGAATTAGGCATAACCCATCAGAATAAATCAAACTACAATAAAACAAGATGTACATAACAGCCTTAACTTAATTGTCTACGCAAGAATTTTGTCAACTGTGGAAAGTAATAAATACCCCCGTTGCAGCAGACCTGCATACTCAGCGAATTTCAAATGCAAAACAACATATTTCAATCCAACATAGCGAGATTTGACATGTTTCGGTAAGCTTCATAAGAATAACATGGGGAATGAGTATGCAGGTTTGCTGCTACAGGTATGTTAAAACTGCGTAGTTTTAATTCAATATTTTGTAGGTCTGAACTAGAAGAAGCCATTTACCAAGTTTTATCAAGATATGTTGAGAAATAAGCGAGATATATAATTTTACTTATTTCCCATACGGTTAACATTGTCCATATTGGGACAACGTACTGTGTTTACCACTTTCAATATCTCGGTAACTAATAGACATAGAGCAGTGATTCAATATATTAAATTGTTTGTTTTTTTGAGCTGAATTCAATGGTGCCAACCAAAATTCGTAAAATTTTATTTTTCTATGTAAAAAACCCAAAACACCCATTTTTGGGGGGGTTTAACCCCCTTTACCCCCCCTTCCGGTGGTCCGATCGGGCTGGTTCACGAACTCGTCCGAATAATTACTACTTTACACATCCATGCCAAATTTCATTAAGATTGGGCCATTTTTACACGAGTTATCGTGCTTAAAGACACATAGATATATAGATATATATATAGATATATATATAGATATATATATATATTTATGAAAATGAACGAATAGTGTTTTTTACTTCTGGGGCCCCCAAAACGAAAAGTTATCATGGTCTCGGGCTTAGGTCTTACCATGAGTACTACGGTAACAGCTTCTTCCCTATAGGGGAAATTCGCTAAAAGTATACAATAGAGCACGTTCTGCGAATATTTTTCACTATCCAAAAATACAATTGAATATATTATTTCCACAAAATATTTACAAGAAAAAGTTTTTTTTAAACAATGGTTTGTGATGTAATAAATTGTCCTTTTACCGTTCTAATGCAAATAAATGATACTAAAATGTTCAATAATAGTAGATGAACGCAATCAAAATTCAAGGTTGATCATTTTCAGCCAATTCTGGCAAGGGCTTAAAAGTCCATAATCCATTTCTAATAGCACTTAAACAAATCAGGAATCCATTGCCGATGAATAAAATATATCTTTTATATTAATCAATCTGTTAGCTAAAATAAGTGATTCAAGTCATAATCAGCCGGTGCAACACTATCGCATAGTCAGAAATATGTACCCGGCCAAGTATTTTTAAATGTTTATATTTTTGTGTCTGTACGTCCTTAGTGTCATGGTGTAAGGATATGCTTGGTGTTACTGTGTGTATTTTAAATAGTAAACGAAACTACCTTCGAGAGAGAAGTAACTAAAAAGACGATCCAAAACAGAAAACCCGAAGATGTGCTTGCACTCAGCAGCATGAAACAGCTGTCGTTGTCTTACTCCACTTGATCAATTATTGACGATCAGGAATTTAAGCCATCTTTAAAACATGAGTTGTACATTATATCTCATCTATACCAAGAAAACCTAAGCGCGCACAGGTTACTCTACATATGTAGAAATCTTAAATGAAATCGGAGCGTTAAACTCAATCCATAACCATTATTCACACGCGGAGCGGGGCGATAGCAACCGGACAAAGAGAGTGTTGGAATATTTCGTGGCCTGCGGGGCCTTGGCAGGACCTTTCACCGCTAATGTTGAATTCCTCCCGTCCAGCGCGTTACCGCCAATGTACCGCCGAGTGTGATTAGGGCCAAAGTCGCCTGTCGCAACGTAGATATCACACGGCGTGTCGACCTTATGGCGTTTTATTACTGAGTGAATGTTGTAGTAAAATCATTTGGAAGGATATTAGGCCTACATTTTCGAGAGGACTGTGAGGGGACCTAAAATAAAGACAAAACTTTGCCTTGTTGAGCACAATAAAACTGTTCAATAAAAACTGCACATTTTTCCAGCTTGGGAAAAATTTATACTTCACTTAATTTTTGTGATTGCATAAGTTTTCAAATCTTAAGAATGGGTTTCCGAGCTACGGAGTTTTGGATTGTGTAAAATATAATTTTAAGCAATATATTTTGTACTTGTGTTTTGTTACTATTACATTGTCGTTTAAAGATAAAACAACTCGAGTCCTTATGACGAGATCTCGATCCTTTGAAGCTCACAAGCAAGATAATTTTATCTACCTTTTTCGTTAATTTTCATCAAAATGTTTAAGATAAAATGTCTGACTATACTACAAAGCAGCAAACTGCAAAAGTGTTTGTTTAGCAAGAACATTTGTTGGCTCTAACATTTGTGCATTAATTATACGCCAATTGAAAAATAAACTACGCGATAAAATTGCTATACCTAAACTATTCAACCTGATCAATTTTTTTCTCAAAATATTGCTAAAATGTAATCATTAAAAAAGTAAATTTTCAACTTAAATATAAAGCTTCATTTTCCGTCAAAATGCGGCCCATAGGCACAATCGAAGAGTTGTTACGATTGTTACGACCCACGGTCGACGCTAAAATACTTTAAGGATCACGACCAACACGTTCGTACGTAACAACGAGTGCGACAATTATAAAAAAACAAGGACAACAAAAAACACCAACTATTACGAAATACCGCGCCCACAAAACCGCGAGCGATAAAACCGCGGTCGGCCACGGTCCGCATAATCTCATGGTTTTCACACATAATCCGATTCCACGCTTTTCCGAACCCCGCGTCACGAGCGCATGCGCCAGCGTGTAGCGAGCTCGCGATCGACTCAATCGGTTGTTGTAAAAAACCGACTAGCCGATTGTTTTTCCTGGAGATATGCATTATCGCTTGATGCCTTAAAAAAGGCAACCATTTTCCCATGAGCGGAATTTTTGGGCTGGATTTTCTTAAAAAGAGGTCACCACTTTGGGTGAAGTCACTTTCCACACGATTTTCCTCTCGATTTAAAGACAGACGACCGATAAAACCGATCGAATATACGATTTTTTTCGGTCGGCTGCTTAACCGCTTCAACGTTGCACGCTAATAATGGTAGAGCGCTCATTTTACTTTGGAATTACCCTCTGCTCGATTTTTTTTGCGGCAAGCGCGCGACACGATTGCGAAACCGCGTAAAAACGCGCCTCTCGATTATCCTCGGTGAGGCTCCGGCGGGCGCTTGCACTCAGCGGAGCTTCTTTTGAACGTAGTTAATAGGACATTAAGCTCTAAAGTGAAATTGGTGTCGTCTTGTTAATAGGGGCCACGCGAGGTTGCTTTTTGTGTGATGTGCTGTATTGGAATGGATTTTAAACGACATAACGGTCGGTGCTAAAAGACAACTTAATTGTTCTAATAATAGCATGAGCAAAAACTTTCAGTAACGAAAATTAAATAGATTTCAGTCCATTCCCAAGAGTATGCACGCTCTAAAAAATGCAATAAATTACAGAAAACGGCCTTGTCACACAAGCAACCGCACACAACAGACGATTTAAAATCTAATGGATAAAGAATCAAAGTCCACAATCACTCAGTAAACAACTTTTGAACCAAACAATTGTAAAAAAAATCAACAAAACACACTGGCCGAATTCAAAACAAAATATCGTCCCGGTGTTGGTCAAAATGATTCAGTAAACGAAGTTTGAATCCTAACGTATGTAAAAAAAACACGTTGACTCAAATCACAATTTCGCCCCGTGTGATAGTAATTAAACACGACTGTAACGCCACTTCCGGACCGTTATCGCGGGCTGACCACGTTGACCTTTGTTCCCCGGCACTCGGCAGTCCCGGCACGACCGGAGGATGTGCGAACAAAACAAAGAGGCGGCGGAGACGACATAGCGTCACGTAGCGGCGTCACGTAGCGTCACGTCACGTAACGACACGTCACGATCGCTACCGGGGGTCAACGGTACACAGCCGACCCAGCTGACCGGCCGGCCACCTCACGACACCACAATGTATTGTATCGAATAATGGTTTGATGTACTGTATTCTCAAGTCCGTTTCTGTTCACTGCCTAGAATCAGCCATCAACGATATAGGTGTGTCATAATGACACAATTATTCTATCATATTTGCATACTAGAATTCATACTAAATTGACCCAAAATATGTTAACCTATTATTGGGAGCACCAAATAATGCGGGTAAGAGAGTGCGCTGTTGACGAAATTTTTGTTTATTATTTTTGTCTGGGCTGTTAATGAACAATAATCATTTAAAATAAAATAAACGAAAATTTAAACTTTAAAATTACTTAAAAATTTAAAAACGCCAAAAAATTTAGACGGATCAACAAAAACATATTTAATTATGCCATATCAACTGATGTTTAGCAGACGAATTAATAAGTTTACAGTTTTTGTCGCCCGTCTTATTTCGTATTTCCAATAACATCCGTCGTGTAATTAGATGGGCGTTTCAATTCTTCTTCAAATAAAGTTGTTGAGGAACATTCATCTGGAATAAAATTTTCCATCAGGAACAAAATCCTTATTACACCAGGTGACTGGCGGCGTCGAGTCCATGAGGGTGGCTGTTTCTTCTGCAACTTCTCCCGGTGCACCGGAATTGCGCACCAAGTTATAATCTCTAAAAGGGCTCTCCATCTATGCACCGGAATTACGCACTTGGCCCGGCAGGTACCTGAGTCCTCAGCGGCCGCCGTAATAGATCTGGAATGTGTGACTCATGTCACTCTTCTTTGCGCCCTTCCATACCACCGACCCTCTTGGACCAGAATCCGGGGAATAAGCGGGAGAGCATTCTTTACTGTTCAGTTTTAGTTGAAGAGGCAAACTATTAGCACAGTTAGCCCATGGTACCTTCTGTCTCGAGTCTATTTTAGTTGAGTGATTGGTTTTTAGGATTGCTAGCGGTAGTTTTCACTCTCTATTCAACAAGGAGTGCCTTTCGCCCCATCCAAATGCATATATTTAAACATACATATAATACATATTAAAAAAAACTTAAATGTAGGTATGCAGACAGACACTTATGTCCGGCTCAACACTTGCGATGCCCTCAAGAGCAGAAAGAAAACGTGTGAGAGAAGAGCCTTTCTTATAAACAAAATTTATAAGCTGAGTCAAAATGAAATTATACTACTAAATTTTAAAAAATGAGTTGAATATAAAAATGCACCCACTATTTAAGTTTAATGCTTGTTGATGAACTTGTTGTTATTAATTTTCACCCTTGCTTAATTAACCGAGAGATTTCTCGGAAGAATAAGTGTGCAATACCGGTGTGTCCAGGGGCTGTGTCTCGACCAAGTGCGCTATTCCGGTGACTACCTGAATTTTAGTGCGCAATTCCGGTGCGCCCACGTCTCCAGCCACCACTACGTCGACTAGCATCAGATCTCCTCATCTAACTTGATACAGATTGGTGATTTAGTGACGTTGCTCAGTGACCTAGTGTAACAGTGGACTAAATCAAAAATTGATTCCCATTTGTTGATTTAAAATTCAATACTTACAAATTTGCTCAATCCAAAAAGAGTATGTTTATGATAATCAGTTAAACTCGAAAAGTGTAAAAGTTACGAGTTATTACTAATTTGAATATATTCAAGGAATGATTGCAATATCAATCGTTTAACGCAGTTCCTCTTAATTAATTCAGTGTCAAAAGGCACCTCTCGATACAAAACACACTGATCATAAATTAAGACACCGAACAACTTAACAGAGTATTTTAAAGTGAACGTAAAACAATACGGTGTAGATCTAACGATAAACAGGACGTTTCACTTTGACCCGAACCCAGGGAATTTGAAGTGATGGGGTCGACGAGTAGTTTTTATTTCGAATCGATTATACATTACATAATACGTGGAATGGCGACCACCCAGGTAGGTATTTTTAGCCAAATACGAATGACAGATGGCAGAGTGTAGGATGATTGTGGCACGATATTGTATCCAGTTACTGACTAAAGCCAAAATGTTCCTTAGACAGGACTGTTAATTAATAGCCCAAAAGTTAACGTAACTGGCGGACTCATCCGAACCACGACTTCGCCGACTTCACTTGCGAACTGGTCTAATTATGAGGGTGGTCTTATGTATAAACTATTAATATTATTAATATGTATGAAATATTAATCACTAGTGCGGACGAAAATATATCCACTAGGGAACACCGCATCTACAAGCACACCGCATTATAACTATTCACAATTTGTGACCTCCAAGTAGCTGGATCACAGG
Organism: Flexamia atlantica; assembly: GCA_035578135.1. Taxonomy (NCBI): domain Eukaryota; kingdom Metazoa; phylum Arthropoda; class Insecta; order Hemiptera; family Cicadellidae; genus Flexamia; species Flexamia atlantica. Next base: position 29,334,475 of record JAQJVK010000008.1, on the reverse strand, counting down.
ACACGCCACCGTACAACAGACTGGTCGATGCATGACGCGGCAACAAATCGACAAGACTCTGGCAGAGGTCGGATGGCCGCTAGGAGAGGAGGCATTCTCGCTAGAGCACAATACATTTTTATTGTGTAGGGAAACGGTCGCTTTATCTCCTAGCGACCATCCAACTTATGCCAGAGTGTGAACGATCGTCTCAGCCAAACACAGGGCCTGGAGGACATGAGGACCGGAGGGCAGAGGACGACAGAACGACCATCACATCACCCGCGGCCTGGAGGACAGAAGGGCCGGAGGGCAGAGGACGACCAGCACATCACCCGCGGCCTGGAGGACAGGAGGGCCGGAGGGCAGAGGACGACCATCACATCACCCGCGGCCTGGAGGACAGGAGGGCCGGAGGGCAGAGGACGACCATCACATCACCCGCGGCCTGGAGGACAGGAGGGCCGGAGGGCAGAGGACGACCATCACATCACCCGCGGCCTGGAGGACAGGAGGGCCGGAGGGCAGAGGACGACCATCACATCACCCGCGGCCTGGAGGACATGAGGACCGGAGGGCAGAGGACGACCATCACATCACCCGCGGCCTGGGGACCGGAGGGCCGGAGGGCAGAGGACGACCATCACATCACCCGCGGCCTGGAGGACAGGAGGGCCGGAGGGCAGAGGACGACCATCACATCACCCGCAGCCTGGAGGACAGGAGGGCCGGAGGGCAGAGGACGACCATCACATCACCCGCGGCCTGGAGGACAGGAGGGCAGAGGACGACCATCACATCACCCGCGGCCTGGAGGACATGAGGACCGGAGGGCAGAGGACGACCATCACATCACCCGCGGCCTGGGGACCGGAGGGCAGAGGACGACCATCACATCACCCGCGGCCTGGAGGACAGGAGGGCCGGAGGGCAGAGGGCGACCATCACATCACCCGCGGCCAGGGGACCGGAGGGCAGAGGACGACCATCACATCACCCGCGGCCTGGGGACCGGAGGGCAGAGGACGACCACCACATCACCCGCGGCCTGGAGGACAGGAGGGCCGGAGGGCAGAGGACGACAGAACGACCATCACATCACCCGCGGCCTGGAGGACCGGAGGGCAGAGGACGACCATCACATCACCCGCGGCCTGGAGGACAGGAGGGCCGGAGGGCAGAGGACGACAGAACGACCATCACATCACCCGCGGCCTGGAGGACAGGAGGGCAGAGGACGACCATCACATCACCCGCGGCCTGGGGACCGGAGGGCAGAGGACGACTATCACATCACCCGCGGCCTGGAGGACAGGAGGGCGGAGGGCAGAGGACAACAGAACGACCGGCTGGCATTGGGAAAGTGTTGGCAGAAGTGGACCGACCGGTTGGCAAGGAGCCGGGCTGTAACGACCATATACAGCGACGACGCGGCGGACGCACCGCACTCCACGCATGCGTAGACGCCGCCGAGTTACGTCACACAACAGACTCTGCCACTGACGCGTATCGGGGCCACCGGGCCGGCCTTTTGCGAACATGTGAGCTTAAATCACCCTATCTACCTTTGTTTCCCAAGAAAATCCAAGTTTGGTCAAGTGTTATACCCGCAGATGCGTGTAGAATAAAGAAACACTGTTGGGAATTTTCCTCACGTAGCTGAGATTAAATTAATTATTGTTTGATATAAAAAGAAGGGGGAACTTGATTGATGTGTTTGCACGTAATTATATTTCATCCGGTGGTTAACCGCCTACCTTACATTGCAATGCACTCAGGTCATGTCTATATCGAGAAACTTGACTGATTGAAGTGCACTGAGAGATGATTTTATCTCGATTATTAAAGTTATAAATGTAACCCCATTTAAGAGAGGTCGTAATAATCTAATAAACAGCAACGGCTATTCCACCGTAATTTGAATAGGGCCTAGTTGAGTTACAGCCGAAGAAATTTTACTTAAATTATAGTCTGTACAGTTACCCACTCTCGCGCATTCTTTTTAGTTATTCATAATGAAGAGTCTTCCTTCAAATCCATATTTATAACTCATACTTTGTAGCTTATATTTTCTTTATCCTTTGTATATTATTGAGCAAACATACAATGTGCTGGTACGAAAAAATAACACAATAATTTGGAAATATTCTAATTATTTATGCATCGAACAAGCAAATATTGCCTACCCAAATCGCAAACACATCTTATCAACTAAATCCCTATCAGTAAAATTAATTTAAGACTGATCTAAATATTGATGTAACACAATAAAACAAAACCCCTTATAAAAGCGAGCCAGGAAATTATCGCGCATTTGCAGAGTGAAGAGATGGGCCGATAGCGGGGCTTCACTTTCACGTTATCAGAAGAAAGAGAGAGGAGATCAGAGTTGAACGTTGCACCCGCGTGGCCTTTATCACCGCATCTGCAGCTGATAAATGGGCGCGTTGCATAAGCCGACCGAGCGCCCCTCACCGCATACAGGCCGAGTCAAATAACTTGGCCCAGACCGTCCGTAAGCCCAATGGTAAAATATACAAATTATACAAATGGAAGGGTTGGACCAATTGATTTGACTCGACCAATGTCCTTGTCAAAATTTTGGTATTTTTTCATCACGCTAATTTTTACAATGCCTGACACCATTAGGTAGCTGAAATATGCGTGACAGTAAGGTTCAATATCAACAAAATAAAACTAAAAAAGGCAAATGAAAACCCCTACACTACACTCCTATGCGTGGCTGTTAAAAATTGGTCTGTGGTAAGTGTGAAACAAAACCTTAACTACAACTATGTTACCCTTTTCAACTTAGCGTGCTTTTATGAACATGAAGATATCATTAACATTAAACAGGGATTCTAAAATATTGTTGAGAAAACTTAAGTTAAAATTTTGATTATGCAAAAGGAATAAGCTTTAAAACTTAGGCCTACAACAGAAACAATAAAATATGCAACAACGATACGTTTTTAAGTATTTATACATAACAACATTAGGACATCGACAATTAATTGCGTAACTATGAAATATGTACAGTCTTAGCGGTAAGTAGAGAAAATATTTGTTTAGATAACCAGCCTATAATAGTATTGATGGCGAAATTTGTAACTCCCTAATGATTGGATTATCCAATTCAAATACCTATTAGAGCTTAATGTTGTTAAAGATTCAACTACGATAACGAATCAATTGATTTATTGGTGATTGTTACGAAGAATAAGGAAGGAATGGCTCTAGATATTTACTTCATCCTAACAAGGCAGCTGCACTCCGTAATGAAGGATTTCACATTTAGAAAAAAATAACATTAAACCTCAAACACTTTTCTGCAGCAATAATAAACAACAAACGATCGTAAAAAGGGAAAGCAACAACGAACAAAGAGGTAACTTTTATGCTTCATCAAAAGACAGCAACGATACCATTCCCGGTTCAACAAATTAAACACACCACTTTTTATTATGACCCCTGATTATTATTATGACCTAACCGTAATAAGTATCACCGTTGAATATATCCCTTGTAAGTGGCACAAACCTCCACTATTGTTAAACTAATCATGCCATCGACCCATGCGGGTGTTTTATTGAGTTAACAACAACAGCAGGATTTTATAGGGGACGGGGACGAGAGTGTAAATAATTTAAGATATGGGTCAGACAACACGAACTCTTGTGTCTAATGTAGATCAAACAACTATGGGATGCAAAAAACCGAAACTAAATTAATGTCACTCAATCAATTAAATCGTGGTCTTTAACGGTAGTAAAAGGTAGATACAAAATATAAAGAAAGGATTAAGCACTTTAGAGCATCGTTCGGTCAAGCAAGTTAAGGTTTTTACTATGCTTCTGTCATATAATGTGCCACAGTTTATAGACCGTCCTTGTCTTGTCTCCAGATAATGTCAGTAGCTTTTATTGGGAGTAATTTTAATTTCATTACACCATGAGAGTTTTTAGAAATGCATTGAAGGCGCATTGAATAGTCAAGAAAACCAAACTACATTATTTCATTAAGGATCTTCTCTGTCTTGCCTGCAAAAACTAAAATCCTGTAATCGTTGCTTGTATCACAGATTATAACCAGAATATAGTTGCATCCAAATTTACGAAGAGTGCGCTGACATAAGGGAAGAAATTTCAATTTCGGGGCTTGAATTGCTTATCCGGACTTAGGGGATATCCTCGTTGCAATTTATCCCCCCTCCCAACTTTCCAATCCGATTAAAAAAAATTCTACCAAATTTAAAGGATCTCGAATGTTAATTGTGGCTGTCAGGAGTTCGAAATCCCCTTAAGACAACGTATTGCGTTTAGTAAACTAACATTTTTAATTGTTTGTGTGCTATATCACTATGGAGGAGGGGTTACTTTTTTCTTCTTTGATAGTAAATATTATATATAGTATTATGTATAAATAACGTTTAGTACATCCGAGTCCGAAGTCTAAGAACCACTGAGCGGGTCGTGCCAACAACTAACAAACTATTCAAAAGGGCATCCTCAAATAAGCTGATGTATACAGCTTAAGCCGTGTAGCAGTAGTGTTGCCCATTCTCACGTCTCGGACACAACCATTGTCATGCTGATCCCGGCCTCCGCCCCAGCCTAATGTCCACTCCCTGTCAACAGCTGCATTCCCATTATTCTTGCTACGGGCGACCGCACTTAAGACAGATAAGTCAAAATTTGGTTCGTTTGTAAAATTAGAAAAATGACTCAAATTTTGATTTTTTGTTCGAGAAATTAATTTGTTTTACTGTATTGTAAACATTAATTTGCATTGATTATACTTCCCCAGAATATTAGGAGATTTATACTACCATAGATACTTGTCCTGATTGACGACCGGTTGACCAGCAATCACTGACTAAAGGGAATCAATACATTCCGCCCTCGGGGTATAAAAGAATAACCTGCCACCAAATATGAACTTCTATATATTTGACTTCGTACGCAGAAGGTTTTGTAATAAAGCCCTCAAAACCCGGACTGTCCGGGGAAACCAGGACGTCTGGTAATCCCTTTTAAAAATGCTCATGGTCCTTGGTCCTAAGTGGATTCAAACAGATTCAAACCCCTTCTTGTCCAACGAAACTGTGCAAAGACCCACTGCATTAATAACTGAAATAGTAAGGCCAAGATCGAACCTTGAAAATAAAACTAGGCCTACCAAGCGGTCGTTCCTTGCGTTTGAAATGCTTTATAAATAATTAAAGCCACACACGGGGCGAAGACGATAAAAACGCGGAATGAAAGAAAACCCGCGGCAAAACCAAGTGTCGGTTGTATCACGGGTTAGAGGGTCTGTGGAGCAAAACATGAGTTTACAAAGTCAAATGTGAAGTGTTCGATCATAGAAGGCGAGACTGAGAGATGTATTCGTCTAGGCAGGTGGCCGTCCACTCAATTACCACCAAGTCTCTGCAAAAACTGCATCCGACTTGGAAATATAATGCACTTGGACGGGAATGTAGCGAAAGGGATCCGCTTGGATTTCAGTACAAAATCATAAATACTCAGATATGTTTTAGAAATTGTATGTATATGATTGATAAGTAAAATATTTTTTATTTGGTTAATTAAATTCATTACCTTTGATATTCCTTGTTTTTCCAGTGTCTTACACACTGACCACCCCGGGTCCCCTAACTTTTGAGTCATCAAAGGCGACTTTTATGTAAACATTCAAGACAGATGTAAATAAAAAGGGAAAATACCTTGTTAATCTTATTTAACGTTTGCAGGAGACTATAATAAACCAGAAGCGTTCGAATAGACAAATGACGAAAACTATTTGGTCTAGTATCGAACCAAGTACAAAATTGTCGAGAGGAAATCCTGGGTCAAACCAACAGGCAAAACCGGCAAAACCGGTAGTACTGTCTCATATGTGAAAAAGGCTAATGACTTAAAAAGCAGTAATAAATAATTCCGGTAGGAAACATGGCTGAATTGTAACCTTTTTGAAATATTTATAGAAAAAATGTGAAAATTCTCTACATTTTAATAAAAAGACTAAAAATATTCATAAAATGTGGGCAGGCTGGATTGGTTTCGCCAACTTCTCACTCAAAACATTAAGTCCTTCTTAAGTTTCAATCTCATTAAGGGAGGGTTATTAACTAATTCGTAATTATCCTTCAAGCTAATGATTCCCAACCTATAATGGTTCCACATTAAATGAGCTCTCCTGGTAAGGTTGTTCTCGGCATCACGTGGCGAGGATTCTCAGTTTTCCCTTTAATTACATGTTGAAACTAGTTAAAATTGGCAATGTAAAACTTAAACATGAAGATATTACAACTAATCAGTGCGTTACATTATATCATCACATTACATTTGATTATTATTGATTATTGTCAACCGAAAGTGTTTAATACTTTTTATTCAATCTAAACTGAGTTAAAAATTATGTATAGCCTTATTCGTCATGTGTAACTTGGTTGCATCTATTAATATTTTTATTATTCACTCTATTAGCCTAGCGTTAACACGAATCTTACCAAAAAGGAATTTACATGTATAGGCTATCAAAACAACAAACTAAACCCTACACGGTCGAAAAGATTCCCACAGGAATAGGTAAAGTGGGGAAGTCTTTCGATGGTTTGCAAAAAAATGCGATGATAGGCTACTGATGTGCACTAACTGAAATACGATAAACAGGAACATAACATTATGTTTCATTATTTCATATTGACATTCACACTAAGCTCCGCCTATCAAAAATGTAATTATTTGCTCCACTTCATTTTGCCATATTTTTTCCAAACGACGGTTAGTCCCTAATAAAATGTTATTATACAGTTTACTGTCATCGCTTTCATTGAATTTTAAAATAATCAATATTTCTAGACTGTAAAACATAGCATAACAGGAATTAGCTACATGAACCTATACCAAAGTATACCATGATCTAATTAATCGTTATGTAAATAATCTTGTAAATTATTTTATTATACAGTGAATTGATTCGCAAAAATTGATTTTTGTCACAAACCATGTCAAATGAAGTTATGAATTCCCGGCATGCGTCGTTTCCAAGCCGCACTGCACACTTTTTCGCATGACAGAACGCCGGTTGCATAGAGGAATCTCAATAATCCAAGTGTAACAATGTTCCAATGATCCACGTGTGACAATGCTCCAGTTACATCCCTTTATAGAGTGCCTTGTTAACTTTCGATGAAAGCTACAGTTACAATACGCGTGTTTGCTGATAAAAACACACTCGTATTGTTTGCTTCCATGATTTTTCCCTTTACAGCCTATTAGAAACCTGATGTCACATCGGGACAGTTGTACTACTTGAGTCATGTTAAGTTAAGTATTTGAACAAGTTTTATGCATTTTTATCACAGTTTTACCAAGCAAGTAAGAAAACCTATGCACCCTAATGACTAATGAATTGTTTATAATCAAAATAAAGATAAATATGTAAATGAAACCCGGGTGTACCTAATTACATCACATAGTATAAAATATAATATGGCATTTCCTATATGTACGTTTCACTGAAATAACCAGCTTTCTCTGGGTTGATTAACATAATTTATATTGATTTTTAAATAGGTAGGCGATATGGCTTGTTATCTACGTAGTCCCTTTGAACATCTTATGAAAACCAACTATAATGAATAATACGTGGAGCAAAAGCACTCTCAATGAGCAGAACTCAAACGATTATTCTAATTACAAAAAAAATGAGGCACCGTAAAAGAACCGCATAGGCTCTTTATGCTTGGTAAAACATTTATCGCCACCTTATAGCCTGGAATAAATCTAATGAGACTGATAAGTTTGGAATCAATTGTAACTTCCAAACCTACACGTTATTCAAACTTTCTTTCAAATCAAAAGAGAAGGATTAGTTTAGAAGCAATGCAACTTCGAATCCGAGCTATGACTTTCATTCTTAATTGATTCCAACTCCAACGCCAGGGCGCGCCGGTCCTGACCCGCGCAACTCGCCAACGCGGCCCCGTGTGAACGTGTCAAGCGGCGCTGTAATCGCGTGCGGTAATTCATGCTAATTTCCACGAATGAATATTGAAGTCCTGTTAACGAACGGGCGACATCCGGCAGCGTATTACCATTGAATGTGTCGCCCGTCGCCCATCGCGTCGCACGCCTCTCAGCGCCGCCCCCTGCCTGGGTCCCTACATAAAACCTACTTACATGGCTGTATCCCTTTGCTCCAAGGTTAAGGGCATTTTCGAGGCATCTCTTCTGCTCCATGGGCCAGCAGGTAGAATTCAAAACCGCCCGAAACATCTCTTTTTATCCACGATATAGAGGCCTGCGCTTCTCTCCCCCAAGTTCTAAAATCTACCTGCTGACCCGTGGAGCAAAAGAGATGTTTCTAAAATGCCCCTTAACCGTAAAGCAAAAGGGACAAATGCACTTAAACCCTACCTCCTATATAGTCTCACATCCTAAACCCCACCTATTTCCTACCTAACGAACGAAGAACCTTCCTACCCCAACGAAGAACCTTCCTACAGCCCTATCTCGTCGTTAACTACCTTAATTAATTTAAACCCTACCTAAACCCCATCAACTACAACCTTCCTACAACCATAATTGGTTGTACAACACAAGTTTATAAAACAAGCACCATAGTGTAAACGCACCTAAACAACCCCACTTAGTCCTTTCCTACAACACTACCGAATCCCTACAACACTACCAAATCCCTACAATCCTACATAACCTACCTGATCCTACAACACTATCTCGTTCATTAACCTTCAGCGGTGCTGTACCCCACGTAGAACCTTCCTACAACCCTACCTAGTCCCTTCCCACAACTCTACGTAGTCCTTACCTCCGACGCTACCTAGTCACTACCTAAAACCTACCTTAACGCTTCCTATCTCCCACCTACAGTCCTCCCACATCCGCACCAAGTTTCTATCACAACCCAACCAAGTCCCTACCTATACCCCTACCTAGAACAATACAATACCTAAAACCCTAGCTAGTCAGGGTGTCAGGGCGGGGGAGACGCTGAAGTTGCCCTCACGATTGCCAACCCCTGGGGACCACGACCGCCCCTACAGCTGAATATTTCACACACCGCACACGTGGCAAAGCTCTCTCCGTTTCTTTTCTATTTTCTTTGGCGAACCTATGAAACGTTCAATATCCGCAAATAGTAGTAAAATATGTACTTTGAGTCGTGCTGCACACATAATAAAATTGATGCAGGTAAAACATTACGAGTAAACTCTTTTCTAATGAGACTTTCTTCACTTTTAGTGGGTGTATCAAAAGAGGTTTTGGCCGGGTTAAATGGATCCAATGTCTTTAAGATATCTTTAATACACTCTCATGACTAATAAATACGATATTACTAAATTATTCTGAGAATATCATCGTGTAAGCTACGAATCGAATTACAAATTCGTTGAAAGGGTTACCTCCCGTGAGCGGCGGGTGGGCTGAGCGGCGGGTGGGTTGAGCGGCGACTTTCAGGTACACGAGGGTCAGAAGTGATTAGCCAGTTTACAACCCTTCCTTTGAGCGGCGGATTCTTTGGTCACCCTCTTTCTCTACCTTCGCTTGCACACGTTACCACCGGCACTAATGTGTATTGGTGGTTTTGTTTCTTCCCATTTGCTATACATCGCACTGTATTATGGATTCGGACTCTGCTTAGGTTCCGTAAAATAAAATGAAGAACTAAATAGATTTACTGAAATATTGAAATTATGTGTGTAACTGCGGTTATAAGAATAACACGATAGATCACCCATAACTTAGAATGTTTAACTATGTTATATTAAATTGCATTTCATCAGGTTTAAGATAGTACTAGTAAACCCGTTATCGAGCAATTGTCACGTGTATTGACTGCTAGATAAAAACAATAATGGTACAGTATTCTAGGACAGAAGCAAAGACCACCGATACACATTAGTGCCAGTAGTAACGTGTTTAAGCGAAAGTTAAGAAAGAGGGTGACAAAAGAATCCGCCGCTCAAGGGAAGGGTTGAAAACCGGCTAATCACTTCTGACCCTCGTTTACCTGAGAGTCGCCGCTCAACCCACCCGCCGCTCAGCCCACCCGCCGCTCACGGGAAGTCACCGTTGAAAGGGCCTACTTAAACAAGTTAATCTTGTTTGTTACAAACTATAGCGATGGCTTGACGATGGGACCTTTAATTGGGCCTGGCAGTATGGCGTCGTGAAATGTGATAAAAAGGTTGGCCCAGTAGGAACAGTGAATAAGTTTTTCATTAAAATACTAAACATCCATTAAAACCAAACTGATAAAATAAACAATAATATTATCGTCAATGGATACTGATAAGTACTACACATAACGAAAAAATAACTGTGCAAATGCATTTAAAGTGTTGACAAACCTTCCTTTTACAGTAGTGGACAAAATGTATGTTGCCTATCAACAGAAGCTACAGACTGGGAATGCAAACAATTACTCCCGAGCACATCACAAACAGACCCCCAGCACCGATACTTTCCCCGGCCGACCTTGCGACTCACCTGACTTCTTGGTGATTTTCCTGTTCTTCTTGAGCGTGGACGGCGCCCGGTGGATGGTAGGCTTGACCAGGTACTTGACGTTCCTGCGCGCGGACTTCCTGCGCCGCACGGGCCGCCGCCCCGGCACCGGCGACGTCCCCAGCGGCGCGTACGTCTCGTCCTCCGTGTCGGCGTCGTTGTCGCTCAGATCCCTGAACTGAATGCGCCGCGACTCCCTCCCGTCGTCGCTGCTCACGTTGTCGGATATCTCGCCGGAAATGCACTCGTACAGCCCTTCGTCCTCGTCGTATCCGGGCTGCTTGAAGTCCTTCGGCGAGCAATAGTCGCGGATCTCCTGGACCTCGAGGCGCGCCTGCTTGCGCATCGTGTTCGGCTTCCGTTTCTCCGGGGGAACGAAAATCATCGGGTCCAACTTGAGGGATTTCAGAGACCTCGGAGGCCTGATGCTGACCACTTGGTACAGATCGCTGCGCGCTGTCCCACCGTGGGACTTTTTCTTGCCGAAATGACTCGACTTGGCGTTCAGTTTCCGACTGCTACTCCTCCGGATGGACCCCCGCTTAGGGGAGTCGATCCCGAGTTTGTAAGCGCCGCTAGTCCTTTTGAAATACCCGTCCCTACTGACACTCGGTTTGGGTTTGCTCGGTTTCTTCTTTCTAAAGAAGCCGCCACCCCCGCCGGAGCTGGGCGCGCCGAAGTCCGTCAGTCTGGGAATGGATATCGAAAACGAAAACCCCGAGTCTTTACTGGTACTCAACAGCTCGGTGGAGCCCCGAGAGGACATGGTCTTGCTGGTGGAGGTGGTCTGGGTGGTGGAGGACAGAGTCCTGCATATCGCGGAGGGGTTGGGCATGACGAAGGGCGTGGGAGACAGAGGACGGGAGGGGTAGTTGTGGAAGCGACGGGACCCGAGGGGTTTGTCGTCCCGCCTGTCTTTGAGCGCGCTCTCCAGCGAGTGGTGGGCCCGGCGTGCCGCGACGTCCGCGTCCACCGAGGACGACGACGGCCGGGGCAGCTCCAGGCTCCGGGGCGCGTTGGCCATGGCCAGCGGCGCGTCCATCCAGACCCGGCCCAGACTGACGCTCAGCGCGGAGTCACTGCGCTCCTCCTTGGGGTCCAGGACCTTGGCCGAGGGCGGCGGCGACATCCTGAACCTGCGGCGCACCGGCACGGGGGACTTCTCGAACCTGAGTATCTCCAGGGAGGAGTCGGCACTCGGCGCACTGTACTTCCTCCTGGGCGGCGGCGTGGGCGGCCGCTCCCGCCCGCCACTCTCATGATCCTCGGCTCTGATGCACTCTATCCACTGGCCGTACCCGATCACCACCGGCTCCGCCGTCTCACTGATGGTCGGCACCGCACACGCACTGGCTACACCCGCGCCCGCACTCGCACTGGCACCCTTCCCCGCCTTCAGGGGGTTCCGCCCCTTGCCGCCGCGGTCCAGATAATTCTTCCGGATGGAAATCCGTTTGAACGAATCACTCCTCTTGAACGAGGACTCGGCTCGGTCCTTCTTCTTCCGGCCGCCGACGAGCCGGCGCAGGTTCTCGAACGAGAGCGGCTTCATGGCGGCAGGCCTGCGCCCGGTGGCCGGGACGACGTCATCGCCCGTGGCTCGCAGTACACTGACTGGCGCGGGCAAGGCCGTCGCCGTCCCACCGCCGCATTCCTCCCTCTCTACCTCGCCTCTACCTCTACCTCTACCTCTGCGCCGCCGCAGTCATTTCACTTTTCGCTCCGTATGCCTTCCGTTGTACTCCGTCAAGTCACTTACACAACAAAGTTTGAATGGATAAACGAATTTTCTACAGAATACAGCTGAAAGGATTAAATTTGGACGAAGTAGACCCATAAGTAAATCCTCCAGGAGGACTAACTAAGGTGTTTAAAGTTAGGGCTTGCTGTAAAAACGAAACGTGTATAAATTTGATGGTAAATTATGGCTATTCAAAATGTTTTGTTAACAATTTAATATCACCTTACATGCAAACAATACTTCAAACGTTACAACTTGAACTATTATTATAGGCTAAATAACAAACAAGAGGAGGTTCATTAGTATAACTGAATATCAAGCAGATCAATTCTACTGAAATAGGATAATTAAATGAACGAGTAAAAAACTAGCTATACTACATTTTGAACGGATAAAATTATTTTTCAAGGGAAGACTACTGAAAGCATTAAACTTGCAGACCCATCTTGGGACTTAGCAACTTGGGACTTAGCAGAGCCATGAGTAAATAATAGGAGGAATAACTAAGATGTTTTTAAGTTACGGTAAAAACTAAACGTGTAATCTTGATGCATGATTTTTATGCCTATTTGAAAAGTATAGTTAAACATTTAAAATCACTACATGTTAGCACTATTCACTTCATCAATCGTTAAAACTTGTTCAATGAACATTAATTACAACAAGAAGTTTAGGAGTTAAATTGCAATCTATCAGATCAATTATACTAATGATGACTCAATAAACAAGCAATTTCAACGACTAAATAAACGAGTAAAGGAAAACGCCATTCTATTTAAAAAAAATTCTGCTGACAAATGCCCTAAATTCAAACAACATTTATTTTTATTTTTTTATGTCAATACTTTCAGCAACTCAAATTGAACATTATGATTTCAAAGATTTTGTAATAACATTTCAAGAATATATTATTTCCCTTTTTAAAAGATACCGGTTTAAACTAATACAAATCCTCTCCGAGTATAATTTCCATAGTCTCACGGATCTCCGTCAAATTAGCGGCCGCCTCGGAATATTTCCCCACCCGGGCCGTTGCCTCCAGAGTCGTCCGCATTCCCATTGCATAACCGAAACGAAAGGAAAGCATTCCCTAATCACACGACGCGGGGCTGAGATGCTGAGCTCGTTTAAACGCCGACACACCTCCGACCTCCAGCCAGACATGCGATGCTGTTAATTCGAAAAGACAAGGTCGCTATCTCCCATCTTCGGGGGCGGGAGCTTTTCATACGTCAAACAGACCCGAGACTCGGGACCACTCCTTCACGTTTTGAATTACCGGCCCCGAGCACCAGTCTCGCCACGTCGAGGGCCGAGCCCTCACAATGAGTTACTGCCCGGAGGCGACGGACGCCGGAGAACAGGAACAACTTCGGCGAAGTCTATTTCCGAATGTTGAAAATATGGGGGTCTAAGTTTTTGCTGGCCGAAGATTAACACAAAAATGTATTTGTTTATGTTTAAAATGAATATGTTGTTGACATATAAATTTTACGTGTTAATGTAACCCGGCAAGACCGATCTGATAAAATTCAAATTATTCCGAAATACAATGTCATTAAGTTACAAGCTTCATTTCATACGTGCGATATTAAAATTATCAATATGAAGGCTCAGAGTTGTAAACATTTTGGAAAATTATATATATAATTTTAGTACTCTTGTATCAGAAGTCTTAAAACAGTTCACAAGTTATTTGGTTTGAGGTCAGCAAATATTCTACATTTTAAAAGGTACAAGAAAGAGGGTGTTTTTTAACTCATAAATAAAAAGTAACAAAAACATAATCACAAAAAAGTTAAGTGTAAATATATTATGTAGGCCTATTGCTATAAAATTAAAAGATTAAAATCTGATTTTACTAAGAATGAATGTTATTGCAAAACAAAACAGCCGGTGTGATTCCAACTACCTCCAAATTTTCATCACGTAAGAGCGGAAGATACTCGAGAAGTCATTTTCGGACGCTCGAAATAAGAAGTCATACTTTAACAATTGGCATCCTCCGACCCTCTAATTTGCATCGGGCCCACCAATTCCCCCGTCAATTTCCCGAAGTAATCACTCCTCCGACCCAACTGGTTTTCATCAAACGCAACAGGTTACTCCTGGAGCGCAACTGGTTCCTCCTCTAGTGCAACTAGTTATACCTCAAACGCAAATAGTTACTCCTCAACATAACTGCTTGCACCTCATACTCAACTGGTTACTTTTCCAAATCAACTGGTTACTCCTCAAACGCAACTGCGGTTGCATCTCAAACGCAACTGGTTACACCAAAACGCGACTGGTTACTTTTCTAACTTGTTACTCCTCAAAGGCAGCTGATTTCTCCTAAAAAAGCAACGGGTTCCTTCACAAACTCAACTGGTTACCCCTCAAACGCAATTTATTATTTATCAAACGCAACTGGTCACCCACGCAAACAAACGCAAACACCCACTTCTCAAACTCAACTAGATACTCCCCAAACGCAAATACCCACTCCTCAAAGGCAAATACGAGTAGTAACTCTCCAAACACAAACACCCACTCCTAAAATGCAACTGGTGACTCCTCAATCATAACAGGGTACACCTCGAACGTAACAGATTTCTCCTCAAACGAACTGCTTCCTCGGCTCGATGGAAAACGTACACCGAAACCGACCGACTAACCGGTCGTCGCAACAATCAATTAAAGGGAGTTTAGCGGGATTGCTCGAGCCAGCGATAATGGTCGAGATGAAAGCATAAACAGAGGAGGGATCGTCCGATCCATCGGTCCATTGTCCGGCACGGGGGAGAGGGGATAGGGAGAAGAGAAGGAGGGGAACCCATCTTGATTAGGCGCGTCCAACCGGTTCTCCGACCACAATGGACGGACAAAGACAAAAAAGCCAAACTAGTTACACATCGTATAAAAGGCATGATGAAATTGGGCTCAAACATACGGAGTCTGGCCCGCGGCTCGGCTTTGTTCAGCGGCGAGGCGAGCGTGACTGATAGGGCGGGGAGCGGGTCGGCGGGGAGACTTCCACCATTGATATCTATCTGCTCGGCAGCGTCTACTTGATGGGGAGATGTAATAAAAAAAGAAGATTGAGGACAAACTCAGTGAACAGAACCGAGTGAAAGTGACGGAGAAAAATAATAGAAGTGTCAATTGCCGATTCGGGTGATATTGCCTTTAAAAATCAAGCAAGGTGTTATACATTTCGCCAGAAAAACTTATCGTATAAGAGAGACTTGAAATAGATAATTTTGTGACGCTCGATATTAAAAAGACGCTATATTTGGACACCTGATTCGACCTAAACTAGCCAGCGGCATGGCGAGAAATCCGTTATGTTTATTGTAGTCACAGCCAGTCCTTAATTCTTCCATCACGGCCACCGAGACACATCAATTTACCTTTTATTTTCCAATGGAAACGCAGACACATTACAGATTCCTACCAAACATTGAGTACCTTTTCCAAACCTAAGGTCGAAATTCAATCCTTCGTTAATGTTCTACCCATCTCCGAAGTAGATGTTTACCCCGAGTTCCCCGGTCAATTGTCCACATTACTCTTAAGCCTATTCCTCAAACCGAGTAGGAACTAACTTATATGCGTCTGCAATTTAATGTTTTAAATCAATTAAAGTACCTCAAGGAAATGAGAGTTTTTCGCAAATCTTCACACGGCGCTTGAAATCGCAACAGTTTCTAACAAGCGAATATCTCGGCGATTGAAACCGATGCTGGACGAGTCGATGATTGCCACTATCAATCGGGCGTTGCGGAGCGTGACGCTGCAGAGTGACGAGTGACGCGTGACGCGTGATGTAGTCACGTCTATCGGCGGTGGGAACTGGAGATGCGTCGCCCCGCAACGTGTAATCTCCGGCTACCGCGTGAAAACCGCCGCCTCGACCGCGAGCGAAAAAATCAATCGGCCCGACTTAAACCCACTTGTGTTTTTATCCCTGTCCAATCGTCTGTAAAAGGTTCCCGAGGAAAAAAGTTAATTTGAGATTGTTTAAAACCGCACCCACCACCACACGTAACACCTATCAGCTCACTAATTACAATAATACCGAAATAACACCAAAAAGTTCAGTAAAGTTTTCAATTGAATTTTATGTTATTTTGTCAACTAATTATGTATTGCCTTGTGGTTAGTATCATCATCATAATCAAGAAAGACTATACAATAAAATCAAAACGGCACCTGAGAATGTAGTAATTTGTATAGTTGGTGGCCTGGGCTTTCAAAAACTCAATTAATCTCATACGGCGTCTTATCTTGTATTTTTCTTGACCGGAAGAATATCAGCTCATAGAGACCCCATCACAACACACCCATACGCTGTGAAAAGATAGATCATTTGCTATACAGATATAAAAAAACTAAACTAAAAAATAATTTACAGGTTAACAAAAATTCAATAATCACGTTTAAATGCGGATTTTTTATATTTCCACTTACGCAATCCTATTACTGGTGTAGTAAATTGCAACTTGCTTCGGCAGATTCCAACTTACACTCCCTCTAGATCCGCCACACCTCCGCACTCCAGGTCCTGGACTCGCCGCCAGCACCGTGATAGCCATCCGCGGGCGAGGTCGGTGATTTACGGTTCTGACCGGGGGTCGCCGTATCCACCGTCGCGTCGTCTCCGCCAGATGTTTATTGTACCAACCGCTTCAGCCCAATGACAAAGTGCCGCGGGAGTTATCTGCTTGCTACATGCGAAAGGCCAGTTATTGTGATCGTATAGGCAACTTGGTAAATGGCTTCTTCTAGTTTAGTTCTACTACATTCTAAAATAATATTACCCAGTTTTAACATACCTGTTGCAGTAAACCTGCAAACTCATTTCCCATGTTATTCTTCTGGAGCTTTAAAAAACCATGTCATATCTCGCTATGAAGGATTGAAATAGATGGCCTTTTGCATTTGAAATTTGCTGAGTATGCTCGTTTGCTGCAACGGAGGTATTAATATATTTTATCAAGATTCACCACTTGGAATCTTAAAAAAAGGAATTGCTAGATTGTTTGTGAGCTAGTGTGCAAAGTTTTCACTGAGAGACTTATTTTTGCTAGCGAAAAGTCAAAGAAACGTTGTCAAAGAAAACTCTGTGTCTACCATATTTTTATTAAGCGTAGCAATTTACACATCCCACCCCTTACTGACCCATTCATGAATAGAAACGATATCCTGGCTTCTCCAAAACCACGACCTACATCTCAACATCAATCTAGTCCAGATCCAGCTGGGACGCGAACACCAATAAACACCAATCGGTTGCAACTAGTCAGTGACCAGTGACCAACCGGTGACGAAACCCCGCCACCCCGCTGACCCCGCCTTGCGTCACCGTTACACTGTGACTGTGATAAGTGACATTTGTGTCCACGTCACCGCCGCGCCGCACCCCGACTGTTGCAGCCTGACCTCGCGCAACGCAACCCGCCCGCCGCCGCGAAATTGGTCCTTTGTCACCGGATAAATCAACTGATGGAGTAATTAATTTCAACACCGCGAAACGTTGTTCGTACAACCTTCTCGCTTGTTAATTGATAACTGATAACACTATGTAGAGTACAATCGAAACATTAATTTTGTATGTTTAATCATTGAGTGAGTTAGTCTAAAAGTATTTCTTCACATAACGCAAGTGACACTGACTTATGATACAGATTAAAATATTTTGTTCAAGATTATATTAAAAGTAGGTAAGGCTTTACAGGGTACTGATAATGTTAAATTTTCACTTTCATTGTCCACACAGTCTGTTTTCTCTACAAAGAATCCTTTTTTCAAACAATCACTAAACTAATATTGATTAAAAGATCTTTATTTTGTTATTTTAATAGAAAAACTATATGTGGAGGTAAGCTAAATCGCCGAGAATGTAAGCGGAAGTAAGAACATGTATTATATCTGGCAAAATCATACAACATGCATTATCACATTTTCCGCCATAAACCAAACAAGGAGATGTATCCAGGTCAATGCTGATAACACAGCCTAATGACCTGGAGTCGATGCTAAATGACCCAGAATGACCGCGCTTTTTATACCTCCCTTGCATTTCCATGACCTTTAAAACTCCTCGTATAATATGTATTAAACATCGAAAACAAAAAAAACTATCAAAACTTCCTTTAATACACAATCAATGAATAAAACATGAGTTGTTTATCTTCATCGTATTTTTAAGAAATTCATGTATTCTTCCGATTATATTATCAATTTTTTGTCTTTATTTAAATCTGTATAAAATGAATAATTTGGGGGACAAACATAAAAATGATTCTCAATGACTCGTCAAGTTGTATTTTGCTCAAAAAAGTGTCAAAAAAGACGGCCCTAGGTACTGCTTAACATATGTAAAATTCCAAATAAGTAATAAAATATGAAATTCAATCAGGTTAAAAGTAATTGGATATTTTAAAGTTATCATTTTTTTATGAATAATCAGATAAAAAGCTTGATTTCCAAGACATACCATTAATAATGGAGGAAAGTTTACCATTGTGTCAGAGAGGAAACGAATAAACCCCTTTATAAATGCAGGGGGAAACGTTTCCAGCAATAAGCCTTATCTCGGCACCTGACTGTCCCTTTGTAACTGGGTCAATAGTGTCAAGCATTGTTCAGGGATAGTGAAATATTAGTATTGGGTCATGTGATTGTGACCAGTGCTTTGGAAGAAAGAAAGAATTAATTTCTCCAATGACATTTCATTACATTCTTGTTCATAACTACAAATAAAAAAGGTACAAATGGTACAATTGTAATTAAATTCATTTTAAGATGCCAAGACCTTTCGAGATGTAACATAAAAATAATTATTCCTCCAAGGAAGTCGTGTTATTAAAATATGTTTTTCATCACTCTGTATACGAAAATTGCCCGCTACCGTACAGCTGAGATCTACGAAAACCCTAGATTTCCTTACATCAAAACAAATAATGATCAGCGGATTTTTCAGTGCCCAAACATTGCTGCATTTCCGTAGCCAAACAAACTATTTCCGTACCCAAACAAACGAAGTTCCAATTTTGACAGTTCAACCAGCTGACTCTAAACTAAAATCATCTAAAATAGATAGTTCAGCCGTATTGTGTTTGCTTATAGAAAAATGACTAAATTATGAAATGTTGGATGATTTTTTTATAAGTTTGGTTACTTATTTGCATCGTGATGAAAAGTACTGTTCTCAACTCGTCACAAAAATGAAGTAAAAATAATAACAAATCCCGCTTTACAAGAGTTGAAAATACATAAGAAAATATGTTATGAAAATAAAAAAGAACCGAAGAGTTTTGTTCAAATAGAAAATTGATTTCCAAGAAATGTCTTTGATCATCAACAAATAGATTTAAAACTTTTCGAATCAAAGCGAGGAAATAATTCTCCTCAAACTAGTTTCTTTGCCAGTAAACGTATGGATTGATTCAATTGCTTGTAGGTTATTCAAGAGGAGTTCGGTACATAGTGTATCTGGAGTAAACACAGTTTTTTGTCAGCAAAGCCGTTATTGGAATGTGAATGCCATTGCAAGCAAAGGTGCGACAGTGATCTAATTTAAAATAAGCAATTCATTGCATGACACAAAATATTTTCGTTTTATATATGGCATCATGTAACAAAAAGTATTAAACTGATTGCACAACTTACAGTTAACATAGGGATTTATCGTTAAGTAGAAGGTCTACAACCAATGTGTAAATAATTATGCACCACTAAACTACCAAAGAAACAGAGTTCTGTGGGAAAGAATTTGTTCTCCGTTTTACTCGTCTGTTTACCCAGGATCAGAAAGGATTGCCGGAATCTACAATATATCTTCTGGATCTTTCAACAACGTCACATGTTTCAGCTACAGTGGCAGCAACATAGCAACACAGTAAGAAGGCACAAGGATCACGTCTCAAAGTAGCGGCGATGGTATTGGCTGTGGTCAGAGCTGATAGGGCCACTGAGAGGTGAGAGGATGGTCCAGTGACCCCGCACTCTACACATCCGAGGGCGCTGGCGACCCGACGATCCACACAGTGTGTCAAACCGCAGGGAACACGCATCCAACAATAACTGCACATCCGGGTCCGCAAGTGCCCCAACATTACTGTGGTCTTGTTAGGGGCTCAATCCCCATTCTTGCGTCTGCCTCGAAGACTTATCCTGATAATTCCTTTGCGTCGAGAAATGGCGCTGAAAAAGTTAAAATAACACTTCCTGCAGCATAGAGCTTTAATCACTAAGTTTTGTAGATGTCTTTAAATTTAAACTTGTAAATGGATAAATTCTTATTTGTTTGAACGTCAAAAAGTGGCACTGAAGAGTTAAATTTAATTTTACTGGTGCAATAGGAACCTTATCCACAAGGTATTGAGCCTATTAAACTTCAATGTACATATGGGGAAATTCACATTAGTTTTAACGTCAAATCGGCGTGTTTAAATATCACGGTTTAATCCACAAACTAACAATCAAAAACAACGTAACTAACATAAAATAAAAAACAATAAAAAACAACGTAACTAACATAAGGCAGGTTAAATATTACTCTATAAGACTGACTGAACTAAAACAGTAATAAATCATCAAATAGTTACCCAGATCGATATTTTTAGATTGTTGCTAATTCGATAACCTTATCATCAAAGATAAAATTACCATTGACATTACCTTCGTTTGAATTTTTTGAATTGTTATCAATTTTATGACATACAATAATTCTTTTTCAAGATCTATTTCTCATTACTTTGGTACAAACAGATGTACAAGGAAATATAGGATGTAATTCCATGTTATATTAAGACGCGATGTAAATAATAAATAAGCGAATTTGGGTGATTCTCTGTGGGACGAAATCCCAAATCCTGAATTTAACACTGATCTTGCAGGACAAGCGGGGATAAACTGAAAACGCATCAAGACTACTAGAATCCCTCCGCGACATAACATAGGATAAACCCAGGACCTCCGAGAGACCTCCTTGCTAGAGGATAATTCCCAACAGACGACAGGGGATGGCTATACAATATCGACTTTCCGGAAGTATAGATATGTTAGTTCCGATATATCGATATTTTGATTTCGATAAAATCGGTCAATCGATATATTCGGTCCGATTAATCCAAAAGGGTTAAAAGTTTAAGTTATACCAGCTGATTTCTTAAACTTTATATATAGATAGAAAGGAGTATGTGACTTTTACTGGAGGTAAATATCTGCATGTAACATTATTTTGGTTTTGAAAGAGGACAAAATCTTTCCTGGTTAGTTTACGGGAATTTGAGTTTTATGGATACGGTCACAGCACTGATTAAAAATGTGTACGGAACAATATTTTGCGTTTTCAATAGGACAAATCTTTCCTAGTTAGCTTGAGGGATTAAGCAAATCTGTGATCGTTAATATGTCTTCTTATTTGCCAGACCTGTCGTTTCGATACATGTAATGCATCGATATTTTAATCTCTATCGAGTGTATATCCATATCTCTATCGAGTTTATCTCCGATATGTCGAATGTATAGATTCGATATATCGATGCGATATTCTAGAAATTCTTCCTATCCCAGCAGACGGGGACACCAGGACACCTCGGCGTGCGGATAAGCCGGACAGCGACGCGGGTTAAGCCCGACAGTTATGAGAGTTAAGCCGGACAGTTATGGGGCTAACAAGCCGGCTTTGCAAGTCAATGGGCTGCGACTTAGCAATCCACCCGGCCTGGACCTGGCGGTGGTGATGAGACCGCGATCTCCCACTCAGGCTGCTTATCTACTGCCGGGGCCGGCCCCGGCTCCACCGCATCGAAATTCAATTTTACTAGTCCTGGAAATCCCGGTTAAGCCACTCATATAAAATGTAATTACATAACACATAATAGTATTTGTCCGATACCTACAAACATTCAGGCAATGTAAAGTTGTTAATTCATAATTTTTCCTCTTGCGACTGTTAAGCGATATAATTACGAGTCGGAAGGTAAGTTATGGTAAAAAGTTGAGTAAGGTAGTGGACGAAAACGCAGGTAGTAAGGTAGAGTAAGGTAGTTCGTCTGATGGTAGTATTATTATTAGACCGGAGAAAGAAATCACTCCACAAACAAGGGAGTTAACGAGAGCTTAATTAAATATTTCACATCATACTACACAGAAACACTCAGAAACAGCTGTTCTCTGAACCCTATTGCTGGCTTAAAATATGCTTTTTGACGATAGCTGCACGGTAAATGTATCATGCACTTATGGTTAGAAACGCATATAAGTAAACAGCTGATTACAACAATACCACGTTGAATTTTTGTTTATTATTGGTATTAGAGGTTAAGTTTGCAAAATTGAGAAACGTAGTGGTTTATGTAAAACATTTTATGATAAGAAATTTGTTTTTTTTTTGTGTAGATGTGTTACTTTTTTCTGTGTACTATTGTGTAGAGTATCTACGTGGCTCGCCCATTTAAAACCATTACTTACCGGGCTAGATGTAACAGTACAATACCTTTACTATATGCCAACACACAGAATCAAGTGTTACTGCCAGGGATTTGAAACCAACGACACTGAGTATAATAACAGGTAGGGGCAACGGTTGGCTGGAGGTGCCAATAACCAGTGGCCAACCTCGTCCACCGGATATTGACAGCTCGCCACCTCCGCCCCAAACACCACACACGGGCTCTGACAATGTTTGATTTGTGTGCCGCGACATGTGTCAAAACGTCAACCACTGCGGCACCGTAGTTATTTACAATAAAATAGGGAGGGAAATATATTTATCTAAGAATATGTTTGAAAGAGGATTTGATTTACAATCGAATAGTCATCAGACGTGAATTCGATTTCCTAATAAAGAAAGGTGTTAAACTACATAAGATGCCACTCTTATTTATTTTGCAAACTTCAAAGTAAATTTAAGGGAATTGTGTTTTGGATGATGAACCTTATTACTTTACCATATAAGACGCGGACCACTAGTAAGGGGTATTGTTAAGGCGAATGTGAGTGGAAGGTAAGATGACTTTAGCACGATATTGCAGTTTTGTTAATGTCTAGGGCCGAAATGTTCCTTTGTTTCCCTAAGAAAGGATTCAAGACATGGACATATTGCTAGAGACAATTATTGGGAACTGATTTGTATAAGGAGCGGCCCAATTTATGAAGGTAGCTGCGTAAAGTTTAGAACCTCCATCAAATGCTCTTGGAGGTTCTTTCGATATCAAATGTAACTAACACAAAAATTTAAAATGTAAAGTATATTCTTCCTACTTTTGTCATCGTTGCATAGTCAAGATCTGTTAAATTTCCAAGGTAGACCAAATCATCACATGTCACCTCTTATCACGTTTATATTGGTGTACGTATATAGAAGTTGATATTAGTTTCCTCACACCGCAAGGATGTGCGGGTGGGAACCACCTTGACCCCCGTCGTTCCCGTTAGTCGCTCGACCAACGCCTCTCACGGTTACAACATACAGTAGTCACAATGTTACGGTTACAACATCGAAGCTTACAGAATATTTATCGCCAGCTACAACGACAGCCGGACAGAACTCTAATTGTGGAACTATTCAATACTTAAACTATCAATCAATAAAATGAGTTAACTTTTTCATTATCTTTAATCCTCCTTCGTATTAACTTCACATTCTCCTGATCCGAAAATTTGAAATTGAATAGAACAAAGGACAATCGTGATTTATATATTTACCTGAATTTTCTCTATTCACAACATTTAGCTTTATTGTTGTTATTGAGATTCTGAACCGGAGATATGTCGTAATATAAAAATGTTTTGATTTGCTTCCTGAAAAAAATCTGTTAATGAACTAAAACTGTTTGATGGGGTTGCATGCCCGGTGAAAAAAACTACTGAGTTGCAGCCAGCCCGATGAATAATTTTTTACAGCAAAATTGCCTTCGGTGCCTTACTAGTTGTTACGTTGTACCAAGAACCTTGGTGAGTTCAAACTCGTGATTCCGACTACGAGTCTGCAGGAGGATTACACACATAAAAGCATACAGTATAGCCGTTAAATCTGCAGTAACAACTTAGAGACTATTCCTGCACATCATTTTCGGTCTTATAACGATAAAATTATTGCTTTACAAATTACAATTCGACACAGTAGAAACTCGATAATATAACTTAGAGATTATTTCTCCACATCATTCTCGGTCTTAAAACGATAAAATGAATGCTTTGCAAATTAAAATTCGAGACAGTAGAAACTCGATAATAGAATCTGAAGGGGATTTTATAAATAGAATTAACATCAAGGGACTCTTCTTATTGAGGTTCGCCTTAACAAAACATTAAGGGTCGTATGACATTAGTCTTCATTAGTGCAATATTTCAGGTGAAACACAAAAACATCTGAAACATTTCAGCAACTTACCGCGGAACGATGAATTTCATTGGGGCCTTGATTTTGCCTTTTTTGCTGAAAAATTTCGCGACATTTTTTAATATATATATTTAAAACGGTTTCGTGAATGTTGCACGAAACCAAATTGCACTAGTGTCATATAAAGCTGAGTGTCATTACGATTTTAACAGGACTTGAAAATTGCACTTGTTATCGAGGTTTTTGTTTTACGTGTCCCTCTTATCAAGGTTCAGCTGTATTAATGAATTTTAGAACAAAAAACCAAATATAAATATGTGAGGGTACAAAGTAAAACCAGCAGTCGTCTTGACCGACGTGTCATAAAAAAGTTAAATTTTCTTATAACAAAGAGAGAAACGCAGTATTTTAAGCGCACTGTCAGGCAAGTGGGGGTCCGAGGTCGGCTGCAGCGGCGCCACCCCGCGCCCTCCCGTCCGCGGACCTTCGCGGCGCCCACGGCGGCCTCGGCACATCCGTCCCGCCCGGCTTCCGCCTCACGCCGACCGGAGTCCATCAGTGCAGGGTGTACGCGCTGTACGCTCCACAAGGTAAAACAAACATAATGCAAAATCTGTCAAAATCCTTGGACATTTCCAAGGAAGAGGTACCAGATCTTTCGTCTCAAAACGACTGGGAGTCCATCATAGGTTGTCAACGGTGTAGGGCAGGGTGTACGCTTCAGACGGTAAAACAAACATGTTGATCGTGATGCAAAATCTGTACGGCCACCATACCAGGCGACATTTCCAAGGAAGAGGTACCCGATCTTTCGTCTCAAAGCCGACCAGGAGTCCCTCACAGGTTGTCAACGGTGTAGGGCAGGGTGAACGCGCTGTATGCTCCAGAAGGTTTAAAACAAACATGATGATCGTGATGCAAAATCTGTACGACCATACCAGGCGACATTTCCTGGTAGATACCCGATCTTTCGTCTCAAAACCGACCAGGAGTCCATTATGTGGTCTACGGTGTGGGGCAGAGTACGCGCTGTACGCTCCAGAAGGTAAAACAAACATGATTATCGTGTTGCAAAATATGTACGACCACCATTCAAGCCAACATTTCCTGGTAGGTTTTCGATCTTTCGTCTCAAAACCGACCGGAGGCCATCACGATTGTTAACTGTGTAGGGCAGAGTGTACGCGCTGTATGCTCCAGAAGGTAAAACAAACATGATGATCGTAATGAAAAATCTGTACGACCACCATACCAGGCATTTCCAAGGAAGAGGTACCCGATCTTTCGTCTCAAAACCGACCAGGAATCTATCATGAGTAGTCAACGGCATAGGGTGTGCGCGCTGTGTACGCTTTCAAGGGGAAAATAAATCATACGATGTTGCAACGTTTGTACGTCCACAATAATATACCCCGCAACAATTCCAAGGAAAAGGTACCCGAGCTTCGAAATCGACCGGGAAGAACTCCATGGGTTGTGAAGGGTATACATGCTGTGTCCACTTCCAAGGGTGTAGAAATGATACGATCGTGCAAAATCTGTACGTTCTCACGTCCATACCACTTGGTAGGGCTACGAGTTTTCTTGAACTGGTCATCCAATTATAGTTTAAGCTAGGGAATTTATTGCGAACTCAAAATGTTGAGGTTTTGTTAATGAAAACTAATGTTTTGGAAAAAACTAATTGTTTAGGATTAGCAATTTGCCATTTTTTAAATTAATACGAATGGGAGCACTAAGCGAGTTAACTAATGTCAAGGGATTAAAATTTATTCGGTCATCACAATAATCTGAACAATCTTTCAGCTATGCGTTTATTCTTGAATGTCGGTATATGAAGAAAGTGTTTTGTTCAACCTTTATCACGTTATGCACATTAAAATGTATATGCAAAAGTAAAAAGATATTTACATTCGTAATATGATTTGGAAATGCTATATACATTTTAAATTAATCTTGAGTAAAAAAACTATGAAGTTTTTCATAAAACTACCCACAAAAATAAATGAATAAATGAAAAGTAAGCATAAAAATGCTCATCGCTTACCCAAACCAGTTGGCTCTTATCACATTGATCAACTCTTTTGTTTACCTGAAAAGAAAAGAAATATTTCAATAACGAAAAAGAGCATTTAAAACTAATCCATCGTACATTTAACATGCAACACATGATAAAACAGTTCTCGACAGATATAAATGGGAGGAGCGCTCAGCGGCTGTCAATAAACAAATCCAATTTCCGCCAAACCCGAGAGTTTTATGTTCTCATGATTGTTGCATCGGGTCGGATAACTCAGTCCGGATAATCCTGTTGTCCGGATAATGAGGATTACGCAGTCCCGCCACTGCGTTGGGCGACGTCACTAAACCATACATTGTGATGTCTCACGTCACATTTGCGTCGGTTAGAACACGTACCACCTCTACGTTTCGACATTTCACACATTTCGATGTGTGAAACATGTGTCCTCCATTTTCCAGCACTAATCGGAGGTAGGTATCAGCGACTACATAGTACAAAATATGAATGGTAAAAATGAACTCAGTCACATGTTTTACTGCAGTAAGGAGTGAAAACTAAACCTTAATATAATTGGTTGAATGTCATAAGCAGCAAACTATCTCTAGTATAAACAGGCTAATAGCAAGTTTAGTCTTACTTTACTTTAACATAAACAGGTGATTAGTATATAAAATTTCTTGAACATACCCCACTTTCGTATAATTATAACAAATAAATGTTAAAGTGATATTTTGTTAATTTATCGGTATCAGATGCACCGTAAGATGATCGGTCATGTTTTGAATACATTTTGATTGATGGCAAGGATGACAAAATATTCCAGGCATTAAATTCAAGATAGAACTACCTGGAAGAAATTTTCAAATCTAATGAGATTTCTTAACCGTGTCAACACTTAGTAGGCCTTATTATGAGTAACTACTGTAATGAAAACGATTCAAATAAAATTGTTGGTAAATTCAAGTGTCTATTATGTAATTTATGCAAACTGCGGATTATCTAAAATGTAGATCTCTTCTTCATTCAAATCTGTTACTATATACAAGTTACAGTTTAAAGTAGTAAATAAAATATTAGATTTTATGAGAGTACGTTAAATTTTACTACAAAAAGTAAAATATTTAAAAATATAGGCGAGGAAATGCTTCACTTATTCAACTTTTCTCCGTAACGGGCAAACAAACTTTACAAATCCAGTTCTTTATTCCATCTCAAAGTATCTCCACTGCGAGCACAATACCGGCGAAGTTGGCAGTCGGAGAGTTAGTGGCGGTGAGCTCCATTCGACCTCTTACATTTACATAAACGACGGCGAAATTGTAGCCTTCCACTGAC
This sequence comes from Flexamia atlantica, assembly GCA_035578135.1. Classification (NCBI taxonomy): domain Eukaryota; kingdom Metazoa; phylum Arthropoda; class Insecta; order Hemiptera; family Cicadellidae; genus Flexamia; species Flexamia atlantica. The sequence continues at coordinate 29,306,525 of JAQJVK010000008.1, read as the reverse complement.
GCTATCTCCCGACCCACGGCGCGGCTGCCGGTCAGAGCCACTTAGCTCCGCAGCGATTCCTCCTTGTTAAACCACCAAGTGTTGAATTAAAAGATCGAATTATATGTTTTTTCAATTTTTTATTTATTTACAGCATTTGCAATAAGCAGTGATTGTTGCAAGAAGGGGTGTAGCACAATGAAGAGGCATATTATCAAAACAAATACAAACCACCATGATGATACAGGAGTCACTTAATGCTACAGGTTAGACCAATTACCAAATAGTAGTCTCATTATGTAACTTACGGGATTCGAACATCAGCTCATTGTTCTAGTAAGATTTATGTTTTAAGTTTTTTTATGTGCCCAACCTTAAAGTGAGTAAACTTTCCGTCATAAGTGAAAGTGCGATTAGTTTGATATTAATCTGGGGGGATGTGTTCCATTTTATTGGTCGAAGATAAAGTAGTATACGCAGTAGTGGCTTGATTGTATGTAGCCTTCAAGCCACTCGTTAGGTGTTAAGTATTGCACTTACATGTCACTCGGAGCGTTCTTAATGCAATCGTTGCATATTACTCACGGCGAACTCCTTTTACAAGATTGATACGGTACAAAGGTTGCTACATGCACAAACTACGGGCAAAGGTTTCGAAATGCAAACAAGAACAAACGTATTTAGCAAGTTATATCTAGTTAAATCTAGATATATATATATATATATATATATATATATATATAGTTTACAGTGAAATTTAGGCTTTTATATATTCATCGTTTATATGTAAGGAACATTTTAAGTAGGCCTAAGTATTTACAAAAAACAACAATATTACAAATCTTGTTAAATGGGGTGGTGATGGAAGAATGAGGCATTTGATGGCATATTTGCTGATTCTATAAGTACAAAAACATATGGGTAATTTTATGAATGCAACACAACTATGAATGCTGTCATTTAGCTGAATAAGCAGTTTTAGTTGGGTATCTCCAAATCAATAGGGGTGCCAAGTGCGCACTGTGCGCATTCGGTTCAGGAGTTGACAAGTTCATACGCTCGAGCGCAAACCTTACACACTCCCCCCGTTCGGCAGGAGGCGAGCACTCATCCCTAAACGTGAATCGAACCCAAAAAAAATTGCGAAACAAAAATTAATCACCCATTCATTGAAACTGTTGCGCAAGATATTGTCCGGCGGATGAAGCAACGGTGAAATATTCGGTAGTGTTGTGGTGCAGTGTGCGGGCCGCGGCCGCGCCTCTCTGACGAAACAAAGACGAACAAATCACTCGCCTCGGCTTGCCCAACAAACCGGCGCAGCGCAGCAACAGGCGCAGCGGCGACGAGGCCTGCTGCGCAGCGTGTCCCGGGGGTTGAGGATTACAAAAATAATAATTATAAAAGTGTATGTGGTTAAATAGCTATAACAAAAAGGAATAATGCTCAGCCTGCAAGGCAAGAATGCAAAACTACAAGAGGAAGTTGTTAGGAGGTGATACGACGAATATTCGAGTATGTAATTAATTTTACCATTGATGATAGAGAAAAGATAGATAGTCAGAGCAATGTTAAATTTTAAAGCCAAAAATTTGATAATGATTTACAAAAATTAGCACATTCTGGTAGACAATCTTGGTATCTATTAAAGAAATTAATTGAAAATACCTTTTTTTCCTCTCTTTTGCACTCCTTGTGTCGACGATTATGAAATTAAATCGCTTTTATAACCCTGTACCGTATTTTCACCCAGCAGAATCAGGGATAAACATCTTTAGCGGGGAGTCACACTCCTGGCGCAATCTCTAGTGACGAGTGTTTAACTAATTTCGCGAGTGGTCAATTTCTGGCTTCAAAGCATCCATAAGCATGAGCAGTCTCCTTTTTTTTATAAAGTCAACGATTTTACTAAATGCACTTTTTAAAAGACGTGTCACGTAATTTTGCCAAATTGTTTTCACTGTACTTCAAAATCTTAAAATCCTAGTAGTTTTCTTCAGTTATCGTAAAAGCGATAACATAATACGTAATCGACCTCTTCAGCTCTATACTCATTAAGTGAACTTGAATATAGTGTCAAAAATTATTGAGACCAATAAACTTATTCTAAATTGAACGTATTATTTGTTGACAAAAATGAATGATATAAATTTGTTTGCGATTTTTATAAAAAAAATGCATTGACAAAAATTTAGACTTTTTCATACAACTTCGAACTTCTAACTCTATTAAGAAAATCTTCAAAAATATCTTAATTTACCTAACACATTGATGTAGAAGTAATGAGGCAACAAACACATGTCTATCTTGACGTCATGTAGGTTCTGGCCAAATGCAAAAAGCAACATGGCCAAATAGGAAAATTAGGGATGTTATCGGTTATAATAATAAATTAATTGGAAGACCCTAAAATGTTCAACCCGGAAGTAGGCGTATGGGTAACGAAAACCAAATTTATTGTGAGGATGCAATAAAACAGAAAGCATAATCAAAGTCAGAGTGTATATACATCAAATGCAGTAAAAAGGAGGATTTTTGGAGTCTTTAAAGGCTTTACAAAATTTTGGAGGACCCGGAATCATTTCTTGGCGTGGCGTGATGTTATTTACGAAAAATATCATTGAAAATCAATAAAAAATAATAATTTTTAACAATTTAGTCATAATCTAATTTAACCTTTATTATTTCTCAAGATTTAACGAAATCTAGTAAAGTTAACGACGTAACGCATGATGGCACAAACATTTATGTTTCACGGCGCCGGCGGCACATTTGTAAAATCTCACAAGTCTAATAAAAATATTTTTTAAATCACTACTCTTTAATAAACCGGAAAAATTAGATAACGTTTGGGTCAAAAGGGGACTTTTGAAGGTCTTGGAGAGGATCTTTTCCAAAAGAAGGACTTTTAAAGGATTTGGAGGACCGGTAGATATCCTGCCCCTACAATGTTTACCCTCGTAAGTAGGCGTGTTTTCCCCTTCCGTACTCGGGGTCACGCATGCCAAGGTGACACGTTTGTTTATCAAAGTGCTCGCGTAACTCAACAATGACACGCCTGATTGTACTGGTGATAAGGGAAGTACGCGGCAAGGTCACGTGACACTGGCGAACCAATCACGGCGCCTAGACAATAGGCCGTCAAGGCCGCGGACGTGAAGTGTGTGTAATAGTTTTCACACTGTGTAAACAGTTTTTCCTGCCACTCACACGGACAGCTGGATAGCACCAGGGTTACAGACTATATAGCCGGCACGCAAAGCGGCTGCAATCCGAATCAAATCTACGTGTCTTGCCCGTCCTTAAGCCCAATGTTTTAATAATATTGTCCAAAAATACCGTAAGCCCAAAAAACTTACATTGTCAAATTAGAAGTCGTGTTTGTGTCCTGGTGCCATCCGCATGGTGGAAGTATGTCAAATAGATAAATATAGTGTATACAAATAGATATACTTCCACCATGGTGCCATCTAGCTATTTGTCTTATTCTTATTAGACTAGGGGTTAATAATTTGACCAGCGATCTCTATAATAAAACCTGTTATAGTTATTGAGATCACTGAATTTGACTCGACCTATCAAACCAAGAGCAGTGCAATACTGACTTTCGTTTAATAAGGATTACGAATATCCCTTAGTAAACCTAAAAGAAAAACATAATCTTAAATACTTTCATTTCCGCCCGCGTGCACACCGCCATTGGTAGTATATCACCGTTAGACTGTGGGCATTCCACAACCCACCTCACGATCCCATCACATCGTAAATAAAACTTGTATAGTCACGTAGTGGAAACTGAAACTAAACTAGCCGCCGAAAAGTTCACTGGAAGAACTACAGTCTATATTATCGTTGGGCGAATAAGGCCATAAACTGCATTATTTTAAAATTATTTCCTTTCTTTGTGTTTCATTAGGTTATAAATGAGTCATGCTAAGGACAGCAACGAAGCCTCAAACAGCACATGAAGTAAAACTTGCAAATGATAAGGAGAAAATGGAACTGTGAAACCTGTAATTGCCTTAACATACACACATATTGTACACTTTGAAATTAGCTTGCGACTAAGACAATTCCTCTACAAGCAAGTTTAGAAAACAGGTAAAGAGGAACATCATAAATGTTTTTATAGTTTTTACTCTTGTCGACAAAATTTGAGTGCAGATAGATTCTGTTCTATCATAATATAAATTTCTTGCCTATTTTTTTATTTTGTTGCGTTCTACCCTACCGAGATAAATCTTTTGGTAGGTCATGATACAAGAATATAAAATTAACAGGTGTATACCAATAATAGATGTTCAAACGAAATCAAGCACTGCACAAGGTCCGATAATATGAAACTGAAATGACGACGCAGTATGCAAATGAATTAATTGAAGAGGTATGTAAACTTACAAGCATGAAGATATTTTTTCGAGTTGAAGCAGCAAATAAACCATAGGTGTTTTTGAATATAGAAATCGCAAAAAAATGGCATTTTAAACTGAAAACCGCCTTGTGAAGGTGTAAACTCGACCCATCATCAGACAAGGCCAGGAGAAAAGGAAGTGATGATAAAGATTACCGGCAGACAATGGGCGAGTTGACGCAATACTTAGCACTTGACTACGGGGTACGATCGTCACCACAACAATAACATGGGTAGTGGCAAGCTGCGAGCAGTAGGGGGTACATTGCGTACATCATGAAGGATTATATAAAACAATATTTGCTTCAAACGCAACAGCTACGTACGTTTCCGTCCATTGAAAAACGAAGTATTTAGATAAAACTTCTTTTCAAATATAATCAGCTGTAGGGGTCAATTTACAAGGGAGTAAAAAACACCAAAGTTAAAATTTGCAATAAAATCCCCTATCGGAGTTTATTATTAGTATAGGGAAAGAACTATTTTTTTGGGCAGTAAATATAAGTAAAAAAGTAGTTGACTTTAATTGTAATTTGTGAAAACTAAGCCGACTTTACCAACGCAATTTTTATTTATCAGTGAGGTGATAACGTACACAATACTCATTCCCTTAGAACAGTTAAAATTTGTTATTGATTATTGATTCCTTCAGAGTTTCTAACTTGAGAATGCAGTCAATTTTACCACAGGACGATGAAAAGAATTTATCATAAATTCCACTCCAAAAAATGCAAGAAGTTAACAAAACTACGAAAACGTCCTTGGTAACGTATGCAAATAAGTGGACAAGACTGTGGGCGAGTCGAGGTGACAGTGATAACAGTGATAGCAGGTGATAACAGGACTAATTGCCAGCTGTCACGAGGCGTTATCAGTGGCGCGCAGCCAACGTCAGAGACAGCCGTACATGCACCTCTGTCACACGACGCAATCCCGCGGCGGGGAATATGTTTTAAACAGCGATCTCTATGTTTTAAACCGTCACCTACATTTCGACTCACCATGTAAATTTATTGGAAAATCATAACAATTATAGTTACAGAATAATAAATAATTGTAAATTTCAAACAGCTTAAAAATATATCTTTTCAAGGATTATGAATAGGAAACAGTTCTAAGATAGTTTTAAGGAAAAGAAAGTAAATACAGACAATGGATGGTTTCCAAAAAACTTCATACTTCCAAACTTCCTTTCTGATTACGTTCAGCCCTACTCTAATTTAAATATAAATTAGTTTTGAAGGTTGATATTTAAGAGAGTTTTACAGTTCCATATCAGGGTTATATCCCTATTTAGAAAAGTTATCATGTTGTCCCCACACAAGGCATATATTATTGAGTTCGCAACAAGGTATGAATACTTTTTTTAATTCAGTAGATTGAAATAATAAAATACTAGAAGAACTCGTGGCTTCGCTCACGATTAAAATTAAACATACAATATCACCCATCAGTTATATAGTTTTGCTTTCCCATTTATTTTTCTTGTGGTAAAATCTTATATGTCTATAATAACCACATTTCTACCTTCAAGGCTTGTTTATTTTACCCAGTATAGTTGACTTATTTCATTCCAACCAAGCCAGTCACTAACGGCTTATTACTTATAGCCGGCATAATATTTTATTTAGTTCATTTTATTGAAACGACCATAGTAGTTTTAGGGAAACTAACTATTTAAAGGTATTAAAAGCTGTTTTTACGTTTCAAGGAAATAAGGTAATGTCCTATGAGGTCTAATAAAACTTTAACAAGGCAATCCAGTCCCTTTTTCGACAGACTCGCGGTTTCCACCCGTTTCACAACAAGTACGTGACAGTCACCGACAAATATCTTGGAAGCGGCTGCAGCTCTAGCTCTGCGCAGCGGTCAACTCTATACTCTGGCAGGGGTCGGATGGCCGCTGGGGGATCAGGCATTCTCGCTACTACACAATGCATTGCTATTGTGTATGCGAAGGGTCGCTCAATCTCCTAGTGGCTATCCGACATATGCCAGAGTATAAATCAACAGTCTTTTCTAAACCTGTCTGGATTCTTCCAAAAATTAACTTCAGTCGTCCCCATCAGTCGTCGTGTCCAAACACCCGAAAGGCTCCATCCGAACCCCCATTAGTCTGCATTAAACCCCTCGCAATCTTCATGCAAACATCTAACAGTCTTCGTCCAAACAACAAACAGTTTTCATCCACAACCCAAACAGTCTCGATCCAAACCCCCAAAGTCTTCAATAAGCCCCTCACAATCTTCACGCAAACATCTAACAGTCTTCGTCCAAACAAGAAACAGTTTTTATCCAAAACCCAAATAGTCAACATTCAAACACCCATAACAGTCTTAATGTAAACATTTGTTTCTTGCGGGTGCTTGAACACTCACTTGTTAATCGGGGATGAACTTCCATGGCAGTTTAAAGGTCACAATTAAACCCCAAGAGCCATAATTAAACACCTAGTATTCATACGAACCCTCCGACAGTCTTGTCCTCAACAGTCCTCGTACTAAGCCAAACAGTCTTCGTCCGCAAAAGCCAACAGTCTTCGTCCCAAACCCAATACTCATCTTACCAAACCCAACGTTTAAAACCTAACCAGTCACTAAAAAGTCTCAACAAATAGGGGTCGTAATATTGGTTAACACTGTGTAATTCCGAGGCAATAAATCCTTCGGGTGGATTTTTAATCCCACACAACAAAGACGATGAAGTCGGTAATCTCGCCATAAACAAGGATCGGCCGGTGGGGCTTATAATTACCGGGCAGGCAACTGTTGGCAGTGGAGCCCGTAATTATACAGTGTTCGCTCCGACTGCGGCTACCGAGTTCTCGATCTCCGCTCCCACGTCGACCGAACGCAGGGCTTGTAGCAGTTCTTGAGGTTGAAAAACAATTTAAAAAATAACCAAAATCCTAAAAAATAAAAATAACCAAATTTCAAAAAATAACAAAGAGCAAAAATAAAAAATAAAATAATAACGTGCTACAGGCCCTGTAGAGGTGAAACTGGCGGCGTTGACGGGTAAAATGGCGTGGCGTTGACGCGTCCGGCGACTTTTACAAAGGTAATAGGGAGGTTTGAATGGTACCTTAAACGGTCGAATACAAGCAACTATAATTACGATTAGGTTTTCAGATTTAAAATTCAACTGGAAAACTGGAAGGCCATTTTAGCTTCAGCGACCTACGATAATTGTGAATATAGTTCTAAGTAAAAACATTACACCGGATTAATTCTAGAATGTATACTGGTATAAAATGTTGTGCTTGAAGTCCTTGAAAATAGATTCGAGTTGTAACTTATACCTTATTAATAAAATTTAAGCCAGCAACCATAATACTTCACTTGAGAGGTTCAATTTATTGAAGACTTGATTTGGTAACGTCAACTGATGTTTTCCAAGAAAAACGAAAACCTTGTTCAGAAATACAAGCTTACAATTTAAAAACAAACCTACACAACTCCATAAAAAGTATATAACCTGACTTGCTACAATAACATTCACAGATTAGTATAATTTAAAATAAAGTGTTCATTATGTTTGAGATGAATTAATCTCCAATTAAAAACAGACATCCATTATTATTTTAGATTATTCTCAATGAATGGAAATAGCTACATTGAAAATGGGAAAACCTCTGTTTTAAGCGTTTTCATATTAAAGTCAACAACAAACGCTCTGCGCCGTAATCATTCAGTTTAAATGGCCCCATCCATAAAATGTTGACCCGCATGCAGCAAATAAGCTGCATTGAATCTGCACGTTTATCGCATTAGGGGGATTTGCATTTAAATTTATTCTAGTTGTAATTGGAGACGTTGTGGTGATGGCATGATAATACAATTAAGATATTTTACGAATTTTTGAATATGCATACCCGCGTGACAAAATATTTTTAAAATAATCTTTTCAGATTAAAGTATCTTTATACTTTTCCGATTTGAGCGACTAAAGAAAACTACTATATTTTATAGATCAAATAACCAGACTTCTAAAAGGCTTGAGCCCTCTTGAAGAAAACTTGTTGATTAATGCACCTTGTGTGAAATTAACAACATAAACAAACAATAATATATATCTAATAAAGGGCAAACTATATAAAACTACACACTCTCTCCCAAATGATGTAATCGTATTTTCTAAATATAAAGCAATGATTGTACGGGCAAATTTTTTTTCGACCAGTGAATTTTGTTCTACTTTATAATGGAGTTATCGGTCACGAGGAATCCATTGAAGCTTGTCTTAAAACTGGAAAATCCTGTTTCAATCCTACAGCCCTTTATTAGATGTTTCCGTGTAATTATTGAGGACGATTTCGCCCAAACAACAGCTGGCTGATTCATATTACATTCAGGTTATTTTTACATTCCGAGCACAGCTCGATCTCCCGTTACATGGTCTTTAAAGAAGCCAGATTTACTAAACCTTAGAGATAATACAAATTTGTATCCATAATTCTCCTGACAGCAATACCTGCCAGGCCTCTCATCGTCTGTTGACGACGGACATAATTTCACCGTCAAATATCATATCTAGGGTCATCAGGGAATATAGGAACGTTGAATGTAATGCAGGACGAAGTCCGGAGTCCCATCAACTGCAGCTGTGGGCCCGTAAGTGAACAAGACGTCCCAGCGGCGTGACACGATGTCTCGGGTCCCGTGGAACCAATGCTCCGTGACGGCCTTGGGCGTGACACCGTGCGACGTGAGAGTCGCACCATCACAGGCCGAGTCGAATAACTTGGCCCAGTCCCCCACAAGACTAATGTTAATCATGGCATTGAGCTACGCACGGCGTGGCTCATATTATTTGACTCGGTATATAAGGGCCGATTCAAATAACAAGGCCCAGACCGTCCATAAGACTAATGTTTTTGAAATCCATTCTCAGTGGATGCCTACGCCCTGAGAGGAACGTCCATGCAAAGCTTCAAGGTTCTAGGTCGAGTAGTTTGGGCTGAGCGATAATAGGTGAGTGGTATTTGACAAATATATAGTAGATTCAAAGTACAGTTGGTAAAGTATTTTAACTTTCAATGCAATAAAATTGCTAAGAAATAGTATAGTTTTCAGGAGAGGTATTATTAATATAGCAATGAGCAGCCAGATAAAAATTCTAGAACATTGACTTGGCTTGTATATGGGTCAAAGGTGAGTAAAAATCATTCGATTGCTCCTGCACGACTGCATGCAGAATCGTAATAAAGTCGTGAATGTTCCTGTTGAGATTGGCTATAACAATCAACTTTGATACGATACTTGTAGTTAAGTGATCGAATGCATGTAAGTACACATAGAATGTGCATGTTGACCTCGTCCCGTAACCTCTGTGCATTGTTGTAACTTTACACCGTGTGATGTTGATGACGTCGCATTCTGACGGTGGGAAAAATGTAAAAATATTGAGAAACAAAGAACAAAGCACTCCACAATCCCTTAAGGATCGGATCGTATACTGTTTTAACCTAACTTTTTATTTAGTTGTGACAAGTATCATTTCGCAGAAAGGTGCCAATTCCTCATTTATTTTTTCAATAAATTACCAAAAAAAAGAACCATTATTCAATTAAAATCATTGTCATTTTTCCTTTTAGTTTATTTTATTAATAAACTGAAATATGTATTAACGATAACCTACATTAATATTTGCTTTATAATTGTGTCCGGCAATATAATTTACGTAGGAGAAATTTTCTAGTCTTAAAAAGTTTTTTTTTAATGACAGGATTAGACCCCTTTACGATGGACTGAAAATAATTTTAATGACGACTTGAAAATAACTACAAAAAAAACTATGGTACTATGGTAACTATGGTACTATGGTACAATGGTATTCTATCGATAAAAAGCAATTAATAATTATGCTATCACATTGGATGCGTATTTTAAGTTGAATATGAAAAACTACTGTAAAATAAATTATATAATCCACCCATATTAATAACACTTAAGCTTTCTCCTACCTGAACACATGAAAAACGCGCCTCAGCAAAACAGCCAGTAACCACTGTAGGGATAAAAATAGGTTGGTAGCTTCACCACTTACAACAGTTTCCATTTATAATAAGATCGAATACTGCTAAAATGCAACAAATTTCTTACAATCTCTACTGCCTAATGTGTCTGAGACCAGCCCAATCATCATGAAATGCATCGCCCTTCTAAAGTAATCCTGCAGTAGCCCGGGTGCGGAAGGGGCCAATTTCACGCCACTGCACCGCTTGCTGTATGGACGCGTGCGCTGGGACATGCCCCGCTTGCGACACTATACCGGCTAAATCAAATGGCGTGACCCAGTCCGCCCTAAGATTACTACGTAATATTTTAGCATTGAACATACACTTCTGTAGGCCAAGTTGTTTGACTCGGACTGTAGTTGGACGTGGCGCGTGTCGCAAAGACGTTGATGATGATGGCCATGAACCATTAACTACAGATTTTCTGTCATAACTATCAAAATAAATTTCTAGGGAAAACTTACAGCTGGGACTAGCTACAAAAAACTTGTAGGTAGAAACTTGTACACTTGTAAAACTTGCTGGGTGACACTAACAATGTAACTCAACAAATCCAGAGCGCGAGGGGTAAGATCCTTGAATGCGACACAAAAAGCGTTTAAAAGGCAGCCCTAATGAAATTGTCTGTATAGTCTTACTGCTCTTCAGATTGTGAAGATACAATTGACATCAATTGATGAAAAAAATAAAACGGAAACTGGCTTAAATCACCTGGCAATATTGCCTTATTTTCATTATGTCGAGAGTCATTGCTTGGGAACTTCGAAGAGACATTTTGCTTTTTGACGTTAGAGATGGTCATACAGTAGAGTCCCACAAACCCGGACTAATGTGGACCGAACGGTGTCCGGGTTTGTGAAAATTCCGAGTTATCGGAAATGAGTAAAAATAAGAAAAAATAAGAATAGTTTCTGTTATTTCTATGAAAAATCATTTATTTATTGCATAGTAAAAAATACAAGAACTACATTATCAGTTATAAAAGAAACTTAAAGAAATACCAAAACTGTTTTATATGTGTCACACCGTGCTCTGGCCTTGAATCTCAATGCACTTTATTGCTCTGGCAGGCTTTCCGAGTTATCCAGAATTCCAGGTTATCGAAGTCCGGGTTTGCGGGACTCTACTGTACTAATTTGGCATTAAAGATAGTTATTAGCTTATAAAACATTGGTGTTTACCATTGAATTTATACTTAATGGTTTTACTTCTTACGAGTTCGATCCCATGATTATGTCCCATGATTACATTTGTGAATTTTTTTAAGTATAGGTCCACCCTCCCTTATGATAATTTGAGGATTGACACATGACATGAAACACAGTAATTATTGTCATTTCAACTTCTGGAGAACGATTACAAAATAATCTTACTCAGCTTCGCCCTAGGTCGTTTGATTATATACGTTTACTTTTCTGTATAAGTTACAAAAAAAACATAATTTATAAGTGAAGTCCTAAATATTAAGAAGTTGTAGAACGGTACCGGAACCGAGGATTGATTATACAATCCTTGAGTCGCCATAGCTCCGGTCCGGCCGAGATAACGGTGTCGGTTATGAGGCGGATTCGCGATAATGACACGTGACGTCACGAGGAGGTCAAGGTCACAGGTCAACGACCCCGGGTGTAAACAATGAGCTATCCACAGACCGAGCTCCCTCTCACTTGTGTTGAATATTTTCTCCGGTGTTAAATCAAAGATAAAGGAATACACGTTCGTTTATCTATTATTATCATCCCCAGCAGAGTAATAATATTGTAATTATTATTTAATTTATCATATCTTTTGCAAAGGATTTCTCTTAGAAAGTGTTCTGCAGAATAATATATATTTAAAATATCTTTTTCAAAGCTTTGACTTAGAACGGCTTTTAAAATAGTCACATAATCCACTTGGAAAAATAACCGAGAACATTTATAAAATCGCGCAAAATGTATCGCCTTCAGAAATATCACTTGACATTAAAAAAATAATAAATGACAGTTGATTTAGAGCTTTCCCATGTTTGGACGTTAGTATTTTCACATTAACATTTAACTCTAAATGGAAAAAATAATTAAACAAATATAACAGAAAAAGCCTTGTTTAGTTTAAAAGATACGTAGACTGCGACTACCTGAAAGTAACCATCTCATTAAGTAACCAGTCACTACTTCTGCTAATAAACCGTTCTTTACGAAAATAATGTTTTATATCGTTAATCTAATACTTCAGTCACAGCTTTTTATATTTTGGAAAATAAATAATTTTATAAGTGCCTACATTAAATAAACGTTACAGCTGTCGTTTGGTACGCCCTTACAACTCCAATAACCACCTCATCATAACATCACAAACCTAACAACGCCTATGAACCCCCGATTAATGGAGTGAACAGAACAGAGGCTCGAACAACACCGAATGGCTTTTGTTGTGGGTCGAGTTGACAGCCGATAAAACCGCCTCGATTGTTTTTCGCAAATCTCGACGTCGACTTTTTTCAATCGTCGCGCCTCTCCAACTGCTGCACATGCAGCTGTCATGCACCCAGGTGCAAGCGAATGCATCTGGCTCCCCAGGCGGCTGCGTGACATGTTGGCTAACGTTTGACGTTCACAACCATAAAATGGTCGATACAGAGAGTAAGTCTCAATGATGTGTTTGTAAAAGGTCGAACTACTATGTTACGTCTGCGCATGGATTCACAATAATCGACGATTTTTTATGGCGTTAGAGAATAAATCTGCCGTTTCTTGTTTACGGATGTTAGACAAGAAGATACTTTCTCTTCTGACATCAAAGCCTTGTCGGTACCATTGACATCGGTACTCAAACGAGTGGTCCGTTACGAAAACCACATTGTCAGCTGACAGCGCATTGCATTATTTATGTAATGCGTACAAAAGGTTAAAATCTGTTTCATGATTCCCCTGACACCTCCCATAGGAGTCCCCCTCACCTATTTGGTTACTGGTCTCGAATGTTTATAGTATGTTATAGGAATCGGCATAATGAAATTTAATAATGCTATTTTGTGGCAGCGTAGCCTCCTTTTCAATGCCGATGAATTATTACTCTATAACTGCGCACACTTTTTAAATTAGAACCGAAAAAATCCATTGAACTGTGTGCGATTTCCCACACAGTTTCACTTACTTCAAAAACAATATCAAAATAAAATAAATGCAGCCAAAGTCATAAATGCAGACTAACAAAAAGAGAACCCTCAGAGTACGTCCTTCGCCTGAAGATTTATTTATGTCTATTTCAGAAAGACAAGAGGAGAGGGACTGGAGAGGGCGGAGACCTCCATATACAGGGTGTCCGCGGCCGCCCACGCCGCGCCGCGGACCCTGGTCGCCGTAGCGGTCGCGGTCGCACATAAACTCCGCGGACAGACGTGCGGCAATCGGCCAATGAACTGTGTTTGCGCCGCCGCGCCGCCGCCGCACCGTCTGTTTGTATGGCCAAGCGTACATCACTAGCCTCTTATCGTAAACATCGACAATTAAATTCACTGAATACGAATAAGCTGTATTACTCTAATTGCACGGGAAAAGGACGTTGCAAATGGTAACTCACTTCAACCATGTAAAAAAAATTATCATTCCAGTAGTGTAACGGCGTTACTGTAAATATAATTTTTTTTTATTTGATAAAGTTAAAAATAGCCTCCGATTTACGAGTATAACTTTTTTTAACAGTGGCAATTTATTATTGTATTTTTATTTATATATCATTCTGTAGGTGATTAAAAAAAGATATTGCCTAAACAATTCATAACCATTCAAAAACCATACTTACCCTTAAGAGAGCCTAATATCTTTTGGACATACCTGAAACAAATAAAATAACAAAATGAATATCACAAAACAAAAAGTTACAAGTAAGGAGTAAGCACTTATTTTTAAATATTTAGTTGAATTAACAACAATTTTATTTATTCCGAAAGCACAACAATCAAAAAATTCCTGGAAAATTCGGAAATTCAAAAATGGTATGTACCTATTATTCACAGTTAATAGGTAAATATAAGGTATATATAGATTAATCTGCTGGGGAATCGTCAGTGTACAAAATATTGTTGCTTGTACCTCATTCACGAAAAAATGGCCGGAGCAGCACTATTAACGTCCACCACGCCACCAGTTAAGAGAATAAATATGAATATGTATGCACACGATTGTGACTCATGTACAGTCCGAGTATATACGTCTGTTGACCACTTGTTGTTCGCGGCCTGAAACCATCGTGTGTGTTGACGTGTTGACAGCTAGGTTGCAAGTCGCCCGGATGGATAGTCGTCACAATGTTATTCCCTGGCATAATTAACTATATGAATATGTATGAACATGATGTACCAGGCGCTTGCAAATATTAGTTCATGTTACTCAAGTTTAATATAAACTTCACAAACTACAAATTTTAATTAGGACCAGGCTTAACTCATCACGCCGAACAATTACTAAAGGTTCCTCAATTTTTCTGCGATACAGTGGTGGTTTTTGGAACTGCAGTTCCATAAGAGCTCATGGTAACTTCTTACACTTGTCACAACGCGAGGGATTTACAATGTCACTTAACTTAGCGTCTCAACGCGAATTGAATTAGGGTCTAAAACATTATTTTAAAGAATTTAAAATGAGTATGTAATATGTGATTTTAATATGAAGCTTGAAATGTCATAGGCTTAAGCATAACTTTACGCTAAAGTTAACGTTTAAAACAGCAGCACTCGACAAAATGAAGTAAACAAATAAAATATCCAGAACAATAGAAATATTTTTATTCCTTCAAAAGTGACGGTACTTATTTTAAGTTTGAATAAAACAGAACTACACTTACAGATTGAACAAATAAAATCATAGACAAAATATTTTGTCTACATGAATATAATATTTCACATTCACATTCGATGTGACATTTCCACATACATTTCGACCATATTATGTGGCGAGGAGCGAAGAGGACAACTTCACCACTCATTTTAGTTCCCAGTTTCCGGTCATGAGTAATATAAGTTATGTCTGTTACGTGATTTTCGCCATAACTATTTACAAAAAACATAATCGAACTTTGATTAACATATGCCATATTGCAATGTAGGTCTCAACTTTTGCAAATTCACAAATTTATGGTTGTAATCTAAGTATTATGCTTCAATAAACAATAGAGCTAAAAAACCTTTTATGAAAACTTTCACTCGGTATTGATATTGTTGATGGGAGAAAATTTAAGATGTTATAATCCGTACTATGAATAAACAACTTTTCAAATTGTCCAAAGAAGCACTATAGGTAAGTTGACCAGATTTTGGGGCAGCCAAAACGGGACACCGCGCCGTCCACCGGGGGGTGTAACCCACACAAAAAGAGGGGGGTTCGGGGAAAATTTTGAAAAATTAGGAGCATTTGGTGCGTTTTCAGACTCCTTCAGATTTAAAATATGTGCTAGACTCTAGTTCATCTTCAACATTAATTATAAGTTACTAGGAAACTCCAAAAGAACCGAAAAACATTATTTATGACTTTTTTACACTAAAACGTATTTTTATACCCCCACACTAAGAGAGGGGGGTCCGGGGGTCCTTCCCCGGAAAATTTGTAATAATCAGGAGCAATTTGGTGGGTTTTTAGCCACTACCGGATTGAAAATATGTGCTAGACTCTACTTCATCTTGACCATGAATTTTAAGTTTATAGGAAACTACAAAAGAACCGAAATTTTTTTGAAACATTTAAACGTATTTTTAAAGAATTTTTTTACCAATAACACCGAAACGGGACAAGTGGGCGTTCCGAGAGAGTTCGTCGGGACAACGGGTCACGTCGCTAAAAAACGGGACGTCTGAGGTCCCCTTAACTAGGCCTTAACTAGACCTAAAATTTACCTGAATAAAATTTACCGTTCTTTAAAATAAAGACCACAATATTATTACCTATACTACCGAGACCTGAACCTCAACAAAAAACAAACAACTTTTAATAAGGAAAAAATAAACTATCAATAAAAAACCAGGGCCTGTCCGGGATTTGAACCCGGGACCTCTCGCACCCGAAGCGAGAATCATACCCCTAGACCAACAGGCCATGAGACGCGCGGCGGCTCTCAGTGAAAGTGGGAGAAGCGGCAGTGACGCAGGCGCGAAGGCCGATGGTCGGATTGATTGTAGTACTGAACGACCTTGGCAGATAAGATACGTTGGTCTTATCGCTTGTGACATTCTTTAACGAAGAATCCTGCATGAATTTAAGTTTCAACAAAATGTTTGAGTTCTTGTTTTTGCTCATCAAGGTCAGATGTTATTGTTGCGTTGTTGCTCATTGTTAGCTATAATCTTTAATAAAAATGTTGGGATAATCCTCCCTCTTCTGCAAATAAATATTTGAGGCTAGTTTACTTGGTCTACTTTGGAAGATCTTTTATTTACCAGGAAGAGCGCAGTATGAATTATGGTTCAATAAAGAATTTTACCAAAGTGCATCCGCGAACAGACGGTCATTGACATCGTTTTGTGAGTGCAATCGGGACCGACCGCCCAGTACAATACACGAAATGTGATGCTACTTGCAAACGATACAATACGGTGCTTTTTAATTTCTCCTTCCTTTCTTTTCATTGTTGCTCATTAGTATGTTTAGTTATCACTTAATCACTTTAATAAGACAGGTACCTCATTGAGGACGTTACCCTGAATATGAGTGAAGGATGAGTGTGATGATCGTGATGAT
Source organism: Flexamia atlantica (assembly GCA_035578135.1). Lineage (NCBI taxonomy): Eukaryota > Metazoa > Arthropoda > Insecta > Hemiptera > Cicadellidae > Flexamia > Flexamia atlantica. Next base: position 29,289,403 of record JAQJVK010000008.1, on the reverse strand, counting down.
AGTGGTGCGATCTTGTAGCCTTGTTACTGACTAAGGTTGGCATGTTCCTTAGACAGGATTGTTAATTAATAGCCCAACAACCAATGGCAGCTGGCTCCAGAAACAACCCTTCAAAAAGCTACAAACCTTTCTCGGGATCGATCCGGCTACCTACAAGTTTGTAGGCGGGCACTATAACCACTACACCAACCAACCAGTTAAAATACATAAATATAAAAACGAGTGGATTGCTCATTGTCCGATAGCTACACAACTCATGGTGGAAGTATAACATGGTGAAGGATATACTTCCACTGTGATACTGCTGAAGGACTCAGAAAGTGAGGTTACAGATTAAACATGTCCTTAATAAAACAAACACAAGGCCATGAGGTGATCATTGTCAAAGATTTTTAGATTACAAATAAGGTTTCATTTACTCTTTACTCACCGTTTCGTAAAAATTTGTACCTGATTAAACTTTGCTAATCTTTTTATTGCATGGTTTACCATACAGATGGCAGCATCTATATAGCTGCAACATATTTTGCTTGCAAGGTCACCGTAGACTGGTCGCACTCGCGCGACATTATATCGTACCAGGTCGTGCTGTCATGCAGCTTATTAATTCACTTCATTCTCGTAAACTGGGGAGTAAAGTAACGGGGAAGTACTGTCCTTAATTACTATCGCTTAATGAAGTTTCAATGTTAACTATCCATTGTTTGAAATTTCTTAAAATCTGCTCATATTTTTCCCACTAGGCACATGCTAGTAACATAGCATTACTTCAATTTTTACTCTTACCATCATTTCCATAAAAACTGGGGAGTGAAATTATAGGAAAGTATTTTTCTTGATTACTGTCGCCTGAAAAAATATTTATCATCCGTTGTTTGATATTACAAAAGTCTGCTCATTCCCTTCAATAATTTTATATACTACACATAATAATTACTACAAAACACTAAACTTCACATAAAAATTTGATTTACATCTTCAGAATCAGTCTTCCTCAAACAGTAAAAACTTGATTTATCACGGGGATAAAAATCTATTTCATAAAAAAAACAGACTTACCATTTATGACCTACCCTTTCCTACCTACCTTACCAAAACAGACCTACCTTTTCAACGGGAAGGTGTGAGTTATTTTAAATGGACAATCGCCGTTCTGTATCCAAACTGCCAAAAAACTGTAACTTACAGTACCAATGAATAAAGTCAAATGAAATAGATCGATCGCAATTTTATTCAGTTAAGAGAGGGCTCCACTCCCACAGGACTTCCTGCTCCACTCTCACACGACGTCCTGCTTCTCCCACAAGACCAAAGCTAACTTTCAAATTTAGTACAGCCTTCAGCCTCGATCGTTCAACCAAAATCGTCGCCACAGCTCATTCGAAAGAGAAAACATTATCTAGCGATTTCAGTTCAATAATTCCAGCAAAACAACCTGATACAGAGAAAACTAGGAAGAGCGACGCGATCGGTCCAGAACCGAGCGACCGAGCACCGCGTTACACAAACACGCCCGAGGGCGGAACAGAAACAAGGCCGCGACCGGCGACCGCTGACCCCCGCAAATCATGATACAACCACTTTCTCTTCATTTACTTTCCATTCAGTCCGGAGCTCTGGGCTCGGTCCACTCCGATAATGGGGTCTCGTCCGTTCGACTCCGTCCGTCTTTCCCACGGCGCGCTGACATAACAGGTTTATCTTCCAGATTGCCGACTTGTTTGGACGACCCGCGACGCTTGGGATTTCGTGCGTACGGAAATGAGCGCGTAGTTGTCATTAGTGGTTGTTATTCGGTATCTGTGATATGCATTGTGGTTTTGTCGATTAATGAAAAACAGTACCTTAGAGGGATTGTGCTAGTGCTATTGGCTTGCTTATTATAGGCCTTATACTTTTAGGATGTTTGTAAATTCGGACATTGCAGTTTCAAAACAAGGGTTAAGTTTTGTCTGCGAGGTTTCAAATTTAAAAAGAAAGAAAAGAAACTTCTCACTTTACATCCAGAAAAAAAATTGAATTACAGATAATAAGGACGAAGGCTGAATAAGACTCTGTGAATTGGCCTACTGGACCAGTAACTAATAACATTACAGAGCTTTGATGCTGAGCCGGTGAAAGTAACTGCCGTGCCCTGATGACGAGACCATCTCGAGTGGCGGGAGTGGGTAACGGATCGGCTGTGAAACACAATAAGTTATCAGCGAACATAAACCTGATATCTGATCGCGAACCATCAAACTAGAGAGTACAGTCCAATCCTTCGAGTTAATATGAATCCCGACATAAAAACGAAACTCAAAACTCAAGAAACCTCAGTGACGTGGTGTTGATAACGCTGGTCCCTTGGCAGAGCCGATGATTCGCCGATAATAGTTCAATCGCCAGCCAGGCTCGCCGTGCCCGGCTGACGAAGCCTGATGATAGCTCAATCGCCAGCCTAAATCGCCAGCCAGGCTCGCCGTGTGTGGCTGACGAAGCCTGATGATGGCTCAATCGCCAGCCTAAATCGCCAGCCAGGCTCGCCGTGTCCGGCTGACGAAGCCTGATGATGGCTCAATCGCCAGGCAGGCTCGCCGTGTCCGGCTGACGAAGCCTGATGATGGCTCAATCGCCAGGCAGGCTCGCCGTGTCCGGCTGACTAAGCCTGATGATGGCTCACTCGCCAGGCAGGCTCGCCGTGTCCGGCTGACGAAGCCTGATGATGGCTCAATCGCCAGGCAGGCTCGCCTTGTCCGGCTGATGTAGCCTGATGATGGCTCAATCGCCAGCCAGGCTCGCCGTGTCCGGCTGACGTAGCCTGATGATGGCTCAATCGCCAGCCAGGCTCGCCGTGTCCGGCTGACGAAGGCTGATGATGGCTCAATCGCCAGGCAGGCTCGCCGTGTCCGGCTGACGAAGCCTGATGATGGCTCAATCGCCCGGCCAGGCTCGCCGTGTCCGGCTGACGAAGGCTGATGATGGCTCAATCACCAGGCAGGCTCGCCGTGTCCGGCTGACTAAGCCTGATGATGGCTCAATCGCCAGCCAGGCTCGCCGTGTCCGGCTGACGAAGCCTGATGATGGCTCAATCGCCAGCCAGGCTCGCCGTGTCCGGCTGACGAAGGCTGATGATGGCTCAATCGCCAGGCAGGCTCGCCGTGTCCTGCTGACGAAGCCTGATGACGGCTCAATCGCCCGGCCAGGCTCGCCGTGTCCGGCTGACGAAGGCTGATGATGGCTCAATCGCCAGGCAGGCTCGCCGTGTCCGGCTGACGAAGCCTGATGATGGCTCAATCGCCAGCCAGGCTCGCCGTGTCCGGCTGACGAAGCCTGATGATGGCTCAATCGCCAGCCAAGCTCGCCGTGTCCGGCTGACGAAGCCCGATGATGGCTCAATCTCCAGCCAGGCTCGCCGTGTCCGGCTGACGAAGCCCGATGATGGCTCAATCTCCAGCCAGGCTAGCCGTGTCCGGCTGACGAAGCCCGATGATGGCTCAATCTCCAGCCAGGCTCGCCGTGTCCGGCTGACGAAGCCCGATGATGGCTCAATCTCCAGCCAGGCTCGCCGTGTCCGGCTGACGAAGCCCGATGATGGCTCAATCTCCAGCCAGGCTAGCCGTGTCCGGCTGACGAAGCCTGATGATGGCTCAATCTCCAGCCAGGCTCGCCGTGTCCGGCTGACGAAGCCTCATGGTGGCTCAATCTCCAGCCAGGCTAGCCGTGTCCTGCTGACGAAGCCCGATGATGGCTCAATCTCCAGCCAGGCTCGCCGTGTCCGGCTGACGAAGCCTCATGGTGGCTCAATCTCCAGCCAGGCTCGCCGTGTCCGGCTGACGAAGCCCGATGATGGCTCAATCTCCAGCCAGGCTAGCGTGTCCGGCTGACGAAGCCTGATGATGGCTCAATCTCCAGCCAGGCTCGCCGTGTCCTGCTGACGAAGCCTCATGGTGGCTCAATCTCCAGCCAGGCTAGCCGTGTCCGGCTGACGAAGCCTGATGATGGCTCAATCTCCAGCCAGGCTCGCCGTGTCCGGCTGACGAAGCCTGATGATGGCCGGATGACTCGGGGCGACGACCGCTGATTAACGACCCGGCTAATGAACCGCCCAAAGCCGTCTATTTGTCGGACAATGCGCCACCGACAATCCGCCGCCTATTCAGCCGCAATTGCATCAGCCGCGTCGCACGGCACACAGCACGTACCCGCGGTGTGGGCAGGGGGCAGATGGTCGCCAGTCTGGAGAGACATTTATAGTCAATTAAGTAAAATTATGGTATGTTTCGTGTATTAATTATTTTGAAAGAAATAATTCAAGGTAAAAACTATTATTGCAATGGATAATACAAGAAATTTCATTATTTTTGTCCCGAGTCCTTGGGACCAAGACCTTCAAATTTGAGCCCCCTCCCATCATTCTACGACCTGCCAAACGCCCACAATATCAGAGCAAAGATTTCCCTTACGTAAAAATTTCCCTTACGGAGATTTAACCGTTTACAATTAGAACGGCATCAATAGTACAGGATCACGAAACTTAACGGGAGGAGTTTCCTTACCTCCATAGTGAAGTTTAAAACACTAGAAGAGAATTGAAAATTCATAATAATTCAACATAATAAGGACGAAAATTATATTTTTCAATGATTCACAATGAACCAGTAAAGCATTCACCAGTAAAGCATTACGAACAATATTACTGATTTGGGGATAAATTAATCCAGTGTTTTTCCTTTGTTAACCAGGAGGAGGGGGTATCTAAATTTCTCTGGGGGCCTATATGTTATCCCCTATATTTTTTGAACTATATCAACTTGCGTTTCTTAGGAAAACTAGAGGAACACAAAACCTTACAGTAGAGAGAAACATAAATAAAACACAAAACGGGACTACAACATGATTTTAGCTATTTGGTATGTCGTCCCAAAGTGTAAACAAGGAATCGTCAGACCAGAAACAAACTTACCGAGCCCAGAAGCGACGAGGTTTACAGACAAGAGACAATGCCAACAACATGCACAATGTAGCGTCAAGTGGGTTTTCACACAGACAGAAGCTTTGTGTCCTAAACAAGCAATGTGTCACAAGTGTACCGATGTTCATGCGGTGGTTGTTTAAGCTCTGTTGTGTTAGTTCCGAACAACGATCTAATTTATCGCTTCCAAAATTGTCCATCCGAGATGATTATAGATAGATGTAGTTTTACATTGATATTTTTGAGGTAAAAAATCAACTAACATTTATTTGTTTTTAATTTTTTCAGTAATATTATAAAGTTGCGTTTAAGAGCAATATTATATTTTTAATCATGGCCTATAGCTTTAGTAGGCTATAGGCCATAAAGAACTGAGTTCAGTAACTCAATTTTACAACACATTTTTCCCGAGTTGATTCTGTAAGTTTAAGATGTGTCTAAATTTTATGTTTAAAGTACGAATAATAATATTGACTCTACGCATTTAGTTAGTTATTTGTATAATTTAATTCGTTTTATTATTTTAAAGTTTACGGATTCACTGTTCACAACTCAATATGTGGCCCGTATTGAGTCTGTTTATTTAGTACCCTCATTACAATTAATTACATTCCAAGCTGATCAAGTTGTGTGACTCTTCAGAATGGGTTTATTTTCGTAAATCATAACACAGTTCAAATATTAATATTGCGTATGGTTAAATTAAACCAAAGTACCCAACGCAAAAAAACAATCCCACATTACAAACATCTATGCGAGTTGTTCACACAATAACAACACAAACAACCAGTTACACTGGTAAATAACGCAAAGAACAAATTCCAGACACGAGAAAACTCCAGTTGAGAGGAAAAGCTAAGTGGCGTTAAATAATTGTGGAAGACCAGTTTACAGGCGGCCGCGGTAACGGGTGTTTAATTGTTTAACTGTGAACTGGTAGCGGCGCAATAAACACCAATTAACCCCCGGTTGGTAAACAGTTCCCTCGGTTTCCACTGAACACTTTCCGACTTTCTCCGTCTGTCAGTACGTCTGTTGAACGTCTAAATACGTCGGGGCGTCTTCCGAATCTACAGGAGTTCTTGTCAGACTATAACTTTTCGTAGCTGAAAATCTTCAGAGTGATGAGTCAAGGCTTGATGGTCTATAGTAATTGTTTGCTTTTTAGATCACTGGAATATACAGTACTAGAAACTAATTATTCTTTTGAAACTCGTTTACCATTTATTGCAGTCAGTTACAAAAACCATACACAAATTGTTGTCTTGCTCGCTACAGTAGAATGACCACTGGAATCTGCTGATGAGACGAAACAACGTCAAAACAGCTTCCACTTGATGTCACATCCCTACAAGCTTTCCAACAGTGACAAGCTGCATAGCGATTGTTGGTGCCAACATGCCAACACTACCACAGCGTGCCAGAACGGCGCATAAGCTTTTGTAACGCAGAGCATCGAACCGAATCTTTGAACAGAGTCGAAAACAGCGTGTGGAAAACGAGTCAATTCATGACGCTCGGCTCGCCCGGAAGCAGCAGGTGATTACCTTATCGCTTTGTCCGGCCAGCAGCCGTGCGTCTCGTTTGGACACGCATAAATCTTTCTACAAACATCACTTAAGCCACGTAATTTTTCAAAGCGGCGCAGATACTCACCGACGTCAGATATTCTATGATCGGCCTGGCGAGATATCCCCCGGTCACACGCCACGAGCGCCGTTGTCTGATGGTCCACAACCCCCGTTTACCTTGGTCCACCCGCGGCCGGACAATGGCGTCGTGCGGCCCCACATGGCGCTCTACTTAGTTCCACCAACCCGATCGCTCGTCTGCGATCTCGTGGACGGTCCCCACTTATCCGCAGCGAGGATGTTAGAGCGTTACATCGGCGTTCTTAAATGAGACGAACTTTAGCACGTTATTTGCACTGCACATGAGTAGGAAGAGAAAAGTTTTTAAAGAAAATTACACAAATTTAGCTTCAAAATTATTCACGACCCAGCCTTCAAATCATCAAAAACGTGTACAATGGTATATTATGTTACTAGACCGGTAAGTACTGTTTTACCGGGCGAGGGTTTTCCTGCGAATACGGTAAAACTTACTGGTCGTGTAACGTACGATACTTTTATACATCACACTATTCAGAAAAGCAGTTTTTTATTCATAACATAAGCCACTATATCTCTCAATTCTTCAAACCTAACCTATAACAAACAAACATATGCTAGTGCTACCAGTGCTGCCACTATATTCCTCTAAAGAAACCATAAATGTGCATTAAACGTTAATTTGCTGCAATCAGCTGATTAGTTACTTCCGTACTTTCAGGTTCCCATTGCACGGTAAATTTACTGTGCTTTATACGGTAAATTTACCGTGCAGTTATCGGTAAAGAGTAACTTTCCAGCCAAGAGTAAGGCACAAAAAACAAGTGTTTATGTATAGTGTGATATAAATGTTTTTACTTAATAAGGAGGAGATTAGACTATATTATATAACTCCATACCGTACGCCGTACACTGTAATACACTCAATATACTGTAATACGTAACTAAACCATTAAACAATAATGAGTTTAACCGAAGTATTATGTACGGTAATTTCCCCCGTATATAGGAAAAAAATATATCATCTTCATTTGCCTACAAAATACCGCCGGTGAAATAATCTTTCCTTTCCCAAAAATGGATAAATCATTGACTAAAGATTTTTAAAATTTTAAAAACATCCTGAACTTCCAAAGAAAAACAAAAGCACCTCAATTTTAGGCTACATTTAGGTTCTCAAGACTCCTACATTTTCTCCTAGATCATTTCCCTAAACACTACAGATTTCGACGTGCGATTCACCACCGTAGCTGCGCATTACCGCAATGTCCAGGCGCAGTAGGCAACGGCGAGGTGGCGCAAGCAAGTACAAAACAGAACAGTACTAATGAGTGCTTTCACAATGGTGGCGGCGCGCGGCGGAGCGGAGAGCAACAAACAATACCGGCCCCAGATTGGAACCCTGGGGTGCGCCTCGAGCGACGATTGATCGGCCTGATCACATAACTGTCTCGAGGACTTACAGGCGGCCGCTACTTACTTAAGAGGGGGGGGGGGGGGTTGCTGGTGTCTTGGGCGAGTTTCAAATTAACTTTCCAGAAGCGTAAGGTAAAACGTCATTTGGAAACTCATATTCGACGTCTTAAACAGAGTTTACTCCAACCGCGCGAAATGTTAAGTCTATGACGTTGAAACGCTCGTTGAAGACAAAGCAATCAATGAACATAAAATTCGGCTACTGGTTCAGAAAGAATTTTACAACATTCCTAATGGTTATAAAGTATTGTACGAGTCGTCCAGTCAATCTCTGAACCAAGGAACGAACAGAAGGCAAGAGAATTCTCTGCGTTTGCAAAACCGGGCTACATACATCCTCGCATGTGCTGCTTCATGCAACTAATGGGAAGCCTGGCAGCTAATGTCTTGTTTATGAGCTTGGTCAAAACTGGTTTCTCCCCAAACCGTCGATGCCCGACTCTCCTCTTAACTCCTCCTCAACCTGTGCGCACAGACGAATTACCACCATTACCAGACGCGAAAACGTTCAGAAATACATCTGAGCATCTATGCAACACAAAGGACTCCGATCTCACATTTGAAAATCCTATTTCAATTATAAACTGGCTTTAGTATTAAAATAGAATTAACTTTAGTTCCATATGCAGAACTCTTTAAAGCAGAAGAATTGTATTAAGGAACGCAGTTTTAGAGGAGAGTTTATGGGAGTTATAAACTAGTCGGCGTCGACATTAGCGGCTGTGCGGCTGCATTAACCTGCTCCTAATTAACCTCGGAGAAAACTTTAGAATCCCTAATTGGCACTACTTAGGAAACAAACCAAGCTGAAGCTGGGGCCGTTTAGAGAAAGTTTATCACAACTAATTTCGATGTGGGCAAATAAAATAAAGATCGTTAAGAACGGTGACGATGATCCCGAGGTCAAACACCAATATAATATCATTTTATCACGTTAGTATGTAAAATTATGAATGATTATGAAATAATATACAATTTATGAAAAAAATCAACTTAACCTCTGTATTATAATTTACACTTGAGTTGCACTGATTCATTGAGTTTATTTTGCCATTTTAGTAGACATTTCATCAAATGTCAAATAGACGTTTTTAGGCTACACACAGAGAACATGTAGATGCAACAATACAACCCATCATCAGAACAATATATCCACCTCGTATTTCTAATCATATTTATGCGTTTTGTAATTTGAACAATGTGTAATTTACTTCTAGCCAAACAAATTGACAAAAACAAACCCTAGTGAGTAGCTTACAACAATATGATGATTTAGACAATATATCTCCTCTCCCCCATCACGACTATTTCACATTTCACAACTTGAGTCATCTATGCCAGCTAAATCAACTAGGCCGCAATGCCAGTAGTAAATGACAACGTCGCACCCGAGAATTCGAATAACATTATCCCTCTTGTGCCCCAACTAATTCAGCCCATTTTTTCTCTTCGCTTTAATTCAGCTTACTTTAATAAGGAAAGGGGTATGTTAAAGACCCTTGCAAAGCTAACTTTCCAGTTCGAAGGCCGCGGACTTACTACTTGAGTTGAATGAGATGAGATGGGTGTGCTAACGTGCGGAGGGTGCGCTATCGTGCGTTTTGTTATGGCTATCGGCGGGGGGGTGCGCTATCGTGTGTGTTGTTACTTGAGTTGAATGAGATGGGTATGCTATCGTGCGGGGGATGCGCTATCGTGTGTGTTGTTACACAACGCAGCTCGTGTGCACAGCGCATGCTTCGCAGCGTCCACTTTCTATTGTAATGAGCACATTTCCGGCAACATGCAGTCGAATAAACCTAGATACTAAAGTTACCTTGATATAATTAGATTTTAAACCACAATTATCTCAGATGAGAACACATTAGTCATAATACAGCAGTAAATGAGTTAGTTTATTAAAAGAAACGATAAGGAGTTACTCAGTACAGGACCAAAATATTTCCTTAAAACCCTTTAATAAGGACTAGTTCTATTAGGTTTCTTTTCAATTGTATTTTAAATATTTCCACTTCAATGGAGTTATTATAAACCTAACTGCCTGCATTCAGTATGCTCACGTAGTTTTCAGTTAATAAAACCAATTTCTCCAATATTAAATTAAGCTAAATGGTAGACCTAAACCGTTTTAATTTTTGCACGTACAGATTTAGTGGGACTGAATTCAGAAAAAAATTAAAAACCAGTCGGTGTGGTATGTATTATAAGTTACCGATCAACGTTGGTTTTTAAAAGACATAATTCTTTACAATCTGTTAGGTGAACTAAAAGAATTACTTGCATACAAAACATGGGAGCTTTTGTAACTAAGCGAAGTCTATGAAACTGAGTAAAACATAAAATTTGTACCACACTTTTTATACAGAGTTCACACTAAAAGTAAAAAGTAGCATCTTGAGAAATCCCATTTAATTACACAACTAATTGTAGTTCAAAAATCAAATATGTTTTGGACCTAAAAACTTCCTCAATGAATTAGCATAAGAGAAACGAAATGAAACTTCAAACATTTTGGCAGCGAGTTAATTTCTTGGTCTGTTGGCTCCGTGAATAAAATCACCACCAACAACGATAAAAACTTATCACCAGCCAAATCTAATCTCCTCTATCTCTACAGTCGTGTGGTGGGTCCGATCGAAGACGGTAAATACGTCATCCGTGGGTGGATAAGATCGTAAAGTGCGGATCAATTAACATTAACGCACGTGGGATGGGGAGGGGGAGGGGGGAGGATGGGAGTGTGGGGAGGGGTGGGAGGGGAAGGGATGATGGTGTCATTGTAGCGCGTGTAGGCGACCCTATCACCTCCTCCCAACGCGATCTGAATAATAGACAAGGTTGATCTGTATTTTACATCTCCAATCTGAGAAATGGACTAAGTTAGATTTAGTATTTTTAGAACAGAACTTTTTTCATCTCTGCGATGGTATATACTGACTGACAGATTTTCTAGAGAGAGATTCTGAGATATATACTGACTGAGAGATTTTATTAGACGTCTCGCTGCGAAAACGGCAGCTACCTTCGACAAATGTTTTTTTTTATGGAGTCGCGCACTATATCTGTATGGTGACCTTTGCTGGTCTCTTAGACAGAATAATCCTTGATATTATACACTAAGATAATAATATTATAAAATAAAGGCGGTACCTGTCTGGCCTGTCGTTCTAGAAAAACAAAATACACCTGATTGTTATGAAAATGTTCCTCTCCTTCCTCCCCAAAGCTTACATCCCAAGGGCTTCCAAAGTTTCAAATAATGCAGAAAAACATATTAAATCATTTATAAGTGCCAACCCATAGAGTGCAGGTAAGAAAATATGTTTCTTTAGCAGTTTCGAAGCGAGTGTGACGAACACATGGGCGGATTCCTGGGGGTGCAGGGGGTGCCTGGCACCCTCTGATATTTGGTGGATTTGTTGGCAGTGAAGAGGGAAAATGTTTTCAACATAACTTTGATTGAGGTATTTGCTTAAATTACGAATTATTGTTGTTAAATAAAATAAGTAGCCTATACCTACTTTGAATTGGTCTTAAAACGGAACATTTAAAAGGGAGTTTGATGTTTTAATTTTAGCATACAATACTTGCAACGTTACGTGAGCTGGCACCCCTAAATATTTTTACGTAATCCACCCATGGACGAACAGTCACATCGTCCGACACATTTGAATATTCATCTACTTTCCTGGACACCAGAGCCGAAGAGCCGGCGCGGGAGAGGACCAGTTGGCGGTTTATACGCGAGTGACCGGGCGTCAACGACTGATAGCCGCCTTGACCAGTCCCGAGGAGGGATGGAGGAATGCCGACCCAGCCCAGTGTCCGGTCCGTAGTACTTTTGTCTTCTTCAGCATTCCGGCTGTAACTGGCTCCGGACCTCGCGGCGAAGCGCTGAGTAACCGGTCGTTACCGCGGGACAATCGACAATCAGCGGCCGCTCTGCGTATCGAGGGGATTACGGAGAGAGGAGTCGGTATGTTTGGAATAACGCTTGAAGTTTGGATCCTATGGATGGAACATACTCATCGAGGTCCCAAAATGACAAAGGCACAATGAGTTAATTTTTTTTGTTTAGATAGATATTATGTCCAAAAAAGTTAAGTATTTTCAAGTAAGTATCAAGTTTGTTCAAACTATTGAGAAAACCGGGTGTATCCTACATCTAGGTAAAAAATTAGAAAGATCGCTTTATTGCTTTTACATACATCAAATCTAATGACTTCCGTACTCTACACTTCTTAACGATTAAGATTTTAGTGAAAGGGATGACGAAAATCGCACTAAATTATCGCAGAGATGCTATGTTTCTATAATACATCAAATTTTAATTCTGAATCCATTTTACACAGAACACTGCTTAAATTGGTGAAAAGATTCAATCAAATCAAATAATCTTTTTACTAATTCGCTAAAACCTAGTGCACACGCAATAAAGTTAAGTGAAAAATACGAAAAACATTTTTATAATTTTCCCCTTTTAACTTAGCTGAAATATTTCTCAAAAAAATTATCTTTGTCATTATTTATAAACTAAACCGTGACAAACTCGCAATTCAGCTGTTCCGTCACCACCGCCCGGCGCGGCGCGGCAGTGCGCAGGCGTGTCGCAGTCGCGGCGTTGCGCATGCGCAGCGGGTCACAGGGGTGTCTGTTGCGACAGCGCGTCCCACGTGCGCCTGCGCTGCGCCTCGCCGCGCCTAATGTCACCACCGCGCAGGCGCACCACTGCAAACATGACCCGGTCCCGCCGCGGCTACGTGAACTGAGCCATGTCGTCGGGGAGAATTGTACAATCTGGAGCGGGCGACAGAGATATAGTGTGAGCCGAATAACTTGGCCCAGTCCTTCCACAAGACTGATGTTAATTTAAGCATTGGACTTCCGGACGGGCTAAACCGCGTCATTTCAAATTAACCTCAAACCCTGATCAAACCTCGAAATTGAGACATTCTCGCAACTGAACAGTAGTGATTAGTGTTGTTCAAAATCAATTTGAAAACATATCCTCAAAAACAGATTGTTCAAGGAGAGCGACCAAATCAATCTTCAAAAAGAGCGATATTTGGTGACAACCTGTTTCTAATGATTGATGACACAAGTCATTGAGCAGGTCGAAACCACTAAATCCTTTGAATCATTCTACGCGGCACAATCGCCTTGATGGCTTTTGCTCCAGGACATCATCTGGGGTGTGTGCCTTGAGAATATTATCAAGACAGCTCAGAAAACAAGCATGTACTCTCACCTATCTTAAGGTTCTATGGGATCCCGTATGTTGTGAGTACGCGGAAGCGGACTACCTAAGGTTGTTCCGACATCAAAAGAAAGCCGGTCGGATAATAGCTAAGCTGCAGTACACGGAGAGTCTTGCAGGAATGTCTTCGGAGAGTGAGAAGGGTGCCCTTATTCTGGCAAGCAGGGGCGTATTCGCTCTGTGGGGAGAGGCAGGAGCCAAGGCTTTCATGTAATCCCACACTCATTCTTCAATCATATTTCGGTTAAGCGACCAGTGCTGCGTAGCTGTCTTAATTTTGTTGTTAACTTCCTAACAATGATTACCAAATCGACCTACAACATGACACTTACCTCATCCAGAAGTCGTCGGTCGAGGCCGACATTCACGAACCTCCCCCCCCATCCCTGTTACGTATTACGTGGGACAGCAGGCCGTTTCAATCAGCCGGTCCGCCCCGCGCGATACCATCGCCGTGAATGAGCTCATTCCATCACTGTGGGAGCGGCGCGGTAGTATCGGCGAGCGTGTCGTGTTGTGTTTGATTTAGATGTTATCCGGGGCCGGGGGCCGCCAAGGCCGACCTCCTCGTCTTCGCCGTTTTCGGCGGTTTTGATGACCACTGGGCCCGGGCCCGCGGTCCGGCTGTCGGGCTGTTGGATTCGATAAGCTCCCACCGGCCGGACCGGCTGGTCCACTCTCATTGGCTGGTTTGAAGATTTATAATTGAATCCGGCTGAGCAAATTGATTAGAACACTGTTTTAAATTTGGGACTCTGTTTTTGTTTTGTTAATGGTTTGTTCACTGTGTTAAAACAAAATATGTTTTCTTAGAAGATAGTCCCTCCAAGCCCATTCCAAGTTTCTTATTCGTCCCTCCAAGCCCTTCATTTGGTTAATCCCATCGAAACTTCGTAAGGATTTAAACAGTCTTAATTCTAAATTCACACCATTTTTACCAATTTTAAATTTTATGCCATATTTAAAAACCACTATACATTATTTTTATCAAATCATTTCACAATATCTTATTTATTTTTCGTACATTTTACTAGATTTTGGTTTATTATTTATTATTTGCCGTTTTCACTCAAGAATAATGTATATATTTTTTTGTCTAAAACTAATCAAGGTGATAATTGAGAAGTTGTCATCAACGTTGATTAATCAATGAATCTGGTATAAATCCGAGACTTAAGTTATTTTCTAAATGCCCCTTATAATGTGCCTTGACATAGATTTTAACGATTGGATGGGCTCCAGTTTAAGATAAAATATGCAAATTTAACAGCAAACCAAAAGACTAGTTACACAATAACTTAAAATTGTAATTGCATCACAACACATTGCGGCCACAACACACGGTCGCCCCGACAACCGGGCTCATCTCATTTCCTGTGATCCAGTACATGAATAGACCGCTGATTGGCCGGTGGTCACAATAAAACAGCGCCGAGACCTGAGGCTGCCCACCGCAGGCCGGGAGCCGGGCCCACCGCGCTGCGCCGGTGTCGGCTACAAGGGGGTAACGAGTTCCGTCGACTACTTTTCACTATCGACTAGTGGCCAGCCAATTACTTTCTTACATCGACTTTGCCGCTCGCACTAGTCGATTAGTGCGCATCAAACATCGACTCGTCTATAAATGTTCTAAATAAAACACAATCCCTAATCGAGTGATTAGTCGGTTAGAAATATCGACTTAAGTCGACTATAGATGACCACCAAGGCAATTACACCACAAGTCGACTAGTCAACTACCCGATCACATAAAATACGTCGCGCTATGGAAAATGGCCCTCGGATATACGTTACTTAGGCCCTACCTCCGATCCCCCTTATTTGTTTATACTGTATCAACTTACTTAATTACGACTGATTTTTAAGGACTACCTCTAAAATTCGCATATACTTAAACAAATAACGAGTAAACTATTAGGGCACTCATAATTACCGTCCTTTATCACCACAAATCGTAGAACCGTTTAAAAAGAAACACATTTTTCTCGCTTTTTTATACAACCATTTATCACTTGTATATTGCCAGTAGTAACGTTTGACTTGTTTCAAACCAACATAAAACTTTCCAAGGTAGACTGTTTCGTTTATTACTGAAGAATTAAGAGCCTGAAAATCACAGTGCCATTACCATAATCGTCCCAAACTTAATCGTGTTTTTTCGTACAGAAGAGATTTAGGACGACTCGAATCTCGAACCCAAGGCTCGCCGGGTTCCCGCGTTGTTGACGATTTTGTCCATGTTGTCGGTGTTGTCCATGTTGCTCATGTTGTCGGTGTTGTCGGCAGTCAGCGATGAGCGTGGGTGGCTCGCGTGCCGAGGGGCTCGGGGTCGAATATTGGTCGAGAAAGTGTTGCGTAACGTGATCGGCAACTTTCCCCGGGTCCCCGCGGAGCGGGAGTGTTCCCCGCCCTTCACTTCCACTGCCGCAGACGTCCCTTTGTCCGGGGCGCTGGGGACCTTGGCGGCGACACCGGGGGAGAACGGAGGAACTGGTGCGGTCAAAATCGTGTCTGCAACTTGGAAAGTGATAATCATGTTACAGTTGTTAAATGTCTCTACAGTGTGTCCAACAACAGTCACTGACTCTAGCCGATCCTTTTGTCTAGTTTTAAAATCAAGCATTTTCTCTTGCAGTTCAAGAGATTACATCGGATACCCGTTCTATGGCAACTCTTCTAGAATGCTGAAGAGTGTCGCAAACTGCTTAGCTCTAACCTAGCTAATCATTCGTTTGCTGAGGGGAAGTTTCCTGATGCCATTAAAACCTCAATTGTGAAGCCTCATCATAAAAAAGGCAGTAGGTTGGACAAAAGTAATTACAGACCCATTTCCTTACTATCAACCTTTTCAAACGTTTTAGAGAAGTTGTTTTTGAATCGTTTACATTCGTTCCTAATGTTCATAGAAATCTTTTTGGAAGACAATTTGGATTTAGGAAAACTCTTATATTAAAGGGTGCGTATAATCTGTTAGATCAAGTGAAATACTTGTTACCAGCGGAATTCCACAAGGCTCTGTGCTCGGACCGGTCCTTTTTCTATTTGTCAATGACATCAAATCGAGTGTTTCAAACGCTGACCTCTGACTTTTCGCTGATGATACGTCATTGAACATTAGTAGTGGTCCTCGTGAAAATCTTGAGTGAGTCTTTCATCCAAAGTAATTGTCTTCTCCAGTCGTTGGCAGAAAATAACCTTTCAGTAAATATTAACAAAACTTTTCATGGATTTTAAATTGCGAAATCCTCTTGGTGGCACTCCAACTTTGCTCTTAGGAGACAAAGATCTTGCCATCTGGCAACTTTTTTGGGTTTGACCATTGATCCTCGCCTCGACGTTTCAGAACACATTCATAATGTTTAATATAAGATAAATAGCTGCCTTTTCATTCTTCGTAGGTTGTCCAATTTTGCAAACACCCAAGTTTTACTTACTGCGTATTGTGGATAACTTTACCCTCACCTTCGTTATGGTATTGCAGTTTGGTGAGCTGAGTCTTCAAAGACAAAGACCCTATTCGTTTTACAGAAGAAAGCGATTAGGTTGATTTTTGGAATCCAGAGAAATGAAATGATTCATGTAGAGGTGTTTTTTTCCACGAATAACCTGCTCACTTTTAGTTGCCTGTACATATACGAATGTCTTCCTTTTTTCTTAAAAACAAGCATTTTTTCCAGCTTCGCAATAGTAGTCGTTACGACCTTAGACATTCTTTGACTTTAACCATTCCACAACACAAAACCAGTGTTCAGGACTACCTACCTGATAATTAGGAGACACTTAATTTATTTTTACGTTATGTGTAAGAATCATATATGTACACTGTATCTTTTATTATTTCTGTACATTTGTTTGTTTGACGTTTGTCCATGCTTGTACAAGTTAGAGACAATTAAGTATTTTTGATTCTTGTGCAAAAAATCTCAAAAACATAGATGGACATTATATATATAAATAAGACCTTGTTAATCATTCAGTAAAAAATATGTGTAGTGATAATTGTTTTAAATTGGCTATTGAAAGATTGATTGTCCGTCGGGGACAACGGGAGACACTATGGGGAGGAATTCTCGTTCACACAGTGGGAGGTGCCTTTCTTAAACAACGATATTAAGGACAATTACAAGTTAACTGGTCAAGTTATTGGAGTCTTTGATATTAACTCAAGTTTTTCCACCGATTCGATAAAGTAATCATTCTAGCAAAGTATTCATTGCACCCAACACACCCGTGTTTTGATTCTCACACGCGCAATCACGCACACACACGCACGCGCGTTGGCGGCCCCGTCTGACACCTCTGATTGCCGTTGAATTATTGTCCAATCTGTTATTCATTGGCTGTTTTACGAGCAAGAAAATTACGCGACATTTATCAAGATCCTTTCTGAAAGGCGTTACTTTAGTTGTGATTCCATTAATAATGCTAGAAAATACAAATTGTTTCTAGCTGTCAAGGGGAAGGTAATTAAAAAATGGTTATAAAAAATAAAAACAATAGTGAGTCAGTATTGTGTAGTTTGTGATAGTAATTAATGCTGGCAAGCATAGCTCCAGTTTTTAAAAGGTTTAACCTCTTAGTAATATGACAACTTTTATCTACAGTGACTGTGACATTTTATTAAATCAACTGACTTGCCACAATGTAATGATACACTGATTAATGTGGCTGCAAACTAATGGCCTGATGAAGTTCTAAGGAACGAAACATGTCGTCATTTGAAAAACAGTGATTGAATAAGGTAATTTTATTTCACTATTCACAAAAAAATAGTTCCGACGTATTTTGAGAGTTTTAAAGTATTCAAATTAAACTGGAGAGATCGGATCCTCTAAGAACCATCTATAACTACAGTACTTCAATTGCCCCACTTCGCTAATTAAATTGCAATATTTAAATAATTTATTCATCAATTTTTAACTCACAAAAAAGGGAGTGCATCAATGAAATATGATGTAAAAAGCACGGAATGTACCCAGTGATCAAAGTATATAAGGTATGAAATATGACCGACATTAGGCCTTTCCAATTACATATTATCATGTGACATTGGCTAGTTATTCAGTTATTAACGGCTCGAACTAATCGCTGACCATGACATCTGAAATTAATTGATCCTCTCAGTCGAAAATTAATATCCTTCATTCTTGTCGACAAATAGGTTTCTTTTTTATTGGACCCTGGGTAGCATGTTGCAAGGCCATTTATCATTTTGCAGTGTCACCCAGTTCTTAAGGGCACATTCCATACTGCCCTTCTTGAGGGGCTTTAAAATTCTGTTCATTACAAAAATAATTGTTTCTTGCTTTTAACATACTGTACTATTAAATGCGTCCAATTAAAATAGTTACAAATTAGTCAAAATTATAAAATAGTAACAGTGATTTTATTTGATAATAAACCAACTAGTAAACCTGTTGCTCGAAATCGAGCAATTGTTATGTATTGATTTGAACATAAAAATAATCATGGTATAGTATTCTAGAACTATTTTATAATTTTATGGTTGAATTTCGTGTTGTAATGAAAGTTTTTACAAAAGCTTTTTTAATTAAATGTCTTGTGAATACTCATTCATATTTAAAGAGATGTCCATGTTTCTTTAGAGTTTTCTACGAATATTATGAGCACCTCAAAGGAGTTGGCTTGACCTGCCGCCACATATACAGTAGTCCATATGTAATGGACTGACCCTGACCTATACCTATACCTAGTTACCTAAACAGGAATTACTGGAAACTGGGTTCTTTTTACTATAGAACATCACTAAACACAAAAAGAATTGTTAAAATTATATTATTTACATGTTTACTTCATTCAAGGTTAGCATTTCATAGTTGAACTAAATTAATTTACATTTACATGTAAATTTCTTTAGGATAATTGTAGATAATTGCTCACAAACACTTCACATTATCATTCACCATAAACTCCAATTGAAGCGTATACTCAACCAAGTTCATCAAGATGAAATACACATAAATTAATTATTTTTGAAACACCCCAAGCACCATATGAAAGAAAATTAACCAAAACAAATTGATATTGGAATATCGACTGCAAATTTGTTTAGACAACACTACTGTTCTTAAATGGGTAAAAAAATGTATTATTCGGTTTTAAATGTATTTTTGTAAAACTTTCTGAAATTAAGTAGGGTATATGTTACTAAGAGCTGCTTTCCCCAAATCTAGTTTTATTTGAACTTCTGAAACTTAAGTTTAGTAACATTTGAATTTTCCTGATAATATAGTTTATGATTTAAAAATTAGAATATTCATATGGTTTAATTTAAATTCACGTTTACTTTAAACCTTAATTGGGGAAAGCGGCCCTAAGTAGCGTACGACCTTTCTTAGTCTTAAACCGAACTAAAATGGTTCAATAAATTTAAACTCATAATGAATGTTAAGTCTGCTTCTTTTTCTTTAATTTCTATTTATATTGATAGAATTTATAATTGAGAATTTTTTAAAAATTTTTTTATTTGGAATATAAACATATGTAAATATTAAGATCTTCACACATGTGATTTAAAATAAATGTTTTTAAAACTGAATTCTGACCTTAAGTATGTATTAGGATAATAGTTTATTTATTTACATCTTCCATCAACGGAAATTCCTCCAGCTCTACATGCAATGGTTTCAATTCCATTAACAACATATGGCTTTGCTGAAAAACTTTGTTTGCTCCAATCAGCTGCTTTATTTGAAATTTCTATTCCCATGTTAAATCTTATGGGCTAATATGAAACTTTAAGGGCGTCTAGGGCTCTTTCCTTTAGTCAAACCTTTTTAAATTTTATTTCCTGCAAAACTTCATGCCAAGCTCTTTCCAATGACACCAAAAACATGAAAATCGGTTCAGTAGATTAGGAGGAGTCTTTGTAACAAAAAAACTGCTCGCGTATTAAATAAGTATAGATTTAATATTAATATCCATCGTTTAGTCCCTGAGCTGTGCGATTTAAATAGTAAGACTAAATTACTTACATCGACCGTCAGAACAGCTAAAAAAATATTGTCATCATGTTCGGGACATGTTTCAACGTTTAATACGTCATCTTCAGCTGACTAAATTTAAATTTAATATTGCATGTTATTCAAAGATGCTGTAAGTACATAACTGAGATCTGTAACCTAAGATCTGTTCTTTTGTCTATAGAACATATTTCACAAAAAATATCATAAACACCGGAAGAATTATGTCAGTTTTTCAAGACCCCTGACAAAAATATCAGTTTCGCATTCAATTTATTTAATTCGATTTTCTTAGGTGCACATTTCGTCCGTTGCCTTTGTTATTTTCGCAAGTTAATATGATAACAGAACATCCAAAAGGGTGTACAAATGAACAACACCCTCTAGTTCTTTGGAAAACTCCTCTGTAGACACTCAAAGTGTGGTGAGCTAAAATATTCTTAAATAATTAACGTTACAAATGCGTGTATTACATTATTTATACGTCTTGATTTTACAGGCAACCAGAATCCAACCAGAAGTCAAAAGAAAATACTGACTGTGACAACGCAGTAGTCAAGACTAATTGTGACCCGTACATGCGACCCGTGAGTCAGCCGGGCTACCGCGCCAATTACGCCGGGACGTGCGGCGCTCCCTGGCTGCCGACTCGAGATTAATCACACATTACACGCTTTCCTTTCGAAACGGCGAAAACTATTGGGGAGACCCGAATTGTTTCCTGAACGTACTTTCTAATCTACATTGAAACCGAAATCACCACAACAAAACACGTCGCGTGACAAAATGGACAGGAAAGTGAGGGATAGTAAAACGAATTAAACCCACAAAGTTTTAATGGACTACCGGCTCGATGCTCTCAATAAAATAGTTGTATAAGCATTTTGGAGTTCTGAATATATCTTATATTGACGAGAAGGCTAAGATTTGGACCTATTTTTCTATAGGTAAAAGCAGTACACTCAAAGTTATACGCAAACCTAAGAATTAAAAATTGATCTGTGAAAGGTAAAAGAAAACAGATAAATTTGAAAAGTTTGTGAGGGTTAGAAAAACATTGAGCACTAATTCTAACAGTTCTTTTCGTACAAGACAGAAAACTATTAACTACTTATATTTTCAATAGGCCTAAATCAAAAACTAAAAATGTTGACTACATTCAATTTTAAACGTACAGTCGACTCTCGCTAAATCGAGAGTCCACTGTACCAGCAAGCCTGCACGCAAGCGCACTTGAATTCACTTACGAAAACTTCCTTATTTATTCGTAACAACTCTTCATATCGATCACAGTTGCTCCCGTTCGTGTCAAGAAGTTGCAAAAGAGGTTCCCCCGTGACAGGTGACGGGCGCTTGTGCGGTCGACACTCCGCGACAAACCCTACAAAGGCGACAAAGCCGGCGACAGACGTGTCGAAACTGACGTCACTAACACGACGACAAGGCGAGCCGCGATAACAAACTTGTCACTGTTGTTACTGCTCATCCTTCACGCGATTCGATGGTTCTCCCACCCTTTTTCGCAAATATTGTCTAGAACCTTTTCTTCTTCAAAAGGTCATTAACTCTGATCTCAGAATTTAATATTAAAAATTCGGATTGCAAAACATTTCCCTCTTACCAAAACACTGTAGCCTTTTCCCAGTAAACCCCCGTGTAGACCATGCATGCTAAAAAGGTAGTCTTATTACAACTGGCTTAAGTGCTGTTTTAGTTGGTCATTTCATGTTCACGTCAATCTGCTGGTGGCTGAAGTTAGGCAAAACAGCATATCTAGTAGGACTGGATGGACTTGGGTGAGTTTAGATGACAACAAGTACTCCTCGACCCTTCTAGTAGTTTCAACCGTATATGTAACACACATATCTGCTAATGATTATTGCGATATCCGTAAATTAGTCCTCAAGACTGAGCGACATAAGGTCAACTTATTAAAACACAATTTCCCGAGGTTATCTTAATCTTGATTCATTTACTGCCTAATAAACTACTATGTCCCTTTATGGGTCAAAAACAAACACAGCTTTTTTGTAACATTAAGAAAAAATACTGTACTGTACTCTGAAGGTCCAAAAATGTGCCCACGATTATTAGCAAATATGCTTACAAACTATCTAAAAACGTCCTTCTGATTTTAAAATTTATGGAAGAAGTGTAAGATTTGAACAAAGGTGGATTCGCTTTAAACCTTTGACAATAAAGTCAATGCTTTAAACGCAAAACATAGAAACAGCACATGGTAACGCTTGCGGCACAAAAAAAACTCTCCTAATAAAATTCTCCATAGTAAAAACTTCCCACGATATTCCATATCGTATGTATTTATGCAGACATAAATAACACCTATTAAATGCCACTTAATCCTAATAGCCATAAATTGCACCTATGCAATAAAACCTGTTCAACTTTTCCACGACCGTTATGTCACATGAGTTTCACCGGATAGTCGATTGCAACAGGAGTGACATTACCATTATTGCCGTATAAAAAAGTCCAGGTCAAAACACTTGGTCCAGTCCGCCCATGAGGCTAACGCTAATTCTAGCAATGGGCTTCGGCCGGTCTAGGCCATGTAATTTAATTCGGATATTATTATTACGCGGAAGTTTGGCTGGGACGCGCGTAGGAGCCTAATCTGACTACCGCGGTCGATGTATCGGAGTAGTTGTGACTACTCTATCGCAGCCCAGGGTAGTGTGGCGGGGCCGAAACGTATGTTTAGACTCCACTCACAGGATAATTATATCGATACGTCGATGTAATCGCCTCCCACTTGATTGATTACGCCAAATGTCGATGGCCTCACTTCCCGCGGGCTAATGGCATTCCGATATTCCAATATAGATTTTCTTCGCCTAAAAACCCGTTTTATCGCTGTTTAATCGCTATACTGCACGGAGAACTGTTGCTTTATAGTTATATAAAGATAACATTTTTTTAACGTTAATTAATTGGAATGCATTAAACTCAGGAAGTATACCAATTATATGTGGACAATTAAGGAAAGCTCAAAAGTATCAAAAGTATTTAGGATTTAAGGTTATCTTTTCTGCGCATAAGACAAACATTAGCCTCCTCTTAATTAAGAGAGTAATTTGTTTGTAAGCCTACTATATTATTTTATTGACAATAATAACGGTGATTATTATGTTTATTTGCCATTCATCATTCATTTAACCCAAACATTTGCTCATGACACTTCAATGCCGCACACATAGAAATAACAGTGCCAAAATACGACTAAAATAACCTTAACATAAGCTTCGACCTCCGTCCATAACAAAAACGTACACTAATAAACTTAAAACACCAAGACACGTGCTGGCGCATGGGAAAGTAAATAACGCCAATTCGCTCAGTTCTACACTGAGGTAGAACTGTTGTACAGTTACTGGTTGTGTGGCACCGTGCCACAGCACGGGGACGTTGTTGTAATGGTCACATTACACACAGACAGTTGATATCTTTAATTCCCTGTATACTCCTACTCTCGAGCCACGCCTCGCTGTTCAATGTCATTTTACGAGCAGATAACTTATCAAGAATTACTGCTTGACAAAGAACTTGACAAAGACGAAGGGACAAATTATATTTAAATTTTAAACAAATTAATATACAGAATGGTGCATATATTTATTAAAATTGTCCATTTTCGTTCAGCTGAGTTACATTAGAACTTTTTATTATATAGCGGCTCGTGCCCACACGCAAGTTTGCCAACCTATCTAGGCACTAGTTGCAATGTTCTTTCTTTTATTTCATTGTTTACGGCATTTCTTTTCCTTCACTTACGACTATCGGATCTTATTTTTGGAATAAATGTTTTTGAATTTGAAATTGGTATGGGCCTACCGAGCCATTTTGCATCAAAATAAAACTCACTTAAGACATATTAACTTATAGATTAAAGGTTAGCCAACGTCGTCGTTTCGTGCTCGAATCTGCAGATTAGATTGCTCGGCGAGCCACAAGGGTCACTTTTGGTCCCGACCCAAACTGTCATTCCGCCGAAACACTCCATTTCATCGGAGAAATCATTTAGTTCATCCATCATGTACTTCAAAACTTTAAACTAAACCAATCTATAAAATAAAATTATTAACTAATCTCAGGGTGATTCCAAATGTAAATGAGCACTTTGTTAAATCATCGATCATCGATTAGCTTTTAGTTAAATCATCGATTTTGAATATGAAGAGGCATTCCATTCGCATTATCAAATGTCTACCTTTGGAGTGAGCCAGGATTAAAAGAGATCCTAGTTTTAGTGAATCACCAACAGAGAGAACTGAAGTAAACTATAATTAAGGTTCAGAAGGAGGTAATATATCACTTAGTGATACAGAAAACAAACAATAGTCAATTAAATATCACTTTATGAAATGTAAAATACCCTACATTTTTTAATGTACGTAAGCAAGGTTAAATTAAGGACTGTAGTTACATCATAATCAATAAATTACTTATTTCTTGAAACATTAGGCCTGCTATCAACAAATCATCGATCAATATACAAATCCATTACGAAATTTCACCGTAAAGCTGAATAACCGAAAAACCAAGCCTATCTTGAATTCATTTACCAATTTTATTTTCTTCCTTACGAATGCGTTTCTGGGTACCACATAAGACCATGATTGCTTCGTTAACCATTCTCCGATCAAAATCCGTTGCATAAATATAAATATTTCCAGGATCAGCAGTTCGCAATCAGTCCCACAAGGAGTTGCAGGGACGTGGGACGAGAGGCGAGGACAATAGGTCGTGAATCGCGATCGTGGCGACAACGACCCAGGGTCTGCAGACGTCCTCTTTCTGGAAGGCACGCCTTCAAAATGTTCGCTAAGTCCTAGAGTAATGGATTAGGCAGGGGGGGATTGTTAACTGCCTAAAATCGTCTGAAACTCAGCTGATGTGTTGAAACGTCAAACTACTGTAAACATATTTCACCAGCAGCGCACTCACTCCCCCTCCCCCTTTTATTCTGAGACCACTGCATTCTGCTGAGACCGTAAATATATGTAGAACACAACATTGTTTTATGTATATTTATGGCTGAGACTGGCAATTAAATAATGCATGTATTATCTTGTGAAAGATATCGTAGCCTTATTCATCCAAAACGGATTTTCACAATGTGTTGAATATGAATGATTCCTTATATAATATTATCCATACATGATTGAATATGCTTTTTTCATACAAGTTTAAAAGCACTACGCTACATTCATTATAACACTTGCACTTGCAGAATCGTGATTCGTTCTTCACTATCTTGCGGGCGTGCGGGCATTCAATGACGAAGGCATGCCACAAATGATAAAGTCAAGTGGACGACATCGTGATTCTGCTCGGCTGGCTCGCTGGGTGCCAGGCGGTGGTGGAATGGCGGAACGGTGGGATGCAGCGGTGGCTTCACACGGACCGCACCGCACATCCACGGCCGACTCATTTATTCAACAGAATTCATTCAAATAAAGAAGGCTTTCTCTTCACGGAGCTAAGTTAGGTATAATTACTGTATATATTTTTAGTCGAATACATGAAGGACAGATTTATAAACAATCAGTACGGCGAGTTCTGACTGAACATTATATACAATGAAAATAACCCATGCTCCAAAATGAGATAAGTACTATGTAGGTGGTCAATTACTTTTCCACAAACTTGGTGTCCTCCAAAGACCTTTCGGAACTCAAAACCGCAGAGGTCTTTCGATTTAAAGTTCTATTTAACTTTTAAGGCGATTATCAATGTTTTAATTACAATTCATAATTCTTAGTTTGAAAATGACAAAAATACCATTTTAAGGGATATGAGATGTATTAAAAACCTGTGATCTTCAATAATTTAATCAAGGCACAAACAAACGCCGAGACATAAACTTTCGCTAGGCTCACTCATGCAAATCCCGCACCTCCAGACAGGCCGAAGCCCACAGGATAAGGAGGGGGGAGGGGCAACTGCAGCGCGGCGAGCCCTGCACTTCTGCAGACCCGCAGCCCCGGTGCCATAAACGCGGCGCGGACGCGGCCCATCTGCATACAATGGCCTCGCGGTCGGGCCTGCGGACCGACGCCGCAAAAACTCTAATTGTGCGGCGACAGAGTAAATCTCCCCGCGCCGGCCGATCCGCCGCGCCGTGCTAATTTGAATCCGCAGGTGAAAAAAACGGGCGACAAATGAGGGGGTGGGGGCTCTTTTTGTACAGCGCACGCTGCATTTTTTAACAGACCGCAAGGCCTTCGTCTTGTCAGCGTTGTCGGCAGACAAACGGGCGGAGTGGACGTAGCGAATTTAACAGACGTCACTGAGGAAAACTGCCGTTAATCAGTTCTCTCTTTTTGGGTTCGGGGAATCAAGAAGCGGTTTTCCGCAATAGTTTTATTACAATGCACAGATACTATTATGTTTGTATATATTTGTTTAAATAGGCCTATGTTTGAATATGAGTGTTTTTATAAAGTTAAAATAGCACTGAAGAAAAAGCTATAAATAGCTTACTTTTACAGTGGGAAACGTTAAAGAAAGGTTATGAAAGTTATACAATAGCACTGTATAAACAGGTAAAACCGCTTTACGATCAGTGAACTTTAAAACTCATGGCTTGAGCTTGAACCCACTCCAAAAGGATTGCGCGTAGGAGCCGTTTTGAACATATTGTTTTTTTTATAATTTTGTTGAGATCATAACGTGTAATTATGTACATCTAAGAATAAATTTTTAAAAAAGAAATATCCGCTACATTGCATTTAATGTATGCATGGGTTGTAAACATT
The DNA here is from genome assembly GCA_035578135.1 of Flexamia atlantica. Lineage (NCBI taxonomy): Eukaryota > Metazoa > Arthropoda > Insecta > Hemiptera > Cicadellidae > Flexamia > Flexamia atlantica. The sequence goes on along the minus strand of JAQJVK010000008.1, from coordinate 29,262,344 downwards.
CACTCAGTTTGTGAATTAATTGACAAATAATAAATATACCAGCCAACTTAAGCATTTACCCTATAAAAATGGCATATTATGATTTTAAAGGTTAAATAAAATTGGAATTGCTTTCATAAATAGGAGCAGTCAATCAAAAACTCATAACATTAAACAAAAACAATAAACTGATTATTATTATTATATACAGTATATCCGTCCTCTAAGCGACATGAACTGTGCAGCGACTCAATTACGACATAATTTCTCAGTATCACCGTTGCGTGGGCCGCAGATGTGCAACAAAATCAAAATAGTTTCAGACACAGACAGTTCTGAGGTCGACAACCGGCAACAATTAGAGGATGACAGTTTGATTTACACTCATAAGCCAATGGCAGCGCGGGCCACGGAGGAGCAGCGCGCGCGACCTGGCGGCGAAACGCGAAACTACCAGCGGAGTTTCCCACTCCGGCCACCGCGCGCCAGAGCGCCAGCGCCTGCAACGCCGAGGGAGCGGCAATATTGATACAGCAGTGCTGTGAGTGTTGCCGACGCGAACGGCGCTCGTCATGTTAAAATAGGAGATCGAGGATTTTGTTAGCCACGGTGAATGTCGGATATAGGTAACGCCCAGACGTTTACAACTGGATAGTTAACGACAATTAAATTATTTACTGCAGCAATAACAGCCGTTTTAACACCAATGACAAGCATTTAAAATAAAATAAAATCACGTTTAAATTTACAACAGGAGTAATGTAAACTGCAGAGGTACAAAAAATCGACAACTTAGGGCTCTTTCACACGAGGCCACTAGTGGCCGCCACCGGTGGCCGCCACCGGTTACCAGCCCGGGTAACTGCAGTTGACGGTACAGGCAACTAGCAGGCCACTCCACCAATAGCCACCTCCGATTTAGTCGAGAAAATGCTGATGAGTAATAAACAACTCATTCTTCTCGCATCACCAATCAAGAAAAGAAGGCGGAGATGCAGGTGGATATGTTCCATGTTCATCCAGTACTAACGAATAGGACAATGGCCTTTATTACACGTTGCGTTGTATGACGAACTATGTGCCGCCAGAAATAGTTTATTTTGAACTATTTCCGAATGTAACTGTTCCTTTTTTCCACTTTTACTTTCCCCCCCCCCTATACATAGTATTTGGGGAAAGTATTGTTTTCGTCAAAATTTTCGAATTTGAGTTGTTAGTGGAAATATTCGTTTTAGTTCTCCCTGAATCCAAAACGTGGTTTTCGGAGTGGTGCCTGTCTGTCCATGTGTGTGGAATCCACACTGTGGATGTGCAGATGTATGTAAACAAAGCTTGAGACGACACCAGTGGCCCAATTTTCATGAAATTAGGCATGTAGGTATAAAGCCATGATATCTCCAGGCGAATCCAAATTTCTCAAAAACGGCTCTAACGAATTCGATAAAAATTTTATGGTTTTTAGAGCTTAAGATGACAAATAAAATGACACCACTCGCATGGCTGTATCAATTCAGGTTTAGAAGATAATATGGGAAATGTTAAAAAATTCATATTTTCCAAATTTCACAAAATATGGAACTACTATAGAAAATATACTTGAAACCATTAGAATTGACTTCAAAAAGTAAATAATTCAGTATTTTGAATTATTAGTCTATGTCAACTGGTTGCGGGGATAATTGATATTTTTGTTTGGCGGTAAACGCAGTACGTTGTCTAATGTATTTGCGGAGTGATTGTACATTAATTTTATTTTATTGCAGATTTTCTTACTTTAAGGGAGAAAGTATTGTTTCAGTTTTCTGATACCATTTATTTTTTTTTCTTCTGTTCACTCATTAAAATAATAAAATAAACAATTAAAACTCGTTTAGAAAAATCATTTCTCAACTGTACCTGCCTCCGCACGTGAACTGCTTGAGTTTACCCCAAAAAACAGGTAATGCGCGCGCTTTCGTAGTCGGGAGTGGCGGCCACCGGTGGCTACGTCTGAAAGCTCCCATTTCATTCAATGCCCCGCGACGAGTTGCCGCCACCGCGGTGGCCGAGCGCGAGTCGGCCACTGCTCGGCCACTGTGACCCGTCGGGCAACCGCAGTGGCCGCGTCTGAAGGCCTCCATTTATAACAATGTTTAAGCTGTGGCGTGCAACCGGTGGCGGCCACCGGTGGCGGCCACTAGTGGCCTCGTGTGAAAGGGGCCTTACAGAGAGCGCTTAAGTCTGTTTATCCACTGCTCACCTGGAATAAAAGGAAATAAAGTTATTTAGTATTTATTAACTTTAATGAAAGAAACATTAAAAATTTTCCTTTTCTCAAACTGAATACACGTCGAGTATGGATGTGTCCACTGTACCTTATGTAGCTTTAGATTTTTCAATCGCTAATTTTAAAAAAGGTGAGCCAAAATAAGCCGTGTGGCTGAGACATAGCAGCGTCTTTAATACAGTTACTATGTTTTAAATTACTACTACTAGGTACCATAAACCATAAACTATAGAGTACGTCATCGTATACATCTCGAGTTGTTGAGCAAATTTCCTGTATTGCAGGAAATTAGCAAAATTTCCTGTATTGCAGCAAATTTCCAGGATTTTTTTTTATTTTCAGGAATTGCAGCAAATTTCCTGTATTGTTTTTCTTCACGCTCAGTGCAGAATGCAAAGAATTTCACAAACTAATACAGGGTGTTTTTACGCAACCCATTTTTAAGATTTAATAATGAACATTATTAAAGTTTGATCACATTTAGTTTACATTATGTGTTCAAACAATCCGCCATTGGCATTTTTACGTTGTTCTCTTCCATCAAATTCCTGAACACGTGTTTCAAGGTACGTCTTTTAATTTCTTGCATACAATTTTTTATGTTAGATAGATTAGATACATTACTTTGAAATGGCGACCTACCCAGTTAGGTATTTTAAGCTTTGAGGTGCTGAATATCCTGTGAATTGTTTTCGTAAGCCTTACTTTTTATGTATCCCCATAGAAAATTATATGGGGGGGTTCAAATCCGGGATCTTGGGGGAGGGAGGGGAATAATCCTTCACTGATAAAATAAAGTTTTGTGTTGCGTTAAAAAAAACAACCTGTATAAAATAAAAGAAACATATAATTGTACTAAAATGCGAACCACATTTTTGTATTATACGAGGTCTTGCAGATTTAAACGGTTGCTGGGAAACCCCAGTATTGCTCAACTGACAGCTTAGTATTGCTGCTGAAGTCTTTAGCAGAGTTTTTCTTGCAATTATAAACCTATTCACCTTGGAGCCTGGAACCAAATGTCAGATAATATAAGACATTATTGTGTCTTCTGAAATTTATTTTCATTTTCATTTGCAGTTGGAGCACCTCATACATGCGAAAGGATTTTCTTAAGTTGCAGTTTCCAAACACCAAACAAACACAAACTTATTTACATAGAAACTGCTCAAGCAACTCTCAACTTGAGATGTTGGCAAAGTTAGAGTTCAGAATGAATCATCAATTCAACACTAGAGAGAAGATTAAGTTGTATTTACTAATTATTCCAAAGTTTTCTGTAAGCAGAAATTAGTTTAAAAATTATCGAAACAACCTTGAAGCACTTGGATCTTGAATTTCTTGTTGCGTCAACAGGGTGTAAAATTTAAATTTAAGGCATACTATACTAGTTTATCGTTTCTTGGCTTGTCATTGCCGATATATTATCAATATACAGTAAAAAAATGGTTGATCGACGTTTCTGATGCTAGTCCTATGTCCATCTTCAGGGCGACGTAACTAAACGAAAAGTCCAAAGAACAGCATGAATCTAAAGTTTAAATTAAATACAATAAAACAGAGACACCAGACGGTCCGGGAGCCAAAAGGTAACGCCCAACGTGGGGCTCGAACCCACGACCCTGAGATTAAGAGTCTCATGCTCTACCGACTGAGCTAGCCGGGCACATGCCCAACAAATTTGACAACTTCTTCAAAAGCAGTTTCAGACTAAAGTAATAATTATGGTGTACAAAAGTGTAATCGGGTTTGTTCTACGATAAAAAAAAAACTTTGGGTACGAAACACCGATTATCGAATACACATACAAGTTTTTATTATAAATCGTCCACGGTAAATGAGTAGGGCCTACCAACAAAACACGAACACAACAACAACTTCAGCAATACGGAAATCATTGGAGAGAGGAGTCCGTAAACATGTGAGATGTAAACAAGACGAGAGTTTACGGCGAGGATATGGCAGCAGGTAAACTGTTGACGCTGCTCCAACCGCCAACTAAAGGCGGGGAGAGGGGGAGTGCACTACTCTCGGGTCAAAAAGTTTACAACTCGAGTTTGAGCTTAAACTGCAACGTAACCAGTTGAGGTAGAAAAACACAAACTACATTTTTATTTCAGGAATTTAATTGTGCGTTTATTGTTGTATGTTAACAACTCTTATTTTGATTTTTATGAAGTGTTTAGGCAGGAAGAATGAAAACCGGTTTTTTGGCGGTTTTCATACATCGGCACACTTTGAAAATTTATACCGTATAAAAACTAGTAACTACTACTCCAATCGCTATGAAACTTTAATAGCTGGTAAAACATATGTTTTTACAACATATTTGCAAGTTCCAGATTTTTTCATTGCTGGAAAAAAGTTGCTGTGATTTTTGAAAGTCTTTTTATTATGAGTTTGGATTGGGATACGAACATCAATGAAAGTTTGATTTCTAGCTCTGATTATACGAAGTAATGACATATAGCTAATAATATAAAAAAACTTTAAATAAACAAAGAGGGGCTTGGGTGCAGTAGTGCGTGAGATCACTCCCTCCCGCCACATGCCTTGCAGGGAATTTACAATTCTGTCTATACTAGTACAAACTGTCGTTGTATCTCCTGTACTTAAAAAAAAACTTACGACTTTTAATATATGTAAATATAATTTTGCTTGTTGAATGTCTAAGAGAACGATCGACAAGTTTTTTTGTGTGATGTAGAAAATATGGATCATAAAATTTACCTGACCACAGGTGAAGTACTATACAGATTGGCAACCTAATGCACTTTTGCGTGCCCGTTTTTTCGCGCGGCGTCAAGTTTGTTTGGTCGTTTTGCCGCACATATTGCATTGGTATCAAAGTTATTAATTGCTATATTTATTCTTTGGGACCTGAAGATTTGATATTGGCGATATTTGATATTGAAATTATACTTGATACCAATGCAATATGTGCGGCAAAACGACCTAACAAACTTGACGCCGCGCGAAAAAACGGGCACGCAAAAGTGCATTGGGTTGCCAACCTGTATAGTTCTTCATCTGTGACCTGACTGTAATTAAAATCTAGATTTATGTTAAGCAAATGCAAATACAGGGAGTGGATTACGGCTGCAATTAGATCGAAAAACCGTTTCCAAAACCAGTTTTATCTGCATCTTTGATCAGCGAAACTTGAAGTTAAGCGGTATTCCACTTCTTCTCAGGATTAAAAATAACTAGACAATGTTAACATTTTACTAAATTAATTCAATGGGTAATTTATCAAATAACTTTGGGCTAATACGATAACTGTTTTGTCGCCAGTGGAGGCATTTAACATTTTTAAGTATGGTTTTAAACCTAAAAGTGTTTCAGGCTCATTGGCATATGGTTTACTGTACTTATTTTTCATTCATTGAGAATAATTTAGCATTTGAAATCGAATTCTGAGAATTTAATTTTTGTCTTCAAGAGACAAACAAACTATAATTTGCCTGAGGTCCTTTGCCCAAAAGAAAGGTTCTATGCGGGCAAGAGTACCATTAGCGTATCTGTGTACCATTGCTATACAATTAGCTTCAAGACTACCACAAATGTGTTAGGTCTAAATGTTGGGTACTGATGATGAATTTTAAGTTGCGAAACCGGTCCCATAATAGATATATTTGGACACCATTGGCTGTTACTATAATTATTTTTGTAAGTTAATTCATTTACAAATATAAGATGTCAAGGCTTTCAAACTAAGTAAACCCAAACAACTTAATCACCGTCCAACGTAGGCTTGAGTATTGCGCTTCAGTGGAAAATTGCATTTACTATACTTAAAGAACAAACAAAGATATTATACAATGGACAACGGAAGAAGCGGAGGCATCTTGGCAGCCACCATTGTTGCGGAGTGATGGATTGAGATTGTTACTAGCTGAAAACCGGGCCGGCAACTTGCTGTGCACAGCCTCGCATAGATTACATGTTTGAATATAAAACTATAAAACCATAGAGCGAAAAATACTTGTGCCTTAATACAATTACAATTACATGGTACTCCTATAATTTTTTCTTCATTGTAAAATATGTAAAGCAATCAATCTTGAGGGATTTAAAAACATTTCGATTGATTATTTCAGGGATAAAATTATTACAATTATGTTAAGAGTAAGGCCTTTTTTAAATAAAAATCGCCACTACTACTAAAATGAAAAAATCAAAGGCACTACAAAGTAAATTTATAAAATACAGTAACGAGTAATAAAATAAATGATTAAGAGTCAAAGAAGTTTGTTTTAAAATATAACAAAAAGAAGGAAGATTTGGTTTTTAAATTGTATGATTCAAACAGGATTGAAAAAAAAGTAAGTACATTAAAAACAATACGAGTTTTTTGGGTTTGGTCTGGTTAACTATTCGAGCAGTTGGCCACAGGATTAATAATTTTACTTCGTTTTTGGGTTTTGTTGTTTTTAAAAAGATCAGCCAACATTTATTAATGATCAATTATGATCCTTAAAGTGCCAAATAAAGTAAAGGTGGTTTCCCAGGACGTTCCTACTCTAGTTCCTCCCCCCTCCCCCCGTTATTAAGGCTATACTTCTTTGGATATGAAAGCCCAGTCGTTAATAGTTAATACCATTAGTTTGGGTATCACTTTAAATAATTTCTAAAAGATGTCTTAATCTAACCAAAACTGTACCCTCTATAACAAGTTTGTCTAAAACATCAGTTTAAAATATCCCATTTTAATCATTTCTTTAACATTTTCATGAAAAGGGACTGTATCAGTTTCTTAGACTGCATTAAAATTCACAACTATGCACGAACCGATTCGAAAAAACTCACAACTTTGGTCAGTCCAGTAAAATTATTTTGTCCGATGAACATTTTCAGAAGATGAATTGCGAGGGCGGTTCATCGGCAGCGTGAACTGCGCCAGTCCGATAGGATGACGCGGTCATACCGGTCCGTCAATGCACATTACTCCCACGCTACGCCTACAGCGTGGTTCTGCTAACTTTGTTCGCTAGGGATCTTCAGAGCGTCCACAAGTGAAACAGCATGTTTTAAAAACTTGTTATTAAGCTTAATTACAAATATGGACAAAAATACATCAACGAAAAGCTCCCTCCACACGCGTTCAATGTGTTGTTAGTTGGTTGCAAGCAATTGTTTCAGATTTATTTTTGCAGATTTGCCAACACCTTGGATACGACTTCCTGGATTATACACGCTTCAACGATGCCAATGCATGAACAGGAAGCGTTTGAACATGACTTCAATATTATAGTGCTTTAATGGCTTGGTGGGATATAGAATTGGTTGTCTTTCAAGTAGATCAAGAGGAAAACTACGCCACGAGGACTAGAGAGTTAAGCCTACTCGGTATGTACGCCATTTGAGTAAGGTCTAAATATTGTTGTCTTGAAAACTTCCAATTAATAAAAAATATTTAATACAATGGAATAAAATGTAAATAAACAGAATTATAAGAATCATTAGGATTAGGTTAAGTAGACGTAAAATTATGCTCTTTAATCGCTTGATTTAATTATTGGTATATGAGTATATGATGATAATACCCCCGTCGCAGCAAACCGTTAACACTACAAAAACGTTCACGCTACAAAACGTTCACACTAACAATCAACTCATTTTGGTGAGGGTTATTTTAAAGTACTTCTAAAGCTACAAATTGGTCACACTAGCACTCCGCACTCACTCTGGCGAGAGTTATAAAGATAGAAAACGCCGTCTAAAAAAATGTAATTCAAAAATTACTTATTGAGAGGGGACTCAGTCCCCAACCTTATTCTCAAACAAGACTCTATGTTGACTTTTAATTTCCGTTCAGTCACGACTGAATGAAAAATCGTTTTAATGGCTCATACAAGAGTAAAAAACAGCGATTTCTGATATGACATTTCATAAAAGAACATATCGTCTTTAGTTTAAAAATTTGAAAACCTTATAGAGTTTTTATCTCACGTCATGAAGAACATTTCCTAAAATAAAGCTCAATAGAGCGTAATAGTAATTGGAAAAGGCAATAGAACCCACGAACAGATTAAATGATTATGTAAACGTAATATTAATCCAAGCGTCAAATAGGAGAGCGTTGTATAATTTTTTTAACAATATAAAAATAAACATTATAGAAAATATCATCCAACTGAACATTTTAGTAATACAATTTCAAAATCTGGTTAATCGTTATTATTGCAGTGTTTACCAGTTTACTCTAAAGAAAGCTATTAAATTTCAAGCAAAATGATGAAAACTAAGGGTTAAGAAATTACTCAAAGTGGCAGCAAAGTGGCTGAGATCGGCGTTGTCAAGAATATTTTACCGTTTTTTCAGTCAAGAGGTTAAAATTTACTAATTAGCTGTCGAGAAACTACTTCAATGAATGACAGTTTTTATATTATGGCGTTTAGCAATTTAAATTTACCAAGCTTCTATTTGTGATTAATGTTTATATTTTATAGGAAATTATTTAAAAATTGTACACTATGTTTTATAATTAAAGAAAGTAAAATTTTACAGCTTATAAGGCCTACATATTCGGGTAAAATAAATAAGGGGCAACTTGAGACACTGTTTAATTTTCCTGTCTTGTCTAAGGTATACTTTAACACAAAGACTAAGCCGAGAGACCTGGGGGTCAATTTGAAACATACAGTACATTTTTGAATTATTATTCTACTAAACATTCATGGCCTTTTTGAACATTGATGCTGGAAAACATTTAACTGAAACATAAAAGAATAACTAGCATTTAATATTTGAACTTCCCACATATAGTAGAATAACAGAGAATTAATTTTTTTAGTAACAGTAGGATGATTGCCTAATCACAAAATTAAATAACTGAAACGTTATTGCATAAAGCAATACACCAATTGACCGAGGCAACGAAACTAAACCACGAGGGTATCAGTAAGGTTTCAATGGCTTCTGGGAGAACACTTGAACCCGTATTGATTTCCGTTTAATATAGATTCCTTCAGCAATAAAGGGATTTCATTAACAAATTAAATGAATACGACAAAATTCAAAGGAAAAATTAAATCTACAAAATAAAATAAATATGGTAAGGGATTAGTACTCACAAAAACATAGTAATCATGTTATGAAGTAAAAACCTTTTCCTATAAACCTTTTCTGCTTGCAAATCCATCTAGTAGTATTGAGTGCCCAAAATCGACTAATTCTCAATCCAGTATTTTGTTTTGTGAATAAAATCTATTATTAGCGTATTGTTATACTAATTATAAAATTAAATAGATGATTAAACCGGTTTCACACGGAAAAAAACAAAAAACTTTATTTGCCATGATAACTTTATAACCTTTTTATACATTAATATGGAATCTTAGAAGTACCACAGGGCGTAACCATAAGATTTTTTTAATTGTTTCATAGTGCGCATCTAGTACCTAATGGGAGCACATGCCGAATATCCCTCTGTAAGTCTTATAGTTGTGGAGATTTACCGTCCCTTAGGAACCCCCTTCTTCTTTATAAATATAGGTCATAAGTGCTGTAGTAGTATGTATATAAGAATTTCATAGTTGGACTTATCCATTTGAAAAAGTCTATTATTAAAACCTTACCTATATAACGACTTGCGAGGATGCACCGACGAACCGACTCACCTGTCAAACAAACAAACAAAGTTAGTAAACAAACAAGATCCATCAATCACCGCACGTTTGGCGAACAGCCTCCGACAGCAACACTCGTAAACCACCGTAAAACTAATATTTCCTCGACAGTTTCTCGGTTAATGTCTTGCCACTTTCCAAAACTGTCCTCCGTTACTGATTGCTAAGCTTCTATTCTAGTTACTAAAATATAAATTCCACAAATTTCCCAACCGTTTCGAATAATTCATTTCAACTAAAATTGCGACAGTTCAAAATGATAACACCCTCGTAACAGCAGACTTGCATCCACAGCGAATCTAAAATGCTTAAATAGATGATTTAGACGAAGCTCCCCGTCAAGTAAAATCGTCGCACGTTCGTAAATAAGCATGCATAACATTACCCATAAGACTGGCATAGGATATTAAGACTTATGCAAGTTTGTTGCCATGCATATGTGAAAATGGGGGATTTTAGGCTAAATTCCCGCGTTGGTCTCAAGATTCATTAAGATTATTTATCTATCATCAATATAAGAAAAACATTTTTTAACAATGTAAAGCCATGTCACCACGTTGAGATCTCTCTATTATTTCTGACAAATGTAGTGTTTTTTCTGTATTTACACGGCACTTGTTTTGATTGCGCGTACGACGCGCGACGGCCGGTCGATTATAACCCGCTCAGGGGTTGAACGCGCGACACCGCGCCGTGCCCCTCTGTAATAATTACAGTTTCACCCCCTCAACAAGCATCTCCCTGCCCCATTGTCCCCGGAATGTCTCGGCAACAAACTCAACGAGGGAGAAACGTGACTGCGCCGGTAGACATTTTATAGTCCGTGTCAAATAACTCGGCTCGGCGGTCCGTAAACCCAAGGCTAAAATTAACATTAGTCTTTTGGGCGGATTGGGCCAAGTTGTTTTACTCGGACTATGAAGCTCTCTTGAGTGGTGGAAGTCGCAATGATTGTACTTTGGCCAAAGTACATCTCTTAGGAACTCAATGTGGTTATTAAGGAGCATGGATTATTGCTTGATCACAATAACAATCATGGCAACGTGTAGGGATGATTGTATGATCGGCAACAATTATTTTGTCAACGAATGGAAGAATAGTAACGTTGGCCACATTTCCTCCGGATGGTTTTACAAAATGCAAAATTGAAGTGGGCGTTTCTTTTGTGGTTACAAAATCAAAACATAACAAACAACAAAAGCGATTTAAATAATTTAATTTTCGCACTAAAATCTACTGAAAATTGAGCTGACGGAGGTGCCTCGTTTTCAACGAATTATAGTAGTGCTGCCCACAAGGTGAATAATAGGCTCGGCTGATTGCAACATCGCTTTAATCAAACAAACAGAAGATTTTAGCATATACAGTATAGTAAATCAATGTGATAAATGATACGTTAAATGATCACAACTAAAAACAAATGCTGCGGGTTGTAGCATATTTAAACAAGAAGTGTGTTCAAAAATTTTTTTCAATGTGTGTAATATGTAAACGATTAAAATTCAAGTACACAATTAAAGTACATTAATTAACTCATTAAAAGGATAGAACGTTACTGAAGTTTTCTTAAAACGAGCTTACTAACACGTACAGATTTTCCCTATTTCCTGAACAAAACCTAAAACCGTCCCTTAGCAGCATCAACCCCTAATCTTCAAGAGGAATAAAAGAACAGGGGGCGAGGGATATAAGGGTGTAAACCTCATTAATACTCAAGGCAGTCTTGTCAAATCCACAGACACTGTTTTGTGTTCTAAACAGAGGTTGCCCCAACAAACACAATGATTTGAGGGAGAGGGAGCGAAAAACGGCGCCAATTTGGAAAAATAACTGTCCTTCCATACCATTAGGCCAAACTAACTCGACCAAATTTGACAGTTTTACGCACACTGTTTCTTCCTGACTATTCAACTTTCTCAGTTCATTACTTTCCCTTACATTTCATTGATAAATGTTTCTATGGTTTTAAATGTATAGTGAATTTGTTGAGTGCTTTGAAGACACTACATAAAATTTTAACCTGTTCCCAGCCAATGTCAATGTTACAACCATATTTACAATATTTACAACCAAAAGACTACAGTTGAAACTACATAATGGTTTACAGAAATTTCTATTAATTAACGCGTTGACTGAGCAAAATCCCAAGCCTCTTCGTCCACGGCTTCAAACGAACAACGAACATTTCAAGAAAAGTATAAAGTATAAAGAGCTGCCGTAACGAATGCACGTGACTTGGAAGTACAACCACCAAACAACTACTCACACCGCACAAGGCGAGGTTTGGCCCACATTCTATTTTTGACGAGGATACAAACACCGACCACTTGATCCGACTGGTAAATCGTTGTTAAAACAACCGGAGAAACATAGTTTCGTTTTAGACGAGTGTGAGTTATCAATAAAAGAACAAGCGATACTATTTCAGTGACTCTGATTCGAATTAGGTAATTCGTTAATTTATTATATAGTGTAATGGTAACTGCTTACAGTTTAAGGTATAAGGATGTATATACAATGGTAATTTTTTGTAAATCTATGTCTTTTAGTAATTAAAAAATGTACACTTTAATTAAAAAATTATCTTTTCCGATTTAAAACTGTATACTATGAACATTGTACAAACAAATTATGTTTGAGGGTGGATGACATTAAAACACGTCACAGGTACTAATTAATAGATAGGCCTACATAAAGATCAAGGCAAAAGTTTTGGGCTAGTATAGGAAATAATAGGATCACATAATGATTACATATTTTCAATACTGAATGTTCTCTAAAGAGCAAAAAAAACAGCTTGTATAAACCACAGAGCAAAGCAAACGCCACGTTGGCAGAGTCTGATTGGGCGTAGTTTTTTTCTTTATAGGGCATTATAGCTTTTTATTGAGGAGTACTGTAGATTTTAGCAACACAAATTAGTAACAAAGATATTTCACTGCATATAAATGCACTAGTTACATCGTGTGAAAAGAGTAAAAGTGGTTATTACCACGTCGAAAACATTACAACCGACGACTTTACATAACGACTTTCAGAACCACTTTCATCTATCCGAAATGTCATAGGCAACATAATATATCTGGTATTTAGAGGAAAAAGATGTAAAAAAGATAATAAATCAACTATAATTTGAACTTTTGCATTAATTTATACCATCAGGCGATTCATTATATTAACTGGGTCACAAACAGATACACTTACAAAAGTCTACTGATTTAAATTCGTTCTCGGTGCTAATTCCGATCATTATTTGAAGGTCGGCTTTTAGAAAACCTTTGCCAAAGCACGACGAAAAGTTTTAAGGGGGCAGGCAGGAACAATAATCCTTTTTAAAATACGGCATGAATATTAATATTTTATTTAATAGCTAAATTGTATGAAAGAAACATTCCGGTCTATTTTTCTCGTTGACTTAAAAAACGTTAATGATGTTGATCTTGATCCATAAAAGCACCCTTGAGGAATACCTTTTATCCTTGACTATCTACCAAAAAGGATTTTCTAAGGTTCAAAGGGGTCAACTTTACAAACAACTACCATCACGTCATGTTCCTCACACAAGTACCCGATGTCGCCCTCACGAAACGACGATCACATTGCAAGTCTTCCGGGTTGTGGATGTAAACGGTTCGTTGTCAGCTTGATCTGAAGAGCCCAGATCTTGTGCCCCACTTCCTGAAGAGTCGGAGCCACGCGAGCCCAGAGCGGTAACGGGCGCCGAGACCGCGGGCCCCGACCGACTGCGACAGTCTCAGCCCGCATCTTGGGACGGCAAAATAATACCGGTATAGCCTACGGAAATATCGATATTTCTCTATTTTATTGGAGTATCGATATTTTGATTCCGATTTTATCGGTGTTTCGATGTTTTAGGCTCGCTTCGCCTTATAAGGCTAAAAACGATTAAAAAATTTGGTACCACGAGTATTTAGACTGTTTTAAGGCGGTAAAAGTGTGTGCTACAAAAGTGTGTTTGCATTTTTTTGCCTTGAATAAATATTCGCGGTAAGATATAAGGAATGCTTGATTTCCTTAGTTGCAAACCCTTTTAACTTGCTCTTTGAAATTGTTGTAAATTTGTCATAAATTTCTCCAGGAATATCGCTTCTCTCGATGAATCGGGAATATCAATATTTTTCTCATTATTATATGTCTTGAAGATCGACATTGATGGATATAATAGGATGTCGAAAAGTATGTGCATCGATATTTTAAACATACTTGCCATGCCTACCTGCATCCGTGGTACTGGCAGAACGAGGGGATGTCTAGAGGCGATCAGTAGGTCAAATTTCCTCTTTGAAGAAGGAAACCCTTTAAGTAACGATAACGACCCTAAATTGTTAAGGAACCATACCCAAATTTTGAGTTGCTTCTGCGGCTACAGTAATTTTATTATGTAAATTTAATTTTAATTTCTTTTAACTAGTGTTACTTATAATGTGAATAAATTAAAATTGTTATTACAAAATTTAAATTTTCTTGTAATTAATAATCAAAGTAGCCTAGTTTTAATTACAATGATAAAAACTTAAATGGCCAGATTACTTACGTTGCTTCAAAACTGATGTAGTATAGAAACATAAAAAGCTAATGTATAGAATTACAATGATGAAAACCCCTTTAGCAAGCCGATTTACGTTGCTTCAAAACTGGTGATATATAGAAACATCAAAATAGGAAATGTATATTTGCGGCTGACTGGTTAAATTTAAAGTAGAAATGTAGTATCCTGATGATTCGTTTGCATACACAACTATCAACATTTATCTGATTTAATTGCTATTATTCGTAGATCGACAGCATGACCACGCCAGAAAGAAAAACTAAACTTAGTACAAAGTAACAATAAAATGTAAAATTAAATAAATGCAAGTTGAGCAAATATAATTTGCATCTTCTCAGTAATCTAAAAGTAAATAAAAAGTCGATTTCAAGTTAAAATTAATTGCCTCCACAGAAATCCGAACATTCACAGTTGTCTTCTTTACATTCCGCCCGGAAGTTATTATTAAGTTCAAAAGAGGGTGTTTTCATACAAATTAACCAAAATTAAAGAATCATCAGGGACCAGGATTAAGATGTTTACAGCCTCACTGACACAATGAAGCCTAAAGGAAAGGAAAGGGCCTAAAGGAAAGGGGAGGGGGAGCTGACCACATCAGTCAAAGAGGCTGGCCTTTAATCAGAACAGACAATGACTTAGTTCATTAATAGTTTTAGCGACATACGTTAACACCGGTGGACTAGGTTTCACTGACTAAAAGAGTCTTTTAAGTTGATAAATACAAAATATAAAATCTTCAGCCAGTCGTTCTTTTTTCCATTTTACAGGGGATAGCGTAAACCACAGCCTAATAAAGAGTAGTTATAGTTGGTTAGTGAACGTACTCAACTCAAATCGTTTTACTATCTTCTCAAACATTCCTTGAATTTATTTTGTTCGATAAAGATCAATTTTAGATGTCGCAAATTATTAATTTCAATAGAATAAAAACATTACTATAGGCAAGGACTTTAAACCAGGTCATATCTTAGAATTGCCACAACTCGAATTAAACACAATAATCGAACACAATACGATAGCAGTCATAGCACCAGAAACACCTAAGTGAGTTCACAATGAATAACAGTGTTGCCAACCCAAGTATGACGACATACAGATAACCTCCATTTGATAATCCGCAATGGAGAGTGTGGTACCTCCCATTTTAGATTTGTAATATTGAACGTCCTCCCAAAGTACAATATTACATTCCTACGTAAGTACTTCATGTTCATTTTTCTCTGTTTGTATTCTCTCTAAAACTTTACAAATGAATAGGTCTTAAAGTTTGACTCAAGATAAATAGCATTTCATTATAACAAACAAACTTATCAGTAGTTTGTGATTAGTTATTTTGGTTATATGTTTGTTGGTATACCTTTCTTATTAGTACATTCTCACAATGATACTTAGATACGCACAAAATACGGTTAACCAATGTGTTGTAAACAAGATATTTTGATCGATCTTCCTTTTGTAAACAACGTTTGTGACATAAAAAATTACTGTTTCAATTACAAATTAAGTTTGGAGAACATTGTATTGAGGTAGTACAAAGACTGAAGGTGGGTACGCTATTCTAAATTTTTACACCTCCGAGTGATAAATCGGTGAGTTTTCAGGGAGGTTCGCGGTGGCTGAGAAGTGCATGTTGACGGGTGTGTTCACCACCAACACGCGGTTGCGGCTGGCGATTGGTAACTCTTGTTTGTTTGAAGAGTCAGCTCGACGGTCTTACACCAGTTTCAACAACCTTATACTCTATTTTGCATTTTCTTATGTTTACGAGTATGAGTTTTTAAATATATTTAAAAAATAAGCTAACTGCTTGTTATTGCTTCAATTGACTGAAAATGTCTTGTGAATGTTGTGTATGTAGTTTATTTAGTTAACTTGTTTCAAAATCAAACGCTTATTGTAGTAATTTAAGCAGTCCCAATAGCCTATTGCAGTAGGTAAAGTCCTAAGGGGCAAGACGTCCTGTCCACAACTTGCATCCTTGGGGAATTGCACGTACAAATAACGCAAGTCAGTGCAAATAATGATCACTCTTGATGTTGACTTGATTTTCAATAATTTAGAAGTTTTTATGATAGTTCAAAATCTTAAAAATTATAGCTTAGGTAAATTAAATTTTTCGTTGATTTAAGCGGCCATTAAGTCTTCAAGTTAATAAATTAACCTGGAACGTAAAATAAGTATTTCCATTTTATACATCCACTGATTGCAAGAAAATCTATGAAGAAAAAGTTGACATGCACGGCTAACGCAAAAGAAACCAATGGTTCAATATTTTAAAATTTACCTTAGTACAAGTACTGTACTCTTTAATGCAACATGGACACGATTTACATACATGGATATGAGAAAACCAAAATAGGATTACAGTGATTTTGAAATGTGTGTTAAATCCCAGAAGATTAAAAGTTATTGTTTGTTAAGCTAAGGTAAAGTAATGACTCCGAGTTGGTCGATGCAAATAAACTTTATTTGTTGGATTCATTTAAAACCTTCCTCCTTTATTATGCATTTTCATTAGCTTTTCAATTTGCATTTTCAGTTTATCCTCAGAGTTTGATTACCCCTTAGGGATCTTGTTATTCCAATATAAATAATCAAAATCCTCATCTTTTTCATCTTAAAATACTGTAGTTTTAAAGTGACGTTTAATAAAACTACTGAATGAGTAATGAAATATATGAGCTAATGATAGAGATACTGTAATAGTAATATTGGTTATATCAAGGCTACAATAAAAATCGCAATCGCTTTGGTAAAATTGTGCAGGCCAACCGTAAACAAGCTGGTATATTTATTGGCTTAATTCTTTTAATTGAGACGAACAAATTTTGCGATTTAACTATGAGTTTCCAGTAGTAAGGTTTCCGACTGCCCCTGGTTTTTAACGATTGTTTTTATAAATCTTTAATTTGATAAATTAATACGTTGAATCACAATTATCTACATACCAGAACTCTTAGGCAATTTCAAAGAGACGACCATTAAAAATTAATTGCAATGTCAGATTTCACAAAAAATTGTAAAGTTAGTAAAAATACACAAACTTGATAAAGTTAAAGATTCTAAATTATATGCTATATGACCAACTACTGGTTTTATTAAGGCATACTACCTCTGAAAATATACAAACTATCAATCTCTACCTCACATGGCGTCACATGATCTAGTGCGATGCTGGTAGTGTAGCTGTTTGAAACCCCTTCTAAATCATTTAATTTGACAGATTTTTCTTATAGATTAAAATCGAATATGTGACTGTCCTAACGAATGCAGCTCTGATTGGTTAATTGTTGCTGTATCGCTTAACAGAATAATACGAAGGGACCAATCCAGCAATAAAATATAAAACTCACGGGTCAATACAAATAAAACTTAAAGTTTAACATGAAATTAAATTTTAAATTTATTAAATACTAGCCTATCATCCCGTGGAAAATCAGAAAAACTTCCTTGGATTCAAGTATAAGGTATAAAGTATAGTTAATGTTCCATTTAATTAATTTATCATGCATTAGTTTCCATGACAACTTCATAAGCTTCCCTATGAAGTTTTAGTAGTTTAACATAGAAACTTTGAGGTACCATAGGGCGTAGCCCTGAGGTAATTTTGAACAGTCCTTATTTAGTGGATGACTGAACGTCCATGCAAATTTTTAAGATTCTAGGTCACGTAGTATGGGCTGTAAGATTATAGGTACGTGGTACTGTATTAGACAAATATATAGTAGATTCCTGTTAATATTTGTTATCTGCCAAGTTGTGAAAATGTTATTCATTATTACCACCACAGTTTTTATTCTAACTAATTTATGTGAATTTTAAACTTTCATCAACAAGTTTTGCGTATATTCAAGAAATGTGCTATTCATATACACTGATAAAAAATAATTTGCAGTTTAAACGAAACGACGAGATTAGTGAGCGTTGGTCGGAAACCATCACTGAAGGTTTACTCGCCAGACGCCAGCGGCTGTCATTTTTCACGGCGCTGCCACTTCGACCTCTTCAATTGAATTCAATGATCAAATAACCAATCCGGTAAAAGCCTTACCTCCTACCCTTTCACATAGGAAAATAGGTCGCCATCGATAGTGCGATGTAGTATTCACGTCGAAAATACGATTTTTATATTTTGTTAAAGTTAGCATCACAACCTCCACAAGTTGCACACATTTAAACTTACCTTCAATCAAATAGTGCGTGTGCTTATCTCGCAAAAATAAACAGCTTATTTAAACAAATAAATAAACGCAAAAATCTTCGATAAGTTTTGAGTAAAAATATCGTTTACGAACATTCATGTTCATTCTTTAGTAATAGTAGGCTCTTAAGATGTAGACCTACTTATTAATTGATTAATTGCTAATTGATTCTAGGACTAGCTATAGTGTTCTCCCATCAGTTTACACGATGTAAAAGCAGTTTTGAATTTTATTTTCGTTGTTCCACAATAAAATACTATTTACAACCACATAAACAATAATGACCTAGAGGAAAAACACACCAATGTACAAAACTACAACTGAATAAATTCATTAATTGTCATTAAAGTCATTATTGTAATTTTTGTGTTAATTAATCATTGTATGTGATAGTATAATTTTCTTTTCTCCACTCAATATTTTACACTCAATGTAATAGCCCACCAACTGAGTCATTTCTCCTAACTAAATTTAATATATCAAACTACCATCAATCGCCTATCCATACATAAAGCCCAAACTACCCGTAACTTATGAAAAAAACCAAAAGTCTGACACCATAAACCCCATACCTTAATAAAAGGTCTCGGTAAGAAAATTAGAGGGAAAATATTAGTGTTTTGATCAAATCCTCCCTGAGGTCAAACATTTAGATAAAAGAGCTGAACAGCTGATGCATTTGTTTTCTTTACAATAATTTGCTGACCAGCGCGTGTCCACTGGTCTAAATAACTACCAACTATCGCCACCAAAAGGGTTGTAACAGCACATATCGACTGCAGGGGAGACCCCAGCCCTGTAGGGGGCGGACTGCCGTTGTGCAGTATCGGTTACAAAGGCGACGTGGATCCGCAACCGCTCTCTACGACCGACTGTAATTTAACACCCTCTGCATTTTCTGTGATGGTTGGTAAAATAGGTTATAAATTTTCCAGAAAGTATATTTTCCATCTTGCTGCGAAAACGGCTGTTTCGTTTATTAAAATATACAGAAATCTCGTCTCATTGCAATAAAATTCAACCTTCATCAGGCGTCGATATGTTTAATTTTTCGTTTCCTAAAGATTCTCGGATACCCAGCTTAACCTAGTAAGATAGTCTGAACTAGTCTTGGTAAAACGCAAACGATAGCAAATTTAAAAAAAATAGAATGAAGAGAAGAGATGAAGAATTAAAATAATGTAGATTATGAATCATTCTGATTTTAAAGAACCATGATTAATTTACACAAAGTTAACACTATGGAAACATATAAAAGCCTCTTTACAAGTGGTTTGTTTGTCAAAGATCCTCCAATAAGGTTACATTTGTTCATTGCATGTGAACAGTCTGTATTAACATCGTTGAGTTAAACAAGGCTATCCAGTCTGATGGCTTAAAGTGGTTCTTTTATAAATACTCTACCCGTAAAATATACTTCTTTCTTGGGATTACACTTTGAAGAAATATTAAATTGGCTAAAGAATTTACAATAAACAGTAAAAAAATTTACGCATTCGAAAACCCGTTAAATACGCAGTTTGTTCACACAATAAACATTTTATCGGGCCAAGATCAGACACAAACGTGGCGAGTCAGTATAACTTGGACTGGACAATTCACAAACTTTACCTATCCACACAAAGCACCGGCAGCGGCAGCGCCATTCAGCGATGCAGTTTGGCGGTCATCCCGGCACGTGTGTGGTGGCCGCAGTATTTATACACTCCGTCAGTCCGGCCGCAGTGGCCACTGGTCGCCGGTGTAGCATGCACGGATGGGACCATGCTAGGAGTGGCGCACGTCCCTTTTGTGCATGCGACCCTCCATGCTCAAAACGGACGCTACCCCGGCGGGCTAGAACTATGTAGGGACTGGCGCGCGACCCGTCTGTGCATGAGACCCTCTGTGCTCGGAACGGACATCAATGAAGTCGAGACTTTAGACCTCCGAAGGGGCTCAACATGGGCTCAAAAAATAATCACGCCTCACTTGTTAAAAGAATAAACGCGTTTATTTTTATTTTTAGTATATATAGCTTACAATATTTTTTAAATTGTTATAATTGTAAATATTATAACAATTACAATACCAGGTATATACAGTATAGTTTTCAAATTAATTTTATTCGTGAAGTCTGTATTAGTCCAACAAAAAAATGTATATTAAATACCCTTACCAAGGTACGTATGTAGAGGTATTAAAAATACCTCTACATTAATAGATAAAACTAAACTTTTTGATTTAACCGGTTAAAAATCTGATGTTTTCGAAAGCAAAGGGTTGTGCAGTTAATTTTAACTACAGTATGTAATAAAAAAAAACGCAACAAAAGTACACGTTCAAAAATATATTAAAACTTTTTGTTAGGAAGTGTATATGAATACCAGATTATTATAAACACTATAAGTCGCATTTGTCTGTAGTTCCGTGCGTCCGTCCGTCCGCGGCGGTTTCTCGAGCTGTGTTATGTATCGCTCCCAAGCTACATATAGGGCTACATAAACATAGAATAGATATATTTTAGGGGTAATCGGGGTCGGGGAAGCTGCACGTGTCGTTTGCTATTGTTGAAAAGCAACCTTATTTAAGTTACTGTAGCTTTAAGCTGTTTTATGCCGTTTTAGCATATATTAGTGGAGCCGGGAAGGTTCGAGCTTTGTTCCATATAACTGCCAATTACTTTCTTATTGAAAAATTACGAAGATTGAATCTTATCTCCTTGTGCTTCTTATATTCATTAATAACCATGAACAAATTTACTATCTAATTTACTGAACAACGTTAGGCTGGCTACCTAGGTCTGCTGCAAAGAGGAACCCAAAAATCAGTGTTTTAGGCAAAAACAATGGACCCACACCAAATTAAGCCATAAACTAAGTTTTATAGAAATATATTCAAACATAAGCGAGATATGACACACGTGGTTTATTCTCCACACAATGACCCATGCACTTTCTGCTCTTTTTACTAAATAAACTATTGCATTTTGCTTGTATTATAAGAATATTTTTGGTCAACGTTGACCCTACTGCCTGTAGCACTTTGAACATTTCTGCAAGCAATTGACTTAAAAGCAGAACCAAAACAACAAAATAATTTTTTTCTAGAGTTAAAATCATTGGTAATAATAAAAGTGAGGTTTTCAGTAGTATAAACTGAAGAAAAGATAAATATAGGGATGACTATAATCCAAGTTTGGGTGCAGGAGTGTGAGAGTGTTTTTTCAGGGTGTTGGTTATCTTAATATCAAATATGCCCATGATTCGAACAGTAATGTGTACAACTTGAAGCAGAAACTGAAATAAATTAAACTTTGTTGTCAGTATAGTTGAAATCTTACTTTGAGAAGAAAAAGATAATATTTAGGCCTACTTTATCTAGATAAAAGATTTTCCCATAAATTTAACATTTTGTTTTAAATTCCAATACATCCTTAAACATTGTCACGGAATAAATATTATTATTATATTATATTAAATATCATTACATAAGATTAAAATTATTGGAACGCACGCGTTAGCCCCACAAGTATAAACAATGACAGAAGTTTCAAAAGAAACCATTGAAGTGTGAAGAGACCATCAAAAGAGACCATTGATGTGAAACCATGGCGGCTGCTCGGACTCAGGTAGGTGTCTGTTTGTGCATGCAGGGGTAGCATGTCCCATTGGGACCAAAACCAGAAAGCAGGTAGGCGCCCATTCGTACATGGAGGGGTGGCATGCGCGATTGAGACCCGGCGCCTTCGCCCACATGACACTTTGTGCATGCTACACCGGCGCTTCTGTTGACAACGGCTAGGTCACCAATTAGCCACCCGCGTATAAATGCGTTTTAAAATTATTTTTCTTTTTTTGGTGCTTCGAACTAAATTATGAGATTCAATATTTTTATTTGGGAAGAGTGAAACATGCTTGAATGTGATAAACCACGAATTCCAAAACTTAAGTTGGTTTTTTATTACTATATACATGTGACGTGACAATTTAAAGAGAACGTAACCTTATATCAGTTGACTATCAGGTGCCGAAAACCGTGAATAAAAGGAAAACTAATTTCTGTGAAAAGAACCAATTTGCTACTTCAGACAATCTTGTAGAACGCTAACTTCACCGAACAATTTTTAGTTTACGTTAAACAGCAAAATAAGCGAGAGATCAAGTGATAATCGAAGTACTTTAAACAACTATACTCGCGAGTTACCACTCCCAGCTCCGACATTATGTGAACAGCAAACAGGAACTACTCTTCCCTTCATAATGGAGGCTTGCAATGAAATGACGTAACAGTTCTCCCTGAACCCTCTCCTACTCCTGCCTAATATCAGCGTCACATATCAGCTGTTTGGTCTCGCGCACTGGATCATTTCACTCAATTTCATATTATGTGTTACAGCTGTTTGAACTAGTTTATGATTTATTTTTAATCCGTGCAAAAACAAATAAAATAATTAAAATGGCAACATAAGTATTATACCTATATTAAATCAAGATATATTAATAAAATATGAATACCTATAATTGTAGTATTTGTTGGCATTACTTCACCGCATGGGACAGATTCGCTCGTTTTCGAGCAACAGGTGCGAAGTCCCCAGTGTCGTGATGATTGGTTAAAGTGTTACCCAGCGGGACGTGTTTACATGACATCGGACCATTCATCAACCTTCACTTCAATCTCACTAGAGGGTTAAGTATTTTATAAGAATTTGTATTCGCCTTAACTCAAATTTATGACACGTCTTTGGAATGAATAAGTAAATTTTGGGTAATCATTTGCCGTGTTTAGAAGTCGTGGTTGGTTAATCGATGTAAGTCAAAATAGGTTTTACTAATAATCAATAATTAAAAAATAATTGCCTGATGGACCAGCGTTGCTCGGTATTATTTCATGTTTACCAGTCCGTCCAGTTCCTATAAAATATTTCAATGTCATAAAATTTAAAAATATGAACTTTTTATATTACTCCATGCAATCGTCACCCTACACGCTGTATTTTCCTTGATGACTGTAGATTGCAAACAGCTGTTATGTACGATTACTTCATTTGTTTACACTTTCCTTATTTATTTCGTTGCTATTATGGCAACTCATGAGGCCAAATGATAAAATTTTACAACTTTAAAATTCATTTTGTTACGTTATTAGATTTTCTCTGGCCAAGTAATCAGCAAAGAACTTTTTTTAGTACATTAATAATTTAACTACTAACTTAATAATAATAACTTCTCGGAGCCGTTTTTGAAATAATTGGCAAACAAGCAAGCAAGCACGCACTCGCGAGAGATAACACTGTTCATAAGAGTATATAGGATACATTATATTCATTCTGACACAATCCACCTAGATATCTGTTCTAAATTACTTTATATTGCCCTTTTATGTTGAACAACCTTTCATAATGTAAGAAAAATGTAAATATTGTATTTTCATATTGAGGTGTCAATTTATTGGTATTCAAATTTCAAATTCAAAATTCAATCAAATATGGTATGGTATTTTTCTGTAAAACTTGCAGAAGAATTTTTACCTCCCTCAGTTCCACGTACTTCATCCACACAACGCCTCCATGGACTTTAAAATATTCACACCCTGTATTTTAAATTAAATAAATATTGTATTGAGTTTTTTAATGTTATATATTTTTATATTACATATATATGTTTTATTTTGTATACAAAATAAATAAACAGTATTTTTATTTGAATAAACGGTTGACGTAAGAAATCCAATATTTCTACCATAAGGCTCAGAGTATTAACTGAGGCACTTTGGCAATCGAGGTTGAAAAAATATTGGCAACTGCCAAATCCCTAAAAATTTGAAAACCCATATATTAACACCATCTTGATAATGAGTTCTATAAACTTTAACATCGTAAATTGTTTTACATCATACTACACAGAAAAATCTGATTTCTGTGCCTTACTCTTATGTGTAAAGTTATTGTTTGCCGATAACGGCACAGTAAATATAATGTGCAGAATACAGTAAATTGACAGTGCACTAGGAAACGGAAATAACGGAAGTAAACAGTTAAAACAATCAGTTGATTGATTTTTATGTTTAATACATTTTTATTAATTACTTCAGAGGAATGTAGTGGCAGCACTGGTAACAGTAGCAAATTTTTTTTCTATAGCCTGGGTTTGAAGAAGTACCTGGTGGACCGAGCCTTGCTTGGTGTTATTTCATGTTTAGCATTTCATCCAGTTACTATAAAATATATCCATGTCATAAAATTGATAGAAACCTTTTTTATTGCTCCATGAACTCTTCATCCCACTCGATGTATTTTTCCTTGATGGCTGTAGATTGCAAGCAGCTGTTATGATTAGTTCATTTTGTTTACACTTTCCTTGTTTATTTTCGTTGCTATCATGACTACTCATAAGGCCAATGTTAAAATTTTACAACTTTAAAATTCAATTTATCATTATTAGATTTTCTCTGGCCAAGTAATCTGCATAAAAGACGTTTTTGAGTCATAAATTACTTATTTCCAGACTTTGAAGGAAATCTTCGGAGCCGGTTTTGAGATCGTTGTGCAAACATACAACCAAGCAAGCACGATATCATTGCTCATATAAGGGTATAGGATAGGATAGGATTGAGAAACGCAGTAGTTTATGCAAGGAATACGTTATGAATACAGTATGTTGTAAATTATCGTACGTCACACGCCCGCTAAGTTTTACCGGTCTAATAACGTAATATACGTATAATAGATTGCTACTTTTTTACAAAGAACGCTAAGGAAGAAATCGACCAAAAGGTTTTTCCCGCCGCACTCGATAAATTATACCAGATTAATGATCTGTGACGGGGCGAGAAACACTCCATCGTTTATATGTTAATCAAAGACAGGCAAGTGACTGATGGTGGCTGTGGAGCGAATAATGCGAAATTACAGGTCGCGTCAAACACCTTGGCCCAGAGCGTCCATAAGACTGACGATAAATTTTAGCATTGAGCTTATGGACGGCCCGGGCCAAGTTATAGTCCGAGTCAAATAACGTGGCCCAGTCAGTCCGTAAGCCCAATGCTAAAATTAACATTAATCGTATGGGCGGACAGGGCCATGTCATTTGACTCGGAATGTAAAAGGATACATTCGTCATTTACACTGTACCTCTAATCCACACAATTTAATGAAATATAAAATATTAAGGATGGTCACTGTCCAAAATCTTACACCAGACTGAACAGAAAGCCCTAAAAATCTACCTAAAAAAAGCTAAAAATTACACGCTAAAATCGAAAGAGTGAAAAAGTCATTTATTTGTCGGAGTGAATAGGTTTTCACTCCAAAAGAGTTAATATTCACTCTAAATTAGTGAAAAATATCCAATCTTTTGGTTGAGTGATGATTTCTCTCATAAAAAAGGGAAATTTTCACTCATTGATTATATGGTTTTGAAACCATATAAGGAAAGAGTGAGAATTCACTCTCAATTGAGTGAGTTTTTGAAAGTGGTGGGGAGAAAGAGCGAAAAGAGTGATCGCTTCCGGCGACGCGATGACGCTTCTGAGTCGCCATTTTGGTCATTGATTTATATGCACATGGATATTACCGGTTTACATACAGGTAAGCAGAAAACATTGCTTTAACCACTTACTTGGTTAGTGTTAAGGTAGCTAACGTAATTTAAAGATTAACAATAGTCTGTAGAATCAAGGTTAGGGTGGAGGGGAAATTCAATTTAGTCTTAGCAAAGGTTCTGTGTTACTCGTTGAATATGTCTACGCCGTTAAATTTTAGGGGTTTTAGTTTCAATCATCAAGTTTAGGTACCAGTTGTCTACAACAAGTGACGGCAAAGAGTCAGAATTGTAGTTCATAAATGCCAATGAGAGGTTAGGTGATTTCACTCTTTTAAAGTTGAACTTCACTCTTTTAAAGACTAATATTCCACTCTGAAAAGAACAAGACCCACTCTTTCATTGAGTGGGGATATTCCACTCTTTTCATGAGTGAAAATAGTTCACTTTTTCAAAGAGTGAACTTTCACTATTTCAGAGTGGCTCAATTTTCTCTACCCCAAAGAGTGAATGAGTCACTCACAATGAGTGAGTATTCACTCTTTCGATTTTAGCGTGTAATGATGGAGAAGACTATTCCATTTCAATGGTGATATTACAGTTTAAAAACACGACTTACAGCATGAAAAATATTAAGTAAAACGAAATATTCGGACTATTTGGAGTAAACTTAACAAACACGTTTGTGGTTTGTTGAATATACATATTAGCGAATTTCCCCTACAGGGAAGAAGCTATTACCGTAGGTCTCATGGTAAGACCTAAGCCCGAGACCATGATAACTTTTCGTTTTGGGGCCCCCAGAAGCAAAAAACACCATTCGTTCAAATTTCTATATATATATATATATATATATTATTCATATATATATCTATATATATATGTGTCTGTAAGCACGATAGCGCTCGCAAAAATGGTCCGATCGGAATGAAATTTGGCACAGGCGTGTAAAGTAGTAATTATTCGGACGAGTTCGTGAACCAGCCCGATCGGACCACCGGAAGGGGGGGTAAAGGGGGATAAACCCCCAAAAAATGGGTTTTTTTGAGTTTTTTACATAGAAAAATAAAATTTATCGAATTTTTGTTGTCACCATTGAATTCAGCTCAAAAAAACAAACAATTTAGTATCTTGAATCACTGCTATATGTTCATTGTTTACCGAGATATTGAAAGTGGTAAACACAGTACGTTGTCCCAATGTTAACCTTATGGGAAATAAGTAAAATTCTATATCTCGGTTATTTCTCAACATATCTTGATAAAACTTGGTAAATAGCTTCTTTTAGTTCAGATCTACTAAATATTGAATTAAAACCATCCAGTTTTAATATACCTATAGCAGCAGACCTGCATACTCATTCCCCATGTTATTCTTATGGAGCTTACCAAAACAGGTAAATCTCGCTATGTTGGATTGAAATACGTTGTTTTGCATTTGAAATTCGCTGAGTATGCAGGTCTGCTGCAACGGGGGTATTTTTTAAATAAACTAGAGGCTTGAAGGGGCTAATAAGTCCCTAAGCATTTACTATAGTACAAAATACCTTCTTAAAAAATAGGCTTTTGGATCCACAAAATTATGATTATATCTAGCATTTTTGGTTTCAAGTAAACAAAGCAGACCTTTTTACATTCCAATGGTTTTTTAATGACAGCTATTTTACGTTATTTCTCATTTTATAGTAAACTTAAAGCAATTTCTGTATTTTCCCCGAGTCCCTGGGATGGAGACCTTCAATTTCAGCCCCCTCCCATCATCCTGCGACATTCCAAACGCCCACAATTTCGGCGCAAAAATTTCCCTTCCGTAATTATATATATATAAATAGGTCATTTAGTATTAAATCTGCATCGTTATAACATAAACTAAACAAACGTACTTAACTTTTTATAATTTCAAATTGTGAAAAAAAAACTCAAACCCTTATTATAAAATCAGAAAATCTTAAATTTAAAATATTTTTTGTTATTGTACATTGAACGTGCATAGTTGGCTGCATTTTGAAAAAAATCCCACATGTCAACATCTACCATATGGCTTTGAATCAAGCATTAGCACCACGTGTTTAATGTAAACAAAGCAGACGTTTTTCAATCCCAATGCATTTTAAATGGAAGATATTTTTCGTTATTTCTCATTTTGTGGCATATTTGGTCTTAAGCTGCTATTTTTCCCGACCCCCTGGGGGCCGAGACCTATCATTTGAGCCCTCTCCCATCATCCTGCGAGCTGTCAAACTCTCACAATTTTGATGAAAAAAATCGCTTACATAATTAATAATATAGATAGACATAAACAAACGTACTTAACTTTTTATAAATTTAAATAATGAAAAAACTCAAACCCTTAATTATTATTATAATTTGTAAATATGAATTTGTTATAGTACATTGAACGTGCATAGTTAGCTGCATTTTGAAAAATACCCACATGTCATCATCTAGCATATGGCTTTGAACCAAACATTAGAACCACATGTTTAAATGTAAACAAAGCAGACGTTTTAAGATTCCAATGCTTTTTATATGGCAGATATTTTACGTTATTTCTCGTTTCCTGGTGAGTTTCAAGTAATTTCAGTATTTTTCCCGACCCCCTGGGACCAAGACCTTTAATTTGAGCCCTCTCCCATCATCCTGCGAGCTGTCAAACTCTCACAATTTTGATTGAAAAAAATCGCTTACAGAATCAATAATATAGATTGTTTACGATTCCACAAACGAAACTTTTATTCAAAAGAATTTAAGAATAGCTTGAACTTGTATGTACTTCTGAAATGATGACTTATTAATTTCTCATGATGAATTAAACAAAATAATTATTAAAATAATCGGTCTGAAACAAGTCTTCATATTCCCCATTGCCATAGTCCCCATTGCCATAGGAAATAACACATGAGACTGGGACGGTGGCGTTTCCTGTAATCCAGCTACTTGGAGGTCACGAATTGTGGATAGTTATGAGCGATGGCTTGTGGACGCGGTGTTACTTAGTGGGGATTAACGTCCGCACTATTGAGTACTCGTCCATGGGACCATCCTCATAATTAGACCATTTCGTAAATTGTTAACCGAGGCGAAATCGTGGTTCGGATCCCACGTTAAAATGTAGGTCCCTTAGTTGCCATTGGCTGTTGGGCTATTAATTAACAGTCCTGTCTAAGGAATATGTCGGCCTTAGTCAGTAACAAGACTACAAGATCGCGCCACAATCATCCTTCACTCACCTGTCATTCATACTTGGCTTAAAATACCTACCTGGGTAGGTCGCCATTTCAACCAATGTATCTATGTATCTAATGAACAAATGTTTTTTACACTGCACTGAAATACAAATTCATACCTGAACTAAAAAACAAATGTTCGCATCAATTTGTATCAAATGGTTAAGCTGTTAGCCTATTTAAATATTTGACTTAAACTTATCCTTAAAATACGAAGGAATAAGCATTTGATGGCATCTGTGTCATTATAATGTATTTTGGCTCTTCTTACGATTCTAAGATTTTCTTAGACTTCGACTTCGGTTTTTTCTTCGACTGTGGATCGTCAAACTGTCTTCGACTCAGGGGATCCCACATCTTCGCTTTCGATCTTACTGGAAAAGACTGAAAGAAGTAAAAACCTGGCAATGCAAAACGTCTTGGAAATCTCAATTAGGTTTATGAGAAAAAATCTAAATCCTCGGTGAAGGTTGTTTTGCCGCAGAGAATACTTATTGACGATAAAAAATACTAACGTAAAGCAAGGATATTTAAAATCCGTGTGTATAACCATAACCTTACACTTTTGACCCATTTAAATAACACCGGACTCCTTTTCAAAACAAAAGTAGTAGTAAACAACCGTGTACAAACAACCAGACAATTAGGATCATTATCAGCACCTAAAGCTGATGCTTTTGAAACAGAATACAAATCCACGGTTTGCTCGTAGAACAAGAAAATGTCAACGCAGTGACAGATAATAAAATTATACAACTGAGTAACATGGTGATAAAAATACCTAATCAATTAAGAGGATTCAACTTGTCTATCGCAAATTTCATGGGTTTGAAATTTAAATTATGCTCGCATAATTGTGTATGTTAATGGAAAACACACACAATAAAGTCGGTTTGACTCATACCATTGAAAGCCACACAGATAAAATGAATTCTGAGAAGTCTAACCTCAGAAAACTCAGAACCTCAGAGAATCTGTGACAGAAAACTAACCTGACAGTATATCCTAATTTCAAAGTAATACTGCATAAATACAACTCAATACTTCGGCACCTTACCTGCGGATCGCTCACATTAGAAGGCTGGGGAATCGGCATTGTCTTTAAACGGTACTTAAAAACGTCCTTGTATATTTTAGGCGTCGTTGTTAAAAGAACCGGCTTCTTCTGATATTGTTTTACCGGTAGTTGACAACACACCAGGCTTAACCCAAGAGCACCCAAAAGAATGGCAATGGGAAATTTATTACATAACGGTTCGCGTGAAAACATGTTAAAATTTGAGATGAATAAAAACTTTTAAGAAATAAAAAACATAACCCTTTGAACCACGACACATTAGTACAAAATATAAACAATTTTCTTGCGGTAAATAATCATATGTTCAACTAACAGTCTATATTATGAAATTGCAACAAACATAGGGTAATGATGCAAGGCGACACTAAAATCGCCTTGAATGATGATATGGGTGATTGAGCCGTTAATTTCTAAAATAATATAAATAATACTGAGAAAAATATAATTTTAACTTGTAAGGGATTTAAAAACAATTAAAATTATATTAAAAAGCAGAATGAAACGCATTAAAATTATTACAGCCACTGATATTTACTTCATATTTGTTTCAGAACTGACTGCCATATTAAGTACCAAAATGTTTACAACTCTAAAAAAAATGTATTGAGCTGGCCGCGAATTTTGCATTGATACTACATTTATGAGACTAACACAGCTACTACTTACGGATTATGGCTACTTTCTCTGATTAATCTTAAAGCGTCTGAAAAATCAATCTATCTAAAGTTAAGCGTACAATATAAATAAATTTTTCAATACTATATTTATGTTCAATTTATTACACTTTTATTAAACTGAGAGGTAACACTATCTTTTGGAATAGGGATCGATTATTCATTTCATCGAAGAATGTCTAGCTATAAATAGCTAATAGCTAAAAAGATCCACATTAAACATAAACATGTAAAACATGTTACTTTAAGTTGATATAAGAACCTGCCATTATTGCCATGAACTAACTGGAGGTACTGCAAGTACGTAGATCCTTTTGAGCTATGTTTGGACTTCATTCCAAGTTGATACTGGTGAAATAGGCACAGATAAAAATTGAGCGATACATCACAAACGTCACAAAAAAAATAATTTTACATAAATAGTGGAGGGGTTCCCCGCAGGTAGTAGAGATGACGTCATAGATAAGGAACGAGGGTAGGCAGGCGTCTGACGGGACAAGGCCGCCCCAGACATGCCGGGCATGTGAGTCACCGACCTGGCGTCGCGCCGACAACCACCGCCCGCGTGGCGGCGACCCGTGACCAACCGTTGTATAGTCCGAATCAAATAACGTGGCCCAAGCCGACCTTAAGCCATTGCTAAAATTAACATTAGTCTTATGGACGGACTGGGCCTTGTGATTTGAATCAACCGATACTACGGGTCGCGTCAATTGACGTGACGTGGCTCGGGTAGTCCGTAAACCCAATGCTGAAGTCAAATAATAAGTCTTCTGGCCCGATTACAAACAATACGTTTTTTTTTTGACAAATCTGATCACTCAAACCAAATCGTTGCATGTCAACGGAAAATCGTTACTATTTTTCAAAGTTCGCTTTTCGAATTTTTATGAAGTTTGAAAACATCGTAACGAACTCCCAAGTCGAAGAAACAGATTTGAGGGTAAGGGCAGTTTCAACCAAATCTCTCCAACGCGTTGTTACGTACCAGCTCGTTTACACACAACTATGTTTTAAACAAATCAAAATCAAATTCAAAATAACATTTATTTTCAGAAAATATTTACAATTGCAAAAAACACTGCATGAAATGTAGCATGAAACGATCTGGCAACTCCAAGCAGGTTGATGCCAAATATTTTTTCGTATAAACGGGAAAGTCGTTACGATTTTTTAAGTTGGAATTGATGAGTATTTATAAAAAATACTCATCACTATATGCAAAAAATACTCATACTTGGAACAAAAAAACTCATACTTGTACACAGATTTGGAAAAAAATCACTATGATCTCCTGAAGTTGAGCAAGAGATAGTAACGTGTGAACAGAGATTCAACCATACCACTTCTACGAACCAAATCGCTCCATCCTGAACAGTACAAGAACTCCAATATAAAGAGTGGAAATGATATATCGTTGCAAAATATAGTTGCGTATTAAAGGGCACTTCAATATCAACGACGATTTCGGAGCGATCGGATCGTTGCCTAATTTCGTAACGTATAAACGAGCCTATATGGGCAGACTAGGCCATGTCATTTGACTCGACCAATACATGTCGTTGCCAGCAACCGACCCGCGCCCGACCGTGACGTAGACTGCGAAGAATGGGTAGAGAGAACGGTTCAGAAAAAACATTATAATGGATACAATGTTTTGGCATCTTAAAGCGAATTTTCGTCAGGCTGCTTCAAAAACAGCTGCTTTTGACACATGCGTTGGGATTCAAAAGTTGTTCATTTTAGTCATTGGAGTACCTGGTGGACCGAGCCTTGCTCGGTGTTATTTCATGTTTACTAGTCCATCCAGTTACAATAAAATATTTCAATGTCGTAAAATTGATTAATAGAAACCTTTTTTATTGCTCCATGAACTCTTCATCCCACTCACTGTATTTTCCCTTGATGGCTGTAGATTCCAAACAGCTGTTATGATTACTTCATTTGTTTACATTTTCCTGTTTATTTTCGTTGCTGTCACGGCAACCCATAAGGCCAATGTTAAAATTTTACAACTTTGAAATTCGATTTACGTTATTAGATTTTCTCTGGCCAAGTAATCTGCATGTAAGACGTTTTTGAGCCATAAATTACTTATTTCCAGACTTTGAAGGAAATCCTCGGAGCCGTTTTCGAGATCGTTGTGCAAGCAAGCAAGCATACAAGCATACAAGATACCACTGCTCGTATAAGAGTATAGGATAACAACATTTGATTTGATGATTATTATTGTCCTAGGATCAAAAAGATCATTGTTAATGATACTTTTGATTCGAGGTAAATAATCGAACAATATTAATTCGATTACAAATAGTCGAAACATTCATCGTTATTATCGAAACATTCATTTTTGCAATCGTTTCCGGTCAGGGCTGGTTTCTTGTACATCACTGGTGTAAAAGTGTGAGTGACACGATAGAAGAAGTAAGAAGGCCTAACGATTCGTATCAAAATATAATATAATAACTGAAGGGATTTTAATTAGTATGATTAAAGGTTATAAATATCAAAATATCATATGTTTGTTTTGAAGAACAACCGATTGATTCAAACCACAATGATCGGTTTGAAGTTATCAATAACATTCGATAGTTAGGAATGAACCTGCGCATGCGCAATAGCTGATCTGATTGTTTCAAGTTCAAGAGAGATGTGCGGAAAGAACCATTGAGGATATGAAGGTAATGTACGTACATTTTACTTTTGTTTTGGTTTAAAACTTAAGGATTTTTGCAGTATGACGAAAAATATAGTTCCTCACTAAGATCAAAAGTGTTTGATGAATACACGCTCATTTCCCAGCCTCCGCGGCTTTCGCCTCGGCTGTTAAACTGGGGCTCGTATTGAAAAAGGTTCACTTTTGATCCTAGTAACGAAATATACTATTTTCCACTACCATGCAACATTTTAAGGCACTTAATTTTCGCTATGTGATTTTTATACTGTGAAAAAATAATCGGAGGACTCACATAAAAACATTTAAACTATGAACTATAGTGTAAAACTTGAAGGATTTTTAATAGGAAAATTAGGAAGGATTAAGTAGCAATTAAGGATTTTAATCTTGCAATAAGTTTTCTTGTAATTACAAGTTGAATAAATAAATTGTTACTTTTTTTGTAGTAAAAATCCACTATTAAATTTATCAACATGACAACAAGGGACGAATTGCTTCCAACCCTTAACTTTTCCACCATAAATAGAACGGTAGTAAAATATTGAGCTATCCAGTTAAATATAGGTTTTGTAGTAAATTTAAAGTTATATAAGCTATAACAATCGGCCTTGCGGTGGTGGGGCTGATGTAATAAGGAAGTGCAGTTAGGCCCATGGCCACTTACAACGGTGTCACACTGTAACGCCTTCTCGCCCGTCTACTTGCCCACCTCCAATGAATAATCCCATCCATTCAGGTTCTCTGCTCATTCTTGATCAGTAATTAATTTATGTTTATGATCATCAAGCTTAGGCAATTGATCACAGGAGAGTAGAATGTTAATAGTTTGGATATAAAAGCTGCAATTTTCAAGCCTACAATACCTTTATGGTTATTACGAAGAAAATCATAATTATTTCGCAAACATTTAAATGGCAAAAAAGCGAGTCCCTGATGAATAAACCAAATGACTGCCTGTCAAATTGACTACCTGCATAAAAGATAAAGATGCAAGATTACTTGTTCATGACCGTATACGTCTTGAGAATAGTTCATTGGATCATGATTAACAACTAATGTAATATTTTCTTTAGTTTTTTTTGTTTTAACATTTACGAGTAGATAGAAAGAATATTAATATGTTTTCATATTTTAATTATTGTTATGTTAATCAAAAAATTATTATGAAATGGTTACGGCGTTATGTAGATCAAACATTCACTGTTTCCATAAATCTGTGAAAAATCTTTTACCCTCAAATTTAATTTGTTAAGAGCTTATCAAAGGAGATACTAAGTTTTATCACAGGAGGCTTGGCGGTATTACATATATTTATTGACTATGGCCTTTCTGTGTAATTTAGGACTGAAAATAAAACCTAACTTGATGTTTATTATAAGTTTTAATATTAATCCTTCTAATTTATGCACTCTTATTTCTACGACCAGTTAAAACCTGGAAAACTTACCTTAAATCGTAGATAACGCATAAATTAAATCTGGATAGTTAGGAGTGTAAATAGAACATAACGCAATTTAGTGATTGAAATAACGAAAACAGGTCATTTTTTAAATAAACGAGTTTTGCATTTGTAATTCATAAATCAAAGAGAATTTTTCAACATTACCTTAAACTAAACAGAATACTTAAAAAAGAGGGAATGGCCGATATTTTAAGAATATACCTAAATAGCTTAACACAAGTTGGAAGTGTGATCAAAACATTAATTTGCAGTTTTTTTAGAAATCCCAAGTCATTTCAACACCAAATGCAGTATAAACGTGCTTAACAGGTTTTTAACTGAATTTCTTAAAAACAGTACGTGAGGTTGTCACGATAAAGATATTTGTGGAATTCAGGGGTAGAAATGTTTCAATTTGCTGATGTACAATCAAGAAAATACTTAAATAAATTACTGTTTAAGACAGTTGATTCATTGAAGTTGATCTGACTGCTCTTACTGCAATTTAATTAGAGAGAATAATCTTTCTAACGAATTGTTTAGCTTTCTATCGAGAATAATCTTTCTAACGAAGTTTAAGCTTTTTGTTTAGCGGTGTTATCAATTAACTGGTACACCTTGCTATTATTTTATTAAAAAATCGTTCTGATACGTTTCTTTAATAATTTTCTGTATAGGAAACGTCATAAAATGTTACTACAAAATTGGTAACCTAAGAGATGCCTCAATAACATTTAGGAAAAATTATATAGCCATAAAATTATATAGCCATAAATTATATAGCCATAGTTCCTTTTATCGGGGTTTAAATACTGCAATTTAATTATAGAGAATTATTTTTCTAACGAATCCAAAGCTATTTGTTTGGCGGTTTTGTTAATTAATTGCTAAATTTTGCATTTATTACTAGGCTATTTTTTAATAAAAAACGTTCTCATACGTTTATTAAATAATTTGTTGGCATAGACTCCATCAAAATATTACTACAAAAGTGTCACCATAAAAGGTGTCTAAATAACACCTCAGAAAAATTATATACACATACAAGATATAAGTTAGTTACTTATATCGAGGTGGAGACTCTGAGAATATTTTGACGACATAAGTATAATAAAACGTGTAAACACTGACACTAATCCTAAATTGATTGACAAAAAATACTCACATAAATCAACAAGTTAAACGGCACCGTCACTCGTCACTAACGACTCGACTCACCTGCCGAACAATAAACAAAGTAAACAAACAAGGATTCATCAATCACAACAAATCTTACACCGGAAACTTAATCTTTCGACGCTTTCGATATTATAAGTATTACGTCATCCCAATCGTAAGTATTGGGTGTTCAAACAGTAAACAAATGTGCGTGGATCTATAACCTCAAGTTAAGTAAACTCGCGTCCATCAGTGGCGAAGGACAAATTGTTTACTGAAACCTTCAAATGTTAGAGTGTTCATCAGCAGTGAGGAACCCTTGGCGGAGGATTTTTTCGTAAACAATTTACACGTTTCCAGATATTACACTGTAGGATTTTCCATCAAATAATGCTATGAAATCCCTTGGACATGCACAAATTAGATGCATACAGGAATTACAGGTGCTTTATTTTTCCATTTATTTGTTATTTGATTTTTTTTATCTTGAGACGATTTAGTGAAAAACTAAGGGGAAAATAATATAATACGAATTTGGTTGCTGCTCTTTTTAAAATGTAAGTAAATAAGGCTCTTGGGTTGGACAAGAAAAAGTAAACAGTTAACTTATCACAAAGGCCAATGTTTCCTTCATATAAATCTGAGTTTAACCAAAATTGTTTAAGGAAAAATGCATAGGATAATTTCACTACTTTAATCACAACTAGCTCTTTCTTTTGAAAAATCTATTGATTATGATGTTAAATAGGGTTGAAACTCTTGATATTAATTACAGTTCCAACCCCAGCAAGGCTCCCCTTCACAACAATGTGCCAGGAATGTCACGCCTGAACGGGCGAGATTGTACGTCTGAACAGGATAGAGGAGGGAACAGAAACAGTTATTTTGAGGAGCGTAGGGAGAGGTATTTCACAACTGTATTCATTCTTTAAAGCTGCTTTGTAAAATTATCAATTCTATATATAAAATAATTATGTTAGTCGCGTCAGCGCTTACGGAAACAAATCCTATCCTCGAGTGAAAATCCTTCGAAGCACTTTCGCGAGCGTCACCCGGCTCTTAACAGCTGTTGAAAAGTAAAAAAGGCATTTGTTTACTCCAAATTTTGTTTACTCAATTAAATCATTGAGAAAGGAAAATTAAAAAAAGAATACGCCATCATTAATCTTTCATTTTACTCTCTCACGATATAAAAGAGTAATTCGGCTCTTGAACACAGACGAATTTCAATACACGCAAGCTGGTACAAACTGCTCTGAAGATGTCTACTTTATATCTCTATCTTCTTTATTCTGTATCTTGAGATCATTTGGTTATTTCATTTGGTCTTCATTTATAGGGCAGCTCATTCTACCAGCTATTTAAGGATATGAATTACTGCAACGGAACTATTGGCAACGCGTCACATTTGTGTCACCTGGAAAGATTAGTCTAAATAAATTAACATCAGAGAAGTTCTTGAAAATCGAATTAAAAGGCTAACATTTTCATTTCATGGTTTCTAAATTCAATACTCCAATGCAATTTTTTGTATATTTGCTATTTCGAAATTTATTTACAATATTCCGACTTTTAATCATAATTTATAATATTATAAAACATGGATAATCCTTTTGTAATTTACATTAGCCTTACACCAACAATTATTTTATGAAAAGTGCATACACTTATCAGTTTTTATGGATACTTCTAACACGTTTTAATACAAAAGATAAAAATTTGCCAACTTATATTCAACCAAAGGTTATAATTATTCGGCATAATCTTTTAACTTTAATTCAGAATCAGTTACCACCACAATATTTCACTTTGAAGCCAAAATTTTGTTCACAACACAATATATCGTGAGTTGAAATGTGGCGAAGTGCAAAGTGGAAGGTAAACTGATCTCCATCTCAAAGGATGTTCATCGCCGTGCTCCAGTTCAACAACGGAAATGAGCCGGTGAGAATAATGGTTGAATAGGTGGTTCAAAATGTAACGACACATTTATATACGAGTTAATTTAACAGCAGTTATTTTATATTTTGGATTCCGGATTACAGATGATCGAAAAACGCCACCTTTTCAAGTTTGACCTTCGCTCCAAAATTAGTAGGTATCGAAAGAATATGATTGAAACTAGACAGTCATGTGGGAAACGTTATGAGTCTTCAGTACCTTCCGCCATCTTGGATTTTTTCCCCATAAGATCTCCATGGTAATTCGTTTGTAAAATGCATAATTGAATCACAAATTATTATATGTAAATTATGTAATTATGAATTACTGTTATTAAAACAAATATTTACATATCAAAATTGTAATCCCACTATTATCTAAACATCTATATTATAGTATTATATTAACACAAATTTTATTTCGTTTTAGTAAAAAAAAAAGAAAAAGAAAAAAAGAAAGAACTGTTTGACATTAACGTTGATCCTGAATTATGGAGCGAACCTCTAAAAGGCGGCAGATACTGCTGACTTCAGGCTTGTGAGAAAAAACTTGTACCATATGTAATTAATTACTTTTAGTTTTCAAATGTTAATTTTATCTAAGAAAAGCTTTTGCTTGTATAAATAATAATTATTTTTTCTTCATTAAAATATCTTAAACCAACTCTAAATTCAAAAAGTTATTTTAACTGGCAAGGCTAATGTAAATTAAAAACTGTTTTCCAAAATGGCGTTTTGCGTTGCCCGTGCCGCAATGTAACGTTAATCAAGCAAATTACAATCGACCACTTGAGGTGAAAATATTATTTATTCATCCGTTAAATAAAATCCAGAAAAAAGTTCCAACAGACGAGCGCTAATGAACCTGGTGGCGGAGGAATCGCCGTCATTGTCGACGTTGAACGCTGAGTTTGAATAGTGACGCTGTTTACAAGGTAAATGACTGACTCGGTTGTTCAGTTTCATCACCCCCGTTGAACTGAAATACTTGTCTGTGCTACTTAAGTCCACGACTAACTGGTGAAAATTATCTTTTGAAATTAAAATAACTACTACTCTGTGAAGAGAAATTAAACATTTTTTGAGAAAATCCGTTAAAAATCCGAGATTCCTAATATTGCAGAAAAATCGTATGAAAAAATACTAAACACTCCCACGTGTTAAATGTACGTAGTTGTCTTTAATACATTAGGTCTACATGCACTTGACGTCAATGCAACAAGAGTTAAACCAAGCCAATACCAAATGGATTTCAGGATATACCATTTTATATATATATTATTTATCCATCCGTTATATATATATATATATATATATATATATATATAAAACTCTGCAAACAAAATAGCAATTTTTCAACAAGAGCGCTTCAAAATAAAAATCTTTTATCAAGATTTCAGTAGGTCTTGCAATACAAGAACTCAAAACTTGTATGTTCAAAGTTTAGAATTATAATATTGTATTACTATAAGTTAGTGTTTGAATTTTGCCCTGTTTGTCTTGTTCAAAGTTTAGATTTGTAATATTGTATTACTATAAGTTAGTGTTAGAATTTTGCCCTGTTTGTCTTGTTCAAAGTTTAGATTTGTAATATTGTATTACTATAAGTTAGTGTTAGAATTTTGCACTGTTTGTCTTTATATAACACATGTTGTATTTGATTAAATACCTACAGTTTGTTTCTAATAGGTTTGTTTGTAATTATAATTGATAAAGTTGAAA
Organism: Flexamia atlantica; assembly: GCA_035578135.1. NCBI lineage: Eukaryota > Metazoa > Arthropoda > Insecta > Hemiptera > Cicadellidae > Flexamia > Flexamia atlantica. The sequence goes on along the minus strand of JAQJVK010000008.1, from coordinate 29,222,257 downwards.
TATATTATTTGAGATGATTTGGTACATTTTTATTTAGTGATAATATTAAAACAATTACTTTATCACTGTACACCCCCTCAACAACGCCAACCCTTGTATCTGAAGGTGATGGTGGGGAGAGGGGCAGAGCAAACCTCATTAATGCCCAAGACAGCCTTGACAACTCCGCAATTGGAGTCGGCTGTGACAAACAAATTCAGCTTTTTGACAAATAAATACAGAACAATTTTTAGTTTAATACTGAGAATTAGTTTTTTTATTTACTTGAATTAAAGCTTTTTAATAATATGTAAATTTAATGTATATCCTTTTTTAATATTTGTCCACTTATTAACACACCAGGGACGGTAGCAACAATTCCTAAAACGCCTTCACGCAGAGCCGTAGTCGGAAGAAGTAAGATAAGCAGTTCATGTATCGCTAATCTTACAATTAAAAAAATACATTTGCATGTCGGCAGTGAGGATGGTTCTTTTAATTGGTATGTTTTATGACATTTCTGTACATGTTTATAGTCATAACAACCATCTACAAGTTTGAGCTGTTCATAAGCAGCAACTTTGATGAAAACTGTTTATTACAGTTTCCTGTAAACAGCGATTCCTTGAAATTTTGTTTTCACGTTATAAACTAATCCTTTGGTTGTATATTAGTGCTCTTTGGGAAAATGTAATCAAAAAATAATATTTTCCCTCCAATTTGCTCACCGGGGTTTTCAAGTATGGGGTTGACGGGTGTCAGACTCATGGTTCCTTAAACGTTCCTGGGTAAATGAGGCTTTTATATGCATGGGTAAATGGATGGCTTTCATAAAACGTTTTACCCAAGTTTGTTATATTTCAGCAAAAAATGAAGATTTAAAAACTGTTTGAAATTAACATTGCTCTTACGGAACAGACTTAAAAGGCGGCAGCTACTGCACATACAAACGCAAAATCTTGTAGGCCTACCCATTGTAAATTATTATTTTTAGCATTTATAAAACGTTTTATCAATCGACCCTTGATTATGCTACTACTCACTGTGTAACATAATCACTGTTGACTCACCAATCTGTTAAGAGCGTAACTAATAAACTAATAAAGAATTCTAGCGGTTGACACAAGAATGATGGCTTCAATTAAAAATATGTAGATTGAGAAAGAAAAAGAATGGCCTAAAGAAATGGCAGGTATTCATATCCTATTGATAAGCGGTTTACAAAAGGAAACATTACCATATCAAGAACACCAAGGGCGTCTTTTTATATATGATGACCAATATTCCGCGACAAAACCACTAAATTATCATTACTTTATATATATATAGGCATACTCTTGGAAACCCAACTTGAAATCGAATTACACTGGATCCATTTAAACTGATTATTATCAGATATAAATCTTAAAAAGTTCGTTTGATCAAATGCTCCAACCAGTCTCAAGTATGGACCGCTTAAATGTACATTTTCTATAATATAAAATGGAATTACGAGGTTTAAACTAGAACAACTTTCAATCAAAACGTTATTTCATATTCATAAATAAATGAAAATTGATAATTGGTATTTTTCAAGGAACTACAACAAAAACACCATATCAAGCCCTTTGTCGTAAGTGAAAATTCAACTTAAAAAAATAATTCCAATATTAGTTTTTACAGACTATACTTCCCGAATCCTCTTGTTCGTCTGCCACCAGTATGAGTCAAGAAATCAAGAAATGATTTAGAGAAAGTATCCTATTATATTACTCAACCTATCGATTCTTGTTTATTTGTTAGCCAATTGAATTTGCCGGTAAATTATTCTCAATGAAGTGCAACAACACATTGTAACTAAGTAACCGGGTACTGTGTGTACGCCGCCAAGACGCCGCCGCGCCGCCAGGAGCGAGCGAGTCTGTTAATGTTAGCGGAAATGCGCAATCACGTGCTTGATCGGTAAGTTGCAGCGTAGATTGACGCCCCTCTAATCTTCAGAACGTCGAGGCCAACTCGTGCCTCCTACTACCACCCAAAGTATATTATTTTTATTATGTTTGTTGATCTCATTAAATGTATCTGTTTTTGATGTAGTTCTTATTCTTCCGGACATTTGCCGTCACTGATTTAGTAAAAACAAATTTCACGATGGTTCGGGATCTGGAATCTGATCCCGTTCTCTGATGGAAAAGAACCTGCACCAATAACAAGATTAGAGACAAGTTTATGTTCTATGTTCTTTTTCTTTTCCGCCTGAAGACGGGATTAGATTCCAGATCCCGTAACGTCGTGAAACTTGTTTTTATTGATCAGTATAACAAATGTCCGCAAAAATCTAAATAAAAACAAACTCACCATCATCAAAGATGTATTTCAAACAAAGTATTTTTTTAAACTTTCATTGTGATAATATACCTATATATTATGGTACGTATTTTCCAAAATGCAAACCAACCCCTACGAAACATGTCATTCAAAACGAGACAACACAACGGAAAATCATCCCTTTCTGTTTGACAGTCCACTCAGGGGTTTCATTGATTAGCGATGAAATGGAATAAATTGACTCGTACCAAGTCCCCTCAAAAATAACTGGCCTCAAATATAGCAAGATAATTTTATATTAATTTATTTGTTGATTGACCTATTTTAAGTTTATCAACACGGACGGAACGTATTTTCAAAACGCGTATTGAATAATCTACTTTGAGAAAAACAACCACTCTACAACTCCATATATTTATAGTATATATATTGAATCAAATTTTATTTTCAGAACTATTTTCAGAACTATTTTATTTTCAGAAAACTACACATTTTTAACAAGGTCGCTACAGTCCTAAAGAACTGAGATTGATGATATTTGCTTTGTTACCAACACACTCTACGACTAGAATATCTATGAAATAAATTTAAACTGCCGGAAAAACAGGGCAAAAAAATGCATAAGAAGTTACCAATCTTTATCTGTTATTGTTAATTGGGTCTCCATGTCGAAAATAATCACTCTGTTCAATATTTCTCATAAAATGTTAATGAAGAGAAACAAAACGTGCCTCACTCACTTCATTTATTAACAGGTGTAAATAAAAGAACCTGGAAATCGTACCTGAATAAGATCAAGCATACCCTTAATGGTAAAAAATCTGAGAAAACCGCCGTTTTCAATACTGTAGTTCCTAGAAAAACAACTTGGCCCAGGTCTTCCGAAAGTTTAATACTAAAATTAACATTGGTTTTATGGACGGACTGGACCGAGTCATTTGACTCGTAAGATACTTTTCACCTCCAGCGAACGATTAAATCATAACTGAGAATTCGTTGAATAAAATTGATTTATTGACCCCTTGGCCCCAAATTTAAGACAGACAGGAGTTGCAGATTGGTCCACTTCACATCCTATTGTCCAGTGATGTCATCCTTGTTTTATTAGTCGGTCTGACACGTTCAATACTCAATGGGTCAGGTCACAGAGGATGTCAATCACCACCTCTTCTCTTCGAGAGCAGCTGCAGTGAGTTTTTTCAATGTTAACAGAAAAATAACCCAATAGACAATCTACTTAATAGGAAATACAAGTAGAACTGACAAACAAGAGTAAATACTTTCCTTTAAAAAAGTAAAAAATTGATCGTTCTTTCTAATCCTCTTTAAACAAATTTTATCACTCGGCAAATGAGTTTTAAAGCTAAAATATGATAGTTTTTCAGGATTTCCAAGAACACCAGATGGTTAGTATATTTTCAGACATTGGTTTAAATATAATACTAATCCCAGACTTTTCAGTACCTACCAAAATTCAAGACAATTGCTAACTTTTAAGACTTTCCAAACTACTAGCAAAAGACAGTTCTTCTCATCCTGAATACAATGATCGACAATCTACACGACAACAACGAAGGATTTGATCTCATTATAAATTGTTAATGGTAGTTATGACTGGCAAGGCTAGATATAAGCACAGTTGTATTTTATAAAAGCATAACATTTCAATAAATGGAAAATATATGTATTTTTTTAACTACGCATTGCAAATCTTGCAGTCGCCTGTACTCCTGTAGTTGGAAATCATTTAAATAATAAAAGTTTGTCAAAGTACATTTTAATCCCAATGTACCAGTTCGACCAAAGCCTGTGTGTGTGGTAAATAATTGTTAACTACCGTTTAGGCGTTTAATTTTCTCTCAAACAAAACTAAATACACAGTCGTTTTCTTCCTTCCTCTATTTATTAATACTGATTAAAATGTTTGATCCATTAGCAAAAAAATTAAAAGTAAATATAAATTTTAGATTGAAAAAATAAAAACGATTCATCCATTCAGTGTTACAAGCGCCTTGGTATGTCAACAACCATACTCTTCACAACGATGCCGGCATCCCCTCTGTTGTTGCGGAAATTGAACGCTACACCGAAAAGTATCTTTCAAAATTGGACAATCACCCTAATCACCTTGCAGTAAATTTAACCACCTTGCACCTTGCAGTTTTTTTTTTTTTGCAGTGACCACATTTATAGACTGAAACGCCATTGCACCCTTGACTTGACAACACGTTTCAAGTAATCAAAATTAATGTACTCAAAATTACCTTGATGTATTGTTAACTTTGTTAGATTTGTCACTGGACAAATACTAACTCATGTGATTCCTTAATTCATCAAATTTGCTTATTGTTTGTAACCAAACAGATTGTAAATGAATATATTGATAAAAAATAAACAAAGAATAAAAATATATAAAATAATAAAATAAATAGCTACTTCCCTATTGGGGGAAATTCGCTGAAAGTAAATGACTTAAATATCAAAATGTTAAATTCCTTGGCAATGTTTAGCCAAGGCAACTATCCACAATCGTCGCATTGCTATGCTGCAATCGCATAAACAGTAGCAGGAGTCTCCAGCAAACTGTAGCGAATCGGGAGGAAATTACAGTGGACAATCGAACAAAGAGATAGCGCTTCGCACAGCTGTGCACAACAATCACGTCATAATGACAGGCTGTTAGAGGTATTAGTCACCGTGAGTCATACTTCAGCCGCAAGCACCTTGTTTCCTGCATTTCTGATTTGTTTGTATTTAATTCCATTTTATTTTTGATCCATCGATAAAGAACATTTATTCAGAATTAAAGAATCACTAAGTTATAAATTATTCTACGTATTAATAATAAATGGATTGATTATTCATGTTTCGTAAAAAAATAATATGATGACGTTAATTTAAATTTGCAAGTTTCAACAAAAGAAAGCGGCAATTTACTTTCCATCAAAATCTAATCATGAAGATTATCTTCTTCTTTAAACAGAAAAATACATAGCGATTTGAGGTTCGGTGTAAAAATTGCCTAATAATTTTTACTGTAATCAAGATTTACTACACTGATGTCAATTAAAAATTTATAGTATACCTAAATATACCATACAAGAGTTCTGTTGAACTGAAATAAAACCAAAAGTTTGAAACTCGTCGACTTGATGGGTTCGAGTCCCAGTCCCAGCTCAGCGTTTATTTTGCCGGCAAATATTACCAATCCATCTAAGCTAAGAGATTTGTACACTTTCACTTCGACATGTAACAGGCAATACAATTTTCAGTGTGAAACCATTAGCTTTCGGAAACAATTTTTATACTATATTTTTGTGGTAAAAACTGTCAAACTGTTTAAATTGTGTGAAAGTTAAACACATCACTAATCTGAAGCGGTAAAGATTGCATAAACTTTCGCAGACTATTTTGACACTTTACTTTTGTGGTCAAAACAGTCCAACTGTTTTAATTGAATGAAAGTTAGACACATCGTTAATCTGAATCGGCAACGATTACACACCTCGTAGTTTAGTTAATTACGATTTAAAAACCTGAAACATTTCTGTTACCAAATGTCAGTGGTTTTATACTTTCATTGATGAAACATTCTGGTACGGGATACCAATGTTTGGCACAGATGTTCAATAACTTCGCAGGCATATTTTACACAAAATATCGATAAACTGTGAGTGCGGAGTGAGCGAGACGCCTCGTTAGGTAAATTTCATTTACGCTTCATTTTTGTTTTTAATAGTACAGTCAACTCTCGCTATCTCGAAATTCCACGGGACTGCGATTTTTCTTCATGTTACGTATAGTTCGTCGTAGGCGTAGTTCGAGTTATAGAGGTAAACCAAATGAAAATTCGTGATACAGAGGTAAAGAAAAATGTAGTTTATTACCTACATCTTCGACAAATATAAGCTTTTAACTTATTCAAAATATTATATATCAATAAAAAAAGAGTAATTGAAATTTAATAACCTGTAAAACACAAAAACAGATGAGATATTAATTCTAATTAAAAATTCCGAAGTCTTCAACTGCATTAACATGTTAAAACAATCATAGTATCGATCATAATTTTTATTAAAACAATACATTAAAGAAACTTTACTGTATCCCGTAGAGCAACAAAAATTAACTTTTAACTTTTATTAATTCCCCCAATTAAAAAGTCTGCAATCTTCCTCTTTGTAAAAACAATTACAGTCTCCGTCATAATTTATGAAAATTATTTAGACTGCAGACAGACTAGGACTGCTTGACCCCGGATATGATCCACCGACAGGTTGTATCCTGAACCCCGGGATTTCGTATTACAGAGGTCCATTCTGAAAACTTCGTGGTATGAAGGTAAAATTCGAGTTATGGAGGTAAAGTGTAAATCGAATTCGTCTTATCTACTAAACTTCGTGTTATAAAGGTAATTATTGTGTCCCTTCGAGTTATAGAGGTTAAATATAACCGGAAAATTAGTTCGTGTTATGTATAGTAATTTCTTCGTGTTAGACAGGTTTTTCCAAGGGGATTAAAAATAATTCAAGATATCGAGGATTTCGTGATATCAAGGTTCGTGTTAGCGAGAGTCGACTGTAATGTTATAGGTGAACCCCCCTTAAACTGTCCAATCTTCATGGATTTGAAAGAAAAACCCAATTTAAACATGTCTCATCAAATAGGATTACTTAAATAACAAACGTAAACAAAGATGAACACAATAAATGTTCTTACAATTACTAATTTATTTTTAAAATCAAGAAAAAATAAGTCGAATTATCTAACAATACAGTCGACACGAATTGCACTTATACTTAAGCAGTACCAAAGTTATACTCAAAACTGCAGATCTCAATATGCTCCCATCTTTATTGGGGCGATCAAATCAGAAACCTTCCCCCCTCGCCCGTCGTACTCCCCTCCCCTCACCCCATTAATACGATCAAGAGGGTAAGAGGGGATGGGGACTTTCACACCCTCATAAATATTCGAAGTCGTATTTGGCGGATTGGTTTAAAGTAGGTTATTTTCTAGACAAAAGATTAAATGTCCAAGGCAAAAAGATTAATGTTTTTCACCTCAGTACCTTGCCTGTCATGCTTAATAAATGGGATCAAAATAAATCTAATAAATCTGGGTATATATCTTCCTTTAAAAAAATAAGCCGAATTTTCTAACATTTTCGTCATATTAATAGCAATTGACTTATTTTAAGTTTTTATGCCATAAAAAATTCTTCAGGCATACAAGTTTGTTTCAACCGTTTTTGTGTGGTCACTGCATTTTTGTTCTGTGGATTTACTTAGAAAAACTAAAATATTCTACATTCCGTATCTTTCTGTATAAAATACAAAACTTAAGATTTTAAAAAAGAGATAAGAAACCAGATCTGTAGGTTAAAATATACTAAATAAACCCTAACACATTACTTGACGTCAAATATTTCATTATATACGCTGGAGTTTAACTTAATATAAACATCACAGACACTCAATTACAAACACAACTTGACAAACTGGCCGGTAATACACGCCGTCACTAAAAAGTAAAATAACGTTAAAAGAGGAAAAAAAATGTATAAAATAAATTTGTTTAATATCAGCGGCGTCCGAAGACCCGCTCGATTCACCCTTTCAGGTCATCTACGTGCATTTTACGTTAGACCGTTGACTGTGGATTGTATGTATTCACAGTCAACAATTAGATGTTCTCAGGAGGTTGTATCCCAAGACGGATACATTCCGTGTTACCAAGACCGCAGTGCGGCGGGGCCGCCACCAATCCGACCGTGATTAAGAACCGCCTTTAATCAAAACGGACAGACGAAATCTGCAATCTGCTCCACGACTGCAGCCCCGCTCGCTGATTGGTTAGTTTTAAACACGAGTCTCGCTGTAGATCACGATCAAGAGACAAAATTAGTTGTAAGTAAAGAACTGCTTCACTGCACAATCCTCTGATTAAAACTTGCTTAAGTGGATCAAACGTTTCGTTTTGTTGTAGAGTAGCTGATTAAATCGAATAATGTAAGACTTTATTACTTACTGGGGACGGCAGACAGCTCAAAATTGATTTAGTTTAACAGAACTAAATCAATTTTGAGCCGTCTGACGTCCCCAGTAAGTAATATAGTCTTACATTATTTTTTCACATAGCTCAGGGGCTAAACCATGGATAATAATATGATTAAATCGACTTGAAATTATTTTAATATTAATTTATAAGCGAACCTCCGATGCATGAGTGACCTATTGGATACGCGTGCTGGTGGCAATGAAGCATGGGAACTTGGTAAATTGTCATCTCGATGCCTCCAAACGCCAATAACACCCCGTTCCAAAAACCTGTTATACAATTTACTATGTTTCGGCACTAACCGTCGCAGTTTATATAATATTTTATTAAATTTTGTTGGGATCTTCCTACGATATCTTGGACAAGGCGTTTGGCAAAAATAACTGAGCACCCCACTTTTGAAGGGTAAATGGTTCAGATTTGTGGGGGAGGGGGGGTTTTGGACCGTAAATGAGCAATATTTAGGCCCAAAATGTAATTACAGTAAGCCATTTAAACAACAAATAAAAATAAAATTTTAAGGCATTAACCTCGGCACAAAAAATAAACAATTTATCAACTACAAAGTAAATTAAGTAAACGCAGATGTCTTCAGGAGATTTTGCCTACTAGCGGCCGCAACTATACGGTTTCTTCTGAACTTGATATAAATGTTATTTTCTATGATCGACTGGCAAGTTAGTGGGGGAATTAATTTGAACGCCTCCCACCCCCCATTTAGAAGGTATAGACCCAAAAATTTTGATATTTTTGGTCTAAACTTAGTAATTCCATACTTTTACAATTAAAATTCACTCCACCACGCATCACCATGCTCGGGACCACTCGTTTTCGGCCTTCTAAAAAACCAAGCTAATTTATATTTACAACCAATCGAAACGACTCAAGAAGAATATATGTTATTTGTTATGAATATTTTTCCTATTCTCGTAAAAAGTAACAAGCATATTACAATCAATAAAACCTAAATAAACCTATTCCTTTTCATATCTATTTAAAAGAATATTTCTTTAAAATATGCGTTACAGGATTACGGTAGGTACAAAACATTCTAAACAGAATATTTACAAATTCTTAGGAAGACACGCGCGTTTGTCTTGGCCATAAATATTAAATTCCCTCGGCCTCGCGCGGCGAGCGGGAGAAGGTGGATTGCAGAAATCCTTCCGCTTTCCCCCTATATCCTGTTCCTATTCCTATTTCTATTTCTATTCTGCATATTTACTATCCAATTGTCTTCATTGCAAATACAACTCCGTACAAACAATCCAAACTGTTCAGTTAGTTTGCCACTAAACACGAATAGTTGAGCTACACTGTGGTTCAGGGGCGAGTCCTTCGAAATTTATGGTCCAAGTTGAAATAAATAAATTTTAGTCAACATGTATAAAATTAGTCACCTTAAAGACTAATGTTAACTTTAGCACTAGGCTTGAGGAAGTTATGGGCCACGTCATTTGAGTCGGACTATGCGGGAAGTGGGATGAGTGCAGATGTGACGCAACCGCGACCTTCCCCACAGTAGCAAGGCAAGCCGTCACGACGATATGTCCTTCATCAACAAATGATTATGTACCTTACTTCCACCGATTATGGCTCATTAACATAAATTGCACGTTTACATTTGTGGAGGTGTGCAGATATGCATTTTAGCTTAGGCTACAAAAAAATATATACATTTTGTTCGATCAATCAGTTTACGTTTCTACTCGCTTTTTCTAAAAAAGCGTTAACTTAAAATTCTTTTTACTACTTAATAGGTTTTTTTACAAAATTCCGTTTCTCCCTGCAGAATATTCAAAATCACTGATTTTCAGCTTATCAAACAACCCAATAAAGTTAAAACAACATTTTAATCACACATGGTAAAAACTGACGTGAACCATTCCAAAATCATTGAAATATTATGATCTGTCATGAGAACGCTGCTCGTGGAATACATTTAGTGCTCAATGAAATTGCCAAAGACGATAAACTTTTATCTTTATTGCAAATTATAAATCGAAGTTCTGAGAACTTAGAATGGTTAAAATTTCAATTAATTTAGCCAAAATTAAAGAATTAAATTGGCACTTATATACTACTGTATTTCGTCTTTGAATGCAGCATATGGCACTAATCGACTAATCCTAGAAACGTCAACAAAAGTATTATTACAAATAGTAATGTTATAATATAAATATTATTTTAATATTTTTAAACGACACGTAATTAAAAAAAGGCAAAAAGTTGTATTGTAGAGGTTTTAATCGAACATTAAACATGAGAAAATAACTGTAATGATCAACGATGCTTCACTCACTATCTCGCCCAAACCTCGCTAAGTTGCACCAACCTGAAACAAAATTCGCCATTTCAAGCTATGTATATAATATATGTAATAAAAAATTTCAATTTTTTATATTGTTGATGAGGATGTAATTTACACGCGAACCTATCATTTTCAGAGCGAACCCTAAGACTATGAAAAAGAAAAAATGTGGATAAAGAGTTAAATCAAATGGCAAGACGAAAATAAGTTCTAAAACGAAGCCGAACTTTGGCCAAACATAAGTAACAGAGTGGAACATCCGGGCTCAACTTTGCTCCAACACTGGGTAAATAGAAAATCAGCGAGCATGGTTTTACTGTTGGCGCTACGAGATAGGCAAAATAATATCTTATACCTCATGGATCTCTTAAAAAAACACACACAAACTGTGTGGTTTCGAGGTGTAGCTTATTTTTTTACAATTTCAGAGGCCTTAATACTAAAAACCATTGCTCTTTGGTACCACGCATGTAACAAAGTTGTTTAAATATGTGAATTTTTTCAACTTTTATTTAAAAAAAAAACAAAGGAGACCTTTTCTATCATTTCGCTACTTTTCTCAAATGCCGAACTCTCATTGGTCAAGAATTTGTATGATGAGGGCGACTCCTTCATCATTAAGTTTACTTTATGTATACGCCTAACTGGTTTAAATTTGGCTTAATAATGTACCTGCCTATTAATGGTTAAACGAATACATAAATTTGTGACAGCGGTTCAACGTACGCTGTCTCCGAAGACCATTACCTTTGAAACTACTGAGTACAATAAGAGGTCCAGTATACGCAGGGGAGAGGTGGGAGGGGTATATGTGGAAGGGGTAATGATAAGATCCAAGTTGTATGAGACACATTGTCTATCCCTGAGGTCACTATGCGACACAGCAGTAGCCCGTGTTTCTTAACGCCTTCTTTGGGGGAATTCGCTTAAAGATTGGTGTATACGATGATATTATGAAGATTTGTGAGTTCAAAACTCTTAAAATAGATATTAAATCAATATGAAAAAATCTAAACCCCAACGTTATTAAAATTGGTAATAACATGGGTCCAGAGTTTAGTTAGTTAGATTAGCTAAAAAATAAATTTGGGTCTGGAGTTAAGTACAGCGATAGAGAAGAGAATATCTTATATCCCTTTCTTTGTTGTATAGCCCAGAGACTTCAAATGTTATAACGTCCTTTAATATGAGTTTGCAGACTATTATCATAATCCTAATAAAAAAAGTTGAAATAACTCAGAAATCTAAACGTTTGTGAAGATCCAACCTCTATCACTTTGAAAATGGGCCCTACTGAAGTAAAAGCTATTAACAAATTGCCTGTTGTCATACAAACGTTTGATTCTATATTAAAACCAAAGTACATCGAAAAAGTACTTATAAAGAAAGATTAATCCTGCTCAAGTTGGTCAATTTCTGAGGGGATGGACATTTTCAATAAATTTGATAAATTTTATAATTTGTTTTTGATTTTTTATAACTATTTGATGTAAAAATAATATTCTTTTATCCATTTCTCTAGTCTTCTCTATTACTCATTTATGATGTATTTAAATGACGTTCCCTGCATATTTATATGTATTTATATATAAAAATTGTAAAATACTGAGGAATAAATCGGGTTGCTGATTAGGTATCATAGCTCCAAAAATGAGTATAACAATAACAGCCATACTTACATTCCCAATACAAATACAACCTAAATCCATAATTTACGTATAGACCAAATAAATAAAGCAGCACACCTATGAACTTCAAATTAAATTTTAATGGGTTAATTTTTTAATGCTATTAGCCCAATTTACTTTAAAAAATAAAATGACACAGCTACAAAAATTTTTAATAACGCATAGCACGTTTAACACTAAAATTAGAAAGATTGAAAACATCCCATTACTTCAGTTCCGTGCAGAGAGGAGAGGAACGCGCTCTTATCTTCGTTCCTCCTTTGTGTATCCTAACAAATAAAACACAACAATGTCCGCCAATCTCGAGGGCTAAAACTGATCTGGGGCAACCAATGAGCGGCAAGTAGGTTAAGAAGCCAACGGCTTCAGATTATCAATGGTTTCTTACATAAGAGTAATGATGTCAATACCACCATCCGAGTACAGGAGGAAGCGGCTCATGTGTTGTGCTTACTTCGTCTAGCTTAGCCCATCTTCATGTTATTAGGATATTATAAAAAATGTTCGCAATCACTGTAAAAACTAAGGTGAAAAATCTCAGTGTAAACAGATAAAATAAATTTGGTTCATTCATGAATTATTCTAAATATTATTTAAATTAAGAAAAATTACTATTTAAAATAAAAAAATAAAATAACCGATTGTAAGCAACTGAAGAAATATTTGGATTAGTACAGTTATACACTGTTATACATTAGTACAGTTATACATTGTTGTGTGCTGCTAGCTTATACACTCGCATGTGCATCAGATATATTTTGTACAAATCTTTAGACACGATTTTGTAAGATAAGAAAATGTTTAAAAAACGAAACACCACCCCATCCACTCGGCGATACCCATACTCCGCCACACTTTCAACAAATAACGTTAAGAAACCTCGAAGTCACAAAGGCTTTTCAATCATAATCCGATGTTGACTAGGGCTACAGAGCTTTATTGACAAACTAGTAACTAGGTATTAAACGTTGAACCAATAATTGCTATTATTAGTCGTTGTTAAATTACCGTTATTGACTGAATCACTGAAAAGAAAAAAATGAATGAACAACAACCAATCACCGTCAAATGAGGAGTGTAAACGGCAATCACCACGTTCACCGCGTTACCGGCGGAAGATCTCGGAATTTCCGTCCGTCTGTCAGCCATAACACAACACTCGGCGGGAGAATAATAGCTTCCGGTAGTCATTGCTCAGCTACGTTTGTAAACAGTGAGAGAAATCTGACTTAAAGGTGATATCTTCAAGCTGATACAAACACGAACGCTCCGCCTGATTTAAAATAATAGATACAGGTAAAAGAGCGGCAGTCAAAAGATTAAGAACCTAAAATTGGATGTTTATTCCTTTCTGAAAACTATTATCATTAAAGAAGACTACGCACTTAAAGCAATTGTACAAACTAAGCAATCCGCTGCAATTTAATAACTAAATTATTTCATTTTTAACATGTTTTTATATGGATTAGATTTAAAGGTACAAGATTGGCATGGTAACCAGCACACGAAAGAAATATGTACCAATTTTTATTCAGCCAAACACTCGTACGAGCCAATCTGAGTTGACCTCATGTATTAGACGACCTTTTCCCAGCAATATACTATGTTTCAGTTTATTCCTCAGTTTCAAAGTAACTTTAGGTATATGGATTTACAACGGCTTAAATGTAAAAATTATTAAGTTCCCGTACAGCTTTCTTTTACTTAATAATACATTATTTTCTGGTTTTCTTGGGTGTTATATTTTTTTTACATTAACGTCTATCAGCTTAACAAATTGCATGAATAAAAACATTTATTATTCAGCGGGAAAGTTCAGCATTTATCATGAACAACAAGGTAGACATAAATTTGACCACATTTATTTACCCACCCAACAACTCACAGCTAATAAAACAAACTGCTCTATCCGAATTTCATTCGCTTATAATATCCCGTTGCCCAATCACATTTGCGACCAACACCTGATCGAATTTGCCAACAGAAAAGTAAGATCAAATTCAGTAATTAGCTAAGAACAAGTTTCAAATAACTATTAATATTCGATTTTCAATATCAACGCAGAGTTACGATTGTTTGCTCTCTCGCTCGCTGTGAACGAAGTAAATAGTTGTAGAGCGTGCGGAGATGACTAGTCGAGATAGCCAGCCACACGATCGTTGCCGCTAGAACTGATTGTTCCCAGACAACCTGTTCTGTTGTGGTAATTACAAACACATCACCTACCTCACTGCATCAGAACCTGGCACTGTGGCACTGATTTTGAATACACTTTATATTTACTGCTGTTACTTCCACCTACAGCTTGTTCAATACTTCTAGCTGGAGTTGTTAGTAGATCTTTCAATGGATGAAACGTACATTTTTTCATTTTTTTGTAAAATAGATTTAGATTTACCTACCATAATGCCGAACCGACATTGAACGGACAATTGACACTCTCTAAGTTCGTATATTTCAATGATGATGACAAGAAAAATTTCACGTGTTTAGTAGGAGTTCAACTTCAGTCAGAAAACAACTGACACGTTGGACACCATTTTACATTATCGACTTAATACTTTAATGACAAAAGTAAAAAAAGAAATCCCTCTATTTACTAGATGGGAATTTTTCAATGCTTCAATTTGAGAATCAGATGTACAGTAATAGCCTTCAAGCGTATTGCAATGTAAAAAAAAATGAATCTCCTCAGTTCCACACTGCTTTGCTCCAGAATTATATTGTACCATCAGGCCAAATCACAACGTTCTAAACTTCTCAAACGTATGAATTATCAGTAAAAACTAATACTACAAAATAATTTTATCCATTATTGTTATGAAAATCTATTAAAATTCAAGCTTACCGCTTTTACCGCATAAACTTAAAATCAACATATCAATACATAAAGTAGCTTATTAAACTCTACGTGATATTCATTAAATTTTGATAAACTAATTCCAGTTTTATGATTGTGATTGTTTGTAAAATAAGTATAGGAATGAATTTGGCTAAAAAAAAATCCCTATTGAAAGTTTAAATCGAGTTGCAAGAAATATACTGTACACCTAGTTAGTTTCCCATTGCAAATTAATTATAAACAGTAAATGTTATTCCGGATTACCTCAAATATTCCGCTTAATAAACTACAATTGAATTCTTAACAGAAACAAGTGTTGCTTTATTACATTTATTTAGAGGAGATGAATAGATGTAGAGAAAAATGTAAAGAGATGTAGAGCGAAAATATAAAGAGATTAAAAGATGTAGAACGAAGTTATTAAGAGATTCAAAGGAATGATTCACAAGTGTCACGTGCACATTTTTGAGAAGTCGCAGTCCAGTGGGCAGACTGGCCGGAAGAGTATAAATACAGGCGGCCACCACACGTGCCGGGATGACCGCCAAAAAATTTAAAAAAAAACATTCTTATCCGTAGCTAATCTTCAAAATAAACTTTGAAAAGTAGGAAAAACGTTTTCACATAGCGTTATTGACGTTATTTTTGCGTCCAAATACTAAATTTCAATCAAACTATTTCCATTCACTAACCTATCTCAATCAATATTTTGTCTATCATATCCCAAGACAAAATATGCAGCCATTTAAAATTACAAAAATGATGTAATTTTTTACATCATATTCATTAAAAGCTTAAATCTCCAAAATAACATGACTTTGAAACGTCTAACGTGCGGTCTAACTTTAAATACTGTACAGTTCTACTCACTTAGGGACTAATAAACAAATGAATCCGGGTTGCGATAAAATTAAATAGATGTAACCTAACTGCAAACAGAATGTGATGAAAATCAAGCAATCAGAAAGAAATCAGGAAAAACATATAACCTAGCACGAACATGTTTAATAGCCATTCTTAATCTATGACAGGCGAATCCCAGTTATATGAAAATTTATCACAGAAAAAAATTAACCCACCCTAAAACTTTTAACCAACATTTCCAAAACCGATAATTTTTCAGAACGTACGTTTCCCTACAAAATTGTTAAATATCCTTGTGTAAACACGAGCAAAAGGACAACAATCAGCGGACAAGCTAGGGCAGCGGCCGTTCGTTAAATATAACATGGAAGTGTGAAATATTCGAGTCCATTTGGCAGCCGGCCTGCTTCGAAAATCAGCTTCTCCGCGCGCGCTGCCAGCCAATCCGACGGACCAAGTCCAACTTCTCGCAGGGAAAATGTCTTAAAGGCAAAATAAAACAATATTAAACTATAAACTAGGATAAGACAAAAGTATGCTAAGATTATTTACTTCTACTTGTACCTGAACTCCAGTAAATTATTATTTCATCACACAGGTGACGGAATCTAGTCCACCCACAAAAATTAAAATGTTAATTTTAGCATTGGGTCCGTGTTATATCATTTGACTCGACCTGTACATTTAATGTTCGGCAAGCGTTGGATTACGGATCGAAAGATAAAAAGCCACATAAAAGTGAGTTATAAGAAATAGTAATTACCAGCAGTTATTGTCATGTTTAAAATATAATCACAGGTGAATTACTTGCCTTTAAAGACTGGTAGAGATCTACAAGCGACTTACCTGTAACAAAACAATACAGTCAGTCAATAAAGAAGTGAAAAATCCAACCCGTTACAGAATTACAGACTTGTTTAACTGATATAAAAGTAATACATAAGCTCTAAAAAACTTGTTATTTCCCCTTCCCATTTTAAGGTGAAATCGAATTATCTCTAACAGTTTAGCATTAACTTCGCATTTTACCTGCTCCTTCAATAAGAGCAGTCATGGTGGAAGTATTCAATCATGAGAGCAGTCAATTTTGATTTATATTATGCTCTTTGTAACTAATCCCACATAATTTATTTATATTTTCACTTGTGTAAAAGTAAAAAGGGGAATTTCTGTTTTCTCCCCGAAAATAAATCTTTATACAGTATTAAGCCTCAATTACCCAGTAACTTAAGAGAAACCCATGACTGACACCCATTAACTCCATGTTTGAATGAAAGGTCTTGGTGTGATAATTGGAGGAAAAATAATACTTTCTGGATAAAATTGTCCAGAAGGCCACAAATTAAAAAAGGGTTGAGTTTATAAAATGTGGAAACACAAACATTTCAAGGAACTGATTATAATGGACAAAATATATGCTGAGCGGCGCGTTCCATCAATGGGTAATATCAGTGATTAAACATCACCGATATGGATGTTTTCGGATTAAATTAGTCAAGGTTGCACATGTAGATATTAAAGAGGTAATGAGGGGGCGGTGAACCTTGACAGAAAAATCTGCGTCACAGAGCGAAATAACATTGTAAACATAGGGCTAAAGCGCGCTGAAGTACGCTCGCAGACGTTTCGTATCTGGACGACAAAAGCTTTAATATTTAAGATTTAATAGAAATGAGAGTGGGTTCACGTGTTTCAGAATATTTTATAGGGCTCTCCATTTTTTATTTTTCTATAAAGCGTTTCTGTCGTTAGTTATGAGACTTTAAAATTTAACAAAAATCTACCTTTTTTTGAAAGATTTACATAATTCCTGTAAATAAACGGGGATAAAATCAAAAATTCTAAAAATTTAGCGACCTACAAAAACATATTCTTATTAAAATGACACCAAAATAATGGAAATCATATGAAAACCAGCGATCAATGAATAAGATACAAAACCCTGTTTTAGCGCTCGGAACTTGAGGTAGACCGCCCCCATAAGCGGGGGAAAACGCGGGACCGCAAGAGCGACCGCAACCACTTCTTTGAAATGACGGAGTAAACAAAGAAAATGTATTTGTCGAGTGAGCGTCACCGGCAACAACGTTCGGCCGGAAACGTCGCTGATTGCGCCGCCTCGCTAATGAGTAGCTGTTTCTGTGTTATCAGTGCGCTGATAACGTTGCCGTCACTGCCAATGTCACCGGCTGTTATCTTCAACTTCATTTATTCTACCCACATTTCATAAACCGAGGAAATTTTGAACTTTAATAAACAATTAGTTTTGACTACTCATACACTTAAAAATAGCTACGGATCAATGCAACAAGGGCGCCAAGTGCAACGCCGTGCAGATTTCAGATCACAATAAACTTAATAAAGTCATTTTCTTCCCAGGAAAATGTCTTAAGTATTCTTTTAGTTAGCATTTTTTTCAAAATTTAATTTAATTTTAATAAATAACGGTAAATAATAAAATATTAACATAATATCAACTACTGGAATTAATTTTTTTTTAAATTAATTGCTGACTGTTTACTACACAGTATCTCGCCGTTACATAATCAGACTATACTTGACCTTACGGATTTCTCTTCTGTATTTCTAACCAATTTATGTTTATAATCCATTCTGTTTGTAATTTGTTAATGGCCAATAAAGGATCATTTAACTTTTCAATGAAGTGAAATAAAGAGATGAATGAGCCAGGCTAGCTCAGTCGGTAGAGCATGAGACTCTTAAATCTCAGGGTCGTGGGTTCGAGCCCCACGTTAGGCGTAAACACTTTTGATTATTTCATTGCAAAATCGTCAATTTACTTTCGAAACTAGAGTACACCCAACAACAACAAAAAATCCACAATGCAGTGTAGGGGTGCTTCATGAACAAAAAATACATTATTATTTATACTATACTCTATGTAATTCCAAATCAAATAAATGAGTACAATGATGCAGGGCAATCCAAATAAATATCAAAATCTACACGTAATCAGTGACGCTGCGGCCCTTCTTAAACGCAGAGGTTAGGAAAGTAGCTAAAGTGAATAAAAACCTAATGTGCTCGTCAGGTTTCAGTTTCGTATTGCTTACTCGCTTACTGTATTACGGGCATTTCGTTGAAAAAGAATGGATGGAGTGTCTAGGTTTTTTCTTTTTTCGTTTTTACTACTTACGTTCCAGCCTTTTCCAAATATTACTGCAATAGTCATCAGTCGAATCGGACGACTGTCAGTGAATGCGAGAAAGTGAATTTAAGTAAGAATGAAACCTCGTGATTCGCTTTCACGCTTGGTTTAATCTCACTGACAAAGTTGACGGGCAAAATTGATGGAAATAATATCAATTTGAAGTACTAAAACAGAAAAAACAAAGGGGAATCGTTGATGCCACCGATGACCCGGCGCGCGGCGGACGCCAGAATCTATTGCAGGTGGAGTCAAATCACGAGGCCCAAGCCGTCCGTATGCCCAATGCTAACGTTAACATTAGTCTTACGAGTAGACTGGGCCATTTTATTTGGCTCAACCTGTATCGAGTGTACGGTAGGAGGTCGGTGAACGTCGTGTCACCTCCGACAGACGACAAGACATTTACTCTGCTTTTACCCACCGTTGCACAATGTTAAAACACCCTGGTTTCTCAACAGTGTCTTTCAACGTGATGCTCTTACATACCGGTCATCTTTTAGATCGATCGTGATCGTTTGTTTCACAACTATTTGATTGAAAGTGCTCGGAAAGTGTCTTGTGAGGCTAGAGACGGTTTTTAAGTAGGCAGAATGGGGGTGACGCATAACACTTACCTAGCATTCTCTTGTTTACCAAACCCCAGTAAAAATCCATTCATCCCAAGTTCCTTTGTTGCCTTAAAATAAATGAGAAAACAACAAAAAACCGTTTTGGAATGGTAAAATTCATCCGTCTTATTAATATCTTAAGCCGATATCTTTTATTGAAACATACAAGAAAATATAAATACGCCTATATAAGGCTTTCACTTTAAAGAGATTCAGTGATACAATTTTCTTTTAACATAAAACTAGTTGTTCCATGTGATATATAGTTAACAAATTATAAGATCAAATTCTAGATATAGTGTGATCAGTGCTCAGAATTGCATAGTTTGACTGCGTGTGTAACTATTATAGTTTGTGTGTGACTATACAAAATAAGATTACGTAAAAATGTTAAAACCATATAAAACAATTTTATAGAATCTAATACATAAGAGATCAATTAAAATATGCCAGAAGTTTAAAAATTCGTTATCATCGAAGATAAAAGATTTATACACAATAGTAGGCCTATTTGTTTTTTTGTTTTTTTTTATTATGAAGATATAAAAAGCGTAGTATTTATTTTTAATGATGAAATTACCACAAATTTTTTAGGCGGAAATTGGATCTGACAAAATATTCAGGACATTGACGAACCGTCACCCAAACTTGTCAATCAATGGCGCTTACCGTCCCCCGCTTACTCTGGGATTTCATTTATGTTCCGGATAAAACAATAAATTCATAATTTTAAAAGCAAATTTGTAAATTTTCGGTTACATACAATTAATTAGGGTTGTAAAAATGTTATAAACAAACTAAGTGAATTTAAGGTCAAGCACAATTTGGGTTAAACATTGACGGTTATCATATACATATAGTCGATTTGATATGATATCAATATGAGGGTTATCGACACACATTGTATCTTACAACATTATATGAGCAATTTATCTTACTTGCTTGTTTGCTCAATTATCTCATAAACAGCTCCGAGGATTTCCTTCAAAGTCTGGAATTAAGTATGCAGATTACTTGACCAGAGAAAATCTAATAACGTTTTAAATTAAACATAAAAGTTGTAAAATATTAATATTTGACTTATGAGCTTCTATGATAGCAACGAAATAAACTAGGAAGTGTAAACAAATAACATAATCATAACAGCTGTTTGTAAACTGGAGCCATCGAGGAAAAACACAATGTGTGGGATGAAGAGGGCGCGGAGAAATAAAAAGCTTACTAAATTAATGTTATAGAATTGTTTTATATTGATTGGATGAACTTGTAAACAGAAAATAATACCGAGGAAGGCTTGATCCACCAAATACCTTTAATAACAACTGAAAGTGTGTTTTTTTCTCTTTGACGTAAACAACGTTTTTGCACCTTTCAAAAAATACTTGAAAATATTGAAATATCGTGATTTACCCAAACAGAATCGGCTGTAATTGTAACAATCAATCATCCTACCCTTTCATAAAATACGTTAATGACTACTTCATTACTCTACTTAACATGGTAACACCTTAGAAATACGAGGTTTTCCATAACTAAATCTCTTAGAATGCGCTCTCAATTCTGTAGATATCGATCAGTGTCTATACGCCTATGTAGTGTACAGTACAGGGCGTATGCAGGTGCAGGGAAGATGAAGGGTGGAAGATATAAAGTTACAGGGCATTGTGGTTGGCGCCTCTGATACTTCCTCTCCTGGCTGGCAGCAAAGGAACTGTCCTCATCTCCCCGCCCCAGCCCGAGCCGTGCCTCGTGTACAATCGTGTTACGGTAGTCTCATTATAAATTGCAACAACAATCTTATAAGCATGCAATAAAAATAACATCCTTTTTTTGTATTACTCTATTCCTGAAAAAGATTCATGAACAGAGACGAAAATACCCATCATATTAGTTATTTGCCTATGGTCGCACGTGGAAATTTGGTACGGAGTTACATTGATTAAGAAAATACTCATCTAGTTTGCAGAACTTCCAAGATGGGATGAAATTTGTTCTACTCTGTCATTTTATCTTGTTTTTTACTAATCAGTGATGGCAAATGTCCGCAAAAATTCTAATCAAAATAGTGTCATTTTAGTTGTAAAAGTCTACTTGTCTACTGAAAGTGGTCAGTACAATATTCCTATGATTTTATTGTTGGAATAACTTGTTATTTTTTGGAAATAAATTCATTATTTCATTTCGGTTTAGGTAGTTTTAGGACACTGAAAAATGTTTTAGTCACTGGATCAACCGGTAAACATGAAATAACACCGAGCAAGGCTCGGTCCACCAGGTACTAAACTGTATCGACTGACTAATCTCTGATCGGTCCCATGTTGAGCGTGCACAAACAAAATATTCATTGTGGAGCACGATCGCTAATTGTGAGAGTGCACGTAAAATGTTCTTCTTTCACTGCAATATCCAGCATTACTTATTTTAAGATATAACTTTTTTACTTTTGCCTGGTTTTACTTTCATGTGATTGGTTGTTTTTAAATACAATGATGGTTGCATTATGTTTTTATTGTTCAATGATAAATTTAACCACACGTCTGAATGTAACGACGCAAATAGCTGATTGTGGCGTAACGGAATATAATGTAGCGGCAATGTAATCGAAATTTGGAATTCAGCTGTTTCGTTGTTTCAGGTCATACTTTCCAAGCAAGTCGTGGTAAAAACAAATCCGTAATCAAGCACAGTTGCACGTGTGCGGATCGCTCATCGGCTGAATTTAAAGTAGTTTAGGCCTAAAATTTTCAGGGTAGGTTCCTTATGGTTGCAGCTTTTACCTGACTCTCGTGTACTAAATCCTCCAAGGTCACTACCCCCGTGGGGCAACAAAAATTTCAATGCTAATCAAATAAGGCCAGCATATGGTTAGAGTTGTCTGCTATTTATTTCATGCTATTCGAATAAACAACTGATGCGATTTCATCTACATATTAAAAGCATTTTTGTTTTCAAGGTTTTGAAATTCACTGTTTAAATTTTGCTCGATTATAACTCAATATTGAGGGAAAGTGAATTTTCCGTATTTATCATGCAATTGGATAAAACTGCAGTTATTTACAAACTCAATTATGCTAATTTTAATTAAATTTGGTTCTGTCGTTGATAATTTATAGCTGCTAGTTCATAAAATTATTTTCACAGGCCCATAATATTTTCCCCATTACTTCAAAACCAGGAACCGTTGCCAAGAATTACTGTATGATCATTGCCTCCAACATTATCTTATGTCTGTGTAATCGACCAGCTACAACATCAATCACGTCCTATGTGGCGATTACAAGATTTAGCTGATATTGAGCAACACATCCTTGAGTCCCACGTCCCCGTTTCCTGCGGCGCCGGCGACGCCCCGGTATCGGCTATCGATGTATGTACGGTATCGACGCCCCGCGGTATCGACCATCGATGTATTGACATACCTAATGTATCGATGCCCTGTATCGACTGACGATAGGCCTATATCGATTTATCTAAGGTATCTACGCCCCGGTATCAACAATCGATGAATCGTTATATCCTATATCCTATACTCTTATACGAGCAATGTTATCTTGCGTGCTTCCTTGCTTGGTTGTATGTTTGCACAATTACCTCAAAAACGGCTCCGAGGATTTCCTTCGAAATTTTGAAAATAAGTAATTTATGACTCAAAAACGTCTTTTATGCAGATTATACTTGGCCAGAGAAAATCTAATGACGTAAGAAAACTAATTTTAAAGTTGTAATGTTTTAAAACTAATTTTAAAGTTGTAATGTTTTAAAACTAATTTTAAAACTAATTTAAAACTAATTTTAAAGTTGTAAATTTTTAACATTGGCCTTAAGGGTTGCCTTGATAGCAACGAATATAAACAAGGAATGTGTAAACAAATGAAGTAATCATAACAGCTGCTTGCAATCTACAGCCATCAAGTAAAAATACAGTGAGAGGGATGAAGAGTTCATGGAGTAACAAAAAAGGTTTCTATTTATCAATTTTATGACAATGAAAAATTTTATAGTCACTGGATCAACTGGTAAACATGAAATAACACCAAGCAAGGCTCGGTCCACCAGGTACTAAACTGTATCGACTGACTAATCTCTGATCGGTCCCATGTTGAGCGTGCACAAACAAAATATTCATTGTGGAGCACGATCGCTAATTGTGAGAGTGCACGCAAAATGTTCTTCTTTCACTGCAATATCCAGCATTACTTATTTTAAGAAATAACTTTTTTACTTTTGCCTGGTTTTACTTTCATGTGATTGGTTGTTTTTAATTAAAAAATACAATGATGTTGTTGCATTATGTTTTTATTGTTCAATGATAAATTTAACCACACGTCTGAATATAACGACGCAAATAGCTGATTGTGGCGTAACGGAATATAATGTAGCGGCAATGTAATCGAAATTTGGAATTCAGCTGTTTCGTTGTTTTAGGTCATACTTTCCAAGCAAGTCGTGGTAAAAACAAATCCGTAATCAAGCACAGTTGTACGTGTGCGGATCGCTCAACGGCTGAATTTAAAGTACTGTAGTTTAGGCCTACAATTTTCAGGGTAAGTTCCTTACGGTTGCAGCTTTTACCTGACTCTCCTGTACTAAATCCTCTAAGGCTACTACCCCCGTGGGGCAACAAAAATTTCAATGCTAATCAAATAAGGCCATATGGTTAGAGTTGTCTGCTATTTATTTCATGTTATTCGAATAAACAACTGATGCGATTTCATCTACATATTACAAGCATTTTTGTAATCCGTTTTTCTCAGCTTCTGTGCAACGTAGTGAAAATCGAGGCGTACCGATAGAATCGAATTTTGCTGTAGATGTGTCCGATCCCATTGGACTTTACATTAGTCTTTTAGACGATTGGAAAATTGAATTCAAAATTTAAAAAAATAACTTTGGCTTTATGAGTTGCCATGTTGGTAATGGAATAACAACAAAATGTAAACAAATGTTATTATATGTACAGCTGCTGTCACATGCTAATTTTCGTAGAGTAAAGATTAGATGTAGGAACACATGTGAGTGTAAAAAGTGGGTAAAAATTTACGTTGTTTTTTTGTCATCTGATGGAATATTAAACCACAGTCTAATAAAAAATACGCAGTCCCGTCAGTTGGTAAAAGTATCCCCCTTACACAAGCTCTATTACTAGGTCTACAAGCAAATCAGATGTTGTTTTACTATCCACTGTCTAACAACAAACACAGTCTCGTCACTCGGATGAAAAAGGTTTCCTCCCTTTGCGATCCTGGTGGCTAGCACAAAGCACAATCACGATCAGATATTGGATAATTTTGTTAGTAGTTGTGCTTGCGTGCCACTTTGGAACGTTAGTATTCATTCTTTCATTCAGTATTCTGAGAAATAAAAAAAAATTCTCCTGGTGAAACTGGTGTTAGGCCTTGTTTGCACGACGACCAGACAGTAGGACAGTAGACAAAATTCTTTTGTTCTCTTTTGTTTAAAGGTGTTACTGTCCACTGTACTGGGCGTCGTGCAAACAGGCCCTTAGCTAGTCCCAAATATGAAGTGTCCTGACTTTCATTCAGTTAATAATTTTCTATCACGCAGGTTTCGTAACAGCAGGTGTAACGTACGTAATAACTGACTCGTTTAACATTTGGAGAGGCACGCCGTGTTTACATTAGAACATCGTGGGAATGTAGGGGTCTACGCGTCAAACTACAATATCAAGAGGTCAAAGTTCACATATCGATAGCAGCTTCGATGTCGTTGACAAGTCAGTATGCAGCCAAATAAATGTATTCTCTATATACTGCAAGGCAGCGTGATAACTATTTGCCAACGAAGAGCCATAATTGTTTTTTTATCAAATAGTACATTTATTTGTAAAAGCAGTATTGAGTTAGAATAACATTACAAGGTAAAAGTTAAATCACTAAGTAAGAAAAATATACGTTAAACTGGAGTGTGATCAATTAATTATTTAGCTTATAAAAACATGCTTCTTAAGTTTACGTGTTTCAGAATACACCTGTCGCTTTTAACTTGTACTGTATGTTAATTAAGGTCTAACTTATATTAACAGTACCGGTAGCAAAATTTATCACTGTTGGTAAAAATCTTTCTATAAAATGTATATGAGATTAACTGTTTAATTTGGGTATATTATTAACCTAATCTTGTTTCGAGTTTTTTAATAGGTTTGATAATTTAATTTAAAACAGTCTACTAATTATCGTGGCCTAAAACACTACAGAAGAGGAAGCAACTTTGTAAGCAGAGCTGCAACATTCTGCTCGCGTAGAGTAGTTTCGATATCCTGTAAAGTTTGTGCGACATCCTGAACCCTGAACACTGTATAATGTAACATCCACTGAATATTACCGGATATAATCTGTTTTTCTCCTACTTTATTTCAGCATTTTGCCTGGTTTTTAGGTGGGTAGAATTTTTGAATAGCGGGAAAAAATTAAAACGATCGGTTTATCAGCCGAATTAATGATTCTGAACTAACACTACCGGGAGGACCAAACCTCGCTTGAACATGCTTCGCAATATACCGGGTGTCTCACCTAAAGTGAACCAATAGCTAACTTTTTTATTATAAATCTGTCAAAGAACTTCTTATGGAGGATTTCCCTTTATTTTTAATGCTACATTTTGGAGTCACTTCGAAATTTAGAAATATGGCCATCATTTTCCAATATGGTGGACAACTTTGATTTTCTTATGGAACACCCTATATTTTATAGCGTTTTTGGATTCTACACTTAATTTTAGGGACTTTTTACACCTTCTCATTTTTTCCTAAACTCAATGGTTCAGGAGGTATGAGCAGTCAAAGTTTGATTTTACCCCATCTAAAATGCATTGTGCCCATTTACTATGCATTTCTTATGGAGTAAAATCATATTCAAAATAATACATTACAACGAGTGAATCTTGACCACAAATTATTTTATCATTAAATCTCATCTAAACTCACATTTTTAGGCACTGTTATTCTTTGGTATCTTTTTTTAACCCAACCGTTTTCGATATACAGACTACCAACAATTTCCCCATGCATTTTAAAGGGGGAAAATCAAACTTTAACTGCTCATACCTCCTTTACCTGGGTTTAGGAAAAAATTAGAAAGAATAAAAAGTTCGTAAAACTAAGCGTAAAATCCAGAAATGCCATAAAATATAGGGTGTTCCATAAGAAAAATCAAAGTAGTCCGCCATATTAGAAAATGGCGGCCATATTTTTAAATTTCAAAGTGACTCCAGAAAGCAGCGTTAAAAATAAAGGGAAGTCCCCCATAAGAAGTTCTTTGTCAGATTTATAATAAAAAAGTTAGCTATTGGTTCACTTTAGGCGAGACACCCAGTATTTATACCAGTTGTATCTCTACGAGTAATCTTTATTCTACATGCAAACATGCTCACCACCCTGGTCAACTTGTTGTTTATGTTGAACAACTTTCTTGCTATTTCGTTACAGCCCGAGTTAAATGACGTGGCCCAGGCCTGAGAGCCCAATAATAAAATTACCTTAAGAGGGCTCCTATCGGCCTTAGGGGGGCTCTAGGCCTTAGGGTAGGGGGGGGGGGGGTCTTAGTGGCGTGACTTGTTCACTCAGACTAAAGGCCACGTCATTTGACTCAACTTATACCAACAAGGGAACCCATAACTTTGAATGTTTTCTAGCTTGCAAATTAATATTTATTCTTAACGTATAATTTGATGTAAGTAAATAGGCTTAGGATATTAAAGAATATCTCCTCAAAAGAGGCTAGGGTATTCGACTGACACTGAATCTCTTCGCTAGAATAAAGGGCAAGCGTTTAAGTGCTGGCATATAAATTGTTTGTCAAGTCTAAACTTGGCAAACAATTTATTACATAAAGATCACATTTATATGAGCATGTCCGCAAATTTATTTCTTGATAACAGTTCACAGAGTGGACGGAACCACTGCCGGTCTGAGATGAACCGTTCATTTCCTGGAGCGACAACATAAATATTAACGAGCTTCACTCGTTGAATCCCTTAGCCGCTGCGCAGTTGAGTGAATACTTTGTGTTTTTGCACCGTTCACTGTGCAGACGTTTTGCAAAGGGGTCAGTTAAAAAACATGAACAAATTTTACCCGAACAAAAATTTTCTTTTCTTCTTGTCAAAGCAAGCGTATCACGGAATCTATAATGACTTTTTAATCAATGTTTTGAAATTCTGAACCGAAGAGGCTATTACAATAATTATACTCCCTTGACTTAATGCAATTACTAATCAATAATTGTAATTGTATATTTTTTTCAATTAATTATTGCGACACATTAAAGCAAGAAAGTAGACTAGACAAAATGTCGTATTGTTACCATAACTTTAACTTATAAACTATAACAACGATCAACTGAACCATCCAATCGACCTTAAATCATTTACAGTTTCCGATTTGCACGTAAACAGTGTGCAACCAAGTTTTCACATCATAGATTTAATTAATTATTCCTTTGATGCGGCCGACCGCTGCGCCCATTAATTGATGTTCAATTTACGGTCTGTTTAAATAAGGTAACCGAGCTGTGTGAAATGCTCGGTTTATGAACTAGTTGGTTCCCATGATCGTCAATCATGAGGCCGTAACATGATACTTTCAGCTAAATTATGCATTTTAAATAATCGTTCAAAGGAGTTTGTTTTAGATGGATTAAAAATTATTAAATTAAGACTAAAAAAACGTAATTAAAATTACTGAGCTGCTAGGTTAGACAGAACTATAACATTTAGGAGAAAATGTTTACATCTTCAACTGTCAATTTAATTTCAACTAACAATATTAAACACGTTCCGTATAGAATATAGAATACGTAGACATAAAATAAACTTTGAAACGTCTTAAATAACAGTTTTGTTAACACTATACATGATGACAGACTTGACGATGATTTCAACGTTTGTGCTTCTTGTCTGAATTAGAAATAGGTTAATAGACCAATCGCAAAAAGTGGCACAGTGATTCTTAAATAGTTGAATCTATGAGGAGAATATTTAATAAAAACCCAATCAAAATCTTTAAAACGTTATACCGCTCTTCCCAGTCATTAAGGATGTAATGTTTATTAATAATAAACTTTTGAAGTTACAGTGTTTCCTTTCAAACACTGACTAACATGCTAATGATATTATACTTCAAAATAGTAGTTCATCATTGGTTTCTTTGAAAGACAGACGGGTTAGCAAACGTGCAGTCCGAGTCGAATTGTCATGGCTCAGGCCGTCCGGAAGGCGAACGGTAAAACTAACGTTATTCAGTCCTATCGGCGGACTGGTCCGAATCATTCGACTCCACCTCGCTCCACTCGCTTCGCATTCTACAGATCTGAACCAGCCGATTCTGATGTCATTGGACTGTACATTTATTACACTACATACACACATACATTAGGCCTAGTTGCAAAACAAAGGATACACGTTGCCTATCAAAACATATAAAAGAAATTCCACAGGACAATGTAAAAAATATACATAAATACATACTTCACAAAATAATTTGAAAAATCACTTCCCAATCACCATACAAACCAATATTCAGCAAACACTTAGGAATAAACAGGTATGCTGTAAATGGCGTTTACGTATCATCACGTCCGGCGACATAGTCACAAACAAAATAAGCACACGAGACATGACAGTGTACGCCGCTTTACAGTCCGCATCAAATGACGTGATACAGGCCGCCCAAAAGCTTAAAATGCTAAAATTAACTTATCGACAGAGTGGGCCACGTCAACTGACGCGACTTGTAACGCCTAAGGCTGGTGACTAACCGACCGGAGTGACGCAGGCATCTCTCGGGCAAACTATTAAACGTGCGGTGATAAAAACTTTACTCTATGCGGAGTTTATGTGAAAGGTCAACGACTACTTTATTGCAATTTCTCTGAAACCCGAGGCAAGTGTAATTGTAGTTTTCGCGTCGTTGAAAGCTTAAGATTCCTTTAAATGTTAACGTTAACTACTTCCTACAGCTCCTTATCTACTTTGATACATCCTGATTGCTGGATGTCAAACATTTTATTATCGGCTCTTTAAAAATACAAGTACATTCAATATAAGAAAGGAGCTTAAACCTTTATAAAGAATTTACCCAGAAATTACTAAATGACCTAATTACATTATAAAGTTCAGCATATCCACCGGTTCACAATTGGTGGACTGATTACACGTCACCCACAACCTATTCAGAGTAAAATATTCTAATCTTTTTACGTTCTATACTTGGTTAAAATTATTTCCTAAATAAAGCAAGTTTTTTTCAAAAAGAGTTTTATGTTCTCACAACAGTCTTTTATATGAACTAAGAAAGAGAAGCCCGCTATACTTTAGGCTTTTAAAAACAGACACTCAAAATAAGTGTCCGAATGGGCTTGGTGGCGCCAAGTTAACATTAGTGGCTTGTCCTGCGATAACATTCCAGTAGATAGCACTTGCCGCGGGCGACAGGTTGCCAACTCAACAAACCAAACACACTGGCGAAATATTATCTTCCTGAAAATAATGGTGGAAAGCTAAAAATCACTTTTTTGCAAATTAAGAGGTTCTTTAATTGCTGTTATATTTTCAACGTAAAAAAATACATAAAACACTTAATATGGGCTAGAACATCAGAGGTTATTGAATTAACATCAATCGCTGATATGCCTTGATATAATTCTCCGATATTTTTATTCATCATAACACAAATACAAAACAATTAATCATCGATGTTAATTTAATTGACGTTCAAACATTTTTAAATAATGAACAAGTCTGCACAAAACACTGTGTTTGGTTTCGGAAATCAGTAATCATTACCAAATTTCCCCTCAAGCCGTAGCATTCAAATCTTAATGATTCTCAGTTATTGTTATTCATTATATAAATTCATTATATAACACAACCAAAGAATCGTCAATGTTAATTATTTAAATTAAAATATGTTGTTTTGTTATCATACTTTTAAAAGAAAATCAATTATAAATGCAGGGGCAACGTTTTACCGAAGACAGAGTACCCGATATTTTGTAAAAACCACAGTCTAACCACTTACAAAAATTTACACTAATAAAATACTTCAAATTAGGTACTCAATGTAAAGCAATGAAATTAAATATAAATATGCAATTGAAATTAAATCCTGTCAACTCAGCAGTCTAGTCCTTTGACGAACAGCAAATTGAGAAACGTCGTTTTCACCGGCAAAGACATAATTTTAATTGGTTGAAATCCGCTCGCTTGACTTTTCACGCCGTGACGCACGTTGAACCGTGTGTTCCAAACCAAAAAGAATTTTGACTTTGGTTCCCTTACACGTTATTTTACGTCAGAACGATTACAAACACCGCTGACATTTAAATGTCAAGCGGGTTTTTCCGAGTTTATGTACTGCACTTAAGGTAAGCACTAGATCTTTTTCAGAGTTTTTCTGTTCACACACCAAAGACGTTACACAGTGTTGAAAGAACGATTTTTAAGGGAAATATCTCATCAAGATTTAGGGTGTTAAGAGTTAAAAGAGTCTGCAGTACCTCTCGCAATCTTAGTCTTAATAGGACAATGGTAATTTTCTGAAACTATCACGTTTTTGTACACAAATTACTCGATTACATTAAATTAATTATATCACTTTCATTCTTGAGTACAGTTTGTGTTTCTTATCGATTTTTTATTGTGAACTGTGAAATAAAATGTCAAAGTGGTTTACTTTAACACTCAAAATATAGGAATATAAAATTCTTTATTTTATACGTGTATAATGTTTATTGTAATTTTTATCCCACAATCCAATATATATTTGTATTACCTTTGAATTATCTACGTCTGTTATTTTCCAGCGAATAAAAGGTGTGACAACTGATTGATCTTAATATCGCCGAAATAATGAAACACATAAGGAATCTAAAATAATAAGGGCGTATCTTTGGAGCAGCTGGCCTACTTCCATTCTATTCCTGAACGAACACTGAGCACTTGACTGGAGCTCCAGTGTGTCGTTCCGGGAGAGATGGAGCGAAACATGGCGATTATACACGCAGTGACGCAGACAAACGTGTGTAGTAAGAGGATAAACAAACCAAACAATTGTAAAAATTATTTTTTTACTTTAGGAAAATATTTAATTGCAACTGATATTATGTTAATACGTTCATCTCCAACGGTTAAGCATACAAATTAACACCTCTGTGTTTGTCGTTTAACATGATAAAAATGTAAATTGGTTCCGTGTGTTAGAATTATTAAACGGGATTTCGCGATATTTTAAAATCTACTAAACTTAGTTTTCATATTCCGGTTTAAACTGAAAACGTTTGTGTATCTAACATTTTTTTCAAACTGGTTGTTTAATTACTGCAAATGCCCGAACTGTGATACAAATTATTTGTATTTACATATTTTGTAATAATTAAAAGCATATTTTTCCTATTATTTTTCATTTAGAGAAACTGAAAAATATTCATAATAGGATACAAATGCAAGAATAAACGTCCACAACTTTTCATCATCTTCATTCAAGACATAATTTTTTCAATCTAAACAAACGCCTCAATAATGACTTTTTTACGTCATAAATGGACCACTTATTATTCCAGGTTACTCCATTCAGCATTTTCACAAACCAAACTGCACTCCACAATGACGACGCGTCGACCACCTTTCCCTCACGTCCGGTCGCGCTTTCCCGTGATCGGCGACTGATCGGACCATGTAGGGACGGTGAAACCCGCGAGCCACCGGGTAAACGGAAACGTCGCGGTGCTCCGGGTCAGCTCCGGATATTGAAATCATCATTTTCATCATACTGATACAGAAACATCTGTTTTCTGTTCCTTTTCGTTGGCTCGAAAGGTACCCATTGCCTTACCAGACCAGAAAAAACTTTCCAGTCTAGGCTGGAGAGATTTCCGGGCTACGATTACAAAAAAAAAAAAAAAAAAACAGAAGAAAAATCAGCTGATTTGCAGTAAACCGACGTTTAATGCGTGTTTATAGGTTACTTTTAGAGGAATGTAGTGGCAGCACTGGCAGCAGTAGCAGTAGGTTAGGTTTATGATGAAATGTTTCGCACGTTTCACGGCAAACCAGCTAAACAGTCGCATGCTCGTCCGGCAAAACAGTACTTTCAGTACTTTAAGGCCTAATAAAGTAATATATAATTAATTTACTAATTAAAATGTCTGAACCGTTTTGTTGGCTTCATTGTTTTAGCTACATTTCTTTAGAGAAAATAAAAGGACTTCTCAACAGTCTCATTCAAACAACTTGCTGCTTTGGTCAAGGTTTTGTTTCAAATGTACAGAAGTTGTCAGAAGTTTCTTGATACCTTGATAGTTTATAGACACAAAAATTGTAAACACATAAACGGCAATCGGATCGCTTATTATTAAATTTTCATAGCCTCCGAGCTGAACAAATTCAACATTAATTATATTTCAAAGGTAAAAAACAACTCTAGTTATTTTCAAAGCCTTAAAAACTTGATACTTTGAGCAAGTTTTTGTTTCAACTTCAAAGCAGTAGGAAAACATTTTCTGAATTATATTTTTAAACACAGGGCGTCAACACATACATGGTAGTGTCAATTAATATTACAATCTTTTACGTAGCCTCCGAGTTAAAATAATTACACATTAATATATGTATATAACAATAAATACCCACGTTGCAGCAGACCTGCATACTCAGCGAATTCCAAATGTCAAAAAAATACTTCCATCCAATGTAGTGAGATAATGACATGTTTTCGTAATCTCCATAAGAATAACATGGGAAATGAGTATGCAGGTTTGCTGCTACAGGCATGTTAAAACTAGATGGTTTAATTTTAATATTTAGTAGATCTAATCTAAAAGAGGCCATATACCAAGTTTTATCAAGATATGTTCAGAAATGATGAAGATATGGATTTTTTTTATTACCATAACGATAACAGGGGGAATGAGTATTCAGGTTTGCCGCCACAAAAATGGAATTGCGATTATTTTAGACTAAAATACATTAAATCTCATCTAGATGAAGCCACAAACCAAGTTTTATTAAGACATGTTGAGAAGTAAGCGAGATATAGAATTTTACTTATTCTCCATAAGGTTAACATTGGGACAACGTACTGTGTTTACCACTTTCAGTATCTCGGTAGCCAATGGGTATAGAGCAATGGTTGAAAATATCAAATTGTTTGTTTTTTTTTGAGCTGAATTCAATGGTGCTAACCAAAATTGGATTATTTTTATTTTTCTATGTGAAAACCCCAAAAAACCCATTTGGGGGGGTTTATCCCCCTTCACCCCCCCTTGCAGTGGTCCGATCGGGCTGGTTTTCGAACTCATCCGAATAATTACTACTTTACACCCCTGTGCCAAATTTCATTCCGATCGCACCATTTTTGCGAGCGCTATCGTGCTTACAGACACACACTATATAAAGGGTGTAAGGAAGTTAGTGTTAAAAAATGTTATGTGATAAACTACATGGTATTTCTGACAAAATGGCACAAATATAAGTTTCTATAACCTTGCAATGAGTGAATAATGGATAAAATAAGATTTTTTTCAAAATTGTTGTCCTTACTCAGATTAAATGGCTATAAGTGCATCAAAAATTGTGTTTTTGTAGATTTTATTCCAATATTTAGATTCCTCATACAATTTTCAATAAGAATAATACATAAATATTCAGTTTCAATACCCTTACAAACTCTTGTTTTATAATTTAAGTCTAGATTTGTGTTTTTTGAGAAAATGTAAATTAAGTTTGAAGCGGTTTTTCTATGTTATACTGGACTGGAGAATGTGTCAAATATCAAATAAAACTTGCGCTTTTAATAAGCTTTAAAATGATGTATAAAAACCTACTATTGCTCTTATTCATTATTCATAGATTTAACAGTATGTGGAGAAAAACAGGGTAAGGCTGAAGTTTCTTTTCTGAAAAAATCCCTTATGTCCCTTGATAAAATGGCTATAATTGCACTAAAAACCATGTTATTGTGGATTTTATTACCATATTCAGAATCCTCATAAAATTATTAAGAAGAATATTAAAGTATAATAAGGACGAGTCATAATTTTGAACTTCTGTTTTATGGTTTATGTTTGAAATTTTGCTTTCTACGAACACGAACTGAAGTTTACGACATTAGTTTTATGTCTTATTTGACTTACGAGTGTGTTAAAAATTATCAAGGGATTCTTCATTTAATAAGCTTTTAAATGACATACTACACTTCAGGTTTTATTGACAATGAAACTGAAATATTATGTCATTTTAATAAGTAGGTAGGTTTATTGTAAGGCTAAAACACATGCTAATGAAAGAGAAACTCTGCCATGATTTTGCCTCATCACAATTTATTAGTAATACATTGTAAATACCTGGATAATATCTTAAGTGTAGTATATCATTTGAAAGCTTATTAAAAGGAGAATCTTTTGATAATATTCAACACACTCTTAAGTCAAATATGACATAAAACTACTGTCATAAGCTTCAATTTGTGTTCGTAAAAAACAAAATTTCAAACTTAAACCATAAAACAGAAGTTCAAAATGATGACTCGTCCTTACTATACTGTAATATTCTTCTTAATAATTTTACGAGGATTCTGAAAATGGTATTAAAATCCACAGTAACATGGTTTTTAGTGCAGTAATAGCTATTTTATCAAGGGACATGGAGAAAAACAGGGTAAGGCTGAAGTTTCTTTTCTGAAAAAATCCCGTATGTCCCTTGATAAAATAGCTATTACTGCACTAAAAACCATGTTACTGTGGATTTTAATACCATTTTCAGAATCCTCGTAAAATTATTAAGAAGAATATTACAGTATAGTAAGGACGAGTCATCATTTTGAACTTCTGTTTTATGGTTTAAGTTTGAAATTTTGTTTTTTACGAACACAAATTGAAGCTTATGACAGTAGTTTTATGTCATATTTGACTTAAGAGTGTGTTGAATATTATCAAAAGATTCTCCTTTTAATAAGCTTTCAAATGATATACTACACTTAAGATATTATCCAGGTATTTACAATGTATTACTAATAAATTGTGATGAGGCAAAATCATGGCAGAGTTTCTCTTTCATTAGCATGTGTTTTAGCCCTACAATAAACCTACCTACTTATTAAAATGACATAATATTTCAGTTTCATTGTCAATAAAACCTGAAGTGTAGTATGTCATTTGAAAGCTTATTAAATGAAGAATCCCTTGATAATTTTTAACACACTCGTAAGTCAAATAAGACATAAAACTAATGTCGTAAACTTCAGTTCGTGTTCGTAAAAAGCAAAATTTCAAACATAAACCATAAAACAGAAGTTCAAAATTATGACTCGTCCTTATTATACTTTAATATTCTTCTTAATAATTTTACGAGGATTCTGAATATGCGGTAATAAAATCCACAATAACATGGTTTTTAGTGCAATTATAGCCATTTTATCAAGGGACATAAGGGATTTTTTCAGAAAAGAAACTTCAGCCTTACCCTGTTTTTCTCCACATACTGTTAAATCTATGAATAATGAATAAGAGCAATAGTAGGTTTTTATACATCATTTTAAAGCTTATTAAAAGCGCAAGTTTTATTTGATATTTGACACATTCTCCAGTCCAGTATAACATAGAAAAACCGCTTCAAACGTAATTCACATTTTCTCAAAAAACACAAATCTAGACTTCAATTATAAAACAAGAGTTTGTAAGGGTATTGAAACTGAATATTTATGTATTATTCTTATTGAAAATTTTATGAGGAATCTAAATATTGGAATAAAATCCATAAAAACTCAATTTTTGATGCACTTATAGCCATTTAATCTGAGTAAGGACAACGATTTTGAAAAAATCTTATTTTATCCATTATTCACTTATTGCAAGGTTATGGAAACTTATATTTGTGCCATTTTGTCAGAAATACCATGTAGTTTATCACGTAAAATTCTTTAACACTAACTTCCTTCCACCCTGTATATACTGTATATACAAATTTGAACGAATGGTGTTTTTGCTTCTGGGGGCCCCAAAACGAAAAGTTATCATGGTCTCGGGCTTAGGTCTTACCATGAGACCTACGGTAATAGCTTCTTCCCTATAGGGGAAATTCGCTAAAAATGGCACAACCTGGACGCTCTCCTCGTATAAAGGTCGTGTCTAACAACATGGTACAGGTTGTCCCTAAGCCTAATGCCAAAATTAACTTAGTCTTACGGGCTCACCAAGCCATGCAATTTGACTCGACCTACACGCAGTAACCAACCAATAGCCACCGCCTCGTCAAGTTCCGTTATCACTACGGCCGGCTACAACGCCGTCTACATTTAACCACCGCGCTTATCTGGCATTTCTTTGTTTGCTTTCCACAGTTAAATGTTTATTACTCAGTGAACATGTGAGCTAAGCACTCGACCTGCTTTATAGAAAATCTTGTTTCTGTTCGGAAACCCGGCTCAACTGCGGCTCAGCAGATAATATTATTTTGGTGATTAGAATAGAAATGAAAACAAATTTGTATTTACCTTTAAGCAATGCATGACATTTGACGCATAAGATGTGTATGTGTGTGTCCACAAATTGCATTTTACAATGTAAGAAAAAAGGCGAAAACAATTAAATTAACAGGGTGGACGAAAACTTTAATACTGTCTTTTATGATTACATGAACAAAGATTTTCGGCCGATGCGATGAAGAAGTGGTTTGGCATAACATTTTGTAAATCTTTTTACAAACTGTCATAGACATGGATGACATGGACTTGCGAAACTAGATTTATCAAGCAGTTCAGAAACCACATAATATGGTATATAGAGGTCGGTTACTTAATCTAGTGTTTAAACTTGCAATGAACTCTTTTTCATGATCATAAATTACTAACATTTAAAAGATCAGCAGCTCTTAAAAAGGAGTAGTCCAAGACCAGTTTCAGGCCATTTTTGCTCATATCAACGCCAATGGCGTATTTATAGCAGAGAACACAAACGCTTTTAAGGGAAAGCTGTCCAAACCCCTCAAGTTTTTGTGGTCCTGTAGGGGATCAGACCCGCAATCACTTGAACCACAGTGATTACAAACATTCGATTAATGCGTTCACAATGACGACAGATGATTTCTTCAGTCACCCCCGAAAAAAGGTTTCGAAATACAATTTGAACATTGCTGTGGGCATTGGCCCGGAAATTTAAAACACAAAACCCTACAAGTGACTTTGATGCCCCATTATCTTTCGCAAGGAAATAAACCATTAAACAAGGATTTTAACATGGAATAAAATGTGGTAAAAATAATTAAACCGACTTTTGAATTGACAAAATGAATTAAACAATTACACAACAAAAAGTATTACAGATTAAAACGCCCGGACAGACGAACACGACAGAACGATCTACATAATGTAAGGCCTACTCTAGCTAATGTGACGACGATGAGACATTAACAATCACTAATAGCGTGTAATAAGAGGTTGTGGGCCTACTTACAATTGTAATACGCCCCACCGCGTCTTTCATGGGTGGTAATGGCAATAACTCAATTACATCTATAGGCGGTAACAATGGTTTTATTGTTGTTTTATCACCAAAAAAATATTTAAACGATCTTCAAATTTATAGGTTTCGAATCATAACCTGTAAATATGTAATTGTTAGTTGTAAATATGTTGTAGTTTAGTAATCTATTGCCTTTACTTTAATTCAGTGCTTCAAATGATTTAATTTAACAGTTTACCTTTCTACAACAAAACAAACAATGATAGAGTATCTATATAATTAATACGCCAACACGAAATTTGTCTTACGAACTCCTCCGTCATTTCTTAACCGATTTTGATCATTGACGGCTCATTGGAAAGAGCGGGTCGCGTAGATTTGCAAACTGACCTTACAATTTTGAAAAAGTCCCTTGGGCTCTGCCCCATTGGCTTTTAAAGTTCCCATGTTATCCTTATGAAGAACATAATTGTTTACATTTTGATCAGCTGGATAATTTAATTGCTGTTATTTTTTAATTTGTGTATTCATAACCCTCAAGACGGATCGTGTTAGCATGATTGTGTTTTAAATTTGTCGCCATTTGAATTATCGCTCTTCTAGAGTAGCGCACGATTCCGTGCGCTCGGATCCACTAGTAATAGTAATTGTTGTAGTTGCAATGGTAATTTAAATGCTATGTAAAATCTTTAATCGTAGAATAGAATATTATTTTTGTTATATTATTTAATGATATTGAATAGATTAATAAAAATGTATATTAGTTTTTAATTAGATTCCTGTACATCTTTTGAACGTTGTTAGACATTTGGCGGATACCTGGTGATAAACATAAATAAGCAGAAAAATATTAAAAAATGATGTTCGGTAAAATTTCATGCGACCATTCATTTAGTTCATTTACAATAGACATTAATTTCACCGGAAAGTTTTTAACAAGTTGCGATGTAGAAGCACAGAAATGAGAGGTAAACGAACTCCCACTGCAATTCGTTGTTCAAACTCTCTCAGACAATGTTGTATTCATTAACCAAGGTCTTTTTCTGTATTTAACTTCATAACTTTTATTGTTAAATACAGTAGCATTACGATTAAACTTATGCATAATTTCATTTATTTTAATTTCGAAGATTGTTAAAAATATGTCTTGTCAAGAAAAACCTTTTCCTTAAATATAAAATAAAACGACATTACTGTAGTTTGATGTAACAATTTCAACTTACTACTAGCTTTCGTGGAATTTTTAGGTCACACTTTCAAGAAAACCTACAAATGCAAAATTTAAGGGAAGAGTCGTCTTACTACGTAAATCTTATTTAATACACTAATACACTCTGCAATTTAATATAACAACACTAAAAAAATCTTTCAAAATGTGCCTATACGCTTTATATTAATAATTACAGACTTAAACTAATTTCACACCTTTAAAATAACGATGACGGTCCATTCACTGGACAACATCTGATGAGTAAACGAAGCAATAACGTTGTTTTGGGATGAAGTTATCTTATGAGCTGACGAACTCTTTTCGTTAATTTCAACGCGTATTGCGTTCATTAACTTACTTCAAACCGCCTTAATACGAAAACAGATAAAATATCACATATACAGTAGTAAAATCACTTTTTACCAATGACGCAATGATGCAATATAACCGCTTTCCCGTGGGCCGAAAAAATCCCAAGTGGCGTTGACCCCAATTGAAGCCGACCCCGGTAATTCCCGCTTGACACACTCTCCTCGTCGCTGCAATGACATCTCTAATGCATTTACTCTTTTTGCCGAGAATTCACGTGCCGTTTATTTTCTTGAGCTGAATTTAAACATGAGTGTGATCGTCATTATTGGAAGGCGTTGACGTCAATCATTCCGATTCCGGTTTAAACGACAATAGCGCACTGCTACTTTGATGGTGGCGTGACTGAAACCCGATAAGGTGACAAGTACTTATGACAGTGATTCGTGTGCAACGTCCATATCGGAAGTAACATCAATGGAATTTTGACATTTCTGCTAGAACAGAAATGCATGGAAGAGAATTGATATATTTTGTGGTTGGAATATATGTTTGAACAGGATTATTAAATTTTGTGTGGACATCTTTGTGAGATTTTGTGAACGTGCGTGTTAATTATTTGTTTGTTGTGTTCCACCAACATCGAACCAACAACCAACGTCAAAGGTGGTACAAACAATACCAACAACCACCTTGAGTTAATAATATTCTTAGGCACTGCTGGTTGAACTTAATGGTTGCTCGATGGTGGTAAACAAGTTGTGGTACATTATATGCCTGTTTCAGTAAAGCATGTTTTTTATATTTAGACACCATATTTTAAGGATGAATGTCATAAAATCGAGACTCCTTTATATGGAAAAATTATTAGATAAGAGAAGATCCAAAACTATCCACGAGGCCGCTGCGACATGAAATAGATTTTGACACATCTGCGAGAGAAGGTGCTGAGTAATTATGAGTCATCACACTAATAAAACCTCTCGCTGTTTTCCTTCGGTAATAAATCAGCAAGAAACTTATAAATTCATTGCAGCTACACGGTAAAGTCGAGAAAGCATTGGCTGGGTTTGCCCGCTGGAAAAATTTTAAAAACTCTTTGTTGATTATAAATTGTTTTAGCCATTTGTTACATTGCCTCGGACATTCACGAAAAGCCTGCTATTCACGAGCCATACCAGCCAGCGAGTTAATGCCAGCATTAGAAGCTTATGGACATATTACGAACTTAATCTCCTTTGGTCTGTCTGCTCACTGATTACAAATATCTACGTTCAAAACCAACAACGAGTAGGGATATACATAAAGTTATAAATAAGTTATGATCAGCAAAGTTTACAAGTGGATTGTAAAATGAGGGATAAACTTTATGAATCTTATGTTCTTATGTTGCGCTTATGATAAATTTAAAATAATAATAACTCTGATAATTCAATTTTATTACAACAAAAATCATTTACTGTACATATATAAATAGGCCTAAAAATGTGAAATGAAACTACTTATTTTAGAGTTTACCATAAACGGGGACTTATTTCACTCTTAAACAAGCTATCAACAAATTTTTGAACCATGCGTCTGGATTCATTTTACAACGTGCTGTTGACTCTAGAAGGATACTGAATATCATAAATTTATACTTACGACAATCGAAAGCGTTTAATTAAGGGGGCGGTTTACCTTGACAGAAAAATCTGCGTTACAGAGCGAAATTTCATTGTAAAGATAGAGCTAAAGCGCGCTGAAGTACACTTGCAGACGTTTCGTACCTGGACGACAAAAGCTTTATTTTTTAAGATTTAATAAAAAGGAGAGTGGGTTCACGTTCTTCAGAATATTTTATTGGTCTCTACATTTTTTATTTTTCTATAAAGCGTTTTTGACGTTAGTTATGAGACTTTAAAATCTAACAAAAAACTACATTTTTTGAAAGATTTACACAATTCCTGTAAAAAAACGGGGATAAAATCAAAAATTCTAAAAATTTAGCGACCTACAAAAACATATCCTTTTTAAAATGACACCAAAATATTAGAAATCATATGAAATTCCAGCAATCACTGAATAAGATACAAAACCCTGTTTTAGCACTCGGAACTTGAGGTAGACCGCCCCCTTAAGACTTAAATAAAAGATTTCGAATAACCCAATAAGGTTTTTTACGAGAGAATCAAGCAGTATCTGGTAGATGGAGATGTCGCATCCACGCACTCCATTACCTTGAAACTCCATATTGTTCATATATTGTTGACCTTCCGTGCAGGGGTGCCCATCCCCCCCATGGTCCATGTCGCGAAATCCCCCCCAAAAGTTACACAATAAATAGTTACATTTAAATATCAAACTCCTTTTCAAATATCCGTTAGCTAGCACACTCCTATAAATATCTGTTCATTTTATTTGACAACAACCCTGTTGTAATTTATGTAATATGATATTCAAAGATATGTAGAAAATTGATTCTCCATCTTCTACCGAACAATCCAGCAAAAATCAGGGGGTGCCGGGCACCCCCAGAAGCCCAGAAGTCCGCCCATGACTTCGTCGCCGGCAGGCGACAAACGACATAAATTCCAAATTAGGCCTAAGTATCGATACATCGATTTCTCAAGTACAGGGGAAAATTTCAACTTTTACTGTGGTATTTGCGTAGATTACAAATGGTTGTTGTTAAATAAAATAAGTACCTACTTGGAATAGGCCTTAAACGGACCATTTAAGTAGGAGTTTGATGTTTGAATTTTTGCATACAACACTTCAAACGTTAAGTGAGCTGGCACCCTCAAATGTTGTGACCTAAATCCGCCTGTGTTTCGGTTGTGTCTTTGGTGGTATACTTTTCCGTATCATCGCATCAGCTTTCCTGATGTCATCACAAAGGTCCAACAGTTCATCAAATGAGGTTTTACACATTCTAAAGTAGTTAAAAATTTTACATTTATCGGCACACAACTCATCAAGCGTGGTATAATAAGGTCCTTGATCTGCTTTTTTGGTTGACATCGGGTGATCGTGAATATTTCGCGCTCCCCTTTTCTCTTGACAACATCTTTCTTAATTGGCGCGGAAGAGTGTTTGGGACAAAGTGCCCGCTGCGGTTGCCCGAGCAGACACAGTTGCTGGTAACAGTGTCCGGGCACAGTTACGGGCAACTGTGTCCTAGTCTAAAAGGAGCCTTACGGCTTAAATAAAGTCTAGGTAGTTTACAATAAATAACTAGCTACACACGAGCCTTCTCAAAATAAAAACACATTGACTCGACTGTGTATGCAACGCAACTGTGCACTTGGCTATAAAGATCATATCCCGTTTTATAACCCGTTTATAAGTTTTATAAAGACAAGTAGGTATTGGTGTTGGCGTTGACAAGCGGGAGCCGGGAGTTGAGCGGCAGCGGCGCGGCGCCGGCGTGACGTAGCGGCGAAACGGCGAATTACGATCACTGCACCACGCGACCACAGGATATTTTACCAGTGTAACAGTGTCAGTGTGAGCACAGCCCGACCCGACCGATTACCTATAGTACGGTAACACGTCAACAACAGTCGTGTCGTCTAACTTTTGACAATTGAACCTGAACTCATTGTTGCTATTCGACCATTACAAATTTTCGATTCAGATAAAAACTGAGCATATATTAAAAAATCCCCCCCATTTTCCCTAGTTTTTTTAAATCCCCCCCAAAATTTAGTCTGATGTCGCAACTTGCGACATCAAAACATGCTGTGGGCACCCCTGCTTCCGTGTCTGAACTATAAACGCTTTACGTAACAGCTACGTCATTTAAGACTAAGTAACACAAACTTAGTATTACGCCACTCTCCATCACTGATGGCTCTACGGTTGCAGCTCGCAATCAATTTCCTCCAATGGACATTTCAATTAGTCAACTGGTCTGATCGACGACAACATTGTGACGAATCGTGCAACAGTAGGGGCACAAACGATAGAAATAAATGTCGATATCTTCGAGATGGAATCGTCAGA
This sequence comes from Flexamia atlantica, assembly GCA_035578135.1. Lineage (NCBI taxonomy): Eukaryota > Metazoa > Arthropoda > Insecta > Hemiptera > Cicadellidae > Flexamia > Flexamia atlantica. The sequence continues at coordinate 29,178,450 of JAQJVK010000008.1, read as the reverse complement.
GAACATTCGATACTATTGTGTCATTGTGTCTTGAGAGAAATTAAAAAAATCATATTTTTAAAGTTTATTCGAAATAAAAAAATACTAATATCATTTTTGAGCTGTTTTTCGCTTAAATTTGAGTGATGCATGCCGCTTGATCTATGTTAATGTACTTTCCTTGTATATTATATGTACCATTAGAACAATAAGAAGTGAACTTAAACAGTTTAATAAAAGTAATTAATTTGTCGTGAATGCATGACCAATAAATAGCATGCACGTATTTAAACATTGCTCAAACACTGTAATCGGTCCTAAACATATATCGTGCGAATTTCCAAACGACCAAATGAGTTCCAACTACTCAACAGCGTAAAGGGCCGCCGAAACCAGTGTTCGGCCACTCAAACCCTACACGCCGCCTCTTTACCGCGACGATAAAAATCAGGACTCTCCCTTTTCTCTTTAACCCCGACACCGACACCGACTCCCTACTTGAGCCTCCTCGGCAGGAAGGGCGGGAGCGACTCGCTCATAAATATTCCGAGCGCAACGACGGCGAGGATCACTCTTCGATTGTTTGTGTGCAATTACAAAAAAAGATTACGGTGCTTAGAGGGAATTTCACAGGACTTCATTAACTTTCTAATAAACTTGAACGGGAGAAACATCTTGTTTAAACTTTTAAAGAATGATTAAATACACTTGATCAAGAGAAAACATCTCTTTTAAACTTTGAAGAATGAATTAGATGCCCACTAAAATTGACCCTTTTTTCAAAGAGCTGAGGACTGAAAATTTCAATATTTACTTGATACGTTATTGACACATCTGAATATCTCAATGTTTTTCCCCTGCTCTAATTACTACGATCAGTTGATGTGAATGTTTATTTGCTACACCTTAAGTAACACAGTAACTCAATAGGCCCTGTGTTTCATGTTTCAGACTTACAAACCCATGTTATTAATTACGTTATTATTTGCCCTTACAGCAAATCCAACTATGTAAGTTAAACTTCAAAAACATAACTTTGTAAAAATGCAAAATTGTTTTAATATCGAGAGCGGAATTAAAGGCTATCAATTGTTCGATTAAAAGTAGTGTTAATAGGATAATATCGGATACTGCGTACTTTCCTTGGGAGTTATTTTAATATTTCGACTAAACTTTAGAAGCCGCCTCCACCGTTAAAATCGATGTTTAAAATTGATATTTTCGATTTGATATTAATAATCGATATTCTTTAATACATGTTTTGTTGTTATTAATGTGAAACTTATTTGAAATAACCAACTTATTAAATATTAAAATGTCTATTTCAGTTAGATCATTGACCATCCTATTACAATCAATTAGAGAAAATGACAAACCTAGAGTCAGTCAGTCAGTCATGGATTGTAAAAATTTTCTTTATGGCTAATCAGCTTCAAGTGGTATTACGATTATTCTAGGGATGAAACGTGATACCAGTTATGGATATATTTGGCAGTGTCGAAATTTTGTTTTGGTTAAAATAATTGCGATTGTACAAATCGAAGAATATCGACTTTTAACTTCGGTTTTAACGGTGGAGACGGATTCTTAAGTTTCGCCAATCTTTCTTCAAGTCTCTACCGTGACTCCGAAGCCAACATCTGTTAAATATAACAGTATATAACCCGATAAAGATAAAACTGTTACGGTTACGGCCGTTTATAATAGTATAGAATCATTAAATATATAAGAGAAACTTGACTTTCTTTTGCTTGTTAGAACCAAAAAAAACTTTGCTTAACCGTGCTTCAATACTGATACCGTTAAATTTCCATTTTCCAGATAGAGTGATGATAATAAAGTACAATAGTCTGCACTAAAACACCTTAAAGCAGAACAGGCGTGGGTTTTCTATAGATCGATAACATTGCTGGCGATAAGAGCAACCTCGCCTAGTTCAACCTGGCCTTAAAACCGCGTATAAGACCAAGAATAAAAGTGTATGCCGTATGTGTTTCAACTGAGGGAGGCTAACAGGAAATGAAGGGCCTCTTTGCAAAAGACGATCAATAATAAAGTCTAATTCAGATAAACTGTAGAATGAAATGTAACACATAAGATCAGCAGCCCGGCTAGCTCAGTCGGTAGAGCATGAGACTCTTAATCTCAGGGTCGTGGGTTCGAGCCCCACGTTGGGCGATTAATTTTATGCTACAATCCCAAAATGTGGCCAGCAATGAAAGCGAAAATATTTTCATAGATATTTAGACTAAATTTAACTGTCAAAAGTCTTCTTGCGTAACTTAAAACAAGTCTACTTACAGAACCCGTTTTCAAAACACAAAAGGTGAGTGTTGATGATCTGGTCAACTCGCTCCGCGAATCCTGAGGTTAAGATTCGATTTCGATATTAAAAAAAACTATAATAGTATTCCGAATCAAATTCATTGTAATGGCTCTTCGAAAAAAATGTTCGAAGTTGATTTAAAGTTGGTAACTTTACATTTAAAGATACGATAATGCTTCTTAAAAAAATGTTTTGTGGCTAGTATGTATGTGACTTGTTTGAAGATGATCTTAATTTTGTAGCCGACCCTTAAAATATAAAACATCTAAAATATTTTTACTTACGATCAAGAAGATTAACAACAACTAAACAGACCTGAAACAAATATTTTCATGATTTAAAAAATATTACACATAAAACTAAAGATCTACTTCATCAAATTCCCTTAATTTTTACACCAGTTTAATTTGCGAAGTAATAGAAAACAGATGGCTCGCCATGCGCAAAGTAGAAAAAACCTACCGAGTCCAAAGACGGCTTAATGACAGCATGCAAGTTGTATGAGCCGTATTGTACCGGGAGGACGGGACTGGGCTTCCTATACACAGACCCTCGGCAGAGTGCAAGGCAACTTGCCTTTTCAGACAGCTTAAGGTTATAACGATGATGACACTTATTTACGAGCAATAAGTATCTGTAGTATGGTGTTTTTATATATTATAGCTAAACAAAAAACAATCATATGAAAAAAACCTGTCAAAATTACTTATAAGTATAAAGGATTATAATAGTTGTAATAATTATCTATTTAAAACACAAAGTACATGTAAAACTACAAGATGTTTTATTACAGCAATGAAATTCTATTAAATCATTTTATACAGTATTTTATGATGAAAAAAATAGGTAAATTAAAAAGTTTTATTCAAAAGGAATGTTAAGAGTCTTCTTTATGTATATTTATTTAAATGCTAGCGGGGGTTAGTGAGCATAAGGGGGGGGGGGGTTAGTTCTATTGAAATGAGCTTACTGGTTTGCGAACACTCTCTAAACGCCTTAAGAAACTTCCTAAACGCTAATATCAGTGTACTGTATATAGATATTATTTTGGAACAATATCAAAGTTATACTCACACATCATCCAAGCATTGCTATTAAGGTAAATGCACCAGTAGCCGACACTGCTTCAATGCATGACAATCTCGATTTATTTGCCTTATAATGGGGTTCATAAGGCACAGGATAAACGCATCTAAATTTCTTCGTGATATGAGAAGTTTACATAATTATGTAGGGTACAGACTTCATGTTCATTGTATTATAATTGAGCGTTTTCAATAAACGTTTCTGCATTCTTCATGTACAAACTCTTATTCTTATTATTTAGGTATCTGGTAGACCGAACCTTGCTCGGTGTTATGTCATGTTTACCAGTTCATCCAATATTTCAATGTAAAAAAATTGATGAATAGAAACCTTTTTTATTGATCCGAGAACACTTCATCCCACTCGCTGTATTTTCCTTGATGGCTGTAGATAGCAAGCAGCTGTTATGATTACTTCCTATGTTTACACGTTCCTTATTTATTTCGTTGCTATCATGGCAACTCACAAGTTAACATTTTACAAATTTAAATTCGTTTTCTTACGTTATAGATTTTCTCTGGCCAAGTAATCTGCATACAACACGTATTTTAGTCATAAATTACTTATTTTCAGACTTTGAAGGAAATCCTCGGAACCGTTTTTGAGATAATTGTGCATACAAGCAAGCACGCACGCACGCACGCACGCAAGATTACATTGCTCATATACGATTATACGATTTTTAACGATTTTTCACATAGGATAAACCGTTTATAAAACTTTGTTGTATTTCATCATGCCAAAAAATCCCTAAGAACCCGATGAAATCCTACAGGTCCCAGGGAAGGCGGTGGCTGAGGCTGTGCTGACGGGCGTCTGCGGCCAATCCCAGCCTCCCCGGGGACTGCTGGCCACCCTGCTGACGCCCGCTGGTCAAACTCCGCTGACTCAGCAAACACACTCTACATTTACCTGTATACACTGGCATCGGCGAAATAAACCAGGATTAACGTTCCTCGCAAATAAACTCAAATACCTATTACAAACCAATCTCTCAATTTGATTACTCCATTTGTTACTGCAAATTATTCATTGTTCTTACACCTTTGATAAAAGTACCTACCCAGTGGTAAAACATTAATAGCTGCACTATATGATACGTATCGTGATTATAAGAATTACACTACTGTATTACACTTGATTACAAAAAAACAACTTTATTTTTAGACTTATTTCTTCATCACCACCTAAATATTCTGAGGACGGTAACTTAGCAATAAAATATACATGTTAATAGAGGCAGAGGCTATAGTCCTAATAGACATCTGGCGAACAGTTAGAATGAGTTCAGCCACATATGAAACAAAGTGAGCCCCTAGAGGAGGGCACATAGAATATTTCATCGTTAACATGAGACTCTTGCGAATAGTTTGATGTAAAAGTAATTCGTGAACAATTAAAAAAATATATAATTGATTTAAATCAGGACATTTCTTATGAATCGAGCTGAATTGTTTTTATGGGAGTGGTTATCAATAGCACCTCATCTTCTTCCTGATCTACCTAAATTTGTCAAAGTCAACAATAACTGACTATGTTCTTACACAGTAAAAAGATTATATGGCCTGTTACAATTCAGGTGCTGTTCCTATTTTGTGCCGAGACCTTGACCATAACGAGGTGGCTATTTGTGCCGTATTGTGTTGCGCATTGAAAACCTATTCGTCACGACCTTACCTGCCTTTTGACAAAGAGGATATTTAATCTGTGCGGTTCTGTAGAGAGGTTTTCACTGCTCATAAAGTTCCGTAACAACAACTCACACAATTTTATTCGTTTTAAGTTGCAAGCGAACAAAATGTTTTACAGGAGTTAAAATGGAACCATAATTTTCCCTTTGGAAGTTCATCTCAGGGTACAAGTTTAATATATACTTACCCATTAATTTTAAATATCTACAAAAAATATTGCACGCAAGCAGATAGTTTGTTGCACTTTAAGTCTAATTATTTGTAGATAAATTTGTAGATAAATAACGAACTGTATGCCTACTGAAGGCAACGGGGACCTTCTACAGGCATAAGAGCAGTTTATGGCACTATATCATGCCTTTATAAGAGTTTTGAGTTTTATTTAAATGTTCTATTGATAAAACAATTTTATTATAATCCGCCGATCCTACAATTTCTATTCCCATGTTTCCATTTATTTGATAAATATAAAAGGGGGGACTCGGTGCGGCCTAGGGTATTAGCGCTCTTCCTTTAATTCCGACCAATTTAGTTTCTTTCAAAATTTTAAGACAAGCTCACTCCAAATCTAGATTATTAAAATCGGTCAAGAGTTTTGAGAACAAAACCCCTAGAGAACTTAAAAAGTTTATAGTTATAGATTTAACATCTGAACAATAAATTTTACATTAAAACAGAAATAGGAAAGAGCTTCAGGTCGAATATGTAATTTCAGTGAAAGTCTAAAACAGTAATGCAACCATTAGTCTTCATATCCGAAAGTTTCGACTCAATATTTGAGTTTTGTTCCGTAGGATCATTAATATTGTACAAACTTTCTTCTTATCCTTTCGTAACCGTAACGTATGTGACATCTTGGTATACATTTTATTTTAATGATTCGGGGAAATTCAATTCAAAAGGGACATTAGTGAATGAGGGAAAATACATTATTCATATTTCAAAGAAAAAATATGATATGTAAAATTATTTTCGAGTATATAAATGAGTTTCGAAGCAATGAAGAAGCCCTGACAAGGGGTTTTGTTTCATATCATGACTCATTCCAGGAGAAAGAGTAGGCCTAATGTTATTCATCATCAGTAACATACTTATTGTAAAACGACTCAAATTAACCTCTTATGGTCTATACATTCAGGATAAATGTACAATAGAAAACTTGTATTTTAAAAATGTATACCAATTTAACGACGGATATATTGTCAGGGGTATACCAGAGTCAAATCTTACTACAGTAACTTTAGATTTTTCTGGGTAATACAACTGAAAGATAAACTCCATTAATTTCCGAAGAGACAACTTGAGAAATGAAATGAAATGGAATGAAAAATTCTTTATTTATACAGGCAAAGTTAGGGCCGCATGGCCCTTTCTTACACTTAACCTGCCTAAACAATTTACAAACAAATATAATACAACAATAACATTATGAAACACTAACAAAAACATCATGAACTCTTCCAATAAATTGAGAAAAAAAAACATAATTTCCTTTCACTCTAGCACATTCATTCTCTGCCAACCCCGCCAAAGACAACCACCTAGGATACACCAGCCAGAGTCATCCGCTCAAAAAGCAAAATTTTCAGCGCCGCCACAAACCGACGATGACTATTTAGGGATTTAATGGAAAAGGGAAGGTTATTCCACAAGCGGCAGGCAGTCACGACAAATGCTCTGTCATATACTGCAGTTCTGTGTTGAGGCATCCGCAAAGTAAGTGAGGCAGAACGTGAGCTCCGAAAATTATTTTGGAATTGGGAAACAAATTTAAAATCATTTTCAAAATATTCTGGCAAACTGGTTTTTAAAATTGAAAAAGCTAAAGAAAGGATTTTTACTGTTCTCTGATCATTTAGTTTCAACAATTTTGACTCAATATAATAAGGTGTAATATGCTCCACTCGTCTAAGATCGTAAACAAATCTCAGGCAATAGTTCTGAGACCGTTGAAGCATATCAGAAAGAGTCACAGTCATGTCATTGATCACAGAGTTACAGTATGTAAAGTGAGGCAGCACGAGTGATTTGACAAGGTGTAGTTTAGTGTGTAGTGGCAAAAAATTTTGTAATTTTTTCAGTGAGTGGATTGATGCAAATACCTTCCTCCGGACATCCACCACTGCATCATCCCAAGTAAGTGTTGAGTTGAAAGTCAGTCCAAGATTTTTCACTTTGTCATAGTAAGGAAGTGCGTTTCCATTAACTATAATGGAACTTACAGTTTGAAAATCAATTGAGTTTCGTAAACGTGAGTGGCAGATGATGATGGGTTTTGTTTTGTCGTGGTTTAGTTTAAGTCCATGTTTTTCAGTCCACAAAGTGATTCGGTTAATGTCTTCGTTGATTTCTTTGACACGATTATTTATGTCATTAGTTGAAAAATGAGCATAGATTTGTAGATCGTCAGCATACATGTGATATTTACAGTTCTTCAGATTTGAATTTATGTCATTTACACACAGTACAAATAGCAGTGGCCCTAGGAGAAGAATGCCAAGAGCCAAGAGGCTGTCGATTTAACGGGCTATCCTTCTGAACTGCGACGAAAATAAGTTAAAATAATCATTACTAATTTATATATAACTCTATACAAATTATATCTTTATAGATTTTACCGAGTACAACTCAATGATGAGATCCGTCAATTTCCGATGAAGCCACCTGGACAGGAATGCCAAGAGGCTGACTAACCACCCCGACAAGACGGACGGTCGGCGTCGATTTAACGGGCCATCCGTCTGTCTGCGTTGTTGATTGTCACGAGTTGAGAGAGCCAGGGACTGATGACTTCCTCTATAGTCCGAGTCAAATGACATGGCCCTGCCCACCCATAACAATAATGTTAATTTTAGCATTTATTTGTCTTACGGACGGCCTGGGCCTAGTAATTTGAGTCGGAGTTTACTCGTCTGAAGCTAGTATTTATATCACGAAAAAACTGGGTCACAATCTCAACTGGTGATGGAGCTAGAGAGTTGGTCATCTGCGGTCGACCATCCATTGTTTTGACTAGTTACTATTGCTAGTCGATTATTTTAACTACTCTATACTTCACAGTTTTCAACCGACTGGTCGGCAACTTAACCGATTATAGATTGGGTTGTTACTAAATTTTTGCTCATTCGACTAGTCTGAACGACTATACAAGTCGATTTTCGAAACTAATCGATCGATCGATCGAAACTAATTGGTCGTAAAAAGTAGTTGATGTCCCATCACTTGTAAGTAAATTAAATTTGATAAATTGAATACAATCGCCCCATATTATTGTCAAATATTAAACGTATAGCCTGGTACCATCGCCTGGTACCGAAACACAAAATTATATTTTTATCGCCTAATTTATTACAGCAAACGACTACTCTGACGATGGAGGTCAGTTCGGAGATCTATGTTCGCCCAAAGCTATAATCTAGAATAACAACTTGAATTTTAGAAATTACCTACGAATACTGCACTCTCAAGTTGCAACTTTCATAAGTGGAACGAGACAACGACAATCTAAGTGGGAATCATGACCTTAAAATATTATGTGTTATAAACTTTTAATAATGCGATCTTTTACAATAGATACATAAATGTACAAAAATGTACTGATATATTTTTTGTACTGCATGTTTGTCTTTAAGTACGAAAATCTTACTTTTAATTTAGTGAAGGAAAATCCCCTTGTTTCAGTCCGGTGAAGGAGTTGGAGGTAATCGAATTATCGTGTTTAGAGGAAGCAAAATGAGTTACCAGTTCCGGGTGAGTGACACAAGCGTGACGTACAGTCCGCGTCAAACAACGTGGCCTGGGCCGTCTGTCAACCTGATGCTAAGTTAACATGGGCGGACTGGGCCACGATATTTGAATCGACCTATACTGTTGGCGGAGATGCGTCGCGCCCGCCGCCAAAACCATCCCGGGCTGTTAGTACACATTAAGTTAAATTGCCTACAATAATAATCTCTTTAAAGCTATTCAATAAAGACTGAAAACTTTCTCTCGATGTTGAAAACTTTTTCAACTCACATCATAAATGGTTGACGTATTCTGTTCCGAACTTCTACATGTTTATGCTCAAAAGGGTAAAAGACAGGTAAATGGGGGTATGAATGTTCTTATATAGACAAAATCACAAAAAATCTAACATCAGAAAATTATTAATTTTTTCACACAGATCTTTGGCATCATGAACTTTTAGCACCGAATAACATTAAGTCCTCATTTAAAACTTAAGGATAAATACTCTTTTAAAGTTTTGCTTAAACGACACGTTTTATCCCGATTAGGCAGCAGAATCAAACAGCGATATAATAATTTAAATTTAATGACAATAGATTAAATTATGAAAAACATCTTCTCTTTTGAGTACTGTATTACCGATAAATTCTCAAATAAATCGTATTTATATTTTAAGACACAAACAAATATATTTTAAGAACGCCGCCAGTTAAAATTTCATGTATTTATAAAGTAATTTGCATCATGTATAATTCCGGTTACACCACCACCCTAGCCTTTGTCCAGTGGCCAGTACAACACACTACCACCTGTCACGTGTCAGACCACGCCCGTGCCATGACACTGACTCGCACTCACCTATTACGGCCGAGCCGTGCGAAGGACACGCGGAATTCGACCTAATGTGTAAGCGGTCGATTGTACCAATGACACTGTTGTCTGCTAATTTGATAGCAAAGCACATGTCTTTAGACTTAAGTTCAGGTGCAATATAGTAACAGTGAAAAAATTAATTAAACAATAAAAACACATTAAGCACTAAGGTCCATATTACAATGGGAGGCTGAACGACGTCGCAGATAAACAACATGTAATTTCAAAAAAACTAAAGCAGGGCGGGTGGTTCGGCCACGTTGCTAAATCAGCCACTACCATTTAAAAACAAGTATGCTTCGAGATTTAGCAACTTATCTCAGAATCTATAGTATCATAAGGGCCTAAGGTACAGGGGTATGAGGTAGAAATTTGTTGATCTGATGAACAACACTTCAAAGGCGCTTAAAGGGGCAATCTTAGACAACCAACCATTAGGTAATAATGAAAAAAGGTAAATCCAGGTCTATTGTTTGAAGTTTTAAAAATCAATCTAATAGGCCTATTTCCAAATTCATACTTGTCAGTACAAAAGACTGTAACAGTTTGTATATGGCAATTTTTCCTTCCATTTTGTGACCTTCAACTGAAACTCACATAGTTACATTCAATGAGATACGTACGACTGACATAAACCAGAAGAGGCACAAAGGCTATATTCAAGTCTACATAAAAGAGATTAATCCAAGTCGAGACGACGTCTCGTCGCGGCCTGGATCACACAATTTCCAGGCTATGATTTTCCTTGCTGATGGTGACTAAATGCAACTATTTATTTTTACTGAACTTCCAGCTGATATTTTTCAGTGCCTTGTTGTAATCAAGCCTCTTATTAGCGTAACATATCGTTGATTGTTACGATTGCCTGTAACAGTATTTAAGTATATTTTATCAAATTTCCAGTAAAGATAATTTATCAGCGATTGCGTTTACTGTTCAACTCGCATTTGAAGCTAATCTTTGTTGTTTTGTTTTGTTTTGTTTATTCTAGAAGTGTTTAGTTTAATAGTGCAGGTAACGTTAAATTTGTATGTCAATAAGAAAACAAAAGAGAAGTTCCAAAAGCAATTTTCACGAATTACCGGAAGACATTCAAAGATATAGGAAAACATAAGATGTTATGTCACAGATTTTCTGTTAGCAAGAAAGTCTGTTTATATAATGAATCTTGTTAGTTGTTGTTATTTCATACATATTATCTCTACAGAGCAACCGCTCTGTGCACTGAGATAGTGAGAGTTCGTCAAATGAAAATATTTCACAATCGGTTGGTTTCGTACTGATATAATCATTTGTAATAGGGCAGAACCGATTGACAGAACATGCCACTATTCCATTGGAAATACATTCTAATAGATAACATAATATATTCAAGTATTAAAGATTAGTATTCATTTATTGTCATAGAAAAAAGTATGAAAAATAACCACACTATTTTTATACAATTATTACATGAGATATGGAAGTCAGTTTCATCTGTAAAGAAATGCTACCGCACTTAGCCTTTATGGGCAAACGAACTCAGACAAGATTAATTTTTCCATAAAAAACCACTATCATGTTTGATAAAGTTTGAAACATGTTTTACCGTACAATAAAACTTAATTATTCGCAACGCAATATTTACTAGAACAAAAACTTACTAACGTAAGTCGAGATAAATGCTATTTCTGTTGAGAATTTGCAGGAGGGCTCTTGGGAAGGCGATAAGAATGAAGACTGTAATTTACGATATGGCTGAGCTCATTGCCTGAGGAAAGAAAGGTGATGTTATAAGCCTCTTAGCAGAGGAGAAGTAAGAAGTTTCATTCACCGTTACCGTTACACTCTATAGAGATGAAACTGGATGATTTTATTAATCAACTTAAACAGGAGAGAAATATTACTTTCCGCCGCGCAGTTAGAATAAAAAACAAACATGAATTTAAAAGATTAATGTTAATATACCATTGCATGTTCTTTAAGTATGGAGTAATATTTCCACCTTGTTCTTTAACAATCTACGTGTCTTTTGGACCAAGTTACTAAATTTAAACAAGGCTCACTAACAGCCTAAAAGAAACCAAATTCAAATTACTGTATAAGTGCATTGTACAAAGATAGGCGGAATGTAATCAACATTAGGCTGTGTATGCTACTAGTGAGAACAGTAACGTATATCAATTGGGCGAACAAGGGTGAACATTTACATTACTGGTCTGTCCTCTCTGCGGTTCATATTTTCGCCATAAATTAGGGTCTTTTTGCACTTTCATATCCCCTTTTGACAGCGACGTGTCATACATTATAATGGAGGGAATTTAATTTAGAAATATACCCATTCATGATTAACAGCATTTTCAAACGCAGGATGGTGTCCAATATTTACAAGTTAAGAACCTGTTATGAAAGCAATTAAAGTAATTATTTAAAATGTTAACCAACTTTCCTAAAAAAAACTATTAAATCATTCTAAATAATTAACTACTACAGACTTAAGTTTTAGTTTATTTAGGGCCTATTTAATTTGTTTCTTAATAAAGTAGCCTATTACATCGTCATAAAAGCAATCATTGATTAGTAATCATGATGTAGTATAAGGATACACACTTTATGAACTGTCATAAATTAACTGGTAGAAGTATTTATATGTGAACTGATGACAGTCCACAAGGTACGTAGCCTTATTTCAGTTGATAAAATCGATTCAGTTGGCGAAAAATCATCAATACATATTTATTTCCAAAGGTAGATATGGCTTTGGGTTAGACTATAGTCAATATGGCATTATGGTTTTGGTAGTACGATGACATCTATGTATAGTTAGTTTCCACGTCTGGTATGTTAGTGACTGTTTAACTGTTTAACCCCAACTGGCAACAAAGCTACCGATGAACTGACACTCCTAATAGTCTAAAAATTTCAGCAACAATTAGACATAGAAAAAATATTGTATTGCAAGCAATACAGAACTATTATTAGTTGCTTATGAAAACTTTAACTTGAAATTTATAAAAAAAATAAATAAAGAAATACTTTGCTTATTATAATGGGACATTACAAGCTATGACCATTAAGATTAACTTCCGGTAACCTGCACCCAATGATTATGTTAGGCAACCTCTCCTTGAGACCCACGTAGCTAACGGCGAGCTGCCGGCAGTATCGCTGCTGTCGGAGCATGTGCATGTGCACTCTGGCATGCATGCTTCCCAGCCGACTGTGTAATTGCCGGGTACGCGTTGGCAGATAAGACACTGGGTGAGGTGAATAAAAAGTAGTACTTGCTAGAACTAGGCTGTTTTCGAGTATTTACTAGGTTTCCGGTGAATAAAAATGCTAGTTCGTACTAGCCCCCTAGTACATACTTCGCCTTGGAGGTGAATAAAACGCTAGTTCGTACTACCCTAGTACGTACTACATCATTTAGGGAAACCTAGTACGTACTAGGTTTGTCCGGTGAATAAAAAGTGATCCGTATAGTAAGTACTTCACTTTTTCCTAGTCTGCTCGAGGGCATGCTTAACTTTTTTCAGTTGTCAAGATGGCGACGTTCTTTCCAGTTTGTAACAGGAATACATACCTCGAACGAAAAATAAAGTCAACTGTAAATAACTGCTGAGGTTTGATGATGAAAATGTTGATTTTTTTTGCTAATGAGGGAAGCTTATGAAATTATCATGACAAACTAATAAAGTACGATGGATTAAATATGAATCCAAGGAAGTGTTTTCCAACAGTGAAATAGGGATAATCAGCTAGTTTCTTATAATTCAAAGTTCAGTATGGAAAAAATTACTTTTAGTTTAAAGTTAACAGTTTAATTGATTGTTATTTCCATAAATATTTAAAAGTACAAACAGCGCTCTAGGTTTATAAAAACATATTTTTAATTTCATTCACATATACGCAATACACGCAACGCTATGCACGTACTCATGTAGCAAAAATGCATTTATTCACGCACACTTTACTTTTTACCAAATCGAACGGGATAATAAAATAATAATATCAAACCGAGCTGCCCAGAGCATTGGAAATAATTTTTATGCATAGAATTGATAAGAAACCTGTAACAGGATCTCAGTGGCCCGAAAAGTAGCAAAACATAGTTCGTGTTTGATAGTTTAAAGAATGGTTAAAACCTTTGTGTAATGAGCTAATTTTAAATTTTTATCTTTTTTGGTTCAATAAAAAAAGTGTTACGGTTTTGTTAATTGTTTATTTATACGTCTAAAATTAATTCCATAAGAATATTTGGACAAAAATTAACACGTGTTATTTCAGCATGTACGTTAGGACTATTGTGTTCATTAATATATTTGTAAATTTGTAGCTGCTCAAGATTTGGCCTATTATTTTTTTATTATATATGTAATTTATACGTCAGAACTGTGAATAAATATTCAAATTCGAGATATATCACACCTCCACTTGTTAACACTCACATACAGGTACGCAATACACGCAACGCTATGCACATACTCCTAGGAAAAATGCATTTATTTACGCACACATGTGACCACGCTTACATATGACCACCTTCGCCCTCATACAACCACGTACACCATCGTCCACATACACGTTACCAAAAACATACTCCCGTACACGCACAGACCGTTATGCACACCTATATCCACATAAGCATAGTCTCATTCTCACAGTCACACTCACTCACATATACACACTTACACTCACTCACAGACCTCCATAGAAATTTGATTTGTTTTGTTTTTAGTTTTATTTTATTTATTTGCTTTTTTATCATACAAAAGTATAAGGAAAAGGGTAGGGTTTCGTTTATTTTACAAGTTTGTAAGCACTACGTATTTTTCTTGGTATCCTTGATATGTAGGACTTCTCCAAAGTCATCGAGTTAGTTTTTAAAACCTTAATTATCAAGGCCCTCTCTACTTTTGAAACACTTTCTTGCTCCCCACTTACATCATAATCTTTATCGGACACCATAGCATAGTTTTTATAACGAGAACACCAAAATCACGGCTGAGAAGACCACTTTTACAGGGAGGAATGGCATGTAACCACTAGAATTGTTATTTCATGAAATACGAATCACCTTAGTAATTACTAGGGGGTAGTACGTACTAGGCTAGTAGATACTACATCATTTAGGGAAACCGGTAGTAGTTGCTACCTAGTTCTAGCCAATTTTTATTCACCTCGATTTGAGAAAGTGCTAGAACTACTTAGTACGTACTACATAGTAAGTGCTAGGTTTTATTCACTTCACCCACTGGGTGAGGTGAATAAAAAGTAGTACTTGCTAGAACTAGGCTTTTTTCGAGTATTTACTAGGTTTCCGGTGAGTAAAAATGCTAGTTCGTACTAGCCCCCTAGTACATACTTCGCCTTGGAGGTGAATAAAACGCTAGTTTGTACTACCCTAGTACGTACTACATCATTTAGGGAAACCTAGTACGTACTAGGCTTGTCCGGTGAATAAAAAGTGATCCGTATAGTAAGTACTTCACTTTTTCCTAGTCTGCTCGAGGGCATGCCTTACTTTTGTCAGTTGTCAAGATGGCGACATTCTTTCCAGTTTGTAACAGGAATACATACCTCGAACGAAAATATAATCAACTGTAAATAACTGCTGAGGTTTGATGATGAAAATTTTGATTTTTTTACTAATGAGGGAAGCTTATGAAATTGTCATTACAACCTAATAAAGTACGATAAATTAAATATGAATCAAGGAAGTGTTTTTTCCTACAGTGAAATAGGAATAATCAGCTAGTTTCTTACAATTCAGAGTTCAGTATGAAAAAAATTGCATTTAGTTTAAAGTTAACAGTTTAATTGATTGTTATTTCCATAAATATTTAAAACGTACAAACAGCGCTCTAGATTTATAAAAACATCATATATTAGTAGTCCAGGCCCCACTTTGGGACCGGAAACAAGATGGCTGCCGTTTCCCGCCAAAATGTGACGTCACCGGAAACAAGATGGCGCCGCCGTTTCCCGCCAAAAAACATAACCTCACTTTCGGTTCCCGCCAAAAAACATAACCTCACTTTCGGTTCCCGCCAAAAAACATAACCTCACTTTCGGTTCCCGCTAAAATACATAACCTTACTTTTGTTTCCCGCCAAAATGGCGGACATAACCTATACCCATAGAGTATAACCTCCTCACAGTACATAGAGTGCTATAATATTATGTATGTTGGTCTTGCGCGCCAAAATGGAAAAATCTATACTTATAGAGTATAACCCCCCACAGTATATAGAGTGTTATAATATTATGTCACGGTATGCTTATGAGTAAGATTAAAATGTGTCAAGGAAGGTAGTGTCTCGCGTAAGAGTTTGTGGTCGCCGCGGTTACTGCGGCTGATGCGGTTGAGTAATTATCATGGTTGAGAGTCTTGCAGTTGTCACGAGTTGTTGAGTCTGTAATTGTAGTGTTCTCAATTCAGATTCAGTTATAAACCAGAGCTACACCACGGTGTAGCTTATCAGTCTGTGGGTCTCTGTCATCAGAAAGAAAAGGTAAGAAATATTACCGTACCTTATAATTAGTTTTGACAGTTTCTTTTTCTAATATAAACAGCTTTCATTATAAGTCAGACCCGTCTGGGAGACGGGTCTAATATTTATCAACATAGTTGTTTTCTAATTGCTTGATTTGTATCTAAATAACTGAATATGTCAGTTAAGGATTATTTTTTTTACCATTCAAAGAGAGAGAATAGTGATTGCTTTTGTTATTAAAAACATATAAGTAGTAATGTTAATTCTATAATATTTCCTTCAGATAAAAAGTGAATTACCCATACATTTTTAAAGTAGGAGTGAAAAAAAAGTCTGATAGATATTGAACACAATGTTTATTTCTTTAATCATATAAAAAACCTAACATTAATACTTTTACATTAATAAAATAAAACATTTTAAAAAATAAACATTTTGATAAACAGTTTGACATTATAATTTTGACAGTAATAAAACTTTACATTTGTCTTGTTGGTTGGAAATAATTATTACTATTATCATTCAAAATATAGGGTGACCCTCCCTAAAATTAATTTCCGGCAAAAAGGACATTTTACACATCTTTTAGCGCAATCCTGGCAAAGAAGGTGTCTACAGTTAATTAGCAAAACAGTTGGTAAATTTAGAAAACATATTTGGCATTCTATTATCCTTGGTGGTTCTGTAGAAATGTTATTTAGCCTGGATATCGTGCTGTTGATTCTTGGAGTAGCAGTTAATAACACACGTTCTAAGGTCTGTCGAACCTCCTCCCAAACAGCTGGCGCGATGTCCGGGATCCGATCTGTTTCCGTGTCCTGGAAGACATTGTCTAGAAGCCGGAGTGTCTCGTCTAGTTGGGATCTGGCAGATATAAGATGTTCAATGCAGCCGTGTCTTGCTGTATCTCTGGACCGCCTCTCCTGGACAACAAATAAAAACCGTTATGTTTTATATTCTTATTCCTTTGATAGCCGGAAAATTGTTAAATTATATAAATTTAAATTACATTTAACCATCCCTGTACTCACCCTATTAAAGAGTTCTCTGCGTAATTGGAGGACCCTGCTTTGCAATGCACAGCTGAAGCAAGCAGGAGGATGACCTTCCCTCGGCATCATCTCATTACAAAGTAAATCCTATAAAAAAGTTGTGATTAATTAAAAAGCTATTTTTAGATTACACCTTTTTAAATTTGTAATTTAAAATTAGTATCTCTTACCCGTAGACCAATATTGGAAGCTCTTGCTGCAGTGGAGGTTGATGGTGTTGGGTCAGGAATGGATACTGGTGGTGTACTTAAAGTGTTCTGAAAAGAACAAAAAAGTTATCAACTTATTTTAGTTAATGTGTGAAGAAATCTAAAGAATTAACCTAGTCTGTTATTTTAACGTACCGGTTGAAGTCTGTTAAATGGTCTTATGACCTGTTCTCTCTCTTGTGCATCTGATTCCATCCTCCGCCTTAAGGCTTCCCATCTTGCAACAAGCTAAAACAATAATAAATCAGTTAGTTTAATAAAAATATTTATTTAAATACTTTAGTATTTGTTTTAACTATAAGGTACTAACCGAACTGTTTTGAAACAGGCCCGATTCGATGGGAGCAGCTGCAGTTGGGTTGTCAGATGCGGTCAGGATGTGTCTAGTGCTTGAGGTTCCCACAGTTGGGAATTGAAATGGATCCTCCTCTTCAGTCTGAAAGAAAATGTAAGTGTTAGATATAATATACTTTCTATTGTATAATAAAAATATAAATCAATTAAAACACAACTTACTGTTGGAAAAATCGCTCTCAAAAGAGTTGTGGGATCTGTTGTTTCTCGTAAAATATTGCTGAATCCCTGAGTATGGGGCCTCCTTTGCACGATTCGAGTTAGACTGGTCCTTCGTACAGGCTCCCCTCCCCTCTAAAAAAAGACAAAAATGAATTAATTAAACTGAAAACTTTTTTTTTCTATTAATAAAAGAACCTTTGTTATGCTAAATAAGCTTACCATTAGCCGAGTAAAGTGCCACCATTGATCATTGATAGTTGCTGCCATAGCAAAACCGTATATTCCACTTTCACAAGGGTCTGCATATTCCATCATTTCATGGAGCCGATCTACATACACGTCCCTTATTATTTGCGAGAAGCCGGCCGGGTACCAAATTTCAGCTCGGGGAGAATCCTAAAAATAAATCATTTATTGATTAGTGTAAGCTTATATTTGACTTAGACTGTACTATTTTGTTTAATAAAATATTAAAAATACTTACTGCAGTTATAGAGAGGGTTTCACCATTGTTGTTTACAAAGTACATTGTTCTACCATTGGGGCCGACCATCTAAAAAAGAAATGTATGTATTAGTGTGATAAAACTATAAAAATAGTAGTGGTATTTAGTTTACTAAATAGAAAACTCACCGTGATATCACCAAGTAGTGCAGGATACCTTCTAAGGGGTTCATTATTGTGGATATTTTGCGTTATGCGTGTAGGCGAATTTGGCCGTGTATAATGAGCTTGACCCCTTGTCTGTCTAATCTAAAATAAGAAAAACATAGGTTATAATGACAATAAATCCTATAGCTATAGCAAAAGTAATGAAAGAATATTTATAAATCTTAAACTCACATTTCCATTGGCAACTTGTAATGGATAACCTGACATCTGTGGTGTTATATTTGGTGTCATATAATTATATTCAAGAACACCATCTTCACCTAATATTGGTCCATAAGGTGTTGGAGTGTCTGGTCTGGTGTGTTGAGATCGGTCTCTTATCTGCAAAAACAACAAAATAATTAAAATGATTGTTGTTGTTGTAGTATTAAAATGTCATATAAAAATGGAAAATGTAAAGGCACTTACATGGTTATCACGTGTATCACGCCTTAAAATATTGGGCATTGTCCGTCTCACAGGAGACCGTTCCCTTTCAGGAGACCACTAGAACAATAAACAGTTATTAGCTTATGTAATTGAATTATAAACTTAATTATAAAATAATAATAATTATTTAACTTTAAATTACCTGTTGTAATGCTTCCATGTTGGCTCTGATCAATTCAGGACTTATACCCCGGTCAAACTGTAAAAAACAACACTAATTAAAAACTTGTTAGTTTAACTTGTTTTAAAAAGAGTTATAATAAAAAATAATAATTACCGTAACGTGATTCCTTGTTAAAATGCCCCCATTTTCCAGATAGGTACGGGAAGTTTCTATATAGAAACCACCTTGACTGGAGGAACCAGAGAGCCTGAGCATTTGATTTAATCTCCCATTATACTCCTCCTAAAATATAAAAACAATAATCTTATATAGTTAAAACCTTTTAAAATGAGATATTAATGAAATAAATTAAATATATGTATACCTGTGATATAGGGCGTAATCCACTGAGGGTTGAAGAACTTTCCCCAGAAAGTGGTGGTGGTTCAACATCAGAAACATTACTTAGTTGTATGGGAGAAGTATTCTGAAAATAAAAAACCAAATTACTTTTTAAATTTTAGACTAAATAATTAAAAAAACATTAGAATAAAATATGAAATACCTACATGGATTGAGATAATATCCAAGTCATCTGAGAAAAAAAACATATCTTGGCTCGCCTGGTGTTCATGTGAGGAGCTGGAAGGTTGTGAGTCCTGAAATAAATACATTTTATATCACTAAAAACCCTTCTTTTAAACTTTATAAACTAACTAAATGTATACTATTTATTAAATACTAACCTGACTGTTAGACGGTGGCGGTGGTGGAATATTCTCTTCATCGGAATCCCCGACCGTCAGCCGAAGACAAACAAGAACAAATAATTGGATAAACATGGTGACTACTAAAAAGATTACAATGCGCATACCAATGAAATCTCAAGCCCTTGTACCTGTATTTATATAGTACCTTTAAGAATGCTTTATCTGTCCTGACCAATGAAAGTCTGCCGATATGTCTTAGGGGGATTTACCTGACCAATCACAAAGCAAACCGTGATGCTCCGCCCAACCAAGGTCAAGTTACCGCTGCTAGTCTGTATTCATTCAGTATGGCCATGGCATCTCGTCCTCTAAGTTTGTTAGCTTTATGTTTAAGACATTATTGTAAAAAGTTTAAACGTCTATACCAAATTGAATCTCTCGAATTACCATTTTTACTTAATAAATTATTAATAGAAGAACATAAGGCACGTTGTTATACAAAAGTTATAATTCCATATATCCGCATACCTAGCTATGGTTTAATGTGTGAGTTTTGTTTTGATGTAAGTATGAAAAATTATATAGTAATTGTATATCTAAATATAAATATTTAATTACATTAATTATATATATTCTTTTTATTTATAGGGATATCAAAGGCTATTTCGAAATGGAGTTGAGCATGATTATACCATAATGCTCAGGATATCCGTCGGGTATTATATCTATGAGCCCCAGCCAGAACAATGCTGTGACAGCTGTTCTATGCCGTTGGAGTTTTATGTGATGGAGTGTTCCTGTAATAGTGAGTACACATTTTTTTCTTAACTAATTTAGGTCTATAAATTATTGAACGCTGCAAAAACATTTTGTTTCCTGCAAAATTATATCTTATCATCGGGTAGGAAACGGCAGTGGTTAGCCACATTTCGGAGCAGATATTGCTTTAGTTGTTGAGATGGATTCATTCTGTGTAGACATTGTTTTTTACTCTGGCTATCTTGAACCATTGATGGTTCAAGGTGTTTGCTGTGTGGGGTGCTATTCTTTTGTAGCACCCCATTTACAGATTATCTACCATCATTGCTTGTTCCCACATTTTATTTCATGGGCTAGGTATGATTGGTCAGTAAGATATTATTGCCATCGTTGTCCACTATACTTTTGGAGTTATTGGCAGGAGTTTTACAATGTATAAGGTATGTACAGTTTCCACACAGTGGTAGGTTAGTTATATTATATTATAGTGAGTTTCCCTAGTAGGTCTAGTTTTACTTGTTTTTTTTAAACCACTGCCCCAACCAACGCAGTGGTCCGTGGCAACCATTCCATAACAATTCGCTGCCTCCGAAATATTTTTTTGTATTTTATATTTTTATATTTTTTTGCTCTTCTGCTGGTCCGTTCATTGTGTATGAGGTTTAAGGTAGGGACTTTGTCCTCTACCCGTATCTCTCTCCATTTACTGAGACCAACAGAGGATTTTTTAAAATTTTACATTTTTTTCTTGTCTCTTACAAATACTAAGGTAATCCTAAAGATGGGCAGTAGGTACAAGGGGAAACATGTCACGTTTTCTAGGTGTTACCCAAACCCTTATTATGTTCACCCGTGGTCTTACAGGTTTTACGCTAGCCTGATGGTGAACATTGTACCTTAAAACATTCATACTTGGAGAATTGCTAGAGGGAAACATGTCACGTTTTCTAGGTGTTACCCAAACCTCTTTTACTTGCCCCTGGTCTTATAGGTTTTTACACCGGCCTGTTGAGCAAGTCGCAATCTCCCACATACACACACCGGGCTGTTCAAAGGTGTAGCCTAGACCCTCCTCGGATCTAGGCGCCACAGTCTACTAGGCCCTTCATCACATTCACACCGGGCTGTTCAAAGGTGTAGCCTAGACCCTCCTCGGTTCTAGGCGCCACAGTTTACTAAGCCCCACATTCACACATTCATTCCCCCATCTTGGATGTACCAAAAATATATGTAAGAGACCTATAATATTTTCTCAGCATAGAATTGTGCCGATTTTAAGGCACAATTCTCGCTATTTAACTTATGTTGTTTAACTATACAATCTACTGTAATATCATTATCATCTATATACAAATTTTCATCTATTTCCAAGACATTATAGTGAAACTGTCTTAAAAATTTTGCCTTTTCCAGGCCTTTGGTGTAAATAGCCTCAAATGGCTTACACAAATTTTTAATCAATTCTTTACTGTAATGAACATTACCATCCTCCCACCTAAGGTGGTGATAGTGGCGAGTCAACCAGCGGGCTGTTCGTTTCATTTTACTATTTAAAATATCATAGTCAAAAGGAGGTTTGAACAAAAGTTGGGCTCTGTAAGATTTCCCAACAATAGCAAACTCTTTAACTATAAACATATTATTATTGTCTTTAAACCCTTGAAATTGAACCACGGCCTCCATCATCTGATTGATCCAAGTAAAACAAAACTTCTCTGTTTAATCTTTCCACTATGTGGGGAGGTAATAATTCAAAATAGTTTTTGAAAATGTTGTTTATTACAATATTTTCAATATAATCCTTGACAAGGTCTTCTATATAAAATAATTCCAAGAGGTCTCGACTGATTAGATGTAAATTGAAAATAAACTGATCCCACTCGTCTTTATTCAAAGACAAAGTATGCTCCCCATCAGTTAAATAAGCATGTTTTCTGTTAAGAATGCATGCAACTTTAATTTTGTCTTCACTTTGGTTCTCCTTCTCAATTATACAGTCTTTTTGGTAATGGAGTGCTAGTGTTATATCGTTGAAACGGTCAAAGAATTGGCAAAAAGTATCGTAAGACCACCATACCCAACCTCTTCTCCCCTTGATCAAAATACCGAGACTGTTGTCTCTGTTTTTAAAAATACCTGTGATGATTGACTTTGTCCCCTCACAGTTGAGAAAATAGACTGACTTTAAAAAGATGCTAGTCTGAATATTTATAGGCTCCAAAGGCTTTGGAATAGGAACAGCTGTTACATCCACTCCGGTCGAAGTCATGTCTGCTACTGATTGATCCCTTAAGTTAAAATACCCTCAGCCAGAGCCACCCCCTCCCCCTCTTCCTCAGATGAGAAATATTCATCAGAGGAGGAGGAGGAGGATGAATAAGACGATATGCGGCCTGTGGTTTCCCTTTTTACTTTAATGTTTTGAGCCCCGGGAGGAATAGAAAATTTTCCCTCTACAGGAGCTAGGTAATTACTGTCCAAGTAATGTTTTTTTACCAAGCACCCGTTTGAAGTGTAAAATTCAATTTCAATCCATCCGTGACGAGACATGATGTTACCTCTCCCAGCGCTGATTCCAGACTAATCTCTAATCTCGCATACATCTACTCCCCATCTCTTTAAGCAGACACTTTTCTAACATCCCCGGTGATGGGAGTATAGGTGAAGTGAGTGTCGTGAATTAAAAGGCAATATCCCCAAGTATTTGCAGGAAAAGCGTCTTTGGTTTCAATCTCTAGGCGTATATCTACAGATCCTGTTTTTATGCTATCGTCTTGCTTTGAACAATCAATAACATAAATCGGACACTTTGTTTTATATTCGTTAAAGTCTAGCACAGGGGATCCCGCTCTTCCATAGTAAGAACTTTGAAAATTAACATACATATCATAGAACAAGCAAGTATTCCCCCGTAAATTATCATAGGGGTAAAATGAAGAATTAAGAAACAGTTTTACATCCAACAGATCGCACGCATCAAACTCACTCATATTTTTAGTCAAATCACCCTTTCTCCCAGTTTGGAATGCCAAGATAACATATCTTGGCTTTTCAGTCTGATTACTTGTTCTTAAAGTCCAGGTAAAACTTTTAGTTTGCGGTAAATTAGGATACTCTATAAGCTCCCATTGCCTGAATGGTATATGGATAGCAAGGTCTTTTTCGATAAATTTATAAAGCCTTAGCTTTTGAGCATCATTTACTGTTATGTGCGGTATGCGCCAATATATTTTTTCAATAACTAGGTTAATTGTGCCGGCTGCCGCTGTTGTTACGGCATTAATGTCTGTAGCTGAACGTAAAATGACCAATTCCTGCTTAATATTGACCAGTACTTTTCTGTAATCCTCTGCAAAACCCAGTAAATGTTTAAGCGGGATAGAGTAAAGAAAATCTGTAACCGTTTCAGTCTTGCCCGGTCCTAACCAACAAGAGTTTTTCAAAGAATTTTTCTCCTCTTCCCGAATAGATAGTATATTTTTTAAAGTTGTAGTGATACCAACATTTCTCACCCTATCGATCTCCTTCCCACATATTTCATATCTGATCTCATCAAAGAGAAACGCGATCGCATTCTTAATAAACGAAACATCTTGGGCGGTATCGTCGGCTTTTTTCCCACTAACTTTTCCATGTATAACAATATAGCTTTCAAAAGGAGCTGTAATTATGTCTTGTTGAAGGATCGGAATACGAATTTCATCCGAATTACCATATGTTGTTGAAGCATAAGGGTTGTGTGTATGATATTCCATACTAGTTATCAAATCGTCATAAAAGGCCTTGCTGTCTATTGCTAACATGGCCATTTTGAAATACTTTGAATCCGAGAGAGCGGAGAAATTTAATATTTCTGCGAGTTAACACTTTGGCTTTCTGAGCACCACTGAATCTACCCTCCAGGGGTGTATCCCTATATACCAGTCCCATTACTGCGTCTGAGATGTAGTCTCACTGAGATTTTTTCTCCGCGAAAATTTACAAGTTCCCCGTCTTGGTCTTTTAAACTGACTGTCAGGTTGTTTATCCTCTGACTGATTACCGGCAAATAAATTACATTCCTAGGTGTCTCTATAATTTTATAGCCTCGAGGATCGGACGGGTAAAACTCGTGTATTACATGTCCCTCGATGCCGTTTTGGTAAGATCCACGTGTAATGTTACACTCTACACGAATTGAATTAACTTTGATTATCGCAACAGGCAGTTCCGAAATATGTGTTTTATTCGCCTCATATATTTTATCTTTGAACCCCAATAGTTTTCCCAACGAATGATCTTTTTTAAAATCAACCTTTTCCGAACAAAATAATTCGGACTTTAAAGTATTATTATTGGGTTTTAATGTAAATTTTATATTTTTCGGTAACTGGGATACTAGATATTTTTCAATGTCCTCAATTTCATAAGACCCTTCAGGAATAGTTATTTCCTGCTGGTCACCATAGTAAAACTTGTCATTCTTATTTTTCTCTATATTCGGTATAGAGTTATATGTTGAGAGTTCAATTAACCCCAGCTCCCAGTCACCATTGCTAACATCAATTGGAAAAGACAAGTCATATGACAGTTCACTAGTTATTCCCGTTAGACAAAACATTATTGCACAGAAACTTTAAACACAAGTGCCCGCAAATAACTGAATCGAAACTCTGTTGTCTCTCGTAATTATAGTAGATTTCACATCTGTTAAAATACTTTAACAATTCATAGGGTGGTTTGAGATTGCCGAAGCTATCATAATAATAAACCTTTTCCTTCAACTTTTTATAACAGACCCAGTGGGTCCCCGGTCCACTTGATGTATCCAGGTTAACAATTGCAGTTTCGTATCCTTTAGGTTTTTTGGGCAATGAATCCCTCATGAAAACTCCTCTGAAATTTGGGATATTCAACAATTTTGCATACTTGATTAAATCAAAGTTTGTAAGCGGTTTTATCGGTATTGATAAGCTTTTTTTTTCTTCTTGCAACACTTTCTTTTCTTCCTTTTCTGTCCGCCGCCGGCACCTCGTTTTGGATATGGTCTGAGATACAAGCCTTTGCCTTTTTTTGGACGCTTTACTTGGCGTTTCTTCCTACGACCACCACCACCAAATTTCGTCTTGGCCTTCATAGCTGTTGTCACCGCCCAAGCCGCGGCTCGTTCTCCTATTGATGAGTCTGAGGCTTTAAACCTTTGCCAAGCACGTTCAGCTAGCTCTTTGTCAGCTTGTCTCCTTCTCTCTGAATCCCTATACCGCGAGTAGGCAATGTCGTGTACCTTACAGGCTTGGTCCAATTTATTGATTCCCGGGTCTCCTCTGGCTAATCTCTGCTTTAATCTAGTTCCCGGTCCACAATACTGATAACCTCCGGGTAAATGAAGTTCCACAGGTAATAGGTCAATCGCCTTGTTCAGGACCGATGAAACTATACCTCCACCCACTTTCAGTGCTCCTTTATGTCTGATTGATTTCCTCTTGGTCTTTGGCATTTTATTGTAAGTACTTGATCACCTCGTACAGTTTGTTTAACAGTGTTTCCCTGATACACCCAATCCCCAACACATCGAATGTAGTAGGCACAGTCCGAACCACAGAATTTGTGAACTCGTTAAACTCCAAAACACCACTGTCAGTCATAAAGTAAATCATGCCATTTATATATTTGAACGCACCGTAAACTTTGCCCGAGATACCACTCAATACACTGGGGACCAGACCCATAAAAGACCCGGAAAAGTTACACTCATAAATTTCAACCAAATAAAAGTCGTTATATATCATAAATGTTTTTGCTTGGTTTGTGGAAAATACAGCATTAACTTTATTAATCTTTCTACCGGCAACCAAGTTGACATTATATTTATATCTAAGTGATAGTGCCGGGTATGTAAATACGTATACATCATTTCCGGTAAATAAGGCAATACTCCCATCTGGTCTCTGATAAATAGCTGAAATCTCTGTGAAATCCCCAGGAAGAAATCCAAGCCAATCGGTGATTTTTCTTACCTCTGTAAATTGATCAGGGGTTCTTTCAGTAGGATTTAAACTTATAACCCATACATATTCCTTATAAAAAGCGAATATCTTACGGTTCACGACTACATACTTGGTAATTTGGTTATTTTTAAACTCGCAAATATCTTTATCTTCTTTTAATTCAACTAAATCGGTTTTAGGTGTTGTGGAGGTTGTAGTAGTGGTAGTGGTAGTAGTGCTAGTAGTACTAGTGGTAGTTGAGGTACTGGTTGTCTGAGGTCTACCATACAAAAACTGTATTGCCAATATATCATCTTTACCAAGATCAAACTCGGTCAAGTTAACAATACCCTTAGGTGTTAATGGGTAGGGATACATGACTGATTTTTCATCACTAGAATGGTCCAAGCCCAAGGCATGACCAATTTCATGCACTAAAGTTTGAAAGAATGATATGTTATTACCTCTTGTTAGGTTCATTGTAAAATCCCAGGGTTCTTCAGAGTCTAAATGAATATCGGTTTGGTTATACCTATTTGTTGGAAGAAAAGCATGAGCCAACACACCTCCTGGACCATCGAAATCATAATAACACATGTCATTTCTAGAGTAAAACATGTGTTTTCTATCATCAGCAAATGAAATTATTATTGTTGGGTTTTTAAAGTCTTTTTTAAAAGTAAGATTTGCATGTTTTCCCCACACATTAAATGCTTTTTGTATTAGTTCACTGTACTGTGGCCTACCATATTGATACCATGTAATAACTGAATTGTTCCAACGTCTACCCGGTAAAACAGAGAACGGTCTCATATTATCCTTAACACCTAATCTAGGTAAAGCCATGAGTTCAAGAGTTGCATTATCCAAAAGCCCAGTGGGCTCAAGACTAAAGGTCTCTTGAAATTGTAAGACTGCAGGTGTTATATCTTGTGTCAATGCATTATTAATATATCCATAGTGTGCTAGATATTCTATAGACTTGTTGTTGCATAGTGCAACCGGTAAAATGATTAGTAGTAGTATAACCAGCATCTTTGAATGTTGATTGGTTTATGACAAACTTTGTGTATTTTACCTCTATTTAAAGTCTTCTATCTCTGTAATAATCTGTATCATCACCTTCCTCTACTGGGAGATGTACATCAAGTGGTAGTACACCACCACCTCTATTTTGAGCTGGTGGTTGTGGATTGGGTAACTTAAACAATTCTTCCCAATTTAAGTAATCATTTACGCCAGCTTGCGGTAAAATAGCTGCTCTACCGGTTTGTTTTTGATTGATATAATTGTATACATATACTCCAAACTTTTTCAGTTGCATATCGTGATAGATCTTATTACTACTGATTAACCCTTCACATTTGGCCAATCTAGTATTAATTTGTGTCATATCAGAAATTACCTTTGCAAGGTTAGTAGTTAATGGTAAGATTTTGTCACTATATGATTGGTCAACATATCCTTTGGTAGCCGCATCATTTGATTCAGTGGGTATCGCAGTGTTTTTTATTTGCTTGTTCTGAGCATCATAGTGCTCATTACTAAGTATCATACTTAGTTTATTCAGGCTTTGCAGGTTTACAGCATCCATAGGGTCTACTGGGTCACCGATATTGGAAACTCTCTTCTTCCTCATATTGTATTTATATTTTGTATAAGGTATACAGTTTTCATCCACATAGCTCTTTGTTGCTGCATCAGGTGGCGCCAAAGGTATAGCCAAGTTACAAAGTCTTTTAGTTTGCATATCATAGTTACCATCGGGTGTTAAATTGAAACCTTCACCCTTGGGGCCTTTAAGGCTCTTGGAGTGGGATGTTAGGCTACGTCCAAACTTGTCAATAGTCATTGTATTAATGCTTTACATCTACTGTTTCCCGCTCCTTTTATGTATGTTAATTCTTCTTATATCACGCTCAATATATCCACGGCTGCGGCTGCGGCTGCGGCTGCGACTGCAATTTCAATATAGTAGTGCTTTAAATCTACTGTTTCCCGCTCCTCTAACATATCCAGCTTCCCTCAATTCTTCGATTATACTAAATATTTCATTTGTATGCACTCCTCTGTTACCACTCTCGGTGGACATGGCAATGTGTCTTAGTCTCTCAACCAACTCATTTGGATCGTCCCAGTGTATAATGTCGTAGGACTTTGCCTTTTTCCAAAGTAATCCCGTACCCTTTGCTGAAGGAAACAGGTTTTTAATAATGTTCATGTACTTTGTCGCCCTACTTGATTTTATTTTACCATTAAACGTATGCCCGTCCCTGTGAGCATTAGTATTAATCAATATACTTTTATAAGTATTTAAATCATCACCATTGAACACTGTACTGTCGGGTACTCTTTTGAAAATAAGTTCGTATAGACCAAGGGATCTTCCATACTTTGTACCACCGATAATTATATTTCCATCATTATCAAAGTCCAAGACTTTGTCACCAATCATAAGTGTGTCGTTTTCATAACGTGGCCCAAAAATATTGTCAGTCATTCCCCTTTTTCCGGCATCTCTAATAAATAAAGTCATATACTCTTTGGTAGTAGGGTTTTGGAAATATTTATCAATAAAATGGGTGGTTGAGGCCAACTCTTCTTCAGTGGACACTAGTTGTGACAAGTCCCTGGAATTAGGTGTTGAAACCACTGATGGTTCAAATCTGTCTCTTGCTCTTGCTGTTGTTTCAAACGATTCTTCAAATTCCTCCCCCTCCTCCTCCTCTTCAGAGTCTGCTGTATCATAATTCATAGGTTCTTCCTCCTCCTCCTCCTCCTCCTCTTTTTTAATACTCTTTTGCTCGGTTTTAATA
This sequence comes from Flexamia atlantica, assembly GCA_035578135.1. Taxonomy (NCBI): domain Eukaryota; kingdom Metazoa; phylum Arthropoda; class Insecta; order Hemiptera; family Cicadellidae; genus Flexamia; species Flexamia atlantica. The sequence goes on along the minus strand of JAQJVK010000008.1, from coordinate 29,149,058 downwards.
TTATTCAATGCATCTGGTGTATTGGATTTTTGTCTAAGTTCTTTTAATATGGGTTTATACTGTTTTTCTAACATTATTTCATTTTCCTCGATTCCGTCTTTAAACATTTTATATTTGCGCTTGATAGCATTTCTCAGCTCGATGAGCCTTGATGTGAGTTGTTTACTGTTTCGCTCCATAATTGTAAATGATGGTGTTAATTATTATACTCGCTGATTTATGGCATTTCTACTTGTCTAAAAAAGAGAGCATGCTTTTTATATCTTTTAACATAGTCTATTATGTCTAACAGTGAAACACCGGTCCTAAAATCCAACCCTCTATAGTAACTTTCCTCTTTACTATCAAACTTTGGGATAACATACCGTTTGGTAAAGCTTTTGAATACAAAGGTTCTCTTCCAACCATCTCTCCACTCTGGTATCTCAGCAACTGTATACTTGTCGTTTTCAACAGTTTTTTCCATAAATCTCTTTAATAGCTCCATAGGTCTAGGTTCATTTATATTTTCTAATAGGTATGAATTTAGAAGCCAGAATTCACTCGGATTGGCTCCTGTAAACGATCGCCACTGCTCAAATAGGTTTCTGTTAGTTATACTGTATACTCCGTTATTTAGAGAAATACCAAACTTTTCACACTGCCTTGGCAAACATGGTAGGGCTTCTTTAAGGAATTCTACAGTGTATAACCCTTGACAGAGGTTATTAACTCCGTTATACGGTTTATTTCTACGACGTTTAGGAACACTATCTGGCACTTTTGAATATCCAATGTTATAACTTATATCAATATAACACTTGGATTTTATTGCCGTTTTATAAATCTTTAATGGGTCTCTTATGGGTATAGTTCGCTCAGTTAGCAGTATACATTTAGAGGCATAGGGTATTTTACAGCCATAGTCCAACATTTCATTACATATTTGTGTAAAGTTTACACTTCCATGAAGGTTACGCAGCGGCAATACTTTGCCAAACAAATCGGGGAAAGGTCTGAATCTTGATATCATATTTTGAGGGTCTCTCACTGTACAATTTCCCATGTCCTCGTGATAAATTACAAGCTCCAAGGGTATACCTCTTTTTTCACATTTATTCAGAAACGTCAACCATGTTTCACGGTTGTACGTTCTCTCACTCGCGGAAATCATTAATAATACAACTGGTGGGAGCATAGCTGATGGTTTTGGCTTTTTATGTCTCCAGCATCTCTTATTAAATTGATAGCCATGAGGAGGTTTTCTACTACAGTAATTCCCGCAAAACCTTTTCTTGTCTTTATAATAATACGAACATAGGTTTGATTTTACATTATGTAGTTTGGTGTTGTAGCCTCTCAAGTCATTATATGCATAGATCCTAACCATTATGCCTCCGTCACAAAACTGTCCAAACCGATCCTATATCTTCCCTTATATGGGTCAGAGGTTTTGTCAATAACCAAGAACCCAAAATTATCCTGCCAGGCTTTGGCACACAGTTGTTTAAATTTATCAAAAGACATGTCAGTTGTGACATGGTCATTGTATATGTGTTTTAAATTCATTTCGTCTTGTTTGAATAAAATAACAAAGTTTGAATTATCCCTGATTAGCTGCTTGGGAATAGCGCTATATGTCTGCCCCAAGTAAAAGGTGTCAATATGTTTATGTCTACCCATAGTGAAATAACTCCTTATACAATTATGCTTTTCACAAGATATGTCATCGAATATCATTATAGAATTAGGTTTAGCTTTATTTGGATGTGTAACTAGACTGCTGTCATCATATGCAAAATAACCAACCTCTTTCGGTAGTACTTTTTTCAAAAACTGGTACTTTGGCTGATATAGTGATTTTGAAAATACATAAATATTCTCAAACCTCAAACCGTTAGGGTCGAATAATAAGTTAAACAGTACATTTGTTTTGCCTGAAGAGCTCGGTCCACAAATTATACAACGTATAGAGTCGGGTAATAAATTACCGTTTTTATTCTTTTTAACCATACCACCTGCCCCAATAAACATATCGAAATTTCTAACAGGAAATACAACTTCCTGCTTCTCAACCCGCATGGTTAATGATTAGATAAGGCAATCTACAACGTGATATATACTTCATGGACACATGCGGTTTTCTGCAGGCATTATGTGGCTGCCAATTTTATGTGGTTTTCCGACAGATAGTCACGACCTCCAATCAGTGTGGTTTTCCGACAGATAGTCATGGCCTCCAATCAGTGTGGTTTTCCTTGAGCGCCTAATTGTGACAAGTGAAGGCTGCTGCTGCTATAATATCAAGTCCTTCTTGTCAATCCAAGAGTCATGACTACTATCATACCCCTTCCACCTTACAAATAACTTGGAACCTTTTCTCCGTAACACTTTTTCAACCAAGAATAAATCACCTGTTTTAGACTTGCTGATCTCTTCAGCATAAAAACCCCCTTTAAGAATTTCACCTTTAGAGTCTTGTAGTATATATGTCACGGGTCGTGTAGGTTTAATCGCATATATTTTAAAAGTTTCATTTGTCCAATTGGGGAGGTAACCCTTTTTAAAAACCATTTTAGCCTTACTAATCCTAACACTGTCCCCCAAATTAAACCTTTGCTTTTTAACTTTTTTACTTTTCTTGACTTTATAAATTCTTTTTAAAATATCTTTTACATGTTTATATTTAACTTCTTTTGGTTTCATTCCAATAGTTCTATGTTTAGTGTTGTTGTAGGACTTGACAATTTCCGGAAGTATACTTACCCACTCATAGCTACCTCTAGCTGTAAACTCTTTCCACATTTTTGACTTTAATGTCCTATTAAATCTTTCTACTATGCTCGCTTTAAGTTCAGAAAAAGTATGATAGTGATTGATTTTGTACTTTTTCATAAGAGCATTTACATGCTTATTAAACCATTCAGTACCTTGATCAGTGTGGAAATGTTTCATTTTATGTTTTGCAAGAATAGGTTCTAGAACTCTAGCTACCTGTGACCCGGTCTTGTCTTTTAAGGGAATAGCAAATGCAAATTTTGTCAAACAGTTAATCATAGTGAGAATATACCTAAATCCTTTGTTTGACCTTGAATAAGGTTGCATTTCAACGAGATCTGCCTGATAAAGGTCATTAATACCTTTTAGTGTTACCTTACGTCTAGGGTAATGTTTTCTCGCGGGTCTGTGTAGCTCTTCAGCTATTACCCTCTTTGCCTCCATCTTAACAATGACAATAATCTTGTTTAGAATAAGTTTTTATAAGGGTTACTCATATTATTCAATTTTATTTTTGTTTTTTATGAAGCCATGGCCCCACCACCGCCATGGCCCGTGGAGGCCTGCCATAAATAAACTAGTTGCCTCCTCCGTATTTTTAAGTTTTTTTAATCACCCCACCGGGCATATTAATTGAATGACCCAGCCAAATTCTGAGCCAAGCTATTAACTTTGCCCTATCATTCAGGTTTACGGGTTTTTACACCGCGCCAGTGACCTTCATTCAGGTTTACGGGCTTTTACACCACGCCAGGGACCTTCATTCACACCGGACGTCAAGTCCTTGTCTGTGGCAGACGCAAGAAATCATTTTCTACGGCAACTAAGCCAACTTGCCATCCACATATGGACTTACCAAGGGTTAGCCCAGCCAAAATGTGGGTGTCTGTCCACAGAACAGAAGCTTTCAAGACTAAGCCTTACTAACTTCTCACATACACACTCACACACAGTGGGGTGATTTTTTCTTTTACATTTTTCAACAATATTTACAAAGTTGATAAAAACATTTTTTTAAAGTTACAAATACATCTACAAATGGCTGAGCCAAGATAGGCAGAAGAGGGGGGCGGCCATGCCTCCTGGTTCCGCCCGCTGTATAGTGGGGGGAGCCAATCAGAGTGCAGCGGGTATCCCCATCGCAGGACTCTACAGTGTCATTCCAGCATCATGTTTCTAATGGTGATGTCCATACTGTACAGTTATTTAGTGAGTGATAACGATAATCGCGCTTATTTCGAGTACATAGAGATAGAATATAAAGTAGAGAAGCTAAAGAGGCGACAAGCGGAGTTACACCCCATGATCGAGTGGTGGGATTAGGTGAGTTTTTGTAATTTATAACCAAACGGCACTGTATCATTGTCTTCAACTATTTTCCTCTTGGGTCCAGTGATTTTAAATATTTTTGTTTCACTGATAGTTACAATGTCTCTTGTCTTGGTCCTACGAATCCTTCTTCCCTCAATTTCCAATGTTTGTTTTGCTTCACTTAAAACCATTTCTTTCAACTTTTCAAAGTTTAGGGTCTTGGAAGTTTTACAATTTAATGTGAGTCCTTTTATTTTACAGACTGAGACAAGGGCTTGCTTGTTAGTTGACCAAACAAGGTAGGCATAGGTTTTAGGTCCCCCTGAGACAAACTCAGTTATATATGAACCTGGGCCATACTCTGCTAGTTCATCTGTCATTTCCCCAAGGTAATCTCCTGTAGGGACTCTGTACAAACCTTCCCGGAAGTAATAAATACAACTGTCGGTATCATAGTATAAGACCTGGTCTCCTAAAGCATCCAAGTGCTCATACAATTTGAGTCTTGCCTGTGCTGTAGTATAGGCTGCTATGACAACATTTACATTTCTCAAAGGTTCACCCACCTCATCGATATACTCCCAACTAACAACAACAACTTCTTCATTGACCACATTAATTCTGTTTACTCGTACCTCAGAGCTGATTAACAAATCAAATAACACTTTAGATTCCCTCACAATAGTTGCCTTTGTCTGATTCTCCCGCTGCCCGAATTTCCCCCAAAAACTATTCAACATTAGTTTAGCCAATGATCTCAAACCCCCATTCTTTGCAATTTTGTCCTTTTCCAGCTGAATACCTTCATGTTGAGAATAGTCTGCAATGTACTTCTCTTTGTCCTCCTCAGTGTTACACCACTCTGGAAACCCTGATGCCTCCTGTTTCATTTTCAAAAACTTGTTGATGAATTCAGTAAACAGACCACCCTTCTCATACATAGCTACCTCATACTCCCACAACTCATACATATCAAGAATAACATATCCCTTTTCAACTGCTTTTCTCAGCTCATCCATAGTCCAGGTACCCACTAAAGCCCTCTCTTCACTTTCATGTTCACAAATGCCCTGATTTTGACTTTCACCACAGGTCCTACACAAAACAAACATCAATTTATCATTCATTTTTGCTGGGAGTACAGGGTGGTAGAGATCCCTGGGGGGCAGGACTTTACATTTCAGCAAACCATCTACTTCCATACCTCTCTGCCTACACTCCCTATCACCAACATAGATTGCAGGATGACCAATTGGATACTTTCCATACTTACAAACATAAGGGTATAGAGAACATACATCCACATACTGTATGCTTTCTCCCTCCTCCTCCTTACATCTGTAGTATGTTTTAGAATTTCCAGTCCTACCTCCAAAGAATGACTGGCGTGGGTCAAGGGGAAGGGTGTTGAGGATAGGCAAACTATCTAAATGTTTCAATTTGTTTTCTTTTTTCAAAGCCCTAAACTCACACTCCCACATTTGTATTACTTCGTACTCACTGATCTTTGCCATTTTTTTCAAAGTCCTATCATACCTTAAATGAAGTGAGTCAGAGGGATCCTCCTTCAGAGGAGCCTCCCTGTTGTAGGGATAACATTTTGGACACCCATGCCAATAACACCCATGAAATTCATACACATTCTCCCCGTCAAACCCATCAACTTTCAACCCCTTAATTTTTACTTCTTTCCCTCTGCCTGCATGCTCTATCCTCACACCTCGCTTTTCCTCTGCCCAAGACAACCACTGAAGGGCTACTTTTGATTGATTGTCGGTCAATCTGTACCCGTCCTTTGGAATTAGACCGATTGTGTTTGGTTTTAGAAAGTTTCGGCGGAAGGCCAGGTTACAAGCACTAGCAATGGTCACAGCCTCAAGGAAAGGATCAACATTGCACTCTTGGAGGAATATTGATCTGAATTTAAGACAAGCTTGGGCTAGGATTTCCACATCTGAGATGCAGTACTCCAGAATTTCTTTTTGAAAGTCGAATACATAGTTTTCTGCTACTCTTTCATCATACCATTTCTCAAAGTCATTGTGATTTTTTTCAAACATGGTCTCGGGGCAGTAGTACTGTTTGTCAGGCATAGGGCCCACATAGTTCTGGTTTGCTAGGGTGTTAAACAAATGGGGAAAGTAACCCTTCTTTCTCTCAGGAGGTAGGTCAAAAGCTTTAGGGAGAGCAGAGAGGGCCATGGGGAAATAGCTTAGTGAGTCCACAAACCTCACATTGTCCAGTTCCATCAAAATAATTTTAGTTCCCCTCATGACTAGTTCAGGAGTGAATTTTGTTTCCTCAAGCACATACTTTAGTAAAAACTGAAAATCAAAGCCCTGTCCATTATGGGCGATTACACAAACATGTTTAAACTGTTTCCTCACTGTCATTACATAGTTCATAAATTGTTCAACCGGATTAGAGTTGAAGACTCTTGTACGGTTCTGGCAAGCCATACAGAATTTTCCATCAATACACTGGTAGCAAAACTGTTGGGAAACACACAAGTTTACTTTGTGGACATGTTTTTCAGGGTCTGAGGACATAGCCTCATCCTGCCTTGTTTCCAGGTCAAAGAAAATGAAAACATAGTCTTTAGTTTTAGGCTTTCCCATGTTACATTTCATAAAACACTGATGGTTAGGATCTACATACATTAAACAAGGCTTACAGTATACTTCTCCACACTTGTGAGGAGTTGATCTCTCTTTCACCCAGATGAGTTTCCCACAATCCAAACACTTTTTAACATTATTACAACGATCAATTTGGTGGGCAATGAAACACTGCTGGTTTCTCATAGTCAGATTACATTTCGGGCAAGTTATTCCCCCATGCTCCTCTTTACAGGGAGGCGAGATGGTTTGGCAGTAGGGGCAAATGTTTGTACATCTATGCTTACCCTTATGATCATAGGGAACATGACAGGCTTCACAAAAATACTTACAGACAAATGCCGCAGTCAAACTGTTAATGACATTGTAGTGACCATTATGGAAGAGCAAATTAATTTTGAATTTTGGGTTCTCGACATTACCTTCAAAATAAACATCACGGCCTTTGTTATCATAGTTATATACAGTGATTTTGAAATCTTTCAACAATGCCTGGAACTTTTCCAATTCAGGGATACCTGCCCCACCCTCAGAAATCTCTACCCTAGCTCTACGGCAAAGTTCTTGGGCCATTATAGTTTGTCTCTTAGCTTTGTCCTTTCTGATAAGGTTATACTGGGGGTCATTATTTAGTTTTGCTATAGCCACAGCTAAAGCACGAGGGAGGCACAAGTTATCTTTATTATTAATAACTACAATCCCTTTCCTAGCCTTACATTCCTCATCAAAACTATTATAGAGGCCAGGCCTTACTCTACCACTACCAACAGGGAGGTTTACTTTAGTACATTCAACTGAAAAGGTGTCTGTTGATTTTATGTTTTCAGCATTACTCTGAATCAAACCAGAAAAAATATTCCAAATTATGTCAGAGTCAATTTCACTAGCTTTACGGAATACAACAAACCCGGGTTGTTTTGATTTTAAGTTAAGGCTATGTAGAGTGAAACCAAGCTGATCATTCTCAGACGCCTGTTCTTTAATTTCATCTACAATCTGAGCAAACCCCTGTCTCAGCCAATCTATCTCACTAGTTTCAGGAGGGGGATTAGTAAATTTAAAAATAACCTTTGTTCCATACAATCTGAATTTTTTCACATAGGATTCTTCTTTAGCCAACAAATAAACAGGTTCAACCTTTAGTTCTTCCTCTTCATTAGAACATACGGGTGGTGCGGACTCAACAGGTCCAATTTGTTCCTCATGATCAGACTCAACAATATCAAATTGTTCCTCATCAGAGTTGACAGCAGCCATTTCTCACAAAAATAATATTTAATAATCTCAAGATAAACACAAGTAAATGGGACAACACAACTAAAGCTTAAATATAAAATGAGGTTATGTTACAAAAAGTAAGGTTATATTACACAAAACTTAGGTTAAGCAATATACAAAAATAATATTTAATAATCACAAGATAAGAGGAAAATAGGACAACACAACTAAAGCTCAAATGAGATTATGTTACACAAAAGTATGGTTATGCAATATCAAAGAGCAAAGTAACGCAGGGACGTCTTACCGGCACAGGAGCAAGTAAGAGAATGAGTTGAGGGAAAAAGTTTTAAGACCTCAAATCTCTCAACCAATCAGAGAAGAGAACGCCTATTTATAACCAATCACAGAACGGGATAATTTAACCAATGAGAGAGCTTGAAATTTTCAAGTTACAACCGGCACAGCGTACACTGTCAATACATCACTCACCTTCCTGCGCATGCGCAACAGTATTACCAACCTAATTTTTGTTTTTTTTTACAGAAGGCGTTGAAGAAGACTTTGATGTGTAGGAGAGGGAGGGAGGAGAGGAAGAAGAAGGAGGAGAAGAAGAAGGAGGAGAGGGGAAGAAGAAGAAGGAGGAGAGGAGAAGAGGAAGGAGGAGCAGAAGAGAAAAAGTGGAGGAAATTGTAAATAAATAGTTGTATACATATTACATTATTTTATTTAATCTTACCTATATATATATATATATATATATATATACCTATAGGGGGTACCATGACATAATATTATAACACTCTATATACTGTGGGGGGTTATACTCTATAAGTATAGATTTTTCCATTTTGGCGCGCAAGACCAACATACATAAGCACTCTATGTACTGTGAGGAGGTTATACTCTATGGGTATAGGTTATGTCCGCCATTTTGGCGGGAAACAAAAGTAAGGTTATGTTTTTTGGCGGGAACCGAAAGTGAGGTTATGTTTTTTGGCGGGAACCGAAAGTGAGGTTATGTTTTTTGGCGGGAACCGAAAGTGAGGTTATGTTTTTTGGCGGGAAACGGCGGCGCCATCTTGTTTCCGGTGACGTCACATTTTGGCGGGAAACGGCAGCCATCTTGTTTCCGGTCCCAAAGTGGGGCCTGGACTACTTATATTTAATTTCGTAAGGCGATTCTTTGCGTCAAAATTGTGGGCGTCTGGCAAATCGTAGACAGATGGGAGAGGGCTCAAATTAAAGGTCTCTATCCCTTGATGGCGGGAAAAATAATGAAATTGCTTGAAATTTACCAGAAAACAAGAAATAACGTAAAATATCTGCCATTTAAAAAGCATTGGGATCTAAAAACGTCTGCTTTATTTACAAAAAACATGTGATGTTGACACTTGATTGAAAACCATGTGGTAGGCTAGATATCTATAAGGTAGATTCAGTTTGCTATGAAGGTATTTTGTACTATAATAAATAAAGATTGTTTGAATTTTCTCTCATTAGGGGCTTTTAGCCCCTTCAAGCCACTAGTATTTTTTAATTTCATTCACATATACGCAATACACGCAACGCTTTGCACATACTCATAGGAAAAATGCATTTATTCACACACACTTTTAATTTTAATTTTTACCAAATCGAACAGAATAATAAAATAATAATATCAAACCGAGCTGCCCAGAGCATTGGTAATAATTTTTATGCATAGAATTGATAAGAAACCTGTAACAGGACCTCAGTGGCCCGAAGAATAGCAAAACATAGTTCGTGTTTGATAGTTGAAAGAATGGTTAAAACCTTTGTGTAATGTGCTAATTTTACATTTTTATCTTTTTTGGTTCAATAAAAAAAGTGTTACGGTTATGTTAATTGTTTATTTATAAGTCTAAAATTAATTCGATAAGAATATATTTGGACAAAAATTAACACATGTTATTTCAGCACGTTAGGTGTTCATTAATACATTTGTAAATTTGTAGCTGCTCAGGATTTGGCCTATTATTTTTGTATTATATATATAATATATATGTCAGAACTGTGAATAAATATTAAAATTCGAGTTAAATTACACCTCCACTTGTTAACACTCACATACAGGTACGCAATACACGCAACGCTATGCACATACTCCTGGGAAAAATGCATTTATCTACGCAAACATGTGACCACGCTTAAGGACACTCAGGCCACCTTCGCCATCATACAACCACGTCCACACACACACGTTACCAAAAACATACTCCCGTACATGCACAGACCGTTATGCACACCTATACCCACAGAAGCATAGTCTCATTCTCACAGTCACACACACTCATTCACATACACACTCACACTCACTCACAGACCTCCATAAACATTTTATTTGTTTTGTTTTTAGTTTAGTTTTATTTATTTATTTTCCTTTTTTATCATACAAAAGTATAAGGAAAAGGGAAGGGTTTCGTTTATTTTACAAGTTTGTAAGCACTACGTATTTTTCTTGGTATCCTTGGTATGTTGGACTTCTCAAAAATCACCAAGTTAGTTTTTAAAACCTTAATTATCAAGGCCCTCTCTACTTTTGAAATACTTTCTTACTCCCCACTTACATCAAAATCTTCATCGGACGCCATAGCACAGTTTTAATAACAGAACACCAAAATCACGACTGAGAAGACCACTTTCACAGGGAGGAATGACATATAACCACTAGAATTGTTATTTCATGAAATACGAATCACCTTAGTAACTACTAGGGGGGTAGTACGTACTAGGCTAGTAGATACTACATCATTCAGGGAAACCGGTAGTAGTTACTACCTAGTTCTAGCCAATTTTTATTCACCTCGATTTGAGAAAGTGCTATAACTACGTAGTACGTACTACATAGTAAGTGCTAGGTTTTATTCACTTCACCCACTGAGTTGTCGTGAGCTCACTGCTGTGAACATGCGTCCCGCCTGCTTACAGTCGGCTGTGCGAAGTAGGTTTCACATTTCAACGATTTTTACAAAAATAATTCACCACTTTGAATTGCAATCAGGAATTTTTTTTTTAGTTTGGACTGATTACACCTTACTTGATTGATAAGACTGTGGAAACTTGACCTCCTCACTAAGAAAAGGCGTCGACTATTTCGATACCAGGACAAAGCCTTACATTTCCAAAACATGCTTTAGAGAACAATTATTTGATAACAATTCAATTAAATGACTAATGAAAAGGGCTGTCTAATAAAACTTATTTACCTTAATAGTTTCCAAATTTTAAGAATCATAATTTGAGAACAATTCAATTATGTAATCTACTATATATTTGTCATATACGACTCACCTATCATCGCACAGCCCAAACTATACGACCTAGGGCCTTGAAATTTTGCGTGGACGTTCCTCTTAGGGCGTAGGCATCCGCTAAGAAAGGATTTTACATGATTCGTAGTATAAAGGGGTTTTTTGCGAGATCGAAGTTTTCAAATTTTCCCATATAAAAGTGTTATGGACGATCTTTTGTTTACATTTTCAATGTTTATTCAATCAAGCAGCTGGGAGTTAGCTTCACAAATGTACATACGCTGTTACAGTTGATTATAAATTGATTTCTTTCATCACGGTTTTATTATTCTTTTGTTGATTATTTTAAGGACATAATTATGTACTATATAAAAGTTGCGTTTAGTTTTAGTACCTAATCTGTTTAATCATAAATTCAGTATATGGAACCATATTTATTTTGGCTGCGGGAGTTGTAATTATGCCTGTTACGATGACTTGCGTTTAACCTAATTCGACCTCTATAGTTTAAAGCCTGAAGAGCGTGCTGCCTTTTGTGGTTGAGTCTTGAAACTAATTCCTCGCAAAACTGAAAGAGGGGGATACGGTAATTTTTTAGTCACCGACAGACTGTGCAGAAATAGCCTAATATATTCTTTGATCTATTTATATAGAAATCCTTAAATTAAAAAATCTCTTGGTTTTAAGGTTTTTTTTGCGGAGTTAAAGGATTAAAATATGCCCGTATACATGTAATGGATGATCTTTTGTTTACATTTCCAATTTCATCAGTCAAGCAGAGGGTAATTAGCTTCACAAACGTATACGTTGTTTCAGCCGTTCAATAATTTGATTCCTTTCATCATGGTTTTATGGTTGTTTTGTCAATTTATTTAGGTCAAACGCACCATATAAAAGTTACATTTAGTTAAGGTTTAATCCATCATCAATTTCTGTACCTTATATGTTTAATCATGAAATGTGGCTCAATCTTTATTTAAGCAACGGGAGTTATAGTTTTTCCCTTAGGGCGTCCTTAATGTATTCATTCCCCACGATAGTTTGGCGAATTCCTTTTTCATCTAATCCGAGAGTGTCCTGGCTTTGCACGGAAAAAATAAGTGCTACAGTCTGTAGTTGACCTTTCAAAATATATTGAAAATCGCCCATATGTTAAGATGTAAACTAAGTGACTCAAGTTTGCAACACTGTTGACGGATAGCGCCAGAGTTCCGAACATTCAGCTCTTCGATCATTGTACTAATTATTTTATATCCTATTTGACAATTCTGAGCCGTATTGGCAACTATGCATAGAAATACTTTAAAATTGACACATTTAACGTTGAAATCGGTCTTACCTTTTTTAGTCATGACTGAGAAAAGAAAAACCTACTCTATCTACTGTAATACGAGTATATAACTGTTTTTTTAAACCTAAATACACAACGCCATATCACGTAAACAGACCTCTACATTAAATAATCCTTGATATAACCTTTTTTCATTCAGCCCCTTCAGATTCGTCAAATCAAGGTTAGACTACAGTATGATTTTTATCGTGAGCGAAGCCACGGGAACTGCTAGTTACTAATAAAAAGGACTTAGTAATGAAAAATATTCTTCTTAAATATATATTGATTAAAAGTTTAGTTTCATCAGTTCGCAGAAAACCTTTTTTACATTGACAGTTGATTAGGTTTTCCTCTATTGATAATTTACCATTTTACACCAATCAAGCAGTTAAAATTACCTAAGCTTGTTCCCCATGGAGTTAGACAACTACAAAGAAACAAACTATAAAATCATATGTCAATTCGACCCAACACTTCCAAGAAAACCCAATTCCACAATATCATTTTTCCTTTGAACCATCGACTATATATTAAAAATCAAGCAGAAATAATCAAAATATATAATGTATAATAATTTGAGACCACGGAAGGCACATTGAGTTGTAACAGCAGCTTGAGCGAACCTAACACGCGGAAAATAGGTAATTGGGCGAGTCCAATCCCCGTCCGTGCAATCAAGGTTCGTGCACTCCATTATTTACTTATTGCGGTTTTACCCGCGAAAACTACTTACTGTAGGACCTTCATCCCACTGAGCATCAAGAGATCGGTTCCTTAAAATTTAATATATATATATATATATATATATATATATATATATATATATATATATACCACCGTATTTGTTTAAAAAGGTTAATTCCTGGTTAATTCGCTTTACCGTAAAACCTGAAATGAATAGGAATATCGTTTTTATTAACACAGAACGTAGAAAAAATAATTACAGTAATCATATGTCCTACAGCTAACGAGATGAAGTGAAAAATAAATATCTTTTACGTTGCTACGAATATAAATACACTTTTCAAGTAAATAGGAATAGCCTATACGGCCTATACCGCGCGCTTGTGGCGTTTAACAATCCAATATCCTTGAAAATACATCACCAACGCATCACGCACAATTTCCCCCACAAACCATATCGTGGAAAACATCAGTTTCCCCCTCTAAATACACGATGTCAGCCTGTCACAAACATTCCAAGTTGCTCTTCCATCATAACTGTAGTTCGATTTATCACAAAGCGGTATTTACAAATAATGAGATGTTGTTTAGAAAAAATGGGTTTTTAATTAACATTTTTCTAAATTTTTGAAAACTAAATTAATGAGTTCACGGAGTTTCATAATGTAAATATTCTTCAATCTGCAATCATTTTTACAGCCAATTTAAAATCAAATATAGGTGGATAGAGATAAATCATTTTAGGAGGTGATATGTGAATTTGTCTGGTGAGATATAATGAAATATTTTCCCACTTAAGAAATACAGAGCGAGTAATTTACATTTCCATTCTTTGGTAGATTGGTCATTAAAAAACATCCGCTCTTCCAGTTTTATAAGGCGTTGACGTTATCGTCCTTTGAAATATGTTGTATTCAATGATGTTTTATTTAGTTAAACCCCGTACGGTTGCAGTTCAAAAGGCGAATAGAAAACAGGAGATTCTATAATTTCAGTTGCACTCAAACATGCTGAATACTACCCATACGTATTACAACGCTACATGTGCTATGTATAAACAATTTTCATCGAATGATATAAAATACATTAAATTTCTCTATATAAGGCGATAATACTCGTTAAACACAGGCCGTCGTGTTGGCGGGTCGTGTCTCGGCTTTTCCCCACTTCCTCACGACCCGCCAGATTCCCTGTGAACGTCCTGACTTTTCATAGGCTAAATACATAGAATTTGCTATATGGACATGTTAAAAATTAAATTTTTTATAAACATCAACTGGAATTGCGTCGTTAAACAATTTTCAGTACTTGCGGGTGTTCACTTAATTTTAGTTGTTGCAGTAATCCACAATCTTATGCTCTCACGAGCAATGTCTGTACTTCTTATAATGTAGGCTTGCTTGATTTATTGACAGTTTATCTCAAGAGCTGCTATGATGATTTCTTTTAAACGCTGCAAATAACTTTTTCCCTCAAAAACGTATATTATATGGGTAAGTGAGAACAATATATCTGATGAAACTCAAAAGTGGATTTCAAAACTGTAAAATTAAACATTGGTCTTTAGGGGGCGTCATGCAAGCAAAGAAATGTAAGCAAAACGTTTTTGCTTACACAGCAGATAGCAGATAAACTTGGCAAAAAAATGAAGAAAATCTAATCAAATTAATCAAAACAGAAGCTGACTAACTCAGCCATCTGTAAAAAGAAATGGAATTTCAGCACTTTAGATTAAAGGATGACCTGGTAAGAATTAAATACCGAGCAGAGCGCGGTCCACCAAATACTTGAAATTACAGTTAATTTTTAAACAATCAATCCATGTCTTTAACAAATAGGTCTATATCATTTTAATCAACACATCATAACAGCATGTTAATTTTAACTTAGGTTGAAAGCGCTAAACGGAACTTATTTTGAAAAGCAGATGTTACTGAAAATCGCCGGATAAATAAAGACACTTTTGTTCATTTATTTCAATTACACGTAATTCAAGATTTATTCCTCTTGAAGCAAATTTAATTAGAATAAAAACCTCTCCATTGGAAATACAAAATCAGCCGATTATAAATCACCCAGCCAGACTTCACGCCAACGACCGATAGCGGAGACGAGCAGCAGAAACCATCGGTTGGTAACGACGCGCAGCGATTGGTGATTGGTGATTGGTGGTCTGGTGTAAGCGTTCTCCCAGGCCATCACTCAGCGCGAGAGAGAGGGGACATAAACACAGGCAATAGTATCTGTGAGAGCGAGAGAGACGGCAGATAATCACTGGCTTTAGTATAGTCCGAATCAAACGACAGCGCATGCCGACCGTAAGACCGATGCTAAAATTAACATTAGTTTCATGGGCGGACTTGGCCACGTCATTTGACGTGATCTATCTATTGCTGAGGGAGCGAGAGAGACGGAAAAACGCATGCAATAGTACAGACTGAATCAAATGACGTGGCGTAAGCTGTCCGTAAACCCAATAACGATAAAATTAACATTATAGTCTTATAGGCGGACTCGGATTGGGCCATTATTATTACGCGATCTATAGCTGTTAGAGCGATAGAGACGTAAGACAATACAGGCTATAGGCCTAGTACAGTCCGAATCAAATGACGTAGTGCAAGCCATGCACTACGTAAGTCCAATGCTGAAATTAACATTACATTCTCATCGACGGACTTGGACTGGGCCACGTCAATTGACGCGAACTATAGCTGTGAGAGTGAGAGAGACGGAGAGAGGCACGTGTTGTCCGTCAATAGGCGCGAACTCGAGGCGTTATCACCCTCTTATCACTAGGTTGACCTCCGCCAAGGTCACGTCGTCGTTTACAGTATGTGATGGACAATCAAGGATTCTAGGAAACGTCGGAATCTCGGTATAATTACTGAATGGTAAAATCGTTGTGTTAGATAGTGTAAATAAATAATATATTTATTGCAGTTGATAAGAAAAAACAATTACATGGAATTAGTACAAGTCTTTCTAAAATTTGCCTTGTCTACTGGCTTCCAGGAAATACCATGGCCAAAAATATTCCTATAGAATTTCGAATGACCCGGCGGCTTATTATGAACTCCTAAAAAGAGTACAGACGCTTGGACACCAATAGGCGTTTTAGTCGAGTTTTTAATTCATTTATATTTTGTTATTAATACTTCAGTAAGAATTCTTAAGAGCTGTTCTAAAAGAACTGCCTACATTCAGATTTATTTATTCATAATTATTTAAATCATCGACTCAAGTGAAAAAAGAACATCCACCTGTCGCACACTTGTTAACTACATAATATATCTAAACAAAACTTGCGCTTTAAAGACATTTCTAGATTGCTGTTGTGTCATCTGTATGGTTTGTGCGGATGATTTCATAAGAAAGAAATAATGCTGTTTTAAAGCCATGTGAAGCTACTAAGCAAACCCTACGGAGGTAGTTTACAAAGTAATTATATTTACCTTAGAAGTGAAGGATAATAACTAACTAAGAGCTTCCTCCACCCACCTGAAAACATAATACAATTGGTTAAACAAGTTTCAAGTAAACTAATCATTATTCAGGCACACGCTGTAAAGTGCAAACACATATTTTCCCGTAACACATGTTGATGGTACGGCTATCGTATGCTCGATATCAACTGTTACTTTGGAAATAACAACTTCATGTTTGTATAACTTTTCCCGTAATTGTATGTCAACAATCGCAAGCAGTCTGATATCAATTTTGGGAAGTTAATAAACAAGAGCGACAGTCAGAGGGAGGGGGCAACGAGGCGGCAGTATTGGAAAGAAAGCAGACAAGAAGACAATAAACTCGCTGACGGGCTGAGTATCATTCGAATATCAGAAGTCTGCTGCGGGATATATTGAGCTGGAGGAATATTCGTCATAACTCCGATATAAACCGGGGAATTACGACAGTTCTCGAACATAGCTGAAATATTTTTCTGAATATCTTACTATACTGCAACTTTAAGTGGAAGGCTACAAGATTCGACAATGATCAAACTGTGTACTGTACTTCAATTTGTAGCGATATTGCTACATAACACGCAAATCAACAATAACAGGTGATGGGTTGTCTCGAATGTCCTGCGAACTTGAAAGTTACAAAAGGCATACTGGAAACCAGTTCTGATAGGTAACACCCGCATGAAGAGTACAAAATGTATGTCTATGTCACGAAAGTTATTTCATCCTTTGGGATGAAACTGGTGTTATTTTTAATCACGCCTGTGAATAATAATAACAAATAATTAGTATGGTCTTTCAAAATAACCTGCGAGTGTTCATTTTCTATTGAGTTTGATCCGCTGTCAACAGATAAAGACTCTGTTACAAAAATTCTGCTCTTAACAGTACCTAAATAATGGTTTTTTTAAAATTCTGGGACGTATTGGTAAATCTACGTAATGTGACACCTCAAAACATTCCAGTTCGTCCGACCGTCAACGAGTTATCGCTCCGAAGAAAAAAAAACTCCAATATATTAATAGATAGAAAATTATCAGCATCCAACATGCGAAAGATACGCAGATTACTAGAGTAGAATACTGTACGCAATACTGTACGCCAAGCCACTGCACTTCAACGAATAAGAACAAAGACATGACAATTACAGTACTTAAGATGCCTTCACGGCGGTAAAGTAAGTGTGACGGATTCCAGCGACTCGCTGACCGCCACCGTTGACCCACGTTTCCTCTCCAGGTCGCGGATTTCTCTTTGCAAACTTTTCCTACATCCTCGCTGCTAATCGTTGTGCGACTCTGAAGACCACTATTACCTTATGATAATAAAATATTGCTTCTACAATACATAGATAGAACTGTGGACCATCGACTATTGTTATACTATGCAATATTATAATCCTGACCTATTACAAAGAACCAGCTAAAGAGGCATATTAACACTGTATTCTTAAAAGAAAAATACAAACGATGACAAGTTCAAGCCTTTTAAATTTCACAGTGCGAGGTAAGGCGGTTTTAATTTGATTTCAAAATTAGTTCTGATCATTCTAAAAATCGCTTTTTTACACAATAAAAACTTACACAAAGTAAAACCAATCATTGTCCCCAAAGGAGGCTCCAGACTCAGCGTATGAATGAACCTAAACAACCTAATGGGTGTAAAACCAGTGGTGCGTATACATAAAAGACTGGAGGAAAAAATGAAAATTAGCAATTTTCTAATAAAAAACATCTGATACCCACATTTTCCCATAAGTGTGATTGCCTTATTCAGGCAACTGAACCTGTATAAGAAATAAATACCTTTTGAAGGGACCCAAATTGTTACTACATCGACGAAACCGACACTATATGTCTCTCTCTTTTAAGTTTACCAAATTACTAAATTGAACATTACGCAGTTGAGTTGTATCAATCACCCTAGATCTGCTCGGTCGGGTGCGCGGTGATCGCACGTTGATTACGCCGCGGCAGGTGGTCAGAGCACGCGGGCCGCGCCCGACGGAGTGTGACAACAGTGACGGCAATCATCTGATAACAGCGATAGCGAGGGGGATTAGCGCCCTGATAACGTCCAGTCCTGTTGCACCGCAGCTCGGCTGTACCGGAGTTTCAGTCGGAATGAAAAAATCGGTACAGTTTGGATGAAAAAAATCTTCTTGTGGCCGTGACGCGAATTGAGTGATGCTTCATTTGGAAATATGTTGTTTGTTTATGTCATTGACTCTATAACTGTAGAATTCATATATCTCTACATAAGTTTCATGTTATTGATAAACTCGCAAGTTTGCGTGCAAAACCATAAAACTCTCTGAGTTACATGAATAAGGTACACGTGGTAAATAAGAGAAAATTTCTTGGACTTACATGGTTCTCTTGTAAACGCATATAAAAACACATATTGTAATTATTAAAAATGTTTCTATAAAGTGGTAAACTAGAAATAACAGTTTTTCAATACCAAGATAAATTTTTGATGAGCAGATTGTAAATTGTATATTAATAAAAATTCTTTAATGTGTAAAGGTGCTGCTATACATACACGTCACGTCACGTCATTATTAAGGTGTTCATTATGGCTTGATACTTTTGTTAAAGTATAGTATATATATGTATATTTTACATTCAATATTTATTTTTTTCCTAATACTTTTTTATGACAATATTTTTATATTAAGTGAAAGTGATGTGACAAATTAAGAAGTCAAAAACTAATATCGAACTTTAAAGAACATTCACCAGTGTGAGATATTTTACATAACATTTTTACTGTAACTGGAATGATGCTCTATTGTAACAATCAAATTGTAAATAAATAAGGCTATAGTTATCGCAGTATGTTTCATTATTACTTTATTACGATTGTTATTTTTATCTCAATACAATTTAGAAATTACGACTTCTTAAATCACAAGAAAATTATAACATAACCATCTGAGTAGTCGAAAAAAGCCAATGTCCGTTTAAAAATACTTTTATTTCCTCCACATGAAAACCCGTGACCATTTAAAACAGAAGATAGTAGGTTAATGGTACTCCAACTTGTAAATCCAAGAGCTTCCTCTTTACAAAATGGAATTCACTTGACTTTATTTGCATGTTTTCGAGAGTTAACTCCCGTGTAAATATCGTTACCCAGAAGCGAGAGCAACCTCTAATTGAATTCACTCGGTAAGAGAGTTAAACAAATGAGTGTTTACTTGTTTTATTCGTGCCACTCGAGGTATAAAACATTACTTTCATCGACCGTTAATTGTTCTCCGGACTTATCCTTGTTGTTTGCAGATTTATCATCAATCATAATGAGGAGAATTAATTATTTTTAATCAAATCCATAGAAATTTAAGCTTCAAAAACATGGTCTTAAGAGTTTTTGTGAAATAACGAAAAATAAAATTCAACCTTGAACACAAATGCTACTGATAAACTATGCGGTATCCAATGACAATCTTGATTAATATATTAATTATGACTTATTATCAAACAAAAACAGTTGCACAATGCAAAACCGTTCTCACACGGGCAACGCGGCCTCGAAGCTTGCGTAACAACATAAATAATGTTTCATGAACTCTCCACTATCAACATCGCATCGCTCTCGGCGGTGTTACTGTGATTAATAGTTCCTTTGATGCGAGCTCCACGTCGCTTACTGTGAAGAGGAAGTGTCTGATAATTTGTTATCAATCGCAATTATAACTAATCAGTGTTGATTGTGGCCGAGGAAATCACATAATCCTCAGCAGATTTCCAATCACTACAAGTAGTGTAGAGTTATCTACTATTATGAACGCGCTTTGTACAGACACACACGTATAGTGTCTATTGACTAATATCTCCATGTCTTTAGAACTTAGAATTAATTACGTTAGCCTACATGCCTACACCAATAATTTATAACAGGAATAATGTCCGAGTCAAATAACTAGGCCCAAGTCGCCATTAAGCCACAAGCTTCTATTAACATTAGTCTTACGGGCGGACTGGGCCACGTCAATTGACTCGGCCTATATGACTCTTCAACTCCGGAGTCATGTTATGTCAGAAGGATGAGTAGCAAACGAAGGATCTTCATGTTGGGCAATCAAAAACACAAACCTTAATAGATGGTTTAAACGTACTTTATTTCTTACATAAATCAATCAACCTTTCCGGACAAAATAAATCTAAATTTCAATATCAAGTAGTTTGGAGAACTTAGTACGACTATAATAGACTAAGATAGTTAGGCTAGGCTTAGTTAAGCTTACAATAAAATTACAGTACTGTACATTAGTTACTTCCATAGAACTATAAACACGTTTATAGTTCTAAGGTTACTTCAAAACTTAAAAGAGAAACTAAAAGCGCCCATCTCTAGAGAAAAACTTTTATGTATCCCATTTTCATTACTAAATTCTAATAACAGTACAAAATTACAAAGAAAAACATTATTTTGAATGAGTTGAGTCGGTGAATCAACGGGCCCGCCCGACCTTGACCCTGACCGCGGGTGCAACACTCGCAGTTCCGGCGTGGAAACTCGCTGTTTTCCCGACTAACAGAAAGATTGGCCTCCCGCCTACACCCGGTGGTCGGCGACAATCGGTACAGTAACCGGTCGGATGGCGCCCGATGACGGCGATTACCGCGGGCCGTCGGCCGTGTCGGGAGCAGCCGCAGCGACCGACTGCAGCACGTGGCGTAATAATATCGATATACTGGTAGTCTCGATGTTTTGATTTCGATACATCGTTTGATTCGATATTTAAAATTTCAGTACATATGAAAGTGACACATCGATATATTTAAATACTTGGCATCTTTATGGACTGCAAAATAATTTCGTTATATCGGAAGTATCGACAATTTGGTTCCAATATATCGCAAAATTTGTAGGTATCGATATTTTGCTTCCGAAGTATTCCGATTTTATGAATTCCGATACATCTCAAAAACGAAAAGACGATATTTAAAATCAACTTGCCATCCCTGACTACAGCACGTAGTTCCGGAGTTCATGCAGTATAAAAGATTCTGAATTCTGGTTAGATTGTTGGATTTTTAAAGAATAATCGTCCAAGCACTACCTCCCTTGGAATATTGGAATATTGTGCCGCTTACATTCTGTAGGCACGGATTTGCAAGGATGGGAATAATTTGACGTGGTCTCTCAGCCTCACCCCTGAAAGAAGATAGAAATACCTAACAACCTCCGGGCTTCACCAGACACGACTCAACCTCTCGCCAGTCGATCTCTCAGGGCCCACTGGCAATGACCGCCACTTATGAACCCTCTACGTTTCAGTGAGAGTCTCACCTAGGACGGTTCGCCCTCCAGACCGGCATACCCTAGAGGCCGGCCAGGTAAGGGTTACTTTTCTTCCCATATATAGACACGCCCCTATGGAGATCAACTAACTACTCCCCAGGGATCGAATCTGACTGTGTGTCCAAGTTCCACCGGAACCAAAGTTCTATTATAGTCAAGGCTGAACCAAAGTATTAAGGAAGCTAATCGTCCAGAGTAGCCAAATGACAGCCCCGGACTTACCAGTAGATGCCAGTAGAATGACATCCTCTATTTTCTGTGTCCACTTTTACCTCTCTACTAGTACAATCCATTCAGAAAGTCATCCACGTAAGCGTTCAAATAATTGATTTTTATTTTTCTTTGATAAATAACCGATATTTCAAAAGAAACGCACGAGGACACCCTAAGGCCTACATGACTTCTCGCTGCAATATAGTCCAAGTCAAATGACATGGCCCAGGCCGTCCGTAAGCTCATGCCAAAATTAACATTAGTCTTATGGACGGACTGGGCCATGATATTTGACACGACCTATATATGCCTGGCTGAAGGGGTGGAGGCACTCCGTGAAGCTTGGGTGTTCACCTACAAAATCAGTCGAAGAGCCGGTCTACCTGTCTTTTGCGAAAACTCGGGGACTCTTCTATCTTGATGGTTTGGTCAGAAAATTGCATTGCTTAGGTATCACCATCACACATATTCAACATTATGAGCAATAATTTAATCGACAAAATTCATTTCTAGAGATTTTGCTTAAATTTACAACGAATTGCAATTTAGTTATTTTATGTTCACAAAATGGCAATTAAATATTTGAAAATGCAACACTTTCACGGCGTAAACTTAAATAATAAAAGAAAATAATACAGCGTAAAGTTTTTTTGTTTGTTTTTTTGGGGGGGGATGTCAATACTCCGAGAAAGGCTTGAGGACGTCGCGATATTTTCTTGGCGGCCTCGGCAAGCAATAAAGGTGTGGCATGAAGCGAATGTCAATACAGTGTGAGGCGAAGCAATATAAACATCAACCGCTTCAGGCTGCAAGAGACCATTACGTATTGGCCACAACATTGTGAGCCCACTTGAAGTTTGGAGTTTGGAATTAATGATTCAAAAATATTAAGAACAGTGAGCTCATTTTTTTAATAACATGGTAAATATTTAACGTACGCTACGTAAGAAATTAAACTATAAAAAAACACTATCATCCATGGGAGTGATTCCCTGTACTGGTGTGCAACGAAACTGCGTTAAAATGTATATCTATCAAAAGTAGATTTTTTCATACACGACTGAACTTTTTTAGACAAACCACTTTAGAAACAAATTTTATTCTTTACCTTCTACGTAAGTCTATACACCTTCAATTAGGACACCTTATTTTACTATAAGGACTGTCGAAATAATCGCGGATGTAACTAAGTAATTTGCGGCTGCCTACAACCGCACTGATTTTAAGTTTAGAAAGATAAATTTTCCCTAAAACATTTTTAGCATTGTAGAGCATTAAAAAACTTTACTTAATGTTTAGGGCAATCCAGATATAATACCTTAGAGTAAGTAAACCTTCACTGCTGATAACACAATTCAGACCAAAAATGTATATAGAAAAAATGGTTTAATACAACAAAAATACGATAGGAATTTCCGACCGACTCGATGTTGAGGGTAAAGGTGTCAATATTGTGACGTGGAAGCAATATAATCTCAATAACCGACGTTGATCACACCTGTATGACGTCAGCGGCTTTACCGCCACTTTACTCGGCCGTGTAACGTTCACCAATTTATTGCAGAAACCAATGTGACACGAAAACGGTCTATGAAAAATACCGCTTCAAGTCATTATTTAAAAAGGCAAATGAATATGTTTTTTTCTGCTAAAATTTCAACTTCGAACTAGAATATACATTCTTTTAAAAGTTTTAAGTACCTTATACCATTACCAATATTTAAAGAAGTGTACAATTAAAATTTCCCGATAGTGAAAAATTATAATTTGAAATTCAACTAAAAACGTACAAATAATAAGCAAAGACTAAAGTCAGTCGACCCTCGTGCAGAGTACAGGACGAATCAAATAAATTGGCCCACTCCGCCCCAATACAAAACCCAACATTGACCTTAGGGCGGACTGGGCCACGTCGTTTGACTTGACTGTAACTGACTGGCCTTGAATGTCTGCGTGCGTGGCCGGGCCCTGTTAATAGTTTCAAATCATAAATAATTCCATACACGCAAGCACAATTTCATCATCTTCATTTGAAGTGAACTTTTACTTTTAAAAAAAATTCCATATTACTGCATTTGAATGTTTAGGCTCTGAATTGTTCTTATATTAATAAATAAATATAAAAAAAATTAAAACAGTGTGCACTTTTTCAGGATAAATAATTTTTTAGAGACTACTGAACTCTTTCTTGCCCACAGGCTTATTATGCTCATAAGGCGAGGGGGATAATTTCGGTGCTATTAATTTAACTTTTTGAAATTGTAGCAACACAGCATACCAAAGGAAATAAATTAATTTTATTTCATTAAAGAAAAACATTTTATATTCCGATATTTAGTGGAATAGACTACATATTACAGCTAGGAAATGGCAGAAAAAGATTTCAAAATCAAATCACAAATTGTTTATTTCGTTTAATCTAGTACAAGAAACATTTTTACAATCATAACTTTTCATATTTGCTATACAAAATATAAACAAAAACTAATACTAAAACTAATAAAGTCTTGAGAGTGAAATAAGTGTGTGAGGAAAATCTGATCGTATTGAAATAAATAATTTAGATGGAAGGTGCTGAATACTAGAGCGAATAAGCTCGAAAAAAGTCAAATTTATGAACCACTTCTTAACATAACCATAAACGTGCTGCCGGAAGACTTAAAGTACTTGCAACTTTTTTCCTTAAGAGGCCCAACAATGAGGTACGTCGTAATATCGTAAATCGTAACAGAAATACGAAGTTATCACACGCCTCCTTGTCCAAACTGTCCAAACTCCCAGATGTGGAAACACGGTACAATAGAGTCGGAAGGAAACGCATTGTAGTCGGTTGTCTGTTTTTGTTCGCTTATCACAAGTCGCTCGGTCCCGCACTGAACATTACATTTACATTTCATACTCAAGTGTATAAGTTTAGTTCCTCTCTTACTGCTGATATGATATAATTTCCATGTTTAACCTTTGATGGAAAACATTTCATAAACTGTTTAAAAAGTTAAGTCCTTTCTAACTTCTGATATAATACGCTTACCATATTTATTTCACCACTTTAAAGAATGTTGTGTTACAATCTTCGGCACTGTTGGAATCCGTCGACGGCGTCACTGCCTCACTTCAACGAGGACCTGTAGGTTTCACCGTCTATGTAGTACTGAAAATGGATGGTAAACCTAGGTCCACGTTAAAGTGAGACGGTGACGCCGTCGACGGATTCCAACTATGCAGAAATTTATTCAATAAAACATTAAATAGTATATTTCGCAACTAGGACCGAAAATGAGTGTTTTCAGGCTCGAGAGATGATACAACTTCTCAGAAACAGCTAAAAAATCACATTACAGCAACAATCCTGTCTTTGGGACCCTTAGGTCTTTCGGCCCTTGGTCCGAAAGTTTTCGGCTCTCTAGCAGAAAAGAGTGGGTTTCGACAACCAAAAAGGTGAAAAACAGGTGATAAACGTCGTAGTGAGGTGAAAACATATTGCTCAAGACGACCACATGTGTAAGCTTCTTAAATGCAGAACTAAGATGTTAAAGCCCACCATTAGAGGAACGTTAACTAAAATAAAATAGAGCAAATAGAGAGTTAAATAGAGCAAATGATAACGGACGGTTGGGTTATACGTCAATGCCCTTTATTTGCAATTCTCTCCTTACATAACTCCCTCATTATTAAGGAAACCTTTATTTATAAACTGTAATTACGTATTTTAGTCAACTATAGATTTTTTCTGCAAAATTTAAAACTAAAAAGAAAGATTAAACAAATATTACACATAATAAAATGAGTCAACAATTAAGTAAAATTAGAAAAATATGGCAAGAACAATATGATATCAAGTTCATTAACGAGCCACTGGAGGGGGAGAGGTGGGTCTCAGGTCAAAGGCTGAGCCCGAGTTTAATCAGACTAAAGTGGTAATTAAAGTTCAAGGACGAGGTCTAGAGTTAACAGTCGAGTGCCTTTCGTATTGTTACATTTGTTTTTTTATTATTATTTCCCTCTCCACTGAAACTCTTCAACCAATCCTCTTCTTCACTTACTTTTTGATGAACTGCTTATTATTACAGAGTTAACAGCGAATTTTGAAGTTCTTCAAACTTTCTACACGGGGTAAACACAGCCACTCACATATAAGTTTACAATGGAAACATTAATCACAAAGCTGTTGCGTTTAATGAGCGAGTTATCAACGAATTGTTTTACATCCGGGTCATTACTGATAACGTTATCGAGCCGTCGCATGGCTTATAGAACCAAACTAATTAGGTGTAAAAAGTTATGATTATTTTAATTTGAGCTTTGCATTAATTGTTAAAGTGGCATAAAATGTAGATTAGAGTCCAGAATGAATTTTAAAGAAAAGCTAGACATATAACATGTTATTATAAAGCCCCTCGGTGAGTTAATAGCGTTGAAAATAAGAACATATTGAAAACCCTTTTCATTATTGATTATGGTATTAGGGCGATCACCAAAGAACTAAAACTTATAAGTTTTCTTAATGAGACCCCTCCCGTTTAACAGATGCATAACGTAATACTAAAAAAATGATACTGCAGAACCACTAAGTCTGGCACTCGTGCTGTGTGAAATTCGTTGCTCTGATCACTAAACTGTAAAACTACACGAGGAAAACAAAACAAAAAATCTTTGACATCATAATGGACGGTTGGTCATTAAAGATATCAGTAATTACTAACATACAAGAAATTCTTTTGAAAAAAATCCCGCTAAACCGATGTTTTTAAGAACATAAACTGTCGTCTTTCGTACTCAAAAGGTAACACTTAATGCCAACAACGTCAGCTCCGATCGTCACAGCGTGTTGTGAGTGAGTGGTCTGCGATCCTCGGAAGGACCGCGGGGACTCGCGGAACACGTGAATCATCGGTGAGCAATCACAGGCTGCGAACCTGCCGCTAGCGGGCTGTGACCGACCGGCCCCGTTAACTCGATAAAGCGGTAGGCAGATTATTACAGGCCTGTCTCCCGGCCAGAGTCCGCTATACCACACGAAGATACTTTTA
Organism: Flexamia atlantica; assembly: GCA_035578135.1. Classification (NCBI taxonomy): domain Eukaryota; kingdom Metazoa; phylum Arthropoda; class Insecta; order Hemiptera; family Cicadellidae; genus Flexamia; species Flexamia atlantica. The sequence goes on along the minus strand of JAQJVK010000008.1, from coordinate 29,121,839 downwards.
AGAAGTTTTTTATTTCCTTTTTAGAAAAGGTTGATTGATGGCTTCTCTTAAAAGTTGCATTTGCCCCGTCTATGTGGACAATTGATCTGTGCGTGGTACGTCATCGAGCAAAGCAAGGAGAAAACCGATCAGTATAAGAATTAAGAGTATAGCTAGTTTGCTGATAGCGCCTGGACTCGAATTCAAGATATCGCTACCGTGCCTCCGAAATCCGTCACACTACCGACTGCGCCATTCACAGATTATTATGGAATTTTTATCGCTGTAATCAACGCATAGGCGAGTAACGCCAGCTTAACTCACAAAATTTAAAAAGACGATGGATTTTTCGTCTCCAATAACTTACTGCTGTTACTTCCCTTGCCCAACTTGACAAACAAGAGGTTTGAATGGAGCAAATTCCTTGAAATACCCAGCAATTTGCGAAATTTTATCAATTTATTGATCAATTTTAATGCATTCGAATTGTCAACACTAATTTTATCAATTCTATACCATATTATTAACCCACAACTGTATATGCATTCATTCTGAGAACGTCCACAGTAGGGTCAATGACAGGGCAGCAGTAAGGCTGATTGTTAAGCGGCTGAGGTTAGCGTTACGCTACGTCACGCCCCGCCGCGTCACGTCACCCCCCTCGCACTGTTTGTAGCGTTACGTAACACTGATTGCTACATTAACATAATTACGATACCAAAAAAGAAATATCTTGATAGTAAAACTCAGTTTTAAAATAAAATATTACGCAATGTTTTTGTAACACTCAGACTCACTTCATCACCGACCTTGTTAAGATTAATTACAGCACTCCATAAACAGGTAAGAAACTAAATAGAAACCTAGAATGCCGAGCACTAATTAGGTCATCAAACCTAATGACACAAGTAATTTTTACACTGAACGATGAAAACCCAAATATGCTGTACAATGCTACAAGTAAGTCGCTAAGTTTAAAAATGAAACATTGTGGAAATAAAGTTAATGATTAACATAAACGACTATGAATAAATCAGTCCAGTAAAATTGCGTGTAATCTACTGTTTCCACTTAGATGCAGAAAAAACCTTAATAACACCAATGTTTTCTAATGGTCCCTTGGTAATATTTCTGAGGAACATAAAAAAACCTTGGGAAAAACAGGACTTATCATTACTCATAAACAAACGTAAACCAAGTTCATCACCACGCCGAGAGCTTGCGATGGAACGCGTCTGCCGTGATCGCTAAGCCAGAACTGGTAACGCCCTCGAACCCCCGCCCAGAAGCACGCAACCATAACTACACATTACTCCACCGTGAAAGCCTTGATGACATGAATAACTCTAAATGTCAACATAACTCATTTATCCATTATCCCGGTGTAACATTACTTACTGCCAGACATGTATTTTGCATAACGCTTGAGAGTAGATAAAACTCCGATCTTTCCTGGTTTTTCACTTTGGCCTTCCTTGACTATGAGTGATGCAGTATCGTAATCCTATCACCTCAATTGTATCGATCACAATTTTATAAAAATAAAATACCACTTCTCACTTAATTCGCCCTGCAATCATTTTCCACATTTACTGAATTCCTAAACACCTTTATATTTTACCCTTGGTGTAGGTGATGGCGTTAAAAAACACATACTCATTAAAAAAATCTAAATCTGAAACTTATAAGTACGGCTGGCCACAACAGGCTAAAACACCAAGAGATCCTCTCCAAGAAATTCATTCACACTATAGAGTGTTCTATGTAGGTGGTCTCAAAAGAAAACAACTGAAACATTGTCAAACATACATATGCACCCATTATGTCTCATCAATCGCTAAATTTGAGCATAATACTGTATTAAAAAATCATATTTAAAAACATCAATTCGGTCGATTTGGTTGACGAGAAACTAACAGTGACCTTTTAATGTGAATGTAAACAAGAGTGCGGGCGAAACCACCCACTCGTCGTCAGTTTGTGTAGGCAGGCGGCGTTACTGCAAATTTATCACAGTAACGGTTACGCTTACTACGTCCCTTCCAAATGTTCTGTGCAAACCCGAAGTTATGTACAATAACATCAATCAGTGTTATCCCCGTATGAACAGGTTATAGTTTGCCCTTAAAAACTATTCAACCACTATTTAACTTAAAAGATAAGATAATTTTCAAACATTTATTTCAACCAAACTATTTCATATTTTTAGACTTTCACTCCTACGTATACAAGCACTTCCCGGCTTTCCGGGCATTATTCGGAATGTACGCGCATCTCTAGGGATGACGCCTCTCGGGCCAGAGGCTCACAAGTAGCCGTGAGTCACACATGACTCACAGGGGCGCTCCTCCACCTGAGCCTCTGGCGTCGACTTCGCTATCTGACCGAAGACTCAAAATTATGCGAACCCATGAGTTCAGGTGGTAATCTTCGGGAAAAACACCGGCTGCTTTACATGTTCTCAACGTGATTTGCAAAAGCCGATGACAACGCGTGCTTCATCTCAAAAGTTTCCAATAAGAATAACAGTGTAGAATAGAATAAGCTGTATTCTATTTCACTTAATGGGGAAATCTTATTCTTGAAGCAGTCGCAGAAACCTTCAATAACTAAGCAAAAATACAATTATTTTTACTGCAAAATCCATTACAAGCATATTAATTTACAAACCGCAATTAAGACTTAACTGACGTTTAACTTCTACCAACAGTTTCTATCTTAGGTAAAACTACGGTTGTTCCCGTTATTACCTCGGATGTTATGACCAGCGAGAACATTTATGACTGGTGGAAATCATTTGACCTTTTAAGAACTTGACCTTTTAAGAACATCCTTATAACCACCCAAGCCTACATACAGAGGAAACTCTTAACCTACAAGCGTACTTTTACAACTGTAGCACTAGTTGAACGTGTCTTGCTTGTTATAAACCACTGAAAAAATTATGTGTCTTACTTAAGGTGACCAGACGTCCCGTTTTGAACGGGACAGTCCCTTTTTTAGCGACGTGTCCCGTTGTCCCGAAGAACTCTCTCGGGACGCCCATTTGTCCCGTTTTGGCGGTATTGGTAAGAAAAATACTTAAAAAATACGCTTTAATATTAAAAAACTCTGAAAGAATTTTTTCCGGTTCTTTTGTAGCTTCCTAGTAACTTAAACTGATTAATACAGATGAACTGGAGTCTAGCAAATATTTTCAATCTGAAAAAGTCTAAAAACCACCAAAATGCTCTTAATTTTTCAAAATTTTCCGGGGGGAACCCCGGGATCCCCTCTCTTTGTGGAGGGTATGGAAATACTTTTAATGTAAAACCTCTTATGTAAATGTTTTGGTTCCTTTGCAGTTTCCTAACGTACAATTAATGGTACAGATGAACTGGTGTCTAGCATATATTTTCAATCTAAAAGTGTATAAAAACGCACCAAAATGCTCCTAATTTTTCAAAATTTTCCGGGGGGGGGGCCTCGACCCCCTCTCTTTGTGGGGGTATGGAAATACGTTTTAATGTACAAAACGCTTTAGTTAATTTTTTCGGTTCTTTTGTAGTTTCCTGGTAACTTAAAATTAATGGTAAAGATGAACTGGGGTCTAACACATATTTTAAATCTGAAATAGTCTAAAAACGCACCAAAATGCTCCTAATTTTTCTAAAATTTCCGGGGGAGAGCCCCCGGACCCCCCTCTCTTTCTGGGGGTATTCCATACCCCCCCACCCCCCGGAGGTCGGCGTCCCGTTTTGGCTTTTCCAAAATCTGGTCACTTTAGTCTTAATTGTTAAAAACCATTGACAAAATTAACAAACATAGTATCTGAAAAATAAAGCAAATAGGTCTACACCAAAATGTTATTGTTATTTTACAATGTGCCCATACACGGACATAAAAAACAGAGAGGATCGATGAGGACGCCATAGCGCCGCGTCGGTTCGATGAATTGGTCGAACGTGCGGCGGGTACGGCCCCCATAAGCGACGAGGCACCTGTCCCGCGGACATGTATGGTAGGACGGTACCGGCCACCTGGACCGACACCGCCGGCCAGCGCACCTGCCGCGGACCACACGCGCCGAGTGCAGTCCGAGTCGTCTGGCGTGGCCTGGGTTGTCCGAGAGCCCAATGCTACAAATTGACATTCGTCTGATGGGTGGACTGAGCCACGCCACTTGACTCCATCTATACACCGTCAGCATTATAAAAATAAATTATATGGTACAAGTCTGTGTCAAATGACAAATATAGGCCGAGCCGACCGTACGCAGATTGCTAACTCTTACATTGGTCATGTGTGGATCGGGTCACGCCATTTGACTCGACTTATACACTAAAGGCCTCCGAGTAGAGGGTTAGCAGAATCAACTTTCCAGAGGCAACGATGTTAACAATGACCAAAATAATATAACTCCTGATCTTAATTTCGAGGTTAAAAAAGGTTTTTTTAAATTTATCTCTGCTCAGCGACATTGTCTTTATTTTTAAGTTGGTAAAATAAACGATTGGTGGTTTCGTGTTCTAACTTAAAATTTAATATACCTAGGATATATTAAAAATCAAAGATAAATAAACATACAGTATACATCGTTAATAAACCGACGATAGACAATTTACGATCGGCTTCCGTCTTACATAAATTTAAAAACAAGCGAACAATAAATAAAAACTCCCGCATCTAGATAAAAATACTGAGAAACAAAGAGGTAAAATAGTTTTAATTTTAATAATAACAATCTCTATATAAAAACTCTAGAGCAATTCTTATTCAACGTTATCCACCGCATCGACCGCAGGAAACAAGCCTCCCCATAAAAACAAATCACATGTATGAAAACTCGAGTTGACTGACACAGTGAAAAATGGAACGCACGTTTTATTTTAATTGCGTATGCAAAATAAGGGCGTGAGAGACCACACTTTCCACACCGATGCGCTCAACGATTCGGTCGCTGAGCCACAAACAGCGTTAGCATCAGTGGTGAGGAATAAACAGAAACACGAGCCAGAATGTCTGAACACAACAAGTAGTGACGGTTTCGACTTTTCTGCTACCGCTCCGCCAGATTCTTTAGCGTTTATTGTCCTCCTCCCAAACTGCTTCTCTATAACGAACAATCGTAGTATTTTGTCATATGTAATATTTAACTCAACTCTCAATATCTTATAAGTATAAAAGAGGATGTTGGTATATATATATATCTATAAGTATAAAAGAGGATGTTGGTATATATATATATATATTTAGTTGGCAGGGATAAACACAAAAACAGCTGGACCAATGGCCACGAAACATGGTACATACATGTAGAATTTCATGGAGTAGGTTTATACACCTTCAATTTCGTGATAGCTTTCAGGGCTTAGCCCTGGGACCGTCTTAAAGGTACCCATGTCAGGGATTTTGAAATAATTTGAGTTAGATTTATTTACTAACAAAACATATGAAAGTAAAATTTAAAACAGGTGATGTAAATTAATGGTATTTCTTTCTGCTATTCAACTGTATTTTTGTTAAATTGAAGATTTGTTACTTGGTGCCAGGTGGTCAATGAATTAGACTTTTGCATTTTTTCAAAGTGCAATACACTATATAAAATGCTGATAATATGTAGTATAACATAAAATAAATAACTGATTACTGAAGGACTCCAGTGATCACTGATCACTTATACTTGAAGGACTTTTTTATGACAACTAACTGCTATTTAAAGAGGAAGAGTGTGCTACTGTAAAGAATTAATTTTACCTACAACACTTTAAAAAAATTGCCGGGACGGCTCATTCAAACGTTTTGCTCATAATAGAGTCTAAAAACGTAAGACAGCACTTTTTAATAATTGCTGGAGTGGCATTGTAATTTTTTGTTCAAGGTAGACCCTAAAACCTTAAGAAAATGATCTTTTACAGTGAATAAAATTTCAAGCTAACTTCTTTGATTCCTCTAACACGTATGCCTTCATGAAGGAAATAAATAGGATTTCTAATACGCAGGTCTGCTGCGACGGGGGTGCATAATAAAGTTTTAATTAAGGGTAACATATGCGAGCAGATTCAAAGTGCCGTCGAAAAAGCCAAGGGTGCCGTTCCTTATATTGTGCCCCATGATCATCATCAGGGCAAGCTCAGGTACCGTGGAAACGACCATTAAATGCTTCTCGGCGTTCGTCTCTGTAAATTGGCCTCTTGAATGTGTGAGCGTAATCCTCTTCTTTTTTATGTACAGGCAGTTTATGCAGGAATATAATACCCCCGTCGTAGCAGACCTTCGTACTAAGAGCGAATTTCTAAAAACTTTTGCTTTATGGAAGTACATATTTGATATGTTCAAAGAAGTAGATACATTACATACATTAGATTTTACAATAAGAAAAATAAATGGGAAAGCAAAACTATATAATTCATGGGTGATGGTGTATGTACAATTTTAATCGTGAGCGAAGCCACGGGTTCTTCTAGTATATATATATATATATATTTATTTATTTGGCAGGGATAACCACAAAAACCGCTGGACCGATGGCCACGAAACTTGGTACATACATGTAGAATTTCATGGAGTAGGTTTATACACCTTCAATTTCGTGATAACTTTCAGGGCTTAGCCCTGGGACCGTCTTAAAGGTACCCATGTCAGGGATTTTGAAATAATTTGAGTTAGATTTGTTTACTAACAAAACATATGAAAGTAAAATTTAAAACAGGTGATGTAAATTATAATGGTATTTCTTTCTGCTATTTAACTGTATTTTTGTTAAAATGAAGATTTGTTACTTGGTGCCAGGTGGTCAATGAATTAGACTTTTGCATTTTTTCAAAGTGCAATACACTATATAAAATGCTGATAATATGTAGTATAACATAAAATAAATAACTGATTACTGAAGGACTCCAGTGATCACTGATCACTTATACTTGAAGGACTTTTTTTATGACAACTAACTGCTATTTAAAGAGGAAGAGTGTGCTACTGTAAAGAATTAATTTTACCTACAACACTTTAAAAAAATTGCCGGGACGGCTCATTCAAACGTTTTGCTCAATATAGAGTCTAAAAACGTAAGACAGCACTTTTTAATAATTGCTGGAGTGGCATTGTAATTTTTTGTTCAAGGTAGACCCTAAAACCTTAAGAAAATGATCTTTTACAGTGAATAAAATTTCAAGCTAACTTCTTTGATTCCTCTAACACGTATGCCTTCATGAAGGAAATAAATAGGATTTCTAATAAGCAGGTCTGCTGCGACGGGGGTGCATAATAAAGTTTTAATTAAGGGTAACATATGCGAGCAGATTCAAAGTGCCGTCGAAAAAGCCAAGGGTGCCGTTCCTTATATTGTGCCCCATGATCATCATCAGGGCAAGCTCAGGTACCGTGGAAACGACCATTAAATGCTTCTCGGCGTTCGTCTCTGTAAATTGGCCTCTTGAGTGTGTGAGCGCAATCCTCTTCACCTGATAGCACGATCGACTGGACAGCCGACACAAGCAAAACGCACTTGCAAGAGGAAGGACCACCGATATTGGGCATGAGCCTACCCAGGGCAGCAACACCATTTGGGGCTTTGTCGGTGGGGCGTTGGATATGGTCACATTTTTTTATGTACAGGCAGTTTATGCAGGAATATAATACCCCCGTCGTAGCAGACCTTCGTACTAAGAGCGAATTTCTAAAAACTTTTGCTTTATGGAAGTACATTTGATATGTTCAAAGAAGTAGATACATTACATACATTAGATTTTACAATAAGAAAAATAAATGGGAAAGCAAGACTATATAATTCATGGGTGATAGTGTATGTATAATTTTAATCGTGAGCGAAGCCACGGGTTCTTCTAGTTACATTATATTAGTAGTTCATTAACCACTAACCTGGTGATTTTATCAGAGAAATGGAGGGCTAACAAAGAGTATAAACACTACACTGCAATGAATCGCAGGAATTAATAATAAAACGAGTAAAATAATCGTTTAAATTCATTTTTTTATAGTGCGGGCTTGTAGATTGCACTCGGCGTGAAAATCTTGCAATTATGTGTCACCATGCGATGTTTACATTTGAAAACAATTATTACGTGCAATACAACGTTGTAAATAAAATTTACATCGATGGTACAATACGGCGGATCCAAGATGGCGGCGATTTTTATCTAAGTGAAGTTTTTGCCAGACGTTAATTATCAACAGTGGTATAGCATCAGATTGATTTATGCTTCGCCAATGGCATTAATTTTAAATCTTTCATGCTTTTGACTCCATCTTGGACGCCATCTTGAAAATTAGGCACTTCCGGTGGTCATACTTAGGTAACTGTATAGAATGTTGTTCAATATGTAAAATATGACAAAAACGCAGAAGTCACCTTTAAAGAAATTATTCTAGCACATGATCAAATCTTTCCACGAGACCCTGTTTCTATTAGGGCTCGAGCATAAGGTTATGATTTTTTAGGGTAAGAGGAGGTGATGAAAAATGACAATAGTGTGTTTTTTCACGACTACGCATATTGTTAAGCATGTAAAATAAACCTTAACACGCAAATCGAGCCAGAGTCGATTCTTACACACCACCCCGCACTATTAATCGATTCATAAAATAATCGAATATAAATGAACCGATTCCTTTTCTTGAATCGATTGTTGCATCAATAACAACAGGCACGGGCGAGGAGGCGTGCCGTCTAAATTTAACCGGGAATCGCCTACGTCATCGTTGTAGCGGCTGCGGACATTCAAGGCTACCGATAGACCGATACGGACTTCGATACTGACAGACCGATATAAACTTGCACGCGAGGCTTGAAAATGCGATTCGATCTGGAAAACAATTTAGAAAATTCAACTGGACGGCAATCAACAAGCAACAGCAGAAACAAGGTAATTTCAAATTACGAATGACTAAGTGACAACTAGACTGAAATCGAAGCGCAACAGACGACACTGAATTCACTTAAAAGTCAGCTAGCCGGAGTCTTAATAGATTAATTTAATATATGCAGTGACCTAACTCTGGGTGAATATAAGTACAAAGGACTTCTGAAAATGAGTTTATAGGACATATTATACAATGAGTAAAACATCAAGGCACACCACCTATGAGTTACAAGTCGATGGTGCAAAATAAAGTAAATAAACAAACTATAATTGTACATAGATGACAATTGAAAATGCTATAGCGAACTGAGCGTCATTAATGGGAGTATTGAACAATTTTCCGGTCCAAATTCTCCAAACAATACAACTAGCAGTACCATTACACAACGAATGTTAAAATAACTTACACTTAACTAAATTGACACCAAATAAGTTCCACGTTTTACTCAACACAATACAGATGAATTTTGAAATTTTATAAAATTCCCTTAATTTTTGACGTTTAGTTACACAATTGAAAAGGTTAGCTGCTAGGAAATAACCTTAAAATAGGGGTTTAGACCTACATACCAAACAACAAACAGACTTACCTATTCAATTTAAACAGAAAAACAAATTAAATTTGTATTTTCACAATTGTTTGTTATAAAATGTATTTTTTATTAGATTTATCGATTTTTACACTTGATAACAAAACCACGAGCACAACAAAGAGTTAATTGAAGAAACGTAATAAATTGGAGGTCGTAAATAGAATCGGAACCCAGGCATGACTCCAAAGCCGAGAATAACAAGCGAGCGTTTCTGCGAGGTAATTGTGGCCGATCTGAGACAATCGGAGTCGCTCACGGCGCGCGCCGAGGAGTCTTTCACGGGGTTTGGGGCTTGGGTCTTTCATACCACGGTCATGGCCCGAGGAAGTCTTTTACGGGATTTGGGACTTGAGCTACACGCAATGAGTATAAACTTTAGAGTAAGAGTAAGCCTCTTCACGAAATTTCTTTAGTTTGTACATGACATCATGGAGAATAGAATAATGAGAACCAACAAGAGAAAAAAAGTTTGTTGATTAGGCGCCACTGTATGCACATGGAAACAAGTAGTTAATTAAGGGTACGTTCATACCGGAGCCGGGAGGCAAGCCTGGTGGGTAGCCGGGAGGGAAGCTTTGACCCAGGCTCTGACCCTGGCTCTGAGCATTGCTCTGAGCGAGTGTATCACCTGATGTTTGATTCAATAAACGAAATGTCAAATTAAATTACAAATGTCAAATGTAAATATGATTGTTTACTTTTAGTTTGGTTATGAAAAGTGTTTTTATAATGTTACAGGTACTTCATTTAGAACTTTAACTCATTCATTTTTAACTTAGTATATGTTTTTAATTGTTTTTATTTATTAGTTTGACAACTTAAATGAAGTTAAATAAAGAATATAACTTAAAAGAAGAATATTACTTTCATTTCAAATGACTGAGATTAAACGTTAACTACTTAACCAAGAAATACACTGAGATCGCCGAGTGAACTAATAAAAGTGGTGGATGAATGGACGAAACTTGGTGAATTTTAAATTCTATGTAGAAATTTCAAAGAGTATTCTGATGTTTGGCTAAGTGAAGTTTTTGGTGATGATTATTGTTTTAGTGCGTGAATTTATTCAGGCTTAAACTGCTTGAACATAATACTAAAATTTATTTCAAAAAAAGTTTTATTTTTCAGAAAATTTATTGTAAATGGTTTTCAAGTTATAGTTATACTATAAAGTAAATTTGTCCTTTTATTTTCCATGGAAGAATATTTATTTTACCAAACTACCAGTATTCTAAAAAGAAGAATTTTTATTTTACTATATTTTGAAATTACGACGTACAAAATAGTGTTTGGGCTATTAGGTTATAGGCTATAGTTTTACATAGACGACAAGTTATCTTCCGCAGCGGGAAGTTAATCAATGCACTCAATTTAATCTCAATTTAGTGTAACATAAATGTGAGCAGTGTTAACACTCGCATGAAGTTGTACTAAATTTCACTTTAAACATTGTTTTACAACAATGAATTCCTAGAACGTGACGTGAATCTCGCTGGCGTGGTCTGGAATGGTCGAAAAAGCATAACGGAATAATTAGGTGAACTAGCCTGAACTAGGTCGAAACTTGCGTAAAATGCCGCGCTGCAACGACGCATCCTCTAATCTAAGGAAATATCCTTTAATTACGAATGAAACATTTCATTATGTTAGAATTATGAACGGTAGGTAGTCCTTGGATCTTAAAGGTACAATACGCTCAACACTCTTATCTTCTTATTCTCCGTCTACGTGATCAATGAATACAGTGTATTCATTGACGCAGGGGAGTACCCAGGGGGGATGGATATCGGGATATATCCCTCCCGAAATTTTTGGAGATTTTGGGAAATTTTTGGGAAGATTAATATCGTGTTCATAATGAAGGTGGTGGTATCACTAAACCGAGAACACTACACATTAATTACTTACTAAACTTTTATAAAAGTTTTATATAGTTAAATTCTATTATATCTTAAAGATAATTAATTCGGGGGAGTATATATATATGGATAAAGGTATTTTTACCTATTGCTGTTATCGTGAGTATTTAGCGGAAGTAGGCCTATACTAAGAACATAAGGCAAGCTCCTTGATGACAAACTCCTGATGACAACAGTGGCCATTAATGGTGTCCGCGATATTGCTACCATATCGCCATTGTCGTCATATGTGGCAAAAGACTCATCATATTACGTGAAATATTCATGGTAAAAAAATCACGATGTTAAAAGGCGGCATACGAATACTGTCGTCTTCTCACAACCGTGTACTTTACATTATTCGTCTGTAGGGCGATCTCGTAGCAGCATCGCGGCAGACGAAAATCGTCTGCCTACGTTGCGTGAGGACCAGGTCTCGCCGTCAAATCTAGGCATATTTGTGATAAGTCTATAAGATTTCGGAGATCAAACGTTTTCCGGTGGTCTCCACTATTCGACGAATCACTATTATGTTATTATTATCAGCCTTCGATGCTCGCGTGTACATCATAGCTTTATGGTTGCGTTCTGAGCCTTGAAGAAAAACTACAGAAGTGAGACAACCTGTATTTTCAAATTCTATTCCCCCCGGAGTATCTCCCCCCCCCCGAAAATAAATCCTGCGTACGCCACTGCAATGACGTGATGTTATTTTAGGGGTAGAACATCTAATATTATGCCTCGTTCTATAAGAGGAGGCAAGAGAAGTTTAAGTTTTGTGCAGCCCAAACTGACAACAGTGGGGTCCATAATAGGCGAAAAAGATTTTTTTATTATCCTGTTCGTAATTATATCATCGTATAGAATTTTAATTTTTTTATCTATTTAAAAGTTTTACAATAAATATTATTTTATAATGTGGCCTTTTTAATTCATCCCTTATATTTATTACTTTGCATGAAACTAAAACGTCGTGTGCTAAAATTAACTTACTTACTGAAATAAACTACGTTTATATAACAACATATTGTTCCCAATATTTGTCCTCTATGCACGTTTTCCTCCACATCTACAATTTTCATCTGATTTTACAACAATAGGCTTTGTTTACAAATAACCATCCAGGATTACTCCCTTGCTCTGACCCTGGCTCAGAGCTTGTGTCCCATGTAGAACCGCTTCTGATTGGCTGGTGTGAACCGGCGATGGAGCGATGGAGCGAGTGTGCTTACCTCCCGGCTCCGGTATGAACGTACCCTAAGACGTGATCACCCAAGGTTAACGCCGCTCTTATGGAATCCGTTAATCCCTACCTGAATGTCTACGGTCAAAACAAATGAAACAAAACTTCGAGTTCGTTCATTCCTTTTTATTCAAACTTTATTGAAGCATTTAAAGTATCCATCTGTATTTGAATTTGAGAAACAAACCATTGGATTTTTTAACATAGTTAAAGGTTAATGTTTTTTTAATGTCAGAGAGGGATTTTTTTAGGCCAATATATGACTTGAAAACACACACGGAAATTGATTGCGTCACGCGAATTTAGTCCAAAGCATTAATAGTTTAAATTAATATAGTTAGAAATATATAACTAAGATTTTAATTCAGGAAAATAAAAATCACAGTAACTTGAACACCTATACGGTAAGTATCATAAACAATATGCGCAGTAGACCAGCCAATCAGCAATCGTTATGCTGGTCGGTGGTGCGCACCAACGACGGGACTACTCTTACACTTATTACTGCGCAAGTCGATGCACCAGCAAGTCTCACTGCAAGCCAAATTAGCACCAACCACAGACAGCTGATTAATTATTATAACATGTTTCTTAAGCTTCTAACTCATCTTTTATTTCAAGGTTAAATATTTATTTGTCAACAAATGAAGGCTATGTTTCATTCTAGTAATGAGAAATCTCACGAGATTTGGCGTAGTTTCACCATGTTTCACGAGATTTGCACGTGAACTTGCTGAACCTTCTTTCAAGTGTTAGACTACCATGACGTCACATCTTTTTCTTACTCTCACCTGCGCAAGATATCTACCGTATAAAGATATTCTAGGTACTGTGATAAAAATAACCGTAAAAATCTATTAAAAATATTTTAAATATAAGAAGATTAAAAAATAAGCTGCCATTATAGATAAACAATAAAATAAATTGCGGTGAAGCGATCGATAATTTAGCTATTGCTAAGTCGAAGTAACTTGCCACGAACCACTTATTGTTCGGCCAGTAATCAAAATTCACATTAGAAGGGTATCGACCCAGTCGCTTATGGCGTCATATAAACTTTAACCGGAGGGACTAATTGAAACTAAGTGACTATTAAGACGTCTCGAGTTTCAACTGCTCCATCTCGACTCTCTCCTCTCTCGCACCAGCTGATCTTCGAGACTAAATCGTTTGCTCTCCTCTCTTGCACCAGCTGATCTTCGAGACTAAATCGTTTGCTCTCCTCTCTTGCACCAGCTGATCTTCGAGACTAAATCGTTTGCTCTCCTCTCTTGCACCAGCTGATCTTCGAGACTAAATCGTTTGGCGGAGGATAACTAAATTAAAATCCCGGGGTTACCCGTTACCCCAACTGGCGCAGTGGTCATATTTTTTATGAGGGGTAGGTTTTTGTGGCCCTCGAAGAGTACACCCAAACCAGTGGTCTGTATTCATTGCCCAAACTAAGCGTGGTGGTCATTTTCGGGGTATACACCAACTGAGCGCGGTGGTAACAACTAATCTGTACTCCCCTCATCAGCCCAAAGTGGCTCAGGTCAATAAAACATGCGATTCTACTTTTTAATTTTCAACTTGATTGAATGTGCAAAGAAATTCGTGGTAGAAAGGAAGGACAGTTTAGGTTATGTTAGGTTTATTTAAGATATATTGGGCTTGTTAGATTAGATTTGGTTAGAAAAAGGAAGGATTACTTAGATAAGGACAGTTTTTCACACATTTTAAAGGAAAACCATTTAGAATAATGGAAGATTAATTATGATGGTTTGTTCAATCCTTAAATAAAGCAATCGCTCAGCTGTAAGAACCGCGTTAAAGCCGACCACCACGCTGGGTTGGGGTTATGCCGCGAGGGATCTAAAGTGACCACCGCGTTTAGTTGGGCGGTGGTTTTGACAGGGTTCTGACCACTGCACACAGCTGGCGTGTGCCCAACACCCACGGACGCAAAATAGTAAAATCTTCTGTTGGAGGAGCGAGTTTCAAAAGTTCGTCACGACACACAGTTAGTTTTGGTCGTTAAAATTTAATGGGGGAATTATAATTTTCCACTCCAAACTAAAATTACATCCACGGCGCGGCGCCACGCCGGGGACTGAAATGATGATTGCGACTTAGCGGCAAAACAATGGAAGCTGCGGCACGTGAGGTCCTAGAGCCGGTAGGAATACGTAATCGTCTTCACACCTCTCCAGCCGTGGATATCTATAGAGCATTTTCTCTATAAATATCAGGCACTTGCCTGGAGCTGTGATTTGGTGAAAAGAAAGCCACGTTAAAAAAAAATAAACGAGATTAAATGAAGTAAAATTTAAAGTCCAAGGAAACCTAAGGCCCCAAAAGTCTAAGGAAACCCCTCAAATACATGAATAAAAACAAATACGAAACTTTTGACATCCAATTAGTAAAAATCCAAAATAAATAATCGCCTTCTCACAACAATACAAAGATCTTTCAAAAGAAGTTGGTCAAAACGAGGTTTCCAGAGGAGCTAAGTTCTCTCAGGTTCTACAGACTCGCAGCCATTGTCGCGCTAACCTTTTGTAGAAACTTGTCAACAAGTACATTTCATATATCGATAACTGATTTCTTTCGTCGTTTGTAATTCTACGTTTTGACGATTTCGACCCGACCATCGTAACAGAGCATTACAGGTGGTGTCACATGACGGGGCCCACAAGCCGTCCGTAAGCCAAAGCCAAAATTAAAATCAGTCTCATGGACGGACTGGGCCACGTCATTTGACTCGACCTATACCAAAGTCGGCCGCTGGCGCTGGCGCGGTGTCAGCTGCTGCTGACCAGGCGCGGTCCCGTGTCGTCATTCGCACGCTCAGCACAGACCTTGTAACATCAGCCATTCCGCGAATGAAATGTAAGTCTCGTTGGCAAAGCACGACAGCACGACATCTAGCGAAGACGCTCTCTTAACACACGGTCATCGCATCAATTTAATACAGTATACAGCCTATGTAAGACTTTTTTAATGCTGCAGAGAAGTTTAATTTAACGATAGGATCATTGTAATAAATTAACCAATATTTGTTGTATGTATATGAACAATTGATTTTGGATGTGTTTTTGAATTGCGTCCAAGTGTCGTTGGGTCCAAATCTAAAAACCTGTTCATTTTGCTCAAAATATAATATTTGGTCATAGCGTGTTCAAAGCGTCCAAAATAATAACAAAAGTGTTGCATTGGGCCCTAGAAACAAGGTCGTGTTGTTGTGTCCAAAAGTAAAGCAGAACTGAAAATGTAGGATTGTTAAATTTTTCTTTTGTTAGTTAATAATTACATCAGAGTGAATGATATTCAAAATCATAAAAGACTTTATATAAGAGAATAGTATTTTTTCACAAACTGAGAATCTAGAAACAATAAATTCAACAAATCATATATGTATTTTTTTGTTTTTTTTTGCGAATAGAACCAATACGGTTGGCACGTCGATCTAAATAGTGTTTATATTTCTTCTAAGACCAGACCATTACTCATGCACATTACCAGTTAAATAAAAGATGCAGTATCTTAAAAAAGGATTAAAATAAAAAATAAACCTATAGCGACCCGCATCCAAGGGCCGAGAGCTTAATAAACTTCACCCAAAAACCATACGGGGTGTCATGTACCATTCAAAACAATAGAATTTAAAGCAAGAGTATTAATTAAGCGGAATTGAGACAAGATATGTAGCCGAGATGAGGCGTAAGCCGGCGAAGTTATGAGGGGAAGGGAGTTTAATTGTTCAAGACACACCCTTGACATCCCTGGTAACTTTATCATGGGAAAGTTCGCCGTAGCGTCGCTACTTGGATTCGGAGAGAGGGGAAATCCCTCATAAGGATCTAAAGGTTTTTAAAATAAATCTATCGTACATTCGGCAGAAGTATTGACGAATCATGTGCGTTAACCTAGTTTTAAGTAACAATAACACTCCTAGCTTTTTGGGGAGTATTCTTAATTTGGGTGTATTAGATACAGGTTAATTAGCATTCAATTAGTGAGTGTTAAGGTTGTTCCAACGATCACATTTTTGATCGTTGGGTTATTCACCTGCCTATCTTCAGTATTTAAATTAAGAAATAAATATTCCACATAGCCAGATCAGTTTCTTTTGTCAATTATAATATGTACAACCAATACATGGTAGTAAAATATAAAATGCAGAGAGAGAACCTTTCATTAATTATTTATTTCTTGATGTGAGAAAATAATGTTATTTTAAATATCCTATGTCTCTTTTGCACTGTACAAAATCTCAAATTTATTTTACAGCTTATCAAGAGTAATTTACATTTCAATACGGTCACGGTCGTCAGCGGTCCGCATAAACGTCAAACAAAAGTTTTAAATTCTTCATTTGAGCATAGACTGACTCAGGGTCAAGTCGAGGACAGTCATTTAACGCGAACACTTATGGCTTTCTAATTTATTTCTCATAGGTAAGCGCTGGCCTAAAAGTAAACCAACTAAATTTGCTGTTATAAGGGAGACATGCACTGACTGGCTGAATCAAAAGAGGACATCCCATCTATACGTAGCTGAGCCAACAGTTTTTTTTGTGACAAAATAAAAGGGGGTATAATAATATAAGGCATTAAAAGAATATCCTGCTGCCAAATGTACTGAATGTTCTATTTGCCTAGATACATTAGGCCTACTTTAAATGGCGACCTACTTAGGTATGAATGACGGATGAGTGAAGGATTCAAAACCTAAATAGTTCTAAGACCAGACCAATTCTCATGCATTTTACACGTTTCAAAATCAAAATGCCTATTCAAAGCCGATGTTCTTAGGTAAATTTCTCCTAACATTTTGTCTCTGCGGTCTCAAAAATCCACCTAACAGGCCTTTAACTTAAACAGCAACTTCTTATGAAGTTCTCAAGTAATTAGTTGAAAGGCCCCGCTAAGTAGCCAAACAACCAGAAAACGGGCTAAGCTGTATTTGTTAACTTCTAAATTTTCTAAAACCCAGGATAAAAATCAAGGTTTTATCAAACCTTTGTTCCCTGACTCGCAATTTGCAGCTATCAGCACAGAACGAACGAAGTATTGCTGACTGACCCTCCAACAATCTCGCCCCACACAAGGCCACACGGCAGGCCCACCTTCTACAATGGCCATGGAAAGCTTACCGCACTGACTACACTCAGTACACCGGTGACTGACCCGCTATCGCACCGCGAACGGCCACACAGGTTGATTCAAATGACATGTGGCATGACCCACTCCACCCATAAGACTAATATTATTTGTAACAATAGTCTTTGCGGACGACCGGGCCACATAAATTGCCTCGACCAAGGCAGGCGAGTGACCCGCTATCGCACTGCGGACGACTACACTCGTCTCCAACTCGTCTCCGAGAGCCGCGGACAGGACTGGGTCTGGGTACAAGTAATTATCTCATAGTGACCAGTTCCACGACGCTCTGGCTCTGTCCCGGCGGCCTTGATATCCACCGCCAATTTGCGCCGTCCGCTCGTCTGCATCCGGGGCCCTCTTTGTTGCTTTGGCGCCCTCAGCTCGACTGAGGCTTCAGCCACGGAGATGTTCGCGGTTCTACCTCCTCTCAAAAGGGCCGAGAGATTTTAAAGCATACTACCTACATCAAAATCCTCCAAGACTTCTGTTAAATTAATAATTATTTACAAAGAGGCTTTTATGCCTTACACAATTTTGATTACTTAAATATGCTACCTATGTTTCCTATTCAATCACTGGACTAAAATTCCGAAAAATGAATGAGAATATTTTGCCCTTCAATGTAATAATTTGGAATTAGAGTGATGAAGGTTGCTATGTATTTGGCACAATTGTATTTATATATTCAAAGAGTACCGAAGAATGATCGATGAGTCAAGAAATCAAAGGGCTTGTTAAATTTGTTATATACTATTACATTTTATGATATTTAACATATACACAACAAATTATACCCACAGTTTATATCGCTTACCATTTTAGCCATCCCCCGCTGAGACTACATATTTATGTTATTTAATCTAAAATAAATTACTGCCAATTTTCAATTTTTGTATAATCAACATAAACTTCAGTCAAAATGAAATTTGCCAAATGACAAAAAAAATCATTTAACTTACAGCCAAGTAATTTTACTAAGCAATACTCTACTCACATGCGAGTTAAAATAACACCCAAACGCAGAGACCATGAAATATGCAGTCTTACCTGTAAACAAAAACAATTCATCAATAAAATTTGATAGAAGAATTCTGATGCTGAAAATCATGTCTTCTTTAAAACAGTTGGGTAGAACAACAAGGTAGTTGTAGTAGTGGAGGTAGGTGATGATGGTTGATTGATGATGGTTGATTGATGATTTGATTGATGATGGTTTTAAACACTCTGGTGATATCTGCCACAAAATTACACGTAACATAAACTTATCAACAAAATGTATCATACGACTTCTCTCAGACGAGCCTACAATAGACAATAGACAATGGGTAAACAAAGCAGATGGCACTAGCTTGTGGGCAGTTATTTTGAAATTTCCATCATGAAAACTTACATTAATCTTAGTCATTCCAAGTTTGTAGTAAGTGTAAGAAGCAATATAAATCATGTCCGTTCTTTCAACCGTTGATTATTTAACGATTATGTGATTACGTAACTACGTGTGAATGTTTATTAATACACATTTTGAAACCAGTATGTCCTTTTAGTGGTATAGGTGGTGGTTTTTGTACATTCCTGTGTTATTTTTATTTTCAGAGTTCGAAACTATCCTACATTACATTAGATGTTATGCAGCAAGGCCTGTTAAAAACAGGCCTTGCTGCTCTAAAACGGTTTCCTGGTTCAGGGATATCTATGCTGAGTTGAGCTAATATTCATGAAAAGTTATTGAACAGCCTATACTAAATTCCTTCTGCTAAGTTGAAAATTAACAAACAACTACGATTTTCCATACAGGCACTATTAAAATTGTTAGTGGAAGATAACCCATTTTCAAGACTTTTACCACTTTACTGCAGTTAAATTAAATCAGTTTAAAATAAAAACTTCACGAGTTTTTCTTTGTTTGGGTGTTTGGGTTACCTAACCTTTGTGTTAGGTTCGGTTTGGTTACCTGTAGAATAAAAATCGACATCCGACTCCCTAGTTCTGAGGAAATTAAACTTCATTTTCTTTCACCAGCTCCGCAGAATTAGTAATCAGTTTTTGTTCTTAAAACTTGTCAAAACCCAACTGCTACGTCATTTTCCAGTGGTACCGTATGACAGCTGGAACTGGAACCCACTGATAACGTCTAACCAGGTTAAATGATAACGCCCGCACGTGCGCGCGCCACCCGTCATTGTTGTTGTGTAGTCGACCGTGCAACACCGACCCACAGTAATGTCGATGACTAGACAAAATCCACTTCTAGTCCAAGTCGAAAAACGTGGCCCAAACTGGCCGCAGGGCTAGTGCTAGAACTAACATGGGTATTCTGGGTAAACTGGGCCAAGTTGTTTGGCTCGGACCAAACCTACCGAACTAACATCCATTTCCGGTGGAGCAAACCAATTCGTCCATCCCCAAAGTCCACAGGAAATCTTGCAAAACAGCGTTATCTTTCACTACGAAAAAGCTAATTGTATAATAATAGTGCAAATAAAATAGACTTAGTTCACGTAGGCCTACCTTAATATGAGTTACAAAGCAGAATTTCAAAACTTCCAACGTTACCTCCGTCTGAAGCGATAAATGCTTCAAATGTAGGCTGATTCAGTTTAATTTTTAAGGTTTTTTGTAAGTTATTAGTTAAAAAATAAAGCAAATAGACTTGCACACATTCTCACACACAGACGTTTAGTTTGAGTGAAACTCATTCCAAAAAATAACTTTTGTAAAACTTCACCTGTAAATGTTGTAATTCCTACAGATTTTTAATTGAAGTAAATGTGAAATATTTTCCATGCCGCTAAAGTTAATAAATTAACTAACATGTTCCATGAAAGAATCTAGTGATCCCCGCAACATCCTATCAGATACTCCATATGGTCGCTTGATTGCACAATTATCTGAAAAACGGTTTCCAGGATTTCTTTCAAATGTTTGAAATGACTTATTTCTGGCACAAAAACGTGTCCCAAAGACGAAAACATTCAATATTTAGGCCTTACGGACTGGCATGATTACATAGAGGCTTACGTTTACATTTACTTGCAAACAACGAAATAAACAAAAAAGTATAGATAGCACATACTACTCCGAAAACCATTTTTTTATTCAGGGAGCACTAAAACAAATATTTCCAAAACAACTCAAATTCGAAAATTTTGATGAGAACAGTACTTTTTCCATATACTATGTATAAGGGGAGAAAGTCAAAAATGTAAATATAATGACACTACATTTTTATAGCAACTGGATGAACTGGTAAACATTAAGTATTATGCCGAGAGAGGCTCGGTCTACCAGCTACTCTAAATAAGCCGTTTTAAAATTAGTTAAAACATACAGAGAAATAACATTCCAGCAGATAAAAATTAGCAATAGACTATAATATTTTCAAAAATACACTTTCTATGGTTAAAAATTACAATATTTCATCCTAATTTGAGTAGCAGTTATTATCTTATCAAGACCGACAAAGACGTGTCGAAAAGTAAATAAGTACTGTGCTTTATAAAGATAACTTGAAAAAGTAGGTTATAATATCCGTTACAAGTTACAATGTCAAAGAATAAAAGAAATAAAAAGTTTTACTTTATTTAATTACCGTCTGTTTATTGATATAAAAACATTAATAACAAAATAAGTATTAACTAAATTAACGATTTCGAATCGTATTTAGAAACTGCAATTCAGAGCTCGAAAAAATCGAATTCTACTACAGGAAAACAAGTATACAAGACCCAAATTATTAGAGCAAGTTGCAAGCCGCGCAACAAGATTAAATTTGGCCACTATGAGAACGAGCTCTGCGCTATACGTCATCAGCATAAGCTGACAACGCTTTTCCATTTCGTTTTCGACGATCCCGAGCAAACAAACACAATTTATCAATCTATTGTCGAGATAAATAACTATTTTAAATTGAATTTGTAAAAAACTAGTTTTTCATACATTAATAATTAATTCGTGAACACATGAGGATAAAAAGTTCATATTCATATTATCTTCATAAAAGAAAAGTTATCTGGTACTGAATCACGGAAATTATGTTACTGAATCATGGAAATTATCGTTATGGTCTTTTGACCTTTACAACCTGAAAGGTTTGAATAATAAATTGAAATACTGTAGCAGTAAAACATCAACGTTTAAAAGCTTCCAGGAAAATACGATACACAAACGACAAACATTCTGTCAATAACTTACTGAACGAACATTTTTCATGAGTTAAATCAGCAGATGAATCTTTTTATTTCAACCCATTGACTTATGCTATTACATTATTTAAACATTGATTTTACAATGAAACATTTTAAACATAGTAAGCAATTGAGTGATATGCCTTGAATCTTTATAAATGTATTTCTTACAAACAATATTAAGAAAACATTTCACCAAAAAACACGTAGGCCTACACCAAATTACATGTCAAACGACGGGTTTTAGGTAGGGTTAATAGCAGCATCTAAAAAATATTCTATTCTTCAATAACCCCAACTGAGTTTCAACCGGAACGAAGAAACAGGACAAAAGAGAGGCAGATATTACGACGAATAGGCCGTGTCAAATAACGTGGTCCAGGCCGTCCGTAAGCCATGACAATAGTCTTCTGGGAGGACTGTGCCACGTCATCCGACTTGTCCTGTACAAAGGAGATAGGCTGCGGCTTTAGACTAGGATTGTGTGCGCACCTCCGCATGCACCTGAGAGTATGCGAGCACCATGGGGGGAGGCAATAAAGAGACAATAGGCCTACACAAACACTGGAGCGTGCGGCACCGGGGTCCGTTATCGTATTTACACAGTCATACAAGTCCCTCAGGGCAGCATTGAACTTAACGGGCTGCATCTTTATCTCTGAAGTTACGCTTGGCGATGTGTTTTTAATTTTTTGATCATGGACTTAGGTTTAATTTAACTGATATTCAACAAGAAGCTGTTGGTCATACATTTCTTGACTGGAGTGGGCAGAGTGATTCCCCCGCCTTCTTTGCTCTTGTATTGTAAGGTTTCGTTTACACAAAATTGTAAGTTAAGATTGTATAGAAAAAGTATTATTTTCATCAAGATTTTCACAAGTTACAAGGCTGAAGTGCGTGAGTCCAAAACTTCACCACCTTCATGAACCATGTAACATGGTGCATAATTTTAAAAGCCACTTTGATATTAAAGTTTATTTTTACGCGACGCGAGTTTATCTTTTAATCCAAGAATAAGGGACATTTTCAGGTCATCCCTTTTATTTCACGGGTCAGCAAGTAGATTTCAGAACCGCCCCGAAACATCCGCGAGAGAGGGATCCCCCAAAGTCCCCAAAATTCTCTCTTTCGCTCTCCTCCTTGCCATTAGACGCATTATACAATTTTACTTTTCAGTCTAAACGAAACTATTTATTATTGAAATAATGTTAAACTACATCAACTTATAGGTTAGGTAAGGTTAGGTTAACATTCTTTCAATAATCAATCATTTCTTCAAGGCAAAGTAAAGTTGTGAGCTAATACTGTACAACTTTACGATATTAGTAATTATTGACAGAAGTTTTAACCACGCAATGTTACCCATACGCAATGCAATGGCAAGATTTTACTAATAATTTAGAAATGAGCAAAAGGGAGAATTTCGGGGGAGAGTGTATGGGCCCTCTCTCATGGATTAAAAGGCATATGTTTCGGGCGGTTCAGAAATCTACCTGCTGACCCGTGGATTTAAAGGGATGTCTCGAAAATTTCCCTTAACCGTGGATTAAAAGATATACTGCCAAACGAGACAACCAATAGAGATAGGATCGGAGAAGTAGAGAGGGTCGGCGGTGAGGAGGGGGGTATTTGATTTACATGGAGACGCCGCAGATGCAATGTCACGGCTGGCAAAGCACTACTTCATTCCTCTTTATACTTGGGTCGAATGGCTGATTGGGGAACCCAGTTCTGCCTTTACCCGCCGAATATATCAATCATTTATGACAGAATGTAATGGTAAAAATTAACTTAAATAAATTTCACAACTTTGGAATTCCTCACATAAAATGTGGTAAATAATAGGGTTGATAAATGTCAGTAAAGTAGAGAGCCGGTTGAAATAAGATTTAAAAAACCATTTTGTATCGTGATAAGATGACTCAAGCAAAAGCAATGAGTCACACAAAAAAGCGTACATTCTCTTTCCTTCAACATTGCTATTCAGTAGCGATGCGGTACTCGATGCACTAGTTGACCTCAAAGAGCCGATTCATAGAAGAAAGATGTCGACGATAAAAAACTATTTCCACAGTATATATACAAAATCTTGTTCATCACACGAAACTAAAGTGTCCTTTTTATCAATGATAAAATGTACGGCTTGTGCCTCCTTGTGGTAAAAATTACTAGGGCCGTTTACAGCATCTTTAATTTGTTACGCGAATAATGAAAACATTAAAAAAGTACCGTAAAACACTTCTATACAATTAATTCGTTTTGCAAGAGAAAATAAAACCGCTACAATCCATCCTCGGCTGTAACATTTTAACGAGTCACTTAACGACTACCCACGATGACATAGGTTACGTTACCCACATAATCTCTAATTATATAGGACGCGCCAAATGACGTGGTAGCGGCCCTCCTAAAAGCCCAGTGCTAAAATTAACAATAGCATTTTGATTGGACTGAGTCACGTCATTGGACTCGACCTGTACGGTAGGTATTTCAACAACTGAAGAGGCGAGGCGAGACAATTGTCTAATTACGTCGTCAAGCCTACCGCCGGCCTCGGCTGGGCATCGCCATTCATATGCAAGTGTCCGCGCCGCGTTGTGGGCAGAGCAGATTATGCGTGACGTCACCACTGTTTGACTTCCTCGCGACCTCTCGGCCAGCCCGGCCTTGCCGCCCCTCTACAGTCCGAATCACACAACTTGGCCCAATGCTAAGATTAACCTTAGGGGCGAACTGTGCCAAGTTATCTGATGCAGCCTATACACCGAGACAAGTGTCCGTATCACACCCGGAAATTGGAGACATATTTACTGACGTCTACTTTCATCCACAAAATGTATAATCTAGGACTAAAACAGTCTAAGGTAATTTTGATGTAATAATTCATCTCTATCAAAATATCGCCCTGAATCTTAAAGGAGGTATGATACTGAATTTCCCCAATAAGAAAAGAATTAGAACCAGAAAAAAATAAAAGCCTGTTTCATCCAATGTTAACTTATTTCCTCATTTTAATTTCAATTAGTCTCGCCTCCCTAGAAAAGAGCAGATGAGTTTGAGCTACGGATTAAAGTTACCGTGTACTTATTCGGTAAATTCTGTTAATACGCCAGTGGTCAAAGAAAGTCCCCAATAAGTTATATGCGGAGAAGGTCCACGACTCCATAATTCTCGTTTTATAAATTTTTATTCAACTATCAAACCTAAAAATTCATTTTAACCTCAAAAACACAAAATTGGCCTACGATATAAACGAAAAGAAGCTTCGGTAAGTGAACTTACCATATCAGTTTAGACCACAACGATTGTCTTCTTCCTCAAATATAAATGTAAATGACTTCATTAACATGTTCAAACCTACACCTCTATTTATAAAAAAAATGTTCTCATAATCATATTTACATTTAGGCCTACGATAACTGAAAACGATGATTTAACATTCTGCACTTAGAGAGTTATTTTCAGGAGGTTGTAAATGTGTAAAATTAAACTGGCTAACGGGGGATACAGCTTCCAGCTTTGCAGGGCGGAGGAATGCAATTACAGTAGTTATACGGCGTCGGCGTAGTTGGCATTGTTAGCCCCATACTTCGCCGTCCACTACCAACACTTCCCGCGGAACCTATTAAGGGTTATTTATATTTATAAATATATTGAGAGCATTTCAAAATGAAAGAGCAGATTTATTATTGTTAACAAACAAACTTGAATCAATAATTTCAAATAAAAATCCAAATAAACAGAGTAATATATAAAATACTGAGGTTTAATGCATTCGAAATGCACCCCATGTGGAACGGCATACATTGAAATAGTAGTCCATTTAAGGGCCTTTATAAATTCTCTTAAAGGATTTATTTTTATATTCTTAATTAAAGAAAAATCGCTTTAGTTACAATAGAAAATATAAATTTGATCTGTTGATAGTTTCAAGTATTGTCATGTAATTAAACTAGGAGTACGCTCCTATGTCGCGTATAGGTCGAACGAAGTGCGGTAAAATTAAAGGAAGGCTATCAACTAAAAAATAAAAATTTAAATGTATAATTAACTACTCATTTATAGATTAAAACAATCTTTGGGGTATAAATATGATGTAGTTCAAATTTCATTAATTTTCATCAAATAATAAGAGAGGAGTCAGGGCCTGTTTGCACGACGCCCAGTACAGTGGACAGTAACACCTTTAAACAAAAGAGAACAAAAGAATTTTTTTCTACTGTCCTACTGCCTGGTCGTCGTGCAAACAAGGCCTTAGTTCACAGAGTGATTTTCAAGTCGAGTAAAAAATAAACTATTTATACAAAACTGAAGGAGTGCGTTAAAATCCCTATTTGATACATAGATTTCAGCACTTTTGATACAGTAACACAAAATGAGAGTACCAAATGATCATTGTGTTCACACACTCTAGCAGGACGTAACTCAAGCAAATAATTTTAAGACCATACATAAGTCTTTTTGGTCTAGTACGTATTATACGGCAAAGGGAGTAAAGCCCTGTAAGTTTGCCACCCACGATAAGCACCTTACATTATCAGAGCACATAAGTACAAGTACACAAGAGAACTCAAGTCGTTATCACATCACCTTGAAGGTCACATGTCCTGCCTCTAACAAGAGTGACCTTCTGCTGCACTCACGCCAACTCAGCGAAACTGCTACATTGAGGTTCTATTAAAGTAGTGTTCGACAAATGAACCCTCTTGTAGTGAGTAGCATTAAGTAGATAATATGCTCTACACTGATCCTTAAATCAACTGTAGCGAAGATAATCCGGAATGACGGGATGGATCTGTACTTATTGTGTGTTGTAAATAGTGTTCCCAAACGTGCGATAACTAAAGTACTTTTGCGATGATTTTGCTTGTGGTACGATCCAAAATTATCTGGTACTGTATAGTTGACTAAATTCTGAATCTTATTTTATTGTTTATTTACACTCTTTTTAAGGATAACCAATAATATTTTAATATTAAGAATGGTTTTCTGACAGTATTAACAGGGTTTTCTTAAATGCCTTGACATAATTTTACATTCAGATTCAGATTATTTACTTCCGTTACAATTAAATACATATTACAGTAGTATAAACACATAATAATAATGGAAATTTCCCCACAAAGACTATATGTCTACGTGTGGGGAGAGTCCTCTGCACTGCCACAGACATATAGTCTTTGAGGGGAAATATTAATTTAGGAAAATTACAACATATTTACGAATTTATAATTACAACAAATTTCCGAAGTTAGTAGGGAAAGTCCGATAATCTAAGTAAATTTACCATAAATTAACACATGGTGGACCAACAAGTCAGTTTACTATGAAGGTATTTTGTAATAGTATAAAGATTGGTTGTTTTGGCTACAACAAATCCCCCAATAACAATTAGGGGGTTTTAGCCCCTTCAAGCCACTACTAGCATCAATACATTTTCATGGCAGAAAAACTAAACTGAAAACGGGCGTTTCCGAGAGTGACCCAAACGAAAAAAATTAAAGTAGAGCCAGGATGATTGTTAATCATCCTACACTCCACAGGTCATAGTCTTTGAGGGGAAATATTAATTTAGGAAAATTACAACATATTTACGAATTTATAATTACAACAAATTTCCGAAGTTAGTGGGGAAAGTCCGATAATCTAAGTAAATTTACCATAAATTAACACATGGTGGACCAACAAGCCAGTTTACTGTGAAGGTATTTTGTAATAGTATAAAGAATGGTTGTTTTG
This sequence comes from Flexamia atlantica, assembly GCA_035578135.1. Classification (NCBI taxonomy): domain Eukaryota; kingdom Metazoa; phylum Arthropoda; class Insecta; order Hemiptera; family Cicadellidae; genus Flexamia; species Flexamia atlantica. The sequence continues at coordinate 29,094,195 of JAQJVK010000008.1, read as the reverse complement.
GCTACAACAAATCCCCCAATAACAATTGGGGGGTTTTAGCCCCTTCAAGCCACTACTAGCATCAATACATTTTCATGTCAGAAAAACTAAACTGAAAACGGGCGTTTCCGAGAGTGACCCAAACGAAAAAAATTAAAGTAGAGCCAGGATGATTGTTATTCATCCTACACTCCACAGGTCACCGGCGAATTGAGCCGTTTCTGGCGACGCCGTCGATTGATTCCAGCCTCTATCGATTCCCTCCGTATTGGCGCTGTCGTCCATTATCGCCGGCCTAATCGCCGCAACGTCCGCGTCATTTCCGTTTATGGCCCACTAGGACGCCACAACATCAAATTATCATTAGGGGAAATTATTTTATCACTCCGCCAGCTCTTCCTGTCGTAAACTTGATTGGCGCTGTTGCTGTTGCTCAAACGTCCGTCGTAAATGGGTTTTAAAACAGACAATACAATGAAGATGTAAATAATAGTTTACGATTGTATTAGCCTATGAAAGTCTTTAAGCCACGAGTGAGATGCGAATACGCTCGTTGTATACTATACACTATCTCATCTCCGATCAAAATATACGACATTTCCTACGGAGTTGAACAAAACTCTTCATTCATTCGTGATGGAGTAAGTCAACTCACTTTTTAGGCACACAAACAAACTAAAACATGAATCATAGTGAAACATTCTGCTGATGTGCCAATTTCGTAATTACTATGATGACACCTTTTTTTGTCAAATACGGGGATTTCCTTGGTTTAGAACATGTATCACAAAGTGACATTAAACAACTGGTTTGTATTTCAACGGGATAATGTTCCTCTTTATGATATTATTGTACTTTAATATTAATATAAAGAGCTTAATGCCACGGTCGTAGATACAATCAATTAAAACATGACTGACATAGCGACTGATGTACATAACTGGTTTACTGGGCCTAAATTTTTCTCGTGTAGACCCAGTTATAGACCTTCAAATTAGTACAAAAGTTAGAAGAAATAAAGTTTATTTTGAGACCCCGAAACGGCGAGTTTGCGGAATAGCAACCATACATGCATATAATTATCAAAGTTCCTCCCGGAGCGAACCAAGTTGTTGCTTAGTTTGAGGGTTTAGTTAGATAGTTCACCCTGACTTATAACAGCACCCTACTGCAGTTTGAGAGGTTTCAAGCTGTTCCATAAGTTGTTGGCCGAAGCGATTCACCGCACTTCCGCCGTTAAACTCAAAGTACGATATAAATATTTTCGTGACAAAGTTACCAATATTCTGTAAGCCTATACCCCTCACACTACGTAGCTTTCCTCTCTTGATTAGTTTGTATTTGTCATCATCGTCATAGAATCTTCTTCGAAATAAATTATAACTACTTCTATTTATCTGCAGTTTTTTTTCCTTTTAAAAACTATACTGTTGAAAATTTAAGTTGAAAAAAAACGCAACTTATGACAAGCAATAGAAGAAAAATTCACAATTATGATCCATTCAATGGTATTATAAGATTTTTAATTAAATCAAAACAGAGGATGAACCGGCCTTTGTTGTTACTAACTTTCAAAATAGATAGGACCTTTAGCAGGGGTTGCATGTATAATTTAACAAACACAAATAAAACTATATTAACATAATATGAGTAGGCCTCAACATAATTCCCTGAAAATCAATAACAAGCTGAGCAGTGGTTATTGGTTATAGCATTCGCTTCATCGAGTCAATCACTTCATAGTTTATTAAAATGTGCATGCATAATTTACAGGTTACATTCCAATACATAAAACTTGTAATGAAATGCTCAAAAGTATTTCTGATTCAATCAGTAACGCCATCGGAGAGTGCATGAGCCGGGCCAAGATTTGCGAGGCCTTCCATCGCCACGCCCACACTTGTTGACTGCGGCGTGGCCGGAATATTAATAGAACGATGAGGCCGCGGAACCCACCTCCCGACACTGCAGCGACTGCACTGAGCAAAATGACGCGAAAGTCAGATATTACGGAAGTATCGATAGTTCAGATGCGATAAATCGCAATATGCATATCGATACTTTGGTTCCGATAATTTTGGTCTGATATACATCCCAAAGGGAAAAGGTACTGAATTTGTTATTTATCATTTAAATACAAAATTGCGCAACATTTCTAAGAAGGTTATAGTGATGTTATGACTTTTTTATTTAGTAAAAATGTTTATGGCACGTTACTTTTGCGTTTTTAAAAAGTGGATAAATCTTCCCTTGGGAGCTTTTACGAAGTTCTGAGTTCCGTGGAGGCAACCAACAATATACTCTCAAGAGTACATAGGCTATTTAATGTTGAAGGAAACCCAGAATATGAAAATAGTGTCAGACAACTCCGTAATTGAAAAATTTGCTTGTTTTTTTTCAGACACATCGTTTCTTTCTAAACGTTGGAGATATCTATAATCTGATTTCGAAATATCGTTTTCATAGGTAATAAAGCTACCGATAGATCGATAAAGCGACATATCGATATTTAAATATATTTGCCTTCCCTCATAACTTGTTCAACCTGCGACGCTAATACCATCAAGCAACGAATCATCAAACCAATACAGTGTGAATGAGTCATTAACTCTTCACTGACAGGAAGCACAGAAGTTAAGAGTGAAGATGCTAAGTGCTATAGCCGGTAGGAATGATTATTTATAAGTTAATATCTTTCGGATTCCTGATTGGAATAACCAATGGTGAATAACCGTTCTAGATACTAGGTATTTATTTCTGAGGGACCCGCCTGGGCTGTCTGAGCCGCACCGTCATACCCGCAATTTCCATCGATGAGGGCTGAATCACCGGACGTACTTTCCTACAGCTGGACGACTACCTGTGAACAAGCTCATTATAGGAGTGGTAAAATCGACGGAACGTAAAAGCCACGAACGCGGAACGCTTGTATCCTGAATTGAAAATATATACTGTACTTAAATGGACAAAATAAAACAAAATATGGTCCTAAGGGCTTTTTCCGACAAAACCCCAATTTATTACGATCCTTGCCCATATAACAACGAATATCCCTCATGGTTTAACTAAAATGTATTAAACGTCAATCAATCATTTCAATACCTGTTTTGATTTAACGCTTTGACGATTAATCTGTAAAAAGTTCTAATTCACAACTTCCAACGGCTATCACTTACTAGTTTTCACCTTAAACTGATGAAAATAAACAAATAATGAATACGTATCTTCCTCCGTTGAGGAGACACGGGATTTAAAATTTAACACTGGCGTATTAACAGAACTGGGTAAAATACAGGAGGGGCTCATATTCGATGGTAGCGATCGCAAATCTATACCTACTCCTACTCGGTAACGACATCAATGTCGCGGCACAGGAGGCGTCAAAACGCAGCACAGAGGTGGCATTGTCTACCGACCACTCCCGTCGGCTGTTGGCGGCTGCGAGCCCAGCTGGTGCGGGGAACCGATCGATCAGCTGTTCTGGCTGCCAACCAGCTGGCTGTCCTGCCGACAACGCGACGTCTGCAGACAGTCCGTCGGAGTCAGCGTACGTCGCCGATGAGCGCCGGGGAGAAAGGATGGGTATCTTGAGTCTTGCGACCACAGAGCAAGGTATAAATAATAGAGTTTCTTTGCTCTGTGCTTGCGACTTGATCATTTATTTCGTGTGAACTCCAACCATCGAGTCTGGGCTCAATCCTGCGTCAGTAAATTGCGAACTTACTGCTAAAGTAAAATGCAATAGAACTGGCGGCCAAGGTCAAGCTTTTCAAAAGCCCAGCTGCTTTTTACGCATTATGTCAAATGAGCCCAGGATCGGCTGGACTGTTTAAAACTTGACATTGACCCGCCAGGTATATTGGACTTTACTTTAGTGGCCAAAATGCATACTGGTGCTAAAATTGTTCCATAACATCCCGTTCATCGAACGTAACTTTCAGTTCGACGATTTGTTTGGGCCAAAGAAGAACCAAACAAAGAATCCTACTTCATCTTCCGTCTACGCTTCCATACATCTTCCATACTGGGCTCCATTTCAAAACGGATGGATTTCTAAAAAATAAAACACAAGTTGTAAAATGCCACCAGTGTAAAATATCAATATCAAATAGCATTTTCTATTAAAATTGTTATGTGTTAACATGTAACTTGCAGCTTGTAATTCTCGGTTATAAAACCAAATTGATGTAGGCCTATTACGAATTTTTACAAAGTCAATATTAAAAATTTACAAACATCGTTTTACAATGGGGTCCAAATGTTGATGGATTGCCTTAAAAACCACAGTTGACCTCAATCGGGAACCCTTTTCAGGAAGTGCAGTCTCAGGAAGCACTGTAAACGATCCGTAGGAGGCACGCACTCATGAACGCGGTCGGCGACACGGCCGTACCTCTCCACCTGCCACTAAGTAGGCCGGGCCGACCAGTCCCCGTCCGACCCGGACATGCAGAGTCGCAAGGTCGCGAGTCATCCGAGACTCGGCACCTGACTCTGACTGCCACCAACACCTGATCCTGGGCTCGATTTTGCTTCATTTGTTTCGTGTTGATGCGGTAAGGGCGTCACAGGGTTTTATGAATTGTCATGTTGAGAAAATAATTTATTTCCTATAAATTAAATTACACAAGTTGCATCGTCGTTTGCGATCACATTCCCAAATTTCATTACTGTATCTTTGAATGTTGTTAATACGTAGTCAATTCATAAAAAATATGGTTGAGGAGTTTCTTCACTCTTATAAGTAACTCGATAACGGCTGGATGAATTTTAATATTTAGGGTGTCAAATTAAAGGTATTTTTGCGTCGATTTGGGGGCAGAATTTTCGGTACAATTGCGCTATTTGGGACATGGGATCAAACATATTAACTTGTTTATGTACGACTAAACATACAATGAACATGTTTTGAAGTAATCAAATCAACTACATATTGCAACGCTTATTTTTTCCAAACAATTCCGGGATTAACAGCTAGTTTTAGCTTATTCTTCTATCAGAATTGTACTCCACCCACAAAGGTATATAATTGAGTCAAAACCATAGATAGATAACATCATAATGCAACTCTGCAAGTAAGTGATTCTCTTTATTTCTACACGATTCTTGAATTTTGATTCAACAGACTCTGATCTCAGCGTTTCAACAGCGCATTACAATAAATAATTATCTCTCACGTTAAGCATGAAATTTACCTGCCGTTCTTACATTAATGCCATGCAGTGATGAACAAAATTACAACTAAAGTCCTTGTATTTTGATTCACATTCATTTACCCTTCCAAAAACTCATGGACTCCATTAAATTTCATACACAATATGCAGCTTTTTCATAACATTTTTAGTCAAATTTTTTTTTATTTATGGTACTCAAACTAATACTTGTACTACCAAGCATGACAGCGTAATGCACAGTACACTATATAAATAAAGATTATAACTTTCATCAGGTCACTAAAGGCCATAAAACTTTTATATTTTAAAAACCAAACTTATAGAAGCAGAAGATTGTAGGTACAGAGCAGCACGACGTGGAACACCTAGACTGCAGATACACCAAGCACCAATCCAGATGAACTGGAAGTCTGGTCACTCTAACATGGACTGGTTGATAAAAGCTGTCGTGGGGATGGCCTTTTACAGGCTGTCGAGTGGACAGAGAAAAACCAATGAGCACCAATTGTAGTAATCCCCACTTCAACAAGCATTAAAAACGAGCAGATGAAAAAGTTGTAAAACAAGATTCTGGTACCATTGCCTTGTTTAATATTTAACAATACGTTGATTTAATATTTAACAACAACAGCTGTCACTGCAATGATATTTAGTTTACTTTGGTCAAGTTTGAACGTTTTCCAGAAATTTAAAATAAATTTTGATATTGTCCCACGTGATCCAATTAGTAATCCAAATACCTACTTCAAAATTTTCAATTTTATATTTTTCTTTATAAAAGTTGATAGTTGGGGAATAAATTGTTTTCTTTTCAAAATGAACCTCTTCTGGTTGTTGCTCATTTGTTTCAAATCGAACAGTGCGATCAAGATAGAAATAAATCTGCTTTTATGCTTTAATGCAACGAATACATCAATTAGTTACGATAACCTATTACCTTGGCCTACATTGAAATGAAGCCTCCTACATTTTTATACTAATCATAAAAATCCAGTAAATAAAAAGAATTACAACTGGCATGTGAATTATCACAGGCCTACTACATTATAGATAGAAACATGAAAATAAACAAGACTTAAAGTTTATGATGAGTATGTATTGGAAATTGAAATAAATGCTCACTAAATTAAAATTATTTGCCTGCCACCAAGATGTGGGGCAGCCAAATACACCACTGAGAGCTATATAACCAAAGGTGAATATAACCGATACACTTTTGGAACCACATAATGTTAAAAGCACACATTTATAAGAACTTCTTTAATGAATGTAATATTTTATAATAAAATAACTTGGGCAAAGTGTTAATCCAAGAGAAACAATCCTTTCTCTTAGTGATTTTGAGTAATTAAGGCTAATGCAGAGTAAAATTAAATTAAAACATGTGTGAAAATTGAACATATTGTGAAATGAATCCATATATTTTTATAATTTTTTATTAGCCTATTATTACAATTGATAGACATGGTTTCACCCAGATGAAAAACTGAAGGCCTATGTACTTTGAGGTATAAAGTCAATTTAAACTTTACATTACAATAGAGTCAGGAGATTAGGTATGCACAAAACAAACACTAAAAGCAATAACTTTTTTTAATGCCACTCTCTTTTTGAAAGCGTCAGTGACCATCTTTCCTCTCTTTTACGAGAATGAAAAGAGGCTAAAGTATGAGACACAAAATTTCAAACGGAGACTGAGTGCACAGTCGAGCTTCAAAGGGAGGACAGAAAGTGTAAGTGAAATTTGAAGAGGTTTTTGAGAGGGAGGGAGTTGTTTGCTCCCCGCCCCTTAATTGGACCAGCAGGTCTGGGAGGGCTACAAACAATCAAAGTCCAGAACAATGGCCCATCTCTGGATAGACAACTTTCTCGTCTCACCCCAAATAGCTTGATCTGGACTGAATTTTCTAAATATATAGTTGACTTTAAAATCTAGTAGCCTATCTTTAAAAAAAAGAGAAAAAGAGAAAAAACTGAAAAGAAACTCAAATTACTTATTTTTAATTTACAAACCACAAGCTGAAAGAAAGCTTAATAACATAACAACCCAACAAACCCCCATACTTAAAATGTAATATCTTAAAAAACTAGGGTCAGCGTGAGTAATTGTGAATGCAAATGACATCTTTTCAAAGTTAGCAATTTACAAAAGTCTAAATAATAATGAAAATAAGATCAATGTTACCAGTATAAAATTATCCATATTTTGAGCTTTATAATTGTAATATGATGATTTCAAGCACTATATTTCGTTAAGGAGTTCAATTACCTGGGCAGCATCCGCAATTGCCAATAATTTAGGGGTGAAATGAGAACTCACGTGGGAAAAATATTAAGTGATGTACAGCAAAAGAAGAGAATTGTGAATAAAGTCTGATTAAAGCTGTTCACAAATTGCCCACTTCCATAGCCACGTGACAAAAAATAAGCTTACAAACGAGATTTTTCCGAAGCACTATGAAATTATTGGAAAATCAGGTAGATGTAAAATTAATAATATCCCCATTGCAGCAGACCTGCATTCTCAGCAAATTTCAAATGCAAAAGTACATATTTCAAACCAAAGTAGCGAGATCTGACATGTTTTTGTAAGCTCCATGAGAATAACATGGGGAATGAGTATGCAGATTGCTGCAACGTGAAGGCCTGGTGACAGGAGTTCCGGGCTCCTGTGCAACTGAGGAACTCGGGCCTCTATCCTGATAACCTTTTATTTTTTACTAATCCCATGTGGTTTCAGGCCCCTATTTTCGTTCACTTCATGTGGATCCGGGCCCTGTGCATTTGCCCCCCTGCCCCCTCCCATGTCGCCGGCCCTGCCAACGTGTGTTAAAACTGGGTGGTTTTGATTCTACACTTAGTAAAAATCCACTTTGTGAATTAAATAAACTCGTCCAAGCATTTATTACAAGAAGAAAATCAAAGGTTCAAATAATTTTTTTTAGATCAGGTTTGGGCCGCTTTCGAATAGAGTGTTAGTAGACTGCTAGAAATTATGGAGCTGTACATAAAATTGCCTCCAGAGTAGGATTACTGAACCAAAATAAATAGGTTACCAGTACTCTACAAATGAAACAGAACTAAAACCCCAAAACCACATGCGTTTTGGTTTAATGGGAGGGTAAAAATAGGGGAAGTGCGAAGATGAGTGTTTTATTAGCTTTACAAATAATTAAGGTGACCAGATTTTGGAACAGCCAGAACAGGACTCTGAGTGTGGGGTGTATGGAATACCCCTAAGAGAGGGGGGTCTGGAGGTCCTCCCCCAGAAAGTTTTGAAAAAGTAGGCGGATTTGGGTTAGGGTTGGTGGGTTTTAGACACTTTCAGAATTAAAATTTTGTGCTATGCGCTCAACTCTAGTTCATCTTATCCATTTTTTATTCTTGACTATTTTAAAACCTGTAGGAAATAAATAAGTTGGCAATATAATCTGTTGTGTACGAGCAACGGCGGAAATGGCCGAAAAATTACAAGAAATCGTTGTGAAGATATTTTAATGTAAATAATATTTCCTGGAATCATTTTCAGTAATTAAGAAACTACGAAAGAACAAAAAAAAATTATTTACGAGTTCATTTACATAAACGTATTTTTTAAAGTATTTTTCTTACCAATAACGCCAAAACTGGACAATTGGGCGTCCAGAGAGAGTTGGGACAACGGCACACGTCGCTAAAAAACGGGACGTCTGTTCACCTTGCAAATAATCCACACACAACTGTCACAATCAGATTGAGGAACAAATACGTCTCAGGCCTTTTGCCAGGTTTCTGGATGGTAAAAAGACTTATCAGGATTAATTTGGACCTGAATCAGATATTCAACCTAAACTTCCTTTTAACTTAATTTAAATTTAAAACAAATGTAATAATATTATAATAATTAATAATAATAAATTAATAGGCTAAATATAATAATATAGCCTAATAATAAAAAAAATAAAACTTAAAATAAATTTAATTTGAGGAATGTTCAATCAGAAACCTCAATATGAAATCCTTCCATTATTTTATCCTGATTCCGGCTTATTTTTCAAAGTAGGCCCTATTAGCCTATCTTCATAAAGTTAAGTCAACATTTCAGATGCCATATCACTATTACTCCTTTCAAGTCCATATAATTCAATAAACATATAGCTACTGATGAAATAATTTTAAAAATATTACCATAATGTAAGCGTAGCCTACATAGTTCATTCTCCCTACAATGATTTAAAAAAAAACTGCTGCCCACTAGACACAAAGTACGCACCTCAAGACTAAGAATGATTAAGAATGATTACACTCTGGCCTGAATTATCCAAATCATCCAAATCAATATATTTTAAAGTAAATAATCTGATACAGCCTCATCAACACCACTATTCTATTAGAAACCCTGGATTAAACTGTTCGAAACAAAACCAAGCTATGCTGGACTAAAATATTTTTCAAAACTTCCGTTTTGTCCTTCAAAATATCATGGACATTAATAAATTCAAGAAAGAACTGAAACATCACCTTTTAGAAAAATGTAAGGCCTACTACAGTTTGCCAGATTTCTGACCACTGTCATTCCTTTAATATTTCCTAATTTACATCAACCCATTTTAACCCAACCTTGGCACTACCCGAACCTAACCTGATCGGACAAGGCCTACGGCTGCAAGTACTTTAAGAGCAAGATCAAGAGATAGTTTTAAGAATGACAGGCCCCATGCCAATGAAGGTCTGCGGGGCTGACGACATAGGTAAGGTAAGGTAGCTAATCCTACGTTAAGCTTATCTGGACAAGCTCATCTGGACAAGCTTCTAAAAAACATAATCAATAAGGAAGCAAGATTTTACTTAGGTATATGTATAGCACCTTCCCACTGTCAAATGCAACCGCAATATAAAAAAAGTCCCAATTAAATCTGAAAATTAGCACAACTCAAAAGTCATTTGTAGTCTTGCTATATGCAATTTGCATCAGTCTGAATCTGGATCGCTCTTTTGGGACATAAGATTCTTTTGGTTTATATTTTTGTGGACATTTGCCGAGGCGGAAGCTCAGAGGTAGGCCTAAAGCGTTTCACGTTAAACGTCGCTGGTTCGATCCCAGCGGCGGGTGACTCCTGTTCCACCATGAGCGGTCACCTCTGGCTGGCCTATGTGACTATTGCCGCTACGGTACCTCGCTGTGTTAAGATTGCCGCACAGGTTTATTGGCCCATGGCGACGGGCAGTTGAGGTTTAAAAAAAAATAAAATCAGTGGTGCCATATATTTTCACAAAAATCAAAATCAAACATAAAATCACCATGAATTTCAAAGGACAGTATTTTTGCTGCACGAACTTAATATTCCACCCAGATAATCAATGAATTAGCCCATATAATCACTTAATTAGTCTGGATAATGCGAGGTGTAGGCCTCCTATATTCTAGGACTTCAGAAAACTATAATTTTGTACAGTTTTTTGTTGCCAATAGTCAATAGGTTTTTTGTTGCCTATGTCTCTTGATATATTCTGACTTGCAGAGAATGTGTCAGTACGATTTCATAACTGATCATCTGCTGTTTTTTTCCATGGCAGATGATTCAAAATCTGATTTTTAAGAAAACAATGTCGAACGAGATACTGTTAGTCAAACTTAAATTTATTGTTTGTTGAGCAGAACTTGACATCCGATTCCATTGTATTCAAATTGATTGTTTTCTTACTCCATGAAAATATATTTATCAATAGGCCTACTATCTTAGTTAAAGATGGCAGATGATGAGGAATGAGGTATTAGCCTAAAAGTTGTGTAGTTAGTTAATGTTAGTAACATTTTGCCTTAAGTTTTTAGCTAGCTTTATTTTATTAAATTAAGTGAAAGGTGAATTTTATACCGGTTCATTATGTATAGGTTACGTATGTTTAATTGTTTGTGAGAGAACCGAATAATACATTTGACAATGGTTTCGGTTATTGTTTTTTACAGATTTTTCTTCATGAAGAAGGTAAGCTTACTGACAGTTGTCGGAACAGTACATCGACTGAGTTAAACACAACAGGTTGATAGATGATATCGGTTTACCGAAATCTTATGCGAAGACAAAATTGATCTTCGCCCTTGTTAACTTATGTTGGGAAGTTCACTTACTAAACCTGAGCAATTGTATAGAAACAATAATTAGGCCTAGTATAATAAACATAATCTGTAAAGGCAGAAGTTCAGATATGAAATTCGTCGCGAATGTGTCTTAGAAGAAGGGGGTAAGACATACCCCCAAATGTCTTAGGGAGAGGGGGTTCTATGGAATCGTACTCGTCCCATTTATCCCTTGCCATGAAATGGTAGGTCTATACATAGAGTGGGAGAGCTTTGAGATATGTACCGAAATTTGTTTTTGTCCTGATTTTAAGAGAATTTTACAATGGAACCTAGGCCTATATTAGAGATTGATACTTGCAAAACAGGTAACAGAATTTTACAAATTCAGACCAAAACTCATTGAATGATTTGAGTCTAAAATTACTCATGCAAGCTACACCATCTTTAAGCGGCTAGCCTGTAGTTTCTTGTGGTAAGCCACTGTGTTGTTACTGTGTTGGAGCTTCAGCCCTTTGTTCCAAACGATCAGACTGTTCTTTTAACATCTTTTGGCACCCTCTGTATCGGTTGGAAAAATCAAATCGATGGTTTAACTTAGGAAATCATTTATTCGATATATATTGCAACCTGCTTCATAAGTGACAATTACATACATCCATGTGGATACAAGTGACATTCACAAGTGATACAAGTAAAAAATGTGTGTTGAGAACCAAATTAAGGCCTAACAAGAGAACGGATGAACAACACTGTACAACCCAGTCCCATCCACAGCTGTATGAAAATTACTAGCCTAAGTTCTTGATTATTTTAAGATGTAGCCTACGTTTTTACTAATTGGACTTCAGAAAAATATTTCCTCCTGATGATATAATTGAGGAGAAACATTACACTGCCTAGCCCAAAGCCCAGTCAATGCTTGTGCTACCCTATATAGCCTTCCAGAATTAAATTTTAATTCTACCAATATTAAGTTTAGAACTTTAACTGCTTCGACTTACAAAATTTACTGTCAATAAGCTACGTCTTTGAGAAATGTAACCGTTTAACAACATAAACACCGGCTGAATAAGCTGACTAATCTTCTAGGGTGTATACACACAGTTGGGGCAAGCCTACCTTCAGAGAGTTCCAAATCCAACTCAGCGAGTTTGTCCCTTACATCTTCAGGAAGCTTGGAGATGTCAATTCCAAAGTCAGCCATTGTAAAACTAATAAAACACGATACTTATCTAAGATATATCACAACACCACACATAAATAACAAACAAACATAGCCATTTTGTAAAGACACAGTAGTACTCGGAACACCGACACAAAACAGACTGATTATTTGGTTTGGTTTGTAGTTGCCAACATTCGCCGACAGCAGAAGCCACAGTCGATCAGTCAAGTGTGTACAACAAGCCAGTAGGATCATTGAGTGCTACCTCCTTCATATATATTAAATACAAAGATGATCACAAATGTGTATAAAAGCAATACATTATCCTTTGAGTAATGTCGTATAATTAATAAAACATGTTATGACATTTAAATTCAAAGAACAGGCTGCAAAAGCGGTGCCTCTTCGCTTTCTCCTGGAGAATTCATAGGAGTGTCTGGAAATGAATTGGAATCAACAAAGTTAAATAAAATTCAGAACGTAGTTATCACTGAGATTTACATTACATCTAAAGTCACCACTCTCACACTGTAGCCTTTTTGCAAAGACCGCTGTAAAATAACACCCGCTGGACTCGCTGGAGAACTGCAAGCCGATGGCCGCTGTTCATCAACTCCAAAATCCTAACTACTGTTACTATTATGTCCTAACAGTTGTTCCACTCTACACCTTGGAAACCATATTCCTTGTCATTAATTCAAATCCTGATTTAGACTGAATCAACATTCCTCCAACACAAGAAACAGAACTGACATATAAACCTACCACGACATTGATTACAAATCTGCATTGCTACCACTTTTCAATCAAGGTTGGTAGATCCTCAATAATAATTCCGGTCTCATGTTCTGGCTCCCATGTCATAAACATTTAAGCTGATTAAATCAAACAATTTTTACTTTCTCCCCCCTATACAGTGGTCCCCCTATAGTATACGGAGAAAGTATTGTTTTCGTCAAAATTTTCGAATTTGAGTTGTTAGTGGATATATTCGTTTTAGTGCCCCCTGAGACCAAACAAGTGGTTTTCGGAGAGGCGTCTGCGCGCGCGCGCGCATGTGTGTGTGTGTGTGTGTTGGGATGTATGTAAACAAACCTAGAGACGACACCAGTAGGCCGATTTTCATTAAAATTGGCATGTAGGTATAAAACCATGATATCCCCTAGCGTTTTTCTCATTTTTTGAATTTTCGATTTTTAAGGGTATTTACCCCATAAAAAAGATAAAAATAAAAATTTCTCAAAAAATGCTCTAACGATTTTGATAAAGATCTCATGTTTTTTAGTCCTTAAGATGACAAACAAAATTACACCAGCCGCATGTCTGTAAAAATTCAGTTTCAGAAGTTATGGGGGTTTAAGTGTTAAAAAATTCTTATTTTTCAAATTTCACAAAATCTGTAACTTTTAAAGAAAATATACTTGCGACCATTAAATGTGGCTTGAAAAATAAATAATCCAGTGTTTTTTTAATTAGTCTACGTCAACTGGTTGCGGAGATAATTGATTTTTTCGTTTGGCGGTAAACGTAGTACGTTGTCTAACGTTATTCTCATGGCAAATATTCAAAAACCAATATCTCCGTTAATTAATAACCAATTTCTATAAAATTTGGTATCAATTTGTGGGATAGTTGTAAATTTATTTTATTTAATTGTAGATTTTTCTTGCTTTAAGGGAGAAAGTATGTGTCAGTATGCTGATACCATTTATTTTATTTATTTTTAGTTTATTAAAAGAATATAATAAAAACCAGAGTTATTCTTCTTGGAGTATTTATATATTGAGTTTTTAATGGTTATCAAAGAGATTATCTTCAACATACTTTCATCCAAATTAAATCTTCTCCGAAATTTGTATGGAACAATCTGTAATCGTCCCTCGATCTGAAACCTCCACTTGTTAACCACCAACATGTCCACGGAGTGTTGAAGGTTTTGTTGGGCATTGAATATCAACATTTTTTGGGTTATTAGCACTAGCAGCATGACAGCATCATCCGTGAACAAAGCAAGTGAAGCGCCAGCAAAATAGGGATGGGATGTCTTAAAGTCAGTGTTGCCACTTCTAGGGATTTGTCCCGAATCTAGGGACATTTTCAACCTGAAAGGGACGTCCTAGGGACAAAAAATTTCTGGGGATATTTAGGGAAAAATTATTTTTTAGGATTTTTTTCGGGAACAAAATACAGATATCTAGGGATAAAATTTCTTCGTGGGTTAATGTGAAATAAAATTTAGCTGAACTTCCAATCAAATATTAAATAAGGAAACATTATTTGTATGATAAAAGATTTTATGTATTGTACAGCTTATATTAAATACATCTTTGATTTGGCTACATAAATTGTCCTGAATCATGGAAATAATAGGTTTACCAAGACAGTCATCAAAACTTGTGTGGAAGTTTGACTAATTCATTCCTTTCAAAATAGAAACATAACATTTATTTCCTCTTATTATAAACTTTAAAACATTAATTCCTCCTAATTTACTAAAAAATAAAAATATAGCCTGTAAAACAAAGTCATTTTTAAAAATTAACTAATCTTAAAACTAAAAATTAACTCAAAGTATAGGCAAAATCAAATAAATTTCTTTTGTTAAAATAGCTGAAACAATAAAAACTTTCCTCAGCTATCTGGTCTTTTGAGTCTATTTCCATTTTTTCTTTAAGAGGCAAGGACTCGAGTTCCCAATTCCTCTTTTAGTGTGCACGTGCTTCAACAGTGTCAGTGTGCAGCTTGTTGTGGTGTAAGGTTTTGATTATCCGCAACTGGAAATCTTGACCTAAGTATTAACATTTTCTAGGACAATTTATAAAATTAGAGACATGTTTATGAATGTGTTTAGTTTTATAACGTCATAGATTTTCCAAGTATTTTCGGGAATCATGGTATTAACTTAACTTGGTATTTTAGCTTTACTGCCGTGATTGTAAGTCTAGGGACATACTTAAGGACATTTTAGGTCATCGATGGATTTTTAGGGACAAATATTTCTAACTCCGGAGACTTTTCGCTCAGAGTTGGTGGCAACACTGTTTAAAGGAGTGAAGTGAGGAGTAGTAATTATCACTTGAGAAAAAACACTCGATGATAATTCAGATCTACCTTAGACTAGGGAGAGAGATACTCACCCAATGGGCATTTTGAGGGGAAAAAATTATTTTAAAATCATAGATTAATCATTTGTAATGATTATAAAACAATAAAAAAATTATTTTACAAGCTGTTAACTTGGTAACTGGTCAATTTTAAAAGTGATTTTCAAATCATTGTAAACTCATATCAAAATGGTTATTACATAATTTTTTAATTATTGCTATGTGTATCTAGTCAATTTTAAAATTGATTTTTAAATCATTGTAAACTCATATCAAAATGGTTATTATATAATGTTTTAATTATTGTTATTCTCAAGTATTCAAGTATTCAGGTAGTAATTATGTGTATCTAGTCAATTTTAAAAGTGATTTTCAAACAATTGCAAACTAATATGCAAAGGTTAAATGAATTTTTGTAATAATTGCAATGTTATATACAGGGTGTCTGTAAAGTCCATCACCAAACACCATAACTTGGTTTATTGGGTCAAAATAAGCAAAAAAGTTCATATAAAGGTATGTCCTAAAATGCATATTTACCCAGATATCCGCCATTTTGTATTTTTCACTAAATATTTTTTATCTCCATCTGAGTAGATATGCATTTTAGGTCATACCTTCATATGAACGTTTTTGCTTATTTTGACCCAATAAACCAAGTTATGGTGTTTGGTGATGGACTTTACAGACACCCTGTATAATTCATTTAAAATTGATACACCCTGTATAATTCATTTAAAACTGATTGTCATAAGTAGGAAAGTCATATGAAATGGTTTAATAGATAGGTATAAAAAGGTTTGTTAGTCGTTAAAATATATTTAATGGCTGATTATATTGATCATTGCATATTATACTAAAATTCCTTAGGCCAGCCTCAGGTACTGTTCAAAACAAGTTACAGTTATGTTTTTTAAAACAATTAAATGCCCTTAACATTAAAAAACCATTTTGCCAAAATTAATACTCTTTTTCTGTTGTTGACCATAAGTTTTATTGCAAATTAACATTACAAGACTAATTTCAATCATCTTGGGCTTCTGCTGGATCAGTGAGTGACACTTCTTCCCACCTGAAACAAATAATTTTGTCTCGGTACTGTTAATGAAATGCTTACGAATGAATTTATGTTATTAATTATAAGTTATTTATATATATATATAACTACACCATGTGTCCCACACTCCCAATGCCAGATTTACCAACACTAATTTTTTAAACTCATTTTTAGACCGTGCAGCTTTGTTTGGACTGGTTAGGAGGTGAACATATCTAAAGTTCCCGTCTGTCGCTCTTGAGCGGGGGGAGGGAGGGGAAGTCTAAAGGTACAATTAATTCTTTTTGGTTCTTCCTAAACTTCTTGAAAACTATTAACTTTTAGTATTCCCTAAATTGAAAAATTATTGAAAATTACATTTTCCCTGACATAAAAATTGGTCTAAAATAAAAGTATGGCCGAGCTCACAAAAAAGTTTCAGTAACCTCATATTTGTAATAATTCCTTGAAAACTTACTATTTTACCTGCCCACCAAGACCTTTACAAATTTGGTATTTACAAATTAGACTGAAGCGAGATAGTAATAATAATTATGATATCCGCCAAACGGAAAGACTTAAGACCAAACCAGTGCTCTTAACTGTTGGTTCAAAACAATATTTTATCTACGACCATTGCAATAAGCACCAATTATGGTATAACAATAAACATTATAATGATATACATTAAAACACCAAAAACCAAGCAGTACTCTAATGACGACTTTAGAGTACTGGAGTCACTTTAGAAAACTCATATGAAATGAGTTATTTAGAACACTCGCAACTTACATCTCACTCGTGGCTTAAAGGCATTCATTATACAATCGTTGCATAAACTACTATTGGGGTTCCAAGCTGTTGTTTCCAACAGTTGTTTCCAAGCTGAACATGTGGTTCGGGGGACGAATTTGTTCTTAGAAATTCTCTTGCTCGTTCAGTCTTTTGCTTCCTCCCTGACTCTACTCCATCAGATAGATTTTCTATCTCTTTCCCCGCCCTCTCTCAACATCCCCGCTCTCTGTCACACCCCCGGCGCGCTCTCTCTCGCACCCTCGGCGCGCTCTCTCTCATACCTCCGGCGTGCTCTCTCTCACACCCCTGGCGCGCTCTCTCTCGCACCCTTGGCGCGCTCTCTCTCGCACCCTTGGCGCACTCTCTCTCACACCCCCGGCGCTCTCTCTCTCGCACCCTTGGCGCGCTCTCTCTCACACATCCGGCTCTTCTCCCCCTTCTCTCTTGCACAGAGCGCAAGGAAAAAAGGGACCGGAGAACTCTGGTGGTAAAGTCAAAAAGTTGCACTCACAGAAAAAAATTGGTCTGAATTCTGGCAGTAAGGTATGTCCTTCTTATAGGGTATATTCAATGCCCACAATTAGATTCCCCTCAACAAAAAATCTGATCTTATCTGTGTTTTTGTTTATTTAAAGGACCCATCACACTATGGAAGTAATCATTTTGTTATTGATGAGCATATCAATCAGCAAACTTTTTATCAAAATTTCTTAATCACATTTGACACAACTTGTACATCACATTGAACCTTTTAAACAGTGTTTTTATAATGTAATTTGATGTTTTCAACCAGCTTATAGTAATTGAAGGGGTCCCCCGTAAAACGTTCTAAGTGACAAAATTTCAAAATCGGAGATATTCAGTGAAAAAGGTTCTCTAGGACACGAGCTACACCATGGTATATTTTGTTTTGAAGATATTTGAGTTGGCAGCCCTGATTTCGTCTGTCAAAGTTGGCGTGCTTCGTGGGACTGCACGGACATTCTGGGGAAAAACGTTCTATTCGCCGAAAGATAAATTCCCCACCGCTCGTTGCGTTGTCGCCCAGCGACCAAAATCGTGTAAGTAAAATTAAAACAGGTGAAGTAAATATTAGAAAGTGGAAGGATAAAACCAGGAAGATATATAGAACAGCTAGATTACCCTAAATTACAAAAACTAAGCAGCCAAGGCCTGGAAAATTAGCAAAAAAGAGGTGAGTAGAATAACGTTTTAGGTGCTTCCTTTGGATAACTTTTAGTAAAATGACTTATAACGTTATGTAACAACGTTACATTTTTGAACTTTTAGACCAATAAAATTGTTTTATATTCAGTTTTATTTTCGTTTACGTTGGTATTCCTACACTCCCTGATGATTTCTACCAAAGCAGAAGGTGCAGTCCGTCAGAAAATGTTTCAAACGCCAGTCATTTAGAACGTTATAACCCCCCAAAAAAACACGAAAAATGTTTAAAAAAGCTTAATGGCAAGTAAAAATTTAGTCTAAGGCTACATTATGATATTACAAATTGGGTATTAAAAAATTATACATGATTGTAAGTTCTAACCTTGAAAAAAACCGTAAATTTCAGAATTCAATTTTCAACACTTGATTACTCGAATCTAGGTTTTTGTCGTTTAGAACGTTTTACGGGGGACCCCTTCAATTATGTTTTACGATAAATATTACAACATTACAAAAAAATGTATATGTTCTTAGATTTTGTTTTGTATACTATTTATTGTCACTATAAAGATAATCATAGTTTAAAATATGAGAAATTCTAAGTAATGAAATTTTAACCACTTGATTCAACCCGTCAAAAGAATGTTTTCTGAAAATTTCAGATTTTCAGAATGTGTCCCTTCTGAGATATATGCCAAGTTCAAAATACACGATTGTGGATAAACTGCTCATTTTAAAAATATGTTTAAAAAAGGAATACATATCTCAAGCTTGTGACTTGGTCAGAAGAAAATATACTGTGAAGACTGTCTATAGAAAAAAATTGAAGGCGAGTCTTAATTTTCACACATTGAATTTAGGCACTGGAAGTGTAGATTTGTGTTTGTAGAAATTTTACTCATACTTATTTTTCATGCATATTTGCTATCACCTAAGCCAAAACATGTACTGGACAAAGATTATTGGTCATTTTATTCTCTTTCAAATGGTTTTTCTTTCATCTGAATATCTTCAATAATAAAAAAACTACAGAGTTTAACGTACACCTCTGCAAAATGCAAAATCAGCTGTCACACCGATACAAAATGGCTGCTCAAAAAAAACTATGCACCTAAAAAATAAATTAATAGTTGTTTTTAACTCTTCGAACATAGCATAACCACGGGTAAAAATATGAAAATATCGATAAATTGTCTGCAAATTTTTATTTTTAAATTGGTTGATTTGAAATGGATTGACCCTAATTAACTTAAGACATTAAACTTTACGTTTTTCCAAATTACGGTTGGTAATAGCAGCGGCAAATATGATTTTATTATAGTCCAAATTACGGTTTTCAATAACTTAAAAGTTTATTTTTATTTTAAACGTAATTATATGTGAGCATTCTGATTAGGCCTTTGTAAAAAAACATACACTTTTTAAAATAATTTATCTAAGTGGTCTACAGAGACAATGCAATAAACCAAAATATTTACATTTTATCAGATAAAGAACTAATAAGTTTCTGTACGTGACTGGTAGGCCTATAGATACTCAGTGACAATAATGTAGGTAAAGATATTTATATATAAGATATATATATATATATTCTATCGGCTATTGGATTAAAAGAATAAATTATTTTTACCGTAAAAAGTAAATGATTTATGATTTGTAGCACGGATTGGTTTTGTCAATATCTTAAATTATTTGACTTACGTCCAACAATCCTGATTTTTATTCTGGATGTACGCGTTTCAGCCTAGGCCATCATCAGCATCCATAAAAAATATACTTGTACACTAGGTTTCCTGCATTCTTCGCTGTTGTGATGTTATAACTAGCTGCGTCAAGTTTTTAAACAGTTCACACATATTACGGCACACGAACACGACAAAAAATACACATAAAACAGACAATGATTCCACCTCACAACAGCAACCAGTCCCCAATAACAAGAAATATGTCTCTGTAAGATACTCCAAAACCATGGAAAATACAGTCAGGAAAACATTTAGAAAAAATAATGTACAAATTTCTTTTAAATCTGAAAACAATCTCCAGAAAATATTAGGCTTCAATAAAAAACTAAATAGCAGCCCTGAATTTGATTGTCCCGGAGTTTACCAGTTGACTTGTAATGAATGTAATGCCTATTACATCGGTCAAACGGGCAGGTCGTTCAAAATAAGATATAAAGAACACACAAGTGAGGTGGAAGGAAACAAAAGAGGAGTAGGGCAACAAATTAAATCCAAATATGCGGAACATATAATTAACAAAAATCACAGTTTCACAAATATAAATGATAATTTAAAGATATTAGCCAGAGAGAAAAAAGGACAGCGGCTGGACAGGTTAGAAGAAGTATTTATATATCAAAGTTTCAAAAAAGACGGTGTGAATATTTTAAATGAAAGAATTCAATCTGACGCCAATCCAATTTACGAAGACATAATAAAGAGAGCAAGTAGAGTGACAAGGATGACAAATTGCTACGTCAGAGATCAGAGGTCGATTCAGCAAGGAAGTCCACCGTGATAACTATCCAGTTCCGCGCCCGCTCCCGAATACGTGCGCACGTTTGTAAATTTCATTGTCTGTTTTATGTGTATTTTTTGTCGTGTTCGTGTGCCGTAATATGTATGAACTGTTTAAAAACTTGACGCAGCTAGTTATAACATCACAACAGCGAAGAATGCAGGAAACCTAGTGTACAAGTATATTTTTTATGGATGCTGATGATGGCCTAGGCTGAAACGCGTACATCCAGAATAAAAATCAGGATTGTTGGACGTAAGTCAAATAATTTAAGATGTAAAAAGTAAAGTATGATAGTAAAATAGCTTTAGGTTATTTGATTGAGTAATAATTTCAACATACTTCTAAATAGGGCCTAATTACTAAGCTACTAAGCAAGGCTTTATTTTTCCAATTTTTGGAGGGGCCCCAGGCCCTCCCAAAACTCTGCCAATGCTACTAGCTGTACCCATGGCTTCGCTCACGAATAAAAATATAAGTACAGTTTATCTTTGTAGTTTAAATATTTGTAAACTAAAGAAAATCTGACTGCATATAAATACTTGATATTCCACTTACGACATGACGAAAAGCAGTAAAATAAACCTTCTATTGGTCTTCAGCTTGGGTCTTCATTATTGGTCTCTGTCTTTGTGGATTTGCAGATGGTATTCTGTACTCGAACTGCAAAATTGAGGCAATACGTTGACATAAAAACATATTTTATGATTAGACTAAGTTTAACTTAGTTTAGATTATATTTATATTGATATCATTGAAATAGATTGGATCAAGAATTTTTATGATAGTTTAGGTTGATTAAGGTCAGGTTTAGTTAAGTTTGGTTAGGTTACGGTATGTTGTATTATATTAGATTAAGTTAATTTAGGTTTAGTTTATAGCCATTGATTTAGCTAAGGATAAAGTTCATGGGATTGTGACACGACTATCAGAACATAGGCCTTACCAAACATTATCAAACTACAGTACACCTCGGATTATCTGGATTAATGTGGCGGAACACCGATCCGGATAGCAAAAAATCCGGATAATTCGAGGTCATTACAATATCGCCTAAACAGTGATTGCGTACCATATGTAGCCCCTGCTTTGATGCTGCAAACGGCGGCGTGTCAAGTCTGTACAACATGTTAGTCTTTCAAATTTTGCGGGGGTTTAATTCTGAAACAAATTTAAGAACTAAACTTTATTATTAATCATACGAATGTAATATTAACTTTTACCGTACTTACAGTTTGGGTTTGGAATAAAATGTCGGATTAAAATATTTAATTTTTAAGATTAAATAATCATGACAAAACTTATTACAGCAACTCTTCTTAAAAAATAATGTAAGCCTAACACATCAAATTTCAGCATAAACAAACTCGCAAAATTGCCATAGGCTACGTCTTTGTTGCTAACTACTAGCGACCCAAGTAGCAATCCCGAAAACTACGTTCACGAAAATACTGTGATGTAGCCCTACCGTTGAGTACAATATTCCTTCAATTATTGTTATTCCACATTTGCATTTTACTTTTAGAAGGCTTATTTCACCCGTAAACTCGCTAAAATCATTTTTTGCCGTGATTCTAATTTTTTAATTCCTCGGGTAAACCGTTCCGGATAATCCTGGATCCGGATAATGCGGGGGTCTGGTTAATCCAAGGTGTACTGTAATATCAAACCTGAATTGCTATACTTAACCTAAAAGAACCTGACAAAACATAACCTAACCTAACCAAACACATCACCTAACCTAGCCTACCAAAACTTTACCTTGTCCACCACTTATCAACCCAATATGTTTTAACTTACCTAAACTACCAATGTCTGACCTAAACCTAACTCTAATTAGACCATTGTAGACGATTTTCCGTGATTTCCGGTCACAACTCTGTTAATATACATGGTAGAAGGAATATCAATATACTATTGAATAAGGTGTGATACTCAGCTGGACGAGTTTTGAACCGTTCTGCGCATGTCGATCAGCTGTTGCGTCATGACGTCACGTGGGGGCTAACGGCGATGTCAAAAACATGGCGAGATATTGGACAAACGCGACGTGCGCTGCTTCGAAATGAAATTGTGACCTAATATAAACCTTGAATATTTTTGCATATTCTTATTCAGCTCGCCCGGTTAATTAGAGTACCCAAATGACCAACCTTCGAGACTAAAATTTGTTTGGTTTTTTCCGGCCGTGACCGCCGGAAAAAAACTTTCATATCTGGAATCAGCATCAAATTTCCATAAATTTTGAAAAAAAAATTCTTTTTTGAGACAGTACTGGAAACTGCATATTTACCAAATAAATAAATTGCCAATCACATTATTTATGAGAAAAATAACGCTAATACTGTATTAAATTAATATTTACTTTCTGTTACT
Organism: Flexamia atlantica; assembly: GCA_035578135.1. Taxonomy (NCBI): domain Eukaryota; kingdom Metazoa; phylum Arthropoda; class Insecta; order Hemiptera; family Cicadellidae; genus Flexamia; species Flexamia atlantica. The sequence continues at coordinate 29,070,815 of JAQJVK010000008.1, read as the reverse complement.
AATAACAAATAATATAAAGCAACTGGTTAGACTTTGATAAGTTATGCCCCCTAAAACTATAAAATCAATTATTTGTTGGTACTTAATTTTAGTCAATATCAAATTTAAGAAGGGTACTAACTTAGTTTCATGTTTGATTTTCTGCCATTTGTTCTTACTGATTAGCAGACGAGTTGTAACTTATATATCAACATCAGATCCTGGTTTCTAAGAAAACCGTTCAGCCACAGTCACCGGTGAATAACTGGTTGCCTTGGTCCTTAATAGGCAAATCCACCGCATCTTGACAAACAATGACCAGTTTCTTACCAAATCCACCGAAAACATCTTTCGGTGGATTATTATTAACATCCACATTATCATACCATATACCGATAGTCAAACTTAGATATACGCTACAGTCTGTCAAGCAGCACTCAATAGCCTATTGGGCAACCCCATCGCATTTTTAGATTATTTCAATAGGCCTGCTCTCTACGAAAGCTTATAGGAAAGCAAACTTCATGTAAAATCATACTGAGAAGATAATTAACGTACCCGAAATAAGTAGGAAATATACCTAACCGCTAAACAGAACATGTTTTTTAAAGGCAGAGGATCAAATATGAAACACTCAAAACATCAGTCATCCAAAAACTGTCATTAGAACATAGGCCTAGATACCATAGGTACCAATTAGTTTTGAATAACCAAATAATTTATTGTCAATGACACATCAAGTAACTAGATCTGTCTTTAGTTAAATATACATAAAATGTAAATATAGGTTTCCAAGCCGTTAGCCCTGCTGAATTCAAAGAAAGGCTGGGTTAGTACTTTAGGTTATATATACGGTACCTACCTCCTATAAACACGATGGAAATAATTTATGCACATATCGCGAAGAGCCACAAAATCTAACTAGAGTAAATAATTGTATTTCAATAACGGACTTACCTTAATTTGAAACCACAATAGAGAGAACTAAAACAATTTATTCACTGAAAAAGAAACACAGAGGACAGAGACAAACACTTAAAATGGCGAATGGCGGCGACAGATGCAAGCTGTAAGCTACGCCAGCGCTGCCTAGTGGTGGAGTTGACAATCAGGCCGTTTTAACGCAGGAAATAATTTTCAAACTGTTGTTTTGTTAATGAAAAGCTGAAATTTTAAATCATCTCACAAATTGTTATAAAATTGTTTTTTAATTATTTTTCAACTGATAGAATTTAAGAATGATAATAATTTTGGTAATGATTGTACAACTGTTGTAAATGATTTGTAAACTGTTATTAAATTGTTTTGTTTTAAAATCCTCTCACTATTAAAAAACTGTTGTAAAATAGTTAAGTAAACATTATACAATGATTGTTAACTCAAAGTTATTGTGAACAGATTTTTTAATTATTGTAAATTATTGCTTTATGAATTACAATGATTGGCATGCCCGTAGGGCATCCAGCATTGGCATTGGCAACATTGACTGAAAAAACCATCTCCAAGGATTGAGAAAATATCATAATACTACTCCATTGTTTACCAGTAATACACTAAACAGACATGAAACAATTATTTTATGCAGATTACGTCTAGGACATGCATGCTAGGGTAATCAAATACTTGCACTCCAAAAACCGATATTCTACTCCACTATGCTTAAATTGTACTTTACAACAGGAAGAGACTCTGGTACATTTATTACTCATATGCCCACATTACGACTTCTTTAGAAATTAACTATTAAATAAAACTGCCTTAAAGTTCAAAAGTGACCTTATCGATCGCAGCCCTTAAAAATAAAGTAAAGCGATATCTTTACTTTATTTTTAAGGGCTGCGATCGATAAGGTCACTTTTGAACTTTAATCTTTACTTTATTTTTAAGGGCTGCGATCGATAAGGTCACTTTTGAACTTTAATCTTTACTTTATTTTTAAGGGCTGCGATCGATAAGGTCACTTTTGAACTTTAAGGCAGTTTTATTTAATAGTTAATTTCTAAAGAAGTCGTAATGTGGACATATGAGTAATAAATGTACCAGAGTCTCTTCCTCGATGCGTATAAAAAAATACACCTCGATGTGTATAAAGAAATTGAAATTATTAATTTTCTTAGAAAAATCAAAAGAACTGTCTAAAACAAAACAAAAGAAAATAATTTGAAACAAGGCCACACACTACACTACAGGCCGGAGTCCTTTTGTGGTGACGTCACATTATCAGACGGAATCGCAGTCGATTTTATAATGTACTCTTATGGCGATTCACTGTCGCACTCGTAAAACTATCGTGCCCTAAGTAATTCGTTTAAGTTTTCGTTTAGAAACCATTATTTTTTCGAATCTGCATTAATCAATGAATAACTAAATGCGGTCGAAAACTTTTTTAAAGGAAACAAGACTTCATTTCATAAACTTAAAAACCGGTAAACATCACAGGCAAGTAATTTGTTTACTTTTAATCAGATGGTTTATTGAAAATTTGACAGTTTTGTTTCTAATTGTTTTCATTTTGATAATCTAATGTCATAATCTTTTGGTATATGTTTATGATTTTCATATGATTTTAGTTGCTATTTCCAACACAGCTCTAGGAGTTCGGCCGGTGTTGTGACGTGGCATCAGGGAGGAGGGGGGGAGACTCCGGCCTGTAGTGTAGTGGTAGTGTCTAGTGTGGCCTTGTTTGAAACATCTTTGTGCACATGCATGTTGTCCACTCTTGGGTTCTTCATCCGTGGCCCCCTCCCCATTTCTGGGTTAGGAAATGCTTGATGGGTCCCTAGCGAGAAGATTCTCCCCCCTTACCATATCCTAAAATCCTATGAACCAATGAACCCTTAGAGTTCCCAGCTTTTTTACACCACATTTTAGAAGCACTATCTTATTAGACTAACAAGCCAATTACATTTTTCCAAACTCAACCTCTATCACCATTATCTAAAGAATCTTTGAAGCAACCACAAAGTTAATGAACTACGAGGCTGCATGGTCCTATAGTAACCCTAGCCTAAACGAAGAATAAAAAAAGAAAAGAAAAATATCATAAATATGATTCATAACCTCCCTTCACTTTCTTCAGTTGAATCTGAATCCGGAATTACAAAATGTAAAATATAACAGTTTTCTTTTTTCTTGATTTTCACTTTTATATTAATGAATAACTCTAATATTCCTCCAGTTCTTGATTCTAAAAATGTACTGCAGAGTCATATTCGAGCCAAGTTAACGCAGCTTATCTCGGTATCTTCTATCATCGACGATCTGGCTATTGAGCTTTGTGACAAAAGAAACAATCAAGATATCATAAATCTTCTAGTAGACGATAATTTGTTAAAGAATTCTATACTGAATTTGTGAGTATGGTATTGATAAATTGTAAGGTTCTTTTAACCCTTTGGCTGCCAAGAAAAATTTTAAGATTGTTTTCATACTGCCATTAAAAACTCATGATTTAAGTTTTAAACTGCTATGGTAAAAATGCTACAGTCTTAGAACTGCCAGGATGAATCAGCTGGTTTTGCAGTAAAATTCTTAAAAACCAAATAAAAGAATATTATTGCAGCAATCGATTTATTGAATCAAGAGATTAATGGATTATCTTTCAGGTTTATACATAATGGAAAAAACTGTAACAGTAGTCGTTCACGGAATCGATACAATAATCTCAACAACTGTGAGCCGATGTGGTCGGCAGCGGGTAGTTCTCACAATGAACGGCAATGCTGATCACATCAGTAGCTGGCAGTTCTCGCGTCTAATGGCGATGCTAATCACATCAGTAGCTGGCAGTACTCACGATGTAATACAAAGCCGAAATAGCCGGCTCTTGGCAGTCAAAGGATTACAATAATGTTAAAATTTGCATGCCTACCTGTATACAAATTAACCATTTTAAGGCCGACGGCCGAAATAGGCCCCCGTGGTAAAAAGTACGTTCAAGGCCGGCGGCCATAATAGGCCCCCATGGCAAAAACTACGTTCGCGGCCGACGGCCGTAATAGGCACCCGTCCACTTTTCCCCGTTTACTGGCTGGTTGTGTTTTCCAAAGGCCACTAAACTTGATAATCCCTTGTAGAGGGACATCTGGGCTTCATGAATAATGGCAAATACTGCCATTTTAGCCTAAATTTCCTTGTTGTCTGTATAGATTTTGATGTCATGATCGTCTGCTGGCCATGTGATGATTTTGTTGCTGTTTAATTTTCGTGTTTTGTTGGTTAGTTTTGTGATGAGGTTATTGTTTTAATCGACCAAATATCATTTATTAAATGAGTTGTGTGTGCTTAACTTGTGTTTTCAATGATGAATGAGCAAAAGAAGTCGAGATAAATGACCTGTAAGCGAAATCACCCTCCTGTATGCAAATAACATGGCATCAGCCATTTAGGCCTAAAATAGTGAAGTGTCAATTTTTACATTATCCCTTATAGTTCTGTTATTAATTAAGGTAGGTACTTCAAAATTGGCATACTTCCTGTAAATAAGTTGTACTTTGTAGTTATAAATGGTTTTTGGATGTAAAACAAAGTTATATATTTTTTATATGCCGTCAAAGTGGAAAAATATAAATTAGTTCATTAAAATTTTCTTACATACATCTGTAAACAAAATTTCTTTCTGATAATTTCATAATATATTCTAATGCATTTTAAAGCCCATTTAATTAGGAACAATTTAAAAAAAGAATTATGAGTATCTGATAAAAATTGTGGAAGTTATAGCCCTTTAACTAAAACTATGCACAGCACATAAGAAATGGCTTGGCCTTTTTCGCAAGTACCACAGTTTGGGAGCTGGCCTTTTTCGCAAGTACCACAATTTGGGAGGTGGCCTTAAAAGGGTTAAGCCATCACAATATACATTTCACTATGTAGAGTAGACTTCCTCTAATCTGGACACCTTTTTATTGGATATCCATTAAACGAGATTACAGTCTGCGGAAGTGACTATTTTTAACCAGACCGATGTGATTAGTAGGAAAAAGACTATAGGCTACGGCTCAGGTTACCGTGCATTATTGACTATTCTTATGGGAAAGATTACATGTCTAAACCTGAGTTGGGCCTAGTGTTATTGTGTATGCAATAGAGATAGTTTGATGAGATTTAGGTGGTGTCAGTTTAACTGAAAAAACAATAAAATCCAGATTGGGTCTTGGGCCTGAAGCGTCCAAATAAGAGGGAGTTACTGTAATTAAGTTGATTGTTCGTTTGTTTAGTATTCCGTAGTTGTTTTATTAAAGATCAGAGTTGAAAATAATTAAAATCATTTGCTGTAGAAACAAGCAGCAGAAGTTTAGTCACGTAACTCATACTTCCAGATAGCCTACTTTTGAATCTCTAGTATTGGCGGGGGGGGGGGGGAGGTGTCTTTGGGTGATGCGCCAAGACAGTGGTACAATGCGCACCTCAGTAAAGTGGTACCTACATTAGCACCGAAAGGTTGAGAACCATTAGTCTCCTTAATCAACTGGTTGACAACAATAGAAATTCAGAGGAATTTAGTGAAGCCAATTCATGACTATTTTTAATGACGGTGTCACCTATAGGCCTAGTAGAAAATTTATATGGAGTTTGATGGATCTAGTAAAGCCAAATAAGATCAATGACCGTGTCACCTTCTAAAGTTTGACGACAAGTTATAAGGAGCATGATTTGGAAAGATTTGTTTTAAAGCTTTATCTTTAGCCTAATGTATGTAGGTCCTAACTAAAAAAAAAATTAAAAAAATTATCTTGTCTATAATTTAAAAACTAAACGTAAGAGTTAAAGTAGGTCTATCTGAGTTACAGGTAATTTTTTCTTCTTGACTGTTTATTAAATTCAAAAATACCGTACCATATATAAAGTTACCTGTCGTTTTTTAAGAATCATCTCAATTTATAATGAATTCCCAAGCTAAATTGAAATAGTCAAAGTGTTAACTTATCGTAGATTTTAAAACTGCTCATCAGCTTTTATAAACAAAATTAGTTTATTCTATCTTAATATTATAAGCTCAAGTTCAGATAATTTTTTCAGGAAAGTAGATAGCAGAACCAAGCAAAGGCTCGGTGGCGAGCTGTTTTTCTGTGTTTCCAATCTGGAATCATCATTGTGTGCCCAAATAACTGGAATGCTTCTGGAACTAGATATTTTCACAATATGTGACCTTCTACATGACACAAATGCATTAGAAATTGCTGTTTTCAGAGCAAAAGAAGAGTTTTTGAAATTTAAACAGGTAAACATTTTTCTCACTGTACTCCTACTTATTTCTTTCTTGGCTACCACTAGTTTTTAATCAAAATTTTTCTTGTAACTATTTGAGGAAGGGGGTAAATCTTAACCCCTCCAAAAATTGGATTTTGGATTTTTACATATAAAAAAATTATTAAATTCTGCTTTAGATCATTGAATTTAGCTTGAAAAAACAAATAATTTTGCATTTTGAATTATTGCTCTGTGTCCACTGGTTACACTGAGATATCGCGAATGGTAAGCCTAAACCTTAGGCTATCCAATGTCCCAATGTTAACCTTATGGGAAATTAGTAAAAATCCGAATCTCGCTTATTTCTCAAGATATCTGAATAAAACTTGACAAATCTATCTAATCATCTAGTTAATTGCTGGATTATTGCAAAAAAAAACTCTCAAGGGGCCATTCATAAATTATGTAACGCCCCTAGGGGAGGAGCGGGGTTTTGGCAGCGCTAATGAACCGTTAAGGGGGTGGGTGGGGGTTAGACGTAGCACTACATAACTGCTTAAGGGGGGGCTCCAATCACGAAAAATATCGCGTTTCTACCTGCTACTCCCATAAGGCCAATGTTAACTTTCAAATTCGGTACAGCCTCAACCGCTCAACCAAAATCATTAATATTTAGCTCATTTGAAATAACAAACAGGGTGTCCACATTCTGGAAAGTCAGGGAAATTGATTTTGGTCAGGGAAAATCAGGCAATTTGATGTTTGGTCAGGGAAAGTCAGGGAAATAAGAAATTATGCTGAAAAATTCCAATGGTAATTCGCATCAATTATGGATGTTATCTATCTCTGTGATACCATTGTTTCACTGTCGTATGAATTTAAATGTATTTGACATGAATTTTTTTAAAATTAATAATAATCAAACAGTCTGATCAAGTGTTACTATTCAATGAACCATTTTTTTATTGCTTCAACAGGAATTCCTTTTCAAGTCACAACATCTCTTTGACTTATTCTAGGTCTAGAAAATGTTGTAATATTGAGAATATTTCTAGACATTCTCAAGGGTAAATTATAATAAATTATATAGAAAACTTGTAGTTAATGTGTACCTTTCATAAATATAAAATAAATAAATATAGAAAATCAAGGAAGGAAAAATAAAGTGGGGAGAGTAATAGGCCAGCTATAGGAGGAAGGAAGCTAGGTTTTCATTTTTCTCCCCATGTTTATGACATTTATTTTAAATCATTCGGACTAGCTGTTTGTACATCCTTCACGCAAGGGATATTCAAGCCTAAATTAAATTTAAATTCTTTATAACAGTAACACCTTTTTTCACATAAGTAAACAAAAACATGAAAGTAATCTACGACAATAAGAATGAAACAGCCGTGTATGTACTGTATCGATTAGCGAAGCCAACTGACATACTTGCAATATTGAAAATCCAAACAAGAATTGTTCATTCTTGTTGTTTTCCCATGAAATACATGGGAAAATTAAAACTCCCTTATTCTTGACCATCAGTCAGTACCAAAAGTCTAAAAACCCTACATCGTTCTGAAGTGTGCATTGATAACCAAAAATAGTTTATTCGAAATCAAAGCACCCGGACTTTTATATTTTTCCAAACAGAAAAATTGTACTTTTGTTTAGAACTTATAAAGTGTTAATACAATGTACAAGAATTGTTCATTCTTGTTGTTTTCCCATGAAATACATGGGAAAATTAAAACTCCCTTATTCTTGACCATCAGTCAGTACCAAAAATCTAAAAACCCTACATCGTTCTGAAATGTGCATTGATAACCAAAAATAGTTTATTCGAAATCAAAGCATTCGGACTTTTATATATTTCCACACAGAAAAATTGTACTTTTGTTTAGAACTTATATAGTGTTAATACAATGTAATAGAAAAGCCTCTTAGTGATATAGTTTTTTTTTTATTATTATAACATGTAAAACTTCATAGCATCATTTAGAATGTTCACCAATAATTCTTGGTTAAAAGTTCGTGAGTCAGGGAAATTAGTGGTCTGTGGTGAGGGAAGATCAGGGAAAGTCAGGGAAAACTATTATGAAATTTTTATGGACACCGTGACAAAAAATTATCTAGCGACTTCGGTGAGCAGAATTGTGATACAGTGGAACCTGGATAATTCGAACTTGTATAATTCGAAATCTTCTTTAATTCGAATATTTTTCTTGGTCCCTGGCATTTTGTATCTAAACAATGCTAAAAAATCATGGATAATTCGAATTTTATTTTGGATAATTCGAATTTTTAAGTGCCAAATTAAGGTACATCAATTTCATTCCACGACTGAAAATAGTTACAAATTCATTGGAAAACACGTTTTACTACGACGTTCAATAAAAAATTAACGTCAGACCAATGGCGTGTCAGGTTATGGTCAAATGACTCATCCCTTCCACCTCCCAGGCTTCCCACCCTGCCCCAACATCGCTTCTAACTCGACACCAATAATGTAAATTAAAACAGTACAGAACGCTGACTGGGTTCGGAAAAGGGTTGCGCTCGCCTTGGCAGCGCCACTAGTCTTTTCGCGCTTGATTCTGTGCATAACGGCTCCCGGCAGACGAGCCATGCGCCAGACCTGATGCGCAGTTTTCTATGTCGACACAAAGGCTACTCAACACTGCGACCCCCTTCCCTCCCCCCACCAGCCAAACTAACTACCGAATTCCAGTGCAGCATTCCGTTGTTTTCGATCGTCCTTCAAACAAAGCGTTTTTTTTTATTTGTGCAAAGTCTTGTTTTTAAGTGTTTAACAGTTTTTACGTAACATTAAATAAGGGTAGTGACCATGTCGACAAAATCTCGGACCTATAAAACACTCACTTTAGCGGACAGTCAATGAGCGTGTAATTGTCATTGTTACACAAAGTTAAGTTGGTAGCCTGTATCAAGTTCAGAAGTAGCAGAAGGTACTGTATTTTTTCTATCAGAAATGTTTCTTTGTATTGTCGTACGTAGCGTCCTACTTAGTTTATACTTTAGGGTTGTTATTTCTGTTTTATGATTACTGTTTTTGAACCCTTATAATTAGCGTTTGTTGATGAATTTATTCTCTTAGAGTGTCAATTTGATATAGAGGTTAAATTCACAATGTGAAGTTTAATGTTTTGGCCTCATTCTTTAGAACTTCTTTAATTCGAATTTATGGATAATTCGAAGTTTTTGGCTGGTCCCTTGAGGTTCGAATTATCCAGGTTCCACTGTATCACATTTAGGCTAATTTATTCCAAAAATCCCGAAAATCTATTTTTTTGCGATTTTTTTACTACTAACCACAAAACTATATCAAAATTCTGCTCACTTAAGTCGCTAGATAATTTTTTGTTCTTTCAAATGAGCTAAAAATTGACGATTTTGGTTGATCAGTTGAGGCTGTACCGAATTTGAAAGTTAACATTGGTCTTATGGGAGAAGCAGGTAGTCGAGCGGGACTGGAGCCCCCTCTTAACCTCAAGAATGTATGCCTTATTTTATTCAAAATAAATATTTTTCTAGTTAAAATTAATTTGGTTTTACCTATATTAGAAATGTTATATCACAACAATCAACAACTCAATTCTCTCAAGGCAAACCTTACCTTACACTTTAGGAATAATATAAGATTATAGGAATTTTATAAGAATATAAGAATTTCTTTGATAATTATAAGAAGAGGCTGAAAATAGTGCTGATGAATTTTGTAAAATAGTCTTAAGGAAGGACTTTTTATTGTTGATGATTATATAATATTTACTGACACCATTCTGTACTTCTGTACTTATATGAATAAAGAAATTTTGATTTGATTTGATTTGAATATTGTAGTTTCTTGGAATCACCTAAGGCTTATGAGAAAACTTAAAGCTGCTAATTACGCCGTAAATATCCGAATCAGGTATTATCCGATGCGAACCTGTTGTTATCCGATCCGAAACCGATCCAAACATTAGCTCCAGGCCTGGCGACAGGATTTTCGGGCCCCTCAAATCAAATCAAAATATCTTTATTTGTCATAACAGTACATAATGTGTACAATAAATAGCGTCAGCAATCCACAACTCCGGGCCCCCATGGCGACCTTTTTTTTCCTTTTTAGCCATTTCGGGCCCTTTTTGTGTGTTTTCCGGGCCCCCTACAAGCCCGGGCCCCTATGCATTTGCCTCCCCTGTCGCCGGCCCTGATTAGCTATCCGATCCAAAAATTTACTATCCGCACACCTCTAATTTTTTAAAATTCGTTTTTTTAGACTGGACCAAAGATACCAATTTTAGATTCGAGGTTTGAAGTTGTGAGATTTCACTGGAGTATTATGAAATATTTTTCAGAAATCCAGTAAAGATTTGATTGGTGAGGAGTTGTATGAGCGGGTATTGGACCATCATCAAGACCCAGAGCTGGCTGCAAAGCTTACTGGAATGTTACTGGAGCTGGATTTGTCGACTCTACAGACACTACTGGACGACTCTGCAGAGTTAAAAGCAAGGTTGGCTGTGGCATACGAGGCTGCGAACGCAACCAGTAAACAGTGATTTGTGAGTTCCAAATAAAACTAGTTAATGTAAATTGTAGTAAAAATAAAACTGTTAGTTAACCTAACTAAACAAGTTTAAAAATGTCTTTACTAGTTTAATGAATTAATTAATGAGTTAGTGGTAAAAAATCTAAGGAAGAGTTGAAAGTAATCAATAATTTCTCATAGTAGCTTTGGGCCGCTCTAAAATATTATGCTCTTGTACTGAGATTAAACAGTTTGTGGTTTGTACATTTGAAACCAGCTAGTGACTGATTTTTTTTCTTCAGAGATGAAATACATTGTTGTAGTGTCCTCTCAAATTTGTAGTCATTTGACCCCAAATCGTAGAGAAGGGAGTCCAAGATCACAGTCAAGGCATCAGGTAACGTGACCTAGTGGATTATCCTCCTTAACTTTGCTACTGACTCAGAATCATCCAATTTCCCCCCATTAAAGAGAAGAACTTATTTTCACTCAAAAAACCAAACCTTTAGACCAGGGGTTCTCAACCTTTTCGAGCCCACGACCCCCTTTTTAGGTATTAAAATGTTGGCGACCCCTTATACCTTCATCCTACCCTCAGCTTTCATTGTTAGGTGTGTACCGTAGTGAGAGTGAAATTCACGTTGTTTATCAGTTCATGTAGCATAGAAAATACAATGGTTATTATAGGCCTACCTGTTTTTTTCTTATTAAAGTACCACCACTGATATATATGTCACAAATACATATTTCAAAAGTCACTGATCGCAACACAAAACATCAACATTAAGTAAGCTTACTATTTTTATAGCGGCTTCAGAGTTTTCATTTGCATTTCCCTTTCCAAAGTGTAGGTAGATGTTTATCAGTTGGTATTGGTAACGGTCCTGTTGCTATGACGATTTTGACTTAGGCCTCCCTGACAAAAAGAGCGTCTGCGTCGGGCGTTGCGTCGGTACGATAGTCAGGAGTCGCGGTCGGCATGGCAACAGCCCGCTGCACCGCACTGGCGCGCGATGAGTCTGTTGCTTTGCCTCCGAAGAGTTTTTTTTAGGAAGTGTAATCGATACCAATTATGACCTATGAGATTAGTTGCGTTTATTTTATATCTTTTAAACATACTATTGCTCAAGAGACAACCACTCCTGTCTCAAAGTATAATAAATACCCCTGTTGCAGCAGACCTGCATACTCAGCGAATTTCAAATGCAAAACAACATATTTTAATCCAACATAGCGAGATTTGACATGTTTTTGTAAGCTCCTTAAGAATAACATGGGGAATGAGTATGCAGGTTTGCTGCTACAGGTATGTTTAAACTGGTTGGTTTTAATTCAATATTTAGTAGATCTGAACTAGAAGAAGCCATTTACCAAGTTTTATCAAGATATGTTAAGAAATAAGCGAAATATAGAATTTTACTTATTTCCCATAAGGTTAACATTGAGACAACGTACTGTGTTTACCACTTTCAATATATCAATAACCAGTGGACATAGAGCAAAAGTAGTAAGTAGTAAGTAAGTGGTATTTTTGGAGTAATTCAAAATACTAAATTGTTTGTTTTTTTGAGCTGAATTCAATGGTGCCAACAAAAATTTGAAAATTGTATTTTTCTATGTGAAAAACTCAAAAAAACCCCCTTACCCCTCCCCTCGGGGGGGGGTTTATCCCCCTTTACCCCCCCTTTCGGTGGTCCGATTAGGCTGGTTCACGAACTCGTCCGAGTGATTACCACTTTACACGTCTGTACCAAATTTCATTAAGATTGGACCATATTTATGGCCGCTATCGTGTTAACAGACATATATATATAAATTCGAACAAATGGTGTTTTTTGCTTCTAGGGGCCCCAAAATGAAAAGTTAACCTGGTCTCGGACTTAGGTCTTACTATGAGTACTACCGTAAGAGCTTATTCTTTAAGGAAATTCGCTAAAAATGAGATATTTAAATCTATTTTGGCCTAAGTCGGGCCTACATTTTGAGCAAAATAAATTTTCATTTTCGGAGCTCCCGCGACCCTCCGGGACCCCCCTGGGGCTCGCAACCCCCAGGTTGGGAACCCCTGCTTTAGACTATGATAATTGTTGTTATCTTTAAAATACAACATATTGTCTAAATGGTACTGTGAAGTAAATTTAATATTTAGGCTATTTTGTAAAACTGTCTTTGTCTCTTTGGCAGTTGGAGGCTGAGGCCTCTCGATAGTTAAACACATTGTAGCTTCTCGTTTCCTGTGTCAAACTCTGTTGTGTGATGTCTAGGACTCCTACCAGGAGATTTAGTTCTTTGATTTATAAACTGTAGAACTACTCTTTTTCCGTAATATGTTTACATTGCCCTCATAGAAATGTAATAAATATAAATATTTTGTGTATATTTTACTATATTGTTTTACTTTTACTAGATCCCGGCAGACGTTGTCATGCCTTCGACTATTTACCAAAGATCACCTGTTCAAGTAAACATGTCACTAACTGTTACAGTATATAAACAATATTTTGGCTTGAAGTTTCTTTTTGGGCCTCTGGGAAGGAACCCAAAAATTTAGATTGAAATGGATGGGCTGAAAAACCTCAAATTTAACATAGTCCAACAGTCAATAAACATCAATGTTATGATAATCCATATGATGATGTTGTGATATACTATTTAATAATTTATCTTATTTAATCTTGGTTTAGTGAAAAAACCTCTCTTATTCCCTTTCTTGCAGCTAATATTTACGGTTTGTTAGTGCAATTTTTTGTACTGAACATTTTCTTTCTTTAATAAAACATAACTGTTGTTTATCATTCGTCACTTGAAAACTGGTAAGATGCTGATTTATAATCAACTTGTTACGGCTTTGTTAGTACTTTAAAGTTTTGAAAAGCATATCCTTCATTTGGGGTCTAGGGACCCCAAAACATAAAGATATAATGGTCCCAGGCTTAAGTCTCACTGCGCTACCTGTGGTGATAGCTTCTTCCTTTGGGGGAAATTCCCTAAAAATTGTTGATCTATGTATAACGACAATAAATTTTGTTATTTTATTCACCTTAAAGTCAATGTAAATTAACTGGACCAGGGGTTAATTTCAGCCGAAGCACACCGGAGCTGTACTCCGGTACTTTTTAGAAAACCGGAGCTCACCAGAGCACAGTTTCTCAACTCACCAGTACGGCTCCGGACCCTTTTTCTGGCCACATAATTTATTAATAATGTTTAAAAAGCGATTATATAAAAGTGTACAACTCTTACTAATTTGGGAATCCTCTTAAGTCAATTTAACAACTCTATTTTTCTTTACATAGTTTCACGAAAGGTAATAAATAGATGGTAGTTTTTTAACCTCCATTCTGGATAGCCTACTGATCACTTGATAAACTCTCTTCAATCAAGGGCAAATCCAATCCAGGCCAATACGAGCGGGTACTGGGTGCGTTTGGCATTACCGTACTCATTTCTACGTTGATCTTATAAGGCCTCTTGCGGCAAATAGTTCATCAAATGTTTGGACAAATCAGGTGCGCCCTTGTTCGACAATATTAAATTCCCACCATGAGTCGTGAGTGGCGCTAAACACACGTAGCGCTGGAGATCACAACCTTCACGACTACTATGGCACAAGTACACTCTGGCCGCGGTAGGGCAAACCTAGCTAGCGCGAAAGTGAACACGGCCTAATTGTTAAACTGTGGTCATAAACATTAAAAAGGCATCAAATTTAATCGCAATTCCAAAAAAAAATTCCAGGGGTTGGGCCCCTGGACCCCCCTTCTGCTGGGGGGGTTTTCCATACCCTCCCGGCGGCCACTCGTTGTGCCATAGCTACGGTACTTTTTTCTTTAGAAATTAAGCCCTGACCTGGATTGATATTACCATGAAATGATCTAAGTAACATGATTGATAATATTTTGTGTAAACCAAGGAAATGGCGAGTAAGGAGCATCAGCAGTTGGCCAAATACATCAAGGGCGTTCACCTGAGTTTGCGGCTTCAGTGCCGCGCCCTCGGCCCGGAGGAGGCTTGGCAGCGACACTGCAGCAACACTGACGTTCTCGAGGTAACTTTCGACTCGTAAAGTGCAACACTAGACTGTAATAAGATAAGTACAGTGGAGTCCCAACAATACAGAAGTCTGCTTAGCCAAAAACTTTTGGGTTGGGAAATTTTTAATGCTGTAAAATTTCGGCCGTAACTTTAAAAAAAATGCAAACGGCCTTTAATTTGATTGTGCAAAAACAGAAGAACAAACAATGAAAGATGACCGCTTACAAATGTATTCTCATAGCCCGATCTGTATGGCTTCGAAAATTTATAATAATTTATTTCCACCTATAAATCAATTCTCCTACATTAAAATATTAAATAAGCTTCACTTCCACCTTGTCAAAGGAGCATACTACAGTATAAACAAATTCCTGTTGGATTTAAAGATTAGTTTTAGTTAGATTTGTATTATATCTACAGCGGGATGGCAATAGTTGCATGTAATTAATTATAAATTGCATTTTAATGATTTTTATATCTACTTTAGCGGGCGCCGGCATTAGATCGAATGGCACTGGATCGACACTTTTGTCGGTCCAATGCCCTGTCGATCTAATACATGTCGGAGCAGTGCCTTTCGATCTAGTGACTGTCAATACAGTGCCTTTCGAAGATACATCTGTATTAAGTTTGGGAAATCGTGATTATTTTAAAATTATTGTAAGCAAATTTTCGTCTTTTGAAAGTTATAACGTCGAACGGCACTGGACCGACAGGCATTGGATCGAAAGGCACTGCACCGACAGGCAGTAAATCGAAAGGCACTTCATCGACAGTCACTAGATCGAACGGCACTGGATCGACAGTTGTAGATCGAAAGGCACTGCTCCAACAGTTATTCTTCAAAATTCAGTGTTCCGGCAATACTGTCCTCACAAGTTTCGCAACGGAGAAAACATCTAATTGAATCGCTAAATTCAAAATACTCATGATTAAAAAAAATTGGGAAAACTATTAGCTAAATTATTGTTTATTACCTTTGAGACATTGAAATTGTTTTCTAGTGCAAACGTAACATCAACATGGTTTTTAGAGAGATTAAAAAAAGTGAATTTATATTTCAAAAAATATCAAAATTGTGCCTATGTTGATGTTTCTTTTCCAACCAATAAATTTACCTTGTTTTGCTAAAGAGAAATTAACCCTCGAGCGGGCGCATGCGGAGTTTTCCTCCGCACGTGTTTTTATGTTAAAATAATCGGACATAATGGGTGTCGGCGATCGTGTCCGGCTCCGTACTTTACACCCCTCATTCCAGGAATCTCCTAAAGCTATTTATACCCCTTACCCCATCCCTTGGTACCTCGTTTTTTGCAATTCAGAGATGCCGTCTCAGTTTACGGAGCACCCTCGCCCGTTACACAGACAGTGATACATATTTTTTAAATTCATAATAGCGAAGGATTTGTAATTATTGCATTTTTTGGACTTTTTGTTTTGCTTTCGAAAAAAAGAAGCGGAAAGAAAAGTCCAAAAATTTAAATAATAATTAATACATATTTTATACTATAAAATTACTTACTATGTTTAATTTAAATATTACACCTATTAAGTTGAACAATTAATTGCATCAACGATGAAATATGATTCCTAATTAAGTTTGTCAACATTTAAATTCAATATTTCGTTACAAATCAAGTAAAATGGGTTAAATTTGTGCAATATAGTGTTGCGGAGTAAAACTCCGCATGCGCCCTCTCGCGTTTTGCCGGTGAAGCGACCGCTCAAGGGTTAAAGGCATATTTTCAATAAATTTGTTATTGAAGATACAACAAGAACAAGACTTTGTCCTATTTTTTCTATGAATTACTGGTTTTTAAGTATTAAAATATTGGTGACATTTCGATCAGATTGAATTATTTTATTCTGAATAAAAAAGTAATCTCACAAATGGCATTGTTTTGACGTACATATTCAAATGGCACTGGATCGACAGGTATTAGATCGAAAGGCAATGCACCGACAGTGACTAGATCAAACGGCACTGGATCGACAGGCATTAGATCGAAAGGCATTAGATCGAAAGGCACTGGACCGACAGGCATTAGATCGAAATGCACTGTTCTGACAGTGTCGGTGCAGTGCCTTTCGATCTAATGCCTGTCGGTCCAGTGCCTTTTGATCCAGTGAGTGTCAGTGCAGTACCTTTCGATCTGATGACTTTATTTTGTGTTGGTCCAGTGCCTTTCAATCTAATGACTTTCGACGCAATGACCGGATCTCCTACTTCAGTAAACATTCTGCTTAGTCTTAAATATTTACTTATCTGAAATTACTCTGGTCCCAATCATTTTGGATTACCGGGACTCCACTGTGCTGTCAAGCTGATTAGCTAATAGCTTGAAAGTCTTAGTAATTGAAATAAATATTCTTTTAAACTAAAATTATAAATTTTCTTAAAACTTCAAAGTAGATTTACCTCCTTTGAACGGGTCAAAATAACTGGTTGTAGAGGAGTCTGAGCAATCAAGGGGGTTAATCTTCAAATAGTTTTGCCACTGTTTTTGTGGCACTCCAGATATGTTGTGGGGGCAATTTAACCTTAATATAAACTATATTTGTCTGAATTCTACATGTTAGATCAGAGAAGTTAGATATGAAGTGTGAAAATTCAGACTGGAACTAAGGCACAGTACTATTTTAGGAGGCCATTTATTTTGCAGTTAATAAATTTGTATCACTGTTTTTTTTCAGAAGTATGCACATGACATGCAGTTATTAGCAACAGAATTTTGGGAGAAGAACAGTCGTGAAGAAAGTGATTTGTGCAGGATAAAATGGGTGGTGAAAGAGTGTGATGACTATTTTTATTCAGGGGGTCAACAAAAAGCATTGATTAAGGAAGAAAAACTGAGTGTGCAGTATTTAAACTCTTCACTAGGAGCAAACTTATTAAAAACAGACGATTCCACGTTAAAGTTACTGGATGTAGGGAGTTGTTATAATCCTTTTTCAAAATTCAAGAACTTTGAAGTTACTGCTATCGATTTAATGCCGGCTAGTCCTGATGTTATAAAGTGTGACTTTTTATCAGTTAAAATTTCCAGTGAAGTAAAACCCATTGAAAATCCTTGTACCGTTTTACCAGAACGGTATTTTGATGTGGTTGTATTTTCTCTTCTCCTCGAATATTTTCCCAGTTCCAAACAGAGGTTCAGAAGTTGTAAAACAGCTTACGAGCTATTAAAGCCAAGTGGACTGTTGTTCATTTTGACTCCTGATTCCAAACATGCTACAGCAAACTCCAAAGTTATGAAGAGTTGGAGGTTCGCCTTGGCCTCTCTCGGATTTTGGAGAGTTAGCTACCAGAAACAGAAGCATCTGCACTGTATGTCTTACCGGAAATGTTTTAATCCAGAAGTGACCCGGTGTTGGTTGAATAAGCAGAACTGTGATTCTTTGCCAGAAGATTTGTTTTACATTCCTCAGGACTTTCATGAATATTGCAATGATTCTGAACCAGAAGAAAACCAAGAGAGATCAGAAGTGGATAATGAAGTTGTGGCGAATACTTTTTCTAATTTGCCTGACTTTGATATATTTGCTTAGACATGAGTTTTTGTTTGAAGTTAAGAATGTTAAAGGGTAAGTTTTATTCAGAACTGCTGCTGTTAAAACATGTAAATTTAATTTTATACTAATAATTTTATAAATTATTATCAAAATATATAAATTGTAAGTACACAGCTTTCTTGCAGGGGTTTTATTAACTTGAAATCTTCTTCATGGGTGTATTTAGATGAACATCTTTGAAGCTGCCAGCGTACTGAAAGGGTATGAGCAAGGCCACACTAAAATACAGGCCGGAGTCTCCCCCCTCCTCCCTAGTGTCAGTCACAACACCGGCCGAACTCCTAGACTATGCTAGAAATAACAACTAAAATCATACGAATATTATAAACATTTACCAAATATTATGACATTTAGGCACCTCCATGCATGCGTTATTAGGCATGCAGCGAGCAGCGTCTCGCCGAATCACGAGTAGTGTGGAGGGGTGTTTATGTATTTGGCAAGTAGCAAACATTAGTGATTGTTCATTGTCGGTCGTACAGCGAGACAAATAGTTCGCCAAACGTCGAACATTCGGTGCATGCCGAATAACGCATGTGTGGAGGCGCCTTTAGAAACATCAAAATCAGAACTATGAGAAACTCAACTGTCAAATTTCAAATTATCATCTGATGAAAAGTAATCAAATTATTTTCCTGTGATATGTTAACCGTTTTTTAATCCAAGAAATAAATTCTTGGTTTATTTAAAATAATTTTTGATCCCAGTTAATAATTCATTGGTTTTAGCAGATTTGAAAAATATATGGTTTTTAAACGAAACTTAAATTATGTAAGGTACAATAGTTTCACAAGTGAGACAATGAATTGCCATAAGAATACATCACAAAAGCATCTGCGACTCCGTCTGATAATGTGATGTCACCAAGGAAGGACTCTGGCCTGTACTGTAGAGTGGCCTTGGTATGAGGGTCTGACTCTATTTTAAAATAATTTTAGCAATGAAACTTGAGATAAATTAGATCGAATTTGATACAGGATGTACTCATTCACCCAAACAATCTTTACATATTACAATTTAACCGTTAATAATCCCACAGATTTAGAAGTGCAGGAAATCTTCATAATCCACCAATGATCCAGTTAATTACTTATTATTATTGCAAAAAATAATGAAGTTGGACAATAAGTCAAGTGTGATTGTCATTGTAAATTTAAATTGAAGTATTTAGAATATTTTTTATAAAAATATAGAGGAACCCCATCCACACCTTGAGTAATCAAGTCTTCATGTTAAAATGAATAACAAAATATAAAAATAGAAGCTAAGGCATAATAGATTATAATTTGTAGTTGAATGTGTAAGTAATCAAAGTACACAGAAACATTTAACTATGATATTAAGGAACGTATGTGGAGAACAATACACTACAACACAGGTAAAACATACGGACTTCATAGAAAATTTGTCATGATTAAGAAAACAACCATATAAAAAGAAACAATTTATTACAAAGAAGATACTCTCTTCAGAGATCAGTTTTTCCTCCTTCCTTGACCTTTTAACTTTATTCTTTTGCTTTTCCCTGGCCTGAAGTTCTTAGCGCTTTTCTTTCCAGGTTTCATCATCTTTGATCCTTTCGGACCTTTCCTTTTTGAAGGGTTATAGTCATCCATACTTGCAGAACTTTCCTTGGTGTTTGCTTTTAATCCTCTTTTTTTACCTCCAAAACCAAATTTTGAATCTTTGTACTGTCGTTTCATCTGGGATCTATAAAAACACATTAAGTCTAGGTGAATCAAATGTCACAATTACAGTCATTCCCATGTTACTATCATAATTCATAAAGAAAATTCCAAACCATTAAAAATATGTTAAGCACTTAAAAAAGAGATGGTTGTTGCCTGCGCTCGTGAGGTAGCCTCTACTACCATTTTGAGGTGAACACATGATTCAACCTTTACTAATACACAGTGTTTCTGCTAGCACTACAGCCAGCCCCTGCTAACAGCTGATTAGCAGTAGCCTACCAGCCCCGTCTTAATTCCAACACTCACATAAACTTTGTGCTAAAAACACTGTTTTTTCTTGTAATACACGATACGATTTCTCAAATCAAAACCTTGAAAACCACTATACTATTTTAATTTAATCACAATGTTAGTTTCTTTTAACTTCCAAAATAAAAATAGGGTAAAAAAGTCGAGTGTCAAAATAAAAATAGGGTAAAAAATTGAGTGTCTACTGAGTTAAAGGCAGCTACAAGGATAACTTTGGGGGAGGATCCTTACAGAAAACCCACAAATCCTGCGTGATCTCTTGACTTTGTGTTATTTATGAAAATTAATATTACATAACAACATAAGTCTGAATAATTCGTATTAGGCAGCAATGCATTGTTGGCATAGCAAAAATCTTATAATGCATTGTTGGCATAGCAAAAATCTTTCATAGTTCTTAAAGAAAAAGCACTAATTTTTATAGAATTGGAAAAGTTAAGAGGGCTTTCAGGTCAAAAGGAAGATTTTTCGGGGATCTGGAGGACTAATAGACACCCTATTTGATTAAAATCTGATCAAAAGGAAAATGGTTTGCTAAAATTTTGAAAACAACTGCATTTCTTCAAATAAAATTAGACACATATATAAGGAAAATATGAATATAATAAATAAATGGCAGCAAACAAAAATGTTGTATTCCCAAGAATGTAATATCAGGAAATCTAGATAGAGATCTTTTATATATTTTTTACTAGAAAAATAACCATCACAATGATACCAGTATATCTTTTGAAATCATTCCTGACAAGTGTTTGTCTTTTGTGTAACCTCGTGGGCTTTGAGGAATGTCTGGAAATGTTAAAAACAATAAATGTTTAACCATTCTGATGAATGAACATTTATTTAGTTTTATTTTGTTTAAAAATAACATACATCATCACGCTCCAGTTTTTAAATTTCATTTTGGTGTTAATATATCATAATTAATGAACAATGTTAATTATGTACAATAATAAAACAGAAATGCGTATTAAGTTTTTAAATGTTGTTTGGTTCAAAAGTGCTTACCTTGTCGGGCCTTTCTTTGGGTTTTGCTTTTGAGGTTTTTTATTTTCCAAGAAGTCTAAATCTTTACGAATTCCTTTCCTAAACTTTTTCACTTCATCTAACATTTCTTTCTTCTCGTTTTGTTTTTTCAGCTTCCCTTCTTTCTGTAACTGCTTGCTCATCTTTCTCTGTTGTCTAATTTTTCTTACTTTTTCTATCCTTTCAGTTTCTGCTTGCTTCTTCACTAATAAAGCTCGAACCTATTAAAATAAAAACTTAAGTAAATCACTAAAATTTAGGGGAAAAATAAGTTTTATGCCAGATTCTTAAGTTCATATCTTAATATTTCAATACAGTAGAAGAACCTCATCAATCCAAACCACAGCGATCTGAAATTCCGGTTTATCTGAACTAGGGGTTCACAAAGAAAAGTATAAAATAAAACAAAATGTGTGTTAGACTAAAAGGAACGTTGAATAAAAACATGTAGAAATGCATGAAACACCATGGTAGAAGACGATTGCTCATGACCAACGGTATTAAATTTGCATTAGTAAGACAATTTCACATGATCAAAAAAAGTAACTTTACCAAAAAAATTCTCCCCTGATCAGCCTAAAAAATTTTGCTGAAACATGATAGCGCATAAACATGAACATTAACATTAAATTTTTTGTACCAATTAATCAAAATATTTTGGTAATCTTAAATAGATTCGGTCCCAATTAGTTTTCACTAATTAATGAGGTTTTACTGTAATAATGGTTTTCTTACTTTACCAAAAAACATTAATATTCATCTTGACAATGACCTAATTCAGCTCAATAATCAGGTTAGGGACTGCCCATTAATTAAAACACGCCAGAATCAGCCTTTTCAGACCCTCCCCCTTGTAATAGTCTCGTAACGGTGACACTACCCTCAACAATTATGCCATGCCTTACTACTTTCCCCCTGCTCAAAATGCATTAACCCTTGAGCGGGCGCTTCACCGGCAAAACGCGAGCGGGCGCATGTGGAGTTTTACTCCGCAACACTAGATTGCACAAATTTAACCCATTTTTCTTGTTTTATAACGAAATATTGTATTTAAATGTTGGCCATCTTCATTAGGAATCACATTTTATCGTTGATTCAATTAATTTTCAACTTAATAGGTGTAATATTTCAATTAAACATAGTAAATAATTTTCTAGTATAAAATATGTATTGATTATTATTTACATTTTTGGACTTTTCATTTCGCTTCTTTTTTTCGAAAGCAAAAGGAAAAGTCCAATAAATTAATAATAATTACAAATCCATTGCTGTTATGAATTTTGAAAATAGGCATCAGTGTCTGTGTAACGGGAGAGGGCGCTCCGCAAACTGAGACAGCATCTCTGAATTGCTTATAACGAGGTACCAAGGGGGGGTGGGGGGTATAAATAGCTTTAGGAAATTCCTGGAATGAGGGGCATAAAGTACGGAGCCGGACACGACCGCCGGCACCCATTATGTCTGTTTATTTTAACATAAAAAACACGTGCGGAGGAAAACTCCGCGTGCGCCCGCTCGAGGGTTAAAAATCTTGTACTTTAAAGGAAAAACAAACAAATTTTGTGATTTAAGAAATTTATTGTGGGTATTTGCTAGCTATATAATGCCGTGTAAACCCTCCCTCCACTCAAACTATAACACTGCCAAACCCCTCCCCCCCAGGATTGTTGTGTAATTTCTGATCAGCCCCTTGGGCAGGGAAATAACTATGGATAATAGGAAATTAAAAAAAAACTACACTGAAGCCTCTCTTGCATATCCAAGTTACCTTTTGCATGTGGGCGTCAGTCTTCGCCATCTCAGCGAAGTAGTCCTCAGGTCGCTTGGTGACGACTCCGAGAGCCTTCAGTCTCGCCAACCCCTCCAACACCGCGGCCTGCGCCTGTCTGTGGAATGTCGTCTCTCGCTTGAACTCATTCAGGGCCAGGTTCTTCCCGCTGGTCAAACTCTGCGTTTCTTGCTCTTCCAGCTACAAGTAGCCAACACTTGTTAGCGATCTACTGTACAGTCTCGATTATCCAGCGTCTTTGGGACTGAAGCTGCCTCAGACACCGAGAACGGAAAGTACGGAGGTCACCTGTATTTTGAGGTTAGATGTACAGGACCACCACTATGTAATTGTGCAAAATGCTGTTGCAATATATACTTTTTACTAATTAATTGAGTGTAAAGGACTCATAAGTAATTTTTTATTTATTTCATGTGACAATACAATATTAACTTTTTATGTTGTTATCTAGACTAGTAATTTTGGCATAAAAAATTGTTAAGTCTACCTTCTTACCTTTAAGTTACCTTAGATAATCCAGACTCGGATAACCTGGGCTTGGATGATCCGGGTGTGCACTGTATTTCAAAGCTTAAGTGTTTCAAGTTAATGTTAACGCTCTAAAAAATTTTCACTGTCTAAAAACTTTCAATTAAAATTTGTATGACAAATTTGTGGAAAAAAACTGATGATATTTGTTCTTATCTAATGATAAACTGAGAGGCAAAAATGAAGAGATTTAAGTGATCAGTAATTGAGAAACATAGTTACTAACCTTAAGGAACATTAAAGCCCTAATTTAAAAACTTATTCATGTAAAGAATCGTAAACATCGCTGAGTTGAGTTTATGTATAACTACACATACAGAGGAGTACAGTGCCATAAGATGAATAAAGAATTAAACATAGTCTAAACTGACATTTATTAACTAATAACACTACTTTTTTATATATTACCTGAACTGCGATTTCTGGTGCTAGTGGAGCCGGTTTACAAACCAGATCAAGCCTTTCAAACCAGTTGAGGTCCTTTTTTATATCTTGTAACTTCTGCTTTAGTCCTGCCTGGAAATAACAACACCCATAAGTTATAATATGTTAGTTATGTTGAACACAATAACTTAACATTGGCTTAGCTCACAATATGAATTAACACCTTCCTTCTTATAAATTGGCCTACAATTTTTTAAAAGTAAAAAACAATATTTAAATCATTTTCAGTTGTATAAGTTACCTACTTATTTGGAAAATCTTACAGTAATCATCTTTGGTCTCACACTAATATTGAGCAAATTTGCAGATCCACTTTGGTATTTCCAAACACACTCCTGTTGTGACATCTCGAAATCTCGAAAGCATTTTTCACTTAAATTACAGGTTGTTAGTCTCCCCCTTTTCTCTTCTTTTTTCACCCCTTATGCTCTAATTCTTTTACTTGCTCACTATTATTACTTCTTTTTAATACTCTTCTAAATTAATAATACTTCTTTAAATTAAAAAATTTAATTTTTTTAAGTTGTGATCCTCAATCTAGATATAAGTAAAATTAAAAAATACTTAGTTCAATTTCTTTAACAATGTATTTTTCCACTCTTCTGATAGTGAAAATACAGTAAACTTGAAGATAAACATTAGGACCATTTAATGCCTACTCATTTAGAAAAAGCCAGGCTCATTTTTGAAAATTTGGACGTACATTTATGACATTTGTGCGTGAAGGGTGTAAGTCAATGTGCCCAACAGGGCCAGCAAGAACTATTTCAAGGAAAAGCTTCAATTTATTCTCTGCTTTGCTATCAAAGGTTATGATATTTCTCTGCATCTAGTGCATAATTTCCTGGTTTTTTAACAATTTCCCCTAAAATTTCAAGACCCACAACCCTTCCCTGGGTTCGTCTATGATAAATTAAAAAAATAATTACTGTATTTATATTTTTGTTGGTGAATGAAAAACTGCCTCTTTAAATCTAGCCACTAAAAAGTCTCATGAATCAACCACAGAATGCAACACGCTGATCAGTTTTAACCATAGGCTATAGACTATGGAACAGATGAAAAAAGGAACTCCAAATTATTAATGTATAACCATGAATAATCACAATAAAAACTTAAGGGGCACCTTAGGAAAAACTAAACAAAAATTAGGGAATTAAGATTTAACCTCCAACAGTATCGCCAAAACAAACACATTCATTCACCTTCACAGTCCAATTCAGGCTTTGCTAATGTTTACACAGTCGACTCACGCTAACTCAAACCTCAATAACTAAAAATCCTCGATAGCTCAAATTATTTTCAACCCCCTTCAGAAAACCTATACGTGACCAAAATAATTTCATGGTTATATTATTTTTAGACTTTACCTCTATAAGTCGAAGAGACTCAAAAATGACCTCAACTCAAAGTTTAGTGCATAAGTCGAGGGACCAGTTTGTTAAACTGTTATTTTCTTGGAAGTTTTTTCCATATTATAAATTAAGAAAGATAGTAATTCCCAATGCAACACCATATTTTATTAAGACAAATAAAGTTATTACAAGTGGCTTTAAGGGGCTAAAAGCTCCTAATAACGGGAAATTCAAGCGATCTTTATCTATTGTAGTACAAAGTACCTTAATAGCAAAATGGCTTTTATATCTACAATGTTCAATATCTAGCTCATGGTTTTCAATCATGTATCAGCATCACATGTTTTATGTTAATAAAGCAGACAATTGCTTTTTAAGTGGCAGATATTTTA
The DNA here is from genome assembly GCA_035578135.1 of Flexamia atlantica. Classification (NCBI taxonomy): domain Eukaryota; kingdom Metazoa; phylum Arthropoda; class Insecta; order Hemiptera; family Cicadellidae; genus Flexamia; species Flexamia atlantica. The sequence continues at coordinate 29,044,980 of JAQJVK010000008.1, read as the reverse complement.
TTTTATTTGATGTTTAAAAAAAAATAACATGCCATGTCCCTACAGTTCGCGCATTATATCTCCGGCTATGACTGAGTCAGCTCATTGTAAGGTGCGGGGGGGGAGGGGGTATTTTTCAGAAAACATTTTCTAAAACACCGCTGCTTGTCAAATGTTGTGCTTACCAATATCATATGTTAAAACTATCATATGACACGGTTAGTAGCATAGTGGTCATAGCCGGAGATATAATGCGCGAACTGTACATGCTAAATATACATTACAAAAAATGACATATCTCTATAGATATTCCTATGAACGAGAAAGATCATTCAGAAGGCTTCTCTATATTGCCATCACTGGATCCTGTTACTCTTTGTCATTAGTTAAGATTATATTTGGTTAATTTTTTAGGCTGTCTTTCTTTTTGAAGAAATATCAAATTCGAAAATCTAAACTGGTTCCCACCAAATATTCATTAATTATTTAAATAAGGAGGTTTAGAATATGCTGTTTTTTTAAATCGTAAAAACTGTGGAGGAATCAATTTATGTAATCTTTTCCAATTCACTTATCATTTCCTCATACTAGTTGATAATGCAGCCTATTTAAAAACGAAAGTATTAATTCTTAAGTTATCAATCTGTGCTGTTATGAAACAAAATGATAATAATTTAGTAGGCCTATTATCTGTCTTGAAACGATATCACTAATCATGAATTGACGATTTTAATTTCTATTTACATGATAAAGCTCCTACACTATTATTATTTGTATGACTAATTATTAAAAATCTCAACATTGTTTTTAAAAACATTTATGCCTCAACTGAAAGCGAACTTTAAAAGTTAACACATTACGACAACTTGACAAGTAAAGTATGACTGGTCACAATACCAATATTGGGAACTCAAAACTTTAGGGCGGCAAAAATTATAACTCATCAAATTCTCTGTTAATCTCAGCTGAAATTACTAAATTAAATTTTTGCTAAACCACAGTCTAAGAAAAAATATAGTCCGTCTGTTGGTCGCAAAAAGTGACCCCCCTCCGCAAACCTGGTGGCACGCAAGCACTATTAATTAATATGTCCACAAAAAAATCACATGTTTTTTCACTATCCAATGTTTAACAACAAATGCAATCTTGTCACTTAGATGAAAAAAGTGTCCTCCCTATGCGATCCTGATGGCTGGCCCATAAGTACAGTTACAATCAGATGGTGTCTAATTTTATCAGTAATTGTGCTTGCATACCGCTTTGGAACGCTTGTGTCGCCCTGCAGACAACATAATGCATTACAACGTATGACAAGTGTCAAGACTGTATTTTTCTTAGACTGTGGTTGAACAGACAAAAATTTGTTTTCTGTTTTCACGGTCACTTCCCAGTAATTTTTTTTTGCTTTAACATATACATGGTTGAATGGCTAATTAACTACCAAAAAAAACTATAATTTTGCCAGCAACACTCACCCATATTATTCCCCTGAAATAGGATGATTTCTACATGATTTGGGTACTGTGTGAAGACTTGGTCTCTTCTTTTACTTTGCGAGGTATTTTTTTTACTCAGAAAATTTGTTTTTAGATTAGAAAAGTAAAGATTCCTTGTTTGAAAGTCAACTGAGAGGATTCATATGAAGTTCCAGAGAGTCAGAAACATGTCAAAGTACCCCCGTTGCAGCAGACCTACATACTCAGCGAATTTCAATTGCAAAGTACATGTTTCAATCCAATATAGCGAGATTTGACATGTTTTTTTAAGCTCCATTGGGAACGAGTATGCAGGTTTGCTGCAACAGGTATTTTAAAACTGGGTGGTTTTAATTCAATGTTTAGTAGATCTGAACTAGAAGAAGCCATACACCAAGTTTTATCAAGATATGTTAAGAAATAAGGAAGATATTACATTTTTTTTATTTCCCATAAGGATAACATGGGGAATGAGTATGCAGGTTTGCTGCCGTAAAAACGGTAATATCCAAGATTTTATACTAAAATACATTAGATCTCATCTATATGAAGCCACAAACCAAGTTTCATTAAGATATGTTGAGAAATAAGCGAGATATAGAATTTTACTTATTCCCCATAAGGTTAACATTGGGACAACGTACTGTGTTTACCACTTTCAGTATCTCGGTAACCAATGGACATAGAGCAATGATTCAAAATACTAAATTGTTTGTTTTTTCGAGCTGAATCCAATGGTGCTATCAAAAATTCGATAAATTTTATTTTTCTATATAAAAAAACTTGAAAAACCCGTTTTTGGGGGGTTTACCCCGCTTTACCCCCCTTTCCGGTGGTCCGATCGGGCTGGTTCAAGAACTCGTCTGAATAATTACTACTTTACACGCTTGTGCCAAATTTAATTCCGATCGGACCATTTTTGCGAGCACTATCGTGCTTACAGACACATATATAGATATATCTAGAAATTTGAACGAATGGCGTTTTTTGCTTCTGGGGGCCCCAAAACGAAAAGTTATTATGGTCTTGGGCTTACGTCTTACCATGAGACCTACGGTAATAGCTTCTTCCCTATAGGGGAAATTCGCTAAAATTCGAACGAATGGTGTTTTTTGCTTCTGGTGGCCCCAAAACGAAAAGTTATCATGGTCTCGGGCTTAGGTCTTACCATGAGACTTACGGTAATAGCTTCTTCCCTTTAGGGGAAATTCGCTAAAAATGTCCAAACTTTTAAATGGGTTTGTTAAGTTACGTTAGGCCTAATCTATTATAATTTATATCATTTGGTAGTATACTACAAATTGAAGAAATCATAGAACAAAATATTACTAAAATAATATTAATTTGTTAATATTATTAACAAATGTAATACATAAAAATACTAATACTTTTACTAAAAACTACTCAAAGGTAAATCCTTTATTTATGGTAATCTGTATCACTGACTCAATACAATTTGTATACCATTTGATCACAAATATTATGTTCTTCCTCCCTGAAACGTAAAGAATCATGATTCATGTCGCTTGATTCTTGATGTAAAACGGTATGACTATTAAAACATAACTCCACTATCGAACACCAACTTCATTATTATAATTAGCCTGATAATATTTTTAAACATTATTTATTAACCGCTTCATATATATTTGCAAGGACTTTTCAGCTGAGCATTGAAATACCGTATCGCATCGTTTGCTGTGTCAAGTGGAGAATTTACCATTGGTAAAGAGCTGCTGACAATATAGAAAATTGTCAATTGACATGCCACCAAAATCTTAGGATAGGATTTAATGTCCATGAATGTTAAGTTAAAACTTATCAGGGAGCTTAGTTAACAAATAAAACCATCTACCACATTTTACTTTAACATTTATTAATTATATCATATTAATTATGATCCTTAGTTCGGCACAAATGAAGTGCTTGTATTTAACAACTGTCAATCATATTGTTCTTAATCACTGATCCTCAAAACAATCGTCGTGGAAAACGTCCTTTACAAATCTGGAGACAAACGTGCAATTAATTGAGAAAGACATTTATATAAAGATAGGATTAAATAATTCATCAAAATGTTTTTTTGATCTCTTTAAAGGTCTACAAACAAGGCCATATTTAATCAAATGCTTTTAACAAGAAATAATAAATGAAAAATAGACTTTTGAAATACCACCGACAACATCACCTTTTGATTAAATTAAGTACACATGTCTTATATTACCTGTTTTGTCTGAAATACTTCAATAAATACAATAAATTGTAATGTAAATTACCATAGGTTTATTTGAAACTTACAAATATGATTTATTTGGGGTCACAATGATTTATTACAAATATGGGCTGTGGATTTATGCTCTAGGCTCGTAGGCCAATGTTCAAATTTTAGTTCTGTGAATTTGAATTACATAAAATATTACTGCTCCGACTGTTCAATAGTAGAAACACATCTCTTCTAAGGGTAGGTTCGTGCTGGATGACAATCTCAGTTAAAATAGATGGTTAAAATATTAATTTGGAAAAGATGAATTTTGAATTTCACAACAATGCCAATAAAGCTTCAATCATAAGATGGCCGAATTAGGTAAGTCACTGATGGTTTATTCAACTTTAATGCAAGTTTTTTGGTTCGAAAGAATATAATAATAGGTTCAAATCTTGATATTCAAATTAATAGGTACAAATTAGGCTAGGCCTAGTCAAGGTTCTTGTTGATTTCTTCAGGTAGATATGGTAATTTAGGCTGGTCTTACCAATCTGCAACAACAATTCTTCGCCAAGTACTTTAAATGTTCAGGCAAATATAAACAAAGGGGTTGGCGTTAAAATGTACTTTTGGCAACATGTCCCTACTTTAGGTACTAGTAAACAAACACTAGTCCTCTGACTTGGGAAATACAAAATTAGGATCAGTGTCCTAAATATTTTACTGAGATTAACACATCCCTCTTCTCTGGAAGCTGGAACAGGAGTCTCTCTGGTAAGTTCCCTCAACACATTGTTGGTCATATGGGGTTCACACATCTTGAAATATAATTATTCTTGAGTTCACTTCACTGTAATTTGGATTAATCATGAAGCTGAATTTATAATTTTAATTTTTTATGATTGTAATTTCCATACATTATATATATATTTATGATAATACATTATCAACTTATTTAGCAACTGATCATTTAACTATCGATTAACTGGTAAGGAACCAGGTTAATAGGTGAAATATAAATTATTAATTATTATTTAATGAAATTAACAAATTTTATTCTAACTGATTGGTGACTTTCTGGGGGTGATAGTAAGGTATCCGCCTATTTTAAGATAAAGTGATATATATTTTGGCATATCCATACTGAATGTCTAAATTCATCATTTGAATCATTGACTATATGTTACTTAAAATACAATAGAAATAAATTTTGTTTATAATAAATATGAAAGAAATGGCATGAAACATCTCACTTTGAAAAACTGTCTTTTGCCATGAATGCTTGTAATCTGATATACTGGCTTGATCTACATTGTGGTAACATTAAAAGAAGTTGATCCTTAATGAGGTAAATAGGCAATTCAATATTTAGCGAAGTAAATGGAGAATGCAATACTTAACAAAATAAATGGAGAATGCAATATTTAATGAAGCAGTTGGAGAATGTAATCCCGTACTTAGTTAGGTGAATAGAGAGTTAAATATCTAGCGAAGTTAATGGAGAATTCAACACTTAAGTGATATAAATAGAGTAAATACTTAGCAAAAATGGAAATTGAATTAGTTAAATAAACAGAGAATAAAATACATAGTGAAGACTGTGAAATATTTATGGCATGACTGTCAAGGTTAAACCTCAATCTATATTATGTATAAAAGCAACAAAAGGTTGACTGACTTTCTCACTCACTGATCACAGTTTCTCAAAAACTAAGACTTTAGGCCATGAAACTTGGCAGAAGTGTTCATTAAAGGCCCTAGATGCGCACTAAGAAAGGATTTTAATATATTTTCACTCAAAGGGCCTAAATAGGGTATACTAAAATTCAAAATGGCGGCCATTTTTAGTTTTCAAAGCTAATTTTATCAAAACAAGGGTTTTGACCATGAAACTATCCTCAAATATTCTTTACGGATTACGATCATGTACTAGGCCTACGATAGGGTTTGAAATTATTTTCTTTCAAGGCTAAAATAAGGTGCATCAAAAGATTCTGAATGGCTGCCTTTTCAATAATTATGTGGCTATAATTAAGTATTTGAATGTAAAATCTGTAGGCCTATGGCATTTTAGCGAACAAAAACAAAATTCAATCTAATAAATTGAAGAACATCTGAAAAACATCAAGAAAATTGTTATGATTGCCATCTGCTATACATTTGTCAAATGATACCACTTACGTATTTTTTTTAATTTTCTGCTTTCGTGAGGAACACAGGAGTGACATAAAGTTGAGGAATGTTACTTTAAGTAGGCCTAAATAATTTTATAAAACATGTATGCTATTAAAAAACCTTACTCATGAAAGTTAGTACTAGTACACAAATATACATTTTTCCAAATGACATACGCAAAGAAAATACATTGGCACTTTCGCAACTAATCCTGAAGAAGATAATTTATACATTTCATCAATAAAGGCTAGTATAAATTTTTGTGACACCATCACACCCAATTAGTGGGTGAATTTCATAATAAATTCGGTTGTAACTTAACAAATCTCTTTAAATTTGTTTAAATAATACTGAACAGATATTAAAGAGTGAAAATTCTTACCACATCATTGATAAATACTTTCTTCTTTTGCACCACTGGTATATTCAATCCTGGTTTGATTAATCCTTTGGCAAAAGCATTTTGTAACTGAAAAAAGCAAAAGCTAATAATAATGTAAAGCTGAAATGTATGAAGTTTCTTCAAATGTCAAATTTTTGTTGTGTTGGAATTATAGGCCTATAGGTTATCCTCCAAAAATAGCCGTATATACCTAACAAAAACCACTTCTTTGAATTGAGACAATGTTATTTGTAAGGGAGTCTTCCTAGTCAGAGCTGCTGGATACAGGATCAAATTAAATGTAAATAGTCTAACACTATTTCATTCCTCAAATAAATTTAAATTGAAACTACACACAACGAAAAACGAATTCCAGTAATAATGCATTTTCCAGTACTACTCCCAAGACTGTAGTTTTTTTTAAATGTAGGAAATAACGCCCTTCTAGAAATGATAGGTTTGGGGGGAAATGTTGAAATAAAGGTAAATAAATTTTTGACTTCAAAGTATGTCATGTGGGTACCCAAATTAACCGCGAGACACAAGAATAAGAAGAGGTATGTAAGAATTTGGTCTCCATTAAAAAAGTGATGGCCGGAGTATCAGAAAAGGGGTAGGCCTAACACAATAGCTTGTTAAGGAGTAGGTTTAGGTAGCCTAGTTAACGTTGGGCTGAGGTAGTTTAATGTGAGGTTAGAAAAGATTGGGTTGAAATTTAATGTAGGCCTAGGCTAAAAGATAAAGTTATAGGTTACACTAGGTTATATGTTTGGTTAAGTTAGGTTACTTTATGTTAGATGTAGATGTGCATATTTGAAATGAGTAGGCCTACAAGTTGTGTTTGGTTAGAGTCTAAGAGTCGTATTAATCTTACCCAAAAAGTATCGATTACTCAGAGGGTATCAATGACTTATCCGGTGTTTTTCCGGACGTAACTCCGTTGATACTCATCTGATCTTGAAAATTTTTGCAGAATATTGTCCAGATCACTCTCCCGGTTCCTTTGAGTACATACATAACCTGTTTGGGGAAAATTTAATTTTTTTCCTATTACTGTTTTATGGGGTTTCCCCGCAAAAAAATATTTCCAAAATCAGCGCACATAAGAAAATTAAATTTTTGACTTCGGATGGAGTGTCTAACTTACACTAAAAATGCATAATAACTACCTTATATGTCAGACAGAAGCCTGATAAGGCAAAACAGCCAAACGTTTTATTGAGTATTTCGACGCCAGTGGCATTATTTATGTTTTGATCGGGGACGGTCCAATCTTGAGATTTTATTAAGAACTGATCTAGTTTAACCTGACCTGGAGCCTAGGCTCCAATGTTTATTTCTTAACGATCCCCCAGTCTTAAGGACAGTAGCGGTGATGAGGAAGAGTAAGTGTAAATGTAAGTGATCGGTGATTCGAAAAACATACTTATTAGGCTACAACCTACACACCAAAGGTTGCTCACAAAACTGGCCAATTTATTATCTAAACCAAGACTTTTAAAGGGATTAATTTTTTGGGTTTAGACAGACTTACCTGATACTTGATACTTCTTGATTAGGGTTACCCCAGGTATTTTTCAGGCCAATCAGGACAGTTTGAGGTGAGGTGAACAAACACATCCCCTGTCCCTCAATAACGCAGCCGAAAATAGTAAAATAAGATTAGGGATAAAAGTATTTTTTTTTTGTTTGCTTATTGTTTATCTTAAATTGATATCAGATAAGCCAGTTCCAACCTCATTCACAACACTAACGACAGAGGTCAGTATAGTTAGTAGGTTAAGTAACCTCAGTAAGTAGGTCAGTATAGTAGTAGAGGTTAAGTAGGTTTGCTGTTGTCACACTCCCGCAGAGTTGCTAGCTTGTTTTTATGCTAAATTTACGTCATCGATCTCCTGATAACTCTACAACCTATAAATTTGCCTTGACTCCCATTGAAAAGTTGCATGATTTCATGTAAATCTTGAGAAAAAGATTATCTTATCTTAGTTGTGAAAACCCCGGACAAGTAGCAGCCCCCGACCAGACACCGGACAAAGCCCTTAAAACCCGGGCTGTACAGGGAAAACCAGGACGTCTGGTAAAACTATTCTTGATCCATCATTGACTAGTGGTTCATTGGATAGATATACTGCATCTATACATTGTTTGATAGCTGACTTTCTAATTTTAATTTACATCAAGAGAAACTATAAAAGAAAACTAACCTCAGAATCAGAGTCTGAAAATTCTGAAGAATATTCAGATGCAGTTGGTATCGGAGAATCATGATTAGCCTCTTGTTCCATTTGTTCCATAACGGATAATTCACCATAATCAGTACCTTCTGAATCATAATCGCTGGACGAAGCTAATGCCATTGCAGAGAATTCGTGCGCAGTATATCTTGGATTAAAGAAAGACCTTTCTAATTATAATTAACTTTAAGGAAGCTTGGTGTTGAGCTAACCTAAAACCATAACCATAATACAAACTACAAACTGCATGGCAAAGTTTGACTTTTGTCAGGGTTTTTTGCGTCAAACTTAAGGGCATTTTGTTATCCACAAAGCTGAGAAGTTTTCTGATTGCTCATTGCAATCTTTATATTACTCTTTGGTATTTATTCGGGGACGTTTCTAAATGTCCGCGTCCGGGTGCAGAACGTCCAAGATCTATCTTCCTATCTAGTTATTAAGAAATAGCTATTTTAGAACGACCGGTTTTCATCACGTCCAGGCTGCTCATTTTCAACTATTTATGTTTCAAAATGTCCACATTAAAATTCGTTAAACGCTATTTAGTAATATCATAGATAAAAAATACCCAGGAGTATTTTTACTCCTGGGTATTTTTTATCTATGGAAATATCAAGATTTAATAACGTCCAGGTATTTATTTCCGGACCGGCTCTAGTCCTTACTCAAACAATTTATTCTCATCGCGCCTAGTATTTACTAACTGGGCCTAGTATCTACTTGGGAGTAAGTACTAGCTTTTATTCACATCGCTCAATTCAATTATATGCTTTCATTTTACATATTAAAATAATTTATAGCTCTCCTTTTCACAGATTATAGTACCGAGGTGCTGCATTTTATAAGGTAAGACCATACAATAATCAAATTTTTAATTATGGTGAGACTTTAATGGGTGCGTTTAACTGCACTCACCGGTGAGTAATCTACCCAACAGTAATAAGTGGGTTCTACATTCGGACGTTTTTAAAAGTCCCCTAAATTACAGAACACTGAATCCATACATTTTCTCAAATCCAACCCCAGCTCTATTAATTGGGTTTTATATATATATTAATTGATGCCGTAGTTTTAAGGCTGGTTTACTCTCTGGTTCAAAAGTTAATTTATCCGATCTGTCCAGACTCTTGTTTGACGACTATGGTGGCCGTTGATCCATATTTGTGAGGTGATTAGTTTATTTGATCTAATTTTAATTAATCTAACTATTTTGGAGTCGTTATTCACAAATACTAACGATAGATTTTTTAAACAAAACTGTTACTGTAGGTATTGGTATTTTTTCTTTGAGTTATTTGAAATCTGGATTTAGGTTTAAACCATTAGTCTACTCTTTATCCCTGTAGAACCAGCCATCCCAATGCAGGCAATATTTTAGGGGTTTTCTACAAAATGAAGTGTTTTTTGTAAAGCTTTTACCGTAAAAAATTTAAACTAGGAAATTTTAAAAGGCATAATATTGTCACTTATCTTAATTTGTTCACAATCAAGATATATTCCTTCAGGGTTTCATTAAGCAAATAGCATGGGAAAATTATTATTTCTTTGCAAGCTTGAAAGTTCGGGAGACTAGACGTTATGTGTATGCTTATGCTTCACAATAAGGCTTAAGAGGAGAAAGAAATCTAGGTCCGTTATCAAATTAAAGACAGTCAGGGCTGAGTTCACATCTGCAATGTGCACACAGCAGGTTTTCATGGTAGTCATATGTCTACTTCAAGACCTCACCAAACTATAATAAATAAATCATTTATTTATTGTTATAAAACATTTTTACAAATGCATTAACAATCGTCAATATACATGTGCATTACATGGTAAAGCATCATAACACATGGTGAAGTTACAATAAACATATACAAATAACACATACATGAAATACAGAAATCACAGATAGGCTGCCCAACTAATAGTAAAAAAATCGTCAATTTTATATAAACATTCATTTATTAATATATTTTTGAGCTTACTTTTGAAACTATTGTGAGGCATTAACCCTTTGAAACCCAAATTATGATGCACCGAGAAAAAAAACTATTTTTTCCTATTTTTCTTTTATTTAGGGTCTAAATAACATAATAAAACTGTTTTTTCACATTTTCCCTCACAGGTTAAAAAAATTTTTTTGTTGCTTAAAAGCAACTACGGGCACTTGTGGTTATATCGGGCTTGACCCAAATGCCAATGTCCCCTATGTCCCCCACTTCGGACACGTTGTCATCAGGTATTAAATTCTTGGTCCATTGTGAAGTTTAAATCATGTCCTATTCAATATGGTAAAAAAACATATAATTAGCACAAAATATTAGCTTTAAATGAATTTAATTTTAGCATGGGGTTATATGGAGAAACTGAATTAAACTACGCCTAGTGAAATTTAATGCCCATAGTTGCTTTTTGGCAACACGGCGATTTTCTCATATAAATTATGGAAATACTCGCTTAAATTACTAAAACTTATTAGAAACATAAACTAGAATAACTGAGGATTGATAAGATATTTTATCCTACAATACAAAATGTCTAGAACTATGGTAAAAGATCGCTTGAAAAAGCACAACTTACCACTAACCTCCAAACCTTGTGGTCACTGTAAAGAAAATTCTCTAATGCAAAGACAACTGGACTAAGCTCCCATCTAGTGGCCGTTTTCTGAACTAAAGGGTGTTGACAAAAGGCAACTGTGGGCTTTTGAGGTTCAAACAAAATAATTTTAGAGAAAAATCGACAGAAACATGGCGTTGCCAAAAGGCAACACTGGGCGCTAAAGGGTTAATTTTAGATCTAAAGGAACTGAATTGTAAAGTTTAATTGAAGCATGATACCAGTTTTTTTGAGAACTACTGTAATGATATTGTTGAATTCTTAAGCTATTACATAGCAGGAAGATTCTCTCTTGATTAGAGTATGGCCTTGCCCACTCAGTGAGTTTTCACTGCAATGACCAGGGTGTCTACTGACCAGGAAATCCTTATAAACCGCGAATTGTACCTAAATTAAAGATGGCCATGAAAAGTTTGGGAAATGTCCATAAATAATGGATAATGCCCTTAAATTATCGGCAAATTTGTTAAAACGGGCAACCAAAATAGATTTTTTATAAACTGTCTAGTTTTATCTGTCGTCTGCAGTTAGATTGCGTTTTTCATCTTGCTATGCTACCATAAATGTCAATGTGGTGACTTCACTGATCGTGATTGAATCACCAAAAGTATCGGTGGACTCTTCTTTTTGAAATTTTCTTCCATTCATTAATGTAGCTGAAACACCGAGATGATTGGTTGTGTTGTGGCCTTAAACTTTGTAGAAACTGCCCTTAAATGTATGGGAATTTTCTATGAATTTTTTTTGTAATATAATAGACACACTGAATGACACTCTTCTCAAGTTATTTTATTGTGAATTGCTTTGAAAGTTGTAAGAAATACTTTATCGAGTTCCTCATATGTTTTTCAGGTGTTGAAAAATATGCTGAAGAAATGGGAGAGCCAGATAGAGGCAGTCAGGTCCCACCAGGCTCAAAGAAGCATTCAATAGATGACATCATTGACCACATGACTGCTGATCTTCAGAGTTACGATGGGCAATATTGGGTCGGCTCCCCTCCTAACCCGCCCCATGTCTGGCAACAACCAGTCCACAACCCGGTGTTTGTGCAGCAGCCTTTTGACATGCAAGAGAGGAAAATTCAAGATTTCACCCCCCAACCCCCTCCAGGTCTTTTTTACCCAGGCATGGTAGATGTGGGCGGTGGAAATTTCGTCAATGTCGTATTTAACCCGGCTAACTCTCCCAATCAGATTCACCCTTTCCTCCCTTCTCATCATTCTGATCCGAACTTGGGATATATACACTATCAACAGCAGCCTCAACAGCAACAACAGCCAAGTCAAATCTCGAGTGGGTCAACTGTCCATAGAGATTACGGGCTTTTTAACTCGACAACAGAAACAGCGAGTCAGAACAATCATCAGTTGATTGAGAATGTTGTGGGTAACTGGCTGCCCAACAAGAGTGGGACTTACAGTCCATTTGGAAACGTTAGCCATCCCCAAACAGAGGTTAAGGAAGAAGATAGAACAGTTCGTCCTGCGCAAACTGGGCAGGTAAAGAAGACGAGGATTGTTGCCGAAGTTCGCCCCATGCGACCCTCGTACTCGGATGTTCTAGCCAAGTCAGTGCCCCCTCTCACCCCACCTCCAACCACCACCAAACCCGCTCCACCGTCTGGAACTGCAACTAAATCTGAGGGAAGAAAACAGAACACCAAAGGAGTGAAACTAGGTCAGTACTTAATTAAGGTGTTAGTGTACTAGGCCTAATGATTGTTTTATTGTAAGATTAAGGTCATAGTCATTGAACATAAGTTTGAGTCGGCCTACTTCCAAAATCAGCCTGGAAGCAATTCATTAGAAGAGGCACAAAGTCTTTTTCTAAAAAAAGAAAAATAGTGCTTTGGATTTCAATAAATTATTCAAATTTGTATTTTTATTCATTAAGTTTTCTTTCTACAAAAACCAGGAGGAGTTCAGTTGCTTATAAAACATATATATATATATATAGGTTACGGTAAGCCTATTTATTGTGTTTCTCAAATTCTTCGATTGAAACCAGTAAGAAAATAATTAGGCCTAGGCCTGTAGGTAAACATTTTAAAGTAGGTTTAGACTCATTTTAATATAACATTTTATGAGTACCGGTAGGTAACTTTTACTTTCCTGTGAAATATTTAGGTAATATTTATATTGTTAAGCCAACCAAAAATTTAAAGCCTACCTAGGCTTACAAATTATAAAGTGTATTAGCACATCTATGATTGAAATTTCCTCTAGTGGAGTCTGATGGATGTTAGTCTTCTAAGCCCAAACTTAATACAATAATTAGAATATATATATATATATATATATAGGCCTAGATTGTATTCCTTATGTTACCTATTTTTAAAATTTGAAAATTTTGGAACAGGATCAAACAATGGAGTCCCTAAAACCGGCAATCTGCAATCAGTGAAACGACAACAGTCCAACAACGAGGACCCGGCCAAGCCGAGTGTGCGGCGCTGGATATCGCTGGACGACCTCACGCCCCCCCAGAGCAGCGAGGAGAACTCCTTCATCGACTACGACTCCTACCTCGACGACAACGTCGGGAGTGGCTCTGACAACTACATCCAGCCGCCGGCTGGAGAGATCAAGAAGGAAAAGAAGCAGAAGAAAAAGACCAAACTTCCAGGTATTAATAATGAATATTAACTAGCAAAAAAAAAGTAATCTAACAGGTCACTATTCTTGATTCGTCAATAATTCCTATACTTATCCTATATTGGTTACTCTTAAGTTTTGGCTACATGTATCAAACCATACATCAAACTTAACTTCATGGGAAGGTCGTCAAACTTAAGAAATACCACATTTATGCAACGTAAACAAGCAATTAAAACAGTCAAAATTTAGAATTCACTTGTTCCAACTTGCTAAAACATTTTAAATTAATTATTTTTTAAATTATTTTAAGAAAAGATTAATAAATCCATAAATCCTGCATATACAAATTTTCTACTGAAATATTATAATACAGAAGCTACCGTAATTGAAAATGTTAACTTGCCTGTACTCAGCAGTCTAAAACAGGCCTATAGTCTGAATCTTAAACCTTAACTAAATTATTGTCAGTTAATGCTTTATGCAGTTGTATTAAGTGACTAATCATTAGTGGAAGTACTATATGGTCAAAAGTGGGATTATAACGATAACCTCAGAAAATGGTTCTCATTTCTTAGGCCTGGTATGTAGCCTAACCTCAATTGTGGTGGGTTTTTAAGTTTTTTTTTACCCATTGTCACTGATTTGATCGCCAAAGGTTCCCTTGTATAAGTCTGCAATCTTATTGTACTTCTTATTGATTCTTAAAAAAAAAGATATAAAGTAATGCCTAAATTTAATTGAAATCTAGTCATTTTATGTTCCAGATTGTCCCAATTCCTTTTTCTTTGTCCTGTTTTATCCAAGAAAATAAGTTTTATTATTCATCAATTTATTAAATATTCTCTGGCATTCTGAATTCAGGTAGGAATGTCTTGTAGTGGGTAAAAGTTGGTGCAGTTGTAGTTTTTTATTTTTAACAGTTCTTAAACTTATATGTAGAAAATGAATTAACTGTATTTGGATTATTATTTTAGGGTAGACAAGTGATCTCAGTTGCTGAGGTGTAGATCGAGATATAGTTCAAAGTACTTATTAAACATAATACTTTTTTAAAGTAGCTGGTGTTAAGTAATTTTAGGCTATTATTGTATTGTATTCTAGGGGTAATCAGTAAAATAAATATGCTTAAAAATATTAAAATACAGGTAAAGTAAAATAAGATGAAACCAATCATGTAATAATTTTAACTAAAATAAATAGCACAATAAAATATTTCTCAAAGCAGTTTTTCAAAGATTTTTGTCAATGGACATTTTATAAAAAGAAGCCAAAAAATTGTAGAAAAGAAAACAATAAATAGGCCTAGTATGAAATTAATTTTGTTGCTTGCTTTTGAAAAATCTAATTAGGATTTTTAATTTTCTGTAGAAGAAAAATGTGAAGCACTGAACAACCACAAGACATCCGGGGGTGCAAACGGTGGCAACAAGCGGCCCTTACACATTAAAGACAACCTTCAGGGAAAAACTGGCAGCTCTGAAAAGAATGTCACCAAAGGGGCCTCGAAAAACAGTAGATCTCAGGATGAATCTAAGAAAGGTAAGATAATTTATGGTAAAAACTTTAATTGTAGCCTAGAATATTACACTTGGAACATTATATCTTGACACTTGGGAACCCTTTACACCTGAAGCAATTGGAGTAGAGATAAATTCATCAGGAGACCACAGCTGATTTGCAAAGGTGTACTAACCTGAAATGTAAGCATTTTGCAACAGCTGTCAGTGTATATCTTAATTTCCATTTGTAAACAAAATGTAGTTGATGTTTTTTAGAAATTAGTTTTTATATTGTTTGTTGTCCAAAATCATTGGCAATAAACAATATCTGACAGCTCCAGCAATGGACCAGGCCAAGGGTCAAGATATAATGCGCCAAGTGTAGGGTACCTACTGTTTGTTTATCTTTCTATTATAGGCGTCAGTTGAAACAGTATGATAGGTGAAGGCCAGCTAATTTTTATTAGCCTATTTCAAATGAGCCTAGAATCAGCTGACTACTTCAAAGCTACACCAGCTGTTTCTGTTGACGCTGATTATAGAGGAAGAGTTTTTCAGTGCCCTTTGCAATAGAGAAATATATTAGTATTCATCAAAATGAGCAAGTGGTACTTTTCAGGAAAAATGATTAAACACCAAAAAGGAAACTTTAGCCTATTTGTGAAACAACGTTTTTATCATACTGTGGAAATAAGCTTTTAGTTTAAATTCCTACTGCAAGTTGATTTTTGATGTTACAACACAAGTTACAACACGATTTACAACACAATTTACAAGGCTTAAATTTTTACTGTCTACAAACAACACATTTGACCCTGCAAACAGCGATTTCAGCATACATCAGTAAATGAAGGCATGGGCTTGTTCAGCTGCAGTCACCGGTAACTAACTAGTTACCATTGTCCTGAATAAGCAAATAATGCATCTTTTCAATCAACAATGTCTAGTTAGGTACTTACCAAATCCACCCTAAACATTTTTCGGTGGAAGTACAATTATCGGTAGGTGGTGAATCCACCACTACTGTTCACTTATAACAGGTTGGTAGATTACCGGTAACTGGGGCTGAACGCGCCCAATAAAAGTGTTTGAGTTTAGCGCACCAAAAAGAATCACAGCTGACTTTCTTGTTCTCGTACAAAAAAGTTTGTTTTTACGCTCTGTTTGGAGATCGAAAAATGGCTGGTTTTTGTGCAAAATGATAAAAACAAATTTTTTTAACTTGTTCATATTAAAAGTGTACGGATTATGTCAGGAATTGAACAAGAGTACCGGTAATAAAGATTTTAAATAGCCTAACCGAAAAGTGTTTTGAATTTAAAATCTTGTACATTAAATGAATGAAAATACTCTTTTTACCAACATATTTCAGTTTATTCAATATAGTTTGTATTAAGATTTTGTAATAGGCCCATTAATAATTTTGTAGTAATATTTTTAAAGTAAACCTTATATCTCAATTATTTTGCCTACTTTTATCTTACTTTGTGCTTGTAAAAATATGTACTTTACGAAGACAATAATATATACCTTTATTGAAGGTCCGGTATTAATTTAAGGCAGAATATTTGTTTTGTTTTCAATTTACTTACCACGTAAAATATATTTTTCTGTAATTTAATATTTGTTTATTTATCTGATAATAGGCTATAATTAATTGAAAGCAATCCATAATTGATCACAGACAAATTTTAAAGAAAAGTTTTACTTTGTATTAGAAACATTTAAACATTACTAAATCATAAGAAAAAATAAGCAAAAATTTAGCATATACACGTTGGAAAAATTATATCTCCTAAGTGCCTTAGTCGTTTAAAACCAAGTGATCACATAAAATGTCATACCACCCTTGATAACAAATGTGTAACCATGGTGATGTGGCAGGGTTGAGCAACGGTGGCACGGGTGGCGGAGGCAAGTCCAACGTGAGCTCGGAGGAGCGGGGCCCGAGTGTGTCTCGTGTGTCGCGCGGCGGGGGCGGCGTCGGGGCACGGCGGGGGCAGCGGGCCAAGCGCAAGGACGGCCAGAGCTACATCGGTGAGTCAGGGCTATGTAATAAAAGATTCTATTTAAAATTAGCCTTTTTAAAAATTTTATTTCCTATTAATAAGTAATTTTACATTTGCATAGGTAAATACAACTTTAAAATCATATAAGTTCATTTAATTTTCAGTTTTAGATGTCAAAATTAAAACATTAGCCTTAAACCAACAATGATTGTTTGAATATTCACTATTTGTACACTCATTTTTGGCAGATTGGTAGCGATAAAAATATTTAGGACAAGAACTGAAACTTGCCAGACAATATTTTACTATAGGTAATTGCAACGCTACTCAAGACTATTTGCTCACAAATACCTTAGCCTGCCGTCTGTATTGCCACAATGTTGTGTTGCAGCCGTCCTGTGCAAGAGGTGGCAGGAGCAGATGTCATACTACGGCCTCATGTTCCTTACATGGTTCTTGCACCTCATCTGGGATGTTCTGGCCATGTCTGCTCGTCTGTTGGTCCATCTGTGAGTTTACCACCAACCACCAGTTGTTTGGTCTGATTATTATGTTCTTTCTCTACATACAAACAACATAAAAATATTGTAGAACAAGATTAACAGTTGACTGGGTAGTTTGATGGTTTTAGTACCCGATAAAGAAACCAAATTAAATATTGTATGTTGGCCTTGTAACGTTCGATATAACTATTTTTGAAAATTTTCACAACGTGAAAATTATTAATTGATGATTATAAACTACTGCTTTAACACTTTCGATCTGCACTACTGAAATAGTTAAGGTATTCACCATTCTCTCAATGTTTGTGTCAATAAAGAATGTCTGGAATATAGTCTACCTCTTCTACATAGCAATTTTATTAAATTGATAAAATTCTTGGCAGGATAGTAGTATATTCTTAATTTGGCTTTAAATAAAACTTGATGGCATCTTATTGTTTAAAAAAAGCTTATATAGTAGACTCCCTCTTATCAGGATACCGTTTAACTGGACATTGGTTTAACTAGACTACTCCTTGGTGTAAGCAACATCTTTTACACCGGGAAGTTTTTATAAAAAAATCCTGTTTAACCAGATGTTATTGGCAGGAAGCAGATGATACTGAATCGACTATTCTTGTGGATAAATATTTGAGTAATGATGTGTCTAAATACTATGCCCTCTTCAATTAAAATCTCTTCTCTTTAAGTAAAATGAGTTAGTTTTTGTGGGATTAAGGAACAAGAACGACGATTTCCCTGGGAAATATTATAGACAAACTATTTGAAAAAATGTTAAATGTTTGGATTTAATAATTAGTTTTAGGAAACGTCGGTTATTCCGGAAAAACTGTCATCAGGACAAGCCTCGGTCTTGAGGGGTTCGGATAAGAGGGAGTCTAGTATACTACACCTCATAACGATAAAATCCAGTTAAAAACAACACCCAACATCTTTGACCTATATTCCTCTGTACATTCAGTTTCAACTGCTTTGACCAACACCCCCGTGCTTTGCCCCCGCAGGTTTGCAGTGATGTGCGAGACGGGGCTGGTGTGGCTACAGTGGCTGCAGTGCCGCGTGACGGGGCTGATCGGTCGAGAGCCGTGGTGGAACTGGTGGGGCAAGAAGCCCCTGCCGCCGCCCAAGAACAGCGAACCGACCCTGCCCGGCGGCCTGACCTGCAACATCTCCCTCCCGGCCACCGGCGACGAGGCCATGAAACGACTGCTGGCGTGTAAAGGGAAAGACCCATACAGGTGGGTCAGTAGTTATGGTTTATGATTACACCTGCTTGATAGGAATATTTAATTTATTTGATAACTATACTTTAGGGGTGTGCGAATAGTGATTTTTGAACTCAAGCCGAGCCGAGCCGAGCTTTTTCAAAAGTTTTCGAGCTCGAGCTTTTTCGAGCCGAGCTTTTTAACAGCCACCAAATTATGAAGCTTGATTATAATTTTAAAAGATACGACCAATGTTTGCATACCTTAAGTGAATGCCAGCTCAAAACTAGAAAGCTTATCTCAAAAACAAGTTAATGATCTGATAGGTTCATCAATATTTTGTATTATATTACATAAATTTGATCAAACTGGCTCAAAAAATAATTAATGTAGAAAAATAAAAAAAATTACTCTAAATTTTTAATTTGACTTCCCAATTCCACGGTACTTTCCCTTTAAAATAAATAGTTAAACTTAAAAAATCATTCTAGTTACATATAGGTACTACAAAATTAATTTCAAGTGTTGAATGGAAAGGTTTTAAATGGTTATATCTTAAAAAATAACATATTTACACTTAGTCAAAAACAAGATTGATTTTCTTAATGTTCCCAAAGTAAAGACATTACAAATAGCAGTCCCAATTGTGGCATAATAAATATTGATGGTTAAACTTATTATTTCAGAATATGAATGAAATAATATTTAATAACAAAAATAATTTATTGTCATCCTAAAATTAATTGCATTTATAAGCTTTTGTTAAGAAAATTATGTACGGTTTAAAAAAATTAGAAAGAAGAAAGATCAGAAATTAGGATGGAATAAAGGGAAAGAAAGAAACAGCTATCTCACTCACTCTCCTTATCAGTGGCCAGGGAGGGGGAGGGGTGGAGGTTTGTTTACTCCAAGCCCCTCTGTCCCAGTTTTTTTGTCATTGTCTGACAGCGAGCGTGCGTGAGTTAATTAGGAGATAAGGAATCCTTACTACAACACGCAAAAATACAAACTACTTGGCATACAACTAAAATGACGGCTCATATTTTTTGTCTTATTTTTATAAATCAAATGCAGCCAAAATGAAACTTGACCGTTAAAGAGATAAGCCGTGATAAAACAATAGACTTTATTGCTGTATTTTGGGTTCTCCAAGGTCAACTAAATATAGCTCCGATTTCCGTCTGAATGGAGATAATATTTCTTTTTACCTGTCAATGTCCTTTCCTTATCACTAGGGAATATTTTTTGTTTGTGTTTTTCTTGGGAGAGAAATGCTCTTAGGGTTTACGGTGTCCAAAAATAGACCGCAATAATTATCTTCCCGATAAGAACTCTCTCATCAAGCTCGGCTCGAATGTCGAGCTTTTTTGAAAAAAGTCGAGCCGAGCCGAATACTGAAAAGCTCGACCAAAAAGCTCGACCGGTCGATTACTCGCACACCCCTACTATACTTGATACTTTTTTCGGTTTAGGTTTACTTGTTTGATACTTGGTGTCTCCGTCTGTAGGCTTATTAGAGTGAACAGGTCTAATAGTGCTTATTTTTTCATTTGCTACTGAGTAAGTTAGGTAAAATAGTTTGAGTTGTTTGGGTTTACAGCTCTCCATGTGCTCAAGGGAGATGTGCTCATTATACCTTCAACACTGTCAACTGATTTACATTGCTGATCTTTTCTCTCTCAAATCAGATTATAGTTTTGTTTTTTGGGGGAAAAGTCTTAAGTAAAAAAGTTATTTATTCTAAATCTAACTGAGCTCATCTAATACATGTAAATGAGGAAGGTCCCTTCATGGGAGTAACCTGTGTGCAGGGGCTGAGTCCTTCATTAGTCTCTCTTGGTTATAAATATTAAACTTGTAAAGTAGCATAATACAATACTCAATATTGTAAAGGTTATGAATTTAAGGAGTGAAGCTCAAGGCTTGGATATTATTTGTAAAGCCAATACAATACTCAAGTTATATACAAACAAGTCGAACCTAAAGGTCTGTGATAAATAACATAAGGAAATGGGTCAAAACAGAAGGACGAAGCTTCAGTTTGATGTAATAGCCAGGAACGTAAAGTTGTGTGTTTCTGCCGGTTTCAAAATTAATTATTATAAAATAATAAAAAGTGTTATTATAGGGGTTTTTACTATAGCTGAGCTGGAAAAGTAACACAAACACAACTTGACTGGCATGCGCTTAGTATCTAACTTATAACATGAATCATTAATATTAGCAATTGTATAAGCTTAAAGGAAACTGATGGAACATAAAAATAAAAGAAAGAACTTAAAATAGCTTCTTCCCTATCAGAAAAATTCGCTAAAAAGACTAAAAAAGGAATAAGCCTTGAGTGGAATTTGGTTTAGGCAAGGGTCAGAATTCAGCTGTCCCTGAGGAAGAAGTTTCCTCTGATTTTTTGTCGCTTTAGGAGAAGTCTCTTAGAGGGACGAGTATCAGTGGAAAAGTACTGTGTCTTTCTTATTTCTTCTGAAAAGCCTAGAAAAAGTGCTAAACAGGTTATTTTGATTTTTTTTTGCTTTTTCATATTACACCCTAGTTAATAATCATGTATCTCTCTGGTTATTCTTGTAAGCCTCTTTCAGTCCTGATATTATTTTCAAAAATCTAAATAAAACTATTTGCTAATACTTGCATATAGCCTACACCCCATTTCTTTTTATTTTTTATTTTAGCGAATTTCCTTAAAGGAATAAGCTATTACGGTAGTACTCATGGTAAGACCTAAGTCCGAGACCATGTTAACTTTTCATTTTGGGGTCCCCAGAAGCAAAAAGCACCATTCATTCGAATTTTATATATATATCTATATATATATATATATATATATATATAGATATATCTATATATATATATATATTTATATATCTATATATATGTCTGTTAACACGATAGCGGCCGTAAATATGGTCCGATCTTAATGAAATTTGGTACAGACGTGTAAAGTGGTAATCCCTCGGACGAGTTCGTGAACCAGCCCAATCGGACCACCGGAAGGGGGGTAAAGGGGAATAAACCCCCCAAAAATGGGTTTTTTAAGTTTTTCACATAGAAAAATAAAACTTATCAAATTTTTGTTGGCACCATTGAATTCAGCTCAAAAAAACAAACAATTTAGTATCTTGAATTACTGCTCTATGTCCATTGGTTACCGAGATATTGAAAGTGGTAAACACAGTACGTTGTCTCAATGTTAACCTTATGGGAAATAAGTAAAATTCTATATTTCGCTAATTTCTCAACATATCTTGATAAAACTTGGTAAATGGCTTCTTCTAGTTTGGATCTACTAAATATTGAATTAAAACCAACCAGTTTAAACATACCTGTAGCAGCAAACCTGCATACTCATTCCCCATGTTATTCTTATGGAGCTTACAAAAACATGTCAAATCTCGCTGTTTGATTGAAATATGTTGTTTTGCACTTGAAATTTGCTGAGTATGCAGGTCTGCTGCAACGGGGGTATTTTTTATAATTATTGTTAGGCTTATAATTAGGGGTGTGCGAATAGTGATTTTTTGGTTCGAATCGAATCGAATAGTTTATAACTATTCCGAATATCGAATATTTTCGAAACGAATATTTATGTCAATGGTTATTGGTTCAAATGAGATCAAATTTTAAATCGCAGCATGTAAGTATAAATACCCTCTCGCAGCAAACCTGTATACTCAGCAAATTACAAAGCATTTTTTAGCAACTATCCAATAATTAATATAATGTTATCTAAACTAAAGTGTTATTTCATTGTGTTTTCTTTACTCTTGTCCTTACTTTCTCCCTCCCCTCCCTGTATTTATCTTATTTAATTATTAATAGCATTATAACAAGTAAAAATAATATAGGTCAAATATCAATTACTACGGTACACAAAGGTACAACTAATCAATTGTTAAGAATTTAGAAATTTATTGATTCCCCTTAAGCATAGGTAATATTCATTTGAATAAGCATAATTAGGCCTATAGTAGCAATTTCAGGATTTGGCTACTTAACAATTCCTTTTCTACTGCAACCTTAATTTGTTCACTTTTAGGCCTCTGCATCCCTTTGTTCCTTTTCCTTTTAATGAACCAATAAATTATTTGATCAGGGACTAGGCTTAAGGGATTAGACCAAAGAATTACATATAAAACTTGGTTCACCAACTACTTCATATTTGAAGAAAGCCTTACAATTTTATTTGTACATTAATGCCTGAGAACAAAGATTTTGATTCCCCTCAAGTAATACTATAAAATAATAATAAGTCAGACCAGTAAACTTAACCTAAATTTTAAGATAATTTACAATTGCCATTTACTTACAACAAAGTTTATTTGTTTTACATTATAAACAGCAAGCAAACTCATTATTATTATCATAGGCTTAAGTTGTCAAACCAACATTGTACCGTTATCTAAAAATGACCATTTAAATCACGAATCAAAATAAACACGCTCCGCCTGATTCGTCAGATTTCAACAAAATAAAACCAATTTTTGATCATTAAACGTTTCTATTTCTACGTAATTGCTTATTTGAAAAATAAAGAAATCTGAGTGATTGAAACAAACACGCGATAGACGATCTCGAGTTAATAACAACAACTAAACTTCAAAAGCAAAAGCAGACAAGTTTACAACAACGACAAAATCAATCGTTGGACGAAATTCGAAAATGAAAAGACAAATAATAAACAGGTCCGCCAACTCTTTGCCAGCCCAAAATTATTGTACTTCATCGTATCAAAGTTGGAAGCGATGGTGATTCCGGATTCCGTTTAAGATATTTACGGCCTGAAAAAGTCGTACGAAACACCAACACGACTAGATTTATTTATGGGGTATTTACGGGATATTTCGTTTTGGCAATTGAATACGACTCTGGACACTGTCGGTAATCGGTGAACTCTGATTGGTCTTGATTGCAATTATTCTCTCTTTTACCAACTGAACAACTCAACTGATGTTTCGTCGGTATCGGATACTGGTCGAGACAGAACTGATGAAGGATGGACTTTTATTTGTTATATGATTTAATGCTGTGATACGAGAATTTATCTTATGAAAAAATTCGTTGTCGCGTCGGGTATTGTGCAGTATATTAACTAAGTACTGCACGACTGATCAACATGGCAGAGGGAATTTGGTGGCAAAACTGCGATGTCAGTTTTATTTTACAGCAGCTATTCATCTGTCGTCTGTCCACGTGAGGACGCAACTGTTTCTGATGTAAAAAATGGATTCGTAGTTGTTTGCAACTAAAAAAAGTACTTTTATTTTGAAAATGGGAACGTTTTCACCTACTTTTGATTTTATGCCAGTCCTTTAAATATTCGATTCGGTCATATCGAACTTCTTTGCAATCTCGAATCGAATCGAATATCACGATATTCGATTCGAAAAAGTTCGAAGTTCGAATATTCGCACACCCCTACTTATAATAAAGCTTTTTTTAAAAATACAGTTTGTTGTTTATGTTCTGTGTTCCAGCATACTCGGTGTCACAAACAACTGCACTGATGACGATATCAAGAAATATTACAAAAGGCAAGCGGTTTTGGTTCATCCTGATAAGAATTCTCAACCTGGAGCAGAAGAGGCTTTTAAAATCTTGGTTCATGCGTTTGAACTTATCGGAGAACCTGTGAGTAGTTCAGTTTCAGCTATTGGGTGTAAGCAAAATAAATTGTGTTTCAACTGTTATCATATAGTTTTTGGATTTTTGCAACTTCTAACTTAAATTAGGTAAAACAATGTGGTGTCTTAAAGTTTGTTTGTAGGTTCTTGGAAATCAGAAAATCTATGGAACTAATTGAGCTGAATTTTGGCAACAAGTTTGATTATTATTTGGCCTATTCCCATTCTTAAATTTCTCTTGGTACACATGTTGGTTTTGTAAAGATTTATTATTTGCAATATGGCTGGATAAAAATTAGATAGGCCTAATTCGGAATTTGTTTTCTAGTTTAGTACAAACCAAATTTCAATGCTATTAAATTCTTTAAGAATTAAAACCTGGCATTATCATGGGAATTTCAAATTGTATCAAACTCTTAGCATTAACTTCACATTAAAGTTGTTTTTAACTGATAGTTTTATTAAAATAATTTAAAATATTCTATAATAGTTTTACTGTATTGGAGTGCTGTAACAAACGTTACTGCCGCTAGAACAATCTGTCGGTGTTGCAGGAAAGACGGAGCGCATACGATCGTTGCGTGGCTGAGACACATCAGGTGGAGCAAGCCTGGAGTGAACTCAGCGAACTGCTCTCTCAGCTCCACCACAAGATGGAGTACGCCGCCAACACTATCAGGTAGTTCGCCGCTAACATCACCGGGTAGTACACTGTTAACAATGTCAGGTAGCATGCAGATAACACAATCAGGTTGTACGCTGATAACACTAACAGGTAGTAGAGTTGTGGATTTGGTCATGCCAGCACCAATCTGGTGGACCTAAATTGTCAACTCGCCTACCACTCGACTGACACATTCGTCTATTCACACTAGGTGAGTTGATGGTTGAGTACTATCCTATGTAAACTGGCCTAAAATAGTGTTGCAAATCTGAAGTTGACCTGTTGAGGGTAAAATTATGAATAGATATGCGCAAAATAAATATGTACAGGAAGTCAGAAATTTAGGCACCGGAGACCCTTGGCTATTTAACAAAAATGTCCTGATGCAAGGAACAGATTCACAAAAGATCTCTAGGGAGTTTGGAAACACCATGTATAATGTTCTTGTTTTTCCAATATGTAGATTGGAAGTGTTATTTAATTCCATAAATAACTATAATATTTAGGCTTCTTGGATGAGGCTTCAAGGAATACCTGCTTCCTCAACTAAAATCCACATTATAATATTATTTTACCAATTACCTTCAAAGCTTATATGTCTTTCAGTCCTCTCAAGTTCTTAGATATAATTGATTTCCAGCATTAAAAAAACTTTAAGTCTTTGAGTTAAGATATAAAAAAGACATGGTCATGTTATCAATCCTAACCTATGCTACCTCCTTTTTTGCTAACTACCACTAACACTTATAAAGCAATTATAAAACTCTTAAGACATGTCCCTCATTAAAATAACAAGAATTTTGTTTTATTTGGTGAATGATCATAAAACTTTTCAAATATTGATGTTATGTTTCTTGTTTGGCAGATGTACAAACTGTGGCAAAAGACACAAGAGGGTGATCATGCAGCGACCTTGTTATGCCGCAAGGTTCTGTGCTCAGTGCAAAATCCACCACTCGGCTAGAGAAGTATGTGTTAAAGTTGCTTCTTTATGAACAAGACATAATTTTTAAATAGTATGTTATCTAATTCATTTTTTTTTTTGGCTTTTACTATATTGATTGTAAGCAAAGATAATGGGAAGATTGTCATATCTTGAAGTAATATTTCTTTGTATTTCTGGATTTTTTTCTCATATTTCACACATTTTTTTTACTGTCAATAACTTTGTGTAATGTCATAGAAGATTATGTATTATCAAGGAAAAGAAGAGAAAATTTGTAATCCTAGCTCCAGTTTAAAGGCCAAAGCTGGAAATCTATCATTGAAAAACCATAGACTTGAAAAAACCAATGATAGAAATAGATCATTGATTGTATAATGTTAAACAAGGATAGTAACCTTTTACTTAATAGTGATAAACTCAAATATGACAAAAATTGAATATTTCAGTATCCCTAACGCCTAACACCTTTTTCACTGGGAAAGTTAACCTAGGGTTCTCCTGGTTGTGTCGATGGTACCGAAATATTCTACTACCGTCATATTCTTTGTTTCCTATCACCATTAAGTAAGCTTGCTGTCCTTTTTTAACAATCCTAATAAGATTGTGAGTTCAGTAGGTAAAGTAACTGAATGCCGAAATCTGCTGTTTTGCTAAAAATACATCGCTTTCAATGTGAGTTACAGTGTGAGTGACGTATTTGGGTGATTTGATTTTTCTAACGTATGAAGCGTCATATTACAGGGCGACATCTGGGCGGAGAGCTGGCTGCTGGGGCTGCTGTGGCACTACTACGCCTGTATGGAAGGCGCCGTGTACGACATCACGGAGTGGGCGACATGTCAGGCCGACAACCTGAAGCACCTCAAGGCCAACAGTCACGCGGTGCAGTACAGGATAGTGCTCGGCAAGCAGAACCATCAGCACCACCTTGCCAGGGACAACCACAAGTGAGTCACGGTCAAACCCTGATCCAAGGTTAAGGTTGAGCAGACGCCGTAAGGGATTAACAAGTCCATGAGGCCGCAGAGCAGTCCAATGATTTTTCCCCCTTATTTTTCACAACTTATTAGTGCATTTGTAGAAAGAACATACCGGACAAAGAACGGACTGCCCTCGCCGACTCGGTCAGAGGCCACACATTGTGATGTCGCAATGAGCGTATGCTCGGGTCGATCGCAATGATGTGGTGACAGCACGCGAGGGGTTTTTTAGCAGGTATGCCCAGGGAGACGTACAGACAACTCTGTACGCTCCAAATCCGCCTCGAGCCTCGAGGCGGGGCCTCGACATCAGTGCTGTCGGTGTCACAGAGGCTGGAGACCCCTACTCGTCGCATTGCTCTCTGGAGCGAGCAGCGTAGAGGGCCCGGCCCGCATTTCGGTGCGGGTAAGAGCTATTTTAACCTCCTTTCCAGCGAGGATAAAAAAAAATACCGTTGGCTTTCTTTTCTTGAATATGGTTTGCCTAATCAAAAATGCTGGTGTTAAGTTCATCATACAAAAAAACTAAAATTAAATTTTTTGGATAGTTGGTATTCACTGGTCTTCGAAATTACATACTTTTCAAGGCCTTGACACATATAATCAGGCAGGAAAGAATTATTTTCTGGTAGCAATAGAAGTTTTTTTATTCATTATTAAATTTCCTTGATGTTAGGTTTAAGACATTCAGTAATCATAAATATTTCCTAAATATAGGCTCTGTAGATTAAACTGTTTCCCCGTAAATTATGTACAAATAAGGCCTAATTGGCATTTTTGGCATATTTTGGCATTTTTTACTGCTCACATAGCTCACATAGAGGAACTATTTAATCTTGAGGAACTATAATTAACTATTTAATTTAGAGGAACTATTTTATTGGTTCCTTCGAGCAGATCAGTGTGTGTTGATTTTGTTCTTACAAACCAAAATCAGCATCTGGATTGTGGTTCCAGTTTTAGGCTGTTTTTTTAATTAATCATAACATCCCAGTTATATTTGGATTTGGATTTTTGTGGACATTTGCCATCACTGATTAGTAAAAAACAAATTTCACGTTTCGGGATCTGGAATCTGATCCCGTCTTCAGGTAGAAGAAAACCGGTCTCAGCTCAGCTCTGATTGGGTGTGGACGTGCTCTCTCGTGACTGGTGATTCTTGATACTCGTGATTTCTGTGTTATTTTGTGTTCTTGTTTTTCTTTTCAGCATAGTGTTTTTGTGACTGCTCTTACAGTTCTCTGTTTTACCTGTGTTTTTTGCCCAGGTTATCCTGGCTATGTGTTACTAATCTTTTTATGTTCTAGGTTTTCTTCACCTGAAGATGGGATTAGATTCCAAATCCCCAAATGTCGTGAAACTTGTTTTTTATTTCTAATCAGTGATGGCAAATGTCCGCAAAAATCCAAATTAAAATATAAAATCACAATCATCAACAATGAATTTCAAACAAAGAATCCCAGTTATAAGGCTTTGTGATTAATCTAAACCCCAGTCTCATCTATAGACCAACGTGTTAACCCTTTGGAGACTTTTCATAAGACTTGTTTCGCCACGATCACCAAGATTGCTGTCTGCTTTCAGCTTTGTTGTTGTTGTTGGATTTATTTTGATTAGTAACTTGTAGATATACCTGCAGCTTCGCCCGCTGAAAGGATAACTAATTTTAATCAAATCATACTATGCCACGTGCCATGGGCTTGCAATTACGCCCTTAAGGTGCAGCTGGTAATCCCACCTTAGATTGGAATGAGATGGTGTAATGTTTCCTCTAAAAATGTTTCCCTCATGATTAGCATATGGTATGAATTAGCTTCCTCCAATTTGCCAATACAGAGAACGAGGGATAACTCGGGATATAAAACCAAAAAGATGCTAAGGGCAGGTTTTAGATTCAACATCAACCTGAATTTAGGTTGTTTATAGAAAAATGGAACAAAGATTTTAAGAAAAAGTAGGCAGTTGGCCAAAAACCTATTTACCTCTCACAGCTCTTAACAGTTTCTCATTCACATTGGAGATCGGGTCACTCAGCTATCAATAATGCAAAATTTTTGTATTCATAGTATATTTTTTGGAATTTAACGCCCCGTCACTGAAGGAACCCCTCCAAAAATTTTGATTTTGGAAACTTAGTTTCTAGTGGATATACATATACTCAAAATGAAATGTCCATACTGAGTTTATACTTATAGATTAACTTTTGAGTACTTATTTATTTATTAGACGGACAACCCATTTTACAAAAGTGAAAATACAATATTGTACTTTGGGCGGTTCGTACAACACAAGAAGCTAAAGTGGCATTTGACAAATACATAGTAGGTGGCCATAATACATTTGTAAATTTTATTCCTTTATTAGTTTGGATCTCTTATCTTTTCTATCCCCTGAAAATATTTTATAGGCCTCCCATTTATAGTTTTGAAAACTGAAATGGCCGCCTTTTTCAGTTTAATAACATACTCCATTGTAGCTGTCTGAGAGAGAATATTTTAAAAACTTTCTTTTTTCACATCTGAAGCTTATAAAGAATATTTGTTGCAAGTTGCATGGCCTTAAGTCTTGTAGTTTTTGAGAAAGTAAGCTTTTAAAGCTGAAAATGGCAGCCTTCTTGAATTTTATGACATACCATATTCAAGCCTTTTGGGAGGAAATATTGCAAAATCCTTTCTTTAGCTTATATATGAACATTAGTCTGGATGAAAAACTCCCTGGTTCATTTATGAGCCATTGGTGTATTTTGGGGGTTCAGTCTGTTGACAATCGATAGCGAACATGTCAGTCGGGACTGAGATTGGTTTTTTACAAATTAAATTTGGGTGATTGTAGTTTAATATAAGTTCTTCTGTATTTATTTCTAAGCAGCCATTTTTAAAAGATTACAATGCATTTTGTGATAACTAATGTCAAGATTTTGTAATACAGTGGAACCTCGCATCCTTGGGACCGAAATTGTGACGGTTAAGAGAATAGATGGATAACATAAATTTCACTGTAAACCATATTTTCACTGTATAAGTGAATAACGCATATTTGTTATTAAATTACACACAAGAGTAAAATAGAACTGCTAAACTGTAAGTTATAATTGTTAATTTTTTATGGTGTCTATTATGACACAATTAACACGTTGACTACCGACCGTCACAGTGGCAGGTACATGGTGGTGCTCCGCCTGCGGTAGGGAACGTGTTAACACGTTGACTCCTGACCATCACAGTGGCAGGTTCATGGTGGTGCTCCGCTTGTGGTAGGAACGTGTTAACATGTTGACTACCGACCGTCACAGTGGCAGGTTCCTTGTTCATGGTGGTGCTCTGCCTGTGGTAGGGAACGTGTTAACACGTTGACTCCTGACCGTCACAGTGGCAGGTACATGGTGGTGCTCTGCCTGTGTTAAGGAACGTGTTAACACGTTGACTACCGACAATCATAGTGGCAGGTTCCTTGTGGTGCTCTGCCTGTGTTAGGGAACGTGTTAACACGTTGACTACCGACCGTCACAGTGGCAGGTGCATGGTGGTGCTCCACCTACGGTAGGGAACGTGTTAAAGTGCAGTAGCGGTGATGGATAACAGAGAGCGACGGTTGAAAGAGTGACGGTTAATGGAGATTCTACTGTAGAAAATAATCTGATACTTAATGGAACAATAATCAAACATTCTAAGTGACACTGGAAACAATAAATAAATTTCAAGTCAATTTCACCAACCCATAACACAAGTACATCACATCGTCAAGAGGTGCTTTGCCAACCTTAAAATAATCCTACCCTAAATTAATATAAACAAAAAAACTTTGAATTAATTTATTCAGTATAATTAGGGTTTATTACCAAAAATACAAAAAAAAGATCACATGGAGACCAGTAATTCTATACTTAATATTAATTGTTATTTCCAGCGAGCCTGATCTGGAAGAGTTCTTAAACAACTTGTACGCCCAGTCTGGAGTGGGGGGTGCGGATGGAGGGCCGGCGGGCGGAGACAGCAACTTGCGACAGCGGCGGAAAGGAAAACGGAAGAAGTGAGAGAGAGACGGCCCTCAACTCTTCCATGTACATTCGATTGACAAGGGAATCACCGATACCTACTTGTATACTTAGTGAACGATTTTTGTTTCCAAGACTTAAATACTTTTGTTTTAAACTGCTATTTTTCTCATTCTTGCAGGTCGATTTAGATATTGTAGTTGGTAAGGTTTTATTTGCAGCACTTGTTTTAAGTGCTTCCAATTTAATCGCTGTAAGAGTATATTTTTCGAACATGAACTGTGAAACTTGCTTTGGGATGGATATAAAACTGAGTGAGGTGTGGATGATCATTAGATGTAGAATCTTGATATTATTAAATTGTTTAAAGTAAACTATGGTTTGTATTTTTTTCATTTGTGATTAGGTAAATTATGATTCGTATTAATTTTTTCATTTGTGAGAAAATTGTTTCAATGAAGAAACCATAATATTTTCCATGGCTTGTTGGAACAATATCTATTCTGTACACCAATGATTGTAGCTTTGACAGCATTTCTTTTGCTTTATTAATGAAACACCTCAAGTGGATGATGTTTAGGTGTGAGAGCTTTATAAATTCATTTGTTGCACCCATTGAAATACAGATTTGAAATGTACTTAATCAATAAAAGTATAAACTATATTAGAAGGAATGGCATTTTAAATTTCATTAGGTTAATTCACCTTATGAATATCATTATCAAAAGAAATCAAAATTTAATGTAAGAATTTCAGTTTAGAGAAGTTAACTATCAGAATGATTGAAATATAATGCATTACTTCTTTATTTTATTTCTAGATTGATCCTCTGCAAACTTTCAATATTTGAATAATCTAAAATCTCAAGATTTATTAAAAGTGTATCTTCAATATCTAAAAAAGACTTACATTTTTTTAGTTCCTAAATAATTTTGTAATTTAATGAATATTGTGTGAATTAGTATGTGATATTTTCATTTAAGATTTTGCATATTTTGTTTAGTATTATGGTCTATTCAAAATTTGAAAATCATAGATGGAAAACTCTTAGCTTTTAGCCACCTTATTAGTTAATTACTTTAATTAGTCAACAAATTAAATGCCTTAAAAATATAATAAACATAAAATTGACAGATTAGTTTTAGCAATTGTTGAAACAAGTTGTTTTTATTTCTCAGTTCTTTAGTCTAGTGTCATGTAAAACACCCCACTCTATGTAAAACATATTTGAACAAAGAAAATATTCGTAGCAAATTTATTTTGATAGTTTTATTTGAAATAAAATACTTGTTGTTAGCTGTTGAATTTTTTGAGTGAATTTCTAATTTAAATGTGTACAAGCGGAAGCTTACTAACTAAACTGACAAACAATTGTGCATAACATTCGTCTTTTCAGAGTTCAGTCTAACACCATTTTGGTTTTCAACATCATGTAAGGCTCATACTACTGATAGTTAGTCAGTGTTGCAATAAAAGTTATATTAATATGAAATTTGTGTTTTTGTGAAAACCTTATTGAACGTATTTTGCTAGTGTAGATTACCACACCAAAGTTATGGTTAAACATTATCCCACTTATTTATGGATGCTTTGATTGTACAGTACATATAGCTCTTGTTCAAGTGACCATGTTAGTGTCTATTAGTACATGTGGTTAGCGTTAAAATCTTGCATTTTTTTATACATCAGGGTTACCAGCAGCCGGGAATTCCAGGAAAACCGGGAATTAAGCGTGAATTTTACACACCGGGGAAAAACCTATGAATTATGTGTCAATTTTTAACAAATTCCTTGAATTTTATTAAAATCACATAAACTCTAAAATAGCGATCGTTTTGACGTGTCGGTATATAATTTGGTTATTTCCTGATCAGGAAATTGACCAGTTTCGGGGATGTGTTGGACAAAGAATAAGTTGCCGTCCCAACACAACATGTCTCTCCTGATATGAAAACAAAGTGATTCCAAAGTAGAGAGAGGTGTGCCAAAGGAACTGGAACTGTTATATTGTTCCGGGAACTGGTCCGAATGTCTGTTAATACGTTCCGTAGCGAGATCTTGTTTCGGCACAAAAGAATAGGTACTACATATCCATGGAATGGAATTGTATTAATTTTGTCCTAAAAGAGTCATCACTATTGCTGGAGCCGATGTCGGAGCATTATTTTCACCAAGAAATATCGTAACTATAGCCGGAATGGGAACTGTTAAAAGAACAAGTTCCGAAGCCGGTACGGAATGGTCTGAACGGTTCTCGTTCCGGAACTGCAAAGCAGACATCAGTGACATACAAGCCGAAGAGAGTACACAGCTGACTCAGGGGCATGCCAGTGTTCCTAGACGTACGATGACTATCGTGCTTTTACGAATTTTGTATGTGGTGCAATCCAACTTGTGTCTTAAGAATAAGAATATCTTTATTGTACATAAAGTATAATAGACAACGTCAAAAATGTACTGTATATGCAATACAATATATGCAATAGTCTTTTTAATAGTTTGACAATGTTTTGAATCCTACATTAAATTTTATTTTTATAATTTTAAGGAAAATCAATACCGTATTAGTATTAATAAACGGTATCAGGAAACTGACACATACTTTCTCCCTTAGTCATATAAAACCAGAAAAATTATATAGTGAAATAAATCAAATTAAGAATTAATTATCACACAAATATATACCAGATGTTATCAAAATTTGTTAGTAAATAACGGAGATATCGGTTTTTAAATATTTGCCATAAGAATAACATTGGACAACGTACTGCGTTTACCGCCGAACTAAAATATCAATTAACTCCGCAACCAGTTGACATAAACTAATGACTCAAAATACTGGATTATTTAGTTTTTCAAGACAAATTTAATGGTTGCAAGTATATTTTCTTTAAAGGTTACAGATTTTATGAAATTTGAAAAATATGAATTTTTTAACACTTAAACCCCCATAACTTCTGAACATGAATTTTTACAGACATGCGAGTGGTGTCATTTTGTTTGTTATCTTAAGCACTAAAAACCATGAAATTTTTATCAAAATCGTTAGAGCCGTTTTTGAGAAATTTGGATTTTTGTAATTTTTTATGGGGTAAATACCCTTAAAAATCAAAAATTCAAAAAAATGAAAAATACGCCTGGAGATACGCCGGCTTTATACCTACATGCCAAATTTCATGAAAATCGGACCACTCGTGTCGTCTCTAGCTTTGTTTACATCCACACACACACACACACACAGACAGACACCATGCCGAAAACCACTTTTTTGGATTCAGGGAGCACTAAAACAAATATATCCACTAACAACTCAAATTCAAAAATTTTGACGAAAACAATACTTTCTCCATATACTATGTATAGGGGGGAAAAAATAAAAATGGGTTTCTGGCAGTATTACAGGGTTTTTTTGGTAACAGTATACCAAATTTACGAGTTTCATTATTGAAAGTGTACGATCATTTAGGTAGATTCACAAAAACTTTCCTGGTCTAGTACGATAGTGTGGCTTTAAAATCTACTAATACTGGCGTGCCCATGATTCCTCCAACCCTTCTCAGTGTGCGCATGCGCTACAAGTCTCGAGTCTCGACAATGGGACAACCGCACCGTACCGCAGGTAGTGCGGGCACCACCTGCACTGCTATGCTACTTCCGCTGGCAAAAGCACAGCTGGAAAAGAAGCAGATGCTTCGAATAAGTGGATGACGTGCTGTTTCGACGTTGTTACGTCTCATCAGGTACAGATAGACAGCAGATTGTAGCTGTCACTGTACTCAGTTAGAAGAGTTCCAGTTACGGCAAGCGTAGGAGAAAGAAAACTCAACTACAAATGGGACAACGTCGCTCTGGCTGTAAATAACGAATCTTTATCAGTTAGAGTTTTCAGTAACTACGACAGTTGATAGACTAGAATATTATAATTGACTTCTATTGAGTTTTTCATGGAGTCCTGAAATCTTATTTAACTTCTTATTTATTCTATTTTTTAAGTCTTTGCTTTAATGCATAATTACTGCAGTTCTCATAATTAACTGAGTCCGGTTTTAATTCATGTGTTAATACGTTGGGGTGCATTTTCTAAATCAGTTCATACTCACACTATTTTCTGGATGTATTAAATTAGCTTCAGTTCAAAGCTTGAATTGTCCATAAGGATTGTATTGGGAAGAATGCTGTTTGCATCAGCGCATCAGGAGTCGAGGGGTCGATCAGTTCCCCTATCGATTTTACTTACTGTAAAGATAAAACACTAAACAGCCAAGAGCAGGCTTTTTTCAATACACTACAGAATGAAACAGTTAAGGTTTCAAGGTAATGCTTTTTGAAACTTATCAGTTTTTTGTTCTCTAGGTTTCTTGTTTAAAAGTGAATATTTATTGTAATGAAAAGAAAGTGAATCCGTGTTGTTTTGGTAACCCCAAAGAAACACCTGAAACTAGAAAATTTTTATCAGCGATCAGGGTTTAAAAATGTAAAACCTCTCCGTTTAAGCAATCCAATTTATTGAAATGTGAACAATAAATTCGCCCCTATTGATTCAGGGGCATTATCAGGGCCGTTTTTTCCATTAATTAGACAGCGATTCCTGGTAGTCAATAACAATATTTAAGTCAGTGAATTTCAAGAGAAATCACACTTTACATACACTATTAGTGTCATCATATGTGTATTCTCTTATGTGTGATATCAACTTTTTATGCTTGATTGTAAAATTATCTTGAAAAACTGTTTTAAATATCTCCTTCAAATTATGAAAATGCTGTAACTTATTTCTAACTAAAAATGTGATCTTTGGAAGTCACATCGCTGGAAAAAAATCGAATGGCTTAAATAGTAAAAGGAATTTGAGAGAAAATTTTAATATTCAACGTTGGACCTCATGGGTTTTCATGTTATTGACAAAATAAAAACGAAATAAGTCGAAAGTTCTGTTATAATTACCTGTATTTGTAAATTTTCAGCTTCTACGTTTTTACCGTACTTCATTCAATAAGAGACTGCACATAGAGTGTTCAATAGACACAATACAAATTCAAAAATTGTGCTAATAAAATGAGGCTTTATAGAATTGAGACTGAGATGGTTCTTTGAAAAAAATAGTTTAAAATCATATTTTTCTGAGTATAGGTACTTAGAGATTTAAATAAGACATGCTTTCAACCGTTGATGAAAATAAACATAATATAATTAATATGAAACTTAAACAATTAAAAACTGTCAGGCAAGTTATTAGGAACAATAATTTACAAAACAAAAACATAGTACGTGCCAGCATTGGAAAATGGTGGACTAGCACAGTGGTCTGGTCTTGAAATTTGGCTGTCAGGGTAACAAGAAACCTAAACTACTGTGTAACGGCGATGGCGCCTAGAGAGCAGAGGATGTCGCATACTTAATCATAAGTTTGGAAGGGTAGGGTTTTCCACCATTGGAGATAAGTTTATAGTTTAAAAGTGTTTAAAAAAATAACAAGCAGATCATGTTCCCGTGACCTATTACCAAACTATAAACTTAGTACCTGGTGGACCGAGCCTTGCTTGGTGTTATTTCATGTTTACCAGTTCATCCAGTAATTATAAAATATTTCAATGTCATAAAACTGATAAATAGAAACATTTTTTATTTCTCCATGGACTCTTCATCCCACTTGCTGTATTTTCCCTTGATGGCTGTAGATTCCAAACAGCTGTTATGATTACTTCATTTGTTTACACTTTCCTTGTTTATTTTCGTTGCCATCACGGCAACCCATAAGGCCAATGATAAAATTTTACAACTTGAAAATTCAATTTATTACGTTATTAGATTTTCTCTGGCCAAGTAATCTGCATAAAAGACGTTTTTGAGTCATAAATTACTTATTTACAGACTTTGAGGGAAATCCTTGGAGCTGTTTTTGAGATAATTGTGCAAACAAACAAGCAAGCAAGCAAGCACGATAACATTACTTATATAAGAGTGTAGGATAATTTAATAAAATGTAAATATAAATTGAAGTTTAGACTACCTTCATAAATTTTCCTTTATAAAAAAAGTGTTTTATTTACATCTTGCTTTTTGAAAAAAACGGGGCCGCTTAGCGCCCCTGCTTTGGCGCCCCTCAGGCCCTGGCGCCATAGGCGGTCGCCTAGTTTGCCTATATGGTAGAGCCGGCCCTGATGTCAAAATACTATTGTAATTTTTAATCTGTCATGATTTTTTTGAGCTCTCAATATACTTTAAAATTCATGCCTTGTTGGTAATTTAAAAATAATGATAAAGACGTTTCCTTGATAAATCTCTTCAGTTAAAATAATTTCTGAAGACAAAAAAAACAATTTTATATCATGGAAAAATGTGTAATATTTATTTTACTTCAATTCAACTGCATTTTCAACTATCTTTTTACTCAAAAAAACTCACCTGGTTTACCAACAGTGTTATTTTTAGCACTGTCAAAACAAAACATTCATTTGTTAGGTTATCTATGTTTAATCAGCAAAACTAATTTTAAAATTGTCCTTAATTTTTTCAAGTTAATTAAATGATGTGTCATGAAGGGGGTAAGATGAAAACATGAAAATTATAATATGTGGAGTGTGGCTTTTGTGCCTCATTTTGATTTTTACCGTGTTCTGTAAGTAAGTAGATGGTGAAAACTCAATTTTAAAATATAAGTAATGTATGGTTAAGCTTTTATCTTGAGAAAATGTAACTCTTAACTCTAAACTCTATACTTGAGATTCATTTTTGTCTGAAAAACTTGTACTTTCTTGTTAAAAATGGCGATCAAAATATCTTAAAATTGTGCCAAAAAATTATTTTCTACCTTATGTGGCCAGCCTGTGGCCCAAGGCCACAGCCTAGTTGGCCTAGTGGTAAATCCAGCACTCATTCAACAGTACACAAAAGAATAAAATCTTACTCATAAAACAATACAGAATTTGATAGAGTATAAAGTATTAGTATTGTTCGAGAAACCCAGGGAGAAAGGATAAGGCTAGAGGAAAAATTAGGAGGAAAAATTATAATTAATGTAATTTCAAAATGGAAGCTCTTTCACCAGTAGTTGTATTTTTCATTGTTTTAATCATACAATGTGTCAGTATATTCTGTTTGAGCCAAGGGCGGTCCTCGCCTTGAGTTTTGGGGGGGTTGGAGCACTGAGGGGACCGGGGGGTTTTCCTCCAGGAAAATTTTACAATATTCAAACTGTCAACTCGCAATTTTAGGCGAGCTGATTACAAGTATTAGCTTGTATGGAGTAAGTGGCATTGCAGAATTCCAAACTAACTAAGACTTTACCAGGGGTCGGATACATAAAAATTCAAATCACTGGAAATTTTAGAAAAAAAGCATTCACACAACAAAAAAGTAGGATGTTTTTAATCTTTTGGGAAGTTGATTCTATCAATTGCCCGCTATCGGAAAAAATGCGTAAGTTTGTATTTTTCAGCCGTTTTCGTCTATCACCCATTGTCGTTTCTTTTATCGCCCATGGTTGTTTCTGCACAATTGGATGCGAGCTTTTTTCATGGTGTTTGTATCATTCGGAAAGTTTTCCCGCTGTTTTCAAATATACGTGAATGTTTCGTTTTGCCCCCGAGATCGGAAAACACACAATTGTTTTTTTAAAGCAATTTATTCAAGTAGATATGTGCATTGATTGGCATAATGTAGCCAACTCGGCAGAACTCACTCATTTAAAATTTTCTACAATAATAACTTTCACAAAATACATATTTTTTAATATGCCTATTGATGAACAAATGATTATACTTGATGGGGTGTAGAGATCTACATTACAATTTTCAATCTATCAAATGCTATCATTAGCAGCACACTGTGAAGGTGGGTAGATGAAAAATAAAGTTTAAATATAGTAAGTCTTAATAAGAGTTTCATCTAATAGCTGATTAATTAATTTTTAATTTATTACTACTCGATTTATTCAATCTTTTCTTCAATCAACCATTATTTTAGGCCAGGAGCTGGACGAGAGTGAAGGAGGAGATTTCTTATTCTTATCGTTAAACGATGAAGTGGCAGAGGAGGGACATTCACCGAAGAAAGGCAAATCAACTCCAGACTGTGAAGATTCTGTGCTCACATCCTATATGACGTCTTTTCAGATTATTAATCCTGAAAGCCTGATAACTCTTGGGTTAAAAAATAAGTTGGATAAGAAATGCCAGTAAGTTAATCTGAGTAATCAGAGTGTTACATAATTAAAAAAAATATCAGTGCTCATTTTGTTTATTGTAGGGTTTTTTACTCATGGTAAAAAATTCACCTTTAAAAACTGATAACAAATTGCATGCAAATGAGAGAAGAGTCAAGACAGCCAGTTATAAAAAAATTTCAAAAGGGCTGGTATTTCCTTGCTTTGAGTTGCTCACATAAAGTATGTAAAGGTTGTACATATTCCATTTTTTACGATAATTGAAAACTAATTTTTTAATTAGGGTAGAAAGTATTCAACTTGTTAAGAATTTAGATTCAGTCATAATTTAAACTCTACATTTAGGGTTTTTTAATCTAAAATTTATTTTATAACTAACATATAGTTTAATTTGTTGATTTTCCTGGAAGCAATATATCCAAAACGATTGAACACATGGAGTTCTACATGAAGTCTTGTGTTATACAACCAGAACAACAACTTTATGTAAAATTGTACAACGGAGCGAAGGCTCTCCACAAGAAAATATGCACGAATGATCCCTATCACAAAAGTGAGTACTGTTAAATAAAATATTAAAAAATGTAGTAACCTAAGACATTCATTATGTATAATGAAGAAAAGTATGATAAGCAACTAAAACTCTGCTAGGAACAATATAGACAATCTGTTTTGGCTTGGTGTTATTGCAAGTTTTCTGATAACTGAAATAAAAAATCCTTGGCTCAAAACAGAGAGAGAGTAATGTTGAATTACACTAAAAATAATTACTTTACACTTTAGTGATGTTTTTTTTTATACAGTTTGATTGATCGATGAAACTGTTTTTCTTCAGTGTAAAATTTATTGATAAAATATTGAAACTTTTATGCGGCATTTAATTGATCAGGTTAATATGGATTTATATATATATATATATATATATGTCCGTCACCAATAAAAAGTTATCGAACAGCTGTCAGAAAGTCTATGAAAAACACACAGACACTCACACACAGTCACACAGCTCACACACTCATACCACAACCACCATTGAGGTGTGTGAGTCACTCGCTCACAGTCACTCGATCTTCACAGTCAGTATCGTGATTCAACACTATTAATCTGCAAATAATTTCCATCTGCATTTTTTGCCATTGGTTAAAAGTAATTTTATTTAAGATAAAACCAAACATTATTTTTTTATAATTACACAAGATCACTCCCTATCCCACTGGTTAAAAATGAGTACCTCCTCTTTTCAATACCTGCCAGCTATCGTGCATTATTTTTATGAGCAATATTATTTACTATTCCGATTCCAAAATATTTTTTTAAAGATGCAACTAGTAGCCGAAGCACAGGTATTAGTGCCCATGTCGGCTTATTCCCACAACTTGTTTTGGACAGTTAAATTTTGTTAAATTATCTTCGTTAGTACTTTTTCCAAGCATGTAATTATTTAATGTATTTTTTCCATAATTACAGCAAAAATGCATTAGGAACAAAAATTTATTTATCAAGTACAAATTATGTGCTAACAATATTGTTTTCACTTTTTACTGGAATAAATACACTTTTTCTTCATTCATTCACCTTTCAAATGTATTTCTGTTCATTCACCCTCAGGGAGAGCCTGACACCCCGAAAGAAAAACCATCTTCTTTCATACATCCGAGCGATCATCCTAATTTCTTCCCAAGTACCTGCTAACATATTGGGTATGACTGAATCTCCGCCACAGTTTAACCCCTTATCTGCTGCGCACGAGTTAGCTCGTGGTATTATTCTGTACCCGCAACTGCAGCGCACGAGATATCTCATGCAACACCCTCGCATCGTTAACTGCGATGCCCGAGTTTACTCGGATTTGATGTTCTCAGCTAATTTATTTCGTTATTTTGTTGGTACAGCTGTTCTGCTAGATTTTTTCATTCTACGACTATACAGTTGACCCTGATGAGTTGCAGACCGTTTGGTGCTGCACTCTAGAGGATTTTTCTGGAACTACGTCCACGCCACGAGTTCTGCAGTATCGCGTTCGTCGCGTTGAGACGAAAACCCCGCAATGTGGTTGATCGTATAATTAAGAACTGGATTATCTCTATAAATATCCAGGACAATAATTATTATTCAACCTCTTCTTTTAGGAAACAACATCACGTCAACAATTTTTTTTAGTTTAAAAGAAGTTCTGGGAATTGTGTAACTATTTATAAACACTCTGTGTTTCAGTTTTCATGCAGCACAGGAAGTGTTACGGTCAACTACAGTCAGAAGTGGGGGACTCCTGTAACGGGCCTGCAGACTGGTGCGACAGCTCTGACAGTAAGCGGGTTTGCAGGTGAAAAAACAAACAAGATGAATATCCTTATGATAAATCGTTAACATTTCCAAAGATTTTTAAAGGCAGAGTAATCCTTTATGGCAAGCAAACAAAAGATGTTATAATTGTTACTATCTCCATTTATAAGCTATAACTTGAAACAATTTTTATTGTTACGAGAAAGTTTTATTTAAAAAAAAATTATTGCTGAAAAATGTTCTAAAAACTGTTAAAGTTGTATCTATGTAAGTCATTCAATTTATAATTTTGCATATTTACCTCTGTTTTTTTAAACCAAAATTTTGAAATTAAAACTAAAAAATTCAGGATTTTCTTTATTTTATGACCATAAACATTTTAAGTGATGAGGCAGTGGACTTCAAACTGGCAAAGTCACTTTGAAAGCATTATTAACACAGAAAACACTATCTTCAGAATCAGGTGATTTAAAAAAGTAAACAAATAATGGAGCCTTAAGAGTAATTCAAACCCTTAGGTGCGATGGTACCATTTACTTGTGATTTGTTACTAGAGATGGCTGTGCCACTATATGTTCCCCTTCTAGTATCCAAATTTCTTGTATGTACATGTGTGAATTTACCACAAAAAAAGTTTGATTGAAAAAATTTCATAAAATAATCATTTTTAAGGGCTTACCAAGAAATAAAGGACTGCTATTACATCAAGGCATCCATTTTGTGTGGTGAACAGGCTGCAAAAGTTTTCAAAGAACTGGTGCAGTCCATAATAGAGAGCATCATCACTGTAAGTTAAAACTCATTATTATTATTTTAATTATTTAATGTAGGAAGGGGTGTTAAGACAGACTCGATCTATAGGTGTTATGCATAGTGCCATGACTAAGAAGGAAAATTCGTTCGAGTTGAGTTTGACATTTTACGTAATATGAGACCATTGAGGGGCAGAGTGAAAGGTGTTGCGTTTCTGGTGTAATGCGACATAC
Source organism: Flexamia atlantica (assembly GCA_035578135.1). Classification (NCBI taxonomy): domain Eukaryota; kingdom Metazoa; phylum Arthropoda; class Insecta; order Hemiptera; family Cicadellidae; genus Flexamia; species Flexamia atlantica. The sequence continues at coordinate 29,002,456 of JAQJVK010000008.1, read as the reverse complement.
TGCAAGTTGCATGATGGAAGTTTTGTTCATTTTTGAGCATATTTTTTATGTTTATAACAAAGCAGTTTAGATTACTCTCCAATCTCGAGAGGATCAATAATTTGTTACAATCAATAATGAGTTCAAAAATGATGATAAAGACAAAATTGTTATTGTAAGAAATGGTTTTTTTTGTTGAGCTCTGAACACGGAAAAGCAAAACATTTAACATAAAGCTAAGCAACTCGTTTGGGATGCATTTTTACCCTCATTTCTGATGAATCCACATTTCATAAACTTAGTGCCTTCCTATTTCACATTAGACCAAGAGCTGAGGAAAAAAATAGTTATTTTAGTTATTTTTATTGACCTAATTTGATTAAATTTTATATATGGCATAATTTAGAAATGTGGAACTGGTTCAGCATTTAATTTTGAATCCTAACAAAAGTAAAAGAGCAGAATTCCTTTAGAAGTTTTGAAAATAAACATTACCAAGATTTTGTAACGCTTATGGTAAGAACTCGCTCAATCTCATGGTTCAAAAGCTGTTTAATGAGCTCATATTTAATTTACAAAACGCAAAATGTTTTCACATTATAAAATTAGATTTGATTTCTTGGTTACTTAACTATAGGCAAAATTACACATTATAATAAAAATATTACGATTCTGGAAAAAATATTCTGATTCTGATTTCAGTATTAGGTTCGCTGTGATTGAAGTATGTTAGTTTTTCAACCTTTAAACCACTGATCCACAAAAATTCCTTATCATGATTAATTTAAAAGTAGGTGAAGTCTGAAGCATTCATCATTTACGTGGTTTTTGAACGATTTCAGTTAATTCAACAATTTTTAGGTACTGGTACTTTTTTACTGGTACTTTGGCAACCAGCCAATATTGATATTAGGAAGATGTACTCAGCTCCTAAATCCAATAAGACAAGGGCTAGGTTTGAAGTTTCATGTATCCTTTGACATTAAGTTAACAATACATGAAACTAAGAGGAATAACTACCGTATACATCTTGATAAGTTATGATTGATGGGATTCTTTCAAGTTGGTATTGATACAAACATGTAGGTATAATTTTTAGATGATTTCCTATAACAGTGTCTCTGTGACAGGTGAACTGCACAGTGAGGGCGGACCAAGAGCAGGTGGTTTGGTCAAAGATGAGCAAGGAGCAACAACGTATTTTGAAGAGTCAGAGAATATCCCAGGCAGCAGACGAGGAGGACATAAGCGGTTCGCAGTCTCTGTGTGCGTTCCCGCTGTTTTCCGTCCTCTCTATTATTTACCTGGTAAAATTAATGGAATTTGTGATTCAGAATGTAGCCTGTGCAGAAGTATATTTATAGCAGAGATACTTGACAATCAACTTGACATTTTGATGTTGGACGGCTAGTTTTCATTGCCCCTCCCAATGCTTTTAAATTTAATCTCATTCCTGGATCCAAGCTTTAAGCTGAGATTACAATAAAATGAGTAGTTTGCGGTAGTAATTTTGTTGAAACAAATAACCAAATGATAAATAAACATTATTCTAGAAGCATCTTATATTTATTTTGTATTTATGTCTTGTATCTCACTGTTTAAGATTAACAAAGAATGATCCAAATCTAAAAATGGTTGCTCTTAAATGTTGAAATTTTGCTTGTTAGCACAGTTAAGTCATGGCCTAAAGACAATTAGCAGAACTGGGAACCAATATACTAAATTTGAGTTAAACTTCAATGTTATTCATTCTAATTTTAAGTTCCTCCAATTTTGGAAAAGTGATTTTGGAATATTCATTTTATTAAGTCTAAGTAATAAATAAATTGAAAATAAGAGAAAAATAATTCATCTGATATTTCAAAAGCATTAATGTTACATAATTGACATTGCAATATGGTTTTCACAGAGTTAAGGTAAATGGAAATCATTCACTCAGTTATCTTTTTTTCTATTTATTGGTATAACTTCTTACAATTCACTATGTCAGATAAAAACAACTTAACAGATATCTTTTGTAGTCAATTTCTTCCAAACAACAAAAACAGTAATATAAGTACTGTTATGGTAATAATCAATGACAAGTATTGCATTTAATAATGAAACATTAATTAATAATAATTCAAACATCGATAATAAACTGCTGCAAATTGTGCTATCGACATATACAGCTATAAGCACTTCTGTTTTGAAAAATCTTCCTTAAGCTATATTAAAGGCTACCAAAGCATCACTAAGCTAGCTGAGACCATGCCTTTCTTACTCTCTACCCAAAGCCATTGATATGTCAACTACGGAAATTCCAAAAAAACTACTTGGATTCTTTAAAAGGGTCCAATTTAATTATATAGGGATAAAACAAATAATCGTTCAATGAACAGATCGTTTACAAACGATAATGTAATTAGCACCTTGAAACAATTTGTCCCCAGTCAGTTTTAACTCAACTCTTACTTGTTTTATCGGGATACATTCTACAGAAATACCAGCACACAAGTTGAGACCAACTAAAATGTTTTATTGAAAATTTCATGGATGATGCTGGTTGGTGCCACATGAGTTTAGAAAAATATTAAATATTAACCTCACATTTCATATTTACTTTTAAAACTGAAATGATATTATAAATTTTTAAATTTGAGGCCAGAGCTGTTGTCATTTGAATTAATAATTATTTTATAAGTTAATTAATTTTGGAAATAATGAGTAGAAAAAGTAGTTTATTATTTAAAAAAGTTATCAAATAATTATTAATCTTATGATTGATATTTCAAAGAATGTAACCTTTTTTAATAAAAAATTAATTAAATTAAGTAAATAGATAAACATATTTCATTGGATTTTTTATAAATTATAACTAAAATTGATAGCTTCATGGCAACTATTTCATTGTGTTTAACTAAATATTCTATACATGATTATCACATATATAAAAAATAATATCAATTACACAACATTAAAATGATTTTTCATTAAATTTACCTAATATAACAAACTAAAATATAAGAATTAGGGCATTACTGATTTCATGATTCAGCTGTTAATCTATAAGGCATTAAAAAATGCAACTTAACCTTCTTTTATTGAGCAAGTAAATGATGTATTCTATATGTACATTTTTGCCAGGAGGGACATGATTACTGGAAATATTTTCAAAAATTAATAAAATAACATAATGAAATAAAATTTAATAGGAAACATAAAAAATCCAAATCCTCAGAACCTTGAGAAGAATTCTTATCTCAACAAGACAAGTCTTATGGAGGCAAATTACACTTTGGTTGCACAAAAACAAAAAAAAACAAAGAAAATATAAATAGTTGAACTATTTAAATCTGAAATTATTTTAGAGCTATGTCGTTGTATTTTGAACAGCATGCTATTTTCTAAGCAATTTATTAACAGTTGTAAAATTTTCAAAACTACTTGATGTAATAAATATTCTTTTAATATAATAAGATCGTGTTTATGAATTTTTTAACTTCGAGACTAGTTTAAAGAAGTTTGAACATGTTTATACAAAACAGCTGCAGTTAGCTTCCCAGAGGAGCAGTTTGTATTGAAGTTAGTTCCACAAATAAGTCAGTCAAAACTGTTCCAAAAATCAATCAGTTCCACAAAATAGTTGATTCCATCAGAACCTTCCGGTGTCAAGCCATTCCCAGCTGAAATGAATCCCATATATCACTCAGTTTATGCTGCACCCAGTTTGATGAGTAGAACTTGAAACTTCACTGAAATAGTTCCTTCTGTTCTCGAAACTGTTTCAGGAATATTTTTCTTCGTAACTAAGGAATACTGCAGTTTGTGATAACAAGTCGGCCCAGTCTCCCGTTAAAACCAATGTTAATTTTAGCATTGGGCTTACAGATGGTCTGAGGCAAGTTATTTGAGACGGATTTTAAATTCACAAGCGGAACTGAGTTCTTATTTAAATTATAGCTTTTGCGACTGGCATTTGTGGATTCTTGGAACAAAATAATTCCAGCAGCGACAAGCTGTCTGAGAGCTGTTCTTCTAACCAAATTGTCCTCACTTGAGAATATCAACTACTGACTACTCCGATCAATGACTTATCTGCAAGGCAATGGTGTATTGCTCCAACGAAAATAACATTTTAGCACATTTTAATACAATATTACTTTAACAATTGGTCATAATTTTCATTTTTAATATTTTGTGGCAGGCACACGAGTCTATTCATTGCTTATTGTTAATTTGTAAGAGAGAAAAGTGGTTTTTAAGAGACCAAGTTTTTAACTAGAGGATTTCAGAAGAAGAGGAAATCTAAGAAAGCTGTAGTTACATGGGAATGTCAAACGTGTTTCTAATATTAATACCTAATATACTGAGAGGAATAGTCATGCTTACAATAGACTTCTAAAACAAAACAAAAATTATATAGATTTGTCTGTTTGACCACATTACAAAAATAAATTTAATGTAAAAAACTTGTTGCTTACATTCGCAGAAGCTACGAATGCCTTAGTCAGTTATTGAAACTCATTGAATTCAAAGACTGATTAAAATTTTTAGGAGAATCGTTGTGTTATATACCAGCAACTAAGAAATAATAAAATTCTGACAGGTCAAGTACATTTAGAGACTTTGGTGGAGAATTTTGCGGATATTATATTCTTTTACTACAAATAAATTTTTTATGATAAATTTTCAATACGTTCCACCTTATTGATCTTTCAAATCTTCAAAAGTAATTTTTGAGCGTGAGAACCGAATTTTAAACACATTGAGAGCTTTTATTAAAAGAAGATAAAAACGATCAAAATATGATTAAAGTTTCAAATTATATTGGTTTATCCGGTTTTTAAATATTTTAAAAATTAGAAATATTCTTTAAGAGCTATTAAATATTGTCTTTAGTTCTAAGTGCTTTTGTCACCTCAGGTTAAATATCCTTCAAGAATTGGGTCAGGTATAAGCAAAAGAGAAATTTATAAAAGCTGCCTTGAATCAAATCACAAAACAGGCTTCCTATACAACAAGGTTTACACCTAAAATGCAAAACAACTTTTTCAGTATGTACATAATATCTAACAAATACAGTAGATAATTATTAGTTATTAAATACTAATTTTCTTATTTGATACATATTTACAAACACTAACAATTTAAAACCTTGGCTATCTGTACAAAACATGACACAAACAGGCAGAAAAAATGTTACAATTATGCGGCTTTTAAACACTATGCGTAACAATGGTCTATTACTCAACAACAATGTATTCTTAGTTCCTAGTCAAGGAAGTTGGTTTTAAATAAGCACTTAATGTAAATAAGCATTATTCTTATTTAAAGAAATTAATAAAAGCTTTTTTATAAACTTTTGAACTGGATATAAGTAAAAGTCGTATTACAACACTTATAATAAGGTATATTTACTCTTATACTGTACTACATAATAAAAGTTAGTAAATATTTATAAATGATGGATGGAAAATGGCCACTTTCAATCTTTTATGATGTTTTTTACTGTCTTTTATATAGTACAGTTTAAGTATTAATATATTTTGAATGTTGAAAGTCACCTTTTATTTATACTATATTATATACAGCCGCATATGTAACTGACCGACTGACTCATCTATACAACCTCTCGACCACTTTCCGATCAGCTATAAACTTGAAACTTGGCACGAATATTTCTTGGGAAAAACCACAGGAAAAATTTTCAAAACAAAACATTTCCACCCCCAACCCCTCCAAAGGGGGAGAAAACTTGAATTAAAGAAAAACTTTTTGTTTTTGAGCTGTAGTGGCTAAACTAGAGGTCCTGTTGAAAAAAGATCACTTATTGCATTTCAAATTACATTTCCTACAATTTCATTTTTTAGGTATTTGCCCTATCTCACCTCCTTCACACCTATGATGGCCTCTAAAGTTAATTTTCTTTGTTAATTTTCACTTTCTTTTTTGTTTTTCTTTATTTGTTAGTTTTTTTTTACCGAGACACCTAATTTTTGACAAGATGATAGTCACTGTGACCATTCAAGTTCATCTATGATTATTTGCTATTTTTACTCCGTTCCAACACTAAAAAATCCTTTCAAGTTGAACTTTCATTGAATTTTTTATTTTCCTCATGGTTTTTGTTTTTAGCTTATTTATTCTTTAACTGAGAGACCCAATTTTTGTCAAGGAACTAGTTAGAGTCACTACCCACGTTTACCCGAAGTCATATCCCAATTCTTACCCCTTCCAACCCCTAGACACAGCCAATAAATGAAGCAAATTAAGCTTCTTTTTAAATGTTTGGCATTGTTATTTCCAAACAAATTCTTTTGCCTCCCCCTGGCCTCACCAAACCTCTCCCCTTCAAATACTTAACCCCCCATAACCATCAACCCCCACCATTTAATTCCCCCCCCCCTGAAAGAACAAACTATATTGTGCCGAGCATTTATAAAGAGTTTAATCAACTAATTTTTAATATCCAACCCCCCCAAGGGACTTCGACCGTTCATGTTTAGCAGCGGTCACTTGTTATTTTATCCTCTTTCAACCCCTCAATAGTTAAACTTCCGATTTTAATCTTGTGTTTTTCAAACATTTTTATTCTGACAGAGATACAAAATTTTTGAAATTTTCCTAATCCCCAAGCCTCATTGACCCCTCTCAACAAAAGATTAACCCCACCCCCTCCACCATAATTCACCCATCAACTAACACCCCTATCAACTAACTATCCCTCTACCTCAACTAACAAGCCTAAACAAAACTATAATATAAATTTTGCTGAGGATTTGCAAAGAGTTTATTTGTACTGTATTGTGATTTTCCAATACATACCCCCTGCTTAGGGGCAAAATTTCACAAGGGGGCCTGGGGGCGGGGCCCCCAGCGAGCCAAAGGTGAGTCCAGTTTAAAAATAAACATAAATCATACGAATCTTCAAACGTAAAAACGTTTTGTTGCACTTTGAAATGCAATTTTTCACTGACCTTTCTAGGAAAACCTAGCAAAAACATAAAGCAATTACAAAAAAAATCTACTTTAAGAATTTTTGATTTTGGTAGTAAAGTAAATAATAGCAATTTGACTTCAAAGAAGTTTTATTCAACAATAATATGAACTTACTTAGAATGTGATCTTTTAGTTTAGTTTATTTATTTTGTGGTTTATAAATTTTCTATATAATTTTGCTTTTCTTATGCTAGAAAGTTTGTTTTGGAACCCTTCAAAATATTTGTTCAGAAATAAAGTTTGTTGCATAAAATTATCAACCAAATTACTAACATAAATTTGGTGGTAGATAAGATTCTAATGAAGTGTTTTTGAGTCTGGATGTCAAGTCATAACTCGCTCTCCCTAATGATCAAGCCCTATTAGGTTGAATTCTGCTGTTGAATTCTACCCTCTTTAAAACTATAGCCAACCCATAAACAAATAAGTTTGCAAACCAGTGATCTCAGATCAAAATCTCCCACAGAAAAGATTTTGAGCTATTGTCATGGTGTTATGATACTTTGTACTGTTGGTAGCTGTGTGTAAAAAATTCAGCTCGAGAATTAATATCTTTAAAGCCCAGCCTCAGATTCATAAACACCCCATTTTCAATGTATTAGTTAATACCAACTTCCTTGAGTCTTTTCTTGACTTCTCACTATAATAGGTAGGTAAGTATTAAATATTAAATTACTCTAATTAAAGCTAGAATAAGTTGTTTTCTTCGACGTATTTTACATAATGGAGCATTTTTCCCTTATTTTCTTGGTGCCTTTCAGTTGTCCCTTTTTCTCCAGCTGCAGAGAAATGTTGCGATTTTTCTCCAGATTTAGGAGCTCCTGAAATCAGAATGAAGTAATTTTTTAAAAAGCCCAACTTAAATATTAAGTTCATCAGTTATTATCGGGTTGAAAGTATCTAATAATGGTACTTATACGGTATTCTCTTTTGCATTTTTAACGTGCTTGAATTGTAAAACAAATATTGCCAGGTTGATCCTAAACAGGATCCTTAGATAATTTTGTGAAGGTTCACATCTGGATCCAGCTGCCCCTTTATTGGGCCATTAATCAATAATCCTGACAAAATGAGTCAGCAGATCTTTGTCAGTACAGAAGCCCTGATATCCGGCCTCCACGGGACCGAGCCAAGGCTGGATAAATTTGGCCGGATAATCAAACTTATTGTGAAAACGATAAGTTATACCTAAATAATAATACGTAGCTAATAAATTAAGCCCAGAGCTTAAAATGTTTTTTGGGTTATTTAAAGATACATATGTTATTAAAACCAGTACATCACTTTCACCCATGGGTTTGAATGAATTTTAAACTAAATCATTTCAGTAGTATTCGCTTACACCACAGCTTAGATCGCTGTTTGTATGTCTGCCGTAGTACGGAACTTGACAAAACAGAACAATTAATAACCTCACTGAATGAATATTAAACAACAGTTAAGAGGTTACTAGCTCAACTCAGTATTTTACACATGGCAGTACACATTAATGGCTCAAGTTCACTACTGACGAATCAGGGCGGATCGAAATTGCCAAAACTTTCCGTGAGCAATTTGCTGCGTGAGACCTTATAGAGTGATGTAGGACGAGTCACGCCAAATGTACCAGTACACGCTCGCATTCACCAGTAGTAACTGTTTATTGGTAGTAAACTGGAGCCATACATACATACATACATACATTAGATACATTAGTTGAATAAACAAATAGAGATAATACAGCGTAAACGAACAGAGAGATATCCAGGAGAGAATCAGAGAGAAATGTGTCTGCAAGCATAGGAAATATGTTTTGACATAGGCTTCTGAGAACCGACCGGATAAACTGTGGACTGGTAAAACCGAGACCGAATATGAGGGGCTCTACTGTAATGAGGCTTTCGTCTCACCTATCACTCATCCTCCCTTCATTCACATCCTGGTAAAAATACGTCAGGGCCAAAACTGGGGGTGGTATAGGGGGCACCTGCCCCATGCGACAGATTTTAGGTGGCGGAAAATAAAGAAAAAAAAAGAAAAGATGCAATAATTATTAAAGAACATTGAAGACTGTACATGAAAATTGGATAGATCCAATGGCCTAGTTTACGATCTTAGTTAATTCTTTATAATCAAAAAATTTACTTTCATTATTTGTGGGCGAGATGGGCGGATGGAGTGGAAAAGTACAGAAAATATAGTAGTTTTATAGTTCAAGGGCAGAATGTATGTATGTACAATCTCTCCCTTATAGTTTTCCAGACATTCGAGTAACCTTTATCATGATTGCAAGCCAAAACATCCTTGATATCATGATTCCCAGTAAAAAAAGCGTTTTAATAAGACAACTATTTCCAAATCCCATAAAGTTCCGTCTTATCTAGGTTCTAAGGTACAGAGACACATTTTGCTTACCTGGAACAGCTCCTTGACGTTGTGGTTGGTCTTGGCTGAAGTCTCCATGAAGTGGCAGCCCCACCGCTGCGCCTCCGCCTCGCCCTCCGCCACCGACACCTCTCGGTTCTCGTTCTCGTCGCACTTGTTGCCCACGAGCATCACGGGGATGGACTGCAGCTCGTTGGGGCCTTTCGTCTCTCTTATCACCTGTGAGGAAATAGGACAATAAAATAATGCCCGTTATATTAAACCAGAAATACAAAACTGCAGATACTGCTGGTCACAACAGACAAAAAAAGTTAAAATTAAAAATTTTGGATTGTCTTCAACATTTTCTTACTGTGTTGCAATATTGTGTGCTTTGAGATTTTACTCTAAGCTGCATAATGCAGCGTGGTGCCAAAAAAATGAAAAATAAAGTGAATAAAAAAATGACTTCATGGGTCTGTAATGCAACTGCCTAAAATTTACTTTCCCTGCCTAAAACTTTTATTAACTTTGAAAGAAGGTTATTATATTTTTGGAATTTGCCTGAAAATATCCCACTTTACGTGGCAAAGTTCTGTGTAGTTGCTGCTGCTGCATAGAAGTAGGCGTGGTACTGGATCAGGAACACCATAGCAGACTATTGCCTGCAAAAGGATTTTTCATTTTCATTGTTTTGAGTTGTTTATCGAATGATTTTAGGGTCTCACAATACTCAGAATCAATTATTCATCCTTTAAGCATAAATTTGACATGGAGTAAATATCTTTTATTTCCTCAAAACACTTACAATGACAGTCTTAATCGTCGTGATTTTCAATGGGAGCTGCCATTTTGAAACATAAAAATGAAATGTGACCGGTCGGCAGCGAGACTTGGCTCAGGTCAAGGCCATGAGTAGAGCTTTCATCTGGGCACTCAGACGTATTAGGGGAAAAAGTGCTACATAAGGCATCAAAACATTTTGGATGACTCTCTAGACATATTTCCTTATGCCTTTCTGGATATCTTTCTGAATGATTTTTATTTCCTTGAAATCTTTCTGGGCATCTTTCTGGACAACTTTCGGGAATTTCTTTCTGGATGACTATCTGGAAAACGTTCTGGATGACTTCCTGGACGACTTTCTAGATGACTTTCGGGTTGACTTTCTGGATGACTTTCTGGATCACTTTCCAGATGACTTTTAGGACGTCATTCTGGACATCTTTCTGTACGACCCTTTTATTTTTAATGTTTCGTAACAATAAACTATTTGATTTGATTTTCAAAACGCAGCTTACCTCCCAGATGGGCCTGAGCTCCTCCAGGGACTGGCGCGAGGTGACGGAGTAAACGAGGATGAACGCGTGGCCCTTGCTGATGGAGAGCCGCTGCATCGCGGGGAACTGGTGTGAGCCCGTCGTGTCCGTGATCTGCAGCGTGCAGATGTTCTTGTTGCAGCTGATCACCTGCCACCACCGACACAATATAATCAACAGAATAAATTATATACACTAGACTCTCTTTTATCAGGAAACCTTTTAACCGGACATCAATTTAACCGGACTACTCCCAGAGGAAGTAACATCTTTTAACTGGACAATTTTTATCAAAACATCGTTTTACCGGTACGTGATCGGCAGAAAATGGTCATTGTTGTATCGACGATTCTTGTGGGAAAATATCTGAGACCAGTAATGACGTGTCTCAATATTATACTCTCTTCACTTGAAGTAAAGTGCGTTAGTTTTTGAGTGACTGAGGATCAATATCTAAGATTACAGTGGGAAATATATGCTAGAGAAATTATCGTAGAATATCTAATTTTTAATGTTTGGATTTAATAATTAATCTTAGGGAAACGTCAATTTAATCAGAGAACCCGTTATCCAGTCAGGTTCATCACAATATTGATATACTGTTCCATAAAGTAACATTGGTAATGTTAATAAAGTGGTGTAGGGTAGGAGTGTTGGTTTTAAACCAGTTAATTACAGAAATTATTTTCAAATTCTTAGAAAACTTAATAAAAATTTCTTTCAATAAGTTAAAGGGAAAACTCATATGCTCTTAGTATACAGGTAAAGCCTAAGGAACTGAGGAAGAATTAACTAAATTGGAATATTTTGAGAAAAATACTTCCAGCTGAATAAACTTTTAAAGTGCTGGTGTAACCGACGGAAAGGTGAAGCCTTTTGCTATAGCAGCCCCCAATTGTCACACTAGCTCAAAAAAAACATTCTTAGGGTATTTAGTTCAAAGGTATGTAAATAAACATTACTATAACCAAACGGTTTCATTTTCCTTGTGAGATAATTAGATACTATGTTAAGCTGAAAGCCATCATAAAATGTATACCTATCAGTTAACGTTAAGAAAAAGTTCTTTTCATCATACTGTCCCGAAAACAGCCGTTTTTAGTTCTCTAAATCGTATGCAAAATGATTGTTTTTGGATCACTTCGAATAGGAGTACTGAAAAAACATATGGTAAATTTTGCCGTACTCTAATGTCAAAATTTGTTTATGTTACGTTTGAAAGGTTGAACGATTTCTTAACTTGTGTTTGTAAACAATTAACAGATGTGTAAATGACGACGACTATTTTGGATAACCTCAAAATTATGTAGTCTAATTTTTTTAACGATTAAATGGTTATTTATACATAATGATGAAAATAGTTGTTCATCACACAGAGCAAAAGTGTCTCCTTGGTACTCGATCGCATTTCCAAGCTTGGATGCGCCTCGCCTGTAAATTACGATCTCTTACCAAAAAGAGCCACTTTCGCTCCTAGTAATAAAAACTACTATTTTATTAAACTTTTCTTAAAATAATGTATATTATTTAGTACCCAGGAACAAATTTTTAACAAGGAAAAGGGAAAAAATATTTGGAAGAACAGTTTAATTTAGACTGTAAAACTATCTTTCATTTAGGCATTTAGGTACGGGTAATCATTAAAGAATTTGCCCAGTAATTGACCATATATTGTATGCAAAATTAGTTGTAATTGGCCGTAAAACACTGGTATTGTATTTAGTTCATGTTTTCCCCTCTCCTTTAGTTCACTTAATTTGAGATTCCAAGTAAATAAAACATTGTGTTGTTCACAAAGCATTGGTTCTTTATAAATTAATAGAGTAAATAATTCATGGTTAACTTCATAACTGTTTCTAGAGAGATGAGGAAAAATCTTTGAAAAAAATTGTTCTATCCAAACAAATTTAAAAAGAGTTTGGAAGGAGATAACACAGACTTAATTAATTCATTGAATTTGATCACTGATAAAAATATTCTTTCATTCAATTGAATTAAATGAGAATAATACTCATTTAACAAATCAGCACAAAGCACCCTTATATAAAAGGAGTGAATTTAACTTATTTTAAAATACTTAAATTACCCATTTCAGCATGGGCGGATTTATGTCATAATATTAGGGGTGCCAGCTCACCTAACGTTTGAAGTATTGTATGCTCAAATTCAATCATCAAACTCCTATTTAAATTGTCTGAAGGCCTATTCCAAGTACTTTTCTATTTTATTTAACAAAAACCATTTTAATTTACGCAAATACCTCAATAAAACTTATGTTGAAAACATTTTCCCCTGTCACTGCCAACACATCCACCAAATATTATGGGGTACCAGACACCCCCTGGCACCCCCAGAAATCTGCCCATGCATTTCAGACCCAAAAACCTAAAATTTTGGGCTTTATGCCCCACCAAGAAAGAATGAGGTTCCAAATTATTCCCCAAACTAGCTTGCCAATCAGATAAATAATATATCTCTACCAAATTCAAAGGGAATTGGGTGATAATAATTAATTGTGGTAAAAAAAATATAAAATCCCTTTAAGACAATGTATTGCATATAGTAAATCACATTTTTTAGACAATTTTTTTGAACTACAATTTTGAGGGAGGGCTTAAATTTAACTTTATTTTTATTCATAGAAAATACCTTAAAATCGTATTAGGGCTTATATAACCTTTTGGGTCCCAAAACCCCAAAATTAGGGGAATTAACCCCCGAAAAGTGGGATTAAGGAAACTCTGAATTTTTAGCCAACAAGATAGAAATAAATAAAAATTTTATAAAAATGTATTCACAGATGTAAAAAGTAAAATTAAATTTCTAAAACAGCAATATATCAATTTTATTAAGATCATAACGTGAATAACTTTTGAATTGTCTGAAATCACTACACACCTAAACTGAAATTTCACAAAATCTGAAATGCAGGGGTAAATGAAGACAGTTTTATTTTTCTCATTTGAGATGTGTAACCAGCCTAATCAAGTTTTATATTATTTTTAGGGGAACTAAATCTTATTATGGTTTATAGCAAGTTTTCCTTTTAGTATGTTTAGATTTGAAAACTAAATACTTCCACTATTTTAAAATGGGGGGGGAAATTGGTTCTAGTAGGCATCATACATATGTCACGTTTTAAATTGATACCTCAGGTTGATTAAAAGTTAACTTCGAAAATCCACACAGACCAGGCGGAAAACCAAGCATTTTCTGACCTATTATTGATGTACAATTTTTCATTATTTTAACATATTTGTTGTAGCGGAGTATTTTATTTTACTTCCGCCGTACCTGCCGGTATGTGTCTTCTATCGTCGGTATGTAGGACTCTCTGAACGTCCCTTTGACGAACCGGAGGACCAGCGAACTTTTGCCGACTCCTCCAGCCCCGAAGACGACCACCCGGTAATCGTTACTCTGCTCGGGCATGGTCGGCTGTTTCCGCCGGTACTCGGCTGCGGTCGGCTATCTCCGCCGATCTTCGGCTTCGCTACCGCTCGCACACCACCTGGACAAAGACATACGTCATACCATTGAGCGTTACGTCACTTACCCCCCGGCAAATACCTCCGTGCCTTGCGTAGGAATCCGAATCGATGAGCTCGGTGTTTTAAGGGTAATGAGGCAGAGTCAACACTGGAACGCAGACAAAGACGAGTACTTTACAGTTCGAAACAAATAATTTGGCCCAGTCCGCCCATAAGGCTAAATTGACATTAAATGTTAATTTCAGCATTGGGCTTTTAATATTTTTAGTATTAGGCTTGCGGTCAGCCTGGGTCAAGTTAATTGACTCGGAATGTGTAGTGTTATTTTTCACAAGTAATAAAGAAAGAAATCGTTTTTTTTGTGGTCGTGATCGAAAATGTAGAAAATGAAATAATTTTTACTACAATTAATTGTAGTCTTCACTTCGTGTTTAAATTTCATAACAAAAAACTGTTTAGTTTTTGTTGTTACATATTTAAGTTAAATAAAAAAACCTGTACTTGGTACAGGTAAATAAAAAAGTTAAATAACATAATTTTTACTCAGGCCTACTTTATCCATCCAATCTGTATTTTTTAATGTTAATGGCTTATTTTTATTAAAACACATCATCATTAGGGGCATATATAAGCACATTTTTTTATAAGCATAACATTACAGATACATTTTATTTGGATTTTGACTTTCTCTGGTCTAATACAGTATCGTAATTACAAAAAAAACTGTAGTGTTATAGTCGTGTTTATAATGCCGTATTTTAATACGACAAATGCCATTAATATTGATTCTTACATTTATTCAATGATGAAGTGCGTCTTGCGTTGTGCGTCGAATGTTGTGTCCCACTCGGCCCATAAGACTAAATGTTAGCTATCAGCTTAGGGCGTAGGGACGGCCTGTGTCACGTCATTTGTAGCGCCATAATACTAACGATATCGGGGTTTATTAATTACAGTTCTGTACAGTGTAAAGTAGCTGTGAAAGCAGACCATTACGAATGGTAACGTGGTTATATTAATGACTACGTGTAACAGTCACCATGACCGCAACTCAATAGGGTACTACATTCAGTTCCTGGAACAGTTAGCGCTGTGGGCGCCGACCGAATGTGACCCGGACAGTACCGCTAATTTATCACCAGGTCAGAGGGCACGTCTCATTCATGAACAAGTGATTTCCATTTGCCCTTTGCGAAGCAACACTGGATCAATGGTTCTAGTACTCCCACTCTGTCTCGATTCCCTCCCAGTCAACAAAGTTATTATGTTCTAATAATGAATCTACAGTTGCGAGAATGAATCTAAAGTGATAAATAGAACATTTTTGAATTTATATTTTTCATAATGGATTAATGCTGAATATACATGTAAAACAAATAAAACTATGGGATGGATAAATATTAATTTACTGTTACTATGCGCCTGAATTTTAAAGTTACTACTACATTGAAATTAAGTCTATATTGAGCGTTTTATTATGTTGTAGCCTAATAGGTTTGTTAAAATACATTTTCATAACCATTGTTTTTTGCGTTGAGAAGGATTTTTCATCAGTATTTGTTCAATGTTAAAAATAAATAAATAAATCCAGTATATTTTCCTTATCTCCTTTACTACGTATCTACAAATTACTATACGAAAAATGGCGATCTATATGAAATATTTTTGTACTGTAGAATATTAAAATCATTCATTTCCGAGATATAAACATGATAATACTCAGACTTATTTAGCTCAAATACCCCTCGTCGTATTCAATAAACCAACAATAGGCCTAACGATATCAGGAGGGAGATGAAATTATATTTCCGCATCCACTTTTCGCTGTTGGATATTATAGTTTTTGAGAAAAGCTGTTGTATGTTGTAAAATTATAAAGGCGTTGATTCTAATAGATTATTTAATAATTTCACACAATATCTATTTACGTTTTACCAAGTACAGTAATTAGACGAGTCCAAATAACTGAAAAGGTAAAACAGATCTCTATATATATATGCTCTATGACTTTATATTTTGCTATGACGAAGCGAAATTATTCAAAGGATCAATGCAGAGTGTAGAGCATTAATAGTAGAGTTCTTTTATCTTTTTTTTAGCGAATTTCCCCTATAGGGAAGAAGCTATTACCGTAGGTCTCATGGTAAGACCTAAGCCCGAGACCATGTTAACTTTTCGTTTTGGGGCCACCAGAAGCAGAAAACACCATTCGTTCGAATTTATATAGACATATATATATGTGTGTGTCTGTGAGCACGATAGCGGCCGTAAAAATGGTCCGATCTTAATGAAATTTGGTACAGACATGTAAAGTGGTAATCCCTCGGACGAGTTCGTAAACCAGCCCGATCGGGCCACCGGAAGGGGGGGTAAAGGGGGATAAACCCCCCCAAAAATGGGTTTTTTGGTTTTTCACATAGGAAAATAAAATTTATCAAATTTTTGTTGGCACCATTGAATTCAGCTCAAAAAAACAAACAATTTGGTATTTTGAATCACTGCTCTATGTCCATTGGTTACCGAGATATTGAAAGTGGTAAACACAGTACGTTGTCCCAATGTTAACCTTATGGGAAATAAGTAAAATTCTATATCTCGCTTGTTTCTCAACATATCTTGATAAAACTTGGTAAATGGCTTCTTCTAGTTTAGATCTACTATTGAGTTAAAACCACCCAGTTTTAATATACCCGTAGCAGCAAACCTGCATACTCATTCCCCATGTTATTCTTATGGAGATTACCAAAACAGGTCAAATTTCGCTATGTTGGATTGAAATATGTTGTTTTGCATTTGAAATTCGCTGAGTATGCAGGTCTGCTGCAACGGGGGTATTTATAATTTAGTAGGTAGTTGAAATGTTTTCCTTTTCCCTGTGATTTTACGTACGACTTATTCGCCGAAAACGTCATTAATCAGTTGCAAACCAATTTACCGATGAACGGCAATTCAAAGTAAATAAACTAAATAACATAGCTGCAAGACTGAATTTATAATCAAAAGAATTTATATGAGGTAGCGCCAAAATTATTCATATTATATTAATTCGATTACAACAAACGATAGACACAACAGAACAATCCTACATCGAGTTTAGTTGTATTATACATTTCTTACAGTGCATCTTAAATAAAATTAATTAAAGTATTTTCAGAAAACACTAAATGGAAATAAATATAAAGTATCAATTTAATTACATTCAATGCTGGTAAATTATTCAATACCTATCTAAAATATTTTACTACTACATTCAATCGAGTCAAGGGTTCTACAAGAGCCTTTCGAGTGGCAATGTTATTAGAAGATGGAACCCGAGGCCATTTCTGCTGAGCCCACCGTAAATCAGGATATTGGAATGATGGGGAGGGGTGAGGGGAGGAGGTAGGGGAGGGAAGTCTATACCCCCCCCCCACCTTCCCCAGAACCCCTTTGTGTAATGCGCTTAGCGTCCGGAAGTTGTAAAGGCGTTTGTTTATAACTGTTCGTCTCTACCTGCTGAGTTATATCACTGCTGCAGTTGTTGAGATTGTAACTTCCATTCTGCAAGGTAAAGTGGGACTCAGAGGTAAGGTTGTTTGGAATTTCAGTTTCCGTAACCTTCCTTGAATCGATTACGAAATGAGCAATGGGGTTGCCGGCCTCTTTTGTCTTAAACTGTTCTTGCCGGTACACTACAAACTGCTGATGCCTCATAGTCAGGGAGTTTTTGCAATCCACGGTAAAACAACACGGCAAACGTTAAACGGTAAAATCAGCTCATTTTTAAGAGATGCCATTTAAAGTTTATCGTATTGTCTTACCTTGGATGGTAAAAACTCAATACAGCATCGATGGGTAAAACAAAACAATAAAAGTTAAACGGTCAAATCAGCTGATTTTCGACACCTAGCACAATGTTAAAAATAGTATATTTCACTACTAGTCACGAAAGTAGCCCATTTCGGGGCAAGATAGTGTTTTACTTGCGAGGTGTAAGCCGAGCAAGTAAAACACTATCGAGCCCCGAAATGGTACTTTTGTGACGAGTTGTGAACAGTACTTTTCATCACGATGCAAATAAGTGACCAAACTTATAAAAAATGATCCAACAATTCATAATTTAGTCATTTTTCTATAAGTAAACACAATACGGCTGAACTGTCTATTTTAGTTTATAAAATCAGCTGGTTGAACTGTCAAATTAAGGAATTCGTTTGTTTGGGTACGGCAAAATTTTGTTTTGGTACGGAAATGGTTTGTTTGGGTACGGGAATGAAATGTTTGGGTACCGAAAAAGCAGCTGATCATTACTTGTTTTGACATAAGGAAATCGAGAGTTTTCGTAGATCTCAGCTGTACGGTAACGAGCAATTTTCGTATACAGAGTGATGAAAATACAGTTTAACCGTGAAATTACATTTTAATCGTACAGTTAGCACTGTTATACCGTGTATGGCAAAAACTCCCTATTTAATATTTAAAAACGGATAAAGCATTATAAGACAAAACATTTAGGCATATTTTTTATTTTGAAGTGATATATTTTGTTAGTTTTCTTGCATTGGAGATTCATTGTTCTTATGCATTGATAATGACAAATATTTAATAAATTTGACAATAAAAATTCCCTAGACTACCCTTTCACTGAGTGAAGTACAGAACATGTACATTACATGCGATGCTAAGACGAATTTGTAGATGCTTTTTACCATTTCATAATGGCAACCAATTTTGGTAATCTGCGTTTAATAATTTAAAAACCAGTTTAAAAATAAAACTCTTAAATCCCAAAATAGTTTGATTTAGGCTAGTCTCAAACAACTGTACGCAAGTTTGCAGGAATTACTTTAAAATTAACCGTGAAAATTCATATTTCGCCGAGTAACTATGATAAATTTAGATAAATATTATTACAAATTAGCTGAAACGTATTTTTGGCGAAACTTTTGTACTCCAAATACATGGTTTAGGCAATAACCCTCCACCATATTTATTAATAAACAAGCATGATTTTTATATATATTTTTCTCAGCCTGTGTGCTGGTTAGGAAAAATTACAGCATACCATTAAAAAGATACCTGGAGCACAACCCAATTATAATTTACTAAAGATTTTGAAAATTGTAAAACATCAATTTGAAACTATACAAAAATATAACTTGATAGTCTAGTCAAATTGAACATGAATCTGTTCGCATGAATATTGCGCCTATCTTTGACTAGCTATCTCCGCAACCACTAAACTTAGAGAACTCAAATTTGTGTCAAATTATAAAAAAAATTCGTCTACTTTAACTCAATAAAAGGTTTAGGTTAAGTAAAATTCTTCCTTAAGGGTGATTTTACACACAAAATT
Organism: Flexamia atlantica; assembly: GCA_035578135.1. Classification (NCBI taxonomy): domain Eukaryota; kingdom Metazoa; phylum Arthropoda; class Insecta; order Hemiptera; family Cicadellidae; genus Flexamia; species Flexamia atlantica. Next base: position 28,983,008 of record JAQJVK010000008.1, on the reverse strand, counting down.
AAAAATTACCTAAATTTGGTGGTTTTCAGCGAATTTCCCCTATAGGGAAGAAGCTATTACCGTAGGTCTCATGGTAAGACCTAAGCCCGAGACTATGATAACTTTTCGTTTTAGGGCCACCAGAAGCAAAAAACACCATTCGTTCGAATTTTTATATATCTATCTATCTATCTATATACAGGGTGTTTCATGATAAGTGTAAACAAATTCACCAGGCGATTCCTCACATCAAGACAAGAAAAAAATGTCATATAAACATGGGTCCGAAAACTAGTTGTTATGGAGTTACAGCCAAAAATTGGGTTTTTCCATTTTTAAGTGTACTTATTGCACTTTTTGGCCTGTAGATTCAAAGATTATTAAGATATTTTGATAAAATTTTCACAGTTAAATAGATTACAAAATTCCAAACAAATATCATTACTTTTCAATACTGAACTTCTAAATTTGGCAGAGGAAGAATTGTTAAAAAATAAAATTTTTCCAAAAAATTCAATGCCTAAAAAAATTTATAATTTTTGATTGTTTATTAAATTTTGACCATTTAAGTATTTTGACTGCAACTTTCCCAAAAACTGCGGAATTTCAAGGAGAACAAAATAATATAAACCTTTTTACACCTTCGCCAATGACTTTTTATGTTATTAACCAAAATATTGGAAGATGACAAAAATTAGAAAGTAAATCATCAAAAGACCAGCCAGTCAAAAAAATTGCATAGAGCCTGAGGAATGTTTTAGCTTCATAATTCTGTATGAAACCTTCCAAGAACTGTCGATTGTAAAATTTAAGAAATCCAAAATCCCCAAAAATCCAACCACAAGACCCGCTACAGAAAATTATTCAAAATGGCGGCATTTTCCCTCCACAGGATAGGCCGTGAACAGAAACTTACTCATGTCTTTTTTCACACATTTTATTTTTCTCAGCATGAGGAATATTGGACTACCACAATAATGTTTGGTTCGTAATGTACTTTATTTTGATTAATTTCTGTATTTACTCAATTACAGTCGCCATCCTGAATCCGCAATATTTGATAAGAGCTCTTAACTTATGTAAAGAAACTACCTTTATAATTCGATAAACGTTTTTTTTAATTCCAGATTTTGTAAACAGTAATTGAGAATTATATTTACTTGATAAATACTATGCTGAAATCAGTTTGAAAAAAAATTAACCTAATGAAAAAAATAATTAAATTTTAAAATAACGAGTGTTTATTGACTACGCTTTAGATAAAACATATTTTATCAAGGAAACTAAATGTTAAGTAAAAGTGTTAAACTGACCTTAGCAATACCAAAACTTGATTAAAACTTTTCTTTTTTTACAAAATGTTATTTGTTTAAGATAAAAATTGAATTTATGCTTGTTGAAAAAGTACAACAAATTTAGGTTTATTTTTGTTTAATTTATTCAATTTCCGTTGTTTTGTCTTGTATGTATTGTTCCGTTGTTGTTTTTGTAAGTGAGTGGCAGCACTATTTCCGTAAGCCACAGGTATCAATAAAAATAAAGTACATTACGAACCAAAAATTACTGTGGTAGTCCAATATTCCTCATGTTGAGAAACATAAAATGTGTGAAAATAAGACGGAAATAAGTTTCTGTTCACGGCCTATCCTGTAGAGGGAAAATACCGCCATTTTGAATAATTTTCTGTAGCGGGTCTTGTGGTTGGATTTTTGGGGATTTTGGATTTCTTAAATTTTACAATCGACAGTTCTTGGAAGGTTTCATAAAGAATTATGAAGCTAAAACATTCCTCAGGCTCTATGCAATTTTTTTGACTGGCTGGTCTTTTGATGATTTACTTTCTAATTTTTGTCACCTTCCAATATTTTGGTTAATAACATAAAAAGTCATTGGCGAAGGTGTAAAAAAGTTTACATTATTTTGTTCTCCATGAAATTCCGCAGTTTTTGGGAAAGTTGCAGCCAAAATATTTAAATGGTCAAAATTTAATAAACAATCAAAAATTAAAAAAAATTTTGGGGCATTGAATTTTTTGGAAAAATTTTATTTTTTAACCATTCTTTCTCTGCCAAATGTAGAGGTTCACTATTGAAAAGTAATGATATTTGTTTGGAATTTTGTAATCTATTTAACTGTGAAAATTTTATCAAAATATCTTAGTAATCTTTGAATCTACAGGCCAAAAAATGCAATAAGTACACTTAAAAATGGAAAAACCCAATTTTTGGCTGTAACTCCATAACGACTAGTTTTCGGACCCATGTTTATATTACATTTTTTTCTTGTCTTGATGTGAGAAATCGCCTGGTGAATTTGTTTACACTTATCATGAAACACCCTGTATACAGGGTGTCTGTAAAGTCCGTCACCAAACTCCATAACTTGGTTTATTGGGTCAAAATAAGCAAAAAAGTTCCTGTGAAGGTATGTCCTAAAATGCATATTTACCCAGATATCCGCCATTTTGTATTTTTCACAAAATATTTTTTATCTCCGAAGTTTGTGAATCGATTTTTTTGAAACTTAGTATGTACCTATAACTAGTCAAGGTTAGTTAATGAAAAAATAATCAGCATGATCGAATGGTAAATTTCAAAATGGCGGCCGTTCAAAATCTTTAATTTGAAATACCGGAAAAAGGTTACGTAGTACAAAAAAATAAGAAGAATAACAACTTTTAGAAAATTTAATTTCCAGTCTAATGACACCAGAATTATGAAATTCGGTTAATAAGTAACTGAGTTATGGTCAAATTTATCTACTGAGGCAGCGTAATTGACCTATGTCAGCGCATGACTCAATGCAACAATGGGCCATTCTCCTTCCAATTTATGCTGCCTCGATGGATAAATTCGACCATAACTCAGTTATTTATTGACCGATTTTCATAATTCTGGTGTCATTAGACTGGAAATTACATTTTCTAAAAATTTTTATTCTTCATATTTTTTTGTACTACGTAACCTTTTTCCGGTATTTCAAATTAAAGATTTTGAACGGCCGCCATTTTGAAATTTACCATTCGATCATGCTGATTATTTTTTCATTAACTAAACTTGACTAGTTATAGGTACATACTAAGTTTCAAAAAAATCGATTCACAAACTTCGGAGATAAAAAATATTTTGTGAAAAATACAAAATGGCGGATATCTGGGTAAATATGCATTTTAGGACATACCTTCACAGGAACTTTTTTGCTTAATTTGACCCAATAAACCAAGATATGGAGTTTGGTGACGGACTTTACAGACACCCTGTATATGTGTCTGTCAGCACGATAGCGGCCGTAAATATGGTCCGATCTTAATGAAATTTGGAAGAGACATGTAAAGTGGTAATCGAATGGACGAGTTTGTGAACCAGCCCGATCGGACCATCGGAAGGGGGGGTAAAGGGGGATAAACCCCCCCAAAAATTGGTTTTTTGAATTTTTTATAAAGAAAAATAAAATTTATCGAATCTTTGTTGGCACCATTGAATTCAGCTCAAAAAAACAAACAATTTAGTGTTTTGAATCATTGCTCTATGTCCATTGGTTACCGAGATATTGAAAGTGTTAAACACAGTACGTTGTCCCAATGTTAACCTTATGGGGAATAAGTAAAATTCTATATCTCGCTTATTTCTCAACGTATCTGGATAAAACTTGGTTTGTGGCTTCATCTAGATGAGACCTAATGTATTTTAGTCTAAAATCCCCGAAATTTCAATTTTTGTGGCAGCAAACCTGCATAATCATTCCCCATGTTATTCTTATGGGAAACAAAAAAATTCTATATCTTACTTATTTTTTTACATTTCTTGACAAAACTTGGTATATGGCTTCTTCTAGTTAAGATCTACTAAATAATGAATTAAAACCAACCAGTTTTAACATACCTGTTGTGAAAATTCATATTTCGCCGAGTAACTATGATAAATTTAGATAAATATTGTTACAAATTAGCTGAAACGTATTTTTGGCGAAACCTTTGTACTCCAAATACATGGTTTAGGCAATAACTCTCCTCCATATTTATTAATAAACTAGCAGTTGCCCGTGGCAACGATAACAATTTTAACACCCGCTGCCTAAATGAAGATGGTGCCACATACTGAGTTTATGATAAGGTACAAAAACTATTGGTGACTTTAATATAGTACATATCACCCAAAAGAAAAAACAACCATAAAACCATGATAAAAGGAACCAAACTATAAATCAGCTGTAAAAACCAATCAGCTCTGAAAGACACAGCCCAGCCCAGCCCAGCACCCCCCACAAACCAGCCAGGCCTGGCCCGATAAAAAACACCCCTGGCCCCTGGCCCCTGGGGGGGGGGGGGGGGGCAGCTCAGGCTGTTTATGTTCAGCTTTGGTCTTTCAGCTGTCGGAAAGATTTTAGACCGTTGACCCCACCGAAAAGCCCTGAAAACTTTGAATTTTGAAAACCCCGTTTTCAGCGGATGCTCACGCCCTATAGGAACGTCCATGAAAAGTTTCAAGATTCTAAGTCAAGTTCAAGTAGTTCGGGCTGTGCGATGATAGGTCAGTGGTATTTGACAATATAAAGTAGATATACTTTAATCAGTCAGAAAGATGTTTTAGGAATCCGCTAAGAACGCAGGTCTGCTGCGACGGGAGTACTTAGAAATATTGCTGCCCCCCCGCACGAGGCATTTTTAGTTGGCCTCTCTATACTACACTTGCCAGCACATTCCAGCGCCCCCACCGACAAACCCCTAAGGGTGTCGCTGCCTGGGAAGGCTTATACTCAGTAGGCCTATCGTTGAATCTGTGCTATAGTACAGAGTGACCCTGAGGCAGGAAATACCCAAGGGAAATACCCTCTTCGCAGACCGTGCGTACTTAGTGAATCTTAAAGCAGTTTCCTGTTTCATGAAAGTTAATGTACATAGAGTAGAAAATGCCTTGATTAAATGCCACCAAAGTAGGGTCTATTTTGAAACAACAAAATAACATAGCCCTAAATGTTTTAGGGTCTATTTTGAACAACAGCAAAATAACATAGCCGTCCCGCAATTTAAATAAATCTTTTTACATTATCTCTTTTATTAACCGCTGTTATAAGGAAGGAAAGACTTTTTATTTTGTTTTTTTACAGACAGCTGGTTTTACATTCTATGAAATGTCTTGCTTTTAACATCTGTTTGAATATAAACATTTCATCACTTATAATTCTGGCATTGGAGATTAATATGTGATCTTTGAGAGGGTCTATGCGCGACCTTGGTCTGTGGTGGAGTCCGAGGGTCAGATCAGGATGAAAATCCTGATAAATGTATAATGAATGGGAAAATATTAACTTTATATAGTACATGTCAATTGAAAAGAAATATTATAAACCAAAACATAAAACTGAATGAAATCATAAAACATCTGTAACGACGAATCCATCAGTGAAGGTAATACCATCTGCTTGGAACACTGAAAATGTAATCAAAACGTCATCCCCTTGAATTATGGGGAAATTCAAAACAAACTTGGTCGAAATCAAATAAAACTCGGTTTTTAGAAGCTTACTATTTGATTTCAAAAAGACGTACGCTCGTTTTAAGTCATCTAAAACCTTCTCATATGTGCATATAACACAGGATAAAAGTTTCAGCCAAAATAGTACTCTAGTTTTTGCGTGAAAAGCGGTCTAAAGTGTGATGTTGAGCGTTACCAACACACATCGTGACCGGATTCTCTGACCTTCAAAACGCAAAAATAACCAAGAATTTCATAATTCTAAGCAATGTACAGATAAAACTCTAATTTTATTTATATAGACAAGCATGATTTTTGTATATATTTTTCTCTGCCTGTGTGCTAGTTAGGAAAAATTACAGCATACCATTAAAAAGATACCTGGAGCACAACCCAATTATAATATACTGAAGACTTTGGAAATTGTAAAACATCAATTTGAAACTATACAAAAATATAACTTGATAGTCTAGTCAAATTGAACATGAATCTGTTCGCATGAATATTGCCTATCTTTGACTAGCTATCTCCGCAACCACCAAACTTATTTGTGTTTGGTTATTGAGAATTCTTAATTCTTATTCTTAAGTGAGAACTCAAATTTGAGTCAAATTATAAAAAATTTCGTCTACTTTAACTCAATATAAGGTTTAGGTTAAGTAAAATTGCTTCCTTAAGGGTGATTTTTCACACAACATTAAAAATTACCTAAATTTGGTAGTTTTTTAGTACTACGGGAGTAGCACAGTGTTTTCAGGGCTGAGATTGAATTAAAACTGCTCTAAGGGGTGCTAACAAAAATAAAAAAAACCCTTTTCTACAGTATGTTTAAATTAACTGGCCTATGGGTTTTATGAGTTGATATGTTGGTTACGGATTACCAAGAACATGTGAACAAATGCAGTCACATGTTTTATTTGAGCAAATATTTATATTTATTTGTATTAAAAATGTATTCACCTACACCCAAATATTTTATGGTTGAATTTCGTCCGTAAGGCGATCTCTAATATGATGAAATAAACGTTTCATTGAAAATAATATGGAATTGTTTAAGATTAATTTGGTTGCATGATTAAGGCAAAACACTCACATATCAACAATTACGTAAGAAATAAAGGATTTCATAAGACAAACATTTATCCTCCACAAAAATGTTATCCTTAAAAATATATATTGTGGAACTATGTTTGTGGTTGGAGTTAAGTCAGTAATACATCCGCCCGGATCCGCACAAAATATAGTTAAGCCCCTTCTTTGTTGTGTGTGCAGCGTTCCGCTGCCGACATCCAATACACCATTTCCATCCATGTAGAAAATAACTGAACCGGCGTGTTCTTTGCACTTTGGATTGAGTTTGTTTTTATTTTTATTTTTTTAAATATTTTCTATTCTCTGCATATACTAACACAGTTTTGAAGGGATAGGCCAATGACTTTGTGTTCACTGCATTTACTGTGTTCACTTGATTTTTGTCCATGTGTTAATGAAAATCAACATAAGTTTATATGTTCTCATCATATTTTACTGATTTTTTTGTTTTTTTTGTTAGCAAATGCTAATAACTGCTAGGAATGGATATCATTTGTAGGGGGAGTAACCAAAAGATAATATAAAATCGTTTAATATAATTGAAAGAATATATTTTAATTGAATATCTTTTAATTTAAAATATTTAGTGAGGAATTAAAGTAAAAACAGGGTACGCTTTTGTGAAAAAGTGATACAATTAAAATATTTAATATATTAATCAAATTAATAAAACCATAGATGTGGCCGTTAATATATAAGACGTAGTTTATTGCTCTTTTTCTGCATTTTTAATTTGCATTCTTAAGCAGTGTTAAACATTTTTTCTGAAGAGTGTATTTTACATCATTTGGAGGTTGTGTTTTCGATATGTAAAATCATATAGTACAGTTAGAGAAGTAATGTGAAATACATTTAGCGAGTCAATATGCCATTCTAAATAATTAACGAGCTAGGAATACTTGTAAATTAAATGTTGTTTGATTTACTCTTTGTTGCAGGAAACACATTTGGTTCAATTAAAAATTAAATGGGGGAGGGAGAGAGGATATTTATGGCTCCAAGGAAGGTCTACAACACATGATGACCTTTCACACAGGTTTTGAAAAAGTTGTCTTGAATATCAAAACTTATTTAATAATAACAATTTTACTTTGGAAAGAATATTTTCTAAAAAAAAAAAAATAGAAAATTCTCTTGCCAAGGTAAAACCTCTGCTTAACAATAAAATAAAGTTAAGCAGATATTTTTCAATTCTGTTCATGTGTTAAATAAATGTCTTTATAAATTTATTTGTAGATAGCGAAATTCCGATCAACCTCAGGCCAAACAATTGCACCTAGACTTAAGTAATTTTGCATGTTTACTCTTCTATTCGCGTAGACGCCCATTAAGAAGGGATTTATATAGGGTCAAAGTTTGTGTGTTTGTGTGGTGGAGAAATCTTTTTCCTGGGTTTTTGTTTGACATAAGCCTGCAACGTAATGTCAATCAGTTGCTGTTATTTTTAGTTAATATACCCAGAGAAGCGGGTTACAATAATATGAAACCAAATCCTATAGATAGATTTATTCAAAAGTAAATTTTGGTCGGCTTGTGTTCTGGACTGATGATGGTCCATCCCTATCGAGTCTAAAATAGCAAGTACGATTGCTAAGGTAAGACGATTGATATTATATTTATAAGCAATCCAGTGTACGTAATGAATAATAAAACTTATCTTTCCTTTGGGTCATGCAATCTATGTCAGACACGTACAATCTGCAATATGTGTAATCTCCGATCTTACACGTTGCATATGAGATATTATTGAAGGGGTAAATATTTAATGACTGTTGGTGTTTACTTAATTTACTTAATTACGATATCGAAATTAGTATGAGCAATTTTAAATTTTTGTTTAAGTATTTTCATACTTACACGATTGCTGCAGGTTTACTTAGCCTAAAGAATAACAGAGGTTTACTTGCTCTGTTACCTTTACTAACATAACACATAACACATTGAGAAAATCAGTAAAGAAAAAATAAAAGTAAACATTAAAACTGATATGGCAGACTGCTTAGATTTTTAAGAATTGCATATATGCTAACAGTCCTATCTATTTTTTGGATCTCAAATTTACACATATAGTTTATTATATAAAGTTTTAAAAGCTATATTTTGTTGGGTTTTATTAATAAATTTTTGAGTAGACTCAGCTCAGTTTCTTTGTATATTTATTTTAAACATTGATTCTTATAGTGAATTAAGAAGAAAAACAAGGTAGAATTACATTTACGAACACTTAATTGTTTATTTCATTTTGGAATTAGAATTTTTCTACTAATGGATGGGCAGAGTAACTTTTTCGTCAATCCTGAAAGCCCGACTAATACTCCGTGTTGCATATATATTGTAAGACATAATCCCCTTCATGCCTATACAAATCATGGGATTAGGGCTCCTCGACATTTTTCGGTATAACCACTTAGAGATTTTTCGGTCCTGACGCCTTCAATTTTGCCGATGCAATCTGGACCCTGTATTCATTTTGCCTGTTGGCGCCGCGCTGTCAAAACGTAAATGAAAGGCGTAAATGTCGAGTCAAATGACGTGGCCCGCTCGTCCGTAAGCCATATGATAAAATTAACGTTAACCTGAATGGGCGGACTGGGTTACGTAATTTTACTCGGATTATAACTTTTTTCATCATCGGATTGCATATAATATAGTTTAAAATTTGCGTACAACACGTTGTCTTTCTTAAAATTAGTAGGTGTATTTATAGATTATTAATATTGGCTAACGTTCTCTTCACAAATCAAAATTGCAAACATTTTAGAACTTTTTTGTTAAATTTTACATTTTCTTTTTCAGGCTCCAAAAATTTATTGGGATAATAAGGGTGTTTTTTTTCTTCTAAACACAACCCAAAACTTTATTTATCAGTGAAGGATTATTACCCCCCAAGATCCCCGGATTTGACGCCACTATATTATTTTCTTAGGGGATACATAAAAAATAAGGCCTCCGAAAACAATTCCAGGATATTTAGCGCCTCAAAACAAACATAACAAAAATGCAAGAAATTCAAATAGGTGCCTTACAACACGTTTTCGGAAATTTGATGGAGAGAGCACAACTTTATACAAATGCCAATGGCGGATTGTTTGAACACATAATGTAAACTAAACCTGATCAAACTTAAATAATAGGTTGTATAAAATTTAAAGATTACGAAAACAATACTCATATTCATATTTATATGTGCATTATTCAATCTTAAAAATGGATTGTGTTAAAAAAACGCCATGTAGTATCATACTACTGTTACTCTATTTATGATTTCATTCTTTGTTGTAAAATAAATTTTACTTTTAACGATTTTAATTATTTAGAAAAACTCTCTAACTGCATAGACTACAGAATACAATAAAGCTTAACTATATACAAATTTTCACCTTTTAACGGAAGCCAACCACCAGGTAAACTAATACTAAATAGCTTTTAATGTTTTGAGGCTTTTTATCTCACTTAAAATGTAAAAAGATTTTGACGTTCATTGGCAGATTTTATTCTTAAACCCAACGAAAACATATTGACATTATTTAAATGGTAGGGCCCGATACTCTGGTTCAATTAATTGTCACGTAATTATTACTTTATTCTTTGTAAGATGTATGTTTAAACCATCAATGTACAAATACATCGATGATCCAAACTTGCTTTTAAGTATTTGTTTTATGTTGAATCATTATATCGTGAGGCATTCAAAATTTTTGCAGAGTCTAACTTGGTAGCACATGTGGTGTTTTATTCAATTTAGTTATTTTTGTTAATTTTGTTAATTTTAAATAATGTTCAAATAAGAAACCCCAAATCGGGCTTAGGCAAGGGGCAATTTATAATAATATTTGTTATTTAAAATTGGTATGTGGTAAGACGATTTTTATATATTATTGGATTGGATTTGTAAACAGATATCTTGTCTGGTTAATAATGTGTTTTTTAGATGTTTGTTTGTACATGTGTTTTCAGATTATTTATTTATAAGATTTATTTATTTAAAGTAGACTATGTCCCGGAATGTCGACTGACCTCGACCCCCCCCCCCCCCCCAATAAAATGAATGAATGTCCCGGAATGTATCGACGAGTGTATCGTCGCCAGGAAATGGGTCGGGTCGCTGGAGAATTGCCCAAGGCCGGAATCTTCCCCCGACCCCTCCACTACAGCCCTCACCTCCTCAGCAACTACGTCTGTATTCATAGCCTACACCCTCACCAGCCGGCGGGCGAATGTTCAATAGACTGCAATTCAGGGATCCGATTGCAGAAACGTGTTCGTTATAAATAAAAAAATTGCATGACTTGTTTCTGTACTTTCAGGGATCCAAACACAAACATGTAATTCATTGTTTGTGATGGTGATTTTATATTTTGATTTGAATTTTTGTGGACATTTGCCATCAATGATTAGTAAAAAACAAGTTTCACGATGTTTCGGGATCTGGAATCTGATCCAGTCTTCAGATGGGAAAAAACCTAGAACATAAAAAGATTAGTAACACACAGCCGGGTAACCTGGACAAAAAACATAGCTAAAACAGAGAACTGTAAAAGCAGTCACAACACTATGCTGAAAATAAAAACAAGAAGAAAATATCTGTGTTATTTTTGTGATCTTGTTTTTCTTTTCAGCAAAGTGTTTTTGTGACTGCTTTTACAGTTCTCTGATCTAACCATGTACAGTATTTTGTCCAGGTTTTACTGTGTGTTACTGTGAATATTGTTGTTCTAGTTTCACCTGAAAACGGGATCAGATTCTAGATCCCGAAACGTCGTGAAACTTGTTTTTTTACTAATCAGTAATGGCAAATGTCCGCGAATTCCCTTTATATGTGCACAATCCCGTTATAATTTACTATAGCTTTTAGGGAATTGTAGAAAATAATCTACTATATATTTGTCAAATACCACTCAGTGGAAACATCGTACAGCCCAAACTACTTGACCTAGAACCTTGAAACTTTGCATGGATGTTCCTCTTAGGGCGTAGACATCCGCTAAGAATGGATTTTACAAAATTCGTAGTATAAAGGGGTTTTTGGCGAGGCCGAAGTTTTCAAATTTTCCCATTTAAAAGTATGTTGGACGATTTTTGTTTACATTTTTAATGTTCATAAACAATCAGCTGGTAGTTAGCTTCGGAAATGTATACGTTGATACAGATGATAATTGATTTCTTTGATCATGGCTTCATTGATCTTTGTTGATTTGTTTCAAGGACATAATTATGTACTATATAAAAGTTACATTTAGTTTAGATAAAATCCACCATTAATTAGTTAAGTGGCACCATCTATATTTCGGTAGCGGGAGTTACGCAGTTTTAAACGTGAAGAGCATACTGCCTTTTGTGGCTGAGACGAAATCCCGGTAAGATGGAAAGAGAAAAGAACAGTGGTTTTTCAGTCACAAATAGAATGTGCTGAAATGATATGATTCTTTGATCTACTTATGTAAACATTTATAAATTATACAAATCCCTGATTGTAAGTTATATTTATACTATCTTTTCTACTGTATTTTTGTCAAATACCACTGACCTATCCTATGTCCAGCCAAAACTACTTAACCTAGAACCTAGAAAATTTACATGGACGCTCCTTACAGAGTGTTGACATTCACCAAGAACGGATTTTTTTAATTCGAGGTTTTTAGAGGTTTTTCGTGGAGCTGAAGCTTTGAAAATGCCCTATGTTAATGTAGTGGATGATCTTTTGTTTAAATTTCCAATTTTATTCAATCAAGCATATTAGCTTCACAAACGTATACGTTGTTACAGCTGATTTATAATTTGATTCCTTTTATCATGGTTTTATGGTTGTTTTGATGATTTTGTTAGGTTATTCGTACTATATAAAAGTTACATTTGGTTTAGTTTCGTACCTTATACGTTCAATCATAAGCTCATTATGCGGTACCATCTTTTTAGGCAGCGGGAGCTATAGTTATTTCCTTAGGTCGTCCTTCATGTTTTTAATTACAATCATGCCAGTTACAATAATTTGGCAAATTCCTTTTTCAACTAATTCGACGGTGTCCCGGCTTTTCACGGAAAAATAAATGCTGCAATCAGTGGTTGATCTTAAATTATTCCTACCCGTCCATATTTTAAGTTAAAAACTAAGTGAATCGAGTTTGAAACACTGCCCACGGATAGCACCATAACTGTTTCGAACATTCAGCCCTTTACTGTACTTAATTGATGCCCTACTAGGCAGTCCAGGGACGTAATGGTAAATCTACAAGGAAGTACCTTAAAATCGATACATTTGGTGTTAAAATCGGTCCGGCCGTTTTCGAGTTATAACGGTGAAAAGAAAACCTTCACTATCTACCGTGGTATCCTACATCCTACTGTGGTATCTACATTTTATTCTACATTCCGCCATAAAACAAACATATCTCTACATGACATATTCCTTGATATAAATATTTTCTATTCAGTCCTCTAGATTCTTCATATCAAGGTTAGACGATAATTTTTATCGTGAGCGAAGCCACGGGTTCTGCTAGTTTTAAATATAAGCAAACTAACACGGGCTGTATGAGTTGTCATACTGGTTACGGAGGACCTTATTTACACTAGAACGAATTTAGAGTGAATACGAGCAAACGAGCAGTAGTGAACATTGTAAGGACATATGGAGATCACTATGTTCGTTTGCTCATGACTCGCTCCAGATTCACTCTAGTGTATAAACTAGGCTGAATAACAAGAAAAAGAAACAAATGTATCAGTCATATCCAAGCAATGATTAAAACTAAACCCAAATATTTTATTGTTGAATTTCAACCAGTAGCTGATTTATCGTTTTACATCAATAAAACATTATAGCTATGATTACTGTAAAATACGGTCAGCAACAAGCAATCAGTTTCGCGGTCATAAGTTTTACTAGAACGCAACAAAAATAAATCAGCTCCGGTTCCAATAAAGCCGCCGGATTTAGTAGCTGTCATCGGCAGGGCTCATTATGACCAACCTAGCCACAATCTATCCATCCGTGGACAGCCAGGCAGCTATGACGCTTCACTTCTCTTGCGGGTTAGTAGTGTGAATATACATCCAAATTATACACGATGTTTTAATTTTATTTTTATATAAATAATTTATATAATAAACGTAAAATAATACAAATTATTTATTTTTCTATAATACAATTATGGTATAATTTTATTTTTATTAACTTATTTCTTACCGTGACATTTTTAAGTTGAAAACAAAAATCGTATGATTAAAATTCGTTATTCTGAAAATAATCCATAGTAAGAAAAATTATTTAATTTAAGTATTTTTTCTTTTATGCACATATTTTGAAAGAATATTCTTTCCTAGTTTCATCCAAACTAAATTTAAAAAATTGGCGGGGATTTATCAAATTTCATTGCCACCACATTATAAGCTCAACTGTAATAGGGACTTAATACCATCCATAGTTTCCAGAACCTGTTTTTTTTCAATCTTCCTGTGATTTGATTTGCCCGTATTAACGTATTTATACGTGATCTGAGTACATATAAACAAAAAACGCATAATACCCACGTTTCAGACAAAAGTTTTAAGTTACATTTTTCGTTCAAGTTCCAACGGTTGACAACTAAACTATGCTGAATTGCACCATTACCAAACAGTACGCGGTACGTCAAATAATGTCCATCAAGCTGTCAAGCTAATGGATAAAATATGGATTCGGTCAAGGCGATATCGTCAGGATTTCTTCCTTGAAACACGGACATATTAAAGACCTATTAAAACGAATAAATAACAAACAAATAACGTTAGACGGACAAGGACGTTAAAAACACATTTAGATCAAGTGATGAAAACAAATTCATGGGGACAACTCAAATTCAAAAACGTGCACATGAACCGCTCTTTATCACAATGTGTAAAGGAGGAGGCAGTAAAAACAGTTTTGTATGATTCGATACAAGCTGTAAATGGGGAGTAAATCCTGGAATACGGACTGCCTTTAAACAGAGGCGTTGATCCGGACACGTTCCGACCGACCCGGGGCTGACGTTACATCGCTCGTCGGCTTCCCACCTCTGCATCACTCGCAGTCGCGGATATGCGATGATACCACAAAACATAAAAATACCCCCGTCGCAGCAAACCTGCGTACTCAGCGAATTTCCAAGTACAAAATATCCAGTAATTAATCCATTATTACGAAAAAAAAGAATAATAAACAAGTGATATATTTATATATTATACAGCTTGTTTGAGAAATTACTCAAAGCGATTCCTTGAAAACCTCAGTAGAGAGTAAATAGGAAATTGGGTAACCCAACATTCTGCTGCCCTGATATTAAAAACACAGGGGAAAAAATGCGAAGTGGCAATATCTCGGAGACCAATGGACTTAGAGAAATGATTTAAAATACCAAATTTTTTGTTTTTTCGAGCCGAATCCAACGGTGCCAACAATAATTGGATAAATATAATTTTTCAATTTGAAAAACTCAAAAAACCCATTTTGGGGGGTAAAATGTATTTACGAGAGTTATCGTGCTAACAAAACTCAAAAAATGAAAATTCTATTTCCCATATAAGCCCATGTTAAATTTTTAAACAAATCGTGATTTTTGCAGGTAAAAATGCGTTTTCACAATAAACTCACTTCATATCCAGAAAGTACACATAAATAGCTGTCAATTAATATAAACATTAATATGATTGCTGAGGTTACCCTGAACGGATATTTTTTGTCCATTCTGTTCTTTTAAAACGACGGTAATAGCTTTATTTCTAAGGAAATTCGCTAATAACTTAGAGACCAATGGACCTAGAGCAATGATTGAAGCTACCAAATTGTTTGTTTTTTCGAGCTGAATCCAAAGGTGAAAGGTATAATTTGATAGCTTTGATATTTCAATTTGAAAATCTCAAATAACCCATTTTTTGGTTGGCAAAAAGGGGCCTTCCGGAGGTATTTTCGCTTATATCTCGGAGACCAATGGACTTAGAGAAATGATTTAAAATACCAAATTGTTTGTTTTTTTGAGCCGAATCCAACGGTGCCAACAGTAATTGGATAAATATAATTTTTCAATTTGAAAAACTCAAAAACCCATTTTTGGGGGGTAAAATGGGGCCTTTACCCCACTTTGGGTATGTCAATCTGGCTGGTTTACGAACTTGTTCAAGAGAATCTAGTTTTACATGTCTGTACCAAATTTCATTACGATCGGAGGATATTTACGAGAGTTATCGTGCTAACAAAACTCAAAAAATGAAAATTCTATTTCCCATATAAGCCCATGTTAAATTTTTAAACAAATCGTGATTTTTGCAGGTAAAAATGCGTTTTCACAATAAACTCACTTCATATCCAGAAAGTACACATAAAAAGCTGTCAATTAATATAAACATTAATATGATTGCTGAGGTTACCCTGAACGGATATTTTTTGTCCATTCTGTTCTTTTAAAACGACGGTAATAGCTTTATTTCTAAGGAAATTCGCTAAAAAATAACGAAAGTTGTTGTGGGTGGCAAAAAGTGGAAGTTTGTGAGTTTTCAAACGAAAGGCATTTAAAAACATACTTTAAATAATAGCGCAGTCCTTGCATAAACCAATACGTTTCTTGACCCTTCAAACCTTACCTATAACAAACATAATAAACATTTGCTACTGCTGCCAGTGCTGCCATTACATTCCTCTAAAAAGTAAACAATAATTAAACGTCGGTTTGCTGCATATCAGCTGATGGTTTACTACAGTTTTCCGGACTAGGACGGCAATGGGTAATTTTCGAGACAACAAAAAGGAACAGAAAACAGGTGTTTCTGAGTCAGTATGATGAAATCTTCTTAGGAGCCTTTTATCGTTAACTTTTTTAAATCGTTAACTTTTATTTATAGAGAAGGGATGACAGAGACAAGTCAATATAAAATAATAGTATATTTCGCAACAAGGGCCGAAAATGAGGTTTTGCAGGCTCGAGATCGTGTTTCAAATTCGAGACGAAGTCGAGAATTTAAAACGATCGAGAGCTGCAAAACCCTTTCGGCCGAGGTGCGAACGCTATTTTTCACCACACTACACAACGAAATATATCCCAAATAATAAAAAAACTGATTATTATTTGACTCACTTGAAAACAAAACACAGCTATGAAAATCATATAATCGCAATATCCTGTCTTGAACGCCGTATAATTATGTGATGTTCTGACGTTGTTTCAAGCAAATATAAACGATCAGGTGATTTTCGGCCCTAGGGCCCCAAACGTTTTCGGTCCTGTGGCGGCAAACAGTGTGTTTCGGTCCGAGTTTGACGTTTGTAAAACAGGTGATTTCGTCGTAGTGTGGTGAAAAAATATTTAGTTTTAATTTGTACCATAAAGGAAAATAATTAAATCTAGTGTAAAAACTGTAAAGAAACATTTAATGTCTTCAAAGTGTCACATTACTGAGAGACAACACCCTGTGCCTAATCATTACATAGTTATGATTAGTTATGATTATATATAGGCTTTAAATGGTTTTATATATTGAGTAAGATCAATAAATCAGATAATTAAATAAGACATAATTAACCAACTTAGTACAAATTATCATTCTAAAATTATTGACATCGAAGTGAAAACCAAATGAAGATGATTTACAAATCTCCTACCCATTGTTAATTGAGAAATCCTAAATTTTCAGACAGTTGGAATTGATACAATTTATTGAGTGCAGAGTTTGATATGGGCGGCTATACTGCCGGGCGGAAATTTTAATCCTTTTAGGGATTACATTTTCTATTAAAAAATATGTGATGCCGGAGTGAATTTATAAAGCTGGAGGAAAACCTTTTTAACATTTTAACTTCACTTCTGTAAAACAACGACAAAATTTGCATTTGGAAATAACTTACATTGAGTTGCAATAGCTTAACAGTCTGTTGTGGTCGGCGCATTTCTCCCCAGTTAAAAAATAAAATATACGAGCTATTGTTGAAGATGATGAAGTAAATCCGTCGTAAATGTTTTGTTCATTTAGAAAATCGGCCCAAACCACGGACGTAACTGAAAGTTTAATACATAATTATTTTATAAAGCATATTTTTATCCATTATTTTTTAGGGAGAAATGTGTAAAAATAGTCTTTATCAACTAATTATGTATTAAACTTTAGTGAAAAATATTTCACTAAATAAACTAAAAACAATACGTTTTCCACAATACCCGCTACAGTAAAAAATTAAGAATGCAGTAGATAATAGCAGGAAATATTTGACTGGCATTCTTTCCACCAACGTAAATATTAACTACACAAGTGTAGGCTACGAACAATTCAAAAACAAAATGTATCTTCAGTCCAACATATTTGTCCCGGTTACATTTCTCCCTTATACGCCTAAACATTTAAGAACGCCGTTTATCCACTTTTCAATAGGATGGATTCTGTTTTTGTGCAGAAGATTTAAAGCTCCAACAACAATCGATGGAGATTTTTCAGTTCTGTGAAAAACAGCAATGGAAGACGTTCACGCTGCAAAGGCTCCGACCGGGGTCGCGGTGTCCTAGATGTGAAATGTCGGATATATTGCAAATGCAACGATATTGCAACGAGCTACGTTATTGCGACTGTAATCCCCCTTCCGACTCAAACGCCGCGCCGTTTCCCTGTGTATTCACATTGGTTTTTAGTGCCGTTTGATCCCAATTCATAACGTGACAATTTTTTGTGTCTGTCTGCAAGCCTTCTTTAGTTCAGAACTTTGATTTATTATTGTTTATTTATTTTGTTGTAATCCATTTTTGATTTTGTATAGTTTATTTATTTTTATTAATTTATTTATAATTAACTTATTTTTTATTTTTTTATATGTTTATTTTAAATTAAAAGTTTTAATTTGTTTTATTAGTTTTTAAATGAACTGATTACTTATTTATTTTATAGATTTATCTATTTCCTATATTTGCAAATATATGCTATTTTAAGCTCTCTTTTATCTGCGATTCATTTGTTTATCCTAGTTCACGCTGCCTTGCCTTGTCATGCATGACTTAGGACAAATTTATAATAAAAATATGACTCTTCACTTTATAGCCTTGTCACAGATTTGAACCCATTTTCTAAAAACTGAATACTGATGTAACTGTTGCTATATAATAATATATACTAATGTATTACCATATAGTAACGTAACATGTTGGAACCTTAACATCAAACTTAAGTTTGCTTTTAAGGTACGATACCTGACAATTTGCCAAAATATTTTGGGAGTTTTCCTCTCAAATTCTCTTGTGGTTTCTTGATCATTTAAGAAGCCTAATGTTACTGGTGATCTTAATTTATTATTCACCATATTACAAGCAACATTTTTAAATCATAATGTAATATAAGTTAACGGTTTACAAAAACATTATTTTGACCCTACGTTGCTTAAAAGTATGAGATGTTTACCCTTAGTCATAGATTTTTGTTAAAATTTGGTTTCTTAGAAATCGATTTCGGACTCAAATGTTCTTCATCAGTCCGAGCTTAAGAGTACCAAATTTCAATATTGGTTGTATCCACACAAAGGATTCCGGAAGAGACATTATACGGACGGCAATTAAAATGTAGTACAAGAAAAAGAAATAGATAAACTTAAATAAATAGATGACAAACTTTTACTTAAATCGCCAGACCAAGTGGTAAACCGGTTTTATGAACCAATTATCATTGTTTTAACACAAGAAACATTCTTATGTAAAATTTACAAAAATACCAAGAGAGAAATCTCGACGAACTAAGTCGTTACTACTCTTTCAATGGGATTGAAGCTATTAGCTGATGGATAACTAAACTGATTAAAGTGTTAGTGTACTAAGGGTGTTTCCAATTACTCAGTTCGAATTTCTTAACAGACCTGCCCAAGAACCATTCCATGTTTAAGCGGATAGAAATAGAATCACACGTTTTTGTTTTCGCGCCATATTTAAGCTCAACCTCTGTCTATATAAAAAAGAAAAGATTGGCCTCCCCTATTGTTAAAGAGAAGATATTATGGCATAACGTGCCATAACAGTCCAACTTGGTTCCAGAGCGTGCACATGGGGCAGTTTAATTCAGAATTCATTTACAACTTTTTGGTCTTACAAGTCTTTGTGTTGTTCACGCGGGAATGAATATAAATTAATGGAGTGCAGTCGCTTGGATTATTGGCAGTAAAATAGTATATTACGTTACTATCCCGGTAAGTACCGTTTTACCGTGCGAGCTTGATAGTTCCCGCGCGAGCGGTAGGTGAGTGCGAGATTTTCATGAAGTGTGGTAAAACGGGTAAAACTTACCGGGCACGTGACGTTCGATACTTTAAATCATACTACTCAGAAAAAAACATATTTTTATATCATAACGTATTCCTTGCAAAACTATTACGTCTCTCAATTCTTCAAACTTAATAAACAAACAAACGTTTGCTACTGCCACCAGTGCTGCTACTACATTCCAATGAAATAGCCAATAAACTTGCATTTAACTTCGGTTTACTGCAATCAGCTGATTGTTTTGATTGTTGACTTTCGTTATTTCCGTCTCCAAGAGCACGGTAAATTTGCTGTGCAGTGACCGGCAAAGATTAACTTTCAAGCCAAGAGTATAAGGCACAGAAAACAGATGTTTCTGTGTAGTATGATGTAATAGTATATTACGCAACTAGTGCGGGAAGTAGGTATTTACGTGCGAGCATGATAGTTCACTAGCGGGAATTTCATGCGAGCAACGTAAACACCTCCCCGGATGAGTTGCGTACGATAGTTTTCGCGACACTACCAGCAACAAATATACAGGGTAAGTAAAAACAACACTTCTATAAAAGTTAATATATATTAAATAAACTGTAGAGAGAAAATACGAACAAAACTATATTACTTAAGCGACCGAGTAAGCCTTTCTAGGAATCCGTCTTATTGTCACACAGACGGCAACGATTGATTAAATAATACTGCTCTTTATTAACTTATCGCTATCAACTGTACGTAGTCGCAACCTGGGAAACCAGTTTAGTTACAATTGAGATATGGTCGTCATAGTCAAAATATGTATGTTGTGTTTATGTATAATGTATGTAAATTGTGTGATATACTATTTTTTTCTTGATTTGGCAACATTGAGCATTTACCGCACGCATGTGGTAAATGCTCAGTGCAAACTCTTTACCGCACTCCACCTGATTTGTTACCTCACTACAGCGGATATTTGGCGTACTCTTTTGAAAACGGCGACTTCCCACACTCTTTTGTAAACGGCGACTTCCCACACTGAAACGGAAGCGGAAATCGGCTACTTACTAGTGTAGTGTTGCGAAAAATTTATTTTCTGTTCCTTGTTGTCTGGAGGAAATATTCTCCTTGCCGATATCAGTCCGGAAAACTTTCCGGCCTAGGCCAGAAAATATTCTGGACTCCGATTATTAGGAAACGGAACTAAATAATCAGCTGACTATCTGTATGAAAAAGTGCAGTATCTTTATTATAACCAAAGAAGGAAAGCTTGTAGATTGGTTATGGGGTCAGGAGACATATCATGCAAGATAGGATCTAATGAGTTGTATAAGGAGTTTTCCAGTCGTTTTGCTAACCCTAATACAGCAATCAGGAATGACTATACGAATACCATAAATGTGTAAGTAGTGAGGAAGTGGAAATGGATTAAATAAATATTACGCCTGAAGAAGTTATGGATGCAATGAAGTCAATTGCCATTGATACATCTCCTGGAGTAGATAAAATTTTAATGAGAGTTATTAAATGTAAGAAAATGGCTGTTATTTTAGCGAAAATATGTTCTCTTATGTTGCTTAAAGGTTGGGTCCCAGATTGTTTTAAAGTTGCAAGAACAGTGTTAATATACAAAGGAGGGGATGTAAATGATGCAAAGAATTGGAGACCAATATCCATTTGTTCTGTTTTACGGAGAAGTATTGAAAGAGTTTTGGACAAAAAATTAAGAAAACATGTTCATTTCAATCCAAACCAGAGAGGTTTCATCAGAACACCAGGAACTAAAATAAATGTTGAAATAGTTAATTCCATTTTAACAAAAACTAAGATTAAGAAAGATGATGCTACATTAGTTTTCCTGGACATAAATAAAGCATATGATTGTGTAGGACATGAACATTTAATTAAGACGTTAGACTCTTACAACATTCCTAGAAAACTCAGAACATTAATTTCTAATCTCCAGATCGGCAATAAGACTATAATCGAAATAGGAGGTACAGTACTAGAAGCAAATCAATCCCTTTTAAAAAAAAGGATTGCTCCAAGGTGCGCCACTGTCCCCAACTTTATATAATTTGTGTACAGATTTTGTTTTAAATGAATTAAGTGAAAAGATGTACAATCATTATATGGGTATGAGCTTTCAGCAGACTTGGATAAACTCACAGTTATGGGATTTGCTGATGACTTGGTAATAATTGGCAAAAATAAAATTAGTGCTGTGACTCTTACTTTAATGGCAATAAATTTACTCAATACGATTGGCCTAGAAGTAAATCCTAAGAAATGCCAATGTATTATTATTGAAAAAGGAGAAATCGTAAAAAATAACATTGAGTAAAATGAAAATATGACTATTGAAAGCATATCAGAAAATGAAACAATAAAATATTTAGGTGTCAATTTTCCCAAGGAATTGTTTTAAATCAAGAAAAAATAATAACAAATTTCAAGAAACAATTAGAGAAATTGACTTCAACAACATTGCTTTTATCGAGTCAAAAGTTCAATATTATCAACCAGTGTATATGGCCTACTTTAGTTTATCCTTTTCAAAACGCTCCTCTTCATTAACTACCAATAAGATTCTTAACAGACTTAGATAAACTGGTAAAAAGTAGTGTCAAAGAAATATTAAGTTTACCCACTGACACTCCAGACTGTATGTTATATAGTCCAAAAAAAATACAAAAGGCTTGGTTTGATTAAGGCACAGTGGGAAGCTTATATAAAACAACTTAATTCTATTGAAATTCTTAGAAGGACTCAAAATGAATACACCACGAATGAAGAAAAATTTAACAGAATAGAGAAAATTTGTTTCAAAAAGTTGAATATAGAAGAAATAAACGAGGATGGAAAACTAAAAAATACTAAAAAGGTGAGAAGCTACCTAAGAGAAAAAGAATTTGATAGTTGGAAAACCCTAAAACAAAAAGGTAAAGGAGTTGAACTTTTTAGCGAGTACACACGGACAAATAAAGTTGTCATAAACAAAGAAGGTCTGACTGAATCTGAATGGAAAGATTGTGTCAAGATGATTGCAAATGTGGTGCCTGTACGAGTTCTCCATGGTAGGAGTCAGGGCAGCAACCGTTGCAGGCGAAACTGCGGCCAGATTGAAACCCTTGCCCATGTCCTCGGCTTCTGTCCGTTTGGAGAACTCCTCAGAAACACCAGGCACCATGCTATAAGAAGCATCATAGCCAGTGCCTTCAAAAAAAGATATCCAGCGTGGGAGGTACATGAGGAGATTCACTGCTTATCCAGGGAGGGGAGCACAAGAAGGGTAGACATTCTGATAAAAAAAACCAAATAATAAAGGATTAATTCTTGATCCAACAATTCGGTTAGAAACTGACAATAACCAACCAATTAAAGTGAATGAAGAAAAATGCAAAATTTATGAACAGACATCTGACTTTTTTTAAAGAAAATTTCAAAATTTCAAATGTCGAAGTGATTGGATTGTTTATTGGTTCATGAGGAACGCTGTCAAAATTCTTTGTAGATTTTTGGAAAAAATTTGATTTGTACAAAAAAGTGTTAAAAGTTATTGTGAATGAAACTTTAAAAGGCTCGGTTTATATTATAAGAAACCATTTATATAAGCAATTTTAAATTTTAATATAATGTTATGAATTTCTGTGTCTATAGGCAACCCTGTAATAGGGCAGATGGATTTGTTTTTGTAATAAATTCTTTTCTCTCTCACTTGATTACTGTGCATTTCAATTTTTTACACAGTTAACCAACAATGTAGTTAATGATAGGTTAAATGAATTTATAGAAGTATATTTCTTCTGTTTGTTTATGTGATCTGGGACTATCTTGATCAAGCGGTTGATACAATCTTTTAGCAATGATTTTCATGCATGAATAGATTTGAAAATATTATGAATTATTATTTGATTACATATTCTATCTATCAAACCATTTCTCGTATCAATATTTGTTCGATTATCAAAATAAATCAATGAACTTTTAGTAGGCCTATTTGGACTAATCGTGGGCTTGAACCAGTTACCTATAATTTTAAAAGACTTAAATTGAATCAAGAATAACATAGTTATGAAGAATAACACAATTCAGATTATTGCAAAACCTCATTCGTCTAATAACTATCTACATATATTACGCCAACCATTGATGTTATACATATACGTTTATAAACAATGCCTCAACTTATTTTACACATTTACATTAATTAACAAACCAAAAAGACGGGAGTATAGGGACCTAAAAGGAAGGTGGTGATAATGAATCATCTAGGCCAATCAAATACTGTTGGTTCATTGATTGATTTTTATAATCGAATGCATATTGATAAAAGAAACGATTCAATAGACATAAAATGTTATATATAATGATGATTCATAATACTTTAAAATCTTATCATCATTGAAAGTCAACTGTCTTCGAAACATAAATTTTAAAATGCAATAAGGAAATCTATAGGCCTACTTATTGTGTTATTTAAATCTAATGTTTATTTACGTGATTTATCGACTATGGATATGGTGACAAACTTTAATTCTAAACTTTTTTGTTTTTACTTTGGTTAGCTCTAGATTACAATAGAATTTCTGTACGAAAAAATTATTTTGCCAAATAAGATCAAGTACCGGTATTGATAATTGGAATTACTCATAGACAATTCAGCCAACCCACAGAAGTTTTTCCAAAGGAACGGTGGGGTCTTCTAACAGAAACGTTGTCAATGAATTATAATTTTTTAAAGCAATCAAACTAGGAAATAATATAAAATAATAGTTATTTCTCATTATAAATTTACACAACATATTTTCGTTTAGTTTCCTCTTCAACGTAAAGTCAATAGGTTTTATCTCCCGTTATTCCCAGGATAAACAATATGGCTAATCTCGGCGGGCTGGTTGATTTGCGAAATCGACAAACTATCTTTGGAAGTCGCTTTACACCGTATGAAATAATCAGCATTGAACATTCGCCTACGTCAAATTATAAGGCAAAAAAGGTTTAAAGCAGTGTTATTATACTACCGTTCCGCACCAAGAAGTGCGACAACAGACGTAGTTTGTGTAGACCTCCCCGAGAGTGTACCGTCACCAGGGGCACTAGAGGGAAGGATACATTCGTGACTCGCGTTTCATAATGAAGGATGTGTATAAATACCTCGTTCAAGGGTTATCCGAGACGAGAGAGGGTGCGGAACATCGGCTCGCCATGACGGAACGGGAAACAGGACTGGCGCACTGGCGGGAGATCGGCAGGGCCGCCACCCTCGCGGCGTCACACTACCCTCCGCGTCCCTCCACCCCGCCCCCACGGCTGTCTATTTATACGAGACCCATGAGTGTTTATTTAGGGACGTCTCATGTAGGAGGTTCGGTTACGTGTGCTGTTAAACCGAGCGTGTATTGATACCTTTGAAAGGTTGGATTTTGTGTTCAGCTTTGTAAGGATCGTACGTATCGTGATCTAACTGCAAAGATGGAGAGCGGAAATAAATTTATCACGTGGGTCTAACTCATTTCACAGAAAGTTGAACCTATTGTTGAGTTGATACGGAGGAGGAACCTGTGCTAATGAGAAGTGCCGCTATCAAATACATTTTGCTAGTTTTTTTTTTCAATTCTATAATTTCAAACTTAGGGCCAGGCTCTCTAGTTTTCATGGACATACGCAACTGTAGAAAGCTTATTGTGTATGTGGCACCGTCGTGGTTATCAATTACAAATTTGCCATTGGTGATCGGCGGGATGTGACCCCGGGACCTTCAGTCTGGTCACCGTCCCGGGCAGCTCGCCTTCGCTTACGATGGGTTGATTAATGTCTGGCGTATAAGACAATTAGCTGAGTACGCAGATCTGCTGCAAACTGCAACGGGGTTATTTCGCACGATTGATTAATCTATATTAATTATGAGCACGCCATTTACGTCTTTATAAGTTTTAAATAGCTTAGTTTTAGATACTGTTCGAGGGACAATTTGTGATTCCATAAAAACGACAGCCAAGGACTGCCTGTACGAAAAATTGAATTGCTACGTTATAACTAAAGGTCAACCTTGTTACCGCACGCGCTCAATTGGTGCACATGTATATAGAGAGGATGTATCCTGAAATAATGGTTAATTTTCAATATAATAACATAAATATAGAATATGAGATAATCTTAACTTCCTCAGACAAATGCAAAACACATATACAACGAAGTAGAAAAGGAATTCAATTTTTATTAAATTATTTTACTTCCTAAATTAAATCAAACCTCTTTTAAAATTAAAGACGCCTGGATGTATATGTACATCACAGTTTCATGCCTACTTGCCTAAGTTCATGAAAATCGGACTACTGGTTTGAGAATTTCAGCTTAAATTCATGAAAATCGGATCACTAGTGTCGTCTCTAGCTCTGTTTACATCCACACACACACATTCACATATCCACATTCATGGACGGACAGACACCGCTCCGGGAAAACATTTTTTTACTCAGGGAACACTAAAACAAATACAGGGTGTTTTTAAAACGCAGCCCATTTTTTAGATTTAATAATACACATATGAATATGAAATGAGAATTGTTTTGTTAATCTTTACATTTTATACAACCTATTATTTAAGTTTGATCACATTTAATTTACGCATTATGTGTCCAAACAATCCGCCATTGGCGTTAGTATAAAGTTGTGCTCTTTCCACCAAACTCCCGAACACTTGTTGCAAGGTACCTCTTTGAATTTCTTGCATTAAATTTGTTATGTTTGTTTTAAGGTGCTGACCTGTGAATTGTTTTCGTAGGCCTTACTTTCTATGTATCCCCAAAGAAAATAATATAGTGGAGCGTCAAATCCGGGGATCTTCGGGGGTAATAATCCTTCACTGATAAAATAAAGTTTTGGGTTGCTTATTCATTGTTGTTTGCCTCCAGAACTGTTAATCGACTATTAAATTATGGTTTAAATACCTCCAGTCAACAGTTCTAATCTTGTAGATTCTCCTACATGTTTCGAAACTACCGTTTCATCGTCTGGGATGATCCAAAAATTGTCATGACATTAAATTCTTGACACTTAAATAATTTAAAAATTTTAAAAACATTTATAAATTCACATACACATAAAAACACTTAATAAAAAACCAACATTGAGTACTTGTGCTGGCCAGCAATAGACACCGACTGAGGAAACAGTCTACCCCACCCCAACTTGACCTTGAACCATCCATGGCATGGTTCAAGGTCAAGTTGGGGTGGGGTAGACTGTTTCCTCAGTCGGTGTCTATTGCTGGCCAGCACAAGTACTCAATGTTGGTTTTTTATTAAGTGTTTTTATGTGTATGTGAATTTATAAATGTTTTTAAAATTTTTAAATTATTTAAGTGTCAAGAATTTAATGTCATGACAATTTTTGGATCATCCCAGACGATGAAACGGTAGTTTCGAAACATGTAGGAGAATCTACAAGATTAGAACTGTTGACTGGAGGTATTTAAACCATAATTTAATAATTTTGGGTTGCGTTAAAAAACACCCTGTACTTCCCCTAACACCTCGAATTATAAAATGTTGACGGAAATACAGGGCCTACTTTTATCATATATGTATAGGGGAAGAAAGTAAAAGCTTCAAAGTTATAATAAAATAACAACAGTAACTCTCAATTATATAAACTATAACTATTTTAACTATTTTTTAAATTATAAGTTTGTAATTTGTTAAATAACAACTTAATATATTAACCTTAGTGTTTACTATATCACGATACATGTACTGTAACAAGTTTGTTGTAGTGTAACAAGATCTTAAGCTCGCCCAAGTTAAATCAAAGTTACCCAATCTCAAATCGGTGTCTTTCGTGTGCGGCAAACTTAATAATGAACAACGGATTTTCTAATACACCTTTATATAATCTTTGACCTAAACAACCCGATATAACTGAGAACAAGATGCTCTACATTTATTAGTTTGATTTAAAAAAGTTATCACAGTGAAATAACTGACCAAATATAGTCAAAGGAAAAATGTTATGCAGTATTCTGTACGTCTAGTAAATTGAACAGTTCAATTTGAATAGTAAAATTAATAACGTTTGACTAGGATTTTAGGCCAAAGTTCTTAGAATAACAGGGGATCCGGGAGGCTGCTTAGTCCAAAATTTATGATGTGTCAAATAGGACTAAGTTATAAGAATGCAACTACATAGATAAAAAAAATTACATGGTCCAGTCCGCCCATGAGATTAATGATTTTTAGCACAGGGACGACGGACGGCCTAGGCCATGTTATTTGGCTCGGTCTATACTCTGATTATCGAAATAAACTAATTCTGACTCATTATACTTAATAACGTTGTGGAAAAGTAAATCATGCCTTTAAAATATGTAGTAAAATAATTAGTTGTTTTCGTTTTTAGAAGAAGTTTTATATTATTTGCATCTTATTCCGTTAATTTCATACCGTGAGTTGTGTTCTTTTTTAAATAACAGAATAAATTTGCAATGAAATAACTGCGTTATTAACAACGTCATTAATTGCGTTATTTTATTCGCAGGGATAAATAGTTCCAAAGAAAGTCGAACAAGGGTTCGTTAAACGAATTTATTTGTTATTTTTCCAAGCACGGATACCTAAAATAAGAACTTTTTTTAATTCGTGTTATGTGTTATCAAAATTAAAAAAAAAAAAAAACTAGATGACCCATGTTGATCCGCAGCAATAGATGTTGGTAATGAGATACAACTTCGATGTGTCTTACCTGATACTTGCCGAAGTCGAGAGAGAGGTGCATGTCACTTGCCCGGTCATGTTACAATTTCAGAAAACCAATTATACCATTATTTATCACCAAATTTGTACTAATAGGTTTCACAAAGGAAAAAATAAGTACTCCAATGTCTAATAAAATATTCCGTATAATATTCCGTGAATTTTTCCGGGACAGCGACATGCCAGCCCGGCACATTCGATTTTTCAAAGTAACTGCATACCGTAACATAGGACTAAATTTATAACAATTGATATCAACAGTAACAAATAGGCATTTCAAAGATAACAACTAATAACGATTATAACTGAGGATTAATGACCTCTCAGCCCGGCAAGATTTGATGAAATGCAGGAGCTACTAATCTATACTTAAAGAAAACTCTTGGAAAATTTGAAATAATCGTTGTCCAAGGCGCGTTCGCTTGAATCACAAATAATTTCAATAATTAATGAGTCAAATGAAAGCCGGCATTTCAGTGAAAGTTCTTATCCCAAAAACGTCTGGGTAACATAACTATAATTGGATCTTTAACTGGAGTCAAATTTTAGAAAAATTCAAATTTACGTTATTTGGAGGCTTATGACTCCCTGAATTTCTACCGAATGATCCCTGTCTCATATGAAAGCCATTGTCTCCCTCTGTCTCATAAGTTATTCATTGAGTATTTCAAGACCAAAAATAATTCATACCTTCATTCCTTCATTCAATCCGGAGGTGTATGAAAAAAACGATAAGATAATAAAAAATACCCCCGTTGCAGCAGACCTGCATACTCAGCGAATTTCAAATGCAAAACAACATATTTCAATCCAACATAGCGAGATTTGACATTTTTTTGTAAGCTCCATAAGAATAACATGGGGATTGAGTATGCAGGTTTGCTGCTACTGGTATATCAAAACTGGGTGGTTTTAATTCAATATTTAGTAGATCTGAGCTAGAAGAAGCCATTTACCAAGTTTTATCAAGATATGTTGAGAATTAAGCGACATAAAGAATTTTACTTATGGAAATAACTAAAAAGGTTAACATAAGGTTAACATTGGGACAACGTACTGTGTTTACCACTTTCAATATCTCGGTAACCAATGGACATAGAGCTATGATTAAATATACTAAATTGTTTGTTTTTTCAAGCTGAATTCAATGGTGAAATCCAAAATCGGATCACTTTAATTTTTCTATATGAAAAACGCAAAAAACCCATTTTTGGGGGGGTTTGTCCCCTTTACCCCCCCTTCCGGTGTTCCGATCGGGCTGGTTTACGAACTCGTCCAATGGATTACCACTTTACACGTCTGTACCAAATACGGCTGCTATCGTGCTAACAGACACATATATATATATATATATATATCTAAAAATCCAAACGAATGGTGTTTTTTGCTTCTGGGGGCCCCAAAACGAAAAGTTATCATGGTCTCGGGCTTAGGTCTTACCATGAGACTTACGGTAATAGCTTCTTCCTTATAGGGGAAATTCGCTAAAACTCCCGTTTTTTAAGATGTAAAATTGAAACTCCCGTAAGAAATACAGGGAGGAATGTAATTGTTTTTTGAGTATAAGTCGAGTTAGGCCTATGCGGTAAATGGATGAACGCTGATGCTTGATGGCTAATCTACTCGAGCGTTCCTTTAATTATTGGAATTAAGCATTGACTTTGAACCTGAAGTATAATTATTTATCTATATTATTAAAAGAATTTTTGGGATTTCGTACAGAGCATATCGACCTCTACAAATTAATTTTTTTACACATATTTAGGATCAAACCAAAGCTATTACTCTCTAGATGTTCCTTTTGCGGGTTTGGAAAATATCCCACGAAAAGCCTTAACATAGGAGGCTTTTGAAATTCCAGCGAAAGTGCTACAACCTATCTATGGTATAGAAACAGTGAACTTATTCCAGTGCACATTTAATTGTAACAAAGCACACGATCAAGATTTTAAATAGTTCCAGTCAGCAACAGAATGCAGGGCTAGCAAAAGTCAGTTTACATTCATCCATATTATGATTTTGATATCCTAAAATATTGGCTTTTTTAAAGACAACAGAAAATAAGGAAGAGTATTTTCTCTATTTAAACTAAGACCAACAGTCTATAACCACCTTAATATATTTTATTCCTTTTCTTAAACAGAAAACTAACAAAAGAACATAAGTTACTTAGGAGGTGCTCTGGAGATGGGCTTTCTAACAAACTATTGACAGTGAATACACAGTGAGACATGTTTCAACACATTGCTGCATGTTTCAACGTTTTTGGTGATTTGAAATATCAATATCAGTTGAATATTAACCTAAAAAATTCAAGTTTTAAAACACATTATGAATTTCAAACTGTATTTTGTAAATGTACTGGGAATGCGAAGGATATTGAAGTGTTAACGGTAAGCCTGCCTATTGTACTCGATTTTAAAACATACCAATAAAAAAGCTATTTGCTTAGGTAAAAATTACCTAAACATGTATTTAAGATGCGGAACAAAAAATCTGGTCAATTTCAAAATTTAATACCTTGGCCATTATGAGGGTTGAATAATTTGTTTTTGCGACGAATGGCTATCAATTATAAATGCTAATAAGAGATTAGTTCAATAGTAGATAAGTGGTTTGTCCATCTTCATACCGTTTTTTGTTGAAACCTAACAAAGATGAATGCAAGAAACTGACG
Organism: Flexamia atlantica; assembly: GCA_035578135.1. Taxonomy (NCBI): domain Eukaryota; kingdom Metazoa; phylum Arthropoda; class Insecta; order Hemiptera; family Cicadellidae; genus Flexamia; species Flexamia atlantica. The sequence goes on along the minus strand of JAQJVK010000008.1, from coordinate 28,951,840 downwards.
CATAGATGTTACCAAGAATTAACATAAAGATTCAATACTTGAAAAGGAAACTCTAAAACAGAGACATGAAGATGTACTAAAGAAAGGGGATCCATGTAAACTAACCCCTATTTGATTCAAAATGAATGTTGTTGCACAGTCAAAATTTCAAAGTGTAGAACTTATACCTAGACACATTTTAAAGCAGATGAAATAAATGAACTTTTCTAATTCTGAGAGGAATTTCTTACCCATATTAAAATATCAAGACTATAATAAGTTATTTATAAAAGTTTGCCCCGATAAGTGGTTCAGTTACAAGCAATTTTATTCCAGTGTTATGACACAAAGAATTAATCTAGAAAATAAAAAATCGAAAAAATTCACAATCTTTCTCATTGAAAGATATTTTACTCTGCAAAACTACATTCGTAATCAACATGAAACTAAAGCCATTATATCAAGTTGTTTTTAAGTCACGAAGTGGCGCGGGCTGCTAGTAGTCAAAGAATAAAGTTTACTGCGCATTTAAAAAAGTGAGTTATATACATTTTTACAGTGTTATGAAATCGAATGCTTTTACCCCCAGCCAGTGCCCGCACGGCTGACACGCCAAGTTGTTTGTTTCGTTAATTAGGGTTTAGTTTTATAAGGTTTACTCGGTTGAAAGGAAGAGAATACCCATAATAATTAATGCTTATTTGCTATTCCAAAATGTTTGCAAAATATCAATTCACACTTTGCAATTTCCTTTAAAATATCTGCAATGTTTCTTCAAGTGATTAACATTAGCGATCGTTTCATCATAAACCATGCAGATTAAGGTACTTTTGTTTGATATTTTGGAACAAACTATCAAGGTTAGAAAAAAACAAGTTTTCTACTTGATATGTTGTATTACGCATGAGCCCAAATTCATTAAAAAAAGCTAAATAACTTTTTTAATCCCTCTTATAAACAATCCACGATGTATTTTTAGCAAGTTGATTTGTATGCATCGCTGCATGGTGAAGCGGAAAGCCTGAAACCTATCAAAACAGATTTTCACATTTTGATTGTAAAGTGAAACCAATTAACCTGCCATCGGCGAAAATACAGATGCTTTAGGGAGCTTCTAAATCAAGAGTGCATATTTCAAATGGTGATTCTAAATTTAAAAGTTTGCTTTTTGTTCTGATTATTGAAATAAATTGTCCATTAAAATAGTCAACACCCCACTGAACGAAACTTGGATTTCTCAGAAAACGTGTGGAAGCAAGATTTCTTTGTATATGGTCATATAATCACTTTGACTCGTATTGTCATTCATTCGACTTTGACCAAACAGAGTGAATTATTCAAATAAAAAACCGACAGTCTTATCCCGAGCCGTAAATTTAGTAATTCTGAAAAAAAACCTGACAGTAGAAAGAAAGTCTTGTTAAAAAAATTCAATTTAATTTACTTACTTTACTCTGAATCCCCAAAAGACTTTGAATTAGAGGTCGTATAAAATATAATCGGACAATACATAAACATTAAAAATATGTGTATCATTTTCCCTGAGATGGTTTAACATTGATACAGTTATCGATTCTGTGCCAGTTTTTAAGGTAATAGGACTTATTTTAAAGATTCATAAAAATACAAATAAAACTGAATTGTTAAAAAAATATATAAAGTTATCAAATTATTGTTATTAATTATAAAATAAAAATAAAAATAAAAATAAAATTAAATGTTTGGATTTTAATCAGTAAAAGAAGTGCGGGGTTACAACGGGACCAATTATATTAGGTATCATAAAAATTGCTGAATAACTTCGTTATAACATCCTATAAAGTAGTTAGACGATAAATGCGTTACGTCAGTCGCAAGTTGTGGTTGCGAGTGACACAATATTCTTATTCTGATCCCGACCTCTGAAAAGATGCGTTTAGTGGACAAGGCGCAGCAAGGCAATCTAGATACAGCCTGCAACTAGATTGCCTACTGTGCGCCTTGTCCACCAAACGCATTTTGTCTACCAACGAACGGACGGCGCCGGCGCGGTGTTGCTGTATTCAACGTCTATTATTATTTGACTCGTGGAATTTGCAAATACGGAATTTAAAATTATAAATTTTATGTTAATTGCTACCGGTAATAATATATATTTTTTACAACAAAAACTGCTTTTAAGTTGGGATATAAAATTAGTTCCGGTCGTACAAGGAAATACAGCTAGGAAAATACTATCAAATCCGACCTTAGAATCCAAAAATCGTTTTCACGCGGTTACAACTCTAGAATTCCCGCGGGTCTCAAAACATGAATGAAGGCTGTTTACAACAGAAAAAAACTTCAAACGAATAGTGGCTAATCCTTGCCGAGATTCGCCGCAAAGCCCTGGCTTAACAATGGCCCATTCAGCATAATGTGTACGCTTATAAATAGCCTCACACTCGTGATAAAGATGTGTATGAGCGTTATGAATGAGCCCGGAATGAATGAAGCGGCACTCGCGGTGCGCGCGCGTTCTCTCATTGCTGCCAACTTCTCGCCGCCGATCTCCCCCGTTGTTGTCGCATATTGATCGCCGCGTCTGACGCATGACGCCGCCGCTCCCGCTTCGGCTCCGCGAGCCATTAAAACTGACCTTGGGTCTGATGCATTTTCAAGTTGTTTATTATAAACGGCGCGCCTGTTTTCAACTCCCTTGATTGGTGGTGGGCGGCATTTCGTTCACACTGGACAGATAAACGTTTAACGCTGGATAAGCTTTGTCTCCCCGAGGGGGTGATGTCGGCCCATTAAAATAACACTGAAATAAAAAGATAACGTTTTCAAATTTTTACTCAGCATGCAAATATGTTGCAGCTCTATGGAATACAGGCACTTGTTAAAAAACTAGTTTCTAGGGCTATGAAACTGCAACAGAACCGGAACTGATGATGCTTTGCGACAAGTTTTGCGGCTATGTCGAGCGATACGATTCAATAAACTTTTGTGATTACCGTGTTTTTCATAGCCATTATGTGAGATGGTTATGGTTTCTCGTGTTAGTAATAATTACACACGCAATGTGTAATTTATTTATTTATTTATACTGGGGGAGCGGGGTGGTTTTGCACAAGATATAAAAGGTATACACAAGTTGTGTGTGCGTGCGTGTCTTTTGTGTGAGTGAGAGAGAGGGAGAGAGTGGAGTAGGCTAATGGCATAGTCTAGTCAAGGCTAAGAGGTTTGTCTTCATGCCTCAGCTCCTCTCCTCTCCCAGATCTATTGATAGATTCTAGTTTGAATCCAGATAATACCATTAGCTCAACTTAACTCTAAGCTCAAGACTGCTCAGCTCAAATACATCACAAAGCTACATTTCCGTTAATTGGATTTTGGCTGAAATTAATATGTCAAGCTCTTGTTTAAAAAAGTTGCTGACTTCTATGTATGGGCTGTGATTATTTTTCGATGAATCGTAAATTGATTTTCGTTCCAAGGATTAAGTTGATTGTTATTCAGCAGATCAGTGGTATTTTAATTAAAAATTATACACCCATTTTGGTATCAAAGTTCTTCCTGAAGAAGCAGTAATTAATTACCTTGTAATAATATTGTTTTTAATTGGTGTAAATTGAAAACATAAGGGTGGTTGGGCAAGAATAAAGAAATGTTTATTTTTTAGTTGAGAATTTAAAAAAGGGGGGGGAGCGCGACAGGAACAAGTAGTTATTTATGTAATCCAGGTTGCCTAGATAAATTAGGCAGGCGCAAAGATGAATTTCTTGGTACATCTTCACAGAGAGACGTTTTTTTTTTTTAAATTAAGCTGTGATTTCTTAGGACATTGCATGAAATACACAGGCCCTGAAATTAAAATAGTTCTCGAAGCTGTTGCTGTTACATTTTAAATGGAGCAGACCAAAACAATTTCTAAAAATAAAATAAAAATTATTAAAAAAAGTTTGATTTTATGTTGAGTTTTAACGGTTTAATATAAAAAAAAACCCAAAATACATGCTCAGTAGATAAAATGTTTTTGGAGTTTAGTTGTGACAATTGACGTTTTTGGCTTGTAATAGGGACTGGGACGGTGGGGTGTCCTATGATCCAGCTACTTGGAGGGCATGAATTGTGGATAGTTATGAGCGATGGCTTGGGGATACGGTATTCCTTAGTGGGGATGAACATCCGTGCTATTGATAATTCGTTCATAGGACTGTCCTCATAATTAGACTAGTTCGTAAATTGTAAACCAGGCGAAACTGTGGTTCAGATCCCATGTTAAAATGTAGGTCCCTTAGTTACCACTGGCTGTTGGGCTATTAATAAATTAATAGTCCTGTCTAGGGAACATGTTGTTCAGCCATAGTCAGTAACAAGACAACAGGATCACACCGCAATCATCCTACACTCAGCCAGCACCCATATTCGTCTTAAAATACCCCTTACTGGTGTTTGGCGCCTAATATGGTAATATATAAACCTTTTTTTGCAAACTCAAATTTTTTTTAAGTAAAAAAATTACCTGGCATTACCTTAAACAATAAACAGAGAGAAGAAATTGAAGAATAATTTTTGACCAAACACCCTAAAGTATTTTCAGAGCTTTCATAGAAAACTCTGTCTCTTTAAAAACATGACTATCATTAATTCAAACCCTGATACTGACTCTCAGATGATATTATCACAATCCCCTTTTTACACCAAGAAATAAGATAACTGTATTATATAAATTATTTCTCAAACAATAATGCTGTATGTAAAATTCTAATTACTATAAAAATTTTTGGTGGCCAAATTGAAAAAAGTACCGTAATTATATTAAAAAATTGGAAGGATGGAAACTTTTTTTTAGAAATATAGAGATCTCTAATAGAGTAAATAATTATAAAAAGTTTGTAAGCCATTCACCATGTAGAAGATAGCTCCACTCCAATCCAATCCTGGCAGTAATATCTGGGATTATGTTGAAGAGGTGGGTGGGTTTCAATGGATCAAAACTCAATATCATGATGGAGAGGTCCTGTGGTTGACAATGTATCTTGTCTGCGGCACTCCTCAAAATCTCATATCTCATCAGAGCTTCTTGGCATTTTGTATCTCATCAATACTCCTCAATCCTCAGAATCACAGTATCTCATATCTCATCAATATCGCATATCTTATCAAACATCAATGGTCCTCTCACTCCTCAGAATTACAGTATCTCATATCTCATGAATAGTCCTCTCTCTCCTCAGAATCACAGAATCTCATATCTCAACAATGCTCCTCAATATCTCATCTTATTAAATATCAATAGACCTCTCTTTCCTCAGAATCGCAGTATCTCATCTCATCAATGCTCATCAGTAACTTAGTAAATTTGTACCCATCTTACCATTGCGAGGGAACTGATCTGGTATTCCAAGAATCATCCCACAAGACAAAAGCTTATTATTCTGCTTTTGTGATAATTGGTATTGTATACATTCAGCCCAAATCCTAGCTTATATATATTTTTTTTTATTTGGAACATGCTATTATAGGTTTTGTGTTTTAAAGGTTTTCATACTGCAGTAGGCTTACACGTGTGTACTAAAAACACTACGTGAGGTCCTACATTGGTTTTCACATGAAAGTACTACATGAAAGTGTTTGAATCCAAATTATTCACAGTGTGATGTTTGGCAAATCATTTTTGTTAAATAAATTCCAAAATAATTACCAAGTTTTCTACTGGAGATATGAAATGTACAAATTACATCTCATAAAAAAAACTTATTAAAGAGAAGTATTCTCATTTAAGGATCACCAATGGCATGAATAAGATTACAGTAGACTCCCTCTTATCTGGACGCCTCGGAACCGAGACCCTTCAGTATAACGGTTTTCCAGTTAAACTGATGTTCCCTAAAACACATTAAATTATAACTCTAGTGCATGCTGTACAAGCCAATTCTCTGATTCAGACTTTTGTTTACTGGTCTATAATCTTTCCCATGAGAATAATTGTTACAGTATTGTCCACTTGCTACCAATTACGTTTGGTTAAGTCGATGTGTTGATAAAAATCATCCGTTTAAAAACATGTAGCTTCTGTAGAATGTAGTCCGGTTAAACCAATGTCCAGTTACAAGGTGTCCGGATAAGAGGGAGTCTACTGTATTTTGAGAATATCGAGAAAAAGAAAAAGAAATAAACAAATCCCATATCATTTTGTCTGTTTATACAGCTTCATTTAGACCAAATAAATAATACCAGCAAGAATCCTGGCTTGGCACAGGAAATAATAAGTGCTGAAATCTGTAACTTTTAAAACTATTTCAAATCGTTGAATGATTAGTTGTAAATAAACTGAATTAAATTTTATCCACTGTCAACGGATGGTGCAACTTTTCCGAGAATTCAGACCTTTACTGTACTCAAGTCTTACCTTTTTTCAAAATTCTGAGTTAATAGAAAGTAGACAAAAATTGTCATTTGTGCTGAAGTACTGAGTAGAACATTTGAACAGTGTCGAAATATTTCAGGAGAAATAAATATAAATAATTTATTTTTCTTCTGAATTAGTGAAAAATCTAACATAACTTTTGAATGGTCACGTTGTAATTATCATGTCAAGACTACTTATTTAGAAGGCAAAGTAGTCTAGTTTACACGATGACTTAGTCTCTCGTTATTTTTTGTTCAGAATTTTCAATTGCACTTGATGGTTGTTGGATTTGGTATTAGTTTGAGCTTAGGTTGTCTGAGCCTGCTTCAAACCTGTTCAGTGGTCAAATAAGGGTTAAAAATATGAATGAAAACATAAAAGTTTTGCCAGGATTTGATTTGAAATTTTACTCAACATTCCGAGCAGATTATAGGTCCGCTTTAAATTGAAATTTAACTGCTAAAATTGTGTCAACATTTTGCTCAAAAAACTAACCATTTTGCTTCAAAATTTTCATAATTTTCCCCTTTATTAATAAGAATTTGAAAACAAGTAATCATATTTGTGCCAAAATTGTTTTAGTATGAGTTTGAAACTATTGTCTCTAAGAGCCTATAATTCTTAGGCTCTACTCATAATTCTACCACCAGAAATAGAGACAGTGTAGGATATTTTAAATGTAATCATACAAAAACTCAAAAGTGCTTTTATCAGTCTCAAGTTGTACAATGCACTTCCCTTGTCTGTTAAGCAACTACCTGTCCTTAATTTAAAAAATGTCTTAATATAATGTTATCTAGTCATGGTAACTTTAAGTATCTGTAATATTGTATGTGCTAACATATAATTGATGATCTCATTTGTTTCTACAATAACAATTTATTTATTTATTTTAAAGAATTTGCTTCAAAACGTTCACAATTCCCTCCCTTCCTTATTTGGATTCTTTAAATAGTAAAAAAAACTTTATTAATACAAGTTTGTAACAATTTAAAAACTAGTTATCATTTTATCAAAATTTTTTTAGTATGAGTTTGAAACTGTTATAAAGGAGGTATATAAGAAAAAATCTTAAGAAATTTTATGGTTACTCTTACTTCATACCCCCAAACGCGCCAGTGCAAGATACCCTTCCTATTCCCTCAAAAAAGGATCCCTTTTATGGGACGGGCCTCCCCAAAAATTGATCTAATATACACCACTGCTTTAAATCAACCTAGAGACCCATAAAAACCCCCTTGCATAGGATAATGCGTTTTTCGCCCCCTCCCCTAGGACATGGCGCAAACCCCCTAGATTTGCGCCATATTACTTATTTTCTGAAGACCTTTGTAAACAATGTGTTACAAGGTAGGGGTTACCATTTGAAAATTTAGACTTGCCACCAGACCACCTCCCTTTAGGAAGGGATTGAACCAAAAACTTCCTCTTTTGATCATGTAAACATTGCCGGTAGTTGATCGTTTTAACTTCATTGATCCTTGAGTAGGTGCATGCAAAGTTTTCCTCAGTACGTTTTTTTATTAAAATAAACAGGCATAATGGGTGTTGGCAGTCGTGTCCGGTTCCATACCTCATTCCGGAATTCCCCTAAAGGTACGGTATATAGTATACCTCCACCCCCTTGGTACCTTGTAATTTGCAATTCGTTGTGGCTGTGTCAGTTTGCGGAGCGCCCTCTCCCTAAACACAGACCTATTAAGTTCACCTATTAAGTTGAACAATTAATGGTGTTACTGGAAAATGTGATTCATAATGAAGTTATAAACATTTAAATGCAATATTTCTTAATAAAACAAGTAAAATGGGTTCAATTTGTGCGATTTAGTGTTGTGGAGTAAAACTCTGCATGCGCCATCTACCATTTAACAAGTGAAGCGCCCGCTCAAAAGTTCATCTAAGTATCAATTAAGGGGGTGGGACTTTTAAGACACCCGCCATATGACAAGAATAAAAAAACTGTATAATATATTTTTATACTTCCCAAGTTCCTAAGTTTTTTTTCACATATCCACTTAGGCTACCTTTTTTAATGTCAAAGGTTACACAGAGAAATTTGTGAGAGACGTTAACCAAGAAGCATTGCATGAAGTCTTACACTAGTATAAAGGCAATTGCTCGGTGATTCCATAAAATATGTGATTCAGTATATTTTTGGCATATCAACAATCGTAAGTACCGTACATTTTTTATTTAAGAAAAATAGACAATAGACAACATGCTTTATTTCCTTTTAACACCGGTCAGGGTGTAATTGGACACGTCAGGTACATCATGAAAAAAATTGTTAAAGGAAAAAAATTTGTACCATATTCAAAATCAGATAAAATTGTTCTATTGGAAAACATGGCGGTTTTCCCAACATAGGAAGATTTTTGAAGTCACCTAATTGCATTTTTTATATACAGGGATGTATTTACTTAAAAACATGTATATAAGAAATTAATTGAGGTAACTTTAAACTTAGGAAAACGATCAATTTGAAACATGTTTGTAAAGGTATTCCCGAGGACCAATTTTGGACAACTTTGGTTAGGTTAGAGAGCACGTTTTTGGGACAGGTCCCTATTAAAATCACCCATGTTACAATTTGTTCTATGGTAAAAGGTTTTTTACGTGGTTTTACTCGACTATGAATTTTTATACTTCCAGGGGTTGTAACAGTTCTTGAGGTTGAAAAAAATAAAAAAATAACTAAAATAAGAAAAAAATAACCAAAAAATAACCTTTTGTAAATAAAAAATGTTGCTAAAAATTAGAAAACCGGCGTTATATTGGAAATAGTACATTCTTAACCTTGGTAAAAAAGAAAATCTCAACAGACTAATCACAAATCTGCGTAAATTTGACGGCAAGGCTTGGTTTTCACTCAAAGAGACTCGGTTTTCACGCAATGTAGGATGACGAGATTCGTCTGCCGCGATGCTGCTATGAGATCGTCTGACAGACGAATAGTGTGAACAGGGCTTGTAGCAGTTCTTGAGGTTGAAAAAATAAAAAAATAACCAAAATTCCAAAAAAATAACAAAAATAACTGAAAGCACAAGTTGCAAGAGTACTGCCTGCCAAGACCGAGTTAACATTCAAATCAACTTGAGCTAGATAAATGGAGTTTGAAAAAATCATAAAAATAAATAACAAATATTATTTATTATTTAATTATAGACAATAATTTACAATTGCATATATAGGTTGAATATAAAACTAAAACTCATGTAATAAATGTAAAACTATCAAAGATCTAAGAACTTATCTTCAATTTTTTCATGTTTTACTTATTTTGTAATAAAGTTAAAAACAGTGAAAGAGGAGGACCACGAGTGGTTAGGTATTCAACACACAATTCACATTCTAGTAAATAAATAAAGTCAGGTAACCTATAAAATAATGATGTGTTAAGGAACTAAACTTGTAAAATAGTGGATAGTTGTGGGTAAAGGATATGATTCTTTACTCTTCAAAATCTTCCTCCCTCAGGAGGATAATCATAATCACATATAATTACTCACAATAGAGTTGTCATTAAAATTAAAATTATAATATGTAAAAACCAAGTTTAAAAATATAAAGCTCAATTATTATAAAATTAAATTGATTGTTGGGCAGCAATAAGGGTGCAAGAGAAATATTACACAATTCATGCCACTGAGATTTAGTATTTAATTGTGATGTGTACACCAATAGACAAGTCTTGGTAGTACCGGCTCTTTGGCAAAGTACTGGCACTGAGAATCGATAGTAAAATGTCAGGACCAGTACTTGGGTATCATAACATAAGATTGCTGTTAACTAAGAGACTAAATTTAGTATGTTATTAACTAAATTAATTATGTCATAAACAAATCATTATGGACTATTGTTGGATGTAACCTTTAAGAAAAGGACTGAGAATTGGAGAGTGCAATGTTGCTCTAAAAAACAAAATACATAACTAAGACTTTAAAGTTGCGAGTAATTGTAAAAGGTTGGCATCAAAATGATTGTGCGTACATAGCAGTAGTACTGGCAAAAAAACGATCATGCATGATTGTCAGGAGCAGGCTCAAATTTGCCATAAAACAGGACTGTGTGTAAGAGGGAGGGGGGAGAGGTAGCACCGCCGAGTTTGGCTTGAGCGTCAAGCTTTCTGTTTAGTATTGTGCTGAGCGGAATATTAAAAAGTGTGACGGCTTGAATACTTGTTCAGCCCAAAGAATAATCCTTAAAAACTATATTCTTCCTGTATGAAACGTACAATAAAAATTAAAAGTTTTGAGCACATTTGAACAAAATTAGTACTTGGTTACCATTGGTACCGATGGTACCAACACCGAGACAAAGAACCAGTACTAGTACAGACATTGAAAATATGGTATTAAAACATTCACTATTATTTAGATATATGTTTCACTTAGTTACATTATGATGTTAATTACAGTTGGTTTATATCCCATAAACATTACTGTGTTGGCTAACAACTGAGTGCCACAGCTTAAGCTGTTAAATGTGATTTATAGCCAACATAAATATCCCTTGATAAAGATATCTTGACAGCATTCATAAGCTTAAGTTTATTGTATCATCTGTACAATAAATATTTGTTTCAATATTATGATTATATTCTGAATTAAGTAATGTGACAGTGCATTGGAAGGCAAGGGAACTTTGGGAAAGATGAACCATTAATTCCTGCACTTAACTACAGGAAGCAATACCATAAAACAAACAATCAAACATCATGATGTTAAACCTTGAAAGGATGGAGTGATGTAAGCATAGATTGGGGTGATCAAAGGATAAGATGGTTGTCACACTTTTTAAAAATTTAAAAATAAGTTTGACCTTAGGGAAATTTAAGTAGATGCCATTTGCAATATGCGCATTGTTTTCAAAAACAATTTATATAATGACAGCCAGTTGATGTCCACTTTTTTTAGATTAATTCCCCTTTAATTGGACCAGCACTCGAAAATTCAGTTCAATTGCTCAGTCATTGTATTTGATGACTGATACTTAACACAGGAATCATCCGATAACGTCTATTTTTGATAAGTTAATCCGCTATCTTGATAAAATCTGGATGGTTAAATGGGAGTTTATTTAACCACCCAGGGGAGTAGGCCAGTAAAGAGGCAGCTGGTTAAGAGAGTGAATCCTGTTTCATTTAAAACTTAACGAAGACGTGCAAAATGATTAAATACGCCAACAGTTTAGTGTAAGGAATTTCAGAACAAGGTCAAAACTGCATTCAAGAAGTGAACATCATCTAGCAGATATTATTTTTCAGTAGTAATAGGAACAAAAATAGCTAATTCTAACAAGGAATTTCATCAATTAAATGTTATATATATAGAGAATGGATTTTCTTAATTTTCAAGGGTGTAATTATTGCTCTCTGTTAATAATATCTTGACTCCTGTTGGACACTCAATAATAGACAGGGTTACCATAAGTTCTAAATTTATAAAGAAAACATTTATCCTTATTGATAAAAAGAGCAAAAGTATAAAAATCCATTACAACCACCAGTTCTTCCACAATAATTCAATAATGGGTAATGAAGAATTTGAATGATTTGATATCCAAACATTTAACTGATACTTCTGATAATTCTTTTTTAAGATAATTATCTGAACAAGAAATATTTTGACAGATATTTGTTTATTCTCTTTCACTTCTAATGAGGTAATCAAATTGAACCACCAATACACCCAAAACCTTTCTGAATGTTCATAGGTTGACAGTACTAATTGAATGCACGATAAAAGGAAAAGGTTAGAATAAACTTATTTGCTTTAAATAAGGTTTCAGAAGTAAAACTAACTATACCACATCAAGATATCAAGTGAAAAATAACTGTTGGCTTTTTTTAATAACTGCTAGTTTTATATATGTATTTATTCTATTTTTTTTATATAAACACAATTTTTATATTTTTACATCCAAACTAAACTCAAACTTTTTAAGATGTTTGTTTTACTTGTGGTAAAACCTGCACATTCAGAATCAAAATTCTGTCAAGACATTTTTATCTTTATCATCTAATGAGAACATGTCCAACATAAGAAAGTAAGACATTATGTAATCCTTATGAGGGGTGATGTTTTTCATTTTCAGCTAGGGAATAACAATAACAATTACACTGATGAATTAAATAATTGTAATATTAATAAGAATAGTTGATTAAATAATCAATCCATGTTTATTTTTGGAATGTGAAAGTATTCATTATAATCATATTTATAAAAGAAAACAAAACAATACTTTTAAATTTTTTATTTTATTTGGAGATGATCACTGAATTTCATAAACTTTTGTATGGACTTTAATTATTGACCATTACTGTTATACATTCAATTGTTTTTTTATTTTAATTAAAACTCAATAGCTAAAAATTGTCCTAAAACCTTTTTCAACTTTATTGACAGATTTAAGAAAAATAGGTGTCGTAATCAAGTTTGAGACAGATATAAAACTAATTGGAATGGCTTATTCAAATCTTGGGGTTTGGAATATAACTGCTGTTCAGTTTTAAAACTGGCTATAAAGCTACAAGTAAAAAATATATTTAACTAATTGCAACAAAAAATTACAATTGTTAATAATTAGTTATATTGTAACTTTTAATCCTAAAGAAACTATAATCTAAAATTTTTGGTAGTTTTAGAGACTTTTTTAAAAGTCTATATCAAAAACATATTAACAAACACATATCACACACAAAACAAGCACTACGATTATTTCCAAAATCCTACAGTATGAAAGCACTATACAAATCGATTAACACGTAAAAAATAAATAAAGCGTAAAGAATTCAAACTTCTCATAAAACTCGTAAGTATATTGTTTTCTGTTCGACAAACTTTTACATAGTGGCTAAAGAAAATCTAATTCAGAAGACTATTCTGACTACGTCAAAAGCGATCGCTATAATCGTTAGTCTTGTAAATGGAACTCGATGCGCTTCAAGCGGGCAGTCTTGACGGGGCGGCGGCTACATAAATGGTTCGTTGTCCTTTGCGATTACGATTACTACGTTTTGAAAATGTCACCGTTCTCTGCGAAGCTTTGCGCTCGGTACAGCGACTGCAGCGGAACATGCAGCAGCTCCACCAGTTCCGGGAAATGGGGTTCTGCAACAGCAAGGCGGCTCAGAGGTAAAGCGCTGGCCCAGTATCTCAAACGTCACCGTTCTCTGCGAAGCTCTGCACTCAGTACAATGACTGCGGCAGAACATGCAGCAGCTCCACCAGTTCCGGGAAATGGGGTTCTGCAACAGCAAGGCGGCTCAGAGGTAAAGCGCTGGCCCAGCATGTCAAACGTCACCGTTCTCTGCGAAGCTCTGCACTCAGTACAATGACTGCGGCAGAACATGCAGCAGCTCCACCAGCTCCAGAGAGTGAGGTTCTGCAACAGCAAGGCGGCTCAGAGGTAAAGCACTGGCCCAGTATGTCAAACGTCACCGTTCTCTGCGAAGCTCTGCACTCAGAACAGTGACTGCTGCGGAACATGCAGCAGCTCCACCAGCTCCGGAAAGTGGGGTTCTGCAACAGCAAGGCGGCTCTGAGGTAAAGCACTGGCCCAGCATGTCAAACGTCACCGTTCTCTGCGAAGCTCTGCACTCAGTACAGTGACTGCAGCGGAACATGCAGCAGCTCCACCAGCTCCGGAAAGTGGGGTTCTGCAACAGCAAGGCGGCTCTGAGGTAAAGCACTGGCCCAGTATGTCAAACGTCACCGTTCTCTGCGAAGCTCTGCACTTAGTACAGTGACTGCAGCGGAACATGCAGCAGCTCCACCAGCTCCGGAGAGTGAGGTTCTGCAACAGCAAGGCGGCTCAAAGGTAAAGCGCTGGCCCAGCATGTCAAACGTCACCGTTCTCTGCGAAGCTCTGCACTCAGTACAGTGACTGCAGCGGAACATGCAGCAGCTCCACCAGCTCCGGAGAGTGAGGTTCTGCAACAGCAAGGCGGCTCAGAGGTAAAGCACTGGCCCAGTATGTCAAACGTCACCGTTCTCTGCGAAGCTCTGCACTCAGTACAATGACTGCGGCGGAACATGCAGCAGCTCCACCAGCTCCGGGAAATGGGGTTCTGCAACAGCAAGGCGGCTCAGAGGTAAAGCGCTGGCCCAGTATGTCAAACGTCACCGTTCTCTGCGAAGCTCTGCACTCAGTACAGTGACTGCAGCGGAACATGCATCAGCTCCACCAGCTCCGGGAAATGGGGTTCTGCAACAGCAAGGCGGCTCAGAGGTAAAGCGCTGGCCCAGCATGTCAAACGTCACCGTTCTCTGCGAAGCTCTGCACTCAGTACAATGACTGCGGCGGAACATGCAGCAGCTCCACCAGCTCCGGAAAGTGGGGTTCTGCAACAGCAAGGCGGCTCAGAGGTAAAGCGCTGGCCCAGTATGTCAAACGTCACCGTTCTCTGCGAAGCTCTGCACTCAGTACAGTGACTGCAGCGGAACATGCAGCAGCTCCACCAGCTCCGGAAAGTGGGGTTCTGCAACAGCAAGGCGGCTCAGAGGTAAAGCGCTGGCCCAGCATGTCAAACGTCACCGTTCTCTGCGAAGCTCTGCACTCAGTACAATGACTGCGGCGGAACATGCAGCAGCTCCACCAGCTCCGGAAAGTGGGGTTCTGCAACAGCAAGGCGGCTCAGAGGTAAAGTGCTGGCCCACCATGTCAAACGTCACCGTTCTCTGCGAAGCTCTGCACTCAGTACAGTGACTGCAGCGGAACATGCAGCAGCTCCACCAGCTCCGGGAAATGGGGTTCTGCAACAGCAAGGCGGCTCAGAGGTAAAGCGCTGGCCCAGCATGTCAAACGTCACCGTTCTCTGCGAAGCTCTGCACTCAGTACAGTGACTGCAGCGGAACATGCAGCAGTTCCACCAGCTCCAGGAAATGGGGTTCTGCAACAGCAAGGCGGCTAAGAGGTAAAGCGCTGGCCCAGCATGTCAAACGTCACCGTTCTCTGCAAAGCTCTGCACTCAGTACAGTGACTGCAGCGGAACATGCAGCAGCTCCACCAGCTCCGGGAAATGGGGTTCTGCAACAGCAAGGCGGCTCAGAGGTAAAGCGCTGGCCCAGCATGTCAAACGTCACCGTTCTCTGCGAAGCTCTGCACTCGGTACAGCGACTGCAGCGGAACATGCAGCAGCTCCACCAGCTCCGGAGAGTGAGGTTCTGCAACAGCAAGGCGGCTCAGAGGTAAAGCGCTGGCCCAGCATGTCAAACGTCACCGTTCTCTGCGAAGCTCTGCACTCGGTACAGTGATTGCTGCAGAACATGCAGCAGCTCCACCAGCTCCAGAGAGTGAGGTTCTGCAACAGCAAGACGGCTCAGAAGTAAAGCGCTGGCCCAGCATGTCAAACGTCACCGTTCTCTGCGAAGCTCTGCACTCAGTACAGTGACTGCAGCGGAACATGCAGCAGCTCCACCAGCTCCAGAGAGTGAGGTTCTGCAACAGCAAGGCGGCTCAGAGGTAAAGCGCTGGCCCAGCATGTCAAACGTCACCGTTCTCTGCGAAGCTCTGCACTCAGTACAGTGACTGCAGCGGAACATGCAGCAGCTCCACCAGCTCCAGAGAGTGAGGTTCTGCAACAGCAAGGCGGCTCAGAGGTAAAGCGCTGGCCCAGCATGTCAAACGTCACCGTTCTCTGCGAAGCTCTGCACTCAGTACAGTGACTGCAGCGGAACATGCAGCAGCTCCACCAGCTCCAGAGAGTGAGGTTCTGCAACAGCAAGGCGGCTCAGAGGTAAAGCGCTGGCCCAGCATGTCAAACGTCACCGTTCTCTGCGAAGCTCTGCACTCAGTACAGTGACTGCAGCGGAACATGCAGCAGCTCCACCAGCTCCGGAGAGTGAGGTTCTGCAACAGCAAGGCGGCTCAGAGGTAAAGCACTGGCCCAGTATGTCAAACGTCACCGTTCTCTGCGAAGCTCTGCACTCAGTACAGTGACTGCAGCGGAACATGCAGCAGCTCCACCAGCTCCAGAGAGTGAGGTTCTGCAACAGCAAGGTGGCTCAGAGGTAAAGCGCTGGCCCAGCATGTCAAACGTCACCGTTCTCTGCGAAGCTCTGCACTCAGTACAGTGACTGCAGCGGAACATGCAGCAGCTCCACCAGCTCCAGAGAGTGAGGTTCTGCAACAGCAAGGCGGCTCAGACGTAATGTGCTGGCCCAGCATATCAAACGTCACCGTTCTCTGCGAAGCTCTGCACTCAGTACAGTGACTGCAGCGGAACATGCAGCAGCTCCACCAGCTCCAGAGAGTGAGGTTCTGCAACAGCAAGGCGGCTCAGAGGTAAAGTGCTGGCCCAGCATGTCAAACGTCACCGCTCTCTGCGAAGCTCTGCACTCAGTACAGTGACTGCAGCGGAACATGCAGCAGCTCCACCAGCTCCGGAGAGTGAGGTTCTGCAACAGCAAGGCGGCTCAGAGGTAAAGCGCTGGCCCAGCATGTCAAACGTCACCGTTCTCTGCGAAGCTGGCCCAGCATGTCAAACGACACCGTTCTCTGCGAAGCTCTGCACTCAGTGCAGAGCTGCAGTGACTGCTGCAGAACATGCAGCAGCTCCACCAGCTCCAGAGAGTGAGGTTCTGCAACAACAAGGCAGCTCAGAGGTAAAGCACTGGCCCAGCATGTCAAACGTTGCTGGTGCGATCACAGCTAAGAGGGAATCCAGATCTATCATGAGCAGTGGTATACTATGACTACTCTGTGTGACTATTCTCGATACGGTACCTTGCTGGCTTTATCACTGCACAGGCAATGGCGAATGATAAGATTCAACTACAAAATCGTGAATTTACTAATCTTATTACATCTCCTTAAGGGGATGTAAGGAGATCTAGCAATCGCAATTTTCATTCGATTTTGTATGTATCACATTCATACAATAAATATGCAGTTGCAGTCTTTTATATGCAATATGTAGTTATTATGCAAATTAATAAAATTGAGCCCACAATGCTATTTGTAAAAATATTTCTATTTATTCTTATTAATAATATATTTGGAATTTTCATAAGATTTTGTATGTATCATATTCTAGGATCAACTGACAATTTTGTTGCAGGGAACATCCTAGTTACTGATTACAAAACACTCCTTAGGAGGCATCTAGGGGGGCGTGGGGCCAACAATTGAAACAATAAAATAGCGGTTTATTCCTCCATTAAAAATACAAAATAAACAATCTTGGGCAGTATCTAGCCATTTGTGCAAGTAGTGTTGCTAGTGAAAGTTAAAGTTTGGATAAAAATAATGATATTTAGAGTCCACATTTGCATACATCAACACATGCATATACTCGGCTCTTCGCACCATCTGATGTTATATTGTGCTTATCAGTTTGATATTAATATCAGTGCCTATCAGTTACATTCTGGTTGAAATATTTTATTATTCAAATCAATTTTAATGCTAAAATATGATGCAAAACATTAATTTCACTATATTAAAGGAGCCAGAATAATAGTTTAATGCTAAATCCCTTCATTTTTTTAATTCTTAATTATTAGGCATACTGTAATACTATTTAGAACCTAAACATAGAAACCTTTCTAAAAATGTCTTTATTTACCTTGGGAAATCTGACAAATTAAATAATGCCTCTGGTAATGTAAGTTAATGAATCCTGTGTTTCCGCTCTTGATATAAAAATACTTAAACCTTTCTGAACGAATATATGTTATCCCTTGTGTCATCTTACATCTTACATCCTCTTCAGTCCAGTAGGCCGCTGTTGCAGGCATTGGACGGGTCATAGTGCCTTAAGAAGGTCACTGTGAGTTGGCTAATTATTAGTTTGTTAGTTTGATAGGGGGTTTAATTGTGTTACGGTGGCGTGGCGGATGGATGCATTTGGCAGAAGCTAAAAAATTCATCCAGGCTGTAGAAACAGTTCTGAATCAAAAAGGATTTCAATTTGGATTTGAAAATAGACCTTCTCTCTACCTCTCTGATTTCTTCAGGTAGAGCTTCAAAGATCTTCTGACCTGCTTATTTTGGTTTTTTTTCAAAAATGGCCAAGTTGTGTTGTTGTGAAAATTTATTTTTATGTCTTGTGTCATACCGATGCCTGTTATTTATGTATCTGGGTGTAAAATGTTTTATGCAGGTGGCTATTTCAAAAATGAAGATGGAAGGTACTGTTAGGATGTCAAAATTTTGAAAAACTGTTCTGCAAGATGCCCGAGGAGGGAGACCTGCCATGACACGCAACGCTTTCTTCTGTCATTTGAAAATCCTCTGGATGTTACTGTTCACCGACCCCCACAATACCACCGAGTAGGAGATGTGCGACTCGAGTAAGCAGTGGTAAACATTTTTCAGAAGAATTTTGTTGTTCAGATTTGCCAGATTTCGGAGGACAAAAATTCCTGATGCCAATTTATTTTCGATTTTTTCCAACTGCTCACTCCAGTCAAAACCATCATCCAGTTTAACCCCCAGCAGGTCGGCAGATGACGACCTTTCAATCTCCAAGTCCTCGATGAGTAGATTTGGAATTTGGTTGTTTTTACAAAGTTTTCTTTGATTAGTCTGGATACAGATGTATTGGGTTTTTTCAGGATTCATTTTCAGATGATTTCCAGCAAAGTATTGTACCAGACTATTAATTTTGATAAATGATTTGATTTCCAAGTTTTTTTGATTTTGTCACCACGGTGGTGTCGTCTGCAAAAAATGATTAAATTATTTTCCGGTATGACTTCCGTTATGTCATTCATATAAGCCAAAAATAAGAGAGGCCCCAAAATCGATCCCTGTGGCATGCCACAGGAAATAGACTTTGACTAGACTGGACGGACTTGATTTTGAATTTTGTTTCGTGACGAATTTCAGTGATTTGAGTCCTATCATTAAGATAGGACGAGAACCAATTTAGAGCACTTCCCCTGACCCCCAAATTAAATAATTTGTCAATCAAAAGATCAACATCGACGCAGTCGAACGCTTTGGAGAGATCAGCAAAACAACTCATCACCGTCTCTCCAGCATCCACTGCATCGATGCAATCATTCAAAAAATCAATCAATGCTAATTTTGTGGATTTAGATTTTCAAAAGCCATATTGCCTACCACAAAAGAGGCTGTTTGATTCAAAAAATGAAACAATTTGATTGTATACTACTCTTTCGATAACTTTAGAGACTGTTGGTAGGAGCGCAACCGGACGATAGTTGCACACCTCCTTCTAATCCCCCTTTTTGAATCCTTTCCTCCCTCCGGGAAGACTCCACTTATGAGTGAGGCGTTAATCAGGTCCGCTAGAGGTTTTGCAACCTCTTTGTCACAGTATTTTATAGCCTTCATACATGCACCATCAATACCTACAGATGTTTTGGATTTGAATTTTCTTATTGTGTCAAGGACCTGATTGATTGATACCGGTGTAAAGGTTCTAAATTCAGGTGCTCTCAAGTTAATTGTGTGACCTCGTGTTATTTTTGCTCTATCTTGCTGCCCGGTTTCATTTAGTTCTTCTTTTATTTTACGTCCAACTTCAACAAAATAAGAATTTAATATTTCACAATTTATTTTTGCATTGAACGATATGTGGCCATTATTATTTAGTATGATATTCTTATCATTTTTTCCCATTTTGTCTCTGTAAAGATTAACTATATTCCATAAAGTTTTTTGCTTATTGTCTGATTCAGATATTTTACTATTGAAATAATTTGCTTTGGCTAATTTTATTGCGTTTCTATATTTCTTTAAGGATTGGTTGTAATGATTTTTGTTTATTTCAGTTTTGTGCTCTCGCCATATCAGATATTTTTCTTTTTTTTTGTCAGCAATCTAAGTGCCTACTTGTTTGAATATTGTTGTACTCACACCAAAACTTCTCAGGATAGGGCCTCTGTAAAATTTCACCAATCTGTTTTCTATGAAAATTGTTTTATGCTAGCCAATGGTTTTTTCCAAAAAAAAACAACGGACCTGTTTTTCAATCACCCATGCTTAAATAAATACCGGTAAATACATTTAGAAACCTAATATTTCAAGGGTTTCTTTCATATTACCCAAACCTTAACTTGCGAAGCATGAAAAATTAAGATGATGTATGGCAAAATATAAAGAAAACAGAATTTTGCTGTGAGCACTTTGGAAGAAAAAAATCCATTACTGTATAACAGTTTAAGAGTGTGTCTAAAGGTGGCAGAATAGATAGTGACAGAAATATGTTAGAGCAGTCAAGTTCGTTTTTGAAAAAGGTATCTATATGTCTTCTGACATCAATGCAAGATGATTGTATAAATATTTAAATACATTTTCTGGCATATGCAAGGCAATTAACTTTCCAAATATTTCCTTACTGGCCTGCTTTAAAAACTTGGTATATTATTTACCATGCACAAAATGAGTATGTTAGGCTAATTGAATTTAGTTGCAATTACATTTGTTGTATGTAGGCCTACTCAGTTGGTCAAACAGTAGTTTAAATTGTCACGCGTGCCAGACCAAAATATTATTGATTAAATAGGAAACAAAATAACATTAAGCCAGCATTCTGAATGGACTCAAATTATGTTCAATTGAATCAATTGTTTCAAAAATTATTTATATTGTGCTGATTTTAAAGGGCACACATTTAATTAAACGAGTGCTAGTTTTGAATCTTACAAAATTGGAAGTCATCTTTAACTAAACGTATCCGACAAATAAATGCAGTTTTGATATATTTTTTCTTCCTTTGCATAAGTAAATTTAAAAAGTGCCACGTAAAACTGTGCTAATCACAAAAGCAACTGGTTTTGAGTTTTAAGAAACTCACCACTGTCAGGAGTGATAATTCCATGCCTGATGAGGAAATCGAGGACCACCGGACAACTTGTAGTTTTAAACTCTGTTGACAGGACTCTGACTAGCGCCTCCTACAAAATAAAAAAAATTAAATAAAACCGAACCACTTTTAAATAGATTTTATTCAGTCTGATTCTCTTTAAGTTCATGACTGATATCTATTTTTAAAATTTTAGGATTATGTCGTAAAAAATTCAGTTTTAACGAGATAAATGCAAATTTGAGCCGTGTTGTTTTAAGTAAGAACCATTGATGGGTAAAGAAGGAGGGGTAATGGTAGAGACGTTTGGACGTTGGTTTTAGGTAGAAAAACTCATTAGGAGTTTTTCAGGTAATGGTGGAGGTTGATAGGGCTATTAATATTAATAAGCAATTGTTAATATATGTAGTCAATGGATATTAAATAAATTCATTAGTTAAGCACTGTAATTAAAAAGAAAATACCCCCGTTGCAGCAGACCTGCATACTCTGCGAATTTCAAATGCAAAACAACATATTTCAATCCCACATAGCGAGATTTGACATATTTTGGTAAGCTCCATAAGAATAATATGGGGAATGAGTATGCAGGTTTGCTGCTACAAGTATAT
Source organism: Flexamia atlantica (assembly GCA_035578135.1). Classification (NCBI taxonomy): domain Eukaryota; kingdom Metazoa; phylum Arthropoda; class Insecta; order Hemiptera; family Cicadellidae; genus Flexamia; species Flexamia atlantica. The sequence goes on along the minus strand of JAQJVK010000008.1, from coordinate 28,930,095 downwards.
TAAAACTGGATGGTTTTAATTCAATATTCAGTAGATCTGAACTAGAAGAAGCTATTTCCAAGTTTTATCAAGATATGTTGAGAAATAAGCGAGATATAGAATTTTACTTATTTCCCATAAGGTTAACATTGGGACAACGTACTGAGTTTACCACTTTCAATATCTCGGTAACCAATGGACATAGAGCAGTGATTCAAAATACTAAATTGATTGTTTTTTCAAGCTGAATTCAATGGTGCTAACAAAAATTCGATAAATTTTATTTTCCTATTTAAAAAACTCAAAAAACCCATTTTTGGGGGAGTTTATCCCCCTTCCGGTGGTCCGATCGGGCTGGTTTACGAACTCGTCCTAGGGATTACCACTTTACATGTCTGTACAAAATTTCATTTAGATCGGACCATTTTTACGGCCGCTATCGTGCTTACAGACACATATATATATATTTATATACAAATTCGAACGAATAGTGTTTTCTGCTACTGGTGGCCCCAAAACGAAAAGTTATCATGGTCTCAGGCTTAGGTCTTACCATGAGACCTAAGGTAATAGCTTCTTCCCTTTAGGAAAATTCGCTAAAAGAGCTCCAACATGATCATGCTGGGAAAGAAATGTGTTACCATTCAATTTCTTTGAAAGAAAAAAGTTAAACTTGTGGAGATCAACTGGAATAGTGTTAACCCTTCAACGTGGTTTGCCGTACATGATACGCTGTTTTGGTCGTGCGGGTGCTGTTACTGACGGCTGCACTGATTTGCCACTAGGCCGGTTGCTCAAGCGGTTCAATGAATCTACGCTAGAACTGTAGGCTTTAAGACTCAAACGAGCACTGGTCTGACGGTACTTCGCGGTCGTGTGGTCTACGGCGTTGACTGAGTCAATGTTGAGGTCTTACGCCCCGGCGCGGGTTCAATCCCGCACCATGAGCAATCCCTATTAGGCTTTCAAATGTGTGGTAAGTTGGTGGGAGGGCCCACCTAAGATAAACGGTGACCAGCTTCGGTGGAAGATGACAGCATTTGTAAACTTAATAGGGATTGCAGTGGACACATGTTTTGCTTATTTTTACCCTTGTGTAGAGGAGGAGGACACGGTTTTTTTTATTTCTTATTAATTAATTCAGCATATTGTCAATACATATTGACAATCACAAAGGTCATAACCAAAATATTAGGCCAAATACACACAAAATAAAAATATTACCATTAAAAATTGAGAAATATAAAAAAACATTGCCTCGTCAAAGGGTTAAGCTTATTGGGGGACAATGATGAGCAACAGTACAGTGCGAGCACAGTAAAACACCATTTGTTTAAAGGAAATGGCACTATTGTTTGTGTTAAAGAGAAGGATGGCCAGTCCCATAAGGCAATCAATGTTTCGTTGTCAAAAATACTACCAAAAAATCCTGTTAGAATCATTCAAAAATCTGAGAGAAACACTTAAATGGAACAGTAATAGTGAATTTTCTGTTTTTTTTTTTTACCTTTTGGAAACGAGATCATCATCTTACTACACATGAACGGCCACTCCTCTTCAACGCAAACTCAAGTGCAATTTTCTTTTTAAATTGAGCCATTTTCTTACTGTACTGTCAATAATCATTTCTCCCATAAACTAACTCAATTCCCAATTGATAAGGGCTTAACATTTTTAACCAAAAGAAAGTGAATGATTACACAAGTCTTTAGGCATGATTATTTACGCAGCGGCTGCACTGCACCTTGAGGCGGCAATTTTGTTTTTTAATTACAGAGCTTAATCGACCTCTACCATGTACTGAAAAACTCCTAAAGAGTCTACCTATTTTTTTTTACAAGTGTCAGTGTCACATTGATTTACACACATGAAACTAAAACCAAAAGAGTGAAACTTGTTTGAATTTTTGATAGGCACATATCAAAGACAAATTTTAATGTATAATTTATTAAGGTACTCACCTTGGCAGGTAACAGTTCAAACTTTTCCACTTCTCCATCATTATTTTTTGGGACAAAATTAATTGGAAGTTCCAAGTCAAAAACAAACTCGGTGTTGGGAAAAAGTCCTCTTTCACTCTCGAAGAAAAACCTAGACAAAATACATATAATTTACTTTTAACATAGAAATTAGCAAACTTTGGCACATCGATTTAATGTATCTAAAATTCAAAACTCTTATCAAATTATAGATTGCCTATTATTCTATTCTTTGTCTTTTATTTGGAGATTTGGGTTTAATAAGTTTACACTTAATTTGTATTTAAACTGTTTTAGATCCAAACCAAAATGCAAAATCACATCTTAAACCACGACTTTTTTGCTTTTACAATATGTACAACACAAGGCAACAAGATAATATGAGTATAAAAACGCTATGCCCCTTTAAGGCGAGTTTAAAAAAAATTGAGATAGACCTAAAATAAAATACAGAATTATAAATTTAATAATTACAGTTGACTCTCGCTAACACGAACCTTGATATCACAAAATCCTCAATATCACAAATTATTTTGAATCCCCTTGGAAAAACCTGTCTAACAAGAAGAAATTACTATACATAACACAAACTAATTTTCTGGTTATATTTTACCTCTATAACTCGAAGGGACTCAAAAATTACCTCTATAACATGAAGTTCAGTAGATAAGACCAATTCGATTCGCGCTTTACCTCCATAGCTCGAAGTTTACCTCCATACCACAAAATTTTCAGAATGGACCTCAGCAATACGAAATCCCGGTGTTCAGGATGCAACCTGTCGGTGAATCTTATCTGGGGTCAAGCGCCTTTAGACTGTCTGCAGTCTGGAGTTCGTTTACCTTGTGCGGGGCTTTTCGAGTGTGTGACGACTGTTTGTGCGTGAAATATTCGAGAATGAGTGCGAAAAGACAACCCAAAGCACTGACTGTTGGTGAAAAGTTAGAAATAATAAAGTTGGTGAACGTCGGGACGGTAAAGAAGAAAGACATCGCTGCCAGGTTTAATATTCCAGCTATCAACAATTACAAAAAACCAGGTGTAAATTGAAAAGCAGGCAAGTGAAGGTAATAATTATTTAATAAAAATTATGATCGATACTGTAATTAATTGTTTTTACATGTTTAAGCAGAGGAAGATTACGGGCTTTTTAATCAGAATTAATGTGATATTATCTGTTTTCTTGTTTTACAGGTTATTATATTATAAATACGTATTTATCTTTCCTACAGGTATAATATTTAAATAAGTTAAAAGCTTCGATTTGTCGGAGATGTAGGGAATAAACTACATTTTTCTTTGTCTCTGTATCATGAATTTTCATTTGGTTTACCACTATAACTCGAACTATGCCTGCGACGAACTATACGTAACACGAAGAAAAATCGCAGTCCCGTGGAGTTTCGAGTTAGCGAGAGTCGACTGTAGTATTTTCTTAATGTCTCCAGTTGTAAATATTCTAAAGTCGAGGTTTAAAAGAAATTAGAGATAAAATCAAATACGAATTGTGAATTTATCAATCAATATATTTTCTTGTTGTCTCCAGTTGTAAATATTCTAAAACCAAATACCCCCGTTGCAGCAGACCTGCATACTCAGTGAAATTCAAATGCAAAAGAACATATTTCAATCCAACATAGCAAGATTTGACATGGTTTTGTAATCTCCATGAGAATAACATGGGGAATGAGTATGCAGGTTTGCTGCAACAGGTATGTTAAAACTGGTTAGTTTAAATTCATTATTTAGTATATCTTAACTAGAAGAAGCCATATACCAAGTTTTATTATGATATGTTCAAAAATAATGCAGATATAGAATTTTTTTATTTCCCATAAGGATAACATGGGGAATGATTATGCAGGTTTGCTGCCACAAAAATGGAAATTTTGGGGATTTTAGACTAAATACATTAGATCTCATCTAGATGAAGCCACAAACCAAGTTTAATTAAGATATGTTGAGAAATGAGCGAGATATAGAATTTTACTTATTCCCCATAAGGTTAACATTGGGACAACGTACTGTGTTTACCACTTTCAATATCTCGGTAACCAATGGACATAGAGCAATGATTCAAAATATTAAATTGTTTGTTTTTTTGAGGTGAACCCAATTGTGCCAACAAAAATTTGATTAATTTTATTTTTCTATGTAAAAACCCCCAAAAACCCATTTTTGGGGGGGTTTATCCCCCTTTACCCCCCCTTCCGATGGTCCGATCGGGCTGGTTTACGAACTTGTCCAATCGCCTACCACTTTACATGTCTGTACCAAATTTCATTAAGATCGGATCATATTTACGGCCGCTATCGTGCTCACAGACACATCTTTATATTAATAGACAAGCATTTTTTCCATAAGGTTTTTGTACTCCTTTTTTCTCAGCCTGTGTGTAACGTAACAAAAATCTAAGCACACCGATAGAATTGTATTTTCCTGTAGATGTGCAGAATCCCATTGAATTTTATATTAGTCTTTTATAAATGTAGAAAATTCAATTTAAAATTACAAAAAAATTAACATTAGCCTTATGAGTTGCTGTTTTGGTGATATTATAACAACCAAATGTAAACAAAGTTAGCATCATATGTAGCTGTTATCACATGCAATTTTTCATAAAGATTTGATGTAGAAACATTAAGCCACAGTTAATTGGGGCATGGAGTGAAAATATAAAATTTGATTGAAATCAGGACTAATTAGAGAAGATTAGTGATATCATACTCAAATGTGTTCCATTTTACATATATATGGAAAAATAAAGTTTACTTGCTTAAATAAGATTAAGATATAAACATTTTAAGATAAAAAGGGAAGAAAAAAGTTAAGTTAAGTTTCTACCATCCAATGTACTAACTGACATGCAACCGGCAGGGCCGGCGACGGGGTGGGGGGGGGGAGGGGGGGCAAATGCACAGGGGCCTGGACTCACAGGGGGCACGGATCCACGCGAGATTAGTAAAAATGGGGCCCAAAATCGAGATGAGTAAAAAAATGCGGGTTTCTCAATTGCACAGGGGCCCGAAAATCTTGTCACCGGTTTTGGCAACCGGAGTATAAATGGACTCATTATATTCAAATTTTGTTTTTATTGGTGGGTAATGGGTAGAATATATATACATTTTAGTGATAATAATAGGAAAAGAGGGAAGGAGGGAAAAAGTTCCAAATGGTAGGAGAGGAGGAGAGATGGTAAGAAGAGAATGAAGGAGAAAAGGAGGGAAAAGTGGAAAGAAGATCGGAAGTAGAGAGTGAGGAATTAATGGAGGGAGGGAGAGAACTGTGGTAAGGGGTGTACAGGATAAACTGATTTGATGTCTGAAGTTTTACTTTCCTCTGATTCAATAATTATTCTTAAAAAAATAAACATGAGATCTTAATAAAATGGTTATTATCTTAATAAAATACTAATTACTAAAAACCATGCCTTAAGCTAGAAATGAAGTAAAATAATTAGCCAAGGACTGAGTCTTTCTCTTTTGTTTTTGGGCCCCCAGTTTGGTTATATTATGTGTTTACATGGAAAATATGTACTATATGAAATGTATTTATGAACGCATTGGTTTATGCGGGGATTATTTATAAAATTAGCTATCCCTATTTGTCACTTTGAAAATTGGACGAATTTTCGACCACTGGCGATCTCTAGTATATATATGTAGACAGATAGATAGATAGATAGATAGATAGATATATATATATTCATTCGAACGAATGGTGTTTTTTGCTTCTGGTGGCCCCAAAACCAAAAGTTATCATGGTCTCTGGCTTAGGTCTTACCATGAGGCCTACGGTAATAGCTTCTTCCCTATAGGGGAAATTCGCTAAACGTCATGGTTTCAACTATATTTTTACACTTTGGTTTTGATCCAACAGAGATTAAATATATACATAACATAAATTTTTCAATTACAAATGTCCAGATAAAAGGCAAACAATATAATAGGCAATCCATAATTTCATAGTCTTTAATTTTCTAACATTAGGTACTTCAATTTTTACAAATGTTCACAACTGGCAAGGATAAATGAGGTTATTGTAAATTTAAATCTAACCACATCCTGTGGTTTGAATCTAACCACACCCAATGGTTGAAATCAAGCCGCAACATTCAATGCTTTGCTCGTTCAGAACGGAATATCTGAAAATTTATTTCAAAGATGAATTTTTTTCCAATAATTTTTTATTTCAGACTGAGGATCTAGTCTGTTCTACATATGATTTGTATTCAAAATGTTTAAACAAATTTATCCTATAGTCCGATCTTAATGAAATTTAGCAAGGACGTGTAATGTAGTAAGTATTTGGACAAGTTCGTAAACCAGCTCAATCAGACCACCGGAAGGGGGAGTAAAGGGGGATACACCCCTCAATAATAGGTTTTTTTTATTAGAAAAATAAAAATCAAATTTTCGTTAGCACCATTGAATTCAGCTCTAAAAAACAAACAATTTAGTACTTTGAATCTTTGCTCTAAGTCCACTGGTTACCGAGATATTGAAAGTGGTAAACACAGTACGTTGTCCCAATATTAACCTTATGGGAAATAAGTAAAATTCTATAACTTCCTTATTTTTTTCATATCTTGATAAAACTTGGTACATGGCTTCTTCCAGTTTAGATCTACTAAATCCTATCCTATCCTATCCTATACTATAAAACAAGCAATGTTTGTACGGGCAAAATTTTTAATTCGTCCTAGGATTTTTTATTTTTTTGTTTAATTTGGGGTTTTAGGCCACCAGAAATCGATTGGAACTGGTCTCAAGTCTGAGAAAAATCCGGTTTGCGTCCTACAGCCTTTCAAAGTGCCCATTGAAGTGCTCATAGCCATGGGCAATTTTTGTTGTTGATTTTAACCAAAACTGCTGATTCAGGTTGTTTTTATTTACGTGCAGGTTAGAAAAATCATTTGATTTGTAAATAACTAATTTTAAATTGTTTAAAGGTTATTTTTAATGAATTGTTTGAAAGGAATATCTATTCTACATATAGTTTGGTTTGATTTTGGATGATTTGGTGTTAAATGTTTTCAAGGGTAATTTTTAAGAACAAAAATTATAGGTGTTTACACGGGAAATACGAATACAAGCCGTCAAGTTTCCCAAAAGAACTTGCACTGCTGCTCACCTGCCAACATAGACTTTCCAAATACTTTGCGGCTGGCGTACGAAAGCTCGACGCCATCTTCGTGTCTGTATCGCTCAATGTTAAAGATGACCGAATAGCAACACCAGAGGCATCTACTGTTTCTCCGCCGGGGCCAGATCTATCATCTAATGAAAATCGTCGCTCAGTCGACGGAGGATGAACAAGGAGAGTACGAACGACCGGGCAGATAATTTTTCTCGGCCCCACCGTTGCCGTCTACAAACGAATTTCTGCTAACGCCAACATGAACCTAGTATTGATACAGTTACTCGAGGGAATCCTGCGAGAGAATAACCAATCTACCAAAGGGTTCATGATGGTTCGCGAAGTCTTATATGAAGAAAAAGCTCAAGCCGCCGGGTGACGCTACAGGAATTCAGCAACTGAAAGTCAATATGGTTCTCCAGGGTGTATACTATTTTTCAAGAATCAAATTCCAGGTTTTTTCCAGGTTTTTACCAGGATTTTCAGAAATTTTCCAGGTTTTTGTGTATGCGTATTATTATTCACCATATCAACTGCTAGGCACTTCTGCAGTTTTCATCGAATCATTTATATAATTAATTTTACATTTGTCAAGTTTAGTATGCAAAAAACCAATGACAAGGGTTGTGGAAGCAGTCTGTATTTGCATTTACAATTTAAATTTGAGGTGGGCGGATAGTAAATTTTTGGATCGGATCGGAGAGCTTATGTTTGGACCGGATAATACCGGATTCAGATATTTACGGCGCTTCAAGTTTTCTCAAAAGCCTCAGGTAATTGTAAGGAACTAAAATATTAATCCTAATGTGTAAGGTAAGGTTTGCCTTGATAGGCTTGAGTAGTTGTCGGTTGTTGTGATATAATGATTCTACTATGGGTCAAATGTCAATTATTAAAGTATACAAAGGTACAACTAATTAACTGTTAAGAATTTAGAAATTTATTGATTCCCTCAATTAGGTAGGCCTAATATTTAATTGAATAATCATCCCTTTGTTATTTTCCTTTTCATGAATAAATAAAGTATTTGATCGGTGACTAGGCTCAGGTGGTTAGGCAAAAGAATTAAATATAAAACTTGATTCGCCAATTACTTCATATTTGAGGGAAGCCTTACATATTTATTTATGCATTAATGCCTGACAGATTCACCTAAAATAATCCTATAAAATAATAATAATGTCAGAGCAGTAAACTTAACCTAAATTTCAATGTAAGCTTCAAATGTAGGTTTCAGTATGAAAGCTTTGCCATTTAATGACAACAAAGGTCTAAAAACTCACTAATTATTATCTTCGGCGTAAGTTGTCAATACAGCTTTGTACTGTTATCTAAGAAGGTCCATTTAAATCGCGTATTTAAAATTAACACTCGGCTTAATTCGTCAAAGATTGAGATTTAAACTAAATAAAAACCTATTTGTGATCGTTCAACGTTTCTATTTTTAGGTAATTGCTTAGTTGAAAAATAAAGAAATCTGAAAGAAAGACGAAAGACGTCAACGAGTTATCAATTAAGTTTTGAAAGCAGACAATGAGATTTGAAAACGAAAAGAGACTTAAGACAAACACAGGCTCGCCAACTCTTTGCCAGCTCAAAATTATTGTAGGCTTTTTATTTCATCGTATCTACATTGGAAGCGATGGTGATCCCGGAGTCCTCATATGATATTTACGAGCTGAAATAGTCCAACGAAATAACAACACGACTATTTATGAGGTATTTACGGGATATTTCGTTTTGGCAGTTGAAGACGACTCTGGACACTGTCGGTCATTTGGTGAACTCTGATTGGTCTCGATTGCAATTCTCTCTTTTACCAATCGATGTTTTATCGGTAACGGATACTGATCAAGACAGATCTAATGAGGGATGTACTATTGTTTGTTAATTATTTAATGCTACGATACAAGAATTTATCCTTAGAAAGGTGCGTTATCGCGTCGGGTATTGCGCAGTACTCTGATCGTATACAAAGATCTCGATCTAATCGTGATTCAAAACCAGCAAGTACAAGCACATTACTCATTCATTCATTCATACTAACACTTTAATCATTCTTAGCTAAACAAATAACGATTTAACTGTGGACAAACATTGTTTCTTTGAACAATTTCTTCCCACGGCAAAATTAATTTTTCTATAATTTAAGAAAAGTCAGTTTAAGTTAAACACGATATTATTGTTTTCAAACACGATAATTTGATCGCCATATCATGATGACAACAGGTAGATCTGGCAAAGCTTTTATTTTGTAATTATTCTCTTTCATTTTCTTTGTTCTTCGTATCAGAAAACAGTTCATGTTAACAAAAACATTAAGAGTGCTAACTTAATTATAGCTTTAAATCATTGAGCTTAAAACGAATAGGAGGCAAAAGGTATAAATAAAACACAACAATAAACTTTCAAGTGATAAAATATTTTCTTCTTCCTTACTACGTAGTTGACTTCAGACTGCAGACGACATTCAATAGTCATTCTGCTCCTTTAGACGCACAAACTCTGACGAAAAACGTTATCATTTATGGCAATCAAAATCACTGTAAGAGTTTAACAAATTTATAGACTTACATATTCTAAAGATATGTATGATAATACTTTGCTTCATTACGAAAAATAAACATTAGCTATATTTTAAATAATTACTAAATTACGTAATAAAATTCCCGGAATGAACACGAAAATCCTGGGTTTTTCCCGGTTTTTTCCTGGTCTGTTCCGATTCCTGGTTTTTTCCAGGTTTTCCTGGTTTTCCCGGTTGGTATACACCCTGTTCTCGCACCACCGGCCTCATCCCAAACAACGCTACAACATTGAACAAAATATCAGCCGTTATCACACTCAACACCGACCAGGCCTACCCGGCTTTCGACCGTGTCGTGAGAGAACTAGGAAAACAACTGTTCACCATGATCAGTACAGACAACCGCATCGAGCCATTCTAGTATCCTCTTTTACCCACAAAGGAGACTTGGGGATACCGACAAACATAGAGCCAACTGCTTCCAACTGTCGACATAAGATATCAAAACTTGAACTCGTGAAGAGTCACTTAGCGTTCCGACCGGCAATTGCAAGACTGCTGCACTCCAACGAAGCGGTAATATAACGACAGATAAGACAGATCCAAGACAGATAATATAACGACCAACTTCAACGGCCCTTCCCTTCTGTGGCTGTTTATTACAATAGTAAGTCGTCGATATGTTTATCAGTGTTGAACGAGACCGAATCAACTCCTGTTTGCTGGAACAGAAAAAGCTGAAGGCACAGCTGTATAAAGGTGTTTAATACCATGCTCAAACAGTGTTATACTGAAAAAGCCACACTAAAAAAAAGCAGTGCAGTTATGGAAATTTTTTTTACTAAAACAGCTGAATCAGCCGGTTGTTTTTGTTTAATCCGAGTAAAGCTCGGTCCCCGGTACTATTGAATTAAAACCACCCAGTTTTAACATACCTGTTTACAGAAAAGCTGCCTACTCATTCCCTATTTATTCTTATGGAGCTTACAAAAATAAGTCAAATCTTGCTATGTTGGATTGAAATATGCTCTTTTGCATTTGAAATTCACTGAGTATGCAGGTCTGCTGCAACGAGGGTATTTTTTCATAGCAGACCTTGCATAGTGTTCTTACCTGCTTGCCTAAACTCATATGGTTTATGAAAGATCTGAGGTGATAAAAGATCAAAATTTATACTTGATGGAAATGAAACGATTAATTACTTTTCAAGAGGGATCAGAGATGGGACAAACAGTTATCTGACTTATACTAAAAACACCAATAGTAATGATAGTTATTATAAATTGTAGTAATACATACAATTATAATATGAGTACGTTGAACCATTACTCATATGTATGTACCATTAGTCATATGTATTCATATTATATTGTTTGAAAAAATAGGCATAGATCCAACAATCTTTGCAATTAGACCCCGTTACGACTTCTGCCAAACTGATAAATTTATTTGTTATAATTACCAGGAAAGATAAATGTAGACCAAGCCAAATTTTAAGTAAAGTTAAACAAACTTGGGACCTTAATGTCGGCATGAATGGAAAATTTTAGCTTAGGTATTAGGTACTGACGATTGCGATGCATGTCATGAACATGTTTTATGTAATAAGAATTTATTATTAAACTAAAACTACCATTATCAATAACAAGTTCTTTATGGTCAAGCTACGGAAGGCGCAGTCATGACTGTGACATGGTGGTTCTTTTCAGGAACTTGATCTATGGAATTTGGAGGCAACGAAACAAGCCAAGCCTTGGTTCTTCTTTCAAAGGCACTCTGCAGTTTCATAATTATTTACAAAGCGTGACTTGTAAAGTAAAATCAAGTACTTACGATACACTTCCACCCGATCTCAATTTTGTCATCAGTTCTGGTGGAATCGAGGCTTCCTCTTCGGCTTCTTTGAAAGCTGTTTCCAAAACTCCATAACCAACTGAAAGACCACCACCGACCTAGAAGGAAAATTTAAAGTCTGAAATTAAAACATTGGACGAAAATGCATTTTTACTCAAAAATAAAAATTTAACTGTTGAAATTTATTTAACCCATTGGCATACTTGGATGGAACAGTTCCGTCAAAGGATTTCTATGACCTCCGGGTGCTGTTAGTGATGGCTGAGCCTATTAGTTCACTAGTTTGCTGCTAAGGTTGACTGTAGGGTTTAGGTGCCAATTGTTCTCCTGGCCAATGGTGGCACCGATGGCTGAGTGGCGAACATGCTACATTGATGAGTATAGGTTGAAGTCGTTCAGAGGTGTGTGGGTTCACCTTGATAATGGGGGGGGGGGCCTTGCGTGGGGGTCCCTATTAGGCTTTCAAATGTGAGGTAAAGTTGGCGGGAGGGCCCAACGGTGACCAGCTTGGGTGGAAGCTGATGGCATATTTGTATGTTTAATAGGGATTGCAGTGGACACCTGATTTGCTTCTTTTTACCCTTATATAGAGGAGGAGATCAAGCTTTTTTTATTTTTCATTAATTAGTTCAGCATATTGTCAATACTTATGGACAGTCAAAAAGGACAACCAAAATATTAGACCAAATACAGACAAAATCAACAAATTAAAATTAAAATCTAAGAAATAAAAAAATATATCAAAGGGTTAATTATTTCAACATATTTTCAACCAATAGGAATTAAAGGGTATATAGTGGGTGCACTGGCCAGTAATCAACAATTTAAGAGGATGCTAAACAAACCGAGTTTTATAATATTTAGGATACGGATTAAAACCTATGGTAGTTTAAACAGGAGTCCAGTTTTATTCTGTATTGATAATGTTTATATTCTTTTCACCTTTTTCCAGTAAACCTCTTCTTTTAATAGTTTAGTCCGGGAGTCCTCCACAAAGCGCTTGACATAACTCCCGGCAATCTCTCCCTGAATCACGACTTTAATTATGTCACCGAAGATAATCTTTCAGAAGAAAGGGAGATCTTTCAAAATTACCACCTGACACACTAAAATAAAAAGTGTTTATTAGTAAATGCTAGGCAATCCAAAGAACCCAGCTATTTTTTCAAAACTGAACACTGATGGCTATGGACCTGCCTGACTTACTCTGCAAATAGTATCTTCAAACCCGCAGATTCAATAAATTAAACAACAAAAATATCATTGTGACTTTCTTTTAAAAATCTAAACCTAAGCCAACAAAATTATCAATTGAAAAAACAAACAACTACTGTCTGTGTCAAATGACATGGCCCAGTCTAATATAACTTTCAGCACTGGGTTTGGGACACATTGTTCGAACCAGACTGTACCATGTTGTCCCAGCGCCCGGGCCATGTCTGCTTGGTGGCAGATCTCCTCTGCAGCCAGATACACAGCCCCTTCTCCGGGTCCATCACGTATCCATTGATATCCACTCCGTAGTTACATATCCCGAATAGACCTGGAAAACAACGAGGGTTAAGGTTGACTTAACTTCTTTAATCTGAATATTAATTGTTAGCCTTCAGTGTGAATAAAAGACTCTTTTTGTCTGCAAAAACCATTTTAAACATGCCATCAGGTATGTTTAAAATGGTACCATGAAGGGACCATCAGGTTGTTGTCTACTAGATTTCTAGTGATGTATCGGTACAACAGTCAATTCTCGGCACCACCGTTTCTATGGAAAAGTACAGGTACCGAAAATTGATGGTAAAACGTGGTAACAGTTCTTTTGGACCGATACATTAGATCGCAGGAAAATGGCGGGAGTAACTTAGCATATACGACAAACACTGGTAACTGGCAAAAGTAGTTATGCCACGACCAAACGACTGTGCGTTATCATCGGATGTAATGTTGCTGATAATACGGTCATGCTTAATTGGTGTGTGCAATGTTGCTATGAAAAATAAAGAGTATGTCAATTTTGATACAGACTCTGAAAATAAGATACCGACACATCACTAAAGATTTTGCGAATGAGACTCCCAACTTTTTCGAGCATACTATACAAAAAATCGCGAGGATCTATACCATTGAAAACATTACCACTTGCCCTCCTATTAAGTTACCTGAGCCCAATGTTAGTACCGTACATTAGAATAGTAGAAACAATCACAAATACATACTACTCTGGCTGATCTTCAGTCGAAAAATTAGTCTACAAGATTTATTATACAAATAGTGACTAAGAATTTCATCTGGTATAATTTTGCAGTGGGACTTTTTGGCTTAAATATCTGACAGCCAAGTAAAGATGCAGTTGAGAGAGAGATGACGACTGCAATACGACCAAGAGACTGTCGTGTAAAACACTACCAAGAGATTTGATGACTGTGATACGACCGACAGACTGTCTTCAATGATCTTGGTCACAGCAGAAAGGAGCATAAATTTTTTGTCAATTTACTGCATTAAATAGAAGATTAATACATCCAAAAATTAGGTAGGTGGTAATAATTGACTTCAATTAGAGAAACTGTAGAATTTTAATCCAATACCAAACAATTTTGATCAAGTGTCTAGTATAATTGAGTTTGTCTATAGTAGATAGATCTGATAAAGAATACATTATATGCTACTTAGGGAAAGCGGTCTAAACCCCTAAAATCTTTTTGGGCATGCCAGGAATCAAAATCACGACCTCTGGAACCGGGAGACCACTAGGTTAGCAACACATTTAGCAGGGGTGCCCAGAATGGAGGGGATGTGGCGCTCAGGGCGCCATCAAAAGAAATTTTGGGGGGATTTTTTAATTTGAAAAAAGGTGCAATTTTGTTATCATAATGATTGAAAATTTAAAATGCTCAGAGGAACAACCATTACAAATAATATCAAATGTAATTGAACTATTACTATACTCTGCAATGGAGCGAAGTATGTATGCGTGTGTTTATCGAATGGGGAAAACAGAGGATTTTATTTGTGCAAAAGCAGGGAAGTGCGAAAATCACACATAATATTGGCCTCGACGATGGTCGGCTGTGAATAGTCCAGCCATTGATAAAATAATTCAGGATTTGCTTTGGACACATACTTACTTTTCAGAACAAAATTAAGAGATTGTCAGTTTTAAAAGTTATTTAATAATTCAGTCAACAAAAGTAATAGAAAACTGAAATTTTTTGGTGATTGAAATTTAAAACATGTAATTGATTTTAATAAGGTTTAGAAATATTTAATTTTTGAGGTATTTACAAATATACAAATATGTATTGTTAAGAATACGTATAATTGATGATAGTCATAATTTATGAAACGCATTTCCTTTCAAATAATAGCCACAAAAAAGTATATAAAAAATTTAAAAACTAAGTTTAAAAATTAAATGCATAAAATACATTATGATTGGGGAACAAAATCATTTAGCTTTGTGGACATCAAACTGTATTCCTTTAAGTTTTAAAAGTTTGATAAATATTTTTCTCAGATGTTTTGGTGAACTGTTCTCTAATACATTGAAATATGAATGTGTGAAACTCAAATTTCATTTTTATTTTTTCTTTGGACATACAGTAGCAGGTTGCTTTATTATTTATTATTTTGCCCATAGTAGCCTTTGTTGTTAGTAGTGGGCCAAATACTATTTTTACTTAAATTCACTTGAAGGAACATTTCTGAAGTTATTTTGTAGTAATAAATAAATAATATCTTTATTGCAGTCGACAATAGAATTGCATTGCAAACATCACTACAGCAGTTCAAATGTTTACAAAGTACAATGTTCTTTTTCTTATTATCAGTGCCAAATTTTAATTTGTGTGAATGCCTAGAATTTAAATATCCCAGCGGCTCATCATGAACTCATCAACTGAGTACAGAACTTTCGTCACCAAAAGGCGGTTTAGTCGAGTTTTGAATTGATTTTGATTTTCTGATTGTTTGATACCATCAGGCAGCTTATTTAGGAATTTGACTTCAGCCTGCGACGGCAAATGCTCAAACGTCACAGTTCTGTGCTGCCCGAGTCGATATGTGTCCCTGCCCCCTGGTGTATCCCTGCTGTATCATACTGGTGGATTTGACTGCCCTGGACAAGTGAGCATTTATACTTGCAGTACAGTGATACCTCCAAAATATAAAAGCAGGGCAATGTAAGCAAACCAAGCTCCCTGAAGGCTTCCCTACAAGGTTATATTGATTGCAATTTGCAAATAATTCTAACTGCTTTTTTTTGCAGTCTGAAAACCCTTTCTTGCCTCAGTTTAGCACAGCTACCCCAAAATCTAATTCCATGGGAAAAATGGGGTGGATTAGGCCAAAGTAGACCATTAACAGCACGTCATTTGAACAGAATTTTGCAAGGTTACGTAATGCAAACATTCCTGATGTAACCTAAGTATAAATCATAAAAAAAGGTGTTATACATCATATAAAGTATGAGAGAAAGAGAATACATTAAATAATGAATAAGGGTGTGCGGGTAGTGATTTTTGAAGTTGAGCCGAGTTTAGTTAAAAAAAACTCGCGAGTTTCGAGCTTCTTTTGAGTTGATTTTTCTTTAGATTAGAATGTAACTGTCATTGCATTTCTGCGTAAATGTCATGTTAAAAATTATTATTACTAGCCTATAAATCTAACACGATATAATAATTTTTGGGAATTCAATTTGAAGGTGTTCCTGAACCAAGCAGAGCAAGTATACAAGTAAATAATACAAAAAAATTTAAATAAAACGTTTTATAAACTCACTTTATAATTCCGTATTTGCTGTATCCTCCAAACCTAGTTTAATAACTTGTATAGGCATACCTACTGGTCCTTCCTGTGATTCAAATGAAATTACGGTACTAAATTCTAAAATTCATGCCATCTTTAATATGCCTTCTTAGCCTAACTCAATATTTGATTGCAATATTTCCTTTAAGTTATTCTCCCAGGTACACTTACGAGTCATATAATCTTCTATAGAAAATTAGTTTTTATACACTTTACTAGAGTTTCTAAAAAAAATCAAGTTTTAATTTTAAGTGTTGTAAGACGTTTTTTATTTACATCCAGTGAGTACAACAACATGTATCATGCTAATCAAGAAATTATAAATACCCCCGTTGCAGCAGACCTGCATACTCAGCGAATTTTAAATGCAAAAGAACATATTTCAATCCAAGGTATTGAAATTTAATATATTTTTGTAAGCTCCATAAGAATAATATGGAGAATGGTATGCAGGTTTCCTGCAACAGGTCCGTTAAAACTGGGTGGTTTTAATTCAATATTTCGTAGATCTGAACTAGGAGGGACCATAAACCAACTTTTATCAAGATGTGTCAAAAAATAAGGAAGATATAGAATTATTTTATTTCCCATAAGGATAACATGGGGAATGAGTATGCAGGTTTGCTGCCACAAAAATGGAAAATGCGGGGGTTTTAGACTAAAATACGTTAGATCTTATCTAGATGAAGCCACAAACCAAGTTTTATTAAAATATGTTGAGCAATAAGCGAGATATAGAATTTTACTTATTTCCCATAAGGTTAACATTGGGACAACGTACTGTGTTTACCACTTAGAATATTTCGGTAACCAATGGACAAAGAGCAATGATTCAAAATGCTAAATTGTTTGTTTTTTTGAGCTGAATTCAATGGAGCTAACTAAAATTGGATTATTTTTATTTTTATATGTGAAAAACCCAAAAAACCCAGTTTTGGGGGGGTTTATCCCCCTTTACCCCCCCTTCCAGTGGTCTGATCGGGCTGGTTTTCGAACTCATCCGAATAATTACTACTTTACATGCCTATGCTAAATTTCATTCCGATCGGACCATTTTTGCGAGCGCTATCGTGCTTACAGACACATATATAGATATATATAGATATATATATATCATACCCAAAAACACAAAGTGTTGAAGGGTCGCCAAGCCCTAAAAATATGTGATATCAAAGTGCATACCAAGTCAATTTAATTTCCTGTAGTTCAACAATGTTCATTTGAATACATAATTAAATTTATTTGAGTACTATTGAACTGAATACAGATTATAATTCTTCTACATGTACTTGGCCAGCAGCTTATGAATTTATTTATTGATGTTAAAAGACTTCTATGTAGGTCACTTTGGAAAATACAAACATTTAAACTAATTTAGCGTCTGTTAAGCTGCTGGCCAAGTACATGTAGAAGAATTATAATATGTATTCAGAACAATAGTATTCAAAAAAATTTAATTATGTATTCAAATGAACATTGTTGAACTACAGGAAATTAAATTGACTTGGTATGCACTTTGATATCACATATTTTTAGGGCTTGGCGACCCTTCAACACTTTGTGTTTTTGGGTATGATATCACTGTTTTTTTAATAGATAAATATAGTAAAATAACGTAAGATACCTGCACTGGGATCTAAAAACGTCAGCTTTGTTTACATAAAACATATGATGCTGATATTTGATTGAAAACCAGGAGCTATATCTTACAAATGGTAGATTTAAAAGCAAGTTTGCCATGAGGGTATTTCGTCCATGGCGTATATATATATTAACTGAGGATCCTTTGAATTTCTTCTTATTACGGGCTTTTAGCCCCTTCAAGCCACTAGTGAAATATAATAACCACAATTTGTAGTGTCTCCTAAATTGAATATAGCATTTTTCACATTATAAATGTGTTTCCAATCTATATTATTAATACGCTACATGGAAACTTTATTCACGATAAGGTTTTTTTTATTTTAAGACCTACCCCCACATATTACACATCCAAACACGCGTCTCAGATGTGCAGATTCCCGTAAGCACCTTTACATTTTTAATTTAGGCAATTAAACTTGAAAAAGTGTGAAAAACTGATTAGAAAATGATTTGTGTTTTGACAATGGTTTTGACAGAAACGAAAATGTAAACAAATAAACATCTGATCAGCTGTGTGGTATTTAAAATAGCCTATATAGATCACAGACCAAGAAAACAAATTTAGATATCAAAGTAGTTTAAAACTCTGCCCAGCTGTTTTTTTTATTTGAAAAGGAATAAGGCGACGAAATTGTGTTGTGATCGGACACTTTACATTCTTTCAAACATGCTAAGAACGAGTCGACGAAGAAGTTTTGTAGCGGTCGGACACGGCGGGGCAATGTACAGCAAGATGTTCGCACACGGCGGGACAACGTACGGGAAAGTGTGCAAACAGAAGCTTCATACGCGGAGCTGGAACAATTACTAGAAAATTATACTGAAAAAATCGCACTAACAAATTCAAGGATTCAGCAGAATTCACTTGGCGGGATGGCATTACCATGTCATAAATGTGGCGCGCTACATTTTAAACGAGAAAAAAGAGGAAGAGACAAAGGATTTTCATACATGCTGCCATAAGGCAAAAGTAAATCTACTTATTTCTCAACAAAGCGATTACATTAAAAGTCTTATTACTGGTACCGATAGACTGAGCAGAAACTACAAAGAAAACATTAATTCCAAGAACGCTGTGCTCGCAACGATAGGCAAAAGAGCTATTAAATTGAAGAAAACAATGGCGGAGGGTTTTTCATGTATAAAGTGTACGCAACAATTTATCACTCAATCTCAAGTCTTAAATAGCACCTTACAACCGTGTGGAGAACATTTGTTATATGCTCTGTATCTATGACGGACGTCAAAATTGGTGATCAAGAAAGAATGATAAACAAAGCCATTGGCTCTTGCAGCAATGAACTCATGCACAGCTTGACTAAACACTTGATTAAGGTTAATCCCTAAGCGCAAATTTTCAACGTGAAGAGTTACGTTCTGAAAAATACTCCTGAAGAGCAGCATACATAACTCGGAATGCACATTGTCTGAGATCGAAAAGACTATTAGCGCCGATACAAGGACATAACTTCTAATGATGTTGCTATTATTTTTAGAGCAAACGATAGCGAACCACCAAGTGTGAGCGTGACTTGATTATTTACCCGAAAGATAAGCCACTTAAAAGAGTATATTCTTCATTTTGCCCCGACCCAATGGCTGACCTGTTGCTTTTTCCATATTTTCCATTTGAAGGAAGTGCACAACGAACATCGCTTACAATGCTGCAATATGCATCGCAATGAGTGGCTTTTAGTGACACTTTCAGCACACTACATCGTTCCGAAAACCTATTTTTCCAATAGATTGACGACATATGTGCGCATAGAAGGCAGCCGATCATTTATAATTTTATTAAATCGTGCGAATTCGCACGGGTTCACCTAGTTATTTGAATTTCTGTATTTTGAAGCTCTGGTATGAGAAGATTTGTAATTTTCACTTTGAATGAATTCCAAAGTATAATTGAAAAAGCAAATAGTTACTTATGCTTGAAATTATTGTTTTTTGTAAGTTGTTGCAGTTGCAGCATTAGGTACAATTTGAGTCCACAATAGGTTGCCATTTTTCACACTGACGGTTGAATAATTCTTCAAATTTAGTTTTTTTAGTGTTGTGAGGAATTGAAATTGGAAAAACAAAGTTACTTACATTTACATTCACATTGTGGTTGCATGACATTTTGTCGTAACTTTGATCATATATTTGAAATGTAATTCAAGGGATTGATACAATGTTATAAGTTGATTGACAAATTCAGCACAATCTTGTTGTTCGATTGCGTTAAAAGGAGGATCTAACTGATTTATGATATTTACTGAAATTAAAAGTTGGTCTTTTTTGTTGGGATATGGCCAATTTAATCATAGGGGAATCAATGGCGTAGTTTGTTATGGAGGTTGTGATAAGTTGGCTGTTTAAATTCACTGTATTTTTGCATTTGCATAGCTCGATACATTATCAGAATTTTGAAAACCAAATAAATATTATTTACCAGATGCTTGATCGCATAGGATATAAAACAAGGCCGCACCAGTGTGGCCTTGATAAGGCTCTGTAGTATATAAACTCTGCTAGATGCAAACGGTACCCCCCTTGGCAGTTCGGGTATTCTTAGGACCAGGAGTAGCAGTTTCAATGGACATGTACTGCAGATATTCAGTTTAATAGCATGCACCCAAAAGGTTTCGGTATTATCACAGAGCAAATTGCTATTATTTATTGGCGAGATTTAAACCCGGGATCCTGGGGATCGATGTTCCTCGCTCTACCACCAAAAGACATACTTTGTGACAAAATCGTGAACCCTCAAACTTTGGATAATTCTTGAATTAGAATTTTTTATGATAGACCTTATCAAACATTCGGCGCTATGCCTATAATCTTTGACTTTTCCCAGTTTGTGAGTAAACGCATCTTTAAATATAAAATTTTTAAGAGTTGTATTGCCGTTTTCTACCTTTGTAAGATTAGGCCTACTTGCAGCTGCAACCAAACTTCATACGTGTTAGAAGTCATTAATTATAGTTAGCCTAATGTATGAATCTGTACTTTTTTACCTGACCAATTTTCCGCATACAGCTGATATTGCTTCTGTTCAAACAAGGAGATTAGAGTATTTACTGGAGGTACTATGACGATGACTTTGTTAATGAAAAAGACCCTTTCGTTTTAGCAGGCCGGCAATAAGAGGTGGACTAATTAGTAATTTAGTGATGGAAAACCATTCTTTGAACAGATATTTAAAACGGTTCGAATCTTGAACAGAGGTTTAGGATCGGTAAAACGAAAAAAAATATAAGACACACATTCATTATAATTTATATATTTGTATAGTTATATAAATAAGTTTCGATGCAACAGAACCCTGAAATAAGAGTATAAATAAGCCTATAAACCATATAAATAGGGCTGCCATACGTCCCGGTTTGACCGGGACAGTCCCGGTATTTTATTCTTGTCCCGGTGTCCCGGCCGGTTTTCTTGATGTCCCGGTCAGTTTTTAAATTGCGTAATTTTTTATTAAATAATGAACTAAACCTGTAGATTAACAAGTTTGCTGCGGCAAACGAAGAAACAAGAAAAAATTCTTATATAATACATGTACTTTTGTTTTTAAGTTGTATTTCATTCGCATAAAATACATATTTTTATTTATCATTGAAGTAGAATAAATCAATTGTAAGTTTTGTTTCATGTAATGAATTATTATCAAAATTTACCATGGTAAAAATTTCACTGTCACAACACAAAAAAGAAAAATGACTTTTTTCTCAAATCATTAAAATTCAAAATTTTGCTCTAAAACTTTTATAAATTTTTACCAGATTATAGGTTTTTTCAAAAGTAAATTTTACCTCAGTATATTTACCTAAAACTTATTAGTTTGACTCAATAATCTGGACACAAAATAGGTCTGCTTGAACTGAAAAATTATCTAGAATTAACCCTTTTCCTCCAAAATTTCCAAAAATCAAAAGGCACTACTACGAGAAAAAATAGGAGTGAGTGTGAAGTTTCATTCAATTCTGATGAGAAATAAAGTCGCTAGGCTGTCTGAACAAAACGAGGTGGAAGATTCGCTCAAAAGTGCAAAACCGATAACTTTTTTGGTCACTTTAAACATTTATTGCTAACTTATTAGAAGTCTTAGAAAGAAACTGTCGTGTTTTTTGACTTTTTTTGGCCGGTTTATTATGTTGAAGCAAATTTGTCTCAAATTAAGGCTCTAATTTTCTTTTTTGAAAAGTGAAAAATCGGCTCCTAATCTGCGCTGTTAATATAGTCACTCACGTCGTTCATTCATCGTCTGCTGGTGGACTTGGCGACGAGACACGACCGTGCCTCTAGATATATAGATATATATATATATATACAAATTTGAACGAATTGTGTTTTTGGTATCTGGGGGCACCAAAACGAAAAGTTATGATGGTCCCGCGCTTAGGTCTTACCATGAGACCTACGGTAATAGCTTCTTCCCTATAGGGGAAATTCGCTAAAAAAATGTAAAGAAAAAGAATGAGATAAAACCTCGAATCATTGAAAGGAATAAGGTGATATAAATATACTATTCATAATAGCACAAAACAAATCTTTAATTCTAGCTAAACAAATGAGGTTTTACTGATGGCAGAGAAAGATTGATTAACTTTGTGAAAGATGACCTTAAAATTCCATTGCACGTACCAGAAATAAAAGAAACCAATCTCATAGGTAAGCAGCAGGAGTAACTAAAGTCAAAATACCCCCGTTGCAGCAGACCTGCACACTCAGCGAATTTCAAATGCAAAAGAACATATTTCAATTCAAGGTATTGAAATTTAATATGTTTTTGTAAGCTCCATAAGAATAATATGGAGAATGGTATGCAGGTTTGCTGCAACGGTCTGTTAAAACTGGGTGGTTTTAATTCAATATTTCGTAGATCTGAACTAGGAGAAACCATATACCAACTTTTATCAAGATATGTCAAAAAATAAGGAAGATATAGAATTTTTTATTTCCTATAAGGATAACATGGGGAATGAGTATGCAGGTTTGCTGCCATAAAAATGGAAATTGCGAAGGTTATAGACTAAAATGCATTAGATCTTATCTAGATGAAGCCACAAACCAAGTTTTATCAAGATATATTGAGAAATAAGCGATATTTTACTTATTTCCCATAATGTTAACATTGGGATAACGTACTGTGTTTACCACTTAGAATATCTCGGTAACCAATGGACATAGAGCAATGATTCAAAATACTAAATTTTTTGTTTTTTTGAGCTGAATTCAATGGTGCTAACTAAAATTGGATAATTTTTATTTTTATACGTGAAAACCCCAAAAAATCCATTTTTGGGGGGGTTTATCCCCCTTTACCCCCCCTTCCAGTGGTCCGATCGGGCTGGTTTTCGAACTCATCCGAATAATTACTACTTTACACGCCTATGCCAAATTTCATTCCGATCGGACCATTTTTGCAAGCGCTATCGTGCTTACAGACACATATATATAGATATATATACAGATATATATATATATATATATATATACAGATATATATATATATATATATATACAGATATATATATATATATACAAATTTGAACGAATGGTGTTTTTGGTATCTGGGGGCACCAAAACGAAAAGTTATGATGGTCCCGCGCTTAGATCTTATACCATGAGACCTACGGTAATAGCTTCTTCCCTATGGGGGAAATTCGCTAAAACGAGTGAGTAGTGTACACTCAGCACGAAAATATTCTATGAGTAGGCCTACTTTAACCCTCCCCCTCTCCCCGAGTTAATAATTAGATAAACGATTTTTATAGTTTTAGGAAAGTAAAATCCTTTCCCGTTCTCAACCAAAATTTCTAGGGAAGAAATTTATTTACCTCTGTTTCTTTTAAAAACCACAAATTCTCTGATTGGATCTATTGGAATTACGTATACCGTGTTAGGTTCAGTTTATAGCTGATAACGAAGGGGGGGGGGGGTTCAGAAAAATTTGAAAGGGATGTCAAATTTTGGGGGGGAGTGGTTAGCCAAATGTGGGGGGGAGGGCGCCATGAGGCTTGGGGGGGATGGGCACCCCTGACACTTAGTACTTTGATACTGCATTGATATAGGTAAGCACGTGTTTAAAACTCAATGTTGTCTCATCTATGAAAACACTTCATTTCTATACTCAGCTAAAACGTAATAATAATATTAGCAGTAATTATCAACATGAGCCACAAAAAACAATTGTTTAAATGTAACCAAACTAAACTAATTACAATGTCACAATGTCACTGATTAAGACCAAGATGGATTTCTGGAGTTTTTCTGTCTGTTAACATATTTCAATGCTTTAAGAGTGTCTTAAAAATGGAAGCAAAGATACTAAGCTTTTTTTAAAGCTTCCTCCTTAACAACTGGCTAGATCTGCCAAAGTAACCCACATGGATGTGATATAAAATGGAATTTGTCACTGGTACCATAATTCTGTGTTAAACAAATTGAAAACAAAAAAAAACATGAAGTGTCAAATCTAAATAGGGCAGTCATAAGATTAATCTTTTACTACAGATAAAATTAATTACCCTCATAGATAACCAAGACTAAACTGCAAAACAAAGAGCTTGAGCAATCAACTGAATTCCTTAAATAACATTTGCGAATGGTTTAATTATAAAACTAAAGGTGGTGCCAAGTTTGAACAAGGGTTCTACTATAGCTGTCAAGTGATTAACATGAACCATCCCTCTTCTATTTGTGAGAAATCTTTCTAAACGATCTGCAAGACTAATGACCACTCAGCTTATATACGGTACACTGATGCACTTACATGTTGCGCTACGGTCCATTTTGAAGAGTGGCTCTGAGGAGAAGCCTGCACGGACTTCGTAGCACTGAAATAATTTAAGAATTAACCAAATTTGTTCCTTTTGTTTGGTTTCATTTTAAATTTTGGATTCCATCAGATTTTATTTTTTTTTTTAGTTAAAACTGCTTATGAACATGTACTTTGATACAGTGAATATTTGTGTGGTTGTGAATTAAAATATGACCTGTTTGTGTTGTAATTAGGATGATTAATGGTTGAATTTGTGCTGTTTGTAAATTGAATTAGGTGATTGTTTGTTTATAAAAAGTGTTTTGACAAAAATGTTAACACATTTCAGTATGGTGATGAAATTTTTTAAGCACTTCATTACCCAGAGAAAAATATTATACCAGCCAGCATCAATGTGATGATGTGTAAATGTAGCCTAGTTTACTGTAGGAAGCAACAACTAATGTTAATTTGTAATGAAAAGTAAACAATCCCTATATTTATCTTGATTAATCATGTCAGATATGGAGAATATAAAAATACAACATGTTCAACAGTAGACAAAGGCCTGCCTAAAATTTAAGTTTATTAACACCGGTTATTAAATTTTTTTGTTAGCTTCTAGATATTTTGTATATGAACGCATGTTTGGAACGAGTTATTTAAGTTGTGAATTGTTCAAATTAAACTTACTTCATCCCTCCATCCTTTTAAAGTTATGAAAGTTCCTTGAGCGCGACATTCTTTGAGAACTTCTTCTATCTTGGCAGACCGTTCAGCATAGTCCCTGAATGCTGGATTCAAAGTGACACAATTTTTCTGGAAATTGAATACTTCGGGATATTTTGAGAGTTTAGATAAAACATCTGGCCTGATCAGTCCGACCTGTCTGCCAGCCACAATGAACGGCCAGCTGTTGCCTGTCTGCAAGCCTGAAAATGAAACGAAGTACTGTAAAAATGAAGTAGGCCTACTGTAACAACATAACAAGCTGACTAGAAAACAAGTACTCATACAGCACTAACGTGAAAGAGTGAATTTCTAATTAAGGGCTTAGATTGCCTATTTTTTATAACAAATGGCTGTTATTTTAATCAGCAGACAATTTGGATCGAATTGCTTTTATGATTCTTTTTTATTGCCACATCACAATTTTTATTCAGTGTGCTACGGTAATTATTTATTATGCTGTACATTAACCACATAGATTTTCATGAAATAGTCTCTATTTGTTCCTTTCATCATTTTATGACTCAATCAACATGAATTTTGCTGCAGAAAAGCCCTAAAATCTAGGAAAATCAGGAATAAATTGTGAAATTTTTGTTTTTAAATACCATTGGCCTGTTCAATCTGTGAGTAGGCCTCCTCAAATTATGCAGATTATGCTGTGTTGTGTTGGTAATATTGGCTTCTCTTGAACGCTCATTGGCTCTTTGGCTCATTCGTTGGATGCTGTCATTCTCAAGTCAAGATTGCCGTCGACAAGTTGTCAACTGATAATGATGCAAACAATCATTCAAAATTGACTCATTAGGGAAAAATTTTGAAATTTTTATTCACAGTAGGCCTATGGTACAATGTAATAATGGATCTGCGTTTGTTGTGTAAGTAAATTAGTACCAGTAATGAAATAAATTAACTTACCCAGTTTTCTCGTTATTCAATGCAATAGGCCTACCTACACCAAAATACCCCTAAAACCGGGAAATAAGAGGAAAACCTATTTTAACCTTTCCTAAAACCTATTTTAAACTTTCCTAAAACATTAACTTTACTTTGAGAAAATCGGTTACTTTTTATTAGAAATGCTTCACAAGATTCTAAAATTACGTTTAAAATCAGGTTTAAACTTGTAATAGGCCTATACTTTAAAACAATAAAAAACGCTTTGAAAAATCACTAAATTAACTTAACGTTGATTTAAATGGGGAAAAACTTAACTTATATCCCACTACGGGCACGATGGCCAACATAACAACAAGAAAAACAGCGGTGTCAGTGGCATGCTTTTTAGACGGACACAGAGTGGTGACTCCAGATTAATTTCACGATGGACACAGTGGAACAACAATTAATTTCACTTTCCGATTCAGGTTCAAACTAACAGTTTTTCTCTCCAGTCGCTTATAACGCCTGGGGATTTCCGTAAGGTTTTATTATAGGCCCGATTCTTTTTCTTGTTTTTATTAACGACATTTCAATTGCTAGTTCAGTACCCCCGTGAGTCATTAACAATTTTTGCAGACGACACATCTCTATTCATCAAAAACAAAGATATTTCAATTCTTAAAAGAGAGACGTTCAGCCAGCTCAATGTTCTTGCTCAGTATTTCCATGATATAAACTTAAATATAAACTCAAAGAAAACAAATTTCATGTTTATAGCAACTTCTCAAAGGAAAAGTAATCTTGATAGGGCTGGCATTTCTCCTCCTTCAGTATGTTTGGACGATGAAGTTCTCGAGGAGTCTAGCTACGTTGACAACTTGGGAGGGAGATTGGACGATAGTCTCTCCTGGTCTGACCATGTTGATAAATTAGCCTCAACAATTGCTTCTAATATTTTTGTTTTAAGAAATCTGGCTGTTTTCAATAATTTGTCCTTCTGTAAATTAGTATATTTTAGTCTTGTTGAAAGTCATCTAAGGAATTCAATAGTGCTTTGGGGCCTAAGTAGTAAATTGAATTTGAATCACACTTTTGTTCTGCAAAAAAAAAACAATCGGGTGCATGACTAGGCTTAGGCCTAGGGATTCGTGCAAGCAAAAGTTTGTTGAATTTCAAATTTTAACTGTTCCATCTCTTTTTATGTTTGAAGTAATTGTGTATGTTAAAGTCAATAATCTGATACAGCCTCATCAACACCACTCTTCTACTAGAAACCATAGATTAAACTCTTCAGTGCTACACAATCTAAAACTGTTCGAAACAAAGACAAGCTATGCTGGACTAAAACATTTTTCAAAACTTCCGTTTTATCTTCAAAATATCATGGACATTAATGAATTCAAGGAGGAACTGAAACTTCACCTTTTTAGAAAAATGTTACTACAGTTTGCCAGATTTCTGACCACTGTCATTCCTTTAATATTTCCTAATTTACATCAAACCATTTTAACCCAACCTTGGCACTATCCGAACATAACCTGATCCGACAAGGCCTACAGCTGCAAGTACTTTAAGAGCAAGATCAAGAGATAGTTTTAAGAATGACAGGCCCCATGCCAATGAAGGTCTGCGGGGCTGACAACGTAGGTAAGGTAAGGTAAGGTATAACATAGAGCTCAGTGAACCTATTCCAACCTAACCAGCCATTCCTTCGGGTTAGTTGGGTTAGGTTTGGTGAGGTTAGTTTGAATTAAGTAATTTTTCATATTTTTATGGGACATTTTCCCTTATAGTAAGAATGGGAAATTTTTACATTTATAAATGTTGGTTCTGAAACTGTTCCCCTATCAATACTCTGAATCCCCGAATAGATTAGCCTACAATGCCATAGAGTATTTTAGTTTTTTCCAGATATTAAAAAAACTCGCTTACAATTAGTTCAACCTTTAAACAAATTGCATACTCGTGTTCAAGAAAACCCCCTCTTAATTTAACTTAAGTACCCACAGTCAGGTATTTGGAAAAACCTTTTCCTCCCAATTTTCCTGGTTTTCATGATGTTTCTAACGAAAACGATTTTCATTTTCGGAATCAGCGTAGAATTCTACATGAGGGACAGTAATAAAAATTAAAATTGTCACAGACCCCGTGGTTGGTATTGTTACCAAAGTTTTTTCTATGGCAAAATATTGATTTGGTTGTAAAATAGTGAAATTGGTAACTCGCAGGCTTTAGACCATTTTCATCAAAATTCATGACAGAACAATTACCCTTTCATAAACAGAAAGCTTTAATTGCTTCAAAATTACCAATAGGCCTCGAGGCCTAATTAAATCCTTGAAGATAGGCCTATATTTTTTAAAATCTAAGCTAACATTCCTTGAAACTGATAGCTTCCCAGCCATCGCTGTCAAGCTGTACGTGTTACCAAGTAAGTTGAGTTCACTTCGCAAGAAGAAAAGTATTTTAAAGCAAAATTTAAGCAAGTGTTACCCATATTACTTAGTGACAGTTTTTTGAAGGCGTCTCCACAATAGATTGTCCACCGCCATCACAGAGTAGTTAAAATAATATGTTTATTGTTAGTTTTAGTATTGTTTCTTTGGACACTATCTACCTACCTAGGCTGAAGAGGAGGTAGCTAATTCAGGTAATACATACAGTCCACTGTAGCCTAGCATTTTCATTTTTCCACTTTTGGCAACTAGGCCTATTAAAAAATAGTATGTAGGCCTACCTCGTTAGATCCAATTAACCTTTAATGAGGGGTTGGCCTGACGATGATGAAAGGCACATCCAGATGATAATGGTTCAAAACTTATAACTGATGATAATTAATTGTGAACAGAACCTTGACTTAAAACTTTGTCAGAAAACAATATAGTACAGTAGATGGTTTTTTGATACATTTTTTAAGATATTGACTTATTGGATTTTACATCCTTAGAACAGGTCATCTGTTAGGTAGTTGGAGCTCTGGGAGATTACTGTTAAATTATAGGCTAGGCTGAACTCCTTTATCCACAGCCCCTTAAGGTAAGTCGTCTGCAGATACTTTTTAATCTTTATATTGAATAAAAACTAAGCTAAACAAAAATATAGAATTTGTTTAACTTACCAGAAAGATAAAAGCAGTTGAACTGCTGAGCAAGCTTGAATAAGCGAGAAACCGAAATATCTTTGCCGGCCATCCTATTTGGAAGTAATGGGTCACTACAAAAGAATGGTGTTCCCTGTTGTTATATGCCGGGAAATTGATTAATTAGATAATTTAATCATTAAATTTGGGTAAACACTGCCCCATCCCTTAAGTCAATACTTTCTCAAAAAGCAGAGCAAAATTCAAGATCTCGATAACATGGAGAAGTCCACGAAAATGTTCTGCAAACCGACTGACTGACTAGATACGGAATATGACTGCGCAATAACAAAACAAGAATTCACTGTTCTGTTCACTATCGCCCCTCAACCACATGGTATTGATGTTTTTGTGTTCAACGTTCACCCATTTTACCCACACAACACACTAAGCACAACATAACAAAATAAATAATTTCTTATATACAGTATGAGGATTGTTCATTATTTATTACTAACTCTTTCCGTTAACTGATATGGAATTATAATTATTTTAATTTAAGAATTTTATTTCCTATGTTTCTACCTAGAGTTTTTTAATTGGGAATCATTTGGGAACTATCCAAAGTCCAAACCTTTTAATCCTAGGCTTGTTAGACTATTATTTTAATTTAAGAATTTTATTTCCTATGTCTCTACCTAGAGTTTTTTCATTGGGAATCATTTGGGAACTGTCCAAAGTCCAAACCTTTTAATCCTAGGCTTGTTAGACTATAATAATTCTATGTTTCTACCCAGAGTTTTTTCATTGGGAATCATTTGGGAACTGTCCAAACCTTTTAACCGTAGGCCTGTTAGACTATAATAAAGAGCACCCCAGTAAAGACTCAAGTGTGGCCTTGCTCAAGTCCTCCTCTGGACAAGGCCACACTAGTATTTTCAGTGGGGCCTTGCTCTTGAGCAGTTTGGCCTTGTCCCTAGTCTAAGGTTTGGCACACTTCGGTGGCGCGACCTGGGCGGAAACGCCTGTAACGAAAACAAACTGCACTTAGTATCTAGTCGCGTGCACTATAATAAGCTAATTACGCTGTGTTGCAACACCATGGTCAAGTGAAAGCCATGACCCTCTTTTAGCGAATTTCCCCTAAAGGGAAGAAGCTGTTACCGTAGGTCTCATGGTAAGACCTAAGCCCTAGAACATCATAAATTTTCTTTTTGAGGTCCCCAGATGCCAAAACACCATTCATTCATTTTCATAAATAAATAAATAAATAAATATATATTTATATATATTTGTGTGTGTGTGTGTGTGTGTGTGTGTGTGTGTGTGTGTGTCTTTAAGCACGATAACTCACGTAAAAATGGTCAGATCATAATGAAATTTTGCATGGACGTGTAAGGTAGTAATTATTCGGACGAGTTCGTAAACCAGCCCGATCGGACTACCAGAAGAGGGGGTAAAGGGGGGTAAACCCCCAAAAAAAATTTTTTGAGTTTTTTACATAGAAAAATAAAAATAATAAAATTTTTGTTTGCACCATTGAATCTAGGTCAAAAAACAAAAAATTTAGTGTGTTGAATTACTGCTCTATGTCCATTGGCAATGTATACAGAAGTTCTGTATGCATTGCCATTGGTTACCGAGATACTGAAAGTGGTAAACACAGTACGTTGTCCCAATGTTAGCCTTATGGGAAAATAAGTAAAATTCTATATCTTGCTTATTTCTCAACATATCTTGGTAAAACTTGGTAAATGGGTTCTTTTAGGTCAGATCTACTAAATATTGAATTAAAAACACCCAGTTTTAATATACCCGTAGCAGCAAACCTGCAAACTCATTCCCAATGTTATTTTTATGGAGCTTACAAAAACAAGTCAAACCTCGCTATTTTGGATTGAAATATGCTCTTTTGCATTTGTAATTCGCTGAGTATGCAGGTCTGCTGCAAGAGGGTATTTAAGAATCTATTCGCCAACTACTATAAGTTCATTTTGTTCATAATTTTTACTCAATTCTCACGTTTCAATTTTTAAAAAGAGTGGCCAGTACCAAATATTTGAGTTATTTTGAGATTAACAAATACAGGGAAATTCTAGGTTAATTAATGCCGACTGATTCAAGGGTTTGGGCATAGTTAAAATATACATGTTTTAATCTATGGTTTGGATTAACAGCAGGCCGAATTCTAGAGTAAAACCTTAGATAAAAAATACCCAGCGGGTATTTTTTATCTACGGTAAAACCTTAGACTAAAAATTGATTTGGTGGCAACACTGCACTAAAGTGACAGTTGTCGCCATCTCTCCATCTCTCTTGTCAATTCAGTTAGTTGTCACTTTTTCTACTCTGATTCTAACCTTGTTAGTGAACTGCCAGTCGTAAGTTAGTTCATAGTAATTGTTTTTGTACTGATTCATCGTTATTTCAAGACATGGATAAAAACGAAGATTCAGCTGTACTAGAAGTCTCTTCTGAGAGTAGAACTCCACTATCTTTTAAAAATGAGAGTAGAGATTCTATTACCGACGTATCCAACATTAGCACCAGCATTGACGGGTCTTTGGTAATTTAATTTAAGTAATTATGCAATAAGTTAGATTCTAAATTCAAGTATATGATTAATTTCTGGCCGAACTTTTAAACATTATCTATTTATCGTCACTAAGTCACTAAGAAAGTGAGAAACTGCCTAGTCTCATCACTAAACCATAGGCTATTGTATGTGTTTATGCATTTCCTATTGGTACAAGTTTCATTTAACATCTAACTTAAACTAATTTTTAAGAAAACAACATTAAATGATATACTGATAGTTGAACTTTGATGCGGGTGTATATTGTTCATCGTTTCGGTAATTGTACACTTTACGGTAGGCCCTACTCTTCCCGAAATTGAAATTTTTTTTCAAAATGTAGGAAATGACGCCCTGATTCCGGAAATGATAGTCGTTTTCCGCGGAAAACGTCGGAAAATGCCGGGAAATCGGAAAAACGGAAAAATATTTTTTGGCTCGGAAATAGGTCATGTGGGTACTCAAATTAATCAGGAGTATGAGCTAAACAAGAATATGCAAGAATATTCAAGATCAGATGGATATTAACGGAGTTATGGCCGGAAAAGTGCCGAAAAAGTCATAGATTTGTACAAAATGGGTTAGTTTTAGGTGAGTTACGCTAAACTGTGGGATCTAAGGTTAGGTTTGGTTAGGTCATGTTAGTTTAGGTTAGGTTAGGTTAGACTATGTTAGGTCTAGTTAGGTTATGATAGACTATGTTAGGTTTGGTTTGATTAGGTTAGATTAGATTAGGTTTGGTTAGGTTCTATTGGATTTGGTTATGTTATATTAGGTTTGGTTAAGTTAAATTAGGGTTGGTATTGTAGGATTATAATATCAGATTCTTACTTTACCAACCTTATCCTCACCTATCTTAAACGCTTTAAACCAATCCTAATGTAACCTAAAATAATACTACTTATCACAACCTAACCTAACCCAACCCAACCTAACCAAACCAAATACAACCTAAACTAACGTAACCAATCCCTATCTAATTTATTCCAGCCAAATCCATCTTCATTTAACTTAAACAAAAGTCGGTTTATCAATTTTTATGTTTTTTGGCTTTATCTCGACTATTGTACTTCGGATCATGAAAATTATTGCAGAACGTTGTTCAGCGTGAAATTTCCTTTGAGTACCCACATGATATTCAATTTTTGTCAATTCAAAACATCTTTATTTCAATAAAATTTACAATTTTCACAATGGGACAGATTTAAATTAAGAAATAAATCTTCACATAGGTTAGACCTGTGCGTGAAGATGAGTCCGGTCTTATGTACAATATTTTGCCCCCGCATATCATGGTTATTTTTTGCTGTTATTGTTTGCCACTTGATATGTTTTAGACAAAGTTTGTTTTCCGCTTTCCTGACGCTTTTCCGGTTGTATCTCCGTTAATATCCATCGTATCTTGAAAATTCTTGCACATTCTTGTTCAGCTCATTCTCCCGATTAATTTGAGCACCCACATAACGTATTTTCATAAAAAAAGTTTTTCCCAGTTTTCCGATTTTCTGGCATTTTCCGACGTTCCCCGCGGAAAACGACTATCATTCCCGGAATCAAGGCGTTATTTCCTACATTTTGAAAAAAAAATTTCAATTTCGGGAGGAGTACCGTAAAGTGTACAATTATCGATATTTCTTCCTCACGGCTGACAGTTGTAAAAACAATAACTTATGTCAAACAAATCAACTAAATAAGCTTGGTCGATAATTGCTATAGGATTACTGCTCATCAGGTTTACTATTGCATTAAATGCAGAGTGCACTTCAGAAAAATAACCTTCACCCTTACAAAAATAATTTTTAGTAGCCTACTTAAACAACCTCTAGTTAGAATTAATCGTTTCATTTATAATTTGTGATGACTGTTTCAGGTGCAATCACTGTCCCTTGAGAGTTTCTCTTTTGCCAATGATTTTGATGGATTTGATTCAGGCTTGAATGGTAAAGACCTTCAAGTAAAGGTTGATAATCCTCAAAAACATTTGGACTCCCTAGAAACTTATATTACATTCCGAGTAACAACCAGAGTAAGTAGCCTACTTTCTGAAGAAATATAGCTTAGAAGTGTAACAGATTGCTTTGAATGAAATAATCAGAATATAATGGAATTATTAACTAAAGGAAGTATTAATTATTTCACTGTAACTATTCATTCATCTCTGCTACGGTAGAAGGCAGCTTTTCAATCTTTTTTTCCTTATAGCCTATTTTATCATCTTTCGTATTTTTTAAAAGAAATCAGGCTGAGAAAACTGAAAATGAACATCATTTAGAATTTTGAATCTTCCTTATTTTTGGCTTTTTAAGAGTAGGTAAATATTTTTAAATCCTTTCTTATTTTGCATCTAACTTAGTGCCTAGACCTATAAAGAATATTTGCACCACATTTAATGGCCAGAAACATTTTGGTTTTTGAAAAACTGATGAGTCCATCAATGTTATTTTGAATTTTTAAGCGTAGATTTTTTCAGACCTCAAGGGAGGAGTATTCTGAAAACGAGTATGTCGTGAGACGCAGATATAATGATTTTGTATGGCTCCGGCAAAAGCTGATCGAAGCATTTCCTACTCATGTCATTCCAGTGAGTGATTTACTAAATTTTTAAGTAGAAAATATTAGTATTTGTTTTCTTACTGTGAATAATATACAAAGAATTGAAAAGTATTATTGTTTGTGAAAAAGGACTACATGTATTAGATTTGTGAAAACACCTGTGAATATTATAGTGCCCAGCCACTGACCATTTTTCCTCTTGACAATTATAGTTTTTAAATGAAAGCTTGTTTCCCATCACAAAATTTACAATGTGATTTTGGGAAACACTTACTCCCTATTGAAAAATCCTTGTTATAAATTTATGAAAGTTGTGAAGGTGTCTCGGTTACCAAGTAGCTAACCATAAATTAGCGGTTTATATAGATAGTAACCTAACTATTTAAATTAGGTATGGTAAAAGAGATAATAAGTCCAATTCCTAAGATACCTACAGTGGATTCATATATTTGTATGAAAGAAGAGAAGAATTGACTTGAGATTCTAGTTACAACACATCTTCATAATAACTGTGATAAAGGAAATTATTTTTAAATTGATTTCCACTTAATTTGGGGTACTTAATGCCTTTAAGTAGGTTCTGACTTAAAATGATTTATAAATGTTTTTATCTACGTCTTTTGCAATGAGCACCGATAATGACGGAAAAGTAATGTTCTTAAGAGGTATATATTTAATAAATAAATAAAAACCAGTAGTTGCATAAAGTAATCTTCATGATACAGCAGTCATTTTATGACACAGGTACTGAACCAATGAGAGCATGGCATTTGACTAAATTAGTATAACTGATACCAAATCTTAAGGCCCAGTCTGTCCGTAAGACCAATGTTAATTTTAGCATTGAGCTTATGGATGGCGTGGGCCTTAAGATTTCGCGCCAACAATAGAAACTGAGCAATCCACACATCACCTAATTGTTCCTCTATACATATTCATACTTATTTTAGTTCCTTTATGTGCCTAACCTCAAGTGTTAGTTGACTTATTCCATTAGCTGATTGTTCCACAGGGCCGTACTTAGGCCGGTTTTTTCGGACAATTTTACCGGGGCCCGGGCTCAAGGGGGGCCCGAGCCGGACCCCGCAAAACATCTGCTTATTCAAGAAACCGTCGGCCTAGACGGACGGGGTTACTAAATCTGATATTTATAATGTTAAATTGTTAATAACGCTCATTGTAATTACAAATAATTTATTACGAATTATTTACTTTTACACCACTAAAAGACTAAATTTAGTGTTGAATTTATTCCTGCACTCTCTAGGTAAAAACTCGCGATGGGCAAATACGCGCGATTATATTATATGCCCGTTTGTCTACTTTGCAAAAGATGTTCACAGAGTTGCCTCGATTCGTCGTTTTTCCGGGATTGATTACACGCTCGTCTTTGCAACCTACTGCCGCTGCTGCCGCACAAAATGCGCGCGATCGAATTAAACGGTCATTTGCTTATTTTACATAGTTGTTCCTATGACGTTAAGTTTCTTGGTTGATCGCTATTTTTACAACTTTATTCCTACCGTTACATGCGATCTATTAGTTTCATCTACCCTACTTACCCGCGGTTGATAAACACGTGGGATTGTCGTTCGCAAAATTACTCCTGCAGTTTCCGTATTTACATCCCTAGCATAGTTTCACCTATTTTTTACTCAGGATTTGGGAACATTAAATGTTCCCCTTCCCAAATTTTCCCTTCCCAATAGAATTTCGGATTAAGCGGGATTTTGGATTACTGAGTTTCGGATTTTCTGGACTCAAGAAAATAAAAAAATTAAATTAAAACAGCACATCTTGCAGAGATTTTTTTTAATAACCTAAAGATAAATATAATTTGTGTAGTTTGTTTTGAAAAGAAGCTTTCCTTTTGTTTGTCCAAAAATATTAGGTAGGCTTCCAAAACAAATTGTTAAGAATTAAAGTGATTTTGTTTTAAGCGACTATAAATTTTAGATGTTAAATCATGATGATATCGACACCTTTATAATTGTAGAGATTTAAAAATGTATTAAATGTTGTATTGTTCTCCATTTATGTTAAGTAAGCCACATATAGTAATTAATTACAATCGGAATAATTAATTGTTATAATAGGTACTTTTTAACTATCAAATTCTTTGTTTTATATTTCTATAATTTTATGCTTTTTATGCTTTACAGTACATATAAATACTTAAAATGTTAAGAAGAGCTCTTAAGAAATACTTAAAATTAAGACATAGCCTTCACACAGGCTATGTCTTTCGAGGCACTATTTTTTTAAGAATGTCTAAATGTTTGAAAATATTTTACTACAGTTTAACAGTAGATAGATATCTTACTGTAAGGAATTGCAATATGTTAGTTCGAGAATTCATTTGTGTACATGTTTAATACAGTTGACGACTTTGTGGTTTCTGTTCAAATGAAAATCATATATATTTCTGATGAAATGAATCGTATTATATATTTTGTAAGTTGAATCGCACAGTTAAGCTAACTATGCGTTTGTAGAACTGATTCATGAATTTAATTGAAAACAAAGCTCAAATGGTCCGATTAAAAATAATGTTCTAATTTATTTAAGCAAATCGAAGATAAATCTTATCATCTTAACAAAATAAAAAAATGTGGCTGAGGGGGTTCGCAGCAGTGTGACGGTTGATGGGGGGGGGGGGGCATTACCGGGACATGAGGAGCCCGTTCTAATATCTTTACTGGGGCCCGCCAAAGCTGGGTACCTAACCTCAAATGTATGTTAACTCATTTCATCATTAGTGAAAGTGATGAGTTTTGTTTTATTTTGGCGGAAATTTTGATGACCTATCGTTTGTCGTAGATAAAGAAGTGTATGCAACCATAGTACCATAGTATTCAGCACTTAGTATTAACTTACTAAGGTTTAATACTCTGTTAAGGTTTCAATAAATATATCTTTATTGAGACATTTTTGTTGAAATATTCTGATTTGAAGCGTTTGATTTTCAGCCGTTGCCCGCAAAGCACTCACTGCTTGCCCAGCTGGACCGATATTCACGGGAGTTTGTCATTTGCCGCATGGCGATGTTGCATAGATTCCTAAACAGGATTGTGAACCACCCGATCTTGAGCTCACATTCCACAGTTCAAGTGTTCCTCACTGCCAAACCTGCGGTAAGTATTCGCTTCCCTATGATTCAGTAAAACATCTAGAAATAATTTAGGGATTGTGAATGATTCAAGTGGGGGTAAGTATCAGGGCTTTGAATGAAGCCAGCTCGTTTTTATGGGTAGCTAGAAGTTAAGGAAAATCAAATTCTGTATTTTTCGCTGCCAACATGAAAATGGTCCAGTGACATTGTTATCAGATCGTGTACAGTATCAAAAAATCCGGCGAGTTATTCATCTAGAGATGTATCGTCTTCTCTTAAATTAAACAACAGTTTTGGGTGAGGGTAGGAGGAGGGAATAATATTTTAATTACAATTTTGACTTCTCTATTTTTGCTTTATTCTCATCTTTTTTTGTGATGACTAGCCCAGTATTTAAAAGCAGAACTGTATTAGGTGTCATGAAAATGTGATGTTCACATTTTCCAAAAGCCAAAACAGCTGGCTTTTTAAAATATGATCATATGGAAAAATGATCATAACTCAGGTGTTTTAACTTTTGAGTCCCAAATTTTGTGACGCCTAGTATATGGGATCAGAGTTAAGTTTATTTTCTAGTATACATTGCAGTACCTTGTATCTTTCAAGTGTATAATATTAAATCTTTAAATTACTCCAGGGATTAGTTGACTCTTTTACCTTTGTAGCTAATTTCCTTAACAGAAACATAGGTAGCTAATGTTTGCGACTGGAAAGCTAAAATTCTAGACCAATAAAATATTTTATATTTAAGACCACTTGATATTAAAGTGGTATTAAGTTGTTATTTTTTGAACTATTGAAAGGACTGAATCCTCCACTGATTTATTGTTTATGATTTTGATGTTGATTGTAATTAATGCTGCATTATAATTGGGCATGACCTGTTATGTAGCATTTTGAAATAAATAAATAAATAAATAAATATGAAATCGACTACAGATCACTTTTCTTTATTTGATAACATGCATGTCCACGAAAGATATCCCCATTACTTGAACACCCTTCATAAAGAGGGGGTTTTTGCTTGAGGTTCGACTGAATTCATGTAGGTTTATGTGTTTGTTCTAAATTTCCTTGAAGGTAATTTTTTTCATAACAGTCCTATGTATTTCACTATTGCACATAAATATATTTGAAGGAGGGTATTTTTAGTATAAAATACTTTATTTTAATAATATTATTTTTTCAGGAATTCCTAATGCATCGCAGAAACTCAGCTAGTCTGATAAACAGAATGACAGGATCATTGCAGCAATTTGCCAACTCCTACACACCACACAAGACTGAGCCGGAGTTTGAAGCGGTCAGAAGTTATGTTGAAGTTCTTTCTGAAAAACTGTCCACTCTAGAGAAGATAGGTGAAAGAATTTATAAAGAACGAAAAGGTAAGGCTGATTGTAATTTTCTAGGCTAGCACTATTCTAAGGATTTCTTCAGTCGTTAGCTCCAAAATCTGTGAACCACTGATCTAGATTATTTGGCAGTAACAGAGGGGATTGTCTGCAGATCACGTGGCGGAGCTGAACAACTTCTACCCAGTGCTGACGTCGTGGGCGGGGGTGGAGCCGGCGCTGCGACCGCTGCTGCTGGACATTGGCGTAGCGGTCGAGACGATCGCGGCCGCCCAGCAGAAGCACCTCGTCGGCTCCCACCAGATACACTTCTCTCAGGTGAGCGTGACCAACGCCATCGGGACTGTGGCATGTCCTGTAATCCAGCTACTTGGAGGTCACGAATTGTGGATAGTTATGAGCGATGGCTTGTGGACGCGGTGTTCCTTAGTGGGGATTAACGTCCGCACCATTGAATACAACATTCATAATGTCCTCATAATTAGACCAGTTCGTAAAATTGTTAACCGGGGAAATTGTGGTTTGAATCTCACATTAAAATGTAGGTCCCTTAGTTGCCATTGGCTGTTGGGCTATTAATTAACAGTCCGGTCCTGTCTAAGGAACATGTCGGCCTTAGTCAGTAACAAGAGTACAAGATCTTGCCACAATCATCCTTCACTCATCTGTCATTCATACTTGGCTTAAAATACCTACCTGGGTAGGTCGCCATTTCAAGTAATGTATCTAATGTACCTAATGACTTGAAATCAGGAGAAGACGTTCCATTGCAATTGTAAAAAGTGTACCAACTTTTATGTGAGCCAGGATTTGAAAGAGGATTTAGTTACAGCATTCTCCAATAGAGTATACTACAGTCAACTATTAATTACGCTATCAGCAGGGGATATTTGAAGGGGTCCCTCCAGTAACGTTGTAAACGACAACTTTTTCAAAATTGAGATTTCTTTGCAGTAAGGTTGTAACGACATCCTGCATCAGTGCAGGGTATTTTTTCGTTCATATCTCTTGTGTTGGCAGCACTACCACAGGTTGAAAACCAAGCGCTGTTGGTCCCACAGTTGCAGCAACGTTGTAACCGCCAAAAATTGCAATATCACCGCGCACCGTTCTGTCGCCGTCCCGATGTTGATCGGCTAAATCGTAGTAAAAAACGCCCTGTTAAGTTCGAAAGTTGGACCAGAAATGTACATAAGCAGAGAAGAAATGCTGGGGAACCGTACATAAATGAAAAGAAGAAACAAAAAAAAACATTGTTGCATAGACCAAGCCGGCAACAACGTTGCAAACGACTGTCATTTACAACGTTATTGCAATTTTAAAATCACTTTTTTTGTAATAACCTTTTTATTACGTGCGTTAATATTGTAATACTTCATAGTTTGGCTAGTTTTATGATATTATAATTATATATAACAAATAAAACATATTTAAATCATTACATTCCCAATTATATGTTTTTTCCATTTCCTGAAAAATTTACTTTATGTCGCTTACGTTACTGGAGGGACCCCTTCATTTTGATAATATGGTATTCAGAGAGCAATCATAAGATTAAGATCTCTTATTTTCTAGTATATTAAGATTTGAAAACTGAAATAAAAAGCTGAAAAAAATAATTTACATCAGCACTTTATGTTGGTGATTTATCAAACTACATCCACTTCAAATCCTGGCTCACACAAAAACAGACACAGCTAGCCCATTAGGATGGTTCATAAAGTCTCCTCCTGATTTAAAGTCAGTGGTGATGCTGGCGAGCTATTGAGTCAGGCCAAACTTTGATGTCCGACTCCATTGTATTTGCCGATGTTTTGGATTGATTTCTTTATACTACCTCTCTCGATTTTATAAGTGATTGTATGTATCAGTCTATTAGTCTATATCACATGATCTAACAACAAAACATATCAATATCTTACCTAGATACAATCAAACCTATATTATTCAAACTGTGTTAATAAAACTGAATTTATCTAAAAATATCTGGGGACCGAGCTTCACTCAGGGGAAAATAGTAATATTTTCAAACATACAACTTCATATTGCTCCCCAAGAAGACAATTACCCTTGTGGTATTAGTCCAGCTATTTTCAAATATTGCAATACAGGCCCACTCTCAGTCATTTTGTAGAAAAGAGTTTTATTTTTCTGATTTTTTTGTTTGTTTTTTTAGATTTTTTGTTAACACGAACTTGATTATGTTACACCTCCCAGATCACAAGGTTTTTCATTCAAAGTGTATTTATTAATATTTTTTGCAGCCGTTAAAGGAATATCTAATGTACCTGGAAGCAATAAACGAAGCACTGGATCGGAGAGATGATATTCAAATTGTTTATGAGTTATCTCTGGAAGAAATGAATAAATTAAAAACCGAAAAGGATCAGTTGATGAATTCCGAACCTTCCAATGCGTCGTCTTCGTTTGCCCTTTGGAAGCCAGCCAGTGCCCACGACAAGCTTGAAAGACTCAGCTTGACCATACCAAAGTTGTTGAAGACAGTTGAGGTTCGTATGGCTGCGATTTTCATGATTTTATTTTATTTTATAGCAAAAAATGTAGTATTGTACAAGTGATTGGAATATTAGCCTAACCAAAATTTTAGGTTACTAGGGTTAGCTCCAGCAGGAAGGCTGGCCTACCTAAATGAC
This sequence comes from Flexamia atlantica, assembly GCA_035578135.1. NCBI lineage: Eukaryota > Metazoa > Arthropoda > Insecta > Hemiptera > Cicadellidae > Flexamia > Flexamia atlantica. The sequence goes on along the minus strand of JAQJVK010000008.1, from coordinate 28,888,486 downwards.
TTATATTTAAAAGTTAAAATCCTTGTTGGTTGATTAGTGCATTATAGCGAATTTCCCCTATAGGGAAGAAGCTATTACCGTAGGTCTCATGGTAAGACTTAAGCCCAAGACCATGATAACTTTTCATTTTGGGGCCCCCAGAAGCAAAAAACACCATTCGTTCAAATTTCTAGATATATATATATCTATATATGTGTCTGTAAGCACGATAGCGCTCGCAAAAATGGTCCGATCGGAATGAAATTTGATATATATGTGTAAAGTAGTAATTATTCGGATGAGTTCGAAAACCAGTCCAATCGGACTCCTAGAAGGGGGGGTAAAGGGGGATAAACCCCCCAAAAATGGGTTTTTTGGGTTTTTTACATATAAAAATAAAAAAAATCAAATTTTCGTAAGCACCATTGAATTCAGCTTGAAAAAACAAACAATTTGGTATTTTGTATCATTTCTCTATGTCTATTGGTTACCGAGATATTGAAAGTGGTAAACACAGTATGTTGTCCCAATGTTAACCTTATGGGAAATAAGTAAAATTCTATATCTCTCTTATTTTTCAATATATCTTAATAAAACTTGGTTTGTGCCCGGCTTCATCTAGATGAGATTTAATGTATTACAGTCTAAAATCACCGAAATTTCCATTTTTGTGGCAGCAAACCTGCATACTCATTCCCCATGTTATCCTTATGGGCAGTAAAAAAATTTCATATCTCCATTATTTCTAAACATATCTTGATAAAACTTGGTAAATGGCTTCTTTTAGATAAGATCTACTAAATATTGAAATAAAAACACCCAGTTTTAACATGCCTGTAGCAGTAAACCTGCATGCTCATTCCCCATGTTATTCTTATGGGGATTAGGAAAACATGTCATATCTCACTACATTGGATGTAAGTTTTTTTTAAATTTGAAATTCGCTGAGTATGCAGGTCTGCTGCAACGGGGGTATTTAGATATATATATATATATCTATATATATATTTATATGTGTGTCTGTAAGCACGATAGCGCTAGCAAAAATGGTCCGATTGGAATGAAATTTGGCATAGAGGTGTAAAGTAGTAATTATTCGGATGAGTTCGAAAACCAGCCCGATCAGACCACTGGAAGGGGGGGTAAAGGGGGATAAACCCCCCAAAAATGGGTTTTTCGGGGTTTTCACATAGAAAAATAAAATTAATCCAATTTTGATTAGCACCATTGAATTCAGCTCGAAAAAACAAACAATTTAGTAATTTGAATCATTGCTCTATGTACATTAGTTACAGAGATATTGAAAGTGGTAAACACAGTACGTTGTCTCAATGTTAACCTTATGGGAAATAAGTAAAACTAGTGGATCCGAGCGCACGGAATCGTGCGCTACTCTAGCAGAGCGATAATTCAAATGGCGACAAATTTAAAACACAATCATGCTAACAAGATCCGTCTTGAGGGTTATGTTTACACAAATTAAAAAATAACAGCAATTAAATTATCCAGCTGATCAAAATGTAAACAATTATGTTCTTCATAAGGATAACATGGGAACTTTAAAAGCCAATGGGGCAGAGCCCAAGGGACTTTTTCAAAAATGTAAGGCCAGTTTGCAAATCTACGCGACACGCTCTTTCCAATGAGCTGTCAATGATCAAAATCGGTTAAGAAGTGACGGAGGAGTTCATAAGACAAATTTCGTGTTGGCGTATTAATTATATAGACTAGTGGATCCGAGTGCACGGAATCGTGCGCTACTCTAGCAGAGCGATAATTCAAATGGCGACAAATTAAAAACACAATCATGCTAACACGATCTGTCTTGAGGGTTATGTTTACACAAATGAAAAAATAACAGCAATTAAATTATCCAGCTGATCAAAATGTAAACAATTATGTTCTTCATAAGGATAACATGGGAACTTTAAAAGCCAGTGGGGCAGAGCCCAAGGGACTTTTTCAAAAATGTAAGGCCAGTTTGCAAATCTACGCGACACGCTCTTTCCAATGAGCCGTCAATGATCAAAATCGGTTAAGAAATGACGGAGGAGTTCATAAGACAAATTTCGTGTTGGCGTATTAATTATATAGATTCTATCCCTCGCTTATTTCTTAACATATCTTAATAATACTTGGTTTGTGGCTTCATCTAGATGAGATTTAATGTATTTTAGTCTTAAACGAGAGAAATTTCCATTTTTATGGCAGCAAACCTGCATACTCATTCCCCATGTTATCCTTCTGGCCAATTAAAAAAATTCTATATCTTTATTATTTCTAAATATATCTTGATATAACTTGGTATACAGCTTCTTCTAGATAAGATCTACTAAATATTGAAATTAAACCACCTAGTTTAAACATGCCTGCAGCAGCAAACCTGCATAATCATTCCCCATGTTATTCTTATGAAGATTACGAAAACATGTCATGTCTCACTGCATTGTTGGAAGTATTTTTTGGCATTTGAAATTCGCTGAGTATACAGGTCTGCTGCAACGGGGGTATTTATGCTTGCAGTATTTCCGTGTGAGTTCTTTGTCCATGATTGTACAACATGGAACCCCCCTCCCTTAGAAAATGCATTCCTACTCCCTTAACCGGTGCCCACCCAAAATATAAAGCCTAAAAATCTTATGAGCCACTCTAGGCTAGTGAATGTAAATTTATTTATTCAACAAAATAAAAATATTTTCACATCATGTGTGTATGATTTGGATGTTCAGAAAACCATTCCTTAATCTCAGGAGAATACTGAAGAGACATTTTTTTTCAAGTATATTAGTAGTTTGATTTATATCAACAATAAACCACATTCTATATGTTTGTAATATTTTGATTTTATCCCCTGAACTTGACATTTATATTGGTGAAATAAGAACTGGAGAACTATTTGTTAATTGACACCTAGTTTCCCTATCCAAGTTTATAATTTGGTTGTGACCTCAAATCCCAATGTAAATTTTACCCTAATAACGTTTAGACATATCAGGGGGGGCATTACGGCCGTATTAAGACAAACATTGTGCATTTGTACAGGGAAATCAAGATAAAATGGAGGTTGCTAATGAAAATTTGAGAGCCGACATGGAAAGATGGCGGCATGAAAAGAAAGCTGACTTGAAGAAGCTTCTAATTAAAATGGCCGACCAACACATACAATATTACCAAGAGGTGATTTTCTTACCAAACTTATTCTTAAACAAGATTGTTGTCTATCGTCAACTAGTTTTTCGTAGTCTATTATCCCCGGACAATCATTAATGTGCAGCTAAAAATATATTTAGAAGTCTTAACTCTTAAAGCACATTGAGAACAAGGGGTACTCAACAACAGTATTAAAGTTGATTAGTTACTATTTATTGCAGTAGAACCCTGCTTACTCAAAAATTTGCCTGTTCCTTATTTTTCATAAAAAAAATTCTAAGTTAAAATTGCAAAGCATAAATCACGGCTGTAGATTATATTGCACATCAGGTGTAATGACAGTCACACTGTGTAAACGCGGCTCCATGGGATAGTTGTTATCTTTCTCTTTGACTGAAAATACGATTATAAAATATGACCAGAAAATATATCGGGCATATCGGCCATGATTGATGACTGCAGTTCTTTATATCAGCTATTTTTGACAATCCCACTTAATTGTCTCATCAAACATTACAATCAGATGTCTTGTCAATATTACAATCGCAATGATTTATCTCAGTTGAAAATGACAATTGCTAAGCTACATTATATAGTAATGTAATATTGGTTGGGAATGGTGATTACTTATTTATTTTGGCTTTATATAATGATCAGACTTTGATATTCATTGATTTTATTCATTATCATCCGCCTAACGACCTAATCCAAACCGGGCTCTGTCCCAATTATTTCAGAATAGTGGGACTCATTTGTATCAAGAAAATTATAATCCTTGAGAATTATTTGAAGTAAGTTATTCAATGAAAGAAACACATTTTATTTAATTTTGAAAGTAGACAAACTCACTCCACTATTTTAGGAAGTTACTTTAGGGTTTAGGATCATTAGAATAATGTCCTTGATGATCTTTCAGTGCCTTGATGCCTGGGAGAAAGTAGTGCCAACCCTCAAGGATACAGGAAACAGCAGCAGTAGTGCCAACAACAGCTAGTCAAATACCAACTCGTATCTTATTTGTGTGTTGCGTATCATATCAAATCAAAATGTAAATGTAATTTGTTATTGTACAAACCTTTTCCTCATGTTGAAGTTTTATTTAAATGTAAAATGTGAATAAATGTATTATTTTTTAAGACTTGCTGTTGGATTTCCCTTTTGCCTTGTGGGTCTTGTTTCATGTTTTTATGCTTTGTTGTTAACTTTGTCAAGAAAATTTAGGATCTGGTGAGGGAGCCTTACTTTTGAGAGCAAGATTGGAGCTTGACTGAGAATTAATTAATGGTGTATGTAAGCTATGACACACAATACATTTATCAACACGATAAATTAATAGGTGACCTTTGAAAGAATTCAGCCAGGCCATAGGACACATGAAGAAAACACAATAAATCACAATATTTCGTCCCAAATAGGGACTTCATCAGGAACAAAAGAAGGAACAAACTTCATCCTTCTTTTGTTCCTGATGAAGTCCCTAATTGGGACGAAATATTGTGATTTATTGTGTTTTCTTCTTGTGTCGTATGGCCTGCCTGAATTCTTTCAAAGGTAAGCTAGCTGCCTATCCATCTATTCCTAAAATTAAAATCTTGGCCTAGAGCCTTTCCTAAAAAAAAAAATTAATAGGTGAATTAGTAATAGTGTTTGGCATTACTTTGTACGTTTGTGACGGTTAAAAAAATAAGACCCCTTTATTTTGTTTCGTAAAATTTCATTTCATTATTAAAATCAAATTAAGAAAGATTATTTTGCTTACGAGCGGCTAGTAGGCCTAAAGTGAAAGTACGGCAACAACGTCACCCAGTAGTTTTTCACTTCCACGTCTAGTGGTGACATATCAGGAGTGGTAAGCTTTCCACAGTCGCCGCTGCACCGCCGAGCGCTAGGGTCGCACACCCGGTGAGGAGAGGGGGAAGCCGGAACAAAACTCGAGGAGCCGACCGGCTACTCACTCGTCTTCCACCCGCCACTTGGTGAACACGCTCCGGGAGTGAGTAAAACCCGTTGTTATAATAGGCATTATACTTAGCCGCTCTTATTTTTCTTTTGCATAGTAGTAGAGGCATTTGATAATCATTCGAGTCCGCAATAAACAGTATAATAATAAAGTTGTGTTTTGCTTAAGGGAACCAGCGGCATACACTGACCCCCTTGTAGCTTTCTGTAGTGAGTTGAATATTATTTGGCGTTGTAGTGGAGTTGCATTTCGATCAAGGGACCCAGAGTCATACTCTGACCCACTTGTGCTAAATTGTTTAAAAACTTTTGTTGTGGAATAAAGCTGAAATATTTGTGGGAGTATAACTTTGTAATTTTCTCAAGGGACCCAGAGCTCATCCTCTGACCCCCTTGAGACTAGTAGGTTAGGGCGGATACTAGTTGAAGGGAATAAAAATTACTTTTACTGGTTTATAGTTTTTCATTTTGCTCAAGGGAACCAGTGGCATACACTGACCCCCTTGAGGTTAAAGGCTAGGAGCGATAGTGTGGGAATAAATTATTTTGGCGGTTTTAATAGTTTGATTGAGGCCAAGGGATCCAGAGATCATCCTCTGACCCCCTTGGTGACAGTTGGTTGTGAGTGACAGTTGACCGCCATGGGTATTTTCTGTTTTTAGACGGCCTTTGACGGTAGTGTTAGTTTGATTGAGGCCAAGGGACCCCAGAGATCATCCTCTGACCCTCTTGGTGACAGTTAGCCGTGAGTGACAGTTGACCTCCGTGGATATTTTCAGTTTTTAGTCGGGTTTTGGCGGTTTTGTTAGTTTGATTGAGGCCAAGGGACCCAAAGATCATACCGACCCCTTTGGTGATAGTTGGTCGTGAGTGACAGTTGACCGCCGTGGGTATTTTCGGTTCTTAGACGAGCTTAGGCGGTTTTAATAGTTTGATTGAGGCCAAGGGACCCAGAGATCATCCTCTGACCCCCTTGGTGACAGTTAGTCGTGACAGTTGACCCCGTGGGTATTTTTGATTTTTAGACGGGATTTGGCGGTTTTGTTAGTTTGATTGAGGCCAAGGGACCCAGAGATAATTTTCTGTCCCTTGGTGACAGTTGGTCGTGTGTGACAGTTGACCGCCGTGGATATTTTCAGTTTTAGACGGATTTTGGCGGTATTGTTAGCCTTGTAGAGGCCAAAGGACGCAGAGATCATCCTCTGAACCCCTTGGTGATAGTTGGTCGTTAGTGAAAGTTGACCGCCGATGGTAATTACGGTGTAGTTGGATATTTACGGTATTTTAGCCGTTTCTGTCGAGGCCAAGGGACCCAGAGCTCATCCTCTGACCCCCTTGGTGACGGTTTATTGTAGATGGAAGTACAGTGTGAATTTTGGCCGAGGGACCTAGAGATCATACTCTGACCCCCTTGGCACGCGCAATCGAAGATAGGAATCGTTCATATTAGGCCCCAAGGAGTTGGCTGTGATGAAAGTTCAATATTAGACCAAGTGTCTTAACTCCGAACCTATCTGAGCCTTCTCCTAAACCCCCAAAATCGTGATTTCCGTGTTTTCTGAATTAAATTGGAGTTTTAGAGTCAACCCCTGGTTATCGTACCCCGCAGCTGAACTATCCTGGGCACTATAGGATAAAATTTGAATGGCTCACAGAAAACACGGTCAAATGTTTATTGCTGTTTATTGAGAGGATTTGTTCTTCAGAGTGCACTGGTAAAAATATCAATCTTAGCAATTTCAAAAGTTTGTTTATTTTTAAGGTATCCTCCTATTGTTGAGGACATTTTTGATTTATCACACCAAGACCAGTCTTTAATGTTTGATCATTTTAATCAAAACTGCTAAGCTCAATTACAATCATGTAAACAGTTCACTTAATTCTTTCACAGTTATTTATGTTCCCCATAAATATCTTTTAGTAAATTAACTTTTATCCAAATTCAAACCATCGAGGTTTTGATAATAATTCTTACACAGTTATTTATGTTCCCCATAAATATTTTTTAGTAAATTTACATTCATCCAAATTCAAACCATCAAGGTGTTGATAACCTAAGACCAATCTAGCGAAATAATTGCAGATGAGGAAATATTGAAGCTGACGAGGCTTAAAAAAAGAGTATAAATATATTTACAGATTATTTACATGGCAATTAACGCGTCAGTGTCACACTGAGGAAGCAGAGGACACCCCTAGCAGTTCCTTCGCTTCTTCCGACTGCGCGATCACGTGTTCACTGGCGTAGCGGTTGAGCAGTTCCTGCTTCTTCCGTTGCAACAGCGCCTGTTCCACTTCCTTCTGCGAGGGCACCGGCACATGAGCGATGAACCTCGGCTGACCCACGTCTCTCTCGCCCTCCACTCCCTGTTCGTCATCCGAGCTCTGCAACAATTCATTATTGTCGTGTTCAACTTTGGAAAACAACAAGTTAACATTGTTGTAACAAGGTTACCAGTTGTACTAAAAATCATTTTTTGGTTTTCTATTGGTTTTTTTAGTTTTAAAACATTTCACCTATTGAACTTAAAAAATCTGACATTGAGTATTATTTACTGTTAGTTCTAAGGTTTCAATACAAATATTTCAAAACCTATATTAGCTATTTGGTTTACAACAGTGAGACCATTAGCAGTTTCCGCAGCAAAACAGATGAATAATAGCAATACCTCCTCAAGGCCGCTTTGCATCGGTTGAGTAAGCACTGGATCAGTACATTCAATCTCTGTCAGAAATTAACTGTTGTTTATAAAATTTCTATTTGAAAGCATCATTATTTTGTAATAGGTCATGATAGGAAAAAAATGGAATGAATATTTATGTCTTCTATAAACTTTCCCCTATTTTAAAATGCCCTCCATTCTGCTTAGCTGTGATAAATTTCTCAAGTGTCAGAATGACTGAACTCATTTACTACCAATTGTAGAGACAAATGATTTCTAAGGTGTCAAAGAGACTTACACTGTCGTCAGCTGTAACAGAATAAATATTTTCTTCTTCTTCCTCCTCGGCCTTTTCTTCACCTTCATTGTTCAAACTTGCTTCCTTCTTAGCCTTCCAGTTAGCAATAGCTTGTTGAATAGCTAAAATAAAAAATAATTTTTTTTTAATTACATGTTTACTTATGTGCAGCATGTACCCTGTTTAGGGATAAAGCCTGGTTTCCACAACGACCAGACATTAGGACAGTAAAAAAATTCTTTTGTTCTCTTTTGTTTAAAAGTGTTACTGTCCACTGTACTGGTCGTCGTGCAAACCAGGCTTAAGTAAGAACTCCAACTTCAATTATGTACTCTAGATATTTTTCTGCATGTACCCTGCATGTTCAGGCGTATGTGAGATCTCTAACTTCAATTAAGTACATGATATTTTACAAAAACTCAAGAACGACTCAAAATGTTCCAACTACTGTACTTGAAAATTTGACTTGAGTTGTTACTGGTTAAGAACTTTTTTTTATAATTTTATAGGAAAGATCATTCCTATGGCATTTTTACTTTCTCCCCCCTATACATAGTGTATGGAGAAAGTATTGTTTTTGTCAAAATTTTCGAATTTGAGTTGTTGGTGGATTTATTCGTTTTAGTGCTCCCTGAACCCAAAAAAGTGGTTTTCGGAGTGGTGTCTGTCTGTGTGTGTGTTTGTGGATGCATGTTGTGGATTTAAACAAATCTAGAGACGACACCAGTGGTCCGATTTTGAAATTTGACATGTAGGTGTAAAGCTGTGATATCTCCAGACATTTTTTTCATTTTTTTGAATTTTTGATTTTTAAGGGTGTTTACCCCATAAAAAACCCATAAAATTTACAAAAATCCAAATTTCTCAAAAACGGCTCTAACGATTTTACAGTAGAGCGCCGATTATCCAAACTAATTGGGGACAAGGGGTGTTCGGATAACTGAATATTCGGATAATCGAACATGAAAAGACAACATTTTAAAATTATATACGTAACTTAATTCTTAGTAGTAAAAAGGCTAAAAAATTATCAAAGAAAAATTATTCACGTAATTTTATTATGAAATCTATCAGAATACATGGATATCCCGGCGCATCAGGAGTTTTGGTTAGCGTGCGAATTTGAATTGCTTGAGAATCATGTTCAAAATATGAATTATTACGGCGTTCGGTTAACCGACGGTTCGGATGACCGACGTTCGGATAATCGGCGCTCTACTGTAATAAAAATTTCAGGGTTTTTAGTGTTTAAGATGACAAACAAAATGACACCACCCGCATGTCTGTAAAAATTCAGGCTTAGAAGTTACAAGGGTTTAGGTGTTAAAAAATTAATATTTTTCAAATTTCACAAAATCTGTAATTAATATTTTTCAAATTTCACAAAATCTGTAACTTCTAAAGCTTGCAACCATTAAATTTGACTTTAAAAACTAAATAATCTAGTATTTTGAATCATTAGTCTACGTCAACAGGTCGCGGATATAATTGATATTTTAGTTTAGCGGTAAACGCAGTACGTTGTCCAATGTTATTCTTATAGCAAATATTTAAAACCCAAAATCTCCGTTATTTACTAACCGATTTTGACAAAAATTTAGTATGCATTTGTGTAATAGTTAATTGTTAATTTGTTTTATTTCACTATATAGTTTTTCCAATTTTAAATTACTTTAAGGGAGAAAGTATGTACCAGTTTCCTGATACCGTTTATTTAGCAAGGTCTGATCCTTTCCATAAAAACTTAAAACTTACTGAACCATATTCCATACAATGAAAAAATAAAGGACGCTGACAGGCCTCTCTTAAGAAATTTGATCTCTCTGAAGACAGAAATAGATTTTCATAAAAATATATTTATTTTTGGCATAACTCTTGGATAGAATGGCACGATTTGCATATCATGATGATTTGAAACATTTAGACGTAAACTATGAAAGATCATAATATAATTTTCTATGTTAATTGCTGAGATGCTAGATCACAGGAGTCTTGTTCATAAGAAAATGTAGGCCAACTGAAAACAATTTCTGCACCATTCTCATCATTTTGGTGAATACTGAATTCCCTGCTTACTGAAACTACGTAGCCTACATAGTGATGTGGGCCGGAAATATTCCCAGTGGGAAGGAATTTATAAAATGGGAATATTTCCCAGGCCCGGAAATTTTGTCAAAAAGTGGGAATTTATGGGAATTTATAAAAATCTTTTAAAATGGTAAAAATTTATCAATAACATTCAAATAACACCCAGCTAACATCATATTTGGAAAGATTCTTTCCTATGCCTATGATGATTTCAGTTGTGTTTACTTTCATACTTCGAAGGTAAAAAACCTCAGGTAATCAGGACCTCAGACTAACCGAACAATCTCATTTTAAATAACCACAACATACATAAAAATAATTCACAATAATGTAAATATAACCAGCTTACAATATATGAAATATAAGAGCCTCAGGCTTATTTATTACAAAATAACCCCTAGGAAAAAAATGTGTTTGGCTTTGGCCTTTATCAAAATAATAAACAAATACTAAAAGGCAGTTCTTCTGTGATGAGCTTGATATTGGCAATATACCGTGTGTCCAAAGTCCCAGCCCCCCCTGTTATTCTTTTTATTAATAGAGATAAAAGTACATATAATATTCAGGGAATGTTTATATGATCAAAAAAGGAAGTTTTTGGTGTATGTAAATGTTCACCCCTTTCCTCCCATAAGGGGTAGATTGGGAAAAGTCGAAATATTTAGATGTAAACCCCTACTGAATTATACATAATTTTAAAGGTCATAATCAAAGAAAAAGAAGGCGCAGACTAGAGGTCTCTGGGAGATGTCAATCCTATCAAAAGTTATGGCAGTTCAAAGTTTTAATTTTTTGAAAATCAAATGAAATCCATACTTACATAAATATTGAAGAAATAATGATTATTCGTGTGAAAACATAGGAAAAATACCACAATTAAATTTAGATTAACTGCTCAAAATGTCCACCATTCACTTCCAGTAAAGACTGGACTCACATTTGCCAATATTTCTGGTGTGACTAGCTGGCATGCTCGTTCAATCCGCGCTTTTAATTCATCGAGATTAGCGGGTTTTGTGTGTGCGGGTTAAATTTTGCTTTTAATAAAGCCCCAAAAGAAAAAATCGAGAGGTGTAAAGTCTGGCCATTCTAAAAAATTTTATTTTAGTTGATTTTGAAAACATTAAAACTGAACTGCCATAACTTTTGATAAGATTGATGTTGAGACTTCTAGTTTGGGCCATTCAGTTTCTTTGATTATGATCTTTGAAATGATACATAACTCGATAGGGGTTTACATTTAAATATTTCGACTTACCCCCATACTACCCCTTTAGTGGGGGAGGGGGTGAAAATTTACATACACCAAAAATTTCCTATAACTTCACTTTTTGATCATATAAACATTCCTTGAATATTATACTTTTATCTCTATTGATAAAAAAATAACTGGGGGTGGGACTTCTGGGACACCCGGTATATACACCTTATTTTATAAAATTACACAATTTTTGTGTTATTTATCCTAGTTGTTATTTTATATAAAACTGCTATATAAAGTGTTTCTACCTTAGAATTAAAAAAAAGGTATGTTTAAGTTATTCTGGGTGTTTAATATAAATTTCCATAAATTCCCAGGAATTTGTGAATTTTGGGAATATTTCCCTGGAATTCCCTGGAAATATTTCCTTGATTTTAAATCCCCGGAAATTTCACATCACTAAGCCCACACAGTTTCTTTTTGAAAGAAATCTGAAGTGTAATTTTTGGATTATAACCTGACATAATCTAGGCTAAACTAAACTAACCTTTCCTGGACTAACCTTACCTTACCTAGACTAACCTAACTTTACCTAGACTACCAACCTTACCTTACCTAAACAAACCTAACCTAAACTAGTCTAGGCTAAACTAAACTATCCTTATCTAAACTAACCTAATCCAAACCAAATTTACCTAAATGAACCAAACCTAACTCAAATTTACCTCAACTGCACCTATCCTAAACTAACCTGACCTAACCACCACTCATTGGCGGACACTGACCTTTCCGCTCCTCGCGTGCCTCGATGGGCAGCAGCACGCCGTCGTCGTCGTCCCGGTAGCCGTAGTAGTCGGCGTCAATGTCCTTCATCAGCTCGCCCCGAGTCTTGCGCGGCGGCGGTGGCGGCTCCTGCTCAAACAGCTCCCGCACACCTGCGGACCACAGTCAGGTGATAAGTAAGAGTAGCTCATGTTCAAAAATAACAATTTTATAGGATAAACCTTTCACTGTGTAAAACTTGTTAGGCCTAAACAACCAAGCAGACCACAGTCAGTGTTTCGACCTGGCACTTAAAAAAAAAACAACTACTGGGCACACATTGCTCAGCGATTTGACTATTTGATTTGAGCGATTTGAAGTTGATCAGCTTAAAGTTCTAATTTGGTCTGCTTGTGAAACAGTATCGTAATCAGCCATTGAAATTTCTTTTCCCATGCTGAATTTTACTGACAAATACAAAAATTTAAGGGCATCTAGGACGCTTTCATTTAGCATAATCTTCATAAATTTTATTTTCTATGAAATTTCTCGCCAAACTCTATCTTATGACACCTAAATTAATTAAATCGGTTCGGAACTGTAGGAGGAGTCTCAACCTCAAAAAAACCCCTAGCGTTTTAAATAAGAATGGATTTAGTACAGGATAAATCCTCGTTCAATAAAACTCGCTATGTCACGGATCATTCATTAAATTAGGTGATAAGGATTTGGAAAAAAACTTGGTCAAGAAGAAGTAAGAGTGCAGCAACCAATAATACAAGAAAAAAAGGCCTCTCCTCGCCTCAAAAAAAGGAGTTCTCTTCTCACAAACTCTCAAAAGTTGAACAGAAACCCGAATATGCAGGCCTAAAGTCCCTCCAAATTTTGCTACCCAGTCTTCAGGGCATACGAAAAACATTACATAGCATTTAAAAAGAGCTTTCTTTTTATGGCGGGGCAGTGCTTATATATGATTTGGAAAGCTTTGAAAATCAAATCACTTAATAATCTTCCATCTTTCTCCTCTTTCTCTTTTTTATTTAAGCCTAAACTTGAAAAAAAATTATTCTTTGTCAAACACTCAGGTGCCAACCAGGAACTCATTTGTGAGCACTTTGACCTATCCAACTCTCTCTACATGGGATATAAATGGAATCTTCAAGTACCGATGCAAGTACGACTTGAAAGATGACTAGTTAAGAGAGTTGAACCCAAAAATCCTGCCAGTACATTTTTATGGACAGTTATAATCTTAAATTTTTTTTATTTTTTATTTTTGAGTTGCATTGACAGAAAAAATTTAAGTTATTCTAGTAAAAAAACAATAATAAGCTACAGTATCTAATTTGTATTTTATTTTCCTCACAATTTTAAAAAAGTGGATCATTCTTCCATTACTTAATCTCACAGCACAATTGTTTTGATATTTTACAAAAAAGTATGAAAGTCACCTGGCAATTCTTTTGCAGCTCCAAAATATTTATAGCCCCTGTTTCCCGGCACTTCTTTTCCCTCGTGGTCCAGCATCCGAGGCCCCACTCTTGCGTAGTCCGGGCCCCCGAGCTCTCTGATCTGGGCCTCCCAGTGGCCCTTTTCTCGGAGCAGTTTGTTTATTTCATCATTCAAATCTCGTATTCTGAACTCCCCCAGTCCGGCTAAAAAACCGTTAAAAATAACTATACTAAATTCAGAAAGCTTTCCATTTACACAGCAGCCGGTTCTACTTAAAAAATTACGATTCCATAGAATTTTGAATGAGTAAGTAGTACAATCTTAAATGACATATATAGTCACCCTGTTTCAAGTCACATGAGCTTGACTAAAACCAACAATTTCCAGATGAAACATTTTTTAAGATTTTTTTTTATCTAAGGCATTGAGACCTTAAAACATATTATCACTGACATCATATCATGTTTTCAGGCGGACATTTCGTTCAGGATCAAAAGATAACATAAAAATTATTTTCTTATCGTTCAAAAGTGATATCTGGATCCCTAAAAAAAAAGAAAAAGTAAAAATTTACTGCCTAAAAAGTTTTTTTTTCCACAAACAAGCAATACTGATGATGGGTAGGTAAAGAAATTAATTTACTCTACTCGGTAACTAATTGAAGGCTCTTCCTTAATGAGGAAACAAAAAACAGTGATGTTTTTACTCAATAGGCCTACAAATAGTCAAATTTAACATAGGGCCTATTTTAAGAGGCATTTAAGAAAGCTATAAATGGGGGAGACAAAAAATCTGGGTTTAAAATTTAATCCTGCGCTTTAAAAACGTAACCAATTTACCATTTTGTATCTGGGCGACTTTTCTAGCAATTTCCCTTATGATCTGCATCCTCCACTTTTCAGCTTTTGGCAACTCCGTACACTCGGAAGCGAGGAACGGTCTCCGTTCCTTCTCCTTGGTGGTTCCGCCCTGTTCCGTCACCTGCGCTGCTCTCCACCGAGCCAGCGTCGTCCTTTGAATAAAACAAAATTGTGTTTGAATGAAATAAAACCGATCATCAGCTCGTTCTGGTAACTAAAGAAAGTGAGCTTGAATAAACAATACCCAGCTGTAACTGGAGCTACTGAGAGGGAGGGGGAGATTGAATATTTTGATTTCATCATTTCATAAATTTAATGGAACTTGGGATTATCAAATCTCTAGGGACCAGTAAAAGAAATTTAACTTAAACTTATTTTTATCACATCCTGGAATTTCTATTAATCCATCATAATGTTGAGTTTTAACAAGTATAAATTTCAAAGTAAATTTTTGAAGCATTAAAAAATGTGTAGACTTGCTTGTAATTGAAGGTATTCACAAAAGTATGAAAACCATTTTAATTTTGACTCTTACATTAATTTTAACTTTTAAGAAGGTTGCAAGCCAAGATAAAAAAGGTATGAGATAGAGCATTAATCAATACTTTTAGTAACAGAGAAAACTTTAAAGGAAGTTTGGTAAATGTTTGTCCATCCAGAATAACCAGCTTCCTATTAAATTCGGTTTCTCCATGTCTTGCTAGAAACTTGAATTCCTGGCTTGGCTGGGTCTGGCTACCCAGTTCGGTCCAAGTGCTGGAGGGAGATGATCTTGGTTTAATCAATCTGGAAGGGAATGAGGGAGAACATGACTATTTCCTAGAATCTGGAGGGTGAACTGCTCAGATAAATGTAACACAAATAACAGATTCTGTTTTAACTAAAATAAAAAAAAAAATTATAAACAAACATCGTATAGCAACATCACTTTTTTAAACATACATCTCTCTATTAGCTATCTCTTTCCTTATCTGACTCACTGTTCCACCCGATCATAAATACTTCAAACTTTGTTTCTAATATTTATAGGTACTGACATTACAACCTAACATTACATTATTTTCATCAGGCTTTCCATCGTACTTCTTTCAGAACACTGAGGGAGACAACAAATAATTACCCACTACATTAGGGCCTATTTTCGTCAAGCTTTGCAATTACTTCTTTAAGAACATGGGAGATAAAACAAATCATTCCCCAATAGCCAAAAAACAGTATAACAGTAGCTTTAATTACTAAAAGTTATAAGTAAAAATAAAATTTTCTACTTACATGGCTTTTTCTGCATTTCTTGCCTGAAAAAATTAAAAAATTTAGTACCTAAGGCTTGTGTACCTAAGGAAGTTAGCAGTCTACTTTTACACCAATTCTACTAGTACGTATCTAAGCCTATTAATTAGAATATATAAAATGTTAGGCTACAATTTTATAAAGAGCTTTACTACCACATCATCGATGACTTCCTCCCCTCCTCTGCTGAAACTTTAAACTCAAGTGTCAACATGTTGCTCACCACCTACATCACCAAATACCTCATATACCTCAAATACCTCTTATGAAGAATATATTGATATTTCTATAGATTTTACATACCAGTACATCGATTCGAACAGTTACCAGTTGGCACTTTACAAAGAAAATAATGTTTGAGGTATCATGAGCCATGTGATTATGCTACTAGTCTGGTAGCTCAAAAATATTAAACCAAAACAAAGTGTGGGTTAATATTGGAAACAATGTTTTGCTTTTTGAATAACAATCAATAATAAACAGGTCAAATGTTTTTTGTTTTTAGCATAAAACCAAGGCCATACTAAAATACAGGATGGAGTTTCCCCCCCTCCTCACTGGTGCCACGTCACAACATCGGCCGAACTCCTAGCGCTGTGTAGGAAATACCAACTAAATCATACGAATATTGTATACATTCACCAAACAATTATGACGCTATACTCAAATCCACATTCACCTTTCAGTATGGAATTTTCATAAGCCATATGTTTCAAATGGGAATTTAGATTGTACTTCTCATATGAAATAATAATCAGCTGATAATTTTACCCTTACATGATACGATTTAGTAAACAAATACAGGCAGGAAAAGTAATAGAATAGCCATTCTCCCTTAAGGCCTGTACTGAAAGGTGAACGTGGAATCGGGTATAGAGCATCAAAATCAAAACAATAAGGAACTCAACTGTCATATTTCAAATAAATCATCTGATGAAAAGTAAACAAATTACTTGCCTATGATATTTACCTTTTTTTATCTGAGAAGTAGAGTCTTGATTTATTCAAAATTATTTATAAGTGCAGGAAGTAATTCATTGATTCATGCAGATTAAAAATATGTAGGTTATGGTTTTTAAACGAATCTTAAGCTAATTATGTAGGCAAGATAGTTAAGAGTGTAACAATGCATCGCTATAAAGAGTACAATACAAAAACCATCAGCGATTCCGTATGATAATATGACGTACCCACGGGGCTATAGTTCCGCAGAGGGTGCATGTTTTGCCTCACTATCTAGGGGACTCACGTGGGAATCGGGGTTATGGAGCGGGGAACTATCAATAGTCAAAGCCTCATACGAACGATACATGGATATTCGCTGTGTAGATATTTCACCGATTTACTTCACAATACTATCTAGGGGATTTGGTGAGACCCAAGGTTGTTGGTTGGGGAACAATCAACAACTTATCAATTGTCAACAAATTGGCCCGGCTGCTAATTTCCCACATTAGGAATTCGGCCAGTCTACAAATTTCTTTTCTCTAAAAGATTGGCCGCTGCTGCAGCCGTGGCGCCAGAGGCACCATAAAAGGCTGCAGCAGTCGGCCGCTGGTGATGCCCACGGCACCGGCACCGAAGGCGCCACTCGGGGCATCACCAAAGGGGTACCACTAAATATCAGACACTAGTAACCTAATTCACTTTTTCAAATAATTATTTGCTAATTTGGGCGCGGTGATCGCTTCGGCTATAGTTCCGCAGATTTGATTTCATATGACATAAGCGATTGAGGAATTACGCCGTGGAGGAAACAAAGCACGGAAGGACTCCGGCCTGTTAGTAGTGTAGTGTGGTCTTGACATAACACAGGATTAACACAAGAAATTCATAGTTGAATCAATTGATCATCTGTTATTATTTCCTCTCCTCTAAAAATCCAAATTCATCCGGTTTACCCCTGCTCCTTCATGTCCCTCACCACCTATAATTAAATTTATGATTTTCTGTTTAATGCAAATGTGATCAGAAAACTTGAATCTTGGCACTAAATGCTCAGGCTAAATAATTGTATTCATGGCAATAAGAACAGCAGTTTTCAGCAACACAAGAATAAAGATTTATGAAATATACAATGACTTACCATATTTCTGATGTAAAAATTCTGTTGATATACTCTGTAAACTCAACTCAATTAATAAAATAAATATTTTATCATGAAAACTTCTTGATGTTCTTACTTTTAGGTTAAGTTTATGAACATTATCATAAAGCTGATGAAGAAGAAAACTTTGTCTCTTTAATTTACCAATTCACACTACCAACTACCAACACTCAAACACTTTATAGAATAATGGATATTGCCGTTCGGTTGTAGCTTCTTTGGAGCCTTGAGCCGTAAGAAATATTAGAAAAATTCTAATTCATAATCATTTGACAGAAATCAATTCATTTTCCCAACAAGATAAGATTATTAGAGTAGGATTCACCTAAGTTGGCCAAAACATGTACTAATCATCTCATCAAAAATTTGTATACAAGTCACATTGAAAACATTGTTGGTTACACACAAGGAGGTTATATTACTATACTGGAGGCAGCACTCCATTGTAAAACAGCGTGCCAGCTGTTTAGAACAAAATATCACAAAAATGGTACATCAGTTAGTACCAACCTTTGCAAAATACCTCAATTTCACCGACTTCCCAAAATGAACGAATCAATCGAGTGATTCAGTCGAGTCACGACTCAATTTTGAGCTTGGTTCATTCCGTAACCGGAAATCAATAATATTTTAAACAACGAATTAAACACTCATAATAAACTGCTAACGAGTACTTATTAGGTGATTTTTTGTTTGAAAATAACTTCACCTAATTTATTTTTGGGTATATCTTTAATGGCAAAATAAAGTAAAAATAGCAATACAGATACCTGGCTAAAAGTAATTAATATATTATGGGATAGCCTCTGGATCACTATGTAACAATTAATAAAAGGTTTAAAATACCTGTGCCGTCAAGTGATCCTATTTTGTAGTAATGACTACAGACTACAGCCTTCGTGAAGATGGATTGCAACTTCGTTTGACGCTCTTGGACCTGAGGATGTGCTAATACAAGGCACGAAACAGCTGTAGTCATTACTACAAAATAGGATCACTTGACGGCACAGGTATTTTAAACCTTTTATTAATAATTAATATAATCAGTCACTATGCAAATACGAGAATTATGGTAGAAACTTATGGCAGGTAAGCAACATAAATAGTAGGACAATTTTCTTTTATATTGCTGAGCGACAGTAATGTTTGTATAATAACATGGCTGATGGCAAAATTGTACATAAGGAGTGAAGTTGTCATTTACTGGCCGGATACTAACACTTATATATTGAACTTTAAATTAATTATTCTTTATTTATAGGTTTTAAAAAATAACATTTTCTATTCTATTATTTATGTAATATCGTATTTGGCCTTACCTGTTCCAAGGCAAAGAAACCGTTCAATCATAATGAGAATCAGATCAACATGATTCAACTCTCCGAAATGATTACATCAGTTTTTGAATCAGTTGAATCGACTCAAAGAACGGTACATCAGTTAGTACCAACTGCGGCACGCTTTCCAATGCTGTTTGTGAAGGCAGTGCTATCTCCAGTATAGGAATATAACCTCCTTGGTTACACATAGTGTCTGTTTACATTAAACTTTAGTTACGGGGTGTCTCCGAGTGGGGCGAGCCCAATAATGTTCTCAGTTGTTATGTTAGATGTTATAACTTCTGTGTATAATACTTTGTGTATTGAACCGGAGTAAATAAATGAATAAAAAAAAATCAGAACTGTCAAATCGCCACGTTGCGTTTGTTTACAATGTTGTTATAGGTTATAGAATGTTTACAATATCGCCTATTTTTAGAATTTTTTATTTTCATTCAACCTTTCTACATAGCTGTCACAGTTTAATTTGATTTTATTTCTTGATTTACATGTTTTTTAGTTTGTTGAACCTTAGACTAGGGACAATACAACTCTCTCTCTGTCCTTAGTCTAAGGTTGAACTGCTTGTTCATTTTTTTCCTGGGCCAATAAGGAAACACCTTTTATAAGTTTTGACCGCAATATGAAACAATCTCTCTTTTCAGCTACTGACTTGCAGGAAGTTGTACTGGCTGTTCAAAAATCACCTATTTTTCTTTGAAAATATTATTTCATAAGAAAATCTAAGACTATTTACCAGGCACCATGACACATCCTCTCTCTGTTAATAGATAATTAATTTGGAAAAGCCCCTGAGTAATATTTTAAGTTGCGCAAGTGAACTTCCAGTTGCAATATTGCACCAAAACTTTTCCTTTGCTACAAGTGCTACACTAAAACAGATGTTCATTGACAATGTTTTCAGCACAGCTGGATTTTATGCTTAAATTCGTAAAAAGCTAATAATTTGTTTACTTTTGTTTTGGCCAACTTAGGTGAATCCTACTCTACATTCATTAGTCTCTAATTAAAAATTCTCTGTTTACAAAGTAGAGCGGTAATTTTTATTTTCCAAAAGCGCTTTGGCAACCATGATCTGCTCTGCTGTCTGCTCAAATGTCATGACTCAAATGAAGCAAATGTTGGTTATTCCTGTTAATAATCTGTTTACGTTCATGTGGTTGATCTCTTTACCTTAGGTTCTAGGCTGTGTTAATGTAAATGTGTCGATCCCCATGTGATGGATTTGCTTTACCAAATAATAGAAAAATAACTTGGTAAAATAGAGATCTTGAGTAATTTTTGGTTATTCTATAGGTAAAAGTTTGTCTATCATGGCTGATTGTGATTCCCCCTCAAAAGACAACCAAGAGGCTAACCCTGAAGATATTAGTGAAGCTGATTTAAATGTAGAAAAGTCTTCCAATACTTCCTTAAAGCCGAAAGTTGAAAAAAGTAAGTGAGTTAGATTGTCTTTTCGTGTGAGTCTTATGTGGGTTGCAGTTTTCTCTCCTTTCCATACCTTGAAATTAAATTTGATGACCCAGTTATACTAACTGATTAGTTGATCAAAAGTATTTGGTAACAGTTTTAGCACTTTCGAAGTAGATGCATTAATACTTAGTTAGTTTAGGAGTTGTGTTGGTCGCCCTGGCATCAAAGGAGGCATTTTAAGGAAAATTATTGTCTGGCCAAAAGTCAATGCGACAAGTAAAAAAGTCCTACCAATATCAGTTAACCCTTGAGCGGGCACTTCACCGATAAAACAGCAGAAGGCGCATGCGGAGTTTAACTCCACATTATTTAAATACTGTATTTAAATGTCGACAAACTTAATTATGAATCATATTTAATTGTTGACACCATTAATTGATTAACTTAATAAATTAGGTGTAATATTTCAAGTAAACTTGCAATCGGGGGCTGCGCACCGGCGCAAATAAGGCATCCAGAGTGAATCAGAGTGGACAATCGGGCTTGAAAACGTAATTTGTAAACTAAAAAAATGGTCACCACTTTTTTCCGACCGTAAATCTAGCACTGACGACTTGAAATTGTTTTCATCAATATTCAATCGTCTTTGTTGTTAAAAAGAATTGTGGAACAGTGTTCCCCACCATGGTTGTTTTGTGTCCCCACACAGAGCTTCTGCAAATGAAAATGATAGTGAACCGTGCTCGGGTCACACCTACACTGGTCACAAGAGCAGTAGACTGATACACCTTCTGCGACTCAACAGCCGCACTCCATAGTAGCTGCAATCTAGCGACAGTTGCTCAAGACAATCTGCGATTATTTGATCCAAGCAAAAATGGGCCTCACAACGCCTATTAGGTGTAGTAGGTATGCCTGTATCTCGCAAATCTTGTTTTGAAAAAATTATGTTTTTAATCATTCAGTTTCTATAAGAATATGCAAGTCTCTTTATTTGATTTATAATCATTCTACAATGATTTACGATTAAAATTTTTTTCCAGTTGACATTTTACTCAAACCTACAGCTAATGCTCCCATAATGAAGAAGAAGAAATGGTCAGTGGACCCTGACAAAAAAATTGGCATGGTCATAGAATTTATAAAGAAGTATTTAAAGCTGGATCCTGCGGAAACTCTGGTGGGTATTTTACTAGGATTTTTTAAGCTGAATATTTGTAAGTTTGTTTAATCGATTATTAAATATCAAATTTTAACTGCTAAAGTGCTACAAAATTTTCCATACATTTGTTAGAAAAGTATGCTGTATTCTTAAACTACATAAAGAAGTATCTGCAATGGAAATCCTAGTGCGTTTCACTTCAGTGGACTTCAGATTTTCCACAAGTAGGCCTATTTGTTTCTTATATGGTAAGTGAACAGACGTTTTGGCTGAATGTGGGAAATGTAAAAAATATTAAGTTGGAAGGAATTTTTGAATTTAAAAAACTTTGATCATGTTTAGTGACTGTTTCCAAACTAATTCAAGGGAACTATTGTTAAACTGTGGGTAATTTTCCAACAAAAGACGATTGAATGTAATAATTGCTGGTGTTATAACTTTCTCACAAATGCGATTATGTAATCAGCAGGAGTAATTTTGCCATGAAAGACGATCCCCCGTGGTTAGTGAAAGTAACATCAGCCATGAAAGACTATAGGGCAACCCGTAAAATTAAAGTTGGTGTAAAAGACAATAGCGTGCAACCAGTGGATACTTTTGCATTTAAAGGTGATTGTGCGCAATAGACAAAAAAGACGACCGAGTTTCTGCTGAATGTGAGCTTTTTAACCCCTGAGCTGTGCGGATAAAAAAGCTTTAAAACTCAAATAACTGGACAGGGATGACAATTTTCATAATCTAAAATTATCAGTTGTTCCGTACTATGTTATTTTGACCAATTTTGATTTAATTAATAAAAAGATCAAGTTTAGTAAAAAAATGTTACTTTTTTTACTAAAACTATTGAACAAACTACCAAGTTTTTACCTAACTTTTTAAACAAACTATGGAACCTCAATCTCTAGAAGTCTAGCACTGCTTCAACATATTTGATAGCCAACGAAACAGACTATCCGAGGTCAAACTGGCAAGGTTCAAGTGTAGTAAATTTTAGACCAAGGTAAAAAGTTTTTATTAAGACCTGTGATAGGAAAATCCAGGTTGAATGCTGTCTGTTTTAACTGCTTTAATAAAAACTTGAGAGATAGACATTTCTTTAACGTTCCCTGAAGGTAAATCATCCAATTCCACTGCAATATTGTCTTCACAAAAAATGTTCTAGTAAATGCTCATGTACGTGTTACTATATAATATTTTGACAACAAACTATTATTAGAACTACTCTTTTCTTACCATATACCTCAAATAATGATTACTTTGTATTTAAATTATCTGATGTTGCAGTTTCAGCTTTATAGAGATATGCAAATAAACTTTAAAATATTTTTTCAGTTCTTGTATGTGAACCAAGCATTTGCACCTTCACCCGATCAACTAGTGAGGAATCTTTACGACTGTTATGAAACAGACGGAAAATTAATACTTCACTACTGTCTAGGCCAGGCTTGGGGCTAAGTTCTAGTTGGTAATGTATTTTTGTCAGGTTTAATGAAGAGAAGAGTATAAGCTTGCTTTTTGTTGTATGATTTGTACCAATCACATTATGAATGATCACGTATATATATATATATATATATATATATATATATGACAAAAGAAAAATCATTTGAGATGTACATCTCCCTGTGAAAATATTTGGCTTTCCTCACTGTATTTATGTATACTATATGTTCTTGTTGTACAAATAGTTAGATGTGCATGTAAATAAATAAAACATTTTTACTATTATCTCTTGATTTGTTTCCTTAATGGTCGTTGACTTGCCAAAATAAGTAAGGAAGATACAGTTTTTAAACAACCCAAATGAGCACATAAAAAATTCAACAAAAGTGTGCTTCAGGCTCATTCTGGCCCGAATGACACCAGCGATTGCGTCGTAATCGACACACGCACTTTGCTGTTGGCTATTACTGTCATTTTTAATTGTTTGGCATATTCTATGTCAACCTTCTATCTCAAATATGGAAGTGTTTTATTAAATTATATTATGGTTTTCCATAGGGTTTTCATGTGCTCATGTGCTCCTATGTACAAGTTGCCACTGCTGATAGCACAAAAATTTACTAATTAAAAAGAGTTTGGTTTTAGATACAATTTGCTTGAGTTTCTTTTCAGGTACTATGTTAACAATTGTGAGATGGTGGCGCAACTGGTTTATTTGGTGAGTCCGGTGGCGCAATTGGTAGAGCATTGGGCTTCGGAACTAAGATGGTGATATCTAAGGTTTTAGTCTCTCTGTGGTCATGAACTTTAAGCAACTTTCTGAACTTTAAGGTTCACTCTTGTAATGTACCGGCTCACCCCCCCGATCCACAACTCTCTACAGGGCTCAGACCTGAACGGTTACCCAAACTCAGCTGCGAATCAAAGTTGCCAGAGAGACAAGGAAGAACCAAGGTGAACAGGTAGCTAATCAATCCGGACAGCCTATTTACTCACCAGTACAATGACAGCTTCTAATTACTGTAGCGATTGTCGACCTCTGTGTTGGTATAGACTAGTCAGAGAGACATCTATGGTCCTTCTGAGCAGATACAATCTAAATCCAATGAACAAATGTGCTGACACATTTTTTCAACAGTGCTTCCTTGCTTCCGATCTCTGAGTCATAGAAAGCAAATTGTGTTCTAAGCTCTAGGTGGACCAATATTGTATAGAGCTTTCTGGTTCCAGGTACTACCCTTTATAGTTTTGTGAATTATTGTTCTACCTGAGACCTTTTGGCTTCAGACCAGGGAGAGGGGGGAGTTGCCACGAGGAAAGATATGTTAAGATCAAGAACTATTCACCATTTTTTGACAGAACCTGGTCGTCAGAACTCACCACGTCAAAAAAATTTTAAATTGAGACAGTATATAGTGTTTTCCAAGTTTGATTAGTATATTTATTTATTTATTTATTTACAAACGGTTACAACCAATACAGTTTATACAATACTTAAGAATAATAAGGTACAGTGTGCAAGATGACAAGCAAAATAAATATAACATTATCAACATGAGATACAACAGAAGCAACATAAGATACAGCTAGAGATCGATTTGACAGTAAAATTAGCTAACGAAGGACAAGCAACTGAATAAGTGACGACTAGAATAATAACATAGTAACATATTATGATAATGATAAGATTATACAATTAATTATATATATAAACAAGCATGAAAATCGATTGTGAAATATATATATTAATAGCCAGAATCTGGGTTCTAATGGCTCAACCACAACCTAAGCATTACTAGTCAGATTGAACCTGGTTAGAGCCGACTGCAGAACCTGGGAAGTAGAATAAGTAGTACCTAGCCCAATCTAGTCCAGAACTCACCAGGCCAAAAAATCTATTCAATTGATAAGTTTTACCAAGCTTGTTCAGTGTAATACTGACCATGCGCAGATTCTGGGTTGTACTGGCCATAACTTTGACATTATACTGGTCACAGTGTGCTGGGCATCACTGGCCAGAGTTTCCATGATGGCTACTGGCCAGAACTTTTCCAGAACCTGACCAGTATATTTACCAGTTCCTGGCCTGTTCTCAGCAGGTTCTAAACGGTACCTCATCCAGGTACTGGCCAGGCTTTATTGGGCAAGGAATATTTTTCCGTATGGAGCAGGAAATGTAGGCACTTTATGCCAAGCAGGAGCCTGTCCTGTTTTTGAGCTGCCTAAAAATAAATTGCTTAATCACAGGTAATCATGGGTAGATTTCTGGGGGTGCCAGGGGGTAACTGGCACCCCCTGTTATTTGGTAGATTTGTTGGTAGTGAAGGGGGAAAATGTTTTCACCATAACTTTGATTAAGGTATTTACATGATTTACAAATGGTTGTCGTTAAATAAAATAAGCACCTACTTAGAATAGGCCTTAAAAAGGACCATTTAAATAGTAGTTTGATGTTTGAATTTGAGCATACAACACTTCCAACGTTAAGTCAGTTGGCACACCCAAATATTATGACCTAAATCCGCCTCTGCAGGTAATTATATTGGAAAAGGAAGAAGGTGCACATGCAGTCATTTAATAAAACGATCACCTTGAATCAATAACTACAACTGTCAAATAAAGTTTTGTGTTGCTTTCTAATCGTTTATTTATTTATTTGTTTATTCATCAATACTACATACAGTCAATATTCATTGATACAATACCTACAGGTATTATCTACCGGGTGTCCCATAATAGTCCCCCCCCTAACTTTTTCCTATATTTTTTCAAATATCAGTTCCACACCACCCCCAAACATTATTGGGTAGCTAATACTTCATTTTGAGGGGGTACCCAATTTTGGCCGCCATCTTGGATCCGCCATATTGGATCAAAAATAATCTTTTCAAATGTAAAAGTGGTGTTGTGACCCATCATTTCGAATTAGATTTTTTCACTGATTACAATGCCGCAATCAGTTTTTTAATATCTCAATTGGTTCTCAAGATATGGGTACTTTTAATTAATTTATTTTCAACCAATTTAAACATTACAAATTGATAAAACAGGCTTATAACCACAAAATAATGCTAGATAGTGACGAATAACCACCATCAGTCATTGTTGAGCGATTTACACTTAACTTTAACCAATGTAAATTTTTGGGCCGCCATCTTGGATTCGCCATTTTGAAATGAGGTAAGTTATTTCAAATATGAAGTTGGTATTGTGACCCATCATTTCAAGCTAGTCTTTTAGCCGAATTCAGTGCCGCAACCCGTTTTTAGCTGTAAAACTTAGTTTTTGAAAAATTCATATTTTTTGATATTTTTATTAGAAACATGTCAATATCTTGAAAACTAAACACTATAATTAAAAACAGGTTGCGGCATTGAACTCGGCATAAAAAACTAGTTTGAATTGATGGGTCACAATACCTACTTCATATTTGAAATAACTTACTTCATTTCAAAATGGCGGATGTAAGATGGCGGCCGAAAAATTTACATTGGTGAAAGTTAAGTGTAAATCGCTCAACAATGACTGATGGTGGTTATTCGTCACTATCTAGCATTATTTTGTGGTTATAAGCCTGTTTTATCAATTTGTATTAAATTGGTTGAAAATAAATAAATTAAAAGTACCCAAATCTTGAGGACCAATTGAGATATTAAAAAATGGATTGCGGCATTGTAATCAGTGAAAAAATCTAATTCGAAATGATGGGTCACAACACCACTTTTACATTTGAAAAAATTATTTTTGATCCAATATGGCGGATCCAAGATGGCGGCCAAAATTGGGTACCCCCTCAAAATGAAGTATTAGCTACCCAATAATGTTTGGGGGTGGTGTGGAACTGATATTTGAAAAAATGTAGGAAAGAGTTAGGGGGGGGACTATTATGGGACACCTGGTATATTTATTTATTTATCATATATTTAATTTCGTAAGGCGATTCTTTGCATCAAAATTTTAGGCGTCTGGCAAGTAGTAGAAAGATGGGAGAGGACTCAAATTAAAGGTCTCTATCCCGTGATGGCGGGAAAAATATTGAAATTTCTTGAAATTAACCAGAAAATGAGAAATAATGTAAAATATCTGCCATTAAAATGCATTGGGATACAAAAAACATCTGCTTTGTTTACATAAAACATGTGATGCTGATACTTGATTGAAAACCATGTGGTAGGCTAGATATCAATTTCAGCAGATTCAGTTTGCTATGAAGGAATTTTGTACTATAATAAACTAGGATTGTTTGAATAATGAAAATAATTTAAAAAAAGTTAAGAATGTAATTTTTATTGGCGATTTAAATATTAATATTTTAGAAAATAAAGCTGTCGTTGATGATTATTGTAATTTATTGGCGTTAAGTGGTTTAGAATGTTTAAGCAGAGATGCAACAAGAATAACAGTTGATTCTGAGTCATGTCTAGACCATGTGTTTGCTAAAGTTTCCAGCAAAAACCAGATTGAGATCTATGTCGAAGTAGTCCACGCGAATATTACTGACCACGCGATGTCAAGAGTCTGTGTGGGAGTGAGAGGGAACGAGAGTGATAAGGCGAGCGGCAGCGGCTCACCAGATCGCGGCGTTACCCGTATCGACTATGATAAACTAAACGCAAACTTGGACACAGCTGACTGGGGGGAAGTGTATCAGCAAACTAATGCTTCTCTTGCTTTTGATGTATTTTTTCATAGTTTTAATCAGCTAGTGATTAATGCAAAAGTAGATATTAAGAAAGAAACAAACAACATGAAAAAAATTAAACCGTGGATGAATGACTTTTTATTAATGCGAGTTAGGATAAAAAATAGATTATTTAAAAACGTAAAAAATCATCCAGATAATAAGAAAATTGTCAGTTATTATAAGCTGTACAGAAACAAATTAAATAATATGATTAAGTTAGCTAAACAGTCCTATTACTCTAAACTTTTTGTTAATTTTAAGGATAATACGAAAGCACTTTGGAATGAAGTTAAGAATGTTACAGGTCAAAATGTAAAAAAGAATGATGATATAAGTCTTGAGATTGAAGGTGTAAATATAACAGATCAGCAAAGTGTATGTACTGAGTTTAACAATTACTTTTTAAATGTAGTAAGCAAATTGGAGATCAAGGAAAACAATGAAAGCATCTCTGAATTACACTTTAAGAATCATTTTAAAACAGTGCCAGCAAATAATTCTATGTTTTTAGGTCCTGTGGTTGCCGATGAATTAATCAGGGTCATTAATTCTTTAAAAAATAAATCTGCACCAGGCATTGATGGTTTTAGTTCATTACTGATTAAAAAAGTGCATTTAAAAATTTTGGATGTTTTACTGTATATAGTTAATTTAAGTTTTCAAACTGGGGTCTTCCCAGACAAGCTCAAGGAAGCTGTGGTAATTCCTATATATAAGACTGGTAAAAAGAACTTGTTAATGAACTATAGGCCTATATCGCTACTTCCTGTGTTCGCTAAGGTAATTGAGAAATTAATAAAAAATAGATTGATTAGGTTTCTTGACAAGACACATTTTTTCAGCCAGAATCATTTTGGGTTTCGAGAGGGAAAAAGCACTGAGGACGCACTTCATAGTTTTTTGGGCAAAATAAGTAATGGGCTAAATTCGGGGAAAAAAGTAAGTGGTATATTTCTAGACATTAAAAAAGCTTTTGACACAGTGAATCATGATATTCTTTTATCCAAATTAAATGACTGTGGAGTAAGGGGTCTGTCGTTGAAATGGTTTACAAATTATTTAAAGGGGAGAAAACAATGTGTCAAAATTAATAAAATCTGTAGCGAAGCTAAGGAGATCAAATACGGCGTGCCTCAAGGCTCGGTTTTAGGAGCAGTGTTATTTTTAATTTACATTAACGACTTATGTAATGCAGAGCTGTTTGGTAGTGTAACCTCATTTGCCAATGACACGGCATTGAGTTACTGTGGGGATTCGTGGGATCAAATTGAGAGTGAGATGAATTATGATCTGTTGGCTCTCCAGTGGTGGTTCACTACAAATAATATGCTCCTTAGTCCTGAAAAGACCAAATATATAAATTTTAGCTTGAGACATGTCATCAGTTTTCAAAATTCTATAGTTTACAAATGTATAGATTGTATCGGGAAGAATTCTTTTTGTGCGGAAAAATGTGCAGTCGTCAGTAAAGTAAATAATTTGAAATATTTAGGTCTAACTTTAGACCGTGAATTAAATTGGAAGCAACACATCCTTTCTTTGAAGCAAAAATTAAATAGCACATTGAGAGTCTTTTATTTTTTAAATGATTTATGTATTCCTGAATCTATTCTACGCCTGATATATTTCTCAATAGTCCATAGCAGAATTGATTATGGGTTAACTTTCTGGGGCAGTGCTTACAATGTAAATACTAGACCTATCTTTATTTTACAAAAACGATTCATCAAATTAATTTCAAAGAAGTCCAGAACAGAAGCATCTTTTCCATTATTTATTCGTTTAAATGTTCTTCCTTTGAAGTATATGTTTGTGTACAAGGTACTTAAACTTTTTTACAAAAGAAGTGGAAATTATTTTCAAAACAGAAATTATTACAGAAACCGATTAAGAAATGCTGAGCACCATCCTATTCCGCGTCCTAATAATACTTTTTTCACCATGAACTTCCAATTTTTAGCACCGAGAATTTACAATAAATTACCTTTAGAAATAAAAAATTCACGCACTTCTCTAGTTTTCAATCGAAAACTGCGAACCTGGATGTTAAGTTTTGAAAACATTGATTTCTTGCTTAAAATTGAAGCTTAATATATTTAAAAATAGTTGGTACCTCAAATTTTTTTATAGCACCTTATATATTTTTTTTAGTAACTAAATGTCTTAAAGTGCAAAAGTACAATGGAAGAATTAAAGTCTTTTTATTTTTCATTTGAACACTCCGCAAAGATAGTAAGGGAATATTATCAATATGTAAGTAGCCTAGCTGTCCTGAGAGCTGATAACTTATCTGAAGAGCGTAAACGGAACCTCTAAACAGGCGATTTGCCTCAGAGGTCCTAAATTTTTTCAAAGCATTGATTTGTTTATTTAACTTTAGTTTTCTGTTTGCCTGTTTCGTAAAAGATTGCTTAGTTTTAAAGAGGATCTTTTATTTATTTTATAAGTTTAAAAATAGATTTTGTTTTGGAAATATGCAATGTTAGTAGTTAAGTTTAGCAAATTGTTGTCTATGTAATGGCATGTAATGTTTTGAAAAAATAAATATATTCTTATTCTTATTCTTAATTTTCCCTTATTAGGGGCTTTTAGCCCCTTCAAGCCACTAGAAGATGTAAATAAATAACTTTTATATTATTCTGCAGAAAGTGATGAAACTTTACAGTTGTGTATCTAGTACAAATAGGAATATTTTGGTGTATTTTCTCAGTTTTTGCACGATGAGGGGACGGCTCACGCTCTGGAAATTCTTAAATGTAAGGATACCTCGAGTTATACCTCATTTTAAAAGTCTTAATTAGTAGATCACAACATCGCAAACCGCGCCCCAAAAGGTTGATCCAATCAGAAGTTACAGCTCCTCAAAGATTTCAGTCTAATTTTAGCCTTGAGTTTAATGGCCAACATTAAAATCTTTGAGGAGCTGTAACTTCTTATTGGATCAATCTTCTGGGGCGCGGTTTGCGCCGTTATGATCTACTAATTAAGACCTTTAAAATGAGGTATAACTCGAGGTACGCTTACATTTAAGAATTTCAAGACTTCAAGCGTGGGCCGTCCTCTTATCGTGCAAAAAACTGAGAAAATACACCAAAATATTCCTATTTGTACTAGATACACAACTGTAAAGTTTCATCACTCTCTGCAAAATAATATAAAAGTTATCTTATATATTCCAGACTTTTGCCCAACCCTGTATACAATACGCTAGGGGTTTTTTGTGATCATTACTCCTCCTAAGGTTCTGGGCCGATTTTATTAATTCAGGTGACAATGAAAAGAGCTTGGCGTGAAGTTTTGCAGGAAATAAAATTTAAAAAGGTTTGACTAAAGGGAAGAGCCCTAGACGCCCTTAAAGTTTTATATTAGTCCATAAGATTTAACATGGGAATAGAAATTTCAAATAAAGCAGCTGATTGGAGCAAACAAAGATTTTTATCAAAGCCATAATATGTTGTTAATGGAATTGAAACCATTGCATGTAGAGCTGGAGGCATTTGAGTTGATGGAAGATGTAAATAAATAGCTATTATCCTAATACATACTTAAGGTCAGAATTCAGTTTTGAAAACATTTATTTTGAATCACATGTGTGAAGATCTAAATATTCACATATGTTTATATTCCAAAGGAAAATAATGAAATAAAAAATTAATTCTTATGTATAAATTCCATAAATAAATATTAATAGAAATAAAAGAAAAAGAAGCAGACTTAACATTCATTATGAGTAAATTTATTGAACCATTTATTGGTTTGGGATTAAGATGGGTCATACACTACTTAGGGCCGCTTTTTCCAATTAAAGTTAAAATAAACGTGAATATAATTTAAACCATATAAATATTCTAATTCTTAAGTTAGTTTCTGAAGTTCAAATAAAACTAGATTTGGGGAAAGCAGTTCTGTCTTAGTCACATATACTGAATCTCAGAAAGTTTTACAAAAATTACGTAAGTCGTAAAACCCACGAAACCAACTAGCCTAACATTATTTTTTTACAAAACATAATTTAATTCTTCTTCTCCCATCAGGTTTAATTCTAACAACCCATTTAAAAACATAAAACATAAGTGTTGTCTAAACAAATTTTCAGTCGATTTTCAAAACACAAATTATTTGGTTCATTTTCTTTCAAATGGTGCATGGGGCATTTCAACCAATAATTAATTTATGTATGGCAATTTCATCTTGATGAACTTGGTTGAGTAAGTTTCAATTGGAGTTTATGGTGGATGTTAATGAGAATCGTTTGTGAGCAATAACCTAAAAGAAAATTACATGAAAATGTGAATTACTTTAATTAATTTAGTTCAACTATGAAATGCTAACCATGAATGATGTAAACATATAATAATATAATTTTAACAATTCTTTTTGCGTTTAGTGATGTTCTATAATAAAAAGAACCCAGTTTCCAGTAACTCCAGCACTCGCTATGACTAGACATAGCTCAGGGTCAGTCCATTGCAAAAGTTGGAATTTACCTTCCCTCCCCAGTACTTTCTCATGGACTACTGTATATGTGGCGGCAGGTCAAGCCAACTTCTTTGAGGGGCTCATAACATTCGTAGGAAACACGAAAGAAAAATGGACATCTCCTTAAAGATGAGTGAGTATTCTCAAGAAATTTAGTTTAAAAAAGCATTGTAAAAACAATTCAGAAGTTCAAGCATATAATTAATAAAATATTTCTAGAAAACTGTAGGCCTACCATAATTATTTTAGCGAATTTCCCCTATAGGGAAGAAGCTATTACCGTAGGTCTCATGGTAAGACCTAAGCCCGAGACCATGATAACTTTTCGTTTTGGGGCCCCCAGAAGCAAAAAACACCATTCGTTCAAATTTCTAGATATATATATCTATATATGTGTCTGTAAGCACGATAGCGCTCGCAAAAATGGTCCGATCGGAATGAAATTTGGCACAGGCGTGTAAAGTAGTAATTATTCGGACGAGTTCGTGAACCAGCCCGATCGGACCACCGGAAGGGGGGGTAAAGGGGGATAAACCCCCCAAAAAATGGGTTTTTTGAGTTTTTTACATAGAAAAATAAAATTTATCAAATTTTTGTTGGCACCATTGAATTCAGCTAAAAAAAACAAACAATTTAGTATCTTGAATCACTGCTCTATGTTCATTGGTTACCGAGATATTGAAAGTGGTAAACACAGTACGTTGTCCCAATGTTAACCTTATGGGAAATAAGTAAAATTCTATATCTCGGTTATTTCTCAACATATCTTGATAAAACTTGGTAAATAGCTTCTTTTAGTTCAGATCTACTAAATATTGAATTAAAACCATCCAGTTTTAATATACCTGTAGCAGCAGACCTGCATACTCATTCCCCATGTTATTCTTACGGAGCTTACCAAAACATGTCAAATCTCGCTATGTTGGGTTGAAATACGTTGTTTTGCATTTGAAATTCGCTGAGTATGCAGGTCTGCTGCAACGGGGGTATTTTATTTTGAAATCAATACACAACAATTGCTCGATTTCGAGCAACGGGTTTACTAGTACTCTTTACATTACAGCATTACAACAATTAAGTAATTGATGGTTTATGCAGGGGAATATATTTTATAATATTTTTCGTGTGCTTTTGGACCCCTTTTTAGGCATTCTGGGCCCTTTATGGGTGTTTCTGGGCCCCCTGCGAGCCCGGACCCAGATATCTTGAGAAGCAAGCTAAATATAGAATTTTAATTATTTCCCATAGGACAACGTAATGTGTTTACCACTTCTATTCATTCATTCTTAATAAGACAGGTACCTCATGGAGGACGTTACCCTATTTATCTCGCGGTAAACCGATGGACGTTGAGCAGTGATTCAAAATACTAAATTGTTTGTTTTTTCTAGCTGAATTTAATGGTTCAAACGGAAATTGGATTATTTGTACTTTTCTGTGTAAATTAAAGACTCAAAACCCTACTTTGGAGGGGGGGGTTATTCCACTTTACCCCCCTTCCGGTGGTCCGATTTGTCTGGTTTACGGACGTGTCCGAGTGATTACCACTTAACATGTATGTACCAAATTTCATTAAAGCCAGACCATATTTACGGTCGCTATCGTGTGAACAGACATGTATATATAAATATGGATGCAATGTAAAAATAATAATCCAATATATTTTGTAAATTGGTTCGAGAATAGAGTGGAGAGACCAACATACGGCAGTGGGAATTCTGACAAGGTATATATGTTTAGAGAGCTGCGTCGTCGAGCGCGAAGCGGTCGCCGACCGCCGACAAAACTTTATCGCCCACATTGTTTGTGTGTTTCGAATACGACAAAGTTGCCAACTTTATCGTTAACTTTGTTAGTGACCTTACTGACGACTAGTTTTGACCAGAATGGAAATGGGGCTTTACAATACAAAACAATATATTATACGACCAAGATCGTCATATGGGATGACGAGTGATTTACGGTCTCGTTACACCCGAGAGATTTCATGGCCGCGATTCGACAGAGATTTTAATTGGGGTAAGTCGAAAAGTTAATGGTGGTGAATAGGGTATTGGTATTTTACACTTGTGGTTTATCTATTCAATTATAATTACTAGAGATCGCCAGTGGTCGAAAATTCGACCAATTTTAAAAGTGACAAATAGGGATAGCTAATTTTATAAATAATCCCCGTATAAACCGATGCGTTTCTAAATACATGTCATATAGTACATATTTTCCATGTAAACACATAATATAACCAAACTGGGGTCCCAAAAACAAAAGAGAAAGACTCAGTCCTTGACTAAATATGTTACTTCATTTCTGGCTTATAGCATGGTTTTTTAGTAATTAGTATTTTATTAAGATAATGACTGTTTTATTAAGATTTCATGTTTTTTTTAAGAATAATAATTGAATCAGAGGAAATTAAAACTTCAGTCATCAAATCTGTTTATCCTGTACCCCCCTTACCACAGTTCTCTCCCTCCCTCCATTAATTCCTTCCTCACTCTCTACTTCCATGAATGTATGAGTATGATGTGCATGTCTCGTACGAAACTGTTTTAACTGACTTTGATCGAAAGTATCAATCTTAATTTTATTGAAATGTTCAAAGTATTGTATATAAATATTTTTAGTTTGTAGTTTGTTATTACAATTTTTTTTTCTTTGCCGCGTTAACGAGGTATTATTGGTTTGTAGTTTATCAGTTTAAAAGTTTCAAGGTGATATATTTTTATTTATTTTTGACTTGTTGTGTAAGTAAATATTTTAAATGTTTAAAACAAGACTAAGTCCAAATTTCTGTAATGCAACAACTCATAATTATCACTTATTAGATTGAATTTTGTTTTTCTTATCTGCACATTGTATCGTCAATATTTACATGTAAATAAATAACCAATTGTTAATTTTTTATATAACTGCATTTCATGTATATTTAAATTGGAGCCGAGTTGGGTTGAACGTACCCTTTTAAACTTCAGAGAAATGTTATTAATGCTTGCATGTATATCCATTCTTAAAATCTTGAGTTTATATTTTAGCATGTATGAGCGTATGTGTGTGCGAGTGAATGTGTCAGTGACCTTGACTGAGGGGATCGCCTGGGCTGCGCTTGTCACGGCTCCGCAACCTGTAGACCCCGGATAGTGAGTCAACTCGCTCACAATGCCCGCCACGCCGACTGGCTTATCACTCCCCCCTCACCGCCCTCTCCTACTGCTCCACTCTCTACCGCTGACTGTCTCACTCACACTTTATCCCCATTCCCTAAACAGCTAAAGGCGGCACACATCAACGCTCAATCTCTGTGTGCTCACATTGAGGAAGTGAGGGAGATTTTTTGTAATAACAGTTTTGACTTGATTTGCATTACTGAATCCTGGCTCAAGCCGAGTGTTCGTTCTAATGATGTTTCCCTGCCTGGATATACACTGCAGCGTAACGATAGGACCGGTAAACCAGGTGGTGGCGTTGCAGTGTATGTCAGGGAGGGCATCAAATTTAAAACTGTTGGTTCTTCACCTTCTGAATACTCGGCTGGGCCAGAATTTTTATTCATGGAAATTAGTTTATCTGGAGCTGACGCCCTGCTTCTAGGAGTTTGTTACCGACCTCCTAGAGTAGGGAATTTTATAAATTTTGAAAACGCATTATTGAATTTAATTTTTAGTTACAGTCATGTCTTGATAATGGGTGACTTTAATACTGATCTACTATCCACAGCCCAAAACTGGGAATACAGACAATTGACGACTATGCTTGATTCTTGTAACTTGACTGCACTTCCACTTGGACCAACACATCATGCTGCCGAGTCTGACACCCTCCTTGATCTTATGGTTGTAACTGACCCAAAAGACATTATCCATCATGGGCAGCTCCCAGTACCTGCTATTTCTAAGCATGACCTTATCTTCTGTGTGTGTTCGATCAAAGCTCCCAAGCCCAAGACAAAAATTATTAAATATAGAGACTTCAAAAACATGGACGAGGCTTCTTTTTTATTTGATGTTCAACATACGTCATGGCACAATATTGAAAATTTAATTTCTGTTGATGAAATGGTTCTTGAGCTAAATTCTACAATTTTAAATCTATTTGACAAACATGCGCCAGTTTTAACTAAACGATTAACCAAAAGAAAACCTGTGCCTTGGATGACCCCTGAAATTCGTAGTATGATGGCCAGACGTGATAGTCTTTTTAGAAAAGCCAAACGTTCTCATAATCAAATTCAAATGGATGAATATCGTTACCTTAGAAATAGAGTAAAACAACTTTTACGAAATTCAAAACTTAGATACATAAATAAGCTTTTTGAAAACAGAAAACAATCATCTAAAATTTTGTGGCGCAATGTAAAAGGGCTTGGGCTTGGGAGGCAGACGGATACGCAACCAGTCACTATTCCCCTAAATGAATTGAATCAATATTTTTCTTCATCCAGTCCCACTGCAAATCAGCATCAAGTCAATTATTATATCAATGAACTAGTAAATTCATCGACCCAGGATTTTACTTATCCTTTGTTCAATTTCAAACCAGTTATTCAGTCGGATGTGCTTAAAGCTATTCGTCGAATCCGAAGCAATGCTGTCGGGTTTGATGGTGTATCAGTACGATTCATTAAAGATATTCTTTTTGCCATCCTTCCGACCATAACATATATTTTTAACGCTTCATTGAGAAACTGTTCATTCCCTTCTTGTTGGAAGTCTGCTCTTATTCGCCCTTTAAACAAGATCTCAGCTCCTGCATCTTGTCAGGACTTTAGGCCGATCAGCATTTTGCCCGCACTATCAAAAGGCCTTGAAAGGATCGTGCACTGTCAAATTACTGACTTCATTGATGAAAATAAAATCTTGTCGGACTACCAGTCTGGCTTTAGAAAAGCTCACAGCACAGAAACTGCACTACTTCGTGTAACAGAGGACATTAGACTTGCCATGGAACGACGACAGGGCACGATTCTTACCCTATTCGATTTTTCAAAAGCTTTTGACTGTGTAAATCACAACCTGCTGATAGAGAAATTAAGGGCCATAGGGTTTTCTCAGAATGTTCTTAAATGGCTGAGATCTTATCTGTCAGATAGGCGGCAGTGTGTTGAAGTTGACGGCATAAGATCTGACTGGGAGACTGTCACTTGCGGCGTGCCTCAGGGATCTATCCTAGGGCCACTGCTATTTGTACTGTATGTAAATGACATAAATTCAAATCTGAAGAATTGTAAATATCACATGTATGCTGACGATCTACAAATCTATGCTCACTTTTCAACTAATGACATAAATAATTGTGTCAAAGAAATCAACGAAGACATTAACCGAATCACTTTGTGGACTGAAAAACATGGACTTAAACTAAACCACGACAAAACAAAACCCATCATCATCTGCCACTCACGTTTACGAAACTCAATTGATTTTCAAACTGTAAGTTCCATTATAGTTAATGGAAACGCACTTCCTTACTATGACAAAGTGAAAAATCTTGGACTGACTTTCAACTCAACACTTACTTGGGATGATGCAGTGGTGGATGTCCGGAGGAAGGTATTTGCATCAATTCACTCACTGAAAAAATTACAAAGTTTTTTGCCACTACACACTAAACTACACCTTGTCAAATCACTCGTGCTGCCTCACTTTACATACTGTAACTCTGTGATCAATGACATGACTGTGACTCTTTCTGATATGCTTCAACGGTCTCAGAACTATTGCCTGAGATTTGTTTACGATCTGAGACGAGTGGAGCATATTACACCTTATTATATTGAGTCAAAATTGTTGAAACTAAATGATCAGAGAACAGTAAAAATCCTTTCTTTAGCTTTTTCAATTTTAAAAACCAGTTTGCCAAAATATTTTGAAAATGATTTTAAATTTGTTTCCCAATTCCAAAATAATTTTCGGAGCTCACGTTCTGCCTCACTTACTTTGCGGATGCCTCAACACAGAACTGCAGTATATGACAGAGCATTTGTCGTGACTGCCTGCCGCTTGTGGAATAACCTTCCTTTTTCCATTAAATCCCTAGATAGTCATAGTCGGTTTGTGGCGGCGCTGAAAATTTTGCTTTTTGAGCGGATGACTCTGGCTGGTGTATCCTAGGTGGTTGTCTTGGGCGGGGTTACTGGCAGAGAATGAATGTGCTAGAGTGAAAGGAAATTATGTTTTTGTTTTTTTTCTCAATTTACTGGAAGAGTTCATGATGTTTTTGTTAGTGTTTCATAATGTTATTGTTGTATTATATTTGTTTGTAAATTGTTTAGGCAGGTTAAGTGTAAGAAAGGGCCATGCGGCCCTAACTTTGCCTGTGTAAATAAAGAATTTTTCATTTCATTTCATTTCATTACTTCCCTTCCTTCCGACCTTCTTTCCACTTTTTCCTCCTTTTCTCTTTCATTCTCTTCTTACCATCTCTCCTCCCTTCTTTCCTACCATTTGGAACTTTTTCTCTCCTTCCCTCTCTTCCTATTATTATCACTAAAATGTAATATATATTTTAAACAAAATTTGAATGTGTCCATTTATACTCCGGTTGCCAAGTCCGGTGACAGGATTTTCGGGCCCCTGTGCAATTGAGAAACCCGCCTTTTTTTACTCATCTCGATTCTGGGCCCCATTTTTACTAATCTTGCGTGGATCCAGGCCCCTGTGAGTCCAGGCCCCTGTGCATTTGCCCCCCCCCCGTCACCGGCCCTGCCGGTTGCATGGCATGTCAGGTAGTACATTGGATGGTAGAAACTTAGGAACTTAATGTACTTTTTTCCCTTTTTATCAGAAAATTTTTATCATTTAATCTTATTTAAGCAAGTAAACTTTATTTTTCCATATATATTTAAAATGGATCACATTTGAGTATGATATCCCTGTAATCTTCTCTAAGTAGTCCTGATTTCAATCAAATTCTATATTTTCACTCCATGCCCCAATTAACTGTGGCTTAATGTTTCTACATCAAATCTTTACTCCACGAAAAATAGCATATGATAACAGCTACATATGACGCTAACTTTGTTTACATTTGGTTATTATAATATCACCAAAACAGCAACTCATAAAGTTAATGTTAATTTTTTTTAATTTTAAATTGAATTTTCTACATTTCTAAAAGATTAATATACATTTCAGTAGGATTCTGTACATCTACAGGAAAATACAATTCTATCGGTGTGCTTAGATTTTTGCTACGTTGCACACAGGCTGAGAAAAAAGGAGTACAAAAACCTTATGGAAAAAATGCTTGTCTATTAATATAACAATTGAAATTATTAGGGGCAACTGCCCCCAAGACTTTCTATATAACCGTGTCATGAGAACTTCGGACAAGAAGACGGATACGTTCCTAAACGTCCAGGTGCTGGACGTCCAGTTACGTTATAAATCAACGTAAACCATTTATAATAACCTAATCTGACCTAACCCAGCCTAACCTAACCCAATAAATACAACCCAACCTGGACGTTCTGCACATGGACTTTTTGAAACGTTTCCTTTGAAAAAATGCCATCATAGAATAACTTTTTGATTCAAACTTTTTTTATGTTATTGAATTTGTCAAATAAAACATTATTGATTGCAATAACTTTCATTGCATATATACCTTACCTGTCATACGTATGCATTTTTAGAATTATTTACTGGCCTGCACTTGAATTCCCAAACTGAAATTCACAAGTTACAAGAGTTTTGACAAAATCGATTTCAGTATAGGTTGTTTATTTATAAACAGAAACTTCGTTGAAAGGAAAAATTTACTGTAAAATTAATTTCTTCTCTTATATCTAGAAGCGATTATGACTAATTCATGGATAAAAATATTTAATGATTTTTATTTTGTGATCTCTCATAATGGTCCTTGCCCTTTCCCTTCATTACACTCCACTGTTAGGCGCCATTTTCATTTAACCAGACAGATACCGGCATACCGAATAACACAATATCGGTTTTATTTTATGTATCCATGAACAGTTTGTAAGAAAAACATTACTTTACATTTATGAAGGTCATTAATATGTTAATTTACAAAATCCCTCTATTATTGTATCGCATTTCATAAAATAACTTGGGTTTGTTGACATATTCAGTTGTAAATACTACAAGCCATCAACCAATCAAATCGTTGCGCGGATAAACTGTTTGGAATTTTAGCCAATAGGAGAGCTCGATTTTAAAATCGTACCTCTTTGTCTGTGTAAAGGTGTATCGTGAGAAAACGTACCATAATTTTGGATATTTCATTTGTATAATTTTCCCAATCATTTGGATCGTAGTGGTAAGTAATTGCTTAGAAAACTGGAATAGTATTCTTACATAACGTTAGATTTAATCTTTATACGCTTTACAAATAATGGTTAGTGTAATAACCTAGCCCTATAACCCTTATAAAATTCCCTTTGTAATGTGTAAGTGTCCTTGTTTAGATAAACCTTTTGCTCTTCATTTTAAATTTGAGTTTATTAGCGATATAGGCGATCAACTTGCACTTAAATGTACAATTTCTTGTATCGAACCTAACCGCCAAAAGTGATTTGTTGTCACTTAGATGAGGCGGGAACATTTTCAAGGTCATACGTTCATCGTAGACGATGGAGGGAAGATGTCTTGTTTCCATTCATATCCGTTGCTAGGAGACATTGTTTACTAACGTCAGCTTTGTCAAAAATGGAGGGTATCTATTTCTATGTTTATAATCACAAAAATAAAGAGCTAATCACAGTTAACCATAACAACTTAACTTACAATTTACATACCTTAACCAACCAAACTTGTGTATTGACCCTAGACCTAGGCTTAGGCCTGACTATGAATCTACTCTAGCCTAAACCTACTCATCAGTAAAAAATGTTTTCAGTTAATCTGATCTGCTAATGAAAGAGGCTGCATAACTTTCTATAGGCCTGCAAATAGGCTAGGCCTTCCGTAACTTAGGTATTGTTTTATTAACTTGAAAATTCAGTTTGGTAACCAGTCTCCTTCAAGTTAAAAATGCCCTAAGTTTGAATCAAGTACAAATACCTTTAAAAACGGGCACAGCACTAAAGTTAGATATTCATACCTTGGGGATATTCATACCTTTCCTGTCATTCTGGGTGCCATTCCCCCCCCCCCTCAGACAGCCAACCAGACCCGCCAATGTAAGGTGGTTGGTTGTTTTGTACTAACTTATATACATTGGTGCCATGGATAGTTTTGGAAACAAGTGTTTAGGATAGGGATTGAAGTTCGTGAAATATGTTTAGCCGCATAAATGTTAACACTGAATAGGCTACCATCTTGATATTTGACCCTCTTTGTGGTACAGTTTGCGCATTATATCTCTGGGCTAAGTTACGGCAGAGTCAGCTGGTTACAAGGTGCGGGGGGGGGGAGAGGTTGGTACTTTTCTGAGAACATTATTATTCTACAGTCCCCCTGTTCATCAAACGCTGTGTATACTAAAGTTGTTTTTAAAATATCATGTGACACGGTTGGTAGCATACTAGCAATAGGAGATATAATGCGCGAACTATAAAATTAACTGCTTGGTAGTTTAAAAACATCCAACAAAGGGGGACAAAAAATGAAAAAAGGCAAAGTAAGCTAGTCACAATCTCTCAGGAAACGATAGGATTTTAGAAAGTAGAAACCAATGTTATTCGCCCAATCTGGAGCAGCTGCCTCGTATTTTATCCTCTTATTCAACTAAGTTTCTTAAATGAATAGGGTATGTATTTTTATAGATTATCATGGAAATGGATCTTTTCTACATCAATGGTCAAGATGGCATATCATTACCTGAAATGATCGATTGGGACATAAAGCTGTGCGATTCAGAAATAAGCGAAGAAGTTGGAGTAAATAATTTTACAGGTAAGGTTCCTTTCCAATAAGTGTTGTAAGAGCCAATTGTAATAATATCTGAAGAATGTAACTTAGTTCCTCATATGAAAATGCTAATACAGTACACTTTGTATTTATGGATGGATTAATGTCACGGAGATCCAATCCGGACGTTGAAAAGTGTGGATAGTTTGAATTTGGTGTATATAGCTACTATAAGTAGCACGCAGAATTATTGTCTCCACGATATTGCTTTCATCGTCATCAAATCATGACAAACAGTTTATGATTGATATTGCGGTTGAAGCAGAATCTCATGAAACCGCTTTGTATGAATATTATCATCTTCTCCATAGATGGTACCATGCAAAATACCTACAGTATTTGTCGGCTGGACAATCTTGTGGCAGCATTGCGGCAGACGAATCTCGTGTAGCCCAACGTATACACATTGTGTGATAAAACGAGACGCATCAACACACATTGTGTCAAATCTTTGTTTTTTTTGATACCATTGTTGAGAAACCTTTCCCTGACATTTTGAACATTGTTTTAGTTATTAATGGTATACTTTGCTTTCACATAAC
This sequence comes from Flexamia atlantica, assembly GCA_035578135.1. Taxonomy (NCBI): domain Eukaryota; kingdom Metazoa; phylum Arthropoda; class Insecta; order Hemiptera; family Cicadellidae; genus Flexamia; species Flexamia atlantica. The sequence continues at coordinate 28,845,748 of JAQJVK010000008.1, read as the reverse complement.
AGAATTGCCATTGAGCCTGGGACTCAAAAAGAGCTAAACCCATGAGAAACCCTACATTTTCACTATTCCTCAAATTCTCCTGGATAATGCGAGGTTTACTATAGGTTTAGCTACACAATGAAATTGTAACTGTAAATATATTGTTACTGTAGCCTATGGATCCAACTTGCCTGGGAACAGCCAGAACTCTTGAAACTGAAGCAGTCCTAGTGCAATGTTCAGTAAGGTTGTGATTTATCATGACCAGTCAGTAACCTTGGTGCCATATTTGAGAAGTTCTTTTGTATTTTTATATTGCTGGCAGTACACTCTCGCCGAGGATCCTGGGTAAGAAGTTTCAACAAAGATGTTAGAGCTTAAAAAACTAAAAACTCTTAAGAGTAATCATAATGAGGCATAGAGAGTGCACCATGTTCACTTTTGCCCCCCCCTCCCCCCCCCCCCTATTTCTTGACCTGTCTCGGCGAGAGTGTGTCACAAGAACTTATTAGTTTTAAGGACCAGGATTTGAATCAGGTTATTTTATTGTTATAGCCTATTATTATAGCTTAATGACACCATTATGATATGAAAATGAAAATGACTTTCTTATATTTATTTTCATCATAATTAGGCTATTATTTTTTTCTTAACATAGTATCTATGATCTCTTTAGGTCTTGGGTATGATTTGCCATCATTAGACATTGAGGAAGATCCTAATCCATTGTGGACTCAAAACTACTCAGCAAACTCCAATTCAAGTTTTGAGCTGGACTTTCTTGGAGAAGGGGCGTCAGCTTTGCTGGTCAATCCAAGTAGTGTGGTGCCGTTTGTGTCGAGTAGAAGAAGAGTGGTGGTGGAAGAAGCAAAAACTTCAGAGTCTGAAGGAGAATTAAAAGAGACAAATAATGAGCCCCAAATTGATGTTAGTAACCTTTAATTTACCTTTATTATATAGGGTAGTTCTTGAATGAATCAGTGGTACAGTAGAACCTCGATGAGAAGACACTCGATAACACAAAAACCTTGCTAAGAAATGCACTTTTCAAGGCTCCTTGAAATTGTAATTGCACTTAATGTCTTTATAAAACGAACCTCAATAAGAAGAGTACCTTGATAACAAGACTGTTTTCATTGTCTCCTTGAGAGTCTTCTTATCAAGGTTCCACTGTAATTAGAAGTAGACAACTCTATGTTTTTCAAGTTGTAGTTTGAATAAAAATTTCACTAATCTTGTATGACTTGGAATTCACAAATTGTTGTTGAATTTGTAGAAGGTAAAAAATTGGTTATGCTAGGGAACGTTTGTTCTGCAACAGTTAGAAAATAATGCAACTTTATGAAATTCACTATTTTTTTTTACTTAGCAACTTTTTCAGTTTATTGATATCCATTTCAACGGAAATTTGTATTTCAGACCAATGAGAAGGAGGAAATTGTAAAAATAAGTGCACGATCTAAACTTGTAGACATTAAGAAAGAAGAGGAAACAGTAGAAACAAAAATTAACGTTGAAGAATTTAGTGACGAAAGCATAAAGATTGATTCTTCAGAGCAAGTTCAGGACATCATGTCCATGCCCATTGAGTTTATAAATGTTTCTATGGATAATGGTAGTCTGTTTAAGGTAAGTGACAAAATATACAGCTTAGCTGCCTAAGAACTAGTTAAACCTCTAAGAACCTAGTAGAAAACATCTTTGAATGGTTAGTTTCAGTCAGATTCAGGAACAGAAAAATATAATTGAGTAACAGAAAATATTTTTGGACAGGCCTATCATTTTTCCTGTCAGTGTGATTGAAGAAAATTTACAAAAGAACAAAAAGGGCAGTGCTTGATTTAGGGTGAAAACATAGTGGAGCGGCGAGGCTAGAGGGAAGCGGTGAGCGTAGCTGAGAGCTTTTTAAACCCCGATGGTAGCCGAGCTTCACATGCACATAGTAGAGCGGCGAGCGTAGCGTGGTGAGCCATTAGCCTCAGTATACATGATAATTATATCATGTATGCTTAATATCAGTAATTGTATCAGTATGCTTAATAATTATAATTAGTTCTGTCTTTTATAGACTAGAAAATGTCGTCCGACAGTGTTGTATGAGACCTTATGTTAATGTAACCTTTTGAGAGCGTTGCGCTTAAAATGATTGCCATGGGCAGTGTGAGAAATGATTTTGCAGTGCATTCGGTGAAGACGGAGGGGATATACTTTAGAGAATAACACACTACCTGTTCCCACATCTAATTGAAGAAATATTCAGATATGGTGTTTCCCCCTATAATACCTTTGAAAAGCTTTATGAGCGCCGGAAAAATTAGCTAAAACACGTTTGACCCTCCTTTGAATAATTTTATACAGTAAAAGGGTATATTTACTATGTAATTTCTTAATATTAGTGAATAACATCTACACTACACTGACGACACTTGAAATCTTCCTTGTCACTGACAACCTTGGCATTATCCTCAGTGTAATTACACTGTATAGTTTTCCGTTTTTACCTTTCATAATGAGCCGAACTTTTAAGCTTTTTTTACTGATTAAAATGAAGTAGCTCCTTTTTCTAAGATTAACTTTTATAATCAACTCGAAGTTCGTACAGACCAGTATAAGGTCATTTAGGCTAATTTCCATAACGTTGATAAAATAAAACGTTCGGTGTTGCATAGTAAACACACTTCATATTGGTTCAACCAGCTAGGCTCGACCTAACCCTCGACGTAAAGAAATCGGGGTAGAATTAACGAGCGGAGAGGCTAGCGGGTCGACGCGGGAACCAGCGTCCATCCCCGCTCCACTATGTTTTAGCGCGTTTAACTACATGTATTGTTTTCAACCCGCTCAGCTACGCTCTCAGCTACACTCTAGCCTCGCCGCTCCACTATGTTTTTACCCTTACGGCTGCTGGGCCCTCGGGCTAGATATAAGTGCGGTCCCCTGAGGCCCTATGGCCTTTTTTTAGCTTATTTACATTTGGAAGTCTAATTATCTCATCTGATTCGCTCCAAATCTCGAATTTTTGGGCGCACACGGCCCTCTATTGGCACAAAGCCCTAGCCCGCCTTGTAGGCCTAGTGGTATATCCGCCACTGAAAAAGGATAAAGCCTATCTTGACGTTCTTTAAACCATCTTTGTCGAAACCTAGGACCTTAGGAGGGATAAGGTACTGGATAATAAGTACTTTTAACGTCACAATCCTTTACAGCAATAGAAACTTCTCAATTCGCGACTTCAACCTCAAACTATTCTTATAAACTTTTTTTAAATTTCCAATTTTTGGAATTTTTTTCTTTCCAATTTTTTGGTCTTATTGTTATTGTTTGTAAAGCAGCCCAGCAGGCACACAGACAGTACCTGCCTATGTCTGTTGAATCCTTGGACTTTCATTTTCATTAAAGGCTACAAAAATTATGTTTTTTTAAGTTTTATTTTATCATTTGCTAACGCTTTGTTTACTAGCGTTCTTGTTACTTTGTGTGTATAGTAGCTTATTTTTGTATGGAATAAACTTTTCATTCATTCATTCATTCATTCATTATGTAATATAAATGTCTACTTTTCAATAATTTTTATTTCAAATTTAATATATTTTTTAATGCACTAAAAGTTAACCTTTATTTGTCATTTAACTAGTAATTTTGTATAGCCTATACTTTGTATTGACAATAAAAATTAATACCAGGTTGTAACACCATCGAAGAAGACAACTCAGAAACGACAGGTGATGCCATGTGGCGACAATGGTGCTAGCAAGTCCTACCCCAAACCTGCCTACTCGTACTCCTGCCTAATAGCAATGGCACTGAAAAACTCTCAAACAGGATGTCTTCCAGTTTCAGAAATTTATAGTTTTATGTGGTCAGTAATAATTTAGGCCTATTGTGTTATTGTGTAAACAATATTGTGTTTTTAATTCAAGCCTTTTTAATGTTGATTAGTTGAGTAATCAGAATTGGTAACTCTATATAATTAATAGGCAAGCATGATTTTTCTGATCTCTTTTTTCCAGCCTGTATGCACTGTAGGAAAAACCCAAGCACACAGATAGAAGAGAATTTTCCTCTAGATGTACAATCCCATTATAATATACTACAATTTTAAGAATTGTAGCAAAATATATTTGAAATTATAAAAAAATTACAGTGGGCTTTATGAGATGCCATGTTAGTCTCAGAATAACAACAAAATATTAACAAATGCAGTAAATGTTTTATGGGAGCAATGAGTAAGAACTAAACCCAAATATTTTCTGGTTGAATTTCGGTCAAAAGGCAATCTCAAGTCATAAATTATATTGTGTGTTTCCCAGGAATTTTTAAAATATGAAATGAATTGTTCAATGTGTTGAAAATTGTTTGTTTATTTTGGAAAATAGATACTTAATGAGGATCTTAGAAGTTTTGCTAGTTAGCTCTTCAATTTAATAAGTCCACTATCAATTGCAATCTAGGTTACAAAGTATGAGGAAAAAACTGTGCTTGGAGCGATTGCAATTATTTGATTGTGGTTAGAGAAAACCTAACTAATTCATTTCATAATGAGGAATTCTTAAAAGATTATTGTTTTATCTCATACACTTTTATCGAGTAATGGGTTTCGAGCTTTACCGTGACTTACTCGATGCCAAATTTCATGGTCTTTAAAGTTTAACTCCAAAAAATTTTTGTTCCAGCCACCACTTCCCATATTTTAAAACAGCCCCAAATGGCTGGAAAAACTCTGTCCGTCATAATTTGTCACTCAACAAATGCTTTGAGAAGATCGAGAAACCTCCTGGCTCAGGAAACAGTGGCTCTCAGCGCAAGGGCTGTCTGTGGGCCATGAACCCTGCGAAAATCTCCAAAATGGATGAAGAAGTCGCTAAGTGGTCGAAAAAAGACCCATCTGCAATTAAAAAAGCAATGGTGTGCCCAGGTATGTTCATTGCTATCTTAACAGGCTCTTGATTTAGGCTTTCACACATCTTACGTGTATTATTGGAGAAAAATAACCTGTCCACAGTGTATTGTGTTGAAAAAATTAAAATAAAAAAACCCACATTGAGGTTGTGTTTTATATTCCCTTTGTTATCAAAATAGAATTGGTCGAGTGTCTGTTTTGAATTGCTTTTTATTACTTAAAAAAGTATGAATTAAAGGTATTTTATCTTAAGATAAAAAAAGTGAAGCTAAAGAGGATTGGTTGCAAAGAGGTCAAACTGTAAGGTTTGTGAGGTCTAAAAAATTGTAAATTTCAAGAAAACCAAAAATTTCCCCAACATTTTACTCTCACATGCCCCTATTGAATGAAACCCTCGATATGTGATATGTAAGAAAAATATGTAGTTTGATGATTCACAAAATTAGTCATCCACAAAAATAGATTTTTTTCGTGTAAAAAGTAGAAACAAAAATAAAATGTTGATGTAAAACTTGTGGTGATGCTTTCAGATAACCTAGAACTTCTGGAACGGGGTGAAATGAAAGATGAAGCTGCGTTTGACAGTGGAGAGGTTGAAGAAGATGCCGAAGAAGTGAGTAAACAAGTTATTTTATCTCTTAGTTGCTGAAAAAGTGAGTTAGGCCTATAGTATTCATCTACCGTATCAGTAGAGGTTTTCAGCTTCTAGGGGTGTGCGAATAGTGATTTTTGAACTCGAGCCGAGCCGAGCCGAGCTTTTTCAAAAGTTTTCGAGCTCGAGCTTTTTCGAGCCGAGCTTTTTAACAACCACCAAATTATTAAAAGAAATTATGAAGCTTGATTTTAATTTTAAAAGATACAATAGACTAATGTTTGCATACCTTAAGTGACCACCAGCTCAAAAATAGAAAGCTTATCTCCAAAACAAGTGAATTATCAGATAGGTTCATCAGTATTTTGTATTATGTTACATAAAATTAATCAAACTGGCTCAAAAAATAATTTATGAAGAAAAATACCAAATTTAAAATCTACATTTATCTACATTACATTTAAGTAATGACCAATCCCACAATACTTTACTTTAAAATAAATAGCTAAAATTACATAATTAGACTAGTTACATATAGGTACTAAAATTTAATTTCAAGAGTAGAAAGGAATAGTTGAAAGGTTTTAAAATAGTTATATCTAGTAAAAAAATCACACATTTACACATAGTCAAACACAAGATTGATTTTTTTTTGTTCACTAAGTAAAGATGATACAAAATTAAATAGCAATCCCAATTGTGGCATATTCATGGCTAAACTTATTATTTCAGAATACAATATATGAATGAAATAATATTTAACAACGACAATAATTTATTGTAATCCTAAAATTAGTTGCATTTCTAAACTTTTGTAAAGAAAATAATGTACAATTAAGAAGAAGAAAGATCATAAATAAATAAGGAAGGAATAGAGAGAAAGAAAGAAACAGCTACCTCTCTCACTCTCCTTATCAGTGGCCAGGGAGGGGGGGGGATGGAGTTTGTTAACTCCAAGCCCCTTCCCTGTTTTTTGCTACTGTCTGACTCAGAGCGTGTGTGCGTATGCCAGAGAGCATCAGTTAATTAGGAGATAAGGAATCCTTACTACAAAATGCAAAAATACTAACTACTGGTCATACAACTATAAATGATGGGTCATATTTTTTGTCTTATTTTTATAAATCAAATGAGACCAAAATGAAACTTGTACGATATACCGTTTAAGAGATAAGCCTTGATAAAAAAATAGACTTAAATGCTGTATTTCGCTCCCCAAGGTCAACTAAATATAGCTCCTATTTCCGACTAAATGGAGATAATATTTCATTACCTTTCCTTATCACTAGGTAATGTTTTTGTTTTTTGCTTGTTTTTCGTGGGAGGGAAACGCTCTTCCGGTTTAACGTGTCCAAAAATAGATTGCAATAATTATCTTTCCGATAAGAACTCTCTTATCAAAAGCTCGGCTCGAGTGTCGAGCTTTTTCGAAAAAAGTCGAGCCGAGCCGAATACTGAACAGCTCGACCTAAAAGCTCGACCGGTCGAATACTCGCACACTCCTATCAGCATCCAATAACTAGGCAGACTTTAAAATTTCTGTCAACTGGATTTATAGCGACTCAATAATTTTACTCAAGTCTTTGAAAATCCTCAGCAGTCAGTCTAAAGGTTATTATTTATTTTTGAGTTAGTGATACAAATGTTTAAAAGTATCTTAAGCAGAAAACATAAAGAAGCAGGCGAGTTTAGGAGATTTTTCAGGATAAAATTGTTCTTTTTATGTCTAAATCTGATAGATATTTTATTAGGAATGTTATGGCTGTTGTGTTAAAATAAATTTTGTTGAGTTGAGAACAAATTTAAGTTATGCTATGTTTAGGCAAGAGAAGAAGAGACAGAGGAAGACTTTGGAGTGGACGCTGAGGATGAAAGGATTTCTCCGATTGACGATGAAAGCGACGATGAAATCTCGAGAGTTCCCCCTTCTCTGCAACCTTTTGAACCAAAGTTTGCTTTACTAAATCGACAGAAAGTGTTAGCAAAAGCTCAAGATGCCGTCGAAGAGACAGCTGAAATCAGTGTCAATATGGATTTTGAGGTTGGTCCTGCACAAAAAGTCTTTCGAGTATCACTAAATGAAAAAATCTAAGTAAGGAATCTGGAAGAATGCTTGTCTGTCTGTCTGTGAAAAACATAGTCTTTTTCTACTTTTTTCCACATTCATTTCATTGTTTTTTTTTTATTTGAACATCTGTTTGTTTCCCTAAGTCAATTTGAATTATTAAAAATACATCTCAAACATTTCAAGTAATTAATATTTTACAACATAAATTAATTAAACAGTTTTCATAAGTCAATTGATGACTCATTCCCAAGCTTAGGTTTTTCTATGTGGGAAAAATTTTTGCCTAATAATGTAAGAATTAGTTTGTGTCAGTTTATTTATTTTTTGTAAATAACATCGAGTGTAATAATTCTGTTAAAAGCTGTATAACTGTATAAAACAAAATAAATAACCTGATTTGAAGAGCATGGCAATCTAATCTTCCAGTATTCAGGTGGGTTTGACCTCGAAGGAACAGCTGGTTTACCCGAGGTTGAGCTTGCCACCAATATTTAAAGTACATTTACATAAGAAAAAGCTCCCAATATTTCAGTCCATTATTGGGGATCTTTTTCAAGAAAGTGGTCATAGTCAACTAAATACGAGGTACAGTCAAAAAGTTCCCGGAATGAATATTTGTAGACATACAGCGCGATGGCCAGCGGGAAATTTGTCTTGCAGTAGTTGGTACAACTCCTGGGGAGGGTATATCGGTAGTGGTTGCACAGCTGACTTGCCATAGTGCAGCATTGGAAAGCGCTTTTCGTGTACCTGCAAGTCGACGTTGTCGGATTTTTGAATAATGGCATTTCATGAACAGCGCACTGGGTGATGCTGATGAAGAAAATATTGGGGAATTTCTTCATAAGCTTGAATTAACAACTCAAGAGTCTCAGTGAGAAATGTTTTTATTTACCTGCAGGCTTTGTGCTTGCTGATATGTATTGTAGAGACGAACCATTTCAACGTGGAGGATGCTCTGTGTTTGTTAGGGAAGGGTTAGATTTTGAAATATTAAATGTTTGTTGTTTTAGTTCTGTAAGTGTATTTGAAGTAGTTACTATTATTTTAAAGAGTTACGGAACAATTGTAGTTAATATATACCGAACTCCTCAATCTGACATAAACTTATTTTTTAGCAAATTAGACAATTTCTTAGGATTTATTACAAGAAAGTTTATGCCTCAACATGACCTGATTATCTCAGGAGATTTTAATATTGATATTCTTGAGAACTCACAGGAATCACAACATTTTTTGAATCTTTTGAGATCATATGATTTATATTGCTTAAACAAAACAAATCGATAATGTAATTACAAATATTCAATACAATATAACTAATTGCCTTGTTTTAAACCACACATCTCGGATCATGATGGCTTGTTTTGTCAGATAATTAAGGAAAATACAGTTAATAGTGAGAAAGAAGTTTCATCATATACTTATAGGGATCTGTCTGTAGAGGCTATCAATAGTTTTAAATTAGTATTAAGTATGACTGATTGGAGTTGCTTGCTTTCAGAGAATAATGTAGATCTGATGTTTTCTAACGTATTAAGTTTTCTTAGAGATTCTTTTGAGAAATGTTGTCCCCTTAAATCAAAAAAGCAGAGAAAAAATAAACGAAAACAAACAAACAAATGGTACAATGAAGAATTGAAAAATATCAAAGATAAAGTTAGTGTGTGTTATGATAAGTATGTTCAATGCAGTGATGACAATCTAGATAGGAAAAATCAATTAAAAGAACTGTATCAAATAGAGAAAAAACATTACAAATTCAAAATAAATGAGGCAAAAAACAATGTAATAGTGAATTTATTGAAAATTCTAAAAATAAATGCAAAGCCGCTTGGAAGGTCGTTAGGGAAGAATCTGGAAAACATAGTATAGGTATCAAGTGTCCAATTAAATCGAATGATTTTAACAATTATTCTGTTAATGTGGCAACTGAAATTAATAAAAATACACCCATTGATGACATAGGGGCAATGCAATATGTAAATAGATTTGTGAATGTAAATAATATCATGCAAAGAAATTTGTTTGTTTGGCAGAGCATAACAGTTCAGCATGTAAAAAAGATTGTTGGTAGTTTTAGCACATCTAATAGTGAGGATTATTATGGGTTGTCAAATAGAATAATAAAAGAAATAATTTATTTATTAGTCGAACCCTTAGTATTTATGTTTAATAGGGCTTTATTTCTAGGAATTTTTCCGGATGTTCTAAAGGTTACTAAGGTTGTACCCATTTTTAAGAAAGGATCAAAGTCTGATCCATCGAGCTATAGGCCTATATCATTAGTCCCTATAGTTAGTAAGATTTTTGAAGCTTGTATAAAAGATCAACTGTATAATTTCTTTGTAGATAATAAGTTTCTTTGTGCTGAACAATTTGGTTTCATAAGAGGTTTGAGTACAATCAAAGCAGTCGAAAATGTAGTCAATTTGATTTTAAATGGCTTTGAAGACAAAATGCTGATTGTGCTACACTGATTGATTTAACTAAAGCATTTGACTGTATCTCACACAAAATCTTACTGAAAAAACTTCAATTTTATGGTCTGAGGGACAAAGAACTTAGTTTAATGACATCTTACCTATGTAATAGAAAACAGATAGTTTACCAAAGTAATGACATTTCTAACATTCAATTAATTAAATCGGGTGTTCCTCAAGGATCTGTCTTGGGCCCTTTTCTATTTTTAATTGCAATAAATGATTTTCCAAGTAGTATTTCATGTAGATCAATATTATACGCAGATGATACTACGTTGGTACAGTCAGGGAAAGATATTGAAAAACTGCAGTTTGATAAGAATGTAGCAATAAGTAATGCAGTGGACTGGTTTAAAACAAACAATTTACTTATTAATAACAAAAAAACAGAATCAATTATTTTCTCATTAAGTAGACCATTTCAAGAACAATCTATTAAACTGTTAGGGATACACCTGGATAGCACTTTGAAGTAAGATGTACATATACAAAACCTCTGTAAAAAACTATCTAGGATTACTTATTTACTAAGGAAACTTAAACTTAGTGTTAGTAATGACATGTTAATTAATGCCTATTATGCTTTCTTTCACTCGCAAATTATATATGGAATTACTTTATGGGGTAACAGTGCTAATATTGAACAAGTTTTTAAATGGCAGAAATATGCTCTAAGTGTTATAAAAGGGTTAGATAATCGTGAGTCATGCTACCCTGTTTTCAAAGAAATGAAAATAATGACAACCCCATGTTTGTATATATATTTTAGCCTATTAGATGTAAAAGAAAATGTTTTAAAATATACAAATAGATCTGAAATTCATAATTACAACACACGAAAAAATTATGCTTTAGATCTACTTCCTGTTAGACTGTCAAAAACAAATAAAAATACATTTTGTATGAAAAGAAGACTATTCAACAAACTGCCTCAGTCAGCTCAAACTGTCAGTCTTCCTAAATTTAAAAAGTGCCTGAGTAATTGGCTAAAAGATCAGGTTTTTTACAAGGTTGATGATTTCATATTAACTGAAGGTAATCAGTTACAAGCAATATTTGATGGCTAAATGCTGAACAGATCATAATAAGTGTATATATATTACTTTTACTGTTTTAACGTTATACTATTTATTTTTTGTGAAGTGTTTCCAAGGCTTTATGTTTTAAATTAATTGATGTAGGTTCATGTTGATTGTTAATTGATTGTAATTGAAATTAATTATACTTTAATTATGACGAAATCGAATGCATCTCTGTATGTCTAAAGATTAATAAAGTTCTTGATTCTTATTAATAAAGTTCACTGGGTGATTTTTAAAGTAAAACAAGAACAATGTTCGTGTGCTGCTCATGAAATGTCATTTTTCAAAAATCCGACAAAGTAGACTTGCAGGTACATGAAAAGCGCTTTCCAATGCTGTACTACGGCAAGTCAGCTATGCCACCACTACCGATATGCCCTCCCAAGGAGTCGTACCAACTACTCCAATACAAATTTACCGCTGGCGTTCGCGCTATATGTCTACAAAAATTCATTCTAGGAACTTTTTGACTGTACTTCGTATAGATAGGTAGCTGAAACTTCGGTTTCCGTCTAATTAGAGATAATATTTCTTGTTACATGTCAACGTCCTTTACTTATCACTTCCAGGAATATTTTTTGTTTATGTTTTTTGTAGGAAGGAAATGCCCTTTTAGTTTAGCTGTCCAAAAATATATTGCAATAATTATCTTCCCAATAAGATCACTCTTATCAAAAGCTCAGCTCGAGTGTCGAGTTTAAAAAAAAAAAAATAGAGCTGAACCGAATAATGAAAAGCTTGACCTGAATAGCTCGTTTGGGCAAATATTCGCACACCCCAAATGAAAGGCAAAGCTACTTTTTAATGACATCTAATAAATCAGTGGTTAGGTACTTTATCAACATTTTTCACTGGTACGAATTTTAATATTGCAGATCAGCGAAGATGTGTATGATGAGCTGGAAGTGTCGGATACACGAACGCTTCTGGGCTTTGACGAGTCCACGCCTATCTATGCAGTCGATCCCACCGATGAGAATGTACTGATAGAACTGCCGATGGTGAAGAGACCGAGAGTGCAGGGCAATTACATCTGCCAACCGGTGCTTAACATGAAGAGGCACAATATCAGCGGGTTCAGGTCCATCAAGATCCAGAGCCCCTGAGTCTGATCTCCGGCTGATGTAACGTTCGCTGTACAAAGACTGATCAGTGTAAAACTTCTAAGTCAATTATCACCCAGTGGTAACTATTGAACACTTTATTTTTGTACAAATTGTAGATAAAATTGCGTATTATTAAGTAATTTTTCAAGGTCCTTAAGCATAGTGTTATTGTGATATTACTTGTGTGATAGTAATGTACAAGATAACGACCTAACTTATCGGAAGGTTAGTTTCCTCAAGGAGGCTGAAAACTGCTATTTTTGGCCTACTTTGATTTGAAGAGAAATATATTCCTCAGTAATCTGGTATATTTAGTGTAATCACCATAGGAAAAATTTGTTTATAACAGTTTTTTCATGAATAGTGTGAGTCATTGATCGTATATATAATTAAGAATGAGTATTAATAGTATCCGTATCAATTTAGTATTTCTAGCGAATAACTTTAAAGGTTCATCATTAGCCACAATTTGTTGATTTACAGTATTATATTTAGACATTAATAAAAAATCATTTATTAATACATTTTAATTTTTAACTTAATAACATTTATTAATAAATTTTAATAAAAAAACATCATTATCTTATTGTTTTTGGTTATTATAGAGTGTTAATTATATTTTTTACATAGCATTTCACTGGTGAATTTTTGTTTCTTTTGATTCAGATTAACTTCTTGTGAATGATTTTTCATCAACGATCAATAGTCATTGATTTTACATTCTGGCTGTTTTAATTTTTTGTTTAGGTTTTTGTGTTTTGTGCACAAAAGGCAAGCACAAAGAACCAAATCCTTTAACCCTAAAAAGAGTAGACAAAAGTACAATCACAATTTGTCTACTGTACTGTGAAATTGGTTTTTTAGTCAGTTTCCTTTGAGTAAATCTTACCATAGGGGAGAAACTTTATTACTATATGGCCTTATACATATAAATGAATGTTGTCTTTGGTAATTAGTACCTTGAAAACGTTAACAAAAAATTAACGTCTCAATCATCCTACTATTCCATTTTTGGTAATAGGGTTTTGTTAGAGGAGAAAAAGCTAAAAGTAAAGTTATTATCTTTCCTCTACTTATAATTTTGTTTTTCCAGTGGGACTTTATGGGTCGCAAAATCTAAATCATGTTAAATATATTTATCAATTTAAAAACGTTTACTAACTAACTAATTAATTAGCATTGTTATAAGCTGACTCCTCAAAAGAAAAATTATTTTACACTTTAGAGAATTGAGGAATGGACTGAAACATAATAAAACTTGTCTTAAAAACCATTATTTTCACTCCATGACAATGTTTCTTTACTTAACAGTAAAAAAATCACTAAATTACAATGGAAAGAAACATTTTCATCACGTGAAAATCATACTTGGACTTAATAATAAAAAAAATTATGATTTGAAGCTCGATACCTTGTTGGTTATTCGTTTTCAACAGAAAATTCATATAGAAAACCTGCATGACATTTTTAGGTACTGAGATAACAGGTGTTGCACTATATCACCTTGGGTACGACCTGCTCCTCACTGAAATCAGAATATTGTGATCTGGGACAATAAACAGTATGATAAATTTCTACATACTAAACTATATTTGTTCACCAACATTTTAATCTAACTATGTCTCTTGATCGTTATTAAACATTGTTAATGTAAAGGCCTACCTTAAGATCTAAGATTTTTTTTTGTTATGGAATCATAGGTTTCAATAATGGAGTGAAATAATCTTTTTTTCCTAGGGTAAGCTAACTATCAACCAATTAGCTTAGCCTAGGAACAAAGTAGGCCTATTGATGATAATTAGGGGTGTGGGAGTAGTGATTTTTGAAATTGAGTTGAGACGAATCGAGTTTTGGAAATACCCGTGAGTCTTGGAGCGAGTTTTTAGGATTATAATTTAATAGTCATTATGTTTCTACATAACCGTCATGTCAAAAATTAATAAAATAAAAATTACAATTTTAAGGTAATTAAACTTAAAAGAGTTACTGAACTAAGAGCAGATATACAAATAAATAATATTGAAAAAATAAAGAAAACCTTTTACTTAAACTCACAATAATTCTTGATTTGATATATTTTTCAAGCCTAACTTGTCTTTAGGCTTAGGCCTCTATGGGTTTTGAAATGAAATAAAACACAGCCCTTTTATACCTCACTCAATTCATGATTTAAATATTCCCGTTGTGTTACCCACACAGGTACATTTCTATTCATGTAATTGTCAGCAAAAAACTTAGTTCTTAATTTATTTGTTTTTAAAATATAACAGAAATGAATTTTTTAAGAGAAGGAATAATAAATAACTTCGAACTATAGAAAAGATAGTGATATAAAAATAAATGTATCTTTAATAACTCAAAAGAACTCTTTACTTAAAGTACAACGAACAAGGTTTTAGTTATGTTATGTTCATTGAAGATGGATTGACATTGAAAATTACCATAATATTCTTTCGCACCAATCAATTTTGGGTAAACTGCGTGAGTACTACTCGACTCAAACTTCGAGCATTTTGCAATAAGTCGAGTCGAGTAGTGTATACTCGGCTTGAAAAAAGCTCAATTCTAGGGTACTTGCGAGTACTCGAGTATTGCTACATTCTAGAGTACAGTTAAAGTGTTATAATTAGGAGTGTTCCTAATGATAACGCTTTAACTGAAACCGAGGTCTCGTAAACAAGGAAAAACTTGGATCGTAAAGTATCCTTTACATTAATTAATTTTATATAACATCTATTAAGCATGTTACTATGACAGACTAGTACAAATTTGCGCTTCGACCTGTCCTCAATTTGTCAAATTTGTGGTCGACCTGTCCTCAATACTTTCACTCCAATCCAACAGCTTTATTTGTAAACGGTTCCCATATCTGAAGATTTAACACACCAACTGTTGATTTGAATCAACTGTAACTTAGTTTTCAGTCCTGCAGTTATCAGAGAAACTGCGGTGAAAGGTAAGAATAAATGAGCAGGTTTCATTTTGGGCCAATTGTGTGCTCTCATTCCGCTAATCAGAATGCTACTATTATCTGATAATTGAACGATTTTATTTAACTTTTAGTATATTGTCTTATGTGTCTAGGTGCTGTTAAATGAACATTTGTACTCCTGTAACTTAACAAAACTTAACCAAGTAATGAATGTCTTTCACTATTTTTAGTAGTTAGTAGAGATTTTGTACCAATTTATTTTCCAAAATCTATTCTTCTTCCATCATGGTCTTATGATGGAAGCATTATTTCTATTTGGGTATATATCAAATATGGGTGTGCGAGTACTCGAGAATCGAGCTTTTTTCGAGCCGAGTATACACTACTCGACTTGACTCGACTTATTGCAAAATACTCGAAAGTTCGAGTCGAGTAGTTACTCCCGCCGTTTACCCGAAATCAGTACGTGCGAAAGAATATTAATGCCATTTTTCACAATATCAATCCATCTTTAACGAATATAACTGAAACCTCGTTTGTTATACTTGAAGTAAAAAGTTCTTTTTAGTTATTAAAGACACATATATTTTTATATCACTCTTATCTTTTCTATAGTTTGAGGTTATTTATTATTACATCTCTTAAAAAAATTATTTTTGTTATATTTTAGAAACCATTCCAAATAAATAAAAACTTAGTTATTTTGTTGACAGTTACATGAATAAATATGTACCTGAGTGAATAACTCAAAGGAAATATTTTAATCATGAATTGAGTCAGGTATTGAGTCAGGTAAATAATTGGTCCTGGCTTATAGTCAGTGTTTTCATTTCATTTCAAAACCCAGGTAAGCCTTAACCACAAGTTAGGCTTGAAAAATATAACAAATGAAGAATTATTTTGAGTTTAAGTAAAAGGTTTTCTTTCTTTTTTTTGTATCATTTATTTGCATATCTGCCCTTAGTTCAGTAACTCTTTTAAGTTTAATTACCTCAAAATTGTAATTTGTATTTGAGTAATGATAATAATTTTTTACCATTATGTAGAACCATGATGACTATTATATTATAAATTTAAAAAAAAAACTCGACTCGAAAAAAGCTCGAAACTCGCGGGTATTTTTCAAAACTCGACTCGACTCGACTCGACTTCAAAAATCACTACTCGCACACCCCTAAATCAAAAGAATATTAAAAAACGTACTGTGTAAGCGATTAATCACAATATGATAATATGTCAAAGTAAAGGTGCATTTTCACCATGAAACTTTGAGATTTAAGCTCTTACTGTTCATTCTGTTTTAAATCCAAGTAAGGTTACACAAAAACCTATATTAAACTTTCACAAAAAAAAGGAAAAAGTCTAGAAAAGAGGTTAAACTCTTAATGACTGGGGTAATATTCAGTATTACTTTTCGTATCACGTAAGACAACTTTCAACATGACATTGCAGCACAAAACATTTTGGTAGTGTTAACGGGCCTTAAAAACATAAACAAGGTTTTGATAGCCTAGTTTAATACAAACATGAATTTTAGCAAACAATTTGGAGAGTTTGTACTTTTTGCCTTCAGACCAGAATCTCAAGTCCTACTTTAGATGCTCACTTCATGCATTGCTTGAGACGTGCAGGGAGTGATCCCCCCAAAAAATCAGTTTATACACATTTATTTATGTACAGTGATCACATTACAGTGATCACATTGTGTCACATTGATTTGTGACGGAATGGAGTTCCAAGATCTTTTTCTACCATCAAAGATGATTGCACATTATAGGCGGTAGCAACTTTACTTCAAAAGATCGTGTGCAAATCGGCCGAAGTAATTTTGCTGTGAGAGATGATCATGCGTGATAAGTGAGTGTGAATTTTCACAAATTAATGTGATACAATTATCTTTAACACAGATTCCTCAGTAAAGACAATCACAAACACAGAAGTAAATCTGTCTTAAGTGACAATTGCAAATGATGTGCCGGGATTATGTGCAAATGTTTGGCTCGAAAGAAGCACATTTTTGTTAAGTCTCAAGCGGAATGTTGAAAACCTCAAGAAAAAAGCTCAAGACCCGAATATTCGCTCAAGGGTAGTCATTTACAAAAAGCTAAAATTTCATTAAACATTTATTCTTGAATCTAGAGATGCATTCTTGATTTTCATTCTGTTGATTGAAAAGTTGTTCAATCAAATTTTACCTTATAAACGTAACTAATAATCCACGTAGACAAATAACGAAATAATGTTTGAAGAAAAGAGATACAGAGGATGAAGGAAGGTTCATGCACCTCCTAGTAAATTATAGTTCCGCTACCTCAACTTCTACAAATCAAGCACTGTTAATGTCTTTCTATAAATACATGGATAGACTCTGCTTCACCTGAAATTTAATTTACATTTTTGTGAAACCTCTGGGATAAAATTTTTAACTAAAAAATTAATGCAAGTGAATTCTATGGAGGACCAGAATTTTTTGTGTATACTGTCAAAAATACTGGTTTATCTCGACAGTATTAAACCTGCAGACAGCACTATCTTCTATGGATGATTACCTACTGAGCTTTTTGGTGGAATCGCCAATCGCCATATATTGTGAACCTAAAATCTATCTTAAACTTTAACATTGTAACTGTTAAACAAGTATCTTTTAAACTGTACTAAAGCTTAATTAGTTTATCAAGTGTTTTTTCATGAAACGTTTTCAGCTTAGTACATGAGCAATTAAAGCCAAACAAGATTTGCATCACATTTTATCACTTGATCCAATGTTCTCTTTTGAAAATAGTTTCCTCAAGAAAAATCTGTAAGTTAATTATCTGCTCTTTTAGGGATTTATATCACTCTTTTAGGGATTTATATCAACAAGTTATATCAACAGGCAAATTCAATTGCATGAAAATACTTGACAATTGTGGGTGTATCATTAAATTGAGTACTGATACTAAAATAGACATTTCATCTTTATGGCCAAGAAGGTGTACAATGTTTTAAGTCAAAATTAAATCAACATAATTTGACTATAAGCTATGTGCTATGATCCCGTGAACAATCTGTTTCAATTACTTAGGCCGACCCCACACTGCCGTGACAAACGTTTTTGTCTTTTGCCGTTGAAAAGCTGTCAAAAGATATAAAATTTGTTTATAGTCTTAGGTACAGAACATAGAAAAACATCTTTTTTAACCTCAAAAGACAAAAACTTTCAGTCGCAGCAGTGTGCGGCCATGCTGACTTAAAAAATCTCACCAGATAAAAATCAAATCAGTGATCAGGAATCAACTAATGATTGCTCCCCGTCACACTAGTGGCTATTGCCTCCTCCTGAGAGAGTTTATAATAGTTGACTCAGTATTTTACTGGGTTAGTGACGTTGTTGGATTCTCCTTTAATCATGGCTCAGAAAAAACCGGTCAACTTTCTACAATAGCGATGTAAAGTCTTCAGTATGTTCAGTTTCAGAACATACTAAATTACAGTTACTTCCTTTTCTGTAGAAGAAAAAAAGTGTTTGTCTTACAAGCAAATCATGTGCTTAATCCTGAATTGGTAATTTACGTAGTCTCTGAAACGATATTATTTTAATTTTAGCTAATTTCCCCTATAGGGTAGAAGCTGTTACCGTTGGTCTCATGGAAAGATGCCCGAGACCATGATAACTTTTTGTTTTGGGGCCCCCAAAAGCTAAAAACACCATTAGTTTGAATTTTTATATATATGTGTCTGTTAACACGATAGCAGCCATAAATGTGGTCCTATCTCAAAGAAATTAGGTACAGAGGTGTAAAGTGGTAATCACTCAGACGAGTTCGTAAACCAGCCCGATCGAACCACTGGATGAAGGGTAAAGGGGGATAAACGCCCCCAAAAATGGTTTTTAAGGTTTTTACATAGAAAAATAAAATTAATAAATTTCTTGCTTGCACCATTGAATTCAGCTTTAAAAAACAAGTAATTTGGTATCTTGAATCATTGTCTATGTCCATTGTTTACCGAGATATTGAAAGCACACTAAACACAGTACTCATTGTCCCTATGTTATCCTTACGGGAAATAAGAAAAAATTCTATGGCATATGGCTTCTTACAGTTCAGATCCACTGAATATTGATTTGAAACCGCCAAATTTTTACATACCCGTTGCAGCAGACCTGCATACTCATTCCCCATGTTATTCGTAAACAAGAAATAAAAAATTGTCATGATTCATTTATATTGTGTTGAAATGTAATTCTATGCATCAGAAATTCGCTAATGCAGGTCTACTGCAACAGGGGTATTTAGTTTTGGTCTCATACAATTTGATTGTTTTGTTGTCTATTACATTACTGGGCTTTGGCCTAATAGTCTAAGAGCCAGTGGCTGGCTGACGACACATATTTTAAGAAAGCCTATAATTTTCTCATTTACTCTATTCTACCTACCATTCATGAAAATGGGGCCCGTTAAGCCCACTTGCGGTAGGTTCGGGCTCACCCATGGGTCAAAGGGGTGACAATTTGACATGAAACGAACATATTTTAAGAAGGCTGCCGTTTTGATATGTCACAGTATACACTTAGGGTAACTCGAAAACGGAAACGGCAGACGTCTACCGCGGTTGTGACGTCACGGCAGACGCTTTGAAAATGGCCAAAAAAATCATTTTTTTCTGACAGAGTTTAAGAAAGCTGACTTGACATTTTGATATGTGAAAATATACCACTATTTTAATATGAAAACGGATATGGCAGACGTTTACCATGGTTGTGACGTCACGGCAGACGTTTAAAAATTTAACATAGTATAATGTAAAAGTATATGGCCATAATCTTGAAATTATGCTAGATAATAACATGTGACTACCGTTGGTCATTATTGAGACATCTCCAGCTGGTTTTGACCAAAACAAAACTCTCGGCCACCATCTTGGATCCGCCATATTGAAATAAGAGACGCTATTTCAGATGTAAAGATAGTGTTGTGACCCATCATTTAGAACTAGTTTTTAACGCTGAATTCAATGCTACAACTAGTTTTCAACAACAATATTTATTTCTTTATATATTGCCATTTTTTTGAGGTTATATATAAAAAAATTGCAATAACTCAAAAGTAAAAGGTCACAATTGAAATTGGGTAGCAGCATTGAATTCAGCGTAAAAAACTAGTTCTAAATGATGGGTCACAACACTATTTTTACATCTGAAATAGCGTCTCTTATTTCAATATAGCGGATCCAAGATGGCGGCCGAAAGTTTTGTTTTGGTCAAAACCAGCTGGAGATGTCTCAATAATGACCAACGGTAGTCACATGTTATTATCTAGCATAATTTCAAAATTATGGCCATATACTTTTACATTATACTATGTTAAATTTTTATACGTCTGCTGTGACGTCACAACCATGGTAAACGTCTGCCATATCCGTTTTCTTATTAAAATAGTAGTATATTTTGACATATCAAGATGTCAGCTTTCTTAAACTATGTCAGAAAAAAAATCGATTTTTTGGCCATTTTCAAAGCGTCTGCCGTGACGTCACAACCGCGGTAGACGTCTGCCGTTTCCGTTTTAGAGTTACCCTAAGTGTATAATGTGACATATCAAAACGGCAGCCTTCTTAAAATATGTTCGTTTCATGTCAAATTGTCACCCCTTTGACCCATGGGTGAGCCCGAACCTACCACAAGTGGGCTTAACGGGCTCCATTTTCATGAATGGTAGGTAGAATAGAGTAAATGAGAAAATTATAGGCTTTCTTAAAATATGTGTCGTCAGCCAGCCATTGGCTCTTAGACTATAATGTGGAGGAGTATGTTTTGTGTTAGTGTTTAATGGTATCATGCTTTCAAGTAGTTGGCTTGATGAGAATAGGCCCCTCAAAATTTAACATACTTACTTGGTACTTTGTGAGTCATCCAATTGGTCGCAGGCGACGTTGGATCCGTCAGGCTGTTCCCAAGAGGGACACAGGTTAGGTTGGGCATGGTATGTTGGTTGGGGGTTGGTTGGGCCAGGCAGATAGGCTAGGTGGTCAGGATATTTGGTTGCTTGCAGAAGTCTTAACATTCTTGAAGAGTATAAAAAGTTTGGCTTAAGAAAAATGATTTTAACACACTTTTAAACTTTAACAAATTAGTTTCATTTTTTAAGCTAGTAGGGAGTTTTTGAAATATTTTTTTACCTATATATGAGGGTTTTTTCTCAAAAGTCTATGTTGTTCTGAAAAGAGGTTCTTAAATTTAGTGTTATGTGAATGGTTTCTGATTGAATTTGAATTATCTAGGCTATTTGACTTTATGTAAATCGAAATTTCTAAAATGAATAGGCTAGTTACAGTTAAAATACCAAAGTTCTTAAAATATTCTCTGCAAGAGAAATGAAAATGAAAAAAAATCGTTTATTTCCAGTAATATTAACAAAAAACAAATCTTCCATGAATTCAAATTACAATTCAATAGTTGGTAATTACAAAGAAAAATATAACTAAATGGAATGATAAGCTAAATTTTAATTACAAAAACATTGTCCATGAAAGATATTTATAACCAGGGAAATAAGCCTTCATGGGCAGGTTGCCTGTGCGAAGGGTTAGAGGATGTAGCCTAAATATACACCGGATGGCTTTTTTTGCCAGATAAGAATTCTCTTTAGGTTTGACTTGCAAGCCCCCCACAAGATCACTGAGTAGGAGATGTAGGACTCGAATAAGCAGTGGTAAACAGATTTCATGAGTTGAAGGTTTTGAAGATTTCGTAAGTTGCGCTGGACAAACATGCCTTTTGCTAACTTACTTTCAATTTTGGCCAACTGCTCATTCCAGTCCAGGGCATCGTCCAATCTCACCCCAGAAAATCAACTGAATTTGCTATTTCAAGCTCCGTTTCCCCAATGAGGAGATTCAGAGTTCTTGAGAACTTTGAGTTCCTTTTTTGATGAGTCTGAATACAGACAAAATTGGTTTTATCTGCATTCAGTCTCAGTTTGTTTTCTTGAAAAGATTGGGCCAGACAGTTTACTTTTTCGAAAGTGTCGACCTCTAGGTCATCACACTGTTTGTGTTTGGTGACAAGAGTCGTGTCATCGGCAAACACAAATATGTTGTTTTCTAGGACTGCCTTTTTAATGTCGTTAATGTATATTAAGACGTACATGAAATTAAATGGTCATGTTAAGGAATCTTTACATGTAAAATGATAAACGTTTTACTTTTCTAAGCTTTCAACTTTGCATTGTGGCTAGTCATTAACAGCTTTAGTCTTGCAGGCATACATTTTCAAGATCATTGTTCGTTATTTGTCATTGCTTATATATTTGGATGGGGAATCTTACCTCTCAATTTTTGATTAATATTCAATTTGAAATTTTCTGTATAAAAATGTTAAAGCTTCATTAATTAATGTTTGCCAGTTCTCGGTAAGAAAAACTAAAAAATAATTTGTGATGCATAAAACTCTTGCTAATTACAGTCTCCATTCTAAATAAATATTAGTACTTGGTTTTTAATGTTTATATGTAGTGTATCCTTAATATTTCTGTAGCCTACGTGTGGTTGTGAATCTACAAAGCAACAGAGTTGTCTTTAAAGTAATTGGTATCATGTTGGGCAATTGTTTCAATTTTTATTTTTACATTAAAAAATTACCAAGCTAAGAAAATCATCAAGGTAGGAAAAATTACCATTTGACTATCAGCAAATTTCATTAAAGGAATAAGCTATTACTGTAGGTCTCATGGTAAGACCTAAGCCCGAGACCATGTTAACTTTTCATTTTGGGGCCCCCAGAAGCAAAAAACACTATTCGTTCGAATTGTTATATATCTATAATATATATATGTCAAAACGGTCGACGTTATTGTAAAAGTCGATCGGAGTTATTTCAATTTTTATGTGAAAATGTGCTATAACTGCCTTAAACAAGCATGTATTCTGTTAGAAAAATTGCAATAACTACTTTAATTGTAGTTTGATCTTAATAATCTTTATATGGCCATTTAGGAAAATAAAATTGTGCACCTTTTTTGTCTTTTGTAAAATTTACAATTTTTTAAGATATTAAGGTTTAAAATATAAAAATAGCTGCCATTTTATATGGTACAAAGTAGAAACTTGATACTCCGTACCAAAGTAGGTCCTATTAGTCAGCATATACGTACCAATTTTGAAGTTGATATCACTGCTCTATGCCCATTGGTTACCGAGATATTGAAAGTGGTTAACACAGTACATTGTCCCAATGTTAATCTTATGGGAAATAAGTAAAATTCTTTATCTCGCTTATTTCTTACATCTTGGTAAAACTAGGTAAATGGCTTCTTCTAGTTAAGATCTATGAAATATTGAATTAAAACCACCCAGTTTTAATAAACCTGCAACAGCAAACCTGCATACTCATTCCCCTTGTTATTCTTATGGAGCTTTCAAAATACGTGTCAAATCTCGCTATGTTGGATTGAAATATTGTTTTGCTTTTGAAATTCGCTGAATATGGAGGTCTGTTGCAATAGGGGTATTT
The DNA here is from genome assembly GCA_035578135.1 of Flexamia atlantica. Taxonomy (NCBI): domain Eukaryota; kingdom Metazoa; phylum Arthropoda; class Insecta; order Hemiptera; family Cicadellidae; genus Flexamia; species Flexamia atlantica. Next base: position 28,822,115 of record JAQJVK010000008.1, on the reverse strand, counting down.
TTGTAGTGTTATTTTTGTTTATTTTCGTAACTGGCTATCTTTGGGTGGCAGCCAGTGATCCAGTAATTTCAGTAATCTGGCCCTTTCAAAGTCCTGAAGTTTGTAAGCGTTTACTGTGTTGGCGTAGCGTTATTGTCGTTAAACCAGATTTATGAGCAAGAAAGTTTAGAGAAATGAAGAGTATTCATCTCATTAATGACTCTGATTAAAAATATTGTTTTGTGACTTATTCAGAGTTTTGGGCCTTTAGTGGAGTTGTAGCTATTTTGATAAAGTGCAATAAACTATTAATTTTAGGCACATTGACTTAAAAGTTGTAGTTTACTTTATATTTTCTTAGAAATTCTAAATGTAAAAAATCTCAAATTTATATATGTTTTGGAAATAATATTTGCAGTATAAAAACAAGGTTTAAATGTATTTATTTTTATATATTATAAGAATCATACACTATTTAAGTTCAGTGACTATGTTTCCCCTTATTTCTAAACAGTTTTATAATAGTATTTTTTAACACTATATCAAGTCTCTGTTAATATGTCATTTTAATTGTTCTACTATTTTTGATCAAAACTAAAATATTTGATCAGTTCTCTTGTTTCATTCAAAGTGCATTCTTTTGAATGTTGGTAATTGAGTGTTGTAAAAGAGGTTTGTTGGTGTAAGTTATGTTTTAATACGTATTGAGAAGTGTAGTCGAGTACAAAACTACTTCTAAGTCCACAACTTTTTGTAAATATTTCTAAGGAGTTTGAAGGATTAAATTTTGTACTGTTGTATAATAATCCGTCTTGTGATTACTCCTGCTCAAAGGTCCAGAAAATCCCTTCCTCATAATTGTTGGATTAGGATCTATAACCTTCTTGCCGAGGCAGGATTTGTGGAGTGTGCTTGATCTATGGGATTTTTTCTAGAATATACGGTTCTAAAAAAGAAAAATATACATATTGGAGGTCATACGTTTTTCCCCATTTAATTTAAATTGGTTCTGACATTTTAAACTTAAGTTGTTCAGGAAATATCCCAGTTTTCATTGATTTATATTATATTACAATGAATAGTGAAATATCTTTATGTTGTTTTTCTTGAAATGGCCACTTACCCAGGTAGGTATGTTAAGCCAAGTATGAATGATAGGTGAGTGAAGGATGATCGTGACGCGAGCTTGTAGTCTTATTGCTGACTAAGGCTGATATGATCCTTAGACAGGATTTAAAATGTACTAATGGGCATCTAATCTAAGGGACCTACAGTTTAACATGGGATCCGATCTGATCCACAATTTCACCCTTCAATACTAACTGATGAAGTTATGATATTGGTGACTTCAACCAAACATCAGATTAAATTATACATGTATGAAGTATGAGTATATAGTTTTTGTCTACTGCTCCACATTCTCCTGTTATGGCATAACAAACAACCCATTTTGCTTGTAGTAGCCTTTAGTTTATATATTGTATTGAATGAAAAAAAGTTAAGGCTCCCCAAAAGTGTTGGTTAGGCCTTACTGTGATATACTACAATAATGGTACGATAAATAGGCTAATTAAAGATTATGATGATGTGGTTGGAAAGGAAAATCATGCTTACTTGATGTTAAGGTCAGTGGCTAAGTGAAAAAAGTCCAATGAAATAATACATTTTATTTTCAAAATTATAAGGAAAGTTTTTATGATTTTATAGAATGGATTTTTAAGTGAGATCCCCTCCACCATACCACTGGTTAACCCTTAAGTACTGGTGCGGTTTTTTGTGGGTCCTCCAGACCCCCATTTTAAAACTTGTAAAAATTGAGGTAAACATGTTTTTCTACATAGCCTTTGATTCTTTAAAGTTTGGAATGTTTTTAACACGTTCGCTGCTAGCCGCTAGATGGCGGGGCTGCGCCAGGAGCTGAACTAAGTGTGTATGTCGCTACGTAACATTGCCTCTGTTACTCTGAACTTTGGTGAAAACAATGATAGTTATGTCGGATAGCAATGTTCCATATCAAACCGGTTTTGGACATAGTACTTGGTGATTCTGATAGATAGCAGAATTACCTAGGTTGCAGTCTGTAAAGTAGTGTTGCTTCGTAGTGGGAAAGAGGTGAGACAAGCCCTTATCTAAATGGCCCTGGTGGTAATTAACGGAAATAATATTTTTTACTGAGGGAAAAGTATGTCCCCAAGAGCTGCAAGGAAAAATAGAACGCTCATGAGGAGCTGGCTAATCCATGACAACGTTAAGCAACAAAGAACTATGCCGTTTTGGAACATTCCTAGCTCCTGGCACCAAAATGTCCGCAGCAGCGAACGTGTTAACTGTTATTTATCACTTACAAGTAGATGTCCACAAATTTAATTAAAAAAAAAAATTTTAAATTTTGAAAGTTGTGATTGGGAATGTAAAGGTTTTTTCACTTTGCATGAAAAATTTAATTAGTGCAATTTAAAATGTTGTAAACATTATATTCTTATAAATCAGCAATGAAAACATGTATCAAATTAATGATATTACATATTTTATTAATAATACATTGCATGTTTTTTGGACCTAAACTTGCACATCTGAATGTTACAAAATTTTTTATAATGTGGCAATTTTTGGCAAGAAAACAAAAAAATCGCCATTATACATTTTTAAAAGATTTTATATTGAACAAACTCAATAAAATCTTGGAAGGTACAAGGAATCCTGTTAATTTTTGGTTACAATAAACACACTTTGGAATCTCAAGTCCATATTACTCCAAAGCATCTTGGGAGTTCCAACACTCTTGGCAAACATTTTTCATATGGCTCACCCATATTGGCTTTTTATTATTCATATTTAAAATAATTAAGAATTAACTAAAATGAAAAGTTAAGATTGTTGAACAGCACACAAATAAACACATCACAAATTTTTAGCCTCTGGCTCCTACAGATTAGGAATAATTCGAGTCAGAAGATCGTAAGAAGGAGCTAGTGGCTGAAAATTTGTGTTATGTGTTTATTAATGTGCTGTTAAGCAGACTTGCCACCAGGAAAACTTGCTGTTTTTCCTATCCACCACTCAATTCCTTACAACTCAGCTCTACAGCCAAACTTTCACCAAAATGACTTAAAGATCAAAACTACAACTCAGCATCTACAAAAAACAGTGGTGGCTTTAGCACAAGTAGGGAGCCATCACAGAAAAGAATCAAATCAATTTTATTTTTCTCTGTGGTGCCATTCAGAATAGCTGTTGCAGGGCTTGTAACAGTTCTTGAGGTTGAAAAAAATAAAAAAAATAACTATAATAAGAAAAAATAACCTTTTGTAAACAAAACATTTTGCTAAAAATTAGAAAACCGGTGTTATATTGGGGATAACACATTCTTAACCCTGGTAAAAAAGAAAATCTCGACAGACTAATCACTAATCAGCCTAGATTTGACGGCGAGACCTGGTTTTCACGCAATGTAGGATGACGAGATTCATCTGCTGCGATGCTGCTACGAGATCGTCTGACAGACGAACAGTGTGAACAGGGCTTGTAGCAGTTCTTGAGGTTGAAAAAAATAAAAAAATAAGAAAAAAATGACCAAAAAATAACCTTTTGTAAACAAAAAATGTTGCTAAAAATTAGAAAACCGGCGTTATATTGGGGATAACACATTCTCAACCCTGGTAAAAAAGAAAATCTCGACAGACTAATCACAAATCAGCCTAGATTTGAAAAAAATAAAAAAAATAACCAAAATTCCCCAAAAAATAACAAAAATAACCAAATTCCAAAAAAATAACAAAAAATAACCAAGAGCGAAAAAAATAACAAAAAATAAAAAAATTAACCTGTTACAAGCCCTGCTGTTGTTGAAAGCCTAGCATGATTTTTTATCACTTTATCACATACCACTGCCACATAGGGCCAAGTCACACTGGTCGAGTAACTCGGCCGAATTGCTAGGATCAACTGATTCCTATTGTTAAGAATTGTCAACTCGCCCGTCATTCGATTCGCCCATTTGTCAAGGCCGTGTTACATTGGTCGAGTCTGACTCGCCCTCTTACTCGATCAATGTGACGTGGCTCATACCACTGGTTAAAAACACAATAAAACTAACAATATAATTACGACGTAAAACTAGGTGAGGAATAATGACACAAAGAAAAGTTTACCAACATTTATTGTACTCAAATATATCACAATGTAAAACAATCCTTTGGTAAAAAAGCAAAGAATGCTTAAAGCATTAAAAAGCAATGAAACAAAAAATTTAACAATAACTAAATTATTAAGTAGATCGGGCAGGAAATGTAAAATAATAAAGTACAAAAAACATATAGAGAGATTCAATAATAAAAAATGTGTACAAATAAATTACAGACAAAATAGTTGTATTAACAGGACAATGTGTTTGGGAAGTTATATTTGGTTGATATATGGACCTTATTTTCTGTAACTAAAAGAACTGCTGCAAGAGCTAGTTATTGAAAAAACTTTCATAGGCTAAGATAAAATTATCATTGTCTTAATTAAATCAGCAAATCTGAAAACGGTTAGGAGACAATCTTTTGTCCCTAAGGTTCTCATGTAGTTACTTGTTTTATAAAATTAAAAAATTAAGTATCCATTCTTTGTTCCTGTTTGAAAACCTGCAAGTTTTAAAGGCTGCAAAATTAATATCCTGATGGATTTCTTAAAATCAAGGGGATGGTGCTATTGATAATGCCGTAACCCTGAGGGTGCACAATAAGGTGAAAACATAGCTGCAGTGCAAGTCCATGGAACTACTATAGAATAAAAAAAGGTAAAAGGAGTGTATGATTATTTCACAAACGTTTGCTATCTAATATTTATCCAACATTAATAAAACTAATATTGAATTTGTCAATAGTTTCTGTAAACAACCACCAAAATTATTAATTATCTACCAATTTCTTATGAATGAATATACATAATAAATTTCTTTAAATTATATATTTCAACTCTCTAAAAGAGCGCAAAATTACATTTAATGAAAAAAAAAACGCTTTCCAGTATTTGATTTTAGCCCAACTGAAAAACCCTAACTGAAACCCCAACTGAATTTACCCTATAAAGTACCACTTAAACTGGAGAACATTACAACTCAGCCTTTTTGGTTTGTAAATATAAATAAATAAATAAATATCTTTAATTATAAGTACAGGTAGGTGACTCTTATATTTTCTTCTTAATTCTAATTAATTATTATTGTTCAAGATGGCGTCATTATAATTAGTGTGATACTAGCCTATTTAATATTTAAATTTGAAATAAAAGAATGGTAATCTGTTACAAAACTATTATTTATTCAACAATAACAATAAATATGAATATCAAAATTGAACTCTAGGGGGACGTACAAGGATTATTACAGTGGATGGGGTTAGATAAAATTACTTATGCTAATTGGATTAATATGGTACAATTTAAGGGCATTAGCTCAGTTCTTGAGAAGCATGATCTCTTCACATAGGGTTCTGGGAATCGTGCGGGCATGACATTGAAAAATTAATTTGTTTGAATATCACAATCATAAATACTTTTAAATAGAATAAATAATTTTGATAATAATATAAATTGCCAATTCTGATCTCTTTTTATATTTAATTAAATCAAGTCTTTGTTTGAAAGTCTGTTCCTCTTCAACAATGGTTGGTGAAGTAAATTTTGGATGGGTCTTACCAAGAGTTTATCTCTTCACCCTGATCTTTTCTTCAGATAGATAAATTTGGCCACTTAAAGGGGAATCAACTAAGATCAGGTTTACCGCTGGCTAACCAAAAAAAAAAAATCTACTAATTAAGGGGGATGAAATTTAAAATTGGAACGAGGTCCAGGTACAATGAAGTTAACACTTGGCCATCTCTCTCTGGAATAGAAGCTGGAGTCCTTTACAATGGTTCCACTTTTCACTTTAACAATGTAACACATGGTTCACTAACTTGGTCTTTGGTAAACACTTCACTGAATTATTAGAGATCAAATTTTGAAAAACATGCTATATAAAATAGATAATTTGAGATAGCGTTCCCTGACCCATAAATATAAATTATATTAAATTATGAATACAGCTGATCTAACTTAACTTATCTAAAATTTTTATGGTAGATGGTAATAAATTAATGAATGATTTTAGGAAAATAACATTATCAAATAATTTATATTAACTGAGTGATATACTAGGTTGACATATTATATACAAATAATTATTAAGCTGTGTGTTTGTTTATTTATATGGGTGTTCATTTATGAAATTTAAATGTAAATGTTTGTGAACTATTACAATATCCCCTCAGAGTTGAATTAATTTAAAGAATTGAAATTAATGAAAACTCGATAATAATAGGAACAAATATTTACAAAACTATACTAAATGATAAAATATTTATTTATAATTTAAAATGATGATTTCTTAAAACTAAATGGATTATATGACCTAATATTTACAATCATAACTTCAGGTCCTAATACTGTCCACGCGCACTTCACTTATTTCAAATTTTGTTTCACTGTTCAACATTCATTACACTATTGTTTATATTTACTGGAGTCTTTTATCCCCTCAATCCATAAATAAACAAATTAATCTACAACTTTTAATTAGTTGTCCGTGTATTGTCCAAATGTTTATATAACTGTTAATAACACTATTTACACTGTATTTATTGTTGATCTCGGTTTGGCGTTATATATTTTCTAAGAGCAGTTACATGGTAGGGTCCAAACTCTTGTTCTTCATTTAACTTTTGTACAAAATAAGTCGAATGTCCCAGGATACTTGAGATGCGGTACGGTCCTTCGTATATGGCGAATAGTTTGGCTGTTTCTCCAAATGCTGCATTTGATAGTTGATGATTTTTGACCAATACCAAATCGTTTAAATTGAATAATGTTGGTAATACACCGCGGTTAGCTCTTCTTGCTCGTGTTCCCTTCTTTTCTCGGATCCGTTGGGAGGCGAGGAATATCTTCTGTTCTAGTGGGACATCTTCTGAAAATGGGTTTTCCACATATCGTTCCCAGAACCTGAAATCTTTTCTTCCTAACTGTAGTTCATTCGGACTGAATCCTGTAGTTTCGTGAGGAATTTCGTTCAAGTATTCATTAATTTCTGTTATACACTGAGCCCATTTTCTGTGTTGTCTTGAGCAGTATGTTCTTAAGCAGCGCTTCACTTCTTTAATAGGTCTTTCGGCCATATTAAATTGGGGATGGTACACAGGGTTAAATATTGGAATAATATTGTTTTCTTCTAACTTTCTTATCCATTTGTGGCTCTTAAATTGCGTACCGTTATCACTTTGGATCCTCTGGGGTATTCCATGTTCTATAAAGTGTTGGTTAAACAATTTATTTAGTATGGTTTGTGTGGTGGCACGCTGCATTGGGTATAATTTGATAAATTTAGTGAAAATGTCCAGGACAATTAACATGAATTTCACATTTCCTCGGCCAGGCGGCAAAGGACCTATAATGTCGATAGCTAACTGTTCGTTCTTCTGATTACAACTGATACCTTGAGCGAAACCTCTTGGTGGATGAGTATCATTTTTGCACCGTTGGCACGAGTCACAGGATGCCAGGTATTGCCGGATTCTTCGATTCATGTTCTTGAAAATGAAACATTCTCTGAGTAAATCAAAACATTTCTTAGACCCGCAATGGAGGTAGTAGCAATGACACTCCCAAATAAGGCGATTTATGATGGTTTCTGGTACTACTATGAGCCATTTATTAAGGTGTTTTTGGTATAGTATTTCCTGGTGTAATTTATATGATTGTTTGATTTTTGTGTGTTCAGGTGTATCTTGGGGTATTAATAATATTTGACGAATCTCTTGAAGGCGGGGATCTTGTGACTGTAATTTCCCAATGTTTCGGAGATCTTCTTGTAGTCTAGGGTCTGGAATTCTTCTAATATAATTGATAATTAATTCTCTCTGAGATGTTTCCTGGTTCTCTTCAACTGGGTAACTTATTCTGCTCAGGGCGTCGGCTGTCGAATTATCGGCTCCTTTACAGTGATGGATCGTGAAATTGTACTCTTGAATCGCCAATGCCCACCTTGTTAATCTATTATTCAAGAGTTTACAGGTTTTTAGAAATGTTAATGCATGATGGTCAGTTATGATGTTTAATTTTGAGCCCAATATTATATACCGTGTTTTCTGTAAACAATAGATGATGGCGAGTAATTCTTTTTCAGTGGTCGTATATCTTTGCTCTGCTGGCTGCAGTGTCCGTGATAAAAACATAATTGCTGCTTTGTCTCCATTATCTCGGTATTGAAATAAATGTCCGCCTATCGAAAAATCTGATGCATCCGTTTGTAGGTAGAAGGGCTTCGTATTGTCTGGATGGTGAAGAACATTCATTTTTAGAAATAGGTTCTTAACTCTTTGAAAAGTTTTATCATCTTCTTCGGTCCAGATAAATTTTTGTTTCTTTGAGGTGAGGCGTAGTAAGGGTTGGATTGTTTCTGAATACTTGTCAATAAATTTATTATAATAGTTAATGCATCCCAAAAATGATTTTAACTGTGTCCTATTTTTAGGTGTGGGGAAATCGAGGATTGGTTTGACCCGCTCCTGGTCCATTTCCAAACCGGTTTCTGTTAATGTGTACCCCAAGAACGGAACTGAACTTTGACAAAATTTTGATTTTAAAAACTTTATCGTCATATTTGCTTCAGCTAATTTATTGAAAATATACCTCAAATGTTTTAAGTGTGTTTGGAAGTCGGGTGAAACTATACAAATGTCGTCTACATAAATTAAGGTGAATTTTTCTACTTCCTCATCGAAAACTTTGTCCAATGCCCTTACTAATGCTGCCTGAGATGTGTTGATTCCAAATGGTGTAACTTTGTAGTGGTAGGTCTTTCCTCGGAACTGGAATGCTGTGTATTTTCTCGATTCTTCAGATAGTGGAACTTGCCAATATGATGAAGTTAGATCGATACTACTGATAAATTTTGCACCTTGACATTTTGCTAATAATTCATTGACACTTCTATTACATTCGTAATCTGGAATAATAATTTCGTTCGCTTTTCTAGCATCCAAACAAAGTCTTATTTCACCAGTTTTCTTGACGACCGGGATAATTGGGTTTATAAAAGTGCTGTTGCTTCGCTCTATGATCCCTAGGCGTTCCATTTCCCTTATTTCTCGCATGACTGCGTCTTGGTGTGCTAATGGTACTGGGTAAGTATGACATTTAAAATTTTGAGGATTTTCGACTCTTAATACATGCTGGTATTTGTTACATAACCCAGGTTGGTCGGAGAATACATCTTGAAAGTCCAATAACAAATCAGTTAATTGTTGTTTTTGAATACTATTTAGATTTAAATTATTTTTGAGGGATTCTGTAATTATTTCAGGGGATAATTCACATGATGTTCTGGGGTTTGTTTCTTCAATATAATAACACTCTTCGTATGGATCTTCATTGCAGCAGTAATCTTCTAAATTATCCACATTTTTATCATTAGTGATTATATGGCATAAAATTCCAGCTCGATTTGTGTTATTGAATTGAATTACTAAATCTGTATCATTAATATTCATATGCATTTCACCCTTTTCAAAATTTATCTTCATCTTCCAGGCACTAAGTGTATCTATCCCGATAATTACTGATTGTATTAGTTTTGGTACTACGAGCATTTGTGTTAATATAGTTTGTTGACCAATGGTAATAGGAATCATTACGATTTTTGAAATTTTCCGGGATTTTTCATTGGTTGCTGTTCTAATGTGCATATTATTTACTGGTAATTCTTCTATTTTTCCTAATTCACTCCGATTTGATATGTACCAATCTTCTGCTAGACATGTAATGTTAGAACCTGTATCAATGAGAGCTGTAACTTCTTTGCTTTTGATCTTTATTCTTATTTCGGGGCATTTTTGCGATATAGTCGTATGAGTATTTTGTTCTGTTTCTTCTTCAAATAAAAACTCCCGATCACAATAAATATTGCTCAAAGTTAAACTATTGGTATCTGATTCATTATGCATGTTATTTACATTATTTACAATTTCAATTGACCTCTTATGTCCGACTTCTTTCTTATTTTGCACTGAAGATGTGTTCTTCTGATTTGAGCTATTTACATGGAGAATGAGGTCACCACCATCATCAGTGCCTCTCAGTTTAAATCCTGATTATTTTCCTCTGGCACTGGGTTTGCGTTCTCCTCAATAATGGCAGCGCACACCTGGTTTTGTTCTTGTGTCGGGTGGTATCTAGGCAGTGGTCTTCTCTCTTCAGACGGCGGTTGGTTTGATGGTAGATTGGGAAACTGTCTTAGGTCACGGTAATCGTTTCCAAATCGATGGCGTCGGTCGTCTCTTTGGTACCGATTATCGTGGTGGAGGTGATTCTCATGTCTCCGATTGTACGGGTGGTACTTAGGTGTGTACGCTCGATTGTCCGTGTTTCTTTCATTGTAGTGTTGGTTATGACCTTTTCTACCGTGTTGGTGGTGGTTTCTATTTACATGATTTTCCTCAGGTGTATTTTCCTTTTTATGTTTATGGTTTTCGTTCCTTTGATGGTTAGGTGACCTTGCTTGTTCTCGCAGATCTTCTCTCTGGAGTAGAGCTTCAAAATCGCAGACCGTCTGAATATTTTGAACTCTATAGGCATCTTGGATTATGTCTCCAAAGTGGTTTGATAGGCAATCGAGGATTTCTTTTTCGTCCAGGGGAGGGTTTAGCGATTTAAGGGTCAACACCCGCTCTATAAAATACTCTGATCGGTTCAGATAACCATTTGGCCGATATCGTTCATTTTCGATCCGTTGTTTGACGCCTCTTTGGATATCTCGGTTCCAATATTTCGATTCAAACATATGTTGAAAATCATCCCATGTGTGAATATCAGTTTTGATTAAATTGAACCACTTTGAGGCATGTCCTTCTAGGCACATTTCAATGAGATCAACTAGGCTTTCCGCACTATTATTTTCTGGATTTAACTGTAGGTTTTTCTCATAATATTTCTTAAGTTTGTTTAGAAATTCCTGGGAATTATGTGTCTTTCCATTAAATTTTGGGTGGGTCATTTCCGGTGTTAATGTCGATCTGCCGTTACACACAATATTAATAGGGACGGGCGCTTGTGTTGTTTGAATGTTGGGTGTAGTAGGTATTTCTAATATTTTCTTATGACACGCCTCCACGGACTCAGCCAATTTCGCAATTTGGTATTCATTGGATTTAATGTTTGGGTTCAGTTCTAATTTGACTTGGTTGATTTCAGCTGTTACTTGTTCTTTGATTTGTGTATAATTTTCCTTACAAATGTTTTCTACCTCCCTGTGTGTCTCTAATTGAATCTGTTTAATTTGTTCAGTGATTTTTAATTGGGTTTTACAATTTTCTGATACGATGATTTGACTAACCTCCTGTTTATGTTGAATGAGGTCTTGTATTAAATTTTCTCTGATTTTGTATTCCCCTTGTTCTAATTTAGTATCAATTTGATCGACTTCCTTAGCCAAATTTTCCTGAAGAATTTTAAGTTGATTTATGTCAGTTTTAAGATTTGACTGTTCATTGTGAATTTGCTGAATTTGATTTTCGACCCGGGCAGAGTGATTTTGAAATTCAGATCTTAAGTTTGCATGTTGTATTTTAATATCAGATTTGATTGCGTTCATATCGGCTTTAATTTCATTTCTTAACTCGGTTTTAAGCGCATTCATGTCAGTTTTAATCGCAGCATTGCTCGATTTAATTTCATTCATGTCGGTTCTAAGTGCATTGATCGCCGCTGCTATTTGTACGAGTGGGTCGACACTGTCGACAGCTGATTCAGTACGAGTATGGTCTGGAATCAGCACAGGAGGGACGGTACTTGTGTCGCTCGTCAAAGAAACTAGCGTTCTGATTGGTTGTTCCGTTCGGTATATTTCGCTCAATGACGATGTAGCGGGGGAAATCGCCGCGGAAGTAGTGGTAGCACTGATTGAGGTTGGCGTTGGTGTTGAAGTGGGAGACGCCGGCTGGGACAAAATGGCGGAACGTTCTGACATTTCACTCACGGCCGAAATTGTTGTCTCATTATTAGAATCACTCGCGTTGTCGGAATTATTTGAGTCGCCTACCGAAACAATGTTTTCTTTGTTCACTGACGGGTCACTGTCCGATTCGCGGTGTACATTTATTGGTTCCGTGTTATTGCCGAATAAAACAAAACTTGTCTGCTCGGACTGCGTCGTTGAAACTTTAGGTTTGTCGGTTGATCTTAAATGGTATTTATGTTCGTCGCCCATATTGAGGTAGTAAGCACGCAATTAGGATTATTATACAATAAATTGGATATTATACTTATATCTAAATGAGGTGAGATGAGTCTTAATCTAGGCTATCTCCTACAAAATTATCTTCTTGCTATCTCAAATAATGTCTGCGATCATTAACTTTTCATTGTCAATGCCCTTACGTTGCGGCGCCAATTACAACTCAGCCTTTTTGGTTTGTAAATATAAATAAATAAATAAATATCTTTAATTATAAGTACAGGTAGGTGACTCTTATATTTTCTTCTTAATTCTAATTAATTATTATTGTTCAAGATGGCGTCATTATAATTAGTGTGATACTAGCCTATTTAATATTTAAATTTGAAATAAAAGAATGGTAATCTGTTACAAAACTATTATTTATTCAACAATAACAATAAATATGAATATCAAAATTGAACTCTAGGGGGACGTACAAGGATTATTACAGTGGATGGGGTTAGATAAAATTACTTATGCTAATTGGATTAATATGGTACAATTTAAGAGCATTAGCTCAGTTCTTGAGAAGCATGATCTCTTCACATAGGGTTCTGGGAATCGTGCGGGCATGACATTGAAAAATTAATTTGTTTGAATATCACAATCATAAATACTTTTAAATAGAATAAATAATTTTGATAATAATATAAATTGCCAATTCTGATCTCTTTTTATATTTAATTAAATCAAGTCTTTGTTTGAAAGTCTGTTCCTCTTCAACAATGGTTGGTGAAGTAAATTTTGGATGGGTCTTACCAAGAGTTTATCTCTTCACCCTGATCTTTTCTTCAGATAGATAAATTTGGCCACTTAAAGGGGAATCAACTAAGATCAGGTTTACCGCTGGCTAACCAAAAAAAAAAAAATCTACTAATTAAGGGGGATGAAATTTAAAATTGGAACGAGGTCCAGGTACAATGAAGTTAACACTTGGCCATCTCTCTCTGGAATAGAAGCTGGAGTCCTTTACAATGGTTCCACTTTTCACTTTAACAATGTAACACATGGTTCACTAACTTGGTCTTTGGTAAACACTTCACTGAATTATTAGAGATCAAATTTTGAAAAACATGCTATATAAAATAGATAATTTGAGATAGCGTTCCCTGACCCATAAATATAAATTATATTAAATTATGAATACAGCTGATCTAACTTAACTTATCTAAAATTTTTATGGTAGATGGTAATAAATTAATGAATGATTTTAGGAAAATAACATTATCAAATAATTTATATTAACTGAGTGATATACTAGGTTGACATATTATATACAAATAATTATTAAGCTGTGTGTTTGTTTATTTATATGGGTGTTCATTTATGAAATTTAAATGTAAATGTTTGTGAACTATTACAACATAATCTGACAGGGGTTCAGAATAACAATAAAAAAATAAACATAATTAACTGAAATACATTAAATGGAATCGATTCATAAAACATTTATCTGAAGAAAAATGAATATAGTTTATCTGTGTCAGTGATTGAAAAGAAAATAAATCACAATGGCCTTAATTAAGTTGATGCCTTTTAAAAATATATAACATAATTATGATCATGTCTCTGTAGAAATTTCATATACTTAACTCGATATCAATACTTAATTTGGATGGAAACTACACAAACATGTCTATAGAGCACAATTTACCATCAGTCCTTGAGGTAATAATAGACAGTTAATTGTTTTTTTAATTTATTTCAATCGAGCTTATTGTGAAACATTTAAACAGCATAAAACAAGGGGTTTCAGAATGATAGTACAAAAAATATTTAGTTCCAGATAAAATTATTAATTAAAATCTTTCTTGGAGTTTATCCAGGTTCTTCAGTGTAGTTTGATTCTTTGAAATAACTGCATTTGCAAGTTTCATCCTACCAAGTTAATTTTCTCCACATTGTTGTATATAAGGGTGTTTAAGGAAAGTTTTTTAAATTTCGTTACCTTTGTTTTGATTATGTTGAGAAAATGCCAAGGGTGAAAAAAATATTTTTCATTATACTGCTTCAAAAACAGATGTTTTTAATGCATGTTTTCTGGACCTAAATACACTCTTTTTATTCCTAGGAATTAAAAGCTGATGTACTCGATACCAGCTGACTCTTTGTAGTCCTAGGACTATAAAAGTCAAAAAGTGCCTAGTACGTTGTAATAAGTTAACAATATTCATTCGATTACAAATAATCGAAACATTCATCGTTATTATCGAAACATTCATTGTTGTCAGTTTAATCAATTTGTGAAACTCGCTCACTTCACCAATCGATTATTACATGCGTTCGATACGTCGATAGTTGTTCATTGTTGTCAGTCTACCCTAACACAAATGAAACAGACAATCAGCTGATTGCTTCAAATAGCAAGAAGAAGACGGTGGCATCTTTTGAAGGCATCTTTAAAGGTAAACAAGCTGTAACATTTTGGTTTTCTTAAGTAGTTTACGTATTGTATTGAGCAATATAACGAAAAATATAGTTCATCACACGGACCTAAAGCTGCTTTTCGTTACTCGGTCATTTTTCAACCTCGGCTTACAGCCTCGGTTGTAAAACTTGACCTTGTACGAAAAGTGTCACTTTGGGTCCTTGTAATGAAATGTACTATTATCTATAAGAGCTACAGATGTCCAAAGCCTAAAATACCCGTGATTGGACGTTGTTACAATTGATTTATATCTAGAACCTAACAAAACAAATTTTCCATTTTTAGTTATTTAATATTGTTTTTTCGGCTTTACAGTCACGACAATTTATCATCTTCATGACCTGGGAATACCTTACAATATCCCAAAAAATTACAATTTAATTTTTAAAACTTTTCCTTCATGAGTTATATCAAGAAATTCAAATTAGAGCCTGCACATGATTAGGCAATCCACATTACAAAGAAGGAAAAAGTTTATTCTAATGCTTAGCGAAATGGTAATTAAAATGATCTTGACTTGTTTACCTGGGGAAGGGGGAAAAAACAAGCAATGCAGTTTTAGCTAAAAACTAAAAACTAAGAAAAGTGAAGTTATGTTTACATATGTACATTGTAAAATAATACTCCTAGAGATAAAAAACGTCTCAAAGCAAAAAATTCTTACAAAAAAACAAACAAAATACATCAAGATTATTTACATTATGTACTGCTATGAAGTTTTATCTTTAATGTCTTTTTTTGTGCATGTACTTATAGAGGCTTCATTTCTGTCACCAGACGATGACTTGGTATCCTCTACTGTCGTCATATTCTGGGAATCACCCCTCCTGTTGGTCAAGGAGCTTTCTTCCCCAGGAGATGTGTGAATACTTCTCTTTTTACGATCTTCAATACATTTTTGAATTTCAACTGATTCTACAAATTTTTCAAATTCCTTAAGGTTTTCTATCATTTTTTCATCCTCATCCAAAGATGGATCCTCTTCACTTTGTGATTCCGTTGCTTCTTTCTTAATATTTTCTTTATTCTCACCCAGTAAAATACTAGAACTGAGCTTCTTGAGCCCTTTCCAATTCATTACGAACAAAGGTGTGTCACTGTCTAAAAAAGGAATTTGAGTTTTATTTTGTTGGGAATTATTGATTTCCCTTCGAGGAACATCTTCGACATACTGATTGCCTCTTCCGTAATGAGAAGGTTGAGCCCAGGTGGGAATGAGATGGAATCCAGTGATTGACAAGCTCAAACGATAATTGAATAGGAAGGCCAGGAGAATTGTGAGGAAAAAAATTGGTGCCATGACACTCAAGGGCACAGCAAGTGGCTTCAGCCACCATGGAAAGCTATCTGCAACAAAACAGCAAAAACGTTGATAAGGTTCTTTTTTATATTATTTAGAGCAATCAAACATTTATTTACCATCATCTCACAAATTATTAACAAAAATTGTTCCACCAAAACCTATGTTAAACACAAACAGCGTACAGTAGGTAGTTTAAACTTATCTCTTGATAGTATAGCCTCCGAATCACTGTATATTAGTACAAAAAAGGTGTAAATTACCTAGAAATACAGCTAAAGTGATCCAGGTTATTGTTGTGAACTACCAATGGTTTCGTCCCATTATGGGTACATTTTCAAATTCAAATTTCTATAACGGTACAAAACGATTGGTAGTTCACACCAACAGATTGGATCATTTTGGCTGTATTTCCATGTAATTTACACCTTAGGTTGGTTTAACATATCATTTAACTTCAATGCATCTTTCATGTGAACAAGCTATAACAATAGAGCAAACTTTGTCTCAATGTCAGTCTGAGTATCAATCATTAAAGCCTAGTTTACTGTTGGAACCATTAGTCTGTGCGCCCGGCTGGCTATGGCGCAGGAGAAGAGGGGGTGGTACTGGTTATCGCTCATTTCCAAAACATGCAGTCCCGCGCGGTGCGCCGGACATAGATTATTCACCTGATTCCCATGAAGCCCAGGTGGCCGGAAGTGAACAGGACGGCTAGTAGCGTTAGAGCAGCGCGCACAGACTAATGGTTTCATCAGCACACAAGCATGTAGCAGAGGCGTCACTTTACTGACTTGTAAGTGGCACAACAAAATTCCCTTGTAAACTGCAATTGACATGCCACTTTCAGTATGGAAGTACAGTGATGCAACATTGGGAGTGACGCCACAAATTTTTTCTACATAAAATATGATAAAATCTAGGCCTTAAAATTAATTTTATCTACAATAAAAGATTGTTCCCCGTTCATAATATTAACTTTCTGGGAAGAAAAACTTAATATTTTTTTCTGCAGACTCTTGGCCTTTTTTGAGGTCCACACATTTCAGTAAGAAAGATGGAATAATATATTTCATTACTAGTACCGAAAGTGGTATTTTCCAGTGCGCACTCAAGTTTCATGTGTGAGGTGGAGCCGAACTCAGGAACACTGAGTGTCACGTACGCGGCAAAGCCGAATATGGGAATAATTGGAACATTTCGGTACAAGTTATAAATTATACTTTTCATCACGTCGCAAAATTAAACACATACAGAATAAAGACCTCAGTAAAATGAAAAATTTTATATTTCTCAATTTTATAAAGAATTTTAGACATATGTGGAGGAATTTGAAACAAACACTATGCTAACAACACATCATAACTAGCTTATGCCCATTTCTGTTTACAGTCAGATTGTTACAGTAAAACTGTTGATTTAAACTGTAAAATAAATGGTAAAGAAACATCAGTGCACATAGCAGACAAATGGAAAACTAATTGAGAGCAAGGGAAAGTCAGCCGATCGTTTTGAAAGATCAAATTACTTCAGCCAATGAAGTATTTTGAAAGACAACCCATTGCAACACTCAACCCTTTGCAACATTCTAAGAAGCCAGTGTACTTTGTACATTCACGATGGTAAAGTCTATAAACCGGTTTTAAAAACATAAAGCTGATGATTTAAACATAAACTTACTGACTAAACTACTGGCGAAATTTCCATACGCATTCCCAATATTTGACGCAGGTTTTATGATCATAGAAGATAATGTTTCTGCCAGAACATCAGCAGGGGATATCTTCACCATTGGGCGAACATCTCTGCTTACGAAGAACTCTTGGCAGCTGACACCTTAAAAAGATCAATGAAAGTGGTTTAAGGCTAGAGAATAAGTAGGCTGAAATGAGATTTAGACTGGTGCTTTAACACTTGGCAAGAAAGGAGCTTCGTCATACCCTGTCGCTCTTCAGTCAAATCTGTGGTAATGTTATTCCTGTTAAATAAACAAAATCCTAAAAGATTTAAGCATCAAATTTTACTGTATTCTTTGGAGAAACCACTTCATATTGTCAGAGTTATATTAATCCAACCTTATTCCAGTAATGTCACTTGGGATATCAAAAGCACAATTGGGTGTGTGACAAGACTTTGGAACTGGGGCAGTGTTGTCTTTGATTTTAATCTGTATGCTTCAAACTCAAACTGCATGAGTAAAATTATATGGGTAAGGATAAGCATTTAAACAGGTTTTATAATGAATTAAATATTCAGATTTTGAATGTCATTAGTCTAAAAGTATGTCCACCACATTATGTTCACAATAGAATTTTAAGCGGTGCTTTATTGACATCAAACACATACATGTACATTTCAACATAGATTGTGAGATTATGACATAAGTCTTCAACATAGATTATGAAATTTTTGCTAAAAGTACTCACTTTATACCGACACATTATTTGAAATATTATAAATATTTGTATAAGCTGTAGCTTATACAAATATTTAATAGGATAGGATAGGAAAATCTCTGTAAAACGTCTACTTTTCAAATCCCCTTGGAATTGCCATAAAACCCAATTTTAAATTAACCTCCATAAATCAACAGTTTTCACCCAAACAACCTTGATGGTACAGTTTTTTCCAATCTACATCATACTTTTGAACATCTATAATCAGTGCTTGATTTGTAAAAATTGAGGTACCGGAACTGTAATTTGCCAGTTAGGACCCCCCCAATTTAAAAAGTCACATTTAACTTTAACCTAAATAAAATTTGTTAATAAGTAAATTAAAAACCAACAAAGCATTAGTTTACCAAAAACAAATTGCCTAAAGAAATTCTAGATTTTTATGACGCCTTGCGCGAGTATTCGGGTCTTTTTAGCGCTGTCAACATTCGGCTTACTTAAGACTACATAAAAGAGCGCTAATTTTAGGCCGAAACTCTACCTGTAATTTCTGTAAATTTTAAGCGATCGTTATTTTTGGTAAGAACTATCCGGTTGAGTACACGCGAACCTCTCCTCCGACAAATACTCCGGCCGGTTACACATGATCCTCTCTTGTGGCGAATTCTCTGGCCGATTACATGCGATCGTCTTTTGTGGCAAAGTCTCTGGCCGATCATACGCGATAATCTTTTGCGGCAAATTCTCCGACCGATTACATGCGATCGTCTCTTACGACAAATACTCCGACTGAACACACACAATCTTCTCTCGTGGCGAATTCTCCGGCCGATTGTACGTGATTGTATTTTGTGGCAAATAATCTGTCCGATACAACCGATCGTCTCTTACAAAAATACTCTGGCCGATTACACACGATCCTTACGACAGAAAGATTCCCGACAAAAAACGATTCTTTTACAAAAAAAGCAAAGATGGATCCGAGCGATCCATCTGCTTTTTTTTGGGCGATCAAAGCTGGATGGAGCGAATATATTTTTTTTCGATTCTTGCGGCAGAAAGAGGTCCCGGAACGCCGCAAATCAAGCACTGTCTATAATACAATTTTAGGAATCAGCCTTGATGAGGCGATTCCAAACTTCATATTAGGCCTTCAAAGTTCTCATGCTAAGGGCAATGGTTCTCACGGTGAGTGAATCACCAGATCGTATGTTTTGGGGTAAACGATGAAAGTCCATTCAATTATGAGACCTAACTTGGTAATCTCTTCCCCCTTTATTACTCATCTTTGACAAATGACAGGTGAGTCGTGCGTTTGTTATCAAAACAAATGGGTGGTTTGTATTACATAAACAGAACAATATCTAAAACACTATTGCACTGACTGTTGATTTGAAATGCCAAGTGATTAAAATTCTGTAATCAAAGAATATCCGAAAAAAAATATATCGCATATTTTGCTAAACATCTAAACTCAAAACCATTTTGAAAAATTCATTTTCCACTTCAGTTCATATTTATAAACCAATTACTTATTTATACAAAAATGACAAAAAACATAACTAGTAACCAACGTTTTATCGAGGGCTGCTCTACAATGCACCTATAAAGGTTTCCAAAGATTCCAGGAACCTTGATAAAGTGACTGTTAGCAAAAACAACCTTGATGTCTCGACACTCAGTAAGAAGAGCCAAACCAACCAACCATCTAAAACTCACCAAACAATCTGTAGTACATGTGTTCGTACCAAGCCATCATCCTGGCCTGACTTGAGCAATGTTTTGGGACTTCTCCATGCCTCTGAATGTTGAGGTATCTCTCTATCTCCTTTTCCTGAGACATAAGGTCCATATATAACGATTTGGAATATTTAAATAACAAAACTAGCTTGAACTGTTTTGATACCTGCTAGTAAGCCTGCACTGACCAACCGAGAATATACAGAACAATATACAGAAGGCTTTCTAGTTCCCCCTTTTTTAGGGATGTAAAGTTAGGCTCGTGTTTGCAAACAAGACTGCCAATTCTACACATTGTTGATTGTGGGTTTTGTTATCTAACTATACTTTGGAATCTCCAATTGCTCATTATGTACTAAAGTGGTGGCATATAAATACACACCCAAGTGTAGCAGAAAATTATGTCTCTTCTTTTGTAAATGAAAAGGAAAAATTGTTAATTTCTACAATTGTTATACGTCAAAGGTTTAAGTTATAGTACCATGATCTCATTTCTAGTTATAACTATGATAAAGATATTATGGATCTATACCTGAACACAATATAATTATGTTTAAATAAGTTGATTAGGTAGGGTTTTTTGGCACAGTACACCTTTGTTTATCCACTCTTGAATTAATCGTCTTGATCCTAGCTTATTTGAAATAAGAGTAAAAATTAAGATAAGACATGGTTTAAGTATATTTTATTTGTGAATATCACCTTCAAAGTGCCAGATGCAACCAAAATACAAGAATGTCTAACTTTAACCCTCCAAGTGTTGATCAGCGTAATTACGATGACTTTTTTCTCAACAAGTGTTCAGGCTCTACGAAACGCATTCTTTTATTTAGCTTACGATTGATCGTTTCAGAACGTTGAGCATACCAAAATGACCGGGGTTTTCTGAGCTTCATGGCAACTAATAATGTTCTCCAATTTTCAAACTAATTCATTACAGGTTTCTTCTTGTTTCAGCTGTTTGTGTTTGATATTGCGTGGTGTTACAGTTTCGTGATTTGTTTATAACCTTAAAATATGTGCAATTTAAGATCCAGTTACGTTAGGGAATTAATTACATTGGAATACTTTTCAAGTGATATTAATGAAGATGATGTGGAAAGTGATATTGACCTAGGCCCAAGCCAAAATTTGGCCTAAGGCCTAAGCCTGAGTAAGAATCAACATTTTGTGGTTTCTTACAAAATGGTGTCTACAATATCTTTCTTTCATTTTTTGTTTCAATTTTAGTACTAACCTCATCAAACTATATATTTTTTTCCTTATTAAAATCTTAACAAAATGTATATCTTGTATTTTTTATTACTGATGACTAAATATATTCTACGGGTCTTCTTACATAAAAAATGTTGTGTTTTTAATATTTTCTGGATTTTAACCCAAACCAGACTGTTATAACATATATCTAGCCCAACAAATTGTATACTAAAAGATAGCCCATTTTCTCTACTTTAAGAAAATATAATCCATTAACCATTAAAAACCATTTAAATTTTGTACATCATTTTAAATAAGTTCTCGAAAGTGGAAAATATTGCGTAACATTTTAGGCTTTTCCATGTAACACCTAGAGGGTTAATACCAGCTAAATTTGTACGAGTAATGTTTTGTAGTGTCAAGGAGCAATTTGAAGCATCAATACAACGGACACAACTTAATATATCGCTTTTCATGTTATTTTATATTGTGCTTTAGATTTTCTGGATTTTTACAAAAAATCAATTATTGGTGCATTAGCCTGGATAATCAATGATGTGCTGTAGGTTATGTAACATACCTCATACATTCTTATCCATGTAAATCCGAAGCCAGCCAAAAATATTGTGAGTAGTACAGTAAATATCGCCATTCGGTACGAATGAGTGTGGTAAACAAACCATAGTGTCAAGAATAATAGCAGTACAACACTTGACAGAACAGTCCACTGTAAAAAGCAAAATATTGTAGAACAGAAATACACAGTCCTACCTAATTTTGATTACAATATATAGGGTGTTTTTTTTAAACGCAAACCAAAACTTTATTTCATCAGTTAAGGATTATTTCCCCCAAGTTCCCTGGATTTTACCCCACTATATTATTTTCTTTGGGAATACATAAAAAGTAATGCCTACAAAAAAATCACAGGATATTCGGCACCCCAAAACAAACATAACAAATTTAATGCAAGACACTCAAAGAGGTACCTTGCAACACGTGTTCGGGAATTTGATGGAGAGAGCGCAACTTTATAAAACTGCCAATGGCGGGTTATTTGAACACATAATGTAAACTAAATGTGATCAAACTTAAATAATAGGTATAAAATGTAAAGATCAACAAAACAATACTCATTTCATTTTTATATGGGCACCATTCAATCTTAAAAATGGGTTACGTTTTTAAAAAAACACCCTGTACTTGACCACTGATTAGTTATTTAAAACTAGGCCTATTTACTTTTACCTACTTATTTATTATTTATTAGTACTAGGTAACCCATTGCTCAAAATCAAACAAAACTTAAATTCATAGTAAAATAATAAAGAATTAATAATTTACTGGAAGACTTTTACAGTTTAATCAGAGTCTTAAGTTAATGACAAAAACATAGTAAATCTAGGCCTATTAACAATTAAAAAAATTATGAACATGATTTGTGACCAGAGTTCTCCGATTAAGATAACTTCATGAATACATGTTCGGTCTTTTTCAACTTTATTGTTGTGTTGACTCAGAAAGTTATTATGGGCACGGATTGAGGAAATCTGATGTAGAGCAAAAAGCAGTAGTCTGTCGTACACAACTCCTGTCGTAGGACAAGGAGTTGTGCGACTTGCTGCCGTCTTGGTTTAGCTGTGGAACATATGATGCGGCACGCTGTTGCTTTGTGTAAAAGCACCCGTAAGGTTTCATACAAATACGAATCAGACGACACCTTGTCGTATGACATGAGCCGCATCAAAACGGCTTCTTGTGAAAGGGGCCTAAAATTTCACAATATATTGAATATTTATGTATCAATAAATCTCTGGTTCTCATCCTCATTCCATTAACAAGGGTGTTCAGTAATTTTTGCTTAATTTCCTTATTTGTATAATCATAGCATTTTTTTTTTAACTAATCTATGAGATAGTTAACAACAACAATTAAACTCCTCAGAAATTTCGCGGGATGAAAGAGATGAAAAAATATTAATTTCCATATCCCAGTTAATATAATAACTGTTTAATGACTATAAAAAGTTAATATTCAGAATTTGGAAATTCTGAACTTCATCATCAACAGTACTGTCAATAATTTAGAAATGCTATAAAGACATTAAGGGCCGGTTTCGGAGCTCGTGGATATCTTAATCCCGGAGTTAGTTAACCCGTGGACTAAGATAGTCTTAGCATGAAAAATCGGATTTCGGAGCTCGGGGATAAGTTTCTTAACTCTCGGGTTATCTCAATCTGAGGATAACTTTATATTTTGACTTATGCAAGGAGTTACCGAGGTATTTTGGAGAATTTTCGTATTTGAGTAGTGGTGGGTACTGTGTGCAGACGCATTTTACTTGTTCTTTCTTCTCTTCTCGATTGAATTCGGCTCTTGCTGTGTTCGGGTTATGCCTCCCGAATTAACTCTCGGGTTAGAGATATTCTTGGAGTTAGTTATCCTTAAACACCGAAACCCGATTTCTACAGTTCGAGGATAAAAACCGGTTCAAACTGGTATTTAGTCTGAGGATAAAGATAACCCCGAGCTCCGAAACCGGCCCTTAATGAATTGTTTGCTTACTTACATGTCAACTCACTAAAAAGTAAACTAAGTAAGTGGATCTGCAAAGCAAACTAAACCCCTCCCTTAAAGCCAAACCGATATGACATAAGCAAGCATTATACCTAAGCCATGCTAATCAAAGTTACAGTAGTAGTTAAAATGAAAATACAAAAAATATCAAGATATTACTAATAATAAAGTAATTCTCAATCATAGTCACTGTTGACAAAATTGTAAAGTGTTCTTTAAGACACGAACTTAGGACTCGACCCATTGAAAATTAAATTAAATGGGTCCCCCCCCATTTAAATTAAATGGGTCTAAACCCATTTAATTTAAATGGGAGAGACCCATTGCAGCCTGACGTTTAGTAAAAATAATACCACTACACAAACTCTAAGACGACAAATGGGAAGGAAAAACCTTGACCAACTGAAAGCTCTGCTTTCTATAAAAAACTGGGATACTGTCTACAATGCTGAAGATGCAGAATCAGCCTTTAATATATTTGAAGGAGTGCTGCAAACTGCCTTAGATATAACTTGCCCAATAAGAAAGAACAAAAATAAAATAAAGGGTAAACCTATTAACTATTATGACCAAGAATCAGCTGAGCTCAAAGCTGCCTTCTTACGGGCCCTGAAAACTTATGAATTGAGTGGAAGGCCAGAAGACAAAGCAACAATGATAAACACAAAAAAGACATATGACAACAAACTAAGGACACTGCAACAAAATGGTAATGCACAGAAAATTATTACATCAAACAATAAATCAAAAGCTGTATGGGATCTAATAAACACGGAAATACAAGCCAAACAACCTAGCCAAAACTGCCATAAGCTCAACATCAACAACACAATTATTGATGATCCTCCTCAGGTAGCTGACCAATTCAACACCTACTTTACTCAGATAGCAGAAGAGACGGTGCAACAAAATAATAAACAATTGGAAGGCTACGGGCTGGAAGAAGAACAAAGCCCTTTAAACATACCCTTAACTCAAGCATTTCATCTGACTCCCACAACATTGAAAGAAGTAAATCAAATAATACATAGCCTAAAGAACAAATCCTCCAGTGGCATAGACGAATTCTCATCAAAAACCGTAAAGTAGTGCAGAAGAACTATCTAACCCTCTAGCATCCATCATAAATAAATCTTTCTCCTTAGGGCAGTTCCCAACCAAGCTGAAGGTGACCAAGGTATATCCCAAACACAAGAAAGGGCCAAAAACTGATCTAAAAAATTACAGACCCATGTCATTGATCTCAACATTTTCTAAAATTATAGAAAAAATAGTGCTAAAAAGGTTAATGACCCACCTCAAACAACAAGCTTTAATTACTGACTGTCAACACGGATTCCAAAAGGGAAAATCAACTACTTCTGCAATCATAAGCCTTGTTGAGTCTGTCATTGACAGCATTGATAAAGGAAAATTTGTGACAGCCTTATTCTTAGACTACAGCAAGGCTTTCGATTGTTTAGGACATGACCTGATCTCTAGAAAACTTACAACCTTGGGAGTAAGAGGCTTAGAAAACAAGTGGTTTGTCAGCTACCTAAAAGGGAGATCCCAAGTTGTGGATATCCAACATACTACATTAGGCCTCACTACTACGTTCAGATCAGATTCTAAACAAATCACAAGGCGAGTCCCTCAAGGATCCGTGCTGGGACCTGTTCTGTTCATTTTGTTTACTAACGACTTCCCAGCTCTAATTCAAAATTACAATACCAGCTGCATAATGTATGCAGACGATACAACTCTCCTTCTAACAAATGACTCAACTCAAGAATTGTATGACAACTCTGCTGCATCTCTACAAAAAGCCATAGACTACAGTAAACAAAATGTCTTGGCAATAAACCATGACAAGACAACACAAGTACATTTTAGCAGGAAAAGAGATCTGCCCACTAGTATCCCCAACATAACAGTAGCCAACTAGGCCTAGATTAAATTTCTAGGATTAACTCTAGACAAAGATCTTACATGGACAGATCATGTAAATAACATCTGCAGTAAAATTAGCACTGGTGTCTATGTTGTTAGACGCATCAAATGGGTTGGCACGCTGGAAGCAGCAAAAATGGCCTACTATGCGCTAATAGAATCTCATATTAGATACGGCCTTACAATCTGGGGAAACTCCGCGGGAAATCTCAAGAGAATACTTGTACTGCAAAAGAAGGCTATAAGGACCATTGCAAACCTGAAGCCACGGGAAAGTTGTCGACAAGCCTATCAGACCTTGGGCATACTCACAGTACCTGCACTGTACATCTACAAAGCAATTTTATATGTTGACAAACTAAACCTGCAAACTCACATGGACCTTCATAACTACCCCACACGCCATGCCTCCAGATTCATCCTACCTCAACATAGAACAGCCCTCTAAGAAAAAAAAAAACCATCATACATAGGCCAAAAGCTGAAAAACCTCCTTCCTGACCACCTACGGAACCTGACTGGCAACAAACTGAAGAGCTCACTTCAAGAATTCCTGCTGAAGAATCCTGTATACACCATAGAAGAATTCCTGGAAGCTATGAACAATATCACTCCTTGAGTTTACTTATTGTGATTTGAGAAATTACTGTTCTTAATGTTCATGTAGTAAATAAATAAATAAATAAATAAATAAATAAATAGAGATACGCCTACAGACTTGAAACTATCTATTGTAACTTGTAGCTTCTATTGTTTGTTACAGAGAAAAAAAAAAACTTCTTGTTGGAGACATAAATATTACTCACTTCTGGAGATCTTATCACTTTCAATAATGCTTTCTGAATCCATACGATAAAATCACTTAAGATAAAAACTTTTCTGTCCTGTGGAGTCTTCTGAGTAAATATTTTTGTAAAAATATCAGACACAAACTCAATTTTTCCACCACTTTGACCTAGGCCAAATTCCTTCAACGTTTCAATATCAGCTCCATCAATGAAAAATTCTAGTTTAACCAAATTTGTTGAAGCTACTGGACCATCCTAAAACATAGAAATAAAATACACTGAATTTACTGTCAGTAGTAAGGGGGAATTTAAACAATTGTATAACTCATTATACACACTTATCATCCTATAACAAATCTCATCACTATAATGAGAATTACTGCTGAACCAATTAGTATTCAACCCCTAATAATATATTTTGGAATGGCAGAAGTCTAATAGGCTAGCCTATGTTATTAATTTTTATAAATTAAATAAAACCGCAGAGAAGTAAACATAACTTCTCTGTGATAAATACTTGCTAAGTTTAAAAGCACTTAGCTTATTATAAGTGTTATCAATAACTCAGTTATTTTTATCCCAAACCCATTCTATTTGGGTGCGAATATTGTTTATAACCGATTTACATATAGTCCAGGCAACGAAAGGTTATAGAGGGAATTGCATGGATCACAATTTTGACTTTTTAACTTTGTTTGGACTAGTTAGGAGTAAAACAC
Source organism: Flexamia atlantica (assembly GCA_035578135.1). Taxonomy (NCBI): domain Eukaryota; kingdom Metazoa; phylum Arthropoda; class Insecta; order Hemiptera; family Cicadellidae; genus Flexamia; species Flexamia atlantica. The sequence goes on along the minus strand of JAQJVK010000008.1, from coordinate 28,794,764 downwards.
ATCAAGAGTCCCCGCCCTTAGCCCTTGAGCCGGCTGGGCTGGAAGGGCCTAAAGGTGCAGTTTTTTGGTTTTTCCTAAATATCTTGAAAACTATCAACTTTTAGAATTCCCTATTCAATTGAAAATGAAAGAAAATTAAATTTTCTGTAAGAAAAATATATAATATGTCTACTTTGGTCCAACCGTTTACGAGGTAAGCACTAATTTTATTAATTTTTTTTAATATCCCTTCCATAAGAAATACATGTAAATTTGTGGGTAACTTAGATGCCCAATTGGGCAACGCTTTTTCACCTAAAGGAAAATGAACAGCATTCAGGAAACATTAATAAAATTTCCAGTAATTTGACAATTCAATCATAAAAATTGGTCTAAAATTAAGGCGAGCCCACAAAAAACGTTATTTTTGAAAGAATTATCATAATTTGTTATAAAGTTGGACCAAAGTAGACATATTATATATTTTTCTTTCAGGAAATTTAATTTTCTTTAATTTTCAAATTTAATAAGGAATACAACTTAAAAAAACACCTTAATCTCCACTTAATCTCTTATTGTGTAGTTGATAGTTTTCAAGATATTTAGGGAAAACCAAAAATTTGTACCTTTAAGCCCTTCCAGCCCAGCTGGCTCAAGGGCTAAGGGCGGGGACTTGATATGTTTTACTCCTAACTAGTCCAAACAAAGTTAAAAAGTCAAAAATTGTGATCCATGCAATTCCCTCTATACTTCTTTGTGAGCATTCATTGCCTGGACTAATAGAAGACAATCTGGTACAATCTGCATTGATTTACATAGAAAACTGGTAAAATCTGCAAGAAAGATATGAATTTGAGATGTAAACGTAACTGTAATCTGTATCAATCATTACAGTTTGGATTTTATCCCAGGGTTGCAGAATTTTCCCAACAATGTTATCATATAAATTTAAATGATAAAATTACAAGAGAAAAAGTATGAAGGGAAGTGAACGACTGTTTTAATGTCAAAGCTTGTAATAATATAGCACTGAGTATAGAATTTGTTTGATTTAAATAAAGATTGAATTGACAACTAACTGTCAATTACTACAATTTGATATGGATATGGAAGACTGTTTCTTTTTATTTTCTCCCCCTTAAAGGGTATGGGGAAGTATTGGGGAAAGTATTGTTTCATCAAAATTTTTGAATTTAAGTTGTTAGTGGATATATTCGTTTTAGTACTCCCTGAATCCAAAAAAGTGGTTTTTGGAGTGGTGTCTGTCCGTGTGTATGTGTATGTGTATTAAACTTACTTAATGGGGAAAGTATTGTTTTCATCAACATTTTTTAATTTAAGTTTTTAGTGGATATATTTGTTTTAGTGCTCCCTTGAATCCAAAAAAGTGGTTTTCGGAGTGGTGTCTGTCCATGTGTGTGTATGTGTGTACGGATGTAAACAAAACTAGAGTAGACACCAGAAGTACGATTTTTATGAAATTTGGCATGTAGGTGTAAAACAATGATATCTTCAGACATTTTTTTTCATTTTTGACTTTTAAGGTTATTTACCCCATAAAAACGACAAAAATCTAAATTTCTCAAAAAATTCTCTAACGATTTTAATACAAATTTCATGGTTTTTAGTGCTTTATTTAAGATTACAAACAAATAACACCACCCGCATGTCTGTAAAAATTCAGGTTCAGAAGTTATGGGGGTTTAAATGTTAAAAAATTCATATTTTTCAAATTTTACAAAATCTGTAACTTCTCAAGAAAATATACTTGCAACCATTAAATTTCACTTTAAAAACTAAATAATCAAGTATTTTGAATCATTAGTCTATGTCAACTGGTAGCGAAGATAATTGATATATTAGTTCAGCGGTAAACGCAGTACGTTGTCCATGTTATTCTTATGGCAAATATTTAAAAACCGATATCTCTGTCATTTACTAACCGATTTTGATAAAATTTGGTATGTATTTGTGTGATGATTAATTGTTGATCTTATTTATTTCACTATATAAGTTTTCTGGTTTTAAATGACTTTAAGGGAGAAAGTATGTGTCAGATTCCTGATACCATTTATTTCAAATAGGACTGAGGGGTAGTTTAGCCCCTGCAACACAAATTTGCAAAGAATGAGTATACCTACTGAACATTATTTTCAGAGAGAGGTAAATGACAACCTTAAATCGAATAAACTTTAAATAAACTTTAAAGTTACACTTTAAATCAATAAACTTTAAATCGATACATTAGAGCAGCAATAGTAGCTGATAGTTGTTAGTATCGCTTAAGGCAGTTTTATAAAAAGGAAGGTTTAAGATATTGGCAGCTAGGAAGAGCTCATTTTCTTGGTGGTTGAAAAAAATATCTCAGCGACATTGAAAATACCTAGTTTGCTGGATTAAATTCAATTAAATCAGTCATACATAAGTTATTTATGTAAGGTAAGGTAACCAATTATTGCCAACCTGCTCTTTTTACTCTATGTTTTTTTGTTTTTTATTTTGCACTTTATATGTCCCATACATGTATTTTCTTCCATGATAGGAGATGATCACTACACTAAAGTGCGCGCTTGAATGAACCATGAGTACGGCCTAATCTAGACTTCATGGGAACTCGAAGCTCCCTGAAATTGTGCATTCTACGGTGAAATCTTGAAACGCGTGTTTTAATTCACGTTGGAAAATGCTCTTATGTGTACAGTGCCTTAGTGTGGAAACACAATTTAAAATAATTTAAAATGACTGTGTTGCCCTATAATACTATTCGACAATACAGAGTATGCTTTCACAGTCAAGTTGCTCAACATGCTTCATGTACCCCATTGGCTTCACACCTTCCTGCTGACTTACTCTAGGCTATTAACCCTTAATTACTAAGTTGTCATACTAACCACACTATTTCTAAGCACTCATAAAAATTACTACCTGACAAAAAAAGGTATATAGGAATAAATACCCCCGTTGCAGCAGACCTGCAAACTCAGCGAATTTAAAATCCAAAATAACATATTTCAATCCAGCATAGCGAGATTTGACATGTTTTTGTAAGCTCCATAAGAATAACATAGGGAATGAGTATGCAGGTTTGCTGCTACAGGTATATTAAAACTGGGTGGTTTCAATTCATTATTTATTATATCTGAACTAGAAGAAGCTATTTACCAAGTTTTATCTATATATGTTGAGAAATAACCGAGATAGAATTTTACTTATTTCCCATAAGGTTAACATAGGGACAACTTACTGTGTTTACCACTTTCAATATCTCGGTAACCAATGGACATAGAGCAGTGATTCAAGATACTAAATTGTTTGTTTTTTTGAGCTGAATTCAATGGTGCCAACAAAAATTCGGTAGATTTTATTTTTCTATGTAAAAATCTCAAAAACCCCATTTTTGGGGGGTTTATCCCCCTTCACCCCCCCTTCTGATGGTCCAATCGGGCTGGTTTACGAACTCGTCCGAATAATTACTACTTTACACATCCATGCCAAATTTCATTAAGATTGGATCATTTTTACGCGAGTTATCGTGCTTAAAGACATATATATATATATATATAAAATTTCGAACGAATGGTGTTTTTTGCTTCTGGGGGCCCTAAAACGAAAAGTTATCATGGTCTGGGGCTTAGGTCTTACCATGAGACCTACGGTAATAGCTTCTTCCCTATAGGGGAAATTCGCTAAAATGAACATATAAGATCATCTGTAACATATGGTGTACTTTTATTTATTACTGAAAAATGTAAAATGTTCTTATTTATGTTAGTAGGCCTAATAAAATTACATATAGTATAAAAACATATTATCATAGCTTTAGACTGAAAAAAAACATTCACATAAGAAAGTGTAGTGAAGAAATGGAATTTTATTACAAAATGCCTACTGTCATTATGTCAAATTTTAAAGAAATGCTCTTCATAAGGACCTCTTGTGTCATAGTCACATTATATAGAGTCAATACATTCGGTGAGAGCACAGTGAACGCAGAGTAGCGACTAGTGATATGCCTATTCATAGATAGGCAAACTCCATGTCTGTTTTGTTGGTGTTGGACAACAACTGGCTCATTACTCTTCCCCAAAACTGATATATTATTAAAGACTTCACACTTCGCTGCAACATCGGTCTCTGCAGTCTTACTTCGAGCCATGGATAAATAAGTGCCTTCTACAAATCAAGCATGAATGCTTTTCGTGATGCTGAAGTATTCTTGCCATCTATCAAGTTGATATTGTAGACCACAATAGCATTTATGCATGCCATATTCAGTATACCATAGAATGTGCAAATCAGCCAACGCTTTGTTCTAAGAGATGTGCTGAAGATTGAACACATCTGATCGAACGTGTCTATTCCTCCTTTGTTTTGGTTACCTATAATGCTCAATCATTGTAGGCTTTCCACTCCGTGAAACTGATGAATCTTGGTGGATTGTTGAGGAAAGACAAACTGCCTTGTTGGGTTTTGCTTTATAGCCCAAAAGAACCTTCAGCCCATCAAAACAAAATTTGGCATCCCCAGTTGGCCTATCTCTTTTATTTTTGGTTACTTGAGGAGGCTAGTCCTTTCTGTCTCATGTCATTGTTCCTAGGATTGTTTGCTTGTATGGTGACAGTAAAAGGTAACCTGCAAGAGGAACAGGCGTGAACCAGTTGTCCATGGTCACGTTTCTATTAAATCTATCCAGTGGTTCTGTTAGTGTCTTTACATAGCGTTCTGCTACACTACAGTTGGCGCACAGTCATCCCGACCATTTTAAAGAACGTGTGCGAGAGAGATAGACAATGAATGTTTAGAGAGAGATAGACGATTCCTAAATAAGCATATGTCATGGGCTGCAGCAAAGTGGTTTTTTGTACCTATTTGGTTTCCTATTGGACGATAATTTTTTTTCTTGTTCTTGAAGTGTTTTTATTATCCATTAGATAGCGACTCTTAAACCTCGACCGAGTTGACAGCTGTCATCAATCAAAGAAAATAAACAATATTTGTTTACTTTTGGAAAAATGATTTTTTAATTAAAACTTATGGAAACACAAATATTTCAAGTTAATCACTTCAATAAGACAGGTTCTTCATTGAGGACGTTACCCTGAATGATGAGTGTGATGAAGGATGAGTGAAGGTATGGCGTAGTGAAGGATGAGTGTGATGATCGTGATGATAGTGGAGTGATCTTGTAGCCTTGTTACTGACTAAGGTTGGCATGTTCCTTAGACAGGATTGTTAATTAATAGCCCAACAACCAATGGCAGCTAAAACTCTTATTTAATAAGAAGTACATACAAATTCGGAGAGTACAATGCATATTTCCAATTTTACAAGTGAAATGACAAAGATAAAACTTACGTAAACAAAACCTCAAACCATAACCTTAAACATATTTTGACAACCAAGAATTTTACTTTTGTTTTGAATATTAGTTCACTTATTTACAGCTCGTAGCAGAAGTGAAGGGGCGGGGCTTGAGTAGGGGAGTGACTTACCCTCCTTCCCCACTCCCCGATGTGTAAAATTTCTCACGATGGTCGGGATGACCGTGCGCCAAGTGTAACATTTATTGGTGATCCTACAATATCTTCGCTGGAAACTTCCATCTGCACGCACTGATTAACTGCTCGTAGGACACGTGTTTTAGCTGTCGCCATTTTCAACTACATCACTGACTGACTGTTAATTGTGTGGCGAAGTCCTTATACATGAGAAACAACAAATCCAGAAGGTTCTCATATATAAGGACAATAAGGACCCCGCCACACAACCAAAAGTCAGTGTTGAAGTTGAAAACGGCGTCAGCTGTAACACATGTCCAACAGTGCATGTAGACGGAAGTTTCTAAGGAGGATATTGTAGAAGATTTATCCAGTGCCGCATGCATACCAGATCTCTCCAAATTTCTTGGTAGACTCTTTGCCCATATATGGAGCAGCATTAACCATATATTTTGATGCCACATTACACACCATAAGGATTTTTATTCCCAAATTGGCAGACGTTTTTAGCATATACATTTTTTTAAATGGGTTAGTTACAATATTTCTTGCAGACGTTCGAGTATTGCGGGACGGAGGCTCCAAATTCCACTTATACTATCTTTTCCCTCAATGATGGTTTGCCTCGTTCTGGCGCTTGTGTCTTTTTCACCCTCTATTTCTTCCTTGTTTTCTTCTTCAGGAATTTGGTCTACCTCCACATGCATGGGAATTGTTATTACACTGAAATTTCCGACATCTATCTCTATATTTGCCTTAGTTGGTTTTATTACAATTGGCTTTTTAGATTTCTTCATGCTCTTTTCTGAACTGCTTTCATTTGGCTCAGGTAAACTCGTAAACAAACACGAGCTCTTCTTCTCTGGCTGTTTTGAGCTTCCTTTTTTTCTGACTACAGTTTTTCTCATTAATCTTTTTGCCTGGTTTGTTAGAAAGTGTCTGCTGTTTTGGCTCTGTTCCTCTAATTTTGTTTCGACCAGATTCCACCACAATTGAATTTTAAGGTAGGCCTACAGAGGGTGACTTCCACTACTTGTGGATGGTTTGTCGAGTCGTCCTGTCTCTGCCAATGTCTGTGGCCCATCATTCATCTGTAAGTCTTCTGTATGTCTTCTTCATTTGCAATGACCGGGCATAAACTGTTCAATCTTGCAATCTGGTACTTCTTCTTCTTCTTAATTACTTTTTCCTTCCCTACTATCAGAACTTCCAGCGTCAGATCCAGAATACAATAGGCTAACACATTTGGAGTAGCCTATTCACTAAGTTTACCAGTGCCCTTGTCTATATCAGAATCAGATTTTTAAAAAAATCCTCATTGAGTAATCGATCAACATCCGAGTCTCTCAGAGCCATTAATAAGACATTTGTAATAAGTAGGGGCCTACTTCATAAAATGCTAAGTTAAAATATTACTGTTTTTAAAACTTGCACTATAGGCCCTATATTGTTAATGACTTGTATAAAATACAACGGAACTTAAAATTACTATTAAACATTATTACTAATCACTCGTCAGAAATATGACGACACTACAAATGAATATTCACACTATTACAGAGCTTTTGAGTAAAAAGTAGGATTAACACCCTCGTGAAGGACTCAAGATATGAATAGCAGCGCGGTTGACACATAACTGAGGAGCAGGAAATGGAGTGGGAACGCACTGAAGCAAAGGCTGCTAGAAGTGGCGCCGCGTGTACAGTCAAGTCAAAAAGTGCTTTTCGGGTCGTAAAATATAAGACTGCTTAGCATTTAGGCCTAAGGATTAAATCACCCGTATACCTGATTGGGCGTACAACACCATACCGTAATAGTTTTAATTGATAGGTGTTGAACTGACATACACATCTTATCTAGGTTAACGTAACTATAGACAACATGAAAATCAACAGATTGAATGTCTCTATATAGGAAATAGAAAATGAATTAAAATCAAACGTTTTCGAATAAAAAATTGAAATTTAAATAAGCTACTGAACAATTAATGTTAATAGGCCTAACCTTTATGCCTTACTTACCTTCAAGTCCACAGCAATAAGAAACATGTTGACAAACCTTCTTAGGTAAACTTCATACCCTTCACATCGCTTCTTAAGTGTATGAATTTCAACGTCAGATTGTACGAAAAGGGAATCCTTAGAAAGGCTTTCTCCTAACATATCAAATGGGTCGATCCATCCGGGTTTAGGAGCACGAACAGGATTTGTTAACTCCTCTTGATGAGGTTGAGGCTGTTTTAAATTTAGTCCAGTATATGATGGACTGTTTTCTGAAATACTGAGGGAAAGAGCACACAAATTGAAAAGAGTGGATATGCTGAGAACTGTTTTTAAAGAAAGATACATGGTAATCATAAACTTGGCAGCTCAGAGAAGTAACCCTAAGTATAAGATCACCCTAAGTACTTAGACCAAACTGATGTAATAGAAACCAATTTGTGGAGATAAATTACAATAGATAGTAAGATAAGAACGTGAAGTCCTCTGTGGTTGTATCAATAATTTCAAAAAGTAGACAGGTAAAATTAGCACATGACATACAACGTCTCTAACGTTTATGGTCACTTACTCACTTGACACTGAATCTGAATAAACAAACACAAAAGCACCTCACGTAGCCTTAAAAATTGAACTTGAACCAGGCAAGAACCAAAAATAAATAGAAACAAACAAAAAACTTCAAAAGCTTCAGAGAGTTCAAAAGAGTTCAACAGGTATCTCAGGGAGTATTAAAACATAAATAACGTGGTTTGTTATGGTTTGTTATCTATCTGAGGAGATTGGAGATTTAATTAGTCAAGTGTGAAAATTGTTCTGAACCTTTCCAATAAGCTGAATATAAATTGGGTTAAGAGCGGCTAGACTGCATGGCTTTTAATGTTCAGCCCTAAATATATACAATGTATACAGACATTGATATATATAAGAAAACGAATTTTAAAAGTCGTTGGTTGAAACCTTTATCTTGAAACGTTTTGATTGGCAATGTCAAAACAAGACATGGTTATGTCAGTGCATCGTCAGCACTCTAGTGTTTGTTTACGAGTTTACTAGTTGAAATCCAATGGATATTAGTTTAATGTAAATGCAATTTCTTAAAAATGGCAGGAAACAATGAACATATTGAAGGCGATGATAAATCCTCTAAATCGAATGTTATCAACTCAAGATTAAATAAGTTGCTGGACACTCGTTTTGAAAATGATAAGGTTAGTTTATTCATGATCTCAGTGGGCCATTTTCATGATCTAAAACCAATTTCAATATCAATCCCAGTTCTAATTCCAATCCCTTTCGGTTCGGAACTCCAGTACCACTGGCTACTACAAAGTCACAGTCAGCTTGGAATTATTTATGCTTTCGCCCTGTCATTGACTCGAATGGCATGAATTGCTGTTCTGCCAAATTGGTGGCCTTATTGCAGTTGTGTGTGGACAGCGTCGAATTGTTTTGACATAAAACATTGTTGACAGTATTGACATCAAACGTTAAAGATAATTCCTAGCTGATGCGGAAATGGTGGCAACCAGTATCCTATAGCTTGACGTGTATGACTGTTGGAAGCACATTTAATGACCAAACGTATTTGAGCATCAAGGATTAAGTTAATCTAAGTTTTTTCAACACGAGGGGGAAAAAAGAAGCAGATGTTAAAAATCCTGGAGATGACTTAATAACTGTTGAACTAGGCTATGCTAATCAATCACCTAGAACATGTTTTTTTAGGTTCCTTGCTGCACAAACTTAGGTAGGCTTATTTGAGAATGACAGGATGACCCAGACACATTTTGGTTTAGACTATGGGCTCAAAAGAAGCTCACTAGGCTATAACTAGGCTATATAGGCTTCATAAAACAAATTTTTACCACACCCCAGAAAAGAGTTTGACAGGTTTTTAGCGATTTTCCCCAATAAGGAAGAAGCTGTTACCACAGGTATTGTAGGAAAACCTTAGCCTGAGTCCATCATAACTTTTTGTTTTGGGATGATGGGATTCACATAAAAAAATAGTGTCATTTTGTTTGGCATTACAAGCACTAAAAACCATGAACATTTTATGAAAATGGTTACAGTTGGTTCTGATAAATTTTGATATTATGAGGTTTAAAAACCCTTTTTTATGGGGTTTAAAAACCCTTTACTAGTACTTATTACTCATCCAATAGCAAATAGGCCTACCCTTAAAATAAAAAATCAAAAGTAAAAAAAAAACGCTTGGAGATATCATGGTTTTATACCTATATGCCAAATTATATGAAAATCGGACCACTGGTGTTGCCCTAGCTTTGTTTACACCCACACGCATCCACATCTACATGGATGTTCAGACATACCTCGAAAATCACTTTTTTGGATTGAGAGAGTACTAAAACAAATATTTCTATTAACAACTCAAATTCGAAACTGTTGACAAAAACAATAGCCTACTTTCTCCATTTATTATGTATAGGGGGGAGAAAGTAAAAAATGGCGGGCAAATAATCCAACCATTCCATTATATTTATTTTGTTAAGTTAAATTTCATCATGAAAAATTTAGGGCCTAGTGGTAATGCACTGAATTACCATGGAACTGGTATTTTTAGCCTATTACATCTATTAACTTGTCAGTTCTGTTTATTGATTATTATAAACTGCAATTATTGGAACCTGTGGAAACTCTTAAGCAATTGTATATAAAATTTCAGCACTGTTAAGGGGTACAATTTATAAAAATATTTTTAGTGAGGGGTTCATATAGTAAAATAGGGTGAGAATCACTGTTCTTTAACGAATGACAGTCTGATATCCACATAGGATCAAGTGAGTTTTGTTTAAAGCTCAATAAATAAAGTACATCCTACAAAATTAGATATCCTAGAAATTAGATCTGACTTGTGTCTTGGATCCACACATGTCTATCTGGTATTTCGTTTTATTATGCTTAGTTTATGTAAACTACTCTTATTTTTCAGGAAACTTTGGATGCCTTAAAAGAATTGTCAGTGTTCTTCAAAGAAAACACTTTACAAACTCGGAGAAGCCTGAGGAGTAAAATAGAAAAGAGAAGTCTAAGCATTAATGAGGTATGCTAATAATTAGATGATAATAATAATATAGACAGTATTAATAGCAGGGCTGGCAACAGGGGGAGGCAGGGGGGGCAAATGCACAGGGGCCTGGACCCACAGGGGGCCTGGATCCACATGAGATGAGTGAAAATGGGGGCCCGCAGTTACTTGTAATTAGTAATAAAAGGTCGTCAGGTTAGGGGCCCGGGTTCCTTGATTGCACCGGGGCCCGAAAATCCTGTCACCGGGCCTGATCAATAGACGAACAGAAGTTATAATAATTTCAATAGGCTTAACCTATTTCAATAAATTAAGTAACCCACTAGTCTTTAAGAAATATTAGGGTACATTTAAAAAAAATATTTTTACATTTCACGTTGGCATAATCTCTGAAGAAGTACACAGATTGCTTAACCAAGTCTAGCTCTAAATATAGGTTGTACAGAAAAATCGGGGTTTCAGATCGGTAACTGATGTTCATTCACAAAAATTTGATAGAGCTTCTTTTGAGTAATAATTAGATCTGATGAGTCGCCAAAAAATAAAGTTTTTTACACCTTTAAAACCACATTTTAAAATAGCTTTTTTTTGTACTGGTATTAATAATTTTGAAAAAAGCTTAGCCTACTCTTTTCACCCTGCATTTATCAATGTAATGTCATGGGACCGCTACGTCTACTACCGATAATTTTTGGATGATAAATACTTAATTTTGACTGGTTGTTAATTTTTTTTTTAAAGATAAGATTTTATCAAAAGATAATTTTTTTAAATTATTCCTAAATAGTTCTTAAATTTTAAACATTTTGTACTTTGAATCTATTTTTACTATTTTTTTATCTCCTGTTCCAATTGAACTCCAGTACGCTCCCGATTATCCGAGGTCTTCGGGACCTAAGCTACCTCGGATAACACGAACCTCGGATAATACGGAGTTTACATGTGTTTTGAGGTTGGGCTATAATAAAACCACTTCAAAATGTTTTATTATTTGTAGTGTTTACCAATAAATACGACGAAGAAAGTCTTGCGAGTTGCAAATAAATAATAGAATTTTAAATAAAGACACTTGTTTCGCACATTTTTATGACGCTTAGTAAGAAAATAAAAACGTATATTTAAGCTTAGAGCTGCCTTGGACAACCCGGAGTCTCGGATGACTGGGGCTCGGACAATCGAGAGTGTACTGTAGTTAATTTTGGTCTTAAAATATTTAGTAATATACTGGTTGTAATTAGAGCTATAGAAAAGCTCAAACACACCCATAATAAATAAAGCAAAAAATCACAAAAATCTAATGAGAAAATTTAGCCCTCTTAGCCAGAAACTGACGATGCAGCAGGAGTTATGTTGTCATTAAATTTGGACGAGTTAGAGACGAGTTATATTGTTCTTATTCAGTGTAAAGGTAAATATTTTAAAGATTCTATTTTACTTAACGATTTATATCTCAAGATATAGTAAATAAGACAAAAAGTTAATTCTGGTATTAAAACACTTGTTCGATCAGGCCAAAAATTAACAACCTTTGAAAATGAAGTATCTACCCCAGAAAATTATCTGCGGTGGTCCCACGACATTGTATTGGTAAGTGCAGGTAACACGTGAAAAGGGGAAGCTTTTTTCAACATTTACCCCATTAAAAAAACCGCCTTTTTGAAATGTGATTTTGTAGGTGAAAAACAATTTTGTTCTTGGGTCTCATAGGGCCCTTAGTTATAAGTTATAGTGCTCAAAAGAAGCTCTTATCAAATTTTCATGTATATGTACAACAGTTGCCGATCTAAAGGTTGTTTTTAGGCTTATTTTCCTGTACGGTACTAATAAGCTACATGATACCGGCAGTTAATTGTAAATTGGGAAAATTTAATACAATAATAGTAAAAATATTTATGAAAATGTAATCAATTCTTCCTGAATGCAAACATATTTTTTCTTTGGTTTTGCTATTTTCCGAACAAATGCAGAGATGATCTTATTGGAATAACTTAAACATGTAGGTTATTTCACATGTTATTGTGAATATTAGTCTAACTTCAGTGATAGCAAATGGTACCCTATATAAGCGTCATATGTTACAAAAAATAGTTTTTTATAACAACTATATTTAAAACGATAAAAAATGACCAATTGGAATAAATTGATGCATCACTGTTTCTTTGTTTTGCCTAGGACTTTTTATCAGCATTTAGAAAAGTCAAAGAGGCCCTTGACAACATCTATGTGGATGTCACCGACATGAACAAGGCAGTTGAGACGATGACGGGCCAGCTTCAAGCCACCAAAGCTCAGACTCATCAGCTGATCGAACACACCACTAAACTTCAGGCCGAGAGGTAACTGCCTTTTTACTCTGGGATAGTTAGTGAATGTCGGTTCATTGGGTTGTTTGAAGTCTAATTGATTAATGTATGTGTTATGCTTAAAAGCCAAATTTGCTCAATGACCGAAATTTTTACATTCTACGAGATATGGCTTTCGTGACCATACTCACATTGCAGAGTAAGCTTTTTATTCGAACATTGTCTGACGTGAAATATCAAGACTGCGGAGTGGGTAAATTTATTTGTTCAATTGCTGAAGCAATAGTGCTCTTCGGGGTTTGGACATCATAATCATAGCCACCATGTGACATTGGCCATCGTTTTTCCCAACAATGCAAATTTTAAGTATATTGTAATTTGCGCAAATGCTGAAAAGCTTAGTCTGTGTCGTAAAAGTTTCATGAAGGCTGTTTATTTGACATCAGCCCTGTCCCCTCCCCAAATATCAATTAATAATAAAATTATTTCAATAACTTCAAGTTAACGTTAACATTTATCTAGGGTTTGTTAACATTTAATTCAGGGTTTGAGCTTAGCATATCCTTATACTGTCACCAATCAAATGACTCTTGTTCATAGTCAGAAACTGACGATGCAGCAGGAAGTGGCTAAATCGTTTTTGAAAAGTTTCCAACTGACTGCAGCTGAGCAGGCGGCTCTGAGAGAGGCCAATATCACGGAAGAGTTCTTCGCAGCTTTGGACAGAGTTCAGACGATCCATGCGAATTGTCGCACACTGATGCAGTCTGGACACCAAACTTCGGCACTTGACATTATGGATCAGATGGCAATGTATCAGGTTTGTAAAACATTTTAGGCTACCTGCATTTGTTTTTTTAGAGGGATTATTAATTTGCATTTAGTTTCTAATCAAATAACGCTGTTTCATTGTACTTGTTTGTAATGTGTCTAAAGTAAATATAAAAGAAAATTTCACTTTATTCATTTTATAATTAAATTATTATGTGATAGAGAATTTTTAGTCAAATTTATTATTAAATGTTTTAATTGGTTTGAGCCAACCACAAGTCAATGAAATAAAAGTTAAGTTGAAGTAATTAGTTAACTGAGTTGACAATTTTGAACTCACTTAGTCAAAAGTACTTCGTCATTGTTCCAACAAATTATTTGGAAACTAATACACAGTGCATGACTAACTAAAGTGGTCTTCACCTTTTTTTCACTGCACACAGTAAATGTTTTACAGAGAAAAACATTTATCAATTCAAAAATATGTTTAGTTAGGCCTATATCACAAGATCCTTCCTATTTATGCTACGAAAATGCTTATTACACATTCTCTTTTGATTTATTGGGGTAAATTCCATCAATGTATCACCATAGTTGTTGAAACGTCTGGCAAGAAGTTGGCTGGATTAGCAGATCTGTATATTTTGCCCCCCCCCCCTTCAGTCCTATCAAAACTCTACAAAACAGCCCTCATCCCCTACCTCCCTCAAAACTTCAAGTTCAGTAGACTCTCACTAATCCGGCAGATATGGGACCAGGGTACTGCCGGATTAGTGAAAACGCTGGATTACTGGATGGTTATGAATAAAAACACTGTCAATGTATAAAACACGTTTTTGTTGGGCCTGGACACTTATGTTATATATCCAAATCAAACACTAATTAAAAATGATCCTTAAGAAATAACATTTTAATACTGTAGCACCGTGCTCACTAAAAACTAGAAATAAACATAACCTTAAACTTGGTACAGTACAATAATGATTCGGAACACCTTATTCCATTGGAGTAAAACTGTGTTAAAGTTATGTTTCTGTTTGCTCTGAGACATTTTCACACACTGCACTACTATACACCGCACTAAAAACTGTCACGTACTATGCACTGTCACCGCTCTATTCACTGTTAATAAAACTTGCAAAAAAATTACGCTATGACGAGGAAACTGACTGATCGCTAGTTGTTTGTTTACATTAGTTTAAGCGACGACGTGAGGGGGATTTTTTTTTATCCCCCACCACGGCCGTCAAAAAATGCTGGATTACTGAGTGCTGATCTGGCGCAGTGCCGGATTTTAGATGGTTTACTGTTATTGCATTTGCAAAGCCTTTAGGGGTGTTCGCTTGGGTACGATGTGCGCACTTGTAATGTTGTGTCGTGTCACAGGAGGCGGCGCTGGAGAGGCTGTATCGCTGGGCGCAGACGCACTGTCGCAACATCGAGGCCCCGGGAGTCAGCCAGCTGCTCACCCAGGCCATGGCCAAACTGCAGGACCGACCCGTGCTTTTTAAGTACGCTCTGCTTTTTTAAATTCTAGATGAGGGCCAGGCTTAGTAGTTTCCATGGACATACATTGTGGTTATATATAGGCTCTACTTGTGTTGGAACAGTTTTTTTAGGGTAATCTAGAGGCATTTTGTTCCGAACTTATGAGGGAGGAAGTTAAACGGTTTTAGTAGTTGGCGTTGCAGGATCGAGTCCCGATGATGTCGCGTACTTTTAACAGTACTGTTTATCCTTGTTCTGTACCGGCTTACTCCTTGCTTTGCTTGATAACTTCCACGCACATACCTGAAGCCCATGTGGGGGGCAAATGCAAGGTAAACGCTCTTTTTTTCTAAAAAAAGCAGTCGGCTTTCAATGTTTAGAGGGTCATCGTAACAATTACTCAGTGAAAGTGTTAATAGTTAGTTGGTTCTCCATTAAAAATTGCCCCAAAATATTTTTCAAGAGGGGTCATGAACAATTTTTACAATTTTATTGACTGATGTAGCCTGTTAATATACAAATGCAGTGGGTATTTACCTATCTAAGGGGCATCGCTGACTGCGATGTCAAGTTACCATCTTGTATCTAAGGGGGTTTATTATCCTCAGTGCCTCATCCAGCTGAAGATGGCAAATCATTAAAAAAACATCCTGCATTTTGAACTAACTGGGCTTAAATTTTATTCAAAGGTAGATCTTGATATTCACCAACTCATACAGCTCATATTCACGTACTTTAAACCTTCCAGGATGTGCCAGGTAGGTTTTTTGTGCATATGTTTTGTTGCACATTTTTTATGTTTTTTAGTTTTTATTTTGCTTACAGTACATAGAAGTTTTTGTTAAATTACCAGTTATTTATTTAGCTATGTGAGGACGTGCACAACTGCTAGTAATATTTTAAAGAAGGGGTCATATCTCTCTGTTGTTCTGGGTAACCGCAAATACTACTGAACCAACTAGGTTGAAGTCTACACAAAAGTAGATCATGAAACTGGCTGACAGATAGGCTTATTCATGTCCTTAAAACCTTACCAGGCTTTGCCTGGTATTTTTTATATATTTCGTTCTAATTTTCTTGAATATGTTAGTTTTTATTTAGTACCTTTCAGAAATATTGTTAATTTTCCAGTTATTTATCTAACCATGGGACAAACATGTACAATAGCTAGCTGTTACTACATATAAGATTTAGTTCAGATAATTTCTGCAGAACTTAACATCGATAACAGCCCTTCCCCTTAACCCCTTATCCGCGACGCACGAGATAGCTCGTGGTAGTATTCTGTGCACTTAAGCGCGACGCACAGATATCTCGTGGAACATCTAAGTGCCAACCGCGCGACGCCCGAGTTTACTTGGATTTCACGTTCTCAGCTGATTTATTTCGTTATTTTGTTGGTACAACTGTTCTGCTAAGTTTTTTCTTTCTACGATTATACAGTTGACCTTGACGAATTGCAGCCCTTTTGGTGCTGCACTCTAGTGGACTTTTCTGGAACTACATCCACGCCACGAGTTCTGCAGTATCGTGTTCGTCGCGTAGAGACGAAAACCTCATGTGTTGGTGTTGATCATGTAATTAAACTGCGCGCTACTGATCACGCGGGGAGCAAATTACTCCGCGCTTAAGGGGTTAAACAGTGATGCAATATCTAGCAACAATATCATGTAACCATTAATAGGCCGATTCAAATGTCATGGCCCAGTTCATCCATAAGACTAATATTAATTGTAGTATTGGCTTAGGAAGAGCCTAGGCCACGCTATTTGACTCAAGCTGTAACCCCGTTTCCCGCCTGCAGGTATGTCCTGACGGAGTACTGCACCTGCCGACGGGCGGTGTTGGTACACCTGTTCATCGACGCCCTGACGAAGGGCGGGCCCGGCGGTACGCCCAAGCCCATCGAGGCGCATGTCCACGACCCCCAGCGCTACGTGGGTGACATGCTCGCCTGGCTGCATCAGGCGATACCCGGCGAGCGCGAGAACCTGCTCACTCTGCTGCGCGGCTGCGACGCCAAGACGGGTACAGTCCGAGTCGAATGATGTGGCCCAGACCGTCGGTAAACTCAATGCTTATACAGTAGAACCTCACTAATACGAACCTCATTAATTGAAAACCTCTATAATTAGTATATTTTGTCAAAAAATCCTTTCTAAAATCTCTAATGTTTGAAAAAAATACACCGGTAATTTACAATGTTTCTAAGCATAACGTTGCCTCAGAAATTTGAATAATTGTGTATAACCCGTTTCAAATCATAAGGCCCAGTCCATCCATAAGAATAATGTTAATTTTAGCAATGGCCTTATGGACAGTGTTGGCCTTATGTTTTGAAACCAACTATACTCGAGCCTCTAAAATTCAAACTTTGATGCTGTAATTCGAAACACAATCTCTAAAATTCCAAGTCACCCTCTAAAGTTCAAACTTAGACCACCATTTAAAAGTCAAATTGAGCACAAAAAACAAACATGTTGAATCATTTATTAGTACTCTACTCGGAATCCTTTGGCGAGTTTTCTTTACAAAGTCGAACATGCTTGTAAACAGACCGACCCCCATAACTGAAATTTCATTCGCGATAACCTCTGTAATTCAAACCTGTGATATTTCAAACTTCCTATAGTTTAAAATAAACTGGCTGTTCCCTGGATTTCGAATAAGTGAGATTCTACTGTATTAACATGACTCTTATAGGCGGAATGGGCCATGCCATTTGGTGCGTAAAATAACTCGTAAGTTTTTTATCGGTGACATCAATCAAATCACATCAAAATATTTTCATTCACAAAAACATCGAGTTTTTCAATGGCATCAAAAGTGTGACCGACCTTAACCCTAGAAAGGTATCGCTATTCAAAAATACGCTAAAGGTATTGATAGGTAAATTTTACTCTGTGGTTAAAAATTAAAATATGTTTGATGAAATATTTTTTTGATTAAAAGAAGGCACCCAAATACAAGAAAACATTGATAATATTATTTACTAGTACCTGGTGGACCGAGCCTTGCTCGGTGTTATTTCATGTTTACCAGTTCATCCAGTTACTATAAAATATTTCAATGTCATAAAATTGATAAATAGAAACCTTTTTTATTGCTCCATGGTCTCTTCATCCCACTTGCTGTATTTTCCCTTAATGGCTGTAGATTCCAAACAGCTGTTATGATTACTTCATTTGTTTACACTTTCCTTGTTTATTTTCGTTGCTATCACGGCAACCCATAAGGCCAATGTTAAAATTTTACAACTTTAAAATTCGATTTATTCCGTTATTAGATTTTCTCTGGCCAAGTAATCTGCATAAAAGACGTTTTTGAGTCATAAATGACTTATTTCCAGACTTTGAAGGAAATCCTCGGAGCCGTTTTTGAGATCGTTGTGCAAGCAAGCAAGCAAGCAAGCAAGCATACATACAAGATAACACTACTCGTATAAGAGTATAGGATATAATAAACTTACATTATGTCTTTAGCTCCATTTTAATTTTAGGGAATAAGCTCCATAAGAGTCCATTGAAAAGCACATTTTGCTGTTGTAGGTATCGTACGTAAATTTGACGTATTTTTTCAGTTAAATTTAGAAATACATTAAGAACAGCCATAATACTGTCATATTAAATCAAACCTGTAGGGGGAAAATCACTGCTGACAGTACAGGGCTCAAGGTCATTTTATTGCAAAATCGGACAAAAAAACACTTCCGCACATGTCAAAATTATGTACGATACCTTTCTAAGGTTAAGCCCAATGCCAAAATTGACTCAAGTTTTACGGGCAGACTGGGTCATGTCATTTGGTGTGAATAATAATTTGTCACTTGTCGTAACGGTTAAGATGGTTAAATTTTTTTACTGTGTTGGCTCTACTTTTTTGCAAGAGTTTACACAGTTTACACAGTTTTTGCTCTACAGTTTTTACATTTATTTACTGTTATAGTAAGGTTCTTTTATAGTAAGGTTCTTGTTATTTTTAGTGCTATTGTCAAGAGCATTAACTAACTATTGTAACTATTTTCAAGAGAACTAACTTGTTCATTTCGTAAAAAATGCTAATTGAGCTGGTAAAAAACATGCAAACCCAAAAATAAAATAGGTAGCAAAATTAAAATAGTATGATATCTCAATACTAAGACAAACTGACATTGGTAACTAACAAAACTAGAGGCTTACTGTAATTTATTGTAATAGATGCTTCGATGGGTAAGGTACTATAAATATTCATCCTCAATGTAATCTAACCTAATTGCTGCAGCAGTGTCTACTAGTTGAACTTTTCAGAGTCTGAACCATATTGGGCTCAAAAAACCCTCAGGTCCTAAGGTTTGGCACCAGGTTTTTTTGTATACTAGTGGTTTTTTCACCTAGAAATATAATATCAATAAATAAGCTCAAATACGTAAGCTTGTTCAGTAAACAAATCAGTTACACCCAACATACTCTATGGTATTGTTGTCTATTCAATTGAAGTCATATGAGAAGCTTTAAACTTTAAAAAGGTGTTGATAATAATTCTCTCAATTTTCAGATGTGAGTGAGGAAGTTCAACAAGCCCTGTCCAACATATCAGAGGGTGTTTGCCACCCCTTACAAGTACGGGTGGACCAGATTCTAGCCACGGACACTTCTGTTGTTTCCCTCTACCATGTCTCCAATTTACTGCGGTTTTATTTGCAAACGTTCAATCAGGTAAATGAATGGGAATTTTGTAACTTGTTGTAATACAAATTAGTTAACATCTCTTAACCTTTTGAGTGTCTTTCTTGGAAGGTGTTTTTATAAATATCTAAATCATTGTCTACCCAAAAGCAAATTTTCTTCAAACATTTCTTCTGGAAACAAACTTTTTTGTATTTGTGTGGTTAGATCTCTTAAATGTATCCTTGTATCTGCAAATTTACATGAGGTTTTATTTGCAAATGTTCAATCAGGTAAATAAACGGAAAGTTTGCAACTTAAACTCTACTATAAATTAGGTTTTAAGTGAGGAAAGAGATAGACTTTCAGCTAGCTTACCTGAGAAATAATGTTCATGATAGCAGCACATAGAAACACTAAAGGAGACACATTTATCACTAATATTTCGTCCTTCTGGAGGACTTCTTCAGAAGGACGAAATATTAGTGATAAATGTGTCTCCTTTAGTGTTTCTATGTGCTGCTACCATGAACATTATTTCTCAGGTAAGCTAGCTGAAAGTCTATCCCTTTCCTCACTTAAAACCTACCAAGCCCTTGGCTCTTCCTTAGAAAACTAACTCTACTATAAATTAGATCAATGGTATAGGACTCTAGGTCACATTAGGATTATCTAGAAGGGATAGCAGGCTTACCTTGGAGAAGATTATTCAAGGTGATAGTACACTGATAATTGAAACACAATTGGGATATTTCGGTGTCACTGACACCATTCTCAACCAGGAAGTGAATGAATGAATTTCTGGAAATTGTCCTTTTCAGTGTTGCCACACTGACAAACACATATAACACAAGTTGCAAACTGTTTACACTATATACACTATACGAAGCACAATAAGTATTGGTAGTTGGAGCCTGCTATTTTGGGTAGGGTTAGTGGTTTGGGGGAAGGAATTTATCTGAGGTTGAGGTTAGGTGGTTCTCTAGATTTAGTGAACCACTGGTAGGCCAGTTCCCATCTTCTTAACTGTGATTGGTTATAGTGAGGGGGCAAGGATTTTACTATTTTGGCAGAGAAACAATTGTTAAAGATGGACTCATTGTGGCTAATGGCATGTTGGACTACCGGCTTGTCTTTGTATTTTGTGCTGACGTCTTGCCTGTGGCCATTCATCCTAGTCCTTAGGCTATTGGTAGATAGGCCTACATATTGTGCTTCACACTTTTTACACTGTAGTTGGTATATGATGTTTTCTGTGGCACATGTGTTATGACCCTGGATTTTGAAATTTTGTTTAGTTTTTGTGCTTGTGAAGGAGGTATTAGGCTGATTGATTTCACAGGTTTTGCATCGTTTGTTTTCACACGGGAAGGAGCCTTGGGGGGGGTTTGTTTTAGGCCTATGGTTGGGGTCGGGGATTTTTGGCTGAACTAGGATGTTTCTGAGGTTTGGTGGTTGTCTGAAAACTGTTGTTGGAGGCTCTTGGAGGAAGTTCTTGGTGTGTCTTCCTCCAAGAGCCTCCAACAACAGTTTTCAGACAACCACCAAACCTCAGAAACATCCTAGTTCAGCCAAAAATCCCCGACCCCAACCATAGGCCTAAAACAAACCCCCCCCAAGGCTCCTTCCCGTGTGAAAACAAACGATGCAAAACCTGTGAAATCAATCAGCCTAGTACCTCCTTCACAAGCACAAAAACTAAACAAAATTTCAAAATCCAGGGTCATAACACATGTGCCACAGAAAACATCATATACCAACTACAGTGTAAAAAGTGTGAAGCACAATATGTAGGCCTATCTACCAATAGCCTAAGGACTAGGATGAATGGCCACAGGCAAGACGTCAGCACAAAATACAAAGACAAGCCGGTAGTCCAACATGCCATTAGCCACAATGAGTCCATCTTTAACAATTGTTTCTCTGCCAAAATAGTAAAATCCTTGCCCCCTCACTATAACCAATCACAGTTAAGAAGATGGGAACTGGCCTACCAGTGGTTCACTAAATCTAGAGAACCACCTAACCTCAACCTCAGATAAATTCCTTCCCCCAAACCACTAACCCTACCCAAAATAGCAGGCTCCAACTACCAATACTTATTGTGCTTCGTATAGTGTATATAGTGTAAACAGTTTGCAACTTGTGTTATATGTGTTTGTCAGTGTGGCAACACTGAAAAGGACAATTTCCAGAAATTCATTCATTCACTTCCTGGTTGAGAATGGTGTCAGTGACACCGAAATATCCCAATTGTGTTTCAATTATCAGTGTACTATCACCTTGAATAATCTTCTCCAAGGTAAGCCTGCTATCCCTTCTAGATAATTCTACTATAAATTAGCTAGGAATGTGCGAGTATTCGACCGATCGAGCTTTTTGGTCGAGCTTTTCAGTATTCGGCTCGGCTCGACTTTTTTCAAAAAAGCTCGACACTCAAGCGGAGCTTTTGATAAAAGAGTTCTTATCGGAAAGATAATTACTGCGATCTATTTTTGGACACGTTAAGCCGGAAGAGCGTTTCCCTCGCACGAAAAACAAGCAAAAAATATTCTCTAGTGATAAGGAAAGGACATTGACAGGTAACAAGAAATATTATCTCCATTTAGACGGAAATCGGAGCTATATTTAGTTGACCTTGGAGAACACGAAACACAGCATTTAAGTAATTTAAGTCTATTGTTTTATCAAGGCTTATCTTTTAAACGGTATATCGTACAAGTTTCATTTTGGTCTCATTTAATTTATAAAAATAAGACAAAAAATATGAGCCGTCATTTATAGTTGTATGAGAAGTAGTTTGTATTTTTGCGTTTTGTAGTAAGAATTCCTTATCTCCTAATTAACTCACGCTCTCTGGCATACGCACTGAGTCCAATGACAAAAAACAGGGACAGGGGCTTGGAGTAAACAACCTCCACCCCCCTCCTCCCTGGCCACTGATAAGGAGAGAGAGAGGTAGCTGTTTCTTTCTTTCTCTCTGTTCCGTCCTTATTTATGATCTTTATTCTTCCTAATTTTATTAAACTGTCCATTATTTTCTTCACAAAAGTTTAGAAATGCAACTAATTATAGGATTACAATAAATTATTGTTGTTATTTCATTCATATATTATACTCTGAAATAATAACTTAAGCCATGAATATTATGCCACAATTGGGACTGCTATTTAATTTTAATCATCTTTACTTTGTGAACATAAAAAAATCAGTCTTGTGTTTGAATAAGTGTGTATTTTTTTTACTATGATATAACCATTTCAATACCTTTCCATTTACTCCTTTCAACTCTTGAAATTAATGTTGACCTATGTATAACTAGTCTAATTATTTAATTTTAACTATTTATTTTAAAGTAAAGTATTGTGGGATTGGCGAGTCAAATAATAAATGTAGATTTTAAATTTGGTATTTTTCTTCATCAATTATGTTTTGAGTCAGTTTGGTTAATTTTATGTAACATAATACAAAATATTGATGAACCTATCAGATCCTTAACTTGTTTTGGAGGTAAGCTATCTAGTTTTGAGCTGGCGTTCACTTAAGGTATGCAAACATTAGTGTCTAGCATCTTTTAAAATTAAAATCAAGCTTCATAATTCCTTTTCATAATTTGGTGATTGTAAAAAAGCTCGGCTCGAAAAAGCTCGAGCTCGAAAACTTTTGAAAAAGCTCGGCTCGGCTCGGCTCGAGTTCAAAAATCACTATTCACACACCCCTAAAATTAGCTAATGATCACTTAACCTTTTGAGTTTCTTGGTAGGCGTATTTTATATGTACACTAATCATTGTCTACACAAAAGAAAATTTTCTCTAAAATTTCCTTTAAAAACAAATCATTTTGCATTTGCTTGGTTGGTACACAAAATTAATCCTTCGGGAATGTTCCAGGTGGTTCCTGGAAGCAGTCTGGAGTCTACACTTTCCGAGCTCCACTCAAACAGCGAGAAAGCTTTCTTGTCCACACTTCAATCTCAGGTACAAAACTTATAGTTTTTAAAGTTCAACCTCTTCAATTCCTTTTAAAAAGAATTACCGATGTATTTTTCAGTAAAATAGGGTAGGTTTTTTTACTAGAGGCTAAAAGTCTTTTCCCTCATCTACACCAGACGCAGAACAGTGCCATCTTCATAGAACCATTGTTGCTGGAAGCAAGACATCACAAATAAGAGAATTAATCAAATATAAATTATAATATAAATATGTTGAGATATCAAGATTCATATTTATTAGGGCAGGATCAACATGAGATAAATTTAATAAAATTGAATAATATGCATTTATGTTCAGTGCAAACAACCAAAAAATAAATGCCACTGCAAGTTTATGTAAATACTCACACACACTGCAGAATAGCAGTGCTTATAAAATCATAGGTGCATATCAGTGGCTAATAATAGGTTAAAAGAGGTGTCTAAATATAGGTTAAAAGAGTGGTGGTTAATGTAGGTACTATTACTTTGTTTATAAATTCTGTCCATATTCACTGTAGTGGTAGTTTATTAATGTTTGAATAGAAGATGGCCTTGCTATTATCTAATAGCTGTACATGCTAAAAATGTTCAAACTTAACACATTTAAAAAAATTATAATCAACCTTAGTTATCAAATTTGAATTTCAAACATGGAATTTGAATTTTTCCCGGACTAATTAAACTTTTCATGCTGTTATTAGTTGTAACACATTTTTCCGTCTGTTTGTCCAGGTGAAGCAGCAACTGCTGGAGAAGGTAGATGCACCTCCCCCTGATCTCTCCCCCTCCCCCGGCATCCCC
The DNA here is from genome assembly GCA_035578135.1 of Flexamia atlantica. NCBI lineage: Eukaryota > Metazoa > Arthropoda > Insecta > Hemiptera > Cicadellidae > Flexamia > Flexamia atlantica. Next base: position 28,770,255 of record JAQJVK010000008.1, on the reverse strand, counting down.
CCCCTTCTCTCACTGCTCAAGGAGATCATCTCCATAGCCAGCGTAGCCGAGGGCCGGCAGGGCGATATCAACAAGGTGATTTACCAATGACGACCTCCTATCTCATTATCGCAGTATTGGATGCAGTACTATAAGATTACTACTACACAGCGTAAAATAAATTTTATTGTGACTAGATTTTTGTGATTTGGAAGGGACATGACTGGTGTTGGGTGTCAATTTATGGTGTTAAAAATTTATTTGCGGTCTTATAACTCATTTCCAAGAAGTCGTTTAGAGTCCCTCTAGGTGGACTGTACTTTTCTATCTTTAAAGAAGCTTCAGTTGCAAAAGCAGCATCCCTAACGGTAATTTTTTTAAGTTGTACCTCCCTAATCCGATCCTCATTAATCTGGATTTCCAGTTGGTCGGGGAAAGTACAAAATAAACCCAAAACAAATGGTAAAAGAAGATAATGGGGCTATGGCTAAGAAAAACATGTAGAAATGAAGAAAATATAATTGTAAAAGTTTATTGCTCTTGACTTGTAGAATTAACCTTGCTCGAAAAAGGATAGCCGAATTAACCTTGCTGATAAAGAAGATCGTGCGTGATTGGGGGACGTCGTTTTGCCAAAAAAGACAGTCGAAATCAATTAATCCAAACATTTGGTGAATCTGATCTAGGTTTGGTCTCATTTAGTTATGAAGAGGTTCTACTGAATAGGTTTGCTCAGTTTTGGATTCAATGTTGTTTATGTTTGCTGAGTCTCCAATACGTCGCGGTAAAGGTTTGCTCAGTTTCCCAAACGATGTTGTATAGGTTTGCTCAGTTTCCGAAAATATGTTTGCTGAGTTTCATGTTGTCATCCACAGGTGGTGTCGTGTGTGATGGACCCCCTTCTGCAGGCTATCACACTGAGTGCCTCGCGACTGGCTGCCATAGACATGGCTGTCTACCTGCTCAACTGTCTGCACCTCATGTGGTATACAGTGTGTGTTGTCTACAGGTTGTGTCGTGTGTGATGGACCCCCTGCTGCAGGCTATCACACCGAGTGCCTCGCGATTGGCCGCCACAGACATGGCTGTCTACCTGCTCAACTGTCTGCACCTCATGTGGTATACAGTGTGTGTTGTCTACAGGTAGTGTCGTGTGTGATGGACCCCCTGCTGCAGGCTATCACACTGAGCGCCTCGCGACTGGCCGCCACAGACATGGCTGTCTACCTGCTCAACTGTCTGCACCTCATGTGGCATACAGTGTGTGTTGTCTACAGGTTGTGTCGTGTGTGATGGACCCCCTGCTGCAGGCTATCACACTGAGCGCCTCGCGACTGGCCGCCACAGACATGGCTGTCTACCTGCTCAACTGTCTGCACCTCATGACCACCACGCTGGCTCTGTACGAGTTCATGGATGAACGACTCGAGAGGCTCAAGGTAGGAGGGGATAATGTGACAAAGGAGGTTATAAAGTGTGTTTGTATAGGATAAAAGCTTTGGGTTGTGTAGGGTGTGTCAGAAAACGTTATGAATTTTTAAATGATGTGACATTGATGTATATGCTACCTCCACCACATATCCCACCAGGTGTGACGTTTAATAATGCTCTTTGTTTCTGTGTTGCTTTAATTTTTATTGTATTTGATCGGTAGGTCTGTTTTTCTTTGGATCGGCTGTTACAAACCATACAGCATTGTAAATATGCAGATGGAACTTAAAAAAGTATGGTGCTTTGCTGGAAAACAGTAAGGAGATAAATGCAAATAAAAACAAATGTATCAGCTGTTCATCCATTTACTTTTTATTTGTGCCCTTAGGGAAATTTTATTCACTAAACTAATAGTTTTCCTCCAATTTTCTCACTGAAACCTTTCATTCAAGTTCAGGGAAAGGGACAGACTTATGGTTTTCTCAAAAGTAACAGGTATTATAGGCTTTATTTATCGATAGTGAATTTTTATTCACAAAGCAGGTACAGTACATCTCGGCTTATCCGGAATAATGTGGCGGAACACCGATCCGGATACAAAAAATCCGGATAGTCTGAGATCATTACAATATCGCCTAAATAGCGATCACATATCTTAGCCTCTGCTAAATTGGTGCTGCGAACGGCGTATCAAGACTGTACAACATGTTAATCTTTCAAAATTTTCAGAGGTTTAATTTAGAAACATTCACAAAAATGCTGTAATGTACTGTTAAGGCAATGTTGTTCCTTCAATTATTGTGATTCCAAATGCGTACAGTAACGTATTTCATTTGTATTTTACTTTTAGAAGTCGCATTTCACCCGAAAACTTGCAAAAATCATGTTCTTGCCATAATTTAATTTTTTTAATTTCTCGGATTAACCGGTCCGGATAATCCGGGATCCGGATAATATGGGGTCCGGATAATTTGGGGTCCGGATAATCCGAGGTGTACTGTTTAATATTTTTTTGTTACTTTAATCTTGATTGAAATGGAATAGTTCTTGGTTGAAACAGGCTGCTCAGAACAATTGGTTGGTCTCACTTGGACATTGTCAAAGTGCTAAAAACATTCCACATTGCTTTGTTTAATGTGAAGATCAAAACTATTTTAAAGCGTTTTTTCTACTGTTACCATTTCTTGCTAGATCTTAAAAAAAAAAACGGGAAATTAAACTGAACTAACCTAATAAAAACTAATACTTAGACATAAACAAAATCCGACGTGTTTGGCAGGCGCAGTCCGACGCCCAGCTGGACACTCTGACGTCGGAGCAGGCGAGCTCTCTGGTGGCCAACCTCAACCTGGGGCCCATCTACACCATCCTGCAGGAGCAGGGCAAGGGCCCGCTGTCCCACGTCCCGGGCATGGAGCCCAACAACCTCAACAACTTCCTGGTAATCATTCAGTTCACTTTGTTTCATTCATCAAAGTTTTAACCAAAATCCCATAATGTGCATGCGAATCACCTTTATACCTGTAACGGGGACGGTGGCATGTCCTGTAATCCAGCTACTTGGAGGTCACGAATCGTGGATAGTTGTGCGCGATGGCTTGCGGATGTGGTAAACCCTAGTGGGGATTAATGTCAGCACTATTGAATACTGCTTTCGTAGGACTGTCTTCTTATTTAGACCAGTTTGTAATTTGTAAACCAGGCAAAATTTTGGTTCGGATCCCACGTTAAAATGTAGGTCCCTTAGTTGCCATTGGCTGTTGGGCTATTAATTAACTGTCCGGTCCTGTCTAAGGAACATGTCTGCCCTAGTCAGTAACAAGACTACAAGATCGCGCTACAATCATCCTTCACTCATCAGTCATTCATACTTGGCTTAAAGTACTTACCTGGGTAGGTCGTCATTTCAAGAAAAGTATAAAGTATAAAGTACGGGGGGGATTTTAACATAGTAGTTTTGCATCAAACTTTGACAAAGGTTCAATCTCCGAAGTTCAACAGCTGAATGTAAAATCTTCAGAGCTTTGACGTGATGCCTGATGTTGGTGAAACTTGTTTTTGCGCAATAAGATGAGATTCATCTGTCATTATAATGCAATGGGATCAGCCGGCAGACATTTTGTGACACTTAGAAGTTGGAAATACTATTGCAATGTCACGATAAAACAATGTGATTTTTCTAGGGAGGATTTTTTTCAAGGGAGATGTCACATGCGATATTATAATGAGAATTGTCTGTTGCAATCTGGTAATGATGATAGCAATATTAGAGAGGATAGTTTCACGATCGTTATTTTTATAGTGTAATAAGTAATATGCACTGTTTTTTCACTCTTCAGACCATCTGCATTTTTTTAGCCATGTCTGGTCTCTGACACATGAATCCTGATAATCTGAGGTGTACTGTTTTTTAAATTGTTGTATAACCCGGTATCTAAACCGTTTAGAGTTACTAATTTAGTCTGAGCTCTCATTTTTTTGGTACCATCAGTTTGTGGTTGGCTCACATTTATGTAATGTAAACCAGCTCTTAAAGAAAGTTTTACTCTACTGTAATTACTCACCTTAGTAGCAACAGTTGTTGGTACAAGTCTAATGACACGGCCCAGTATGTCCTTGAGGCATGAGACATAAAATTAGGGAAAACATTAGTGGAAAGATCAAACAGAAAAGGGCCCAGGACTGAGCCTTGTGATACTCCTCAGGTCAAGAATTGAATACTGGATTTGAAGCAAGTCTTCCTTCCATCTACCGTCTAATTTACATTTGACGCAACCTGTAAGTTAGAGCTTGGTCTGGACCTGTTAGAGCTTGGATTTGATGCGACCTGTAATTTAATTATTCATGGTGATTTCAGAGCAAGCTGGAGAGCCTGCTGAGCGTGCCGGACATGTTCAGCCTGCCGCAGATGGAGTGTCTGCTCAGCAACGCTCACCGCTCGGTGGTGCAGAGGCGAGCGACTCAGGTCATCACGGCCATCTACACCCAGCTGTACAACGCCGTCCACAACCCGGACAACCTGTACACCAACCCGTCCCAGCTGATGCCTCGCACGCCCGAGCAAGTGTCGGCCCTGCTGCTCGGTTCCTAGCGCCCGCGCAGACGTGTCATCGTGATCTAACGAGGGAGAGACGGTACGGACGGATGTGTTGATGGGAAAAAGTCATGAAGGAATTCCTGTAAATTGTTCGGAAGTGAGAATAGGCCTTTGAAAATAATTTGCTTTGATAAACTTCATTATGTGTGGAGTACAAGGGCTGATTAGGAAGTAACTTATGTTCTTGTGTAGCACGGGGTGTGGCGGTAGCCCCGTTTTTATAGATGAGCGAGTGAAATGTAGGCTTCTAGCTATGAGAGGTAGATTTTTATAGTGCCGCGCATACGCTTATTATAACCTCAAAACAAAGTCGTTATTGCTCATGTAACTAAGTGAATGTTTGAACTTCCACTTAAAAAATCATCCCCATTGACCAATAATGCCTTCACTCATAAAGCTAGGATGATAGAACAGTATTGAGGATGAATTTTGGTTGTCAACTGTTTTTTGTAAAAAACCTTATAATATAGTCCTGCATCCCCAATTTGGCAAGGCACTCACACTTTCTTCTGAGGCACTCACACTTTAAGGTTATATTTAGCAAATGCATGGCAATACAAAGATCCACCTCTCATGGCTACAATTTACTGTTTAAGCTAATATGTAAATTATGGTGCTGTCACCACTTCTTCCTGAAATATCTATAAACAAGTATAAAGTTACTTTCTGGATGACCCTTGTACAAGAATGTCCTTGTGTGATGTGTTTTTATACTGTAAACCCTTCAGCTGCAAAGTAAACTCCAGTACTCAGTGTTACTGTGCCGATTATTTCCTATTGAAAGCCAGTTTATTTGTGTGAGTAGGAGGGTATAAAGAAAGGTGAGTTGGTATTCGATTGTCAACTCGCCTGATGTATATAGATGAATGAGTCAAGGGCGAATTGACAATTCTAAACATTGGGGGTATCAGCTGATCCTAGTAACTCGGCCGAGTTGACTTAATTGAGTTACTCGACCAATGCCAACGAGAAATCTGTTACTAAGTTATAAATCAAGGGTTGAACCCTCGAATTGCCCTTTTTTACTTAGGGTTTTCTTTTTGAATCCTTTTATTTCCCTAAAATTTTATTTCCTCACTATCATTATCTTCTCATTGGTTGATACTTTTCAGTTAACACGTTTGTGGCGGCTTGGGAGTGACAGCCCCCTTACAGAACCCTAATGCCATCCTGGTGGAAGCGATCGCTCCCAAGCTGCAACACGCTACAATATGATTTATTTTTAAACCAGGATCTGAGTTTGATATCTGAAACTTAAACAGCACTGCTCAATAGTACATTGTATTCTGCGATCACAGGGTTTTCACTAGACTGTGCTACTGCTATGGTCGGCATTGCAGTTACAGTAACAATAAGTCATTGTCAAGGCGGAGCACCAGGATGGCGGCAAGCAACACGGAAAATCTCACTGCCGCGAACGTGTTAATCTCATCTAATGCCCAACGTTTAAGAAATTTTTGATCATGGGATTTTATGACTTCAATGTTTGTATATTTCTCTTCTAATTTATGTGTTAAAATATAAAAAAATTACTTTGTTGTATTCCTTATTTTGTTGTTGAAAGATGTAATAAAAATTGTTTTCTGTACTTGTTGTTTGTCTTAATAGTCCCTACATGTTTTCCAATATCTCAATTCCATAATGTGATGGTTGGGTGGTTTGACCTTTGTAAAGGGGAAGTATTTTAGCGTGTTGTGTGAGTAGACTGGAATTATTATTAAACAGACTCTTGTTATGCTGACTGACTGTCAGCTCAGGCTTTAAGTAGGTCAGGTAACAAGACGATGGGGTCATTTGCTTAGGAGGGGTTTTTGGGTGTGCGTGTGAGGACCGAGGGGCCTCAGGGCTCCTGGCCCATCAGGCCAGGGCCCACGTAAGTAATCTTAATGTTTTTCCAAATTTAAATGATAGGTCTTTTATCATACAAGTTCCAGGCTGTTGGTCGGCGTACAACTGTTTTTTGCTGTTTTTTTGTTTTTTTCTTCTGTACCTATGTGCATACTTAGACTAAATTAAAACAATCAGCTTACGATAAATATATGACTGAAATTTAGAAACAACGGCTTTATTGTAAGTTACAAGACGACGATGAGAATGTCAACCCTTTTCACTAGTGCTCTTTGTCTTTTGCCTTGGCATGGAGTTTTCTCTTTGCCAGCACACCAGCTCCTTCGGCGTCAGATCTCTGTGTGGAGTGTTCTTTGTCAGCAGTCTCAACGTCATCCCATTCTGCAGCTTTTATTGTTGTCACTTGGTGGCCCATAACTTTTCGATTAGCTAGAATCATTAAATATCGTTAACACCTTTGTATATTGTTATGATAGTGTTTTTCATAATAGGAAAATGTCATGTATTAATCTATAGTAGGGAATCAATTAATCTATAGTAGGGGCGAAAAAAAATGTAACGCCAAATCTTTTTATATATTTGAAAAAATGAGAAATCTGGAGAGTCAAAGAACATAGGGTAGTTTCAGTTTGTGAGGAGAAATCCATTAGTTCAATAGTTCAACTTTCATTTATCGTCACAGAATATTGCACAACTTCCATTTTGGTAAAAAAAATTGTATATAAAAAAGGCCTGTGCTATTTAGTTTTTCATTTTGGATATATTCATCATGAAAATTAAAATCATAATATGTAATAGTATTTTAAACACAATATTATTATCCAAGAAAACAATTATCATATACCCTTTTTCATTTGCATTGTTATGTTTGCTTTTGCCATGAAACTTTTTCTTCATTCTTTTTTCTTCTGTACCAGTACCGGTATCCCAGCTTTTTGCCTTTTCAGTTAGTGGATAGTCATTTTGCTTATCGTTCCCTAAAAATAAACAAAACCATTAGTTAAGTTTTTGGCCTTAGTTTCAACCAATTTATGGGGAAGTAAACGCTAAGGAACAAACCGCATTGTTTTCATAAAAAAATAAATTACGTTAATAATTGCATTCATTTTTGGAATGCAACAGTTGTGCTGCATTCTATGTGCTGATACAAATTTGGACTATTGAACTAGTAATGGAGATACTGCGACTACCTAGGAGTAATTAAGTTGTCTGTAGATGTGTAAAAAAAGGACTTTAACATGAGTAATAAAACATTTTTACTTGTAATAGATAACACTTTAACATATTAACGATTTCAAATCAGGTTAATGGAATCTCCAGACCCTTTAGTATTCCTGAGTTTTATCTTTAAACAGAGTAAATGTTGTAATATTTCACATATCAAGAAAATAGTACTGGCTTTCACATAAACATTATCATTTGGTGACAAGAATATTTGCTTTGACCTTGAACCAGAATTTAAGAATATCCAATATGCAAGTTATAATAATAATGTCAGTTGGTATGGGATGGTAGTAGGTGTTTGGATTTGATAGTTTCTTATAACCTCTAGTTAACAGAATAAATAAGACTATAATACCTTCACAAATTTAGATCACACATTTACTTCCAGCTTAATCCGAAAAATTTGTTCTCAACTGGGCTATCTTAACTTCCAAAATGTATTTTGTAGCTGTTATGGCTCACACGTTTAAATACCACCTAAACCCCGGCAAAGAAGTTTTTCAACCCACGTTTCTTTTCATGTTCGCTGTGGGTAGTGCCATGTGGCGCTCGGCGGAACCTCGCCAAAATCGGAAGAAAGCCACATGGCGCTGCGTCCATGCCAAGTTCATTCAATTACTGTGAAGCACTACACCTGAGTAGTTGGGAAATATTTTGTCCCTGTTTTGGATACCCGTTGCACTTGTACCCTATTTACTTTAGGTTGGTACTAAAATGTTCTGCAGTTTACCCGCCAAAAGAGGCTTTCAAAACACATATTGGTTAATCATTTTCCCCCCAAATTTGCAAAACTGATGGCTTGAATCATCTGAGTGGTGCTGCTACCTGAAACTACTACGTTAAACTGTGTTCCGAAGTAGAACAAAGCAGTAAAATGTCTCTTTTGTCCGTGAGGCTGAAATTTAAATAATTTGCCGCACATTGCCATGATTCATGTTGACCGCCCTTGTAAGCACCGCATCAAACATGTTAATTTTAATGCTTTTCATTTCAAATCCTTGAAAAAAATAAAACCAAGCACCAAGAAAGTTAAAAATATAGTTAAAGTGAATAGTAACTTATTGATTCTCTATTGGACTCACAGTTTTACTCACCTTTTTCACAAATTTTGGGACACCTGGTGTGTTCTTCCGTGGTGGGACAGGGAGTGCTGCATGTGAACTTTGTAGTACACTTTGTTGTGGTCTTCCTCTGTGTACACGTGGGTTTGGTGGTGGTGCATTTGGTCGTTGTTGTACATTCAGGCGAGGTTGTACACTGAAATTGGAAAAAAATTACCCCATGGGATAAACAAATATAGTTATTAACTAAACTAAAGTGTATAAAATCCTCTCATATGCTGCCTATCCATATGATAGAAAGATAATCCCTATCCATATGTCCATATAGGTTTGAAGGATTGGTCCTTCTAGAGCCTATTTCCCAGTTAAATGATGAAATGATCCTCTTTAATATAAGTTTTGTTAAAGGAACCTCGTAAATTATATTAATAATATACATAATTTATATGAATAAACTGGAAATCAGACAGTAAACATGACCTGCAGCTCTACAGACACATATTCAGTCGTTGGAGTTCCATTACTTACTTAAAACAGCTTTGACGATTAAACTGTAATTAGCTATAACTGAGCTGTTTTGCTTGGAATTTATATTCCCCTGTTAAATCTTGTGGAAAAATACAAAACCTTAAAGGCTTTGGCTCTTCTCAAAACATTATACGACTCTTTCCAAAACATTATAGGGCTATCCCCATAAGTCTTCTCAATACCCCTAAATTTTTAAAACTTATTCAGAACTGTAGGAGGAGATTTGATTACAAAGGCCAGCAGTTTTGATAAGATAAAAAACTGGCTGCTAGGTATCTGTATATTTGCCACCCCCAGAAGAGCGGTTTTCCTCCCATGTAAGATTTAAGATGATGGTCATCTTACATCTTACTAACTTAATTAAAGATGTAGGATGTCCATTTACATCTTTAATTTGGTTATCTGGACAGTATTAAGAGCTATTTTTAGGTATAAAGATGTATTTTCTAGCTCTTTCTAGATATTACAGGATGGAAAGTCAAATACCTCAGCAGATGTGGTGCATTCTCCTGAGCTTTTTTTGGTTATGATCTGGCAATCAGGCTCTGAATCTTCATCATCATCGTAATCTCCTTCACTGGAATTTTCCTCCTTATCCTCTTTTTCGTCTTTCTCTTTTTTATTATCTTTCTCTTCCCCCTTATCACCATCATCCTCATCTTCCTCCTCATATTCATCTTCCGCTTCAATTTCTTTCTTTGGTGCAACTTTTGATTTTTGAGCCTTTCTCTCCTAAATTTATTAAAACATGTTATTACAGTGATGGTAAGTTTCAAAGTCATTTAAATTTGGATTTCAGTATAAATGTTCCAAAGTTTGTATTTTATATGATTTTTTTCATAAAAGTATAAAAATGGTTGTAGGTATTTTGAAATTACCTATTTAATTTTAATCACAAAATAAAAATTGAATATATTTAATTGGTTAAAAAATCAAGTAGGTATGTGTATAATAACATCGTTCTGTGATACTCGCATAACAAAATAAAAGCCAAAGAAGCAATCAATCATGATTGGGACCATGTATTTTTTATAATTTGAGTCAAATAAACTTTGGAAATGATTTTTGTAGAAAGGAGTATGTTCTCACCCTAGAAGTCACAAGCTCTTGATTACTAGGATAGTTAAATAAAGAGTAGAAAGAGTATATCTTGAGCATCCATCTTAATCAGTACGCCTGCAATTTACCTGATGCAATTCAAAGTCAGAATAGTATTGAGATTATCGCTTGGAGATTGAAGGAACAATACAACAAATGAATTGCTCTTACAAAAGAATAGGGGGAGAGCCACTGTATACACCCCCTCCCCCCGTGGGAATTTTCGCAATTTTCGCAATTTTACATATATTTTTTTGTTGCTTCTGATATGTAGGCCTACTTTAAGGTTTTGCTTGTTTGCCACTAAAAATTACAGCATGATCCGGGAAAACCAAAAATATTATCGATAACTGAAAAAAATCAACATGGGAACATTTTTCAAAAAAGTTACTTCACTGAATTTTTTACATGCATTTTTTAGATAATGACTCGGGACCAACGCCTATCATTGTTGGGTGGTTAATCCTTTATTTTGACAGGATAATAATTTTCGGGCGCCATCTTGGATCGGCCACATTGGATATCAACTTAATTTTTTTAATATAAAGATGGTGTTGCGACACTTCATTATGAACTAGATTTTTACGCTGATTACATTGCTGAAATCCGTTTTTGAAAATATGCATTCGTTAAAAATATATTCTCAAATGAAAATTCATCCCTATACATTCCCTACGGGCGTTTCATATTTTCGGTATTTTTGGATTATTTTTCTTATATCTCTCGCTATAATTAAGATATATGTAGTTAGTTTTAGTCTTGAAATACTCAGTGAAATAGCGGCTCTCATTATTGAGATACTAATCATCAATATCGGACGACTGATAGATGAACTATAATCCTCAATGAAACTGAAAAAAACAATTTTTCGTAAATTTGTTTTCAGTTAATTATTCATATATCCGGTCCTAAACAAGGTATTCAGTTCATTTTGGTCTTAAAAGACGCAGTGTTACGTCGGCTTTTATTTGAAATATTGATAAGTAAAATCGGTTAGGTTTTAAGCGGACTATAAGGCTCCTTACGACATTAAGATTAGTTATTTTTAAATTTTACTCTTAATAGTGGACAGTTCGGGATTTGGAAGAAGTTTAAGCTGCAAGGATGATAAAATATTTGTTTGTTGAAGGTATAATTTATACTCTGTATTTTAAAATAAATCCCAAAAAAAAAAACCGAAATGAGTGGTAGCCTACACAATGCGTCTCTTGTACCAAAATATTCGGGACGGATAGAAATGTTGATTGTTAAATTAGGTTAAATTTAATTTCGTATTGTTAACTAGGTACGGTTTCATACCCGAGACGGAATCGCCCGGGCAACTCTTCCACCCTCTTGGAAGTTGTCTCTTGCACTGTTGTTGTTGATGAAAGGTTCCAGGTCATCAAAGAAGTAGGAAGCGTCCCGCGGCAGCCCGAGGAATTCTGTGGTTCTCGTCTCCCTTTTAGCGTGCGAGTGAGTTCCACCATACTTGGCCGGGTTCGAGTCACTTGCAGCGGTTTTCTAAAAAATAAACAAATAAAACTGAACACAACATTTAATAATTAGAAGCCTACATTTTGCAAAATGTGAATCGCCAAAACATTATTTTACCACAGTATTAATTGTTTAACTTTATTTTTAGACATTTTATTCATGGGCGGATTTAGGCTGTAACCTTTGGGGGTGCCAGCTCATATGGACTTAGGGGGTATGAGTTCTTTTATGCTCACATTCTAAATCACGCATTTTTAGGTATATTTCAAGAAACGATTTCTTTTATTTAACAACAACCCCCTTTCATTATGAGTCATTTGAATCATGAAATTGTACCGATCATTTGTAATTCGTATATTGAACTGCTAGAATAAGAATAATATTACTAATCATCGCAAGAAAAACGTTTTGAGACTCTAAAAGTGGATATTTGTTTTCAAAGCAGATTGTTCAGAAGCCAATTTGAGCTTAAAAAAGTGTTGATAAGTCATGTTTGTTGGAGAAAATATGGAGTTGAAAATGAAAATGACGAATTTAATCAAGTGATTATTTTTAGACAAACTTCAAAAATAAAACTTTTGTAACAAAAGGATAGGATGAAAATAAATAAATAAAAAACCAAAAACCAAATAAAATTGGATCGAAATCATCTTACTATTTACAAATTATGAAAATTTATGCTGGGATGCTTTTTTCCATGCAAAAAGTTCACAAAAAACAGGGAGTGCCGGACACCCCCTGGCACCCTCGGAAATCCGCCCATGATTTTATTTAAGAGACCTAAAAAAACAAACTAAAGTGTTGCCTCTGTATTTAAGGGCACTTCGTCCCAAGTTCACTGAATCACAAAATTTGCAAAAGTCCAAGAATACTGTTAGAGAGTTAAACGAGCTGACTAAAGTCAAATTATGAATAGTCCTTTCTTGACACTTTAAGTGAAAAAAATCATAGCTCGTTAGGACTCTTTCATGAAGTCGATCCGATATAAAAAGTGTTATTCTAAATTTATTCAACTAAAAAAAACTATTTATTCAACTAAATTTATTCAGCTAAATTAGAAGAAATCGTCAAAAGCTGTTCATCTGAAACCCACAGATATTTTTTAAATCAAAAGCTTTATATATATGTAGACTGGATCGGCGCCCGGCGACAGGGGGGGCAGGGGGGCAAATGCATAGGGGCCTGGACTCACAGGGTGCCCGGAATCCACCAAAAAAGGGGACCCGGAATGACACAACATTAGTAAAAAAATGTCGTCAGGGGCCCGGACTTCTCAATTTCACAGGAGCCCAAAAATCCTGCCACCGGTCTGTATGTAAAATATTGTCCATAATAAAATCTAGCCCAAGCAGTGATAAATATTCAAAAACTTAAAAGGAATGTTAAACTTACTGTTATAACGATTGTCTACTACTTACTCGGTTGTTGCCTTGAAGCTTTAAAATTTGTTTTTTGGTTTCCGCTGCTTCCTTACTCTGAGGACTGTCTTCACCCTCTGCTTTACCTTCCTCTACCTTGCTTTCTGACTTGATATCCTCTACCTTACTCTCCTCTGATTTATTCTCATCTGCTTTACTCTCTTCTGCTCTGTTCCCCTGAACATTATTCTCTTCTGCTTGGTTCTCCTCTGGTTCATTCATAGATTTTTTGTTTTGTTCTAGTTTTCCATCGGCCTGTTCATCCTGCGAATCAGACGGTTGCTGTTCGTCCTCCTCTGCCTTCTCGTTCAATAGAGTGGAGTCAGCATCATCAACTTGCGGAGATTGGTTGTTCTCTTCTGACTTTGTATTTTGATTTTCTTCTTTTTCATCCGGGGTTTTCACTTCGTCATCTGTCTCAGGTTTAGCATCGTCTGCGGTATTTTCCGAGTTCGGTATGGCATTGACGTTTTCATTTGAAATTCCCTCCTGAACTTTGCCAGTTGCCAGAATGGGGCTGTAATTGACTGCATCAGCGGTTGTAACCTCTAAGCTTTCGTCACAAGTTGATTTTGAAGAAAAAATGGCCAGAACAGTTATTAGCGTATGTACACTATATTTGCGTTTTCCTAAAATAAGCATCTCAAGTTAATTTCAAAAATTAGGAAATCCATCACAACATAACCAAACTTTTGCTCACAAAATTATTGTTGAGACCATATGTACAGTTATGTAAACACAAACACAGCAAACTAATGTTTATAATCTAATGTACAGACTGAAACTTATACAATTTTATACTTATTTATAACGATCTTAACCATCCAGGAACCATGTAATAAATATTATTCTTAAAATTCGATCCATATAATCAGAAGACACCAAAGAGCGTGAGTTAAACAAATGTACTCACATAACAATTTGAAATTAAAATAGCTCACATTAGAAGTTCATAAAAACTTAAAACTCCAAAACAACGACATGATAAAATGACAGACTTTTCCACATGTTTAAAAAATAGTAGATAAGGAAATGCTTTTGGAGGAGTAAAAAAGGAAAATTGATCAAATTCGGTTTGCATTTCAATCCTGATTTATCTACACAATACGTATTTTCTGAATAAAACCATGGACTGTCATCAGTTGACAGTTATAAGTAAATGCTAATCCTAGCTAAAAAATTCGATCATAGTATCTGTATAATCTTTGTTACTTAAAAATCATTCATAAACCACGCATTTTATAGTAGTTGAATTAATATATCTATAGTTCTCAATTACAATGCAAAGAGTGCGCAGTGTAAGAGATTGAAAGTAAGCCATTTAGAACTAATTGTTTGGATAGTACAAAAGACATCAAGTTCCTTTGGCCTTTGGTCTAAAAAAAGTTTTAAAGACCAACTATAGAATGCAGATAATTTGTCCATTTGCGAATTTCAAAACCAGTATATAGACTTAACAAGAGTAACAAGAGAATACATGCGAGACGTAATGGTGAAATGGAATTTAAATCCAAGGAGACATTTGCGTGACCCAGTGCAAAATGCAAACGCACCTGGAGAAAGCAACGCAATGATTGCGTCGAGATGCGAGGGGCAGCGGAAGCTGCGCAGTGCGCAATTACTCACAAGTTGCGCAACTCATTAAATCACCACTTCCTGTTAAATTTTCTCAAGGGACAATTAGCATTGTTGGACAATCTTCGCCACATACGATCTCCGAGCGTCGCGTCGCGCACGGCGGACAGAAAGTATAGCTTCGTTGTTATCCGGAAAATAATACTTAGCAGCCGTAATAATGTTACACTGTGATGACAGCATGATGTTATTGTATGCATTTTAATATGTGTCTCGGGTGCGAGGAGGGAGGGAAAGCGATTACTAGTGGACAGGTGTTTTTTAGATGTAGGGTATGCCTAGAGGAGAGAACTCTACAGGACATGTGTCACAGGCATACCTGCAAGCCTGAAAGTAAAAAAACGAGCACTCTCGCACATTTAAGACCAAAAAACCTCAAATTCTGAGCGGCATATCCTATTCAAATGGTGTTAGGGGATCTGATTTAACAAGGTGGCTCTGGTGTCGCCTTAATTTTTCGCAATCTATAATTATATAAGAGGAAGTTGGTTGTAAATATATTATTTTGATGTTCACTTCTAGGGCTACTATTGTAATTTTCCTCAATTACCCTTTTTATACATTTTTAAATGAATAAGAAAGGGTATATTTATTTATTTATTTATTTATTTGATTTGAAGTTTATGGACTTGCACACCTTTGGACTGTTTGCGATCAAACTTAAAATATTTACGGTAAATTTCTCGGAGAAGGTTTTTAAGCCATCCATTTTGTCCTAACTCAGTTGGGTTCTTCCCCAAAGGCCCAAAAGTGTTTCCATATTAACCTTATGCGAGGATGTTGTTTACGTAAAAGCTAATGCCATATTTAATTAAACAGGTGATCATTGGTAAATATTCAAAGGCATGACACCATCTGCTAGGTTCTGCCAGGACCAGCTGTTTAAATTTGTAGCTCACAATTTCATGACAACGGGTATAGAAAAAAAATGAGTGTTCAGACAAGGCGACACTAAAATAGTGTCGCCTTGGTTCAGACCACCGTCCGCATCGGTGCACTAGTGCAGCTGGTCAACATTAGCAAGGGACGGGTTAGGCCGAATCCTCGGAGCTTTCTCTTCCGGCAGAATTGATTTACAAATCGAACCGCATAAAGTCTACAACGCATTCGTCTGTAATTAAAGAAGGCGGGGAAAGCGGTCGGGTAGGTGACGATAAAACCTAATGATTACGGGCGCTTATCGGCGGCGAAGACTGTTTTGTCTTTATCTAGCGAGGAAGCTCCAAGTACGTGTTTGCGGCTGTTGTGACGGTTGTGACATTTTTAATGATTACTTCTTTACGGTGTTTTGTCTTAGCGGGGTTATGTCAGAGACCCTCTTCAAATGGAGAAAGTAAATTTAAAATACTAACGTTATAGTTATTTATTTTAATAAGTACGTGCATAAAAATGCCTCAATGGAAAAATACAACTTTAAACCATTGTTTCTGAGATGTGTTAATGAAATGCAGCTACGTTTTCAATGTGGTTGAAAAAGTAACAATAACTGTCATTTACACAATTAACACTGTCATTCGGATAAGTCTTATTCAACTCTTTTAAATACTTCTTTGCAATCGCACCTTTTATAGGGACTGCCGGGGCTGCTACTTATTGCTCACTCAGTCCCCACGTTATTCCTGCAACTCATATCGCATATGACTTAATATTTAGTAAACATCTTTAAAAATGTAGTTTTTCTTAATGCACCTCTTATATTTTTACATAAACCACGGCTAACCACTCGCATAAATCATATTACGCAAAGTGAAAATTTTTAGGAATAATAAACAAATGGACTAATTTGGTTTATGGGCCACGGGCGTGCAATAATACCCTTAAGGTGCAGCTTGTATTCCACCTTGGATTGTAATGAGACGGTGTAACGTTTCCTCTAAAAATGTTTCCTTAATGATTAGTAAATATTATGAATTAGATTTCTCTCATTTTCCAATACAGAGAAAGAGAGATAACCCGGGGAAAACGCTAAGGGCGGCTTTTCGAAGACTAGAGTTTTTGGTACAAATCAATCAGAATTTCGTCCCAGTGCCTTCAACATGCACATGTGCCTTCAACATTCTCCGTAACTCATCAAGTTAGTAACAAGAAAAAAACAATCTGCTGCCGAACAAAAAATGACAATGCACCGTGCACTGTGCACACTGCGACGCTAACAATCTTTCCCGCCACAACAACAGCTGGCCGGAGCATCAGCTGATGTGACATCAGCTGATTACCACCTACCATGTGTGATTGTTGAGGACAAAGCCACGGAACTGACTCGCTGCAGCGCACAAACAAGAACATTCCACACACAGAATTGTGGCTTGCAGCGTAGAAAGTAGTAGTAGATGAAAAGCCATTGTTGAAATACTTCGGTAATCTAAAGCATAGATGAAAGAAGAACATAAATCTCACAAGGTTATGGAGGAACAAAATGGTTTCAAGGTTCAAGTTAGTTAGTCATTGCCTTTTTTCCGCAATAGGAAATCAAATAATTATGACATGAAATGCAGTCGTAAGACATTCTTTATTCTGAATAAAATTCATAAAACATGTACTACATCTCAATCTTGAACAAAATTCATAAAGTTACTGTACCAAAAGTAAAGCAATTTTCTATACAAAAGCATGTCAAGCACTTAGGCAGACAGGAATTTATCAAGACTAAAATTTTCTATCGACAAAAAAACCCATTCAACGCCAGAACGCTTTTTGAATTCAACGTCCCCCAGACCCCTGATTTCAGCAGGGAGTTTGTTGAAAAAAAAAAATGGGTCCGGTATACACTATTCCCCTGTAAGAAAAGGCAAGGCGATGTCTAGACATCACCTTAGGTGTGTGGAGATTTTCGTCTATTTTATTGGGTGTCTATGATTTGCGCCCACAACTGGGAAGTCCTCAAGCGAATTTACCGTGGACAAAATTTCTGTAAAAAATGTAAAAATATGGAAATTTCAGAATGTTTAGTAAGCGAAACGAAACTTTATGTGTGCAATAGCGGTACCGGCAGCCATTTGATGATACGGACAGCCCGCTTTTGAAGTAGAAAAACCTTTTTAGCATGAGGTGACGCTCTCCACAGTTCAACGCCATAGAACATGAG
Organism: Flexamia atlantica; assembly: GCA_035578135.1. NCBI lineage: Eukaryota > Metazoa > Arthropoda > Insecta > Hemiptera > Cicadellidae > Flexamia > Flexamia atlantica. The sequence goes on along the minus strand of JAQJVK010000008.1, from coordinate 28,752,375 downwards.
TCGTGCGATAAACGAGAATAAATGAGCTAGGGGCTAAAATAATATAACATAAACGTCTCAGTTTGCTGCACTGCTGCACATTCATATATTGACTGTTATAACGATTAAATTATACCGATATAAAAATCCAGTTACAAATTGATTGCTATAGAATTTATGACCAAATTTACAGGCAGTTTTCCTCACTTCCTATAATGTTTGTTTAAGGTTTTACAAAAAAAGTTAAAAAAATCCTTTCTTAAATTTCTGTATCGACCGATACATATGTTGACATAAAAACCTAACCAAAGAAATTTCACCTTAAAATTCTTGACGCTCCCTAAACCCGACATCAGTCGACCCTATAGTGAAAGTGAGAATTTATCTCCGTCTATTGAAGAATTTACAAATAAAATTACCTTATAAACTGTAACAATAAATCAATTTTCTCTGACATTCAAACAATCAACAAAATTTTCATAAGAATCAAATAAATTCCACAAATAAATAAATAAATAAAATAATCAACGGAACCGATACATATGTTGACATAAAAACCTGACCAAAGAAATTTCACCTTACAATTGTTTTCTGAGCGGGACCGGTCTCGGTCGAGCTCCCCAGTTTTGGAAGTTGCTTGATTGCAGTCAACGTCTGCCTTTGTAATTAAAGTCGACTGTATCAGGCGAGCAGAACAGTCATTAATGGCGTCTCTCTACTGAAAAATATAGGTTATTTTAAATTGTAATGTACAGAAATATACGCTAATTTTCTCCAAAGACATACTACAACTCTAAAACTCAACTTAGTTCTCATTGGGAAGGACAGTAACAAAATGAACAGAATAATAGTAAATTTAATGTAGCTGCCGCTTACTCGAAATTTACAAACCAAATTTGCATGAATGTTTCCAAAACTTGTCTCATCTTTCACAACTACCAACTGGTACCAACCACAATGTTAACAGTATGGCAAGTTTAAAAGTCTTTCTAATTATTCCAGTTGATTTGCCTCTATGACTTTATTTCAGTTGATAAAACAAGCCAACACAGACAGACACCGAACGAAGGAGAGAACATGGTATAGTTGGAGTCAAATGAGGTGTCCCAGGTCGTCCATGAGACCTAGCTATGACAGCCAGGGCCACATCGTTTGACTCGGTCTGTTCAGAGGCACAACCAGTACAAGTTTAGTAGTTAACAACAGACAAGGCCGCATGCCTACCTTGTCACTTTCATTTTAGCCTCAAATGATCAAGCTTAACCACATCTGTTCCACACTTGACCCCTACCGCTCTTTGACAACCTTGTCTAATAGTATGTCTCCACTTTCTATGTAGTTACATCACCGCTTGAACTACTATTATTACTCGGCTTCCCAAGGAGTCTACTTTCCTTATGAATATTTTGATTACGCTGTCCCGTCCGTGGCGGTGAGGATGAGATTCAAGTGCGGTAAAGTAGGTGTTGGAATTCCCAAACACGATTGTAGTTTTGACCAAGAGACAAATCTTTTCTACATTCTGACAAAATGTGACGTTAAAGATAAAACTGATGCTTTTAAGTGTTTATACACCCAGGAATATGTGGCAAAACAGAATCAACTGAATTATCAACTGGAGAACAATTTGCATTGGTTGTACATATTAAATCAAGATCGTGTTATCTTTGACCATGGCAATACTGCATGAAAATAATATAATTTTCCCTAGGCTCTAATAAGCCTATTTTATACAGCGTTGCTGTAAAAAAAGAATCATAGAGCTTCACTTATATTGGGAGCTGAGAGTAGCGGATCATATTTTTTAAACTACGGCTACAGCAACATATGCATGACAAAATAAGCTCTTTTATTTTCATTTTCTAGCAATTTAGTTTTCGACAAATCGGCGACTATCTTGGCGATTTCTTGCAAATCAGTTGACTCTGATTTTTTTTCTGAGAATCAGGAATCAGGCCTATGATATTCCCATAGAACCCTGATTTTTTACATCTATAATAGGGGCCTATTATAAAAAAGTTATGTTTGCCCGTTTGTTTGTTCATATTACAGTTGAGGAGAGCTTCTTATTTTGGTAGTAGTTTTAATTTAATTTCTATAGGACCTACTGTTGTTGTTTAAACAGGTAGATCCGTCATGGAAAACGTTCAGAGGTTTTCGTCTTAGATATAAGGAAAAAATTCCTTATATCTAGTTTAGTTTAAACACTAGAAGCGAAAGGAAAAGTCCAACAAATTAAATAATAAATAAAAAAATTTTACCTGTCTTCGTTGTTATATGCTCAGTCATCTAGAAATCATCCGTTTTATACCTGTATCTGTGAAACTCTCCAAAAGAACAAACAAAGGTTGGGGATCTCAATCACTCTCTACAGCAAACACAGGAAGATGAACAGCTCGGTTATGCAAGTTTATGCTGATACCTCTAGCACATTAACGGTCCAGTTAGCGGCCTATGATGGGCCATCTCGGCGGTCGTCTGGACCCAAACATGGGTGGTTATGGGCATAACGAATGACTGGCAAAATTTGAGCGCTGAGCTGTGCTGTCAGCATGTTATATTCTGGAGGAAATGTCCACTTTGGTTATTACTACCATCTTCTTATGTAACATGGGTTTCTAAAGTAAATAACCTTTTGTTAGCCTCTGAAATAGCGATTTCTCAGCGTTCAAAGCTATTTTAGGAGTTTCAGATTTTTGTTTGTAATTCATGTTAATTTGATGACAAATTTTGAAAGTCTTGTACGTACGGAGCTCTAAGAAAAGCTAATTTCCTTAAAAAAATTCTTTACAAAACAACTTCAAATAATTTGAATATATTTTTGTTGGATAATAACTTTTATTTGATATTGGTACCATTAATGACGAAATAATACTTTCTCAGCATCTATAGCCAAATAATATTACATTTTCGTGTTCTGTGTTGTTTTGCTGTTCCGAAAGTTACTTTTAATTGAAAATGAAAACATTTGGTTGATTGGAATGATGAACGTTTTCATGATTGGAAAACAACGTTTTCATTTCGTTGTTGGGAGTACGTATTGTGATAACGTACTATAATTATTGTGTGGATAGTTTGTCATCATATATATATATTTTATAGTACAACAATTTTATTGAAGTTTAATCCGAAAAGGATATCATTCTTCAAATAATTAAATATAGGCCCCGTTATCCTCAGAGTAATTCATCATCTCTTCCTGACGATATAGATATAGATAGTCCTAAATTATTAAATTTATTAAATGAAACAAAACAGCCAAATTTTGTAGCTAGCTTTTATTATAAATTGTTCATAGGTTTAAGTGCACTGAAACAGCCACTCTTTTTATACAATTGAGTAATTCTGTAAAAAATACTCACTCATGGAAAACATTACACCTGTAACAGGAAGAACGTAAGCTTTAGAAATAAGCCATTCAAAATTTGAATAGCCAGTTAAAAATATAAATTTCAATAAAATATATTTATTTTTTTCTAATTGTTAATTAATTTATAACAACTGAATATGAATCATCACCTTAACCTTGTTATTTCTAATGAAGGTCCGGCTCATAGTTTCCCAACTGCAGAAATTGCTGTTCCCAATCAGTAAAACTTTCTCGCTGAAAACCCCAGAAAAGGATCTAGAATTTCGTCTGCAGCTATCCTCGGATATCAACGTGGCCGTTGCCTTGAACGAGCAAGAGTACCTCTCACCCTCACCTCGACACTCTACAAAGAGACCGAACGTGTCGTAGACATCGTTCCTCCTTCCAACAATGACCTTCCACTGATACCGCGCCCAGGAGAACGGTTCAGAGTCCTCACGGCAAGTCAAGTCCTTGCAGTTGTTGATGATACAAAACACATCGGTAGACCTGGTGAAGAGCATCGGTATTATCGATATTTTATCAGATAACGTGTTCAACTGCCGCGGGCTCATGATTTTACAAATATGACTCATTCCGTGAGGAACCCCAGAACTGATGGATCTACAAATCTCGTGGATCTCCCCCATCAGCAGCACGTTGGCTGGGACGACTTGTCTCCAAAGCTCTCTGAAGTCCATCGCGAGGAACCTGATGTGCTTGAGCAGAGAGTACATGTAACAACGGATCACCTTGCCGTCACTCGAGTTCCCTTTGTGTTTAGCCCACTTGACGACCGCGCTCCAGATGTCAACTTCCTTCGCGTTGAGGTCCCTCTGCTGCAGCATCCAGAGGAGCGCGTCTTCCGTGAGACTGACGAATTGCTCGTCCAACAGGATCTCCGTAGTGTGGCGTCTCACAACGTTGGAGATACCCGAGGCTATGTTCTGATCCTGCAAGCAGACGGGGTACCTCAGGGCTGTAAACACGTTCTGATTCGTCAGCAGCTCACTAAGGCTGGCCACTACTTTGTTCTTGACGTAGTCCACCAAGTACTTGTCGGCGACCTGCAACAGTTTGACCGACTCTTGGAAAGTCAGTTGCGGGATTACTATGTCACTGCCGCCGCAGATACACTTCAGAAGGGTTTTGAACGTGCTAGCTTCCACGTCCACGATGCGTACTTCACTTTTCTCCTGCTCCTTGTACTTGCGCCCGAACATGGCCCTCAAGGGCTCACTGTGCGCCGCCAAGAAGACCTTCAGGGCGCCGATCCTCTTGACTGGACCGGGTTCAGGCCCCACTCTGAAGTAGCAGTCCGGAGTCGCTTCGTTCAGCCAGTAGTTGATGTGAGCCGGAAGTCCTTCAGCTGATATTTTCACCCTTTTTTCGGGAGACGATTCGCGTTTTCGCTTTGGGCTGTTTACTGGCTCTTGACTCATAATTTTTCCTGATTCACACTTTTTCATTAAACAGGAAATCAGTGATCAATTGACAAAATAATCGTAATTTTATGGAAAATGTGATTTTAATAAATGATGAAGAATAATAATGACAAGGGTAGTTGCGAGTTCTGTAACTATGGATACAAACTGGATTCTGTAAATTTATTGCAAAATAACCAATTTTACAGGCACAAACTAAAGAAAATAACTGTTGAAAATGTGTAAAATAAAAACAAGGAGAAAGTTTTGTTTAATTTTTAATCCGGTGGAACTGCGCCGCCTTCAATAGTGTAACTACCCCGGCCAATCACTAGGTAAAAAGATGCCTCACGAAACTTACGATCTGTTCATAATTTGGCTGATGAGTCTGGGCAAGAGTCATATCAGGTTAGGCGGGTAATTGCCTTGATCACTGGAAACGGCCATTTCAGGAAGCATCTCTTTTCTCTTGGTATCAATGATGATGATCCGGAGTGCAGACACTGTGGCAACTCTGTTGAGAATACAATGCACATAATCTTAGGTCGAGAGAGACTAGAGCAAAGGGGAAGAGCCGTCTTCGACAACCAGGTGACGAACCAGATGCTAGCATCGGGAAAAAGCTCTTAAGCCTCGTTGAGGGCCAGACGTAGGGCTGCCAATCTAGAATAGCCATATTTGGGGAGCAAAATATGCCTCAACTGACGTGCTGAGACCTTTGAGTCTATTATTCCCTACACCCAATCAATGAATCAAGCCGGTAGCATTTTGAAGTTTTTTAAGAAACTGCCAAACCCTAATAATTCTAGTTGATAGTTTAATTAGTTCTAGTAGATAGCATATAGCTTATAAGAGGTCAACGCTGAGCCTCATTCTAAGAGTCGTTAAAACGTCAAGTTTTTTTAAGGAGGTAATTTTAACATTTTTTATGGCTTTACAATTTAATTCAATACTGCTTGACAAGTATTATGACCAGCCTGACAACAGATAGCTTTCACTTTCTACTTGTCGACCTCCATTACAAGTCAATCATGTCATTGTAATATATTTAAATTGCAAATCAGAACTACAAAATTTCCTCATCAATAATAGAGGCGCTAACAATCGTAATAGGAATGATCCAAGACAAACCATCCGGCCGCCATTCCGTTATTTTGTCGAAACATAACACGAAAGTGTAAGTTTATCTAGGTACTCAAGTATTTTACTTTAGTAGTAGTGTTGACCATGGATTATAACCCAAAGTCAACGGTAGTATATTATTGAAAATGCAATCATATTTGCGCAATACAAATAAAGTATATATTAAGAAACAATAACTAGCTAATTATTGTTGATACAAGTTATAGAACTGAAGTAACGATTAATAGCCGATAATATAAGAAAACGTTGGTTATGTTCTGTCAAAATAGCAATACGACAAAGCTCATAGTGTCTATACAGATTAAATGTTTGCTTTTACATTTACATTCAAGCACTTCAAGTCTATGTCAATATTAAATATCCCGTATTTTAATTCAAATTAATTATATAGATAATAATTTTTTACTGCTGTCAGTAAATCCTCCCTTTTTGTCCCCTTGAGGGTCTCAGCGTCACCTTGAGGTCTCAGCGTCCCCTTGAGGGTTTCAGCGTCCCCTTGAGAGTCTCTTCTCCTTGAGGGTCTCAGAGTCCTCTTGAGGACAACAGCGTCCCCTTGAGGGACAAGCGTCCTCTTGAGGGATCAGCGTCCTCTTGGGTGTCTCAGCAACCACTTGAGGGAACAGCGTCCTCTTGAGAGTCTCAGCGACCACTTGAGGGTCTCAGCGTCCCCTGAGGGCCTCAGCGACCCCGCGTCAGCTGCTGCGGATGTCGCGGAGGGTCGTGCCGCGAGGTCTCCATCCCGCGACCTCGAGGTTGTGCAACCGCTTTCTTCGACCTCGACCTCCGTCGAGGTCCCGGTGTCTCACCGCGCCTCCGAATATCTGGGAATCAATAAATACCGGAAGTGTGGATTGGATAATAGCTGAGCGTGTTGAGTGTTGAGTAAGCGCTAGATTTTTAATTTACTGTTTCCTTCGTATTTGATGTACCTTTTTTCTGTTGGTAACTGTAGTTGACATAATCCCTTTATGATATTATAACCTTTGAAAATATAAGTGGGTGATACCTTTCGGATGGCCTTGTTAATAGTTCAACTGGTAGCTGCGGAAATATTAACTTATATAAGTACATATTGGTATTTTACAAATTGAAACAGCCTGAAACCCCTTGAAAACCAGAAGTTTTAATAGGAGAGCACAATATACTCCCCATATTGTGCAACATTTCGATTATGTTTAAAGGAATTGCATTTTAATAATCGAATATTCTAAATATGATTTATTATTTTTCATCACATGCAGCTTTCTCCCATAATCAAGCTGAATGCACATTTAAATGGGAAAACCTTTGGAAATTTAACTCCTATAAATGAGGCTATTGTATTAACAAAGAATAAAAGTGAAGATTCATCAAATACAACAGATATACCATCACAACAGATACTGCGAGCACCATCACGTGTGGTAGCAGTAGACGCCCTGAGACTGATTAGAAGGACCCTGCGGAAAGTGGTCGGCTTCATAAGCGGCCACTGGGAATTCCGCGGGCACCTACTCAAGATGGGAATCCATGTGGATAGCCCACTGTGTAGGAATTGCTGTGAGGAGGAAGAAACAGCCTTCCACGTGCTATTTGAGTGCCTAGCCCTGCAAGGTCTGCGCACTAGACTACTTGACTCCTTGGTCTACCAGTGAGTGACTAGGGGAAGAACAGGTGACCATCGTCAAGAGGATCTCAAGGTTTATTAAGAACGGATTTCACGGAGAATGAGGACCTGTGACTGAGGGTGCACAATAAGCTAATTTAGCTGCGTTGCAACACCATGGTCAAGTGAAGCCATGGCCCATGGCCCTCTTTTATTAAAAGTGTATTTCACGTGGCAACTAAGCCAGTAGTGAATTTTGCCGTTCCCGCCAGAAGTGAGGTGGTCATTTATCAGTTGGTTTAGAACCCGTCAGCTGACGTGACGGACAATTCACGGCAAGCGCACTTTCAGATATTACTTGATATTTCGAATGTCCTTCGAACCCTACTAGCACAGAATAAGATATTCTTACAATAATATTCTTATTCTGCACTCGCTGGTCGGATCACTATCCCGTATATAGTGATCCGAAACATAGAACATAGACGCCTCATGAAAAATAGAAGCCTCAGGGCACGAGATCGGCTCTGGAAATGTGTATTATCACGAAATGTTGGATCATGAGTTAAACACGATTGATCACCGTCACATGCCTTGCAGAGGTACTGTATACGTGTCTACTATATACATCCTGTTTGTTTTGCGAATGGTGGCTAGAAATACGAATTTTGAGTGAAAAAATACATGTGAGGAAAGAATATTTAGATCGCCCTATGTTTTAATTTAAGCTAGAATAGCATAAACAAATTTGACTGGGACAGTGGCATGTCCTGTAATCCAGCTATACTAGATAACACGTAGCTCGAAATCGAGCAAAAATCATAAAAATCATGGTAAAAGAAAGAAGAATAAACAGCCTACTTGTATACTTTTTAAATTTAATCAAAGGGCTAAATTCAATAGCAAAATTATGGCTAAACCATTGAAACTGTAAAAGTTCATTTGTTTTAGTGCATGAGTTTCCGGTTAACGACTTTTTGGGAAACACCGAAACACCTTCAACTTCCATGTTCTCTTTATTCTGAAATATATATTTTAATACCGGCAAAAGATCGAGCTCTGCTTACAGCAACATGTAGCTGACCAAGAGCAAACACTGGCGCCGTGAGCGTTTAGGGAATGTCCCTGCACCTAATTGATAGTTATCGCCAAACCGGAATCATAGGGAACGGCTGTCTTTGTAGGGGCCCTTTCCTATGTGGCAACAACGCGTAGTAAATGACGCACTATCTCTACCAGTCTTTTAATTTCTGAAATGTAACACACTGCGATGAAAACATTGTAAGTTCATTGGTCTGAGGTTGGAAAGAGCATCAAATATGTTACATCGGGAGGGTGATTGTAGGCGGTTGCGATCGTGTTCCTTCCGATCGGTCAATATTCGCCTTCTTCTTTATTGGCATTTTTACTGCACCATATCGAAAAATAAATTGGCTCAAGTCAATAAAACTTCAAAAAACACTATGCTGAAATGTATTGGGATATCGTAATCTACATTGTAACACTGGGAACTGCAATGTTTGAGCCCTTTAAAAACACTTCATAACATAAGCTAAATTGCATAATAAATCTTTTTGTTGAAAGCCAAAGCAGCTGGAAAAACAAAAAAAACAGTTCTTTAAAAAAATTAAGTGCTGCAATCTGTGGTTTACCTGTAGAACTATTTCAGAGCTTGACAGGCTTGACCATATGTTCAGTTTGTAAACAAAGTGAACTGAGCTTGCTCAAATTTCGATGAATAGCGCCACTGTTCCTAAACTTTAGCCCTTTACTGTACTTTAGTGACGCCCTTTTTTAAAATTCTGAGACTTGTTGGCAAATCTACATAAAAATCCCTTTAATTTGACACCTCACGTTGAAATCCGCCCAGCCGTTATTGCTGTTGGACTGTGAAAAGAAAACCGCTTGCGTATTAATATATAGATTAATTAATATATAGATAGGGGTAGCGAATTGCAGATATAAGCAGTGAATTAATTGTCGATGCGGTACTTCCTAGTGGGGATTAACCTGGTAGAGGGAGTACGTCCGCACTGATGAATACTACTTTCATAAACATAGTCATCCTCATAACTAGACCAGTTCGTAATTAATTGACAAAATTATAGTTCGGATCCCACGTTAAACTTTATGTCGCTTAGGGCGGATTTAGACTGGTAGAGTTGGCGGGCGAGTAAGATGGGAGAGTCAGCACACTGAGCGATTAACCGTTCGAGTACCGTAGGTTATTTTTATCACTCGCCCCTTTTTAACCGTTCTGATTACAATGATTAGTATACTGTTCGAGTCAAAAGGCAAAGTAGCAAATCGCCCGTCTAACTTGACTGCCAACTCGACTCGTATAAATCCGCCTTTAGCTGCCATCGGCTGTTGGGCGATTAACAGTCCTGTCTAAGAAACATGTCAGCCTTAGTCATTATCAGAACTAAAACATAGCACCACAGTCATCCTACACTCATCTTCCATTATGAAATTGCGACATACCCAGGTAGGTAATTTAAGCTAAGTATGAATGACAGATGAGTGAAGGATGATTGTGGTGCAATCTTGTTTTTCACATTCGCCTTCAAATGCCGGCAACAATTCAGATGTAGCTCATACTGGGTAATAATAATGTGGTAAAAGTCCCACACTCATGAGCTCACTGCATTAAAAACATAGCAAAATGACTATGGCAATAAAGTGTGGAGTAAGCCTGCCTCGAAACGCGGAAGGGCAAATGACATTCCCCGGCGCAATAAGCAACGGTAGAATGTGTCGACGAAAGTGGTTTGGAAAGGAAACCGCAGCCTTTGTAATCTTGAACTTGTGACAACGGTTTGACCTTCCGCTGCTGTAAACACTGTAAACACCGAGCATTCACCGCTTCAGCAGCTGTGGCGGCTTTGGCGGAAGGAGTCGTGAGATTGGCCTATCAACGTAGCCATCAACAGACCGTGCACCACACACTTGAGTGTTCCATCGCCGCGCCGGGGCCAGAGGCTGCATAACCGCCTAAATTGTACTTTTGTTCAATTAGGCTGATTGCAATTTTGCAAGAACGTAACACTGCCCGATTGTCACAAACTTTGGTTTAGATGTGAAAACAAGAAAACTATAATTCTCATAGGAGTTTTGTAAAGCATATGGACAAATTAAAATCGTGACCGTAACAACTTCACGTGATCAAGTAGTATTTATTTTTGTTCCACACAACTATGTCTAGCTAAGAAGAAATGGAGTGTTATGCATTAAACAATTTCTACAGAAATGGAAATGCATCTAATGTACCTCATACGATATGTGGTAATTTTTACGATTTTATAAAACCCTATTTCAAACGATTCCGTATTTACAAAAAAAGTAGAAATGGCTGAATAGAAAAAGGGTTTACTAAGTTAAAACTCTCTTTATATTGCCCAATTTCAGCCTCTTCCTTGTATAAAGGAGGAGGGGGTCTCTTTTAAACGCTTTGCTCAACTTCCCGGAGCTAATTTAAATCTTTTGGTTGATACCAGGGTCAAGGTTTTTTCAAACAGGTTGGAAAGACTCTGTTCCGGCCAAATCATTAGGCGGGTGAGTGATTGCGCTGCTGCCGTTCAAAATATGTTTTTTGGCCAATCATTTACCCATCTGAAGTTATAGACAGTTATGCCCCTTGTTTATGTTCTCCAAATCAGCTGAGAAAGTTCTCTAAACACAGCCAAGTAAATGTGCTTCTATCTACTGGAAATATGTTCAACTACTTAATTGTGTAGAGGAGCGGAGGTGTCTTTATCATCAAGTCACTTATACAGCTGGAGTTTCCATTTTTCGCCACCCGCCTAATGATTTGGCCGGAACTCTAATATTATTATCCTTAAATTCTTTTTAGGGAAAACACATCTTCATCCATTAATACTCGTACATCCATTAAATTTGTTATCGAAGATGTCGACCACACGGTGGTATTCAAGATGCATTGGACTGTTGACTTATGATAAGTGTACCATCGCTAAGTGTAGCTTTGTCACTAGCCTAGACTGGCCGGATCAGATAATCAATAGAAACGCCTAATTGTTAATAGCTAGACCGTCATCAACCCAGCGAATATTACAATTTTTTATCAGCCTTTTCCTTTTTTGAAAATAATTGTTGGTGATGGAGGGCTTATGTTTTGGATTTAGATTTTTTGCGGACATTTGCCACCACTGATTAAAGACGTTTCGAGATCTGGAATATGATCCCGTCTTCAAGTGGGAAAGCAACGTAGAAGTACCTACGAATCTTGTTATGTCCTACGTGCTTTTTCCACATATAGACGGGCTCAGATTCCAGATCTAGAGACGTCGTGAAACTTATTTTTACTAATCAATGATGATAAATGTCCGCAAAAATCAAAATCTAAACATCTCTTTTCCTCTCAGTTTGAACTTCAAAACCATATCTTTTATTTACCTGAAAAAAACCAGGTAAATCACTTTTCCATCAACAAAAACCAACAATGGTCACTGGTCACTCTCTGGTGAGACACGCGGAACTGACCGTCAGCACCAGCAGCGTGTAGAATCAACCAATGTGCGAGTGTCAGTCACGTCGGGCTTTGAGAGTCAAATGGCGACAAAGAAGAAGAAGAAGGTGAAAGGGTGCCTTGTATAACCGAACATTGTTAACCGTAATTTGGCTGTGAACGTGGTCATGGTTATCTAACCCCGCCAGGCCGGGACGCCAGGCGATGGGGTCTAATCAGACAGCTATCATTGTTCCGTTCCCATTGTTCTGGTCGATTAACAGGTGGTTCTTTTATTTGTTTGATTCTACCACCCGTGGTTGAGGTGTCTTTAATGATATTGTGGCGAGAGTGAGGGTTTGGTGATTTGGATGACACTTGTATTGTAAATCGTTGGACGCCAGTTCATTTCTTTTGAAAGTTTTGCATCGTGCTACACCGTGTCAGTTTTACACTGTGGCTATGACGCAGCAAAAATTTGGGTTTAAATCAGTTTCATCAAATGTTTAGAGGTTTGCCTACTGTATCTAGGAAATATGGTCCCTTAGCGGATGACTTTTGCCGGATGCTATTTTCAATTGTTTGCCCTCGTTCACAAACAACAAAGAAGCCTGCTAAACAATAATTATTAAACAATAATTTAAACCTGGTGACTCCACCTTGGATTTTATGTTAATTTCTACATAGATTTCGTCTGAATTTAAATTTCATCTTAATTTCAAGTGCGGGTGACTGAGACTGATTGATTGATTAAGAATTGTATTAAAAAAAACCACGTGGTCATTTGGAGTCACGTTTACCATGCAGGAAACATAATCAGAAATTACAATTTTATTACTTTTGTTGTTTAGACCTACATTTAGTAATTGTGTGTATTTAGTTTGAACATAAAAATCATCCTATGATCGTAGTAATCATTTAGCCTACACTCCAAAATTATATTTGAAAAATATTGTTTAAGGCTTAAGCCACTGCACAATGAGCGTGGAAGAGAGGAAACATAATTATCTCGAGTACTAACAAACTTTAAACTTTCAGATCAGTTAAGCCACAGATAAGCTCTTTGGTCTTCATGCTACACCACTACACCAAACTCACGACAAGTGTGGTTATTGAATGAAGAGGACTGCAAATCATCAGCTGTTGCAGTAAGCCAATCAGCTGATCGACCGTTCACATCGTGAGTCACGGACGTTTCCGTATCCGGTGATCGAACCGGCGACCTTTCACCGTCCAGTCGTGGTAGCGATGGGAACATCGATTACTTTTCACTATAGATTAGTGACTAGCCGGTTAGTTATTCAAAATATTCAATTCGGTAAAAACCATTAATAATTCCCATTACTAATCGGTTCAGTTCCCGACTTGTCGGTTAAAACGATAAAATGTCGACTAGTTAGAATAATTAACTAGAAAAATCAACTAAGTAAAACAATCGACCGGTCGACTAGATAATCAACTAATTGATGAAATCACTCGTCGACTCGTCGGCTTCCCCGTTACAAGTCATGGTCCCAACTGCTGTGCATGTGCTCGCCGTTACCTACACCGGCAAAGAACCGTCGAAGAAGAAATCTCTATTAGAAGAAGAAATAAAGTCGAGTGTGTTACACCTTACAGATTGAAGGCAAACTTCTATTGAGGGAACTAAAACCTGCCAGGGGCAACAGGTTGCACTAAAACAAAAGTGAAAGCTCACCTGTGGCTTACAAAGAGAAAGGACCGGTTTAAGATGATCTTGAAATGAAGATGAGCCGAGAGGGTGTTTCGGTCCAGTCATGCTGGAAACGCCTCAGGGCCTGAGATATTAAGGACGAATCGTCTACAACCGAGCAAAGTTGTTCAATCTAAAAGTCCTGAAGTTCCACAGGTTATTTCTAAGAAAAGAATTAAAGTGACCAATGAATTAAAGAGTAATTTTTGGGATATGCTTGATCTTCCTGACATGAATAATTGGACAATTTTTATGGGATCAAAAAAGGACAAGCTGTATCTCAAATTTATATTGACCATCATGTGCCGTTCCACTTGCTACCAGGTCGACGCCCGTTACATTGTGTGAATGATGTGTGAAGTAATTGAATAATTTACTAAGGCTGCTTGTAAAAATGTTCCGTGGTTTTAGACTGAAATTCACTCCATATTTATTTCAATGTAATGTTTTCCATGAGTCATGTACTTTGGCTTATAAATTTGATGAGGTTCATAATTTAACAAAACCTTATAAAGATATTTCTTTCTTTGACCAAGCAATAACCAAAAATTTACAATTGTGTTAGAGAATACATCCTTATAGCCGGACAACCCAACATAGATGCAGCATTTGTAATCAAAATATCACCATGTGCCATCCTTTCCGTATAGTTGTTATCGTCCGGTATATAAACATGTAAGCCCTTCATATGATTTACATCCTCTTAACACTCAACACCAGTTTCATGCCAATTAGGAAGTTATTCATATTCCAAAAGAAATTTTCAAACAAAAATAAATCCTACTACAGTGAAATCATCTTCACCCAACAAGTCAGTGAAGGTGAAGGCTACATAAGAGCCGTGTCTGTTGCATAATCAGGAAAGAGACGTAAATTTACCTGACAATGTTGGAGAGCTCCGGGCCAGGAGCGACGACGACGCGCGGCGGGAGATACAAGAGGTCGGCGACGAGAAAGCGGCCAACAATGGCGCTGCGTGCTGCTGCATCTAACTGCATGCGGATGCAACTAACTGTATGCAGATGCAACTAACTGCATCTGACGCAAACCTGTATGTATGCAAACCTGTATCTGATGCAAACCTAACTGTATGCAAACCGATGTATCTAACTGCATACGGATACAACTGCATTTAGATGCGGCTAATGACATACGAATGCTGTTCAGATGCTACGTCCTGATGCTGAGAGCAGGATCGACCACAATCCAACAAGATGGAAAATATCAAACTAAATATCCGCTCGGATACTTTGGTTCCTGTTAAATTTACCATCGCTAGCTTAATTGTTCATAGAAATATCTTCCTTCAGACGAAATTCCATTTAAAATCCTGAAACGTCTAAAATACTTATTTACTTCGGGTTACTGATTTCAATTGTTTAAGTACGGTACGTAATTGAAGTTTGTATTTAGCTTAATTGTTTTCTGGAAACCGATATTTTTCTGAACAGCTAAGAAAAAGTTTTTCGAATGTTTCATAATATTCAGCCATCAACGAATGTTTTCCAGGTTAAAAATTTTATTTGTCTTAGCAATAGAGATCTAAGAAAGAAATAGTCAGGTCTTCGTCAGAGAAAATAGCTCTTGCTTCTGTGTGGTCTCGAGTCAGTAACAAGGCTACACCGGTCTTATCGTCATTCATATTCGTATTTTCACTCATACACTATTGAAATTCCCTTTATAATACCCCAAAGTTTACAATTATGAAATCATTTAACAACAATTGTGATGCCATCCAGAAAATTCAACGTTAAGCAGGAAGAAGCTTCACAGAGTTAGTTCGGAAAATTTTAAAACTCCAATGTCATCATTCAGAAACAAAACCGAGAACTGACAACGAATATCGACCTTAGCTTTTCTGTTTCTTGTAAATGACATCTCCCCATACAAAAATGCTCCGGTAATGCTGTACGTAATATTTTCACCGGAATCTTCGAGTGGTATGGATAGAACCTTTCATGTGTGGCGTATGGATGAATCAAGTCACTATCAGGCGCGTAACATTCTGGCATTACTCGGATGACTTGGCGAACATCTTAGTGGCTAATCTCCCGAGCCGAAGTCTTCAGCGATACTTAGTGGTTCGGTAATTCTTGTGGGAAGAAACTATAGAACAATGCCTCATGCGCCCGGCACGTATCTAGAGAACAATATGTTAATTACACGCTTTTATACTCGCGGACGTGACTGAAGAATGAGTAGAAATCATTTCCTGATGCCTGATGTGCATTTAAAGACTCCAAAAGATTTATGATAAATGATGATCCAAATAATTATAACAGATGATAAAATAAAATATGCAATTTATTTTATTGCAACCATTACAGTGAGGATTTTTGTAGGATGTACAATAAAAATACCTCTATTTATTAAGAGTCTGTAGAACCTGCCACGGTGATTTGCAATATTAATTTTACACAGCTGTAACACTTTTATTCTTTGCTAATGTACGGGGTGTTTTTTAACGCAACCCATTTTTAAGATTGAATAATGCACATATAGATATGAAATGAGCATTGTTTTGTTGATCTTTGCATTTTAAACAACCTATAATTTAAGTTTGATCACTTTTAGTTATCATTATGAGTTCAAACAATCCGCAATTGGCATTTGCATAAAGTTGTGCTCTCTCCATCAAATTTCTGAATACGTGTTGCAAGGTAGGCCTACCACTTTTGAATTTCTTGCATTAAATTTGTTATGTTTGTTTTGAAGTGCTGAATATCCTGTGAATTGTTTTCGTAGGCCTTACTTTTTATGTACCCCCAAAGAAAATTATACAGTGGTGTCAATTCGGGGGTCCAGGGGAAAATAACCCTTTGCCGATAAAAATTTTATCTAATACTATTTTATCTTAACTTTATTTAATAAAGTTTTGGGTTGCGTTAAAATAACATCATGTATAAAAAACTTAGTATTGATTTAAAAGGAATACAAAAGTTTAGTAAATTGTGTGATTGAAATTATGATAAATACAACAGTTCTTTAATTAACAGTATATATGTATGAAATCTAATATTTTGAGCTATAAAATACACTATTATGAAATTTTCATCGTAGTTCACCGCTAAATATGAATAAGAAATACATATTCAAGAATCAAATTAATACAACTTAAGGTAATTGAGTATTTTTTGTTTAAAACCATGCAATTTCGCTGTAATAGGCAATTTAATTTTGGGACTTAGATGGCGGAAGGCTTGGAGACTCTTAATGTTCAGATTTCTTGTATTTTTTTCAATAATAATCCAATCGTAGATTTGTTTATAAACTGTGAACTTTCTTTACTCGACTAAGTAGATTTTTCAAAGCTCAAAAAGCATCGAGGTTGTTCACAAGAAAATGACATTCATAAAAACATCTTATAAAAAAAGGAAAGGTCTTCGCTGACATTAAATCTGCGTGCGTGCTAACGTATCATCATACAGAGGGTCACGATTTCCTCATTTTTCGTCGGCGAAGGTGGAAGAGGTGAGGCGACCACACGTAATGTGTTCACCACAATCGTATAAGATGAAATCCCATCTCCGTTGGTTCCGGAAGATGTTTAACTAATTTAACTCGAATGCTTTCACTTATATAGTTATAAGTCTTTGTGGAAGTTCCCCGGAAGAAGTATAAGAAATTTGAAAATTTAAAGATACAATGTTATTTAAAATAACGTTTTTATTACATTTAACGTTAATCTGGCTGCTTTGTGTAAGTTGACAATAGACCATAATTGACTTCTACCGATATCAAAATCTGATATGAAACTTAATACTGTAGTATCAGGTTTATGATAAAAAATGTCGCGTGAATGAGAAGACAGTCTTTCTTATTTCAGTTTTCTAATTGTCTTTTATCATGGGTCAAACGAGTTATTGCATTATTTTTGAGTGGTTTTGTGAGTGCGTCTTTTTTAGTTCATTATTATTAGGTTCATTAGGTTTTTTAATGATTTGAAAACAACATTTCTACTAACCCCGATAAGGTTTTGTTGAGCATTTCCCTGGCAATTACCTACCTGTTGACTCCTCTGGCATTATTTAACAGAATTTAACAGCCCAATAAACAGAATCTAGATCAAGTAACGACTTATACATTTTTTTCTTGTAACATTAAATATCATAACAAGCCATAACCCCTACAACTCACTTCACTAACAGTACTATAAAATAATCCTCTTAAGCGTGTTATACTTTCTAATACCAATGGGAGAAACGGAATGTAATCCAGGGCTCCATCATTCGTTCCTGCGTTTCACTAAATCGGCTGTGTCAAATATTTAGTGGCGGCATTGGCCAAGGCCCATCGCCCGCGGACTGCCGGGTGGGTAATGTCTTCTTTTGGCGGGAGTCGGCAACTTTTGGCGGGAATTTTGTTGTTAAAGCCACAGCCTTCTTGGATTTTGGGGAAAACGGACCATTTTCTTAAAAAATTATTCGCTTATGGGAAGTCCAGCTCTGGGGAATGCCTCCAACTCCCGCATTAAAATATTACAAAGATTTTAGTCTAAAGTCTTACACAAAATACCTAGTGCTCCCTGGTATGTCACGAATGTTAAGATTTGTTAATGAAGTTGTCCTGGATTTACCCTTAAGATTTGTACACAATGAATTGTAATGGTATATGGATAATGAATTACTGGGTTTCGGTAAATAAGTAGAGCTGTAAAATAAATGCGTTTTCTTAAAAATGTAACAGTTAAGATGTTGTTAAGAGTTGTGTGTTGTGTTGGTAATACATGTTTACATGATTTATGATTGTGCTTTACTATCACAGTTTGATTGTGCCATGGGGTAACAGAACTTACTTAAAATGTAATGTTTTAGTGTATTTATTTACTATTCATAATTAATTATATAAAACAGATTATAAATAAATATTGGTAAAATAACTAACTTAAACTTTTACTTCACTAACTAACTTTCACTAACTAACTTGGTGGAAAACATAATTAATTATATAAAACAGATTATAAATAAATATTGGTAAAATAACTGCGCACGTTTTGTGTATTCAAATACGCTCTAATTTCTGGACTGATAGTGATTCACATTAAAAACCCACTAAGGCAAACATACCTTAGCATACTGCTCGTGATGGAATTTTGACTTTTCATGATAAAACTTTATATCATACCATTGATGGAGATTAGGGTTTTGTTGTTTTTTGGAACTTAACTTAGGGCTACTACCAGGCCTGGCGACAGGATTTTCGGGCCCCTGTGCAATCTTCAACTACAACCCCGGGCCCTGAGACCTGACGACATTATTTTTACTTGGTTTGTGTGCTTTTGGGCTCCTTTTCAGCCCTTTTAGGCCTTTTTTGGTGTTTCCAGGCCCCCTGCGAGACCGGGTCCCTATGCATTTGCCCCCCCTGCCCCCCCCCACCCCTGTCACCGGCCCTGGTTACTACTCGAATAACCCTAAGGCGCTTCTAGTAATGGAATCTTAGGTTTCTTACTTCTTGTGATGGACTGTGAGTCGGATTGAAACTGTCACTGATGGGCTGGAGCTTGGACTTAGAGTTTCTGGTTTTAGAAAACATTCTATTTTGTTTCACCATGTTACCTCTGTAATAGTTTATTAAAGTCCAATAATTCTTCTGGGTTACATTCAATTAATAATTTTTAATTAGCAGGAATCGTTACAAGTAATGCTGTAATGAGCTCAAAAATTCTTAGTTCCTTTTCTCACCTACAGCCGGTGGCTGTACTTTCTCACCTACTCATACTAAATTTTGTTTTTCAATTTTATTTCTTTCATTTTGGGACGGACACGTTTATTTCCACCGTTTCCAAAACGAAGTGTCAGTGAAAGGTATCCATTTCTCGCCCAAATCTCCAGTCTGATAGGTAATTTTGGGGTCGTTGGGGCGAGTAATCATAGATAGGAAAGTGTCACGTGCGGGGTTAACTCTTCCTGAATAAGTAACGAAGGCCTGATATAGTGAAAGTTTTAGTTACCAGCGATAATCTGGGATCAGGTTATGTATATGGTTTTATCTATTCAATCTTACATCGGCCAACAGCAATGAGATAAATTGTCTTTGTCTCAATACAATTTTTAAGAGATGAATAACATATTATGGATAATTGAATTAAAGCACTAAATTATATTTAACATTCAGGAAGTCCTTTTACAATCCCAGTTGTACCAAAGTGCAAAGAGCATCCGAAGACACTTCATTCATTATCCATCTGAAAATCTCGTCTTAGCAGTTTTCCCCGCAATAATCGAAAAAATTGAGATTTTCAGATAAAACACTCGTGAGGAAACACCTAGAGTAACATCTAGACGAAAGTGATTAAAAACTCTCCAGCGCATGAAATATAAAACTTGCTATTTCAAGATTTTGGTTGTCTTACGTTAAAGCCATAATTTAATTTACATAATTGTAATTACGTTTCAGACTGTAACACCGAATTATAAGAACAAGGAAGTCTACCTCCTTGTACAGTCTAAGTACAGTCATTCAGGATCTGGCCGTCTGATTACAGCAATGTTTGATTATGCAGGCGAAAGGATTAATTTAACTTTAGGGAAACAATCGAAAGGACACTCGAATCAAATGAAATATTTGGAGAAAGTCAACAAAATTCACAAATGAGGGATTGTGAGACAATAGAAATGATAATCTCGTTTTGCTATATTATGTGAAACCTAATTGTGAAACAACAGGATTGATCTTTTTTATTCAGCTGAAAAATATTTTTGGCTTAGAGTTAGTTGTAATTTAAAAAATGCGCCAATGCAAATAAAAAAAAACATATCTTAGATTCAATTTATATCACTTATCAACATTGCTCCCCCTGTATTTCTGGACATATGGTCGAGCTGGTAAAAATATTCACTTGTCCTTTTGACTATATTCTAAATATAGAACTCTTTTCAATAGTTTTCACAGAGAGTGACATGTGGTTGAAGCACCTCTGCTCCTAAAGGCATTCTGCTTCTCATTGAATGACTATTTAACCGAAATGTGTTGGTACCGTCATAAAGGTCAAGAGGTCATATCAAAACCCTTCCAAACTGGCCATCCTGTCAGCTCTTGAAATGACTACTCTATGGCTCATATAGCCTTAATAATTAGTCATCGCGAAACGGAAGTTTACGAACAGTTCAGTATAATCTAACGAAACTAACAGTGGCAATATAAATTAAGGCACGAAGCTGCGTTTTTATGAACAAAGTTTTTTGACTCGAAGCCACGACTTTATGTCTGGATACATTTAGTACACCCGATAGCTAGGCAATAGTTTTGATGACATTTAAGTGATTATTCTAAATTATCTTCCCATCCTTGCTCCAGATCCAACTTAAACAGCGACATAATATCAGGAATGATTCTTTTTGTAAAACATCCCTCAATTCTTGTGCATCTTAATTTTTATTTATTTTTAAATGAGAAATGCACAGTCTACGTAACAACAAGAAATATGGCCAAGACAAATACCTCCTATAGACAGGAACAATTGTTGACTGATTAACAATTCGCCAGCTTTCTCCTCTAGCAAGTCCGTACACGGTGTTAATTCCATGCTGGCAATAATTCCGGTGATAATAAACTAGGAAACCGTTTCCCTTCAGTTGTCTAACTAGGAACCGATGTATCCCCTCAGTTCCCCGTCTAGGGGACACTTTCCGTAGCCCTCGGTAATTTCTAAACACCCAGGTCACCATCTGCGGAGTCGGGCTGGACGCTGCTCCGATACGGTCAACACCAAGACATGCTACCTGCTCTCTTCGTCTAATCTTTCAATTTGGTGTAATTGGGCCCTCGCCGCTGCTTCCTGCTTTTCGCGTTATTAATGTAACCTCCGAGCTCTGTGGAGAAACGCGGACGTTTATTTACTTCAACTATTTCTGAGCGAATATAGAAAGAACCACGCTACAGTTGGCGTTGCACTTTGTTTTTTCTTTACTTTTATGCTATGAAAGGAGTACGATTTTTATAACGTAATGAGGTTAAATTAGCATTATGAAAATAAAATATTCAAATTCTCTAGCATAATGCACTGTAAAAAACAGTAAAATTGTAACGTTGAAATAAAAAATTGATTTTTTTGTTACACTACTATGAAATGAAATGTTTTCGTTACGTGTTTATCACCTGCTAAAATTAATTATTACATAGTTTATTACGCAAAATATTTACCATGCAAAAGTAATGTTTACCATGGATTTAGGGTATCTCACCTAAAGGGAAGAAGCTGTTACCGTAGTACTCATGGTAGTACCTAAGCCCGAGACCATGATAACTTTTCGTTTTGGGGCCATAACTCGCGTAAAAATGGTCCGATCTTAATGAAATTTCGCATGGACGTGTAAAGTAGTAATTATTTCGACGAGTTCGTAAACCAGCCCGATCGGACTACCGTAAGGGGGGGTAAAGGGGGGTAAACCCCAAAAAATGGGGGTTTTGAGTTTTTTACATATAAAAATAATCAAATTTTGTTAGCACCATTGAATTCAGCTAAAAAAAAAACAGACAAACAATTTAGTATGTTGAATCATGACACTATGTCCATTAGTTGCCGAGATACTGAATGTGGTAAACACAGTACGTTGTCCCAATGTTAACCTTATGGGAAATTAGTAAAATTCTAAATCTCGCTTATTTTTCAACATATCTTGATAAAACTTGGTAAATGGCTTGTTCTAGTTCAGATCTACTAAATATTGAATTAAAACCATCCAGTTTTACCCGTAGCAGCAAACCTGCATACTTATTCCCCTGTTATTCTTATGGAACTAACAAAAACATGTCAAATCTCGCTATGTTGGATTGAAAAATGTTGTTTTGCATTTGAAATTCGCTGAGTATGCAACGGGGGCAACGGGGGTATTTTATTTTTTTTATTCTTTAATTGTCATAAAAACAGGCACAGCAAACAGCCAAGTAGCCCGAAACACAATTACAATTTTATTGTATCTTTGTATCTTCAGGTATAAATATTTTTTTAAGGAAATATGTTTTTGACCGATGTTTACAATATTTTTTGGATTTTTTCAAAAAATATTTTCAAAAGATATTTGTTATTGTTTTATTGGCTGTGTAGAGAAAAATATCGTCAAAACACGAGCGAAAGTGATTTGCATGTTCTTGATAAAACTTATATGCTCGATAAATCTCACACTTCAAACATATGGTCTGGAATATGCGGTGACACTTTCTACTCTTGTTATGAAATGTACAGGGTGACCAAAAAGTCTGGAAACGGCTTAGTATCTTTTTGACTGTATAATATACCTACTATTTTCAAGAACCTTTTTACAACTGTACCAGAAAAAAAACACGTGCACAAGTTGAGACACATTCAAATCATATTACGTAAGAAAATCATCATCACAAACCGTTGCACACTTTACGTTCCCGATGTTATCCCTCTCACGTCCCGTATCGCTCGGCGGCTCAAAACGGCCGCCGACAGATCTCATCGAGAGTGCGGATCTCAGAGTAAAAGCATCGGAAGGAATCGGACTTTCATCTAGGGAGGGAGCTAAACCATAACTCAATAAAACCTCGGGTAATGCATCAAATTGTGGTCCAAATGCGGAGGTGCGGTTAATGGATGCGATCGTATGGTGTGGTGCGGTTATGCAGCCGCCACACCGCACGCTTCCGCCATGCTACATGGCAAATTGCAATCCATTAATGGTTTTATTGGCTTCTAAGATGATTGACCTTTTCAGGCTGATTCGTTACCTAACCTGAGATTTATGTAAGGAGATGAAGAGCAATGTTGATAGGGCATACTGCTTAGCTTTCTGTGTTGATCATGTGAAAACTTTTATAAAATTTAAAGCCTCTAAAATAACTCAATGTAAAGTTAATATATTTTAATCATCCGCTAACCATTTTTCTTGCGTTATATCTATGAATACATCTGAGAACTGCATATTTTTATCCATGATGGAAGTTGTTACTTGATATTAAGTTCTAAACCTTATTAATGATTTACAGAAATGAAATATTTTTACAGAAATGAAATTATACAATTTACAGTATAGTTCTGCTGTGAGTATTGATCAGTATATCCTTAGATAATATTGTCATGGGTCCAAGTTGCACAGCTCTACATATACCCATCCTTACATATAGTGGACCCTTACATAAAGAGCTAAAATCTTGAGGTGGCTTAAGATCTTATTCAATTGATTATAGAAGACTTGAAATACATTGTAGTTGCCTGAACAGTTGAAATCATTGTATACGTTTAGTAAGGTTATTTACTGACTTCTTATAAGAAAAGACACACTGATGGCCAAACTGTCCTAGAAACAACATATTTTCATAGTTTATTGCTATTTCGAAACAAACCTCAATCATGTTATATATAACCAACCACAATGCATTTAATATTTAAGTTTTTAATTGAGGTTACAGCATTAAATATTGCTTAACATAAAATACAGTACCTGGTGAACCGAGCCTTGCTCGGAATTATTTCATAGTTACCAGTTCATCCCGATTATTATAAAACAATACAGTGTCCAAATGTGTATAGATACACTTTTATTTCTCCATACAATCCTCATCCCACATGCTGTATTTATCATATACTAGAAAACACGTAGCTCGAAATCGAGCAAAAATCATATGATAATAGAATGAAGAATTATCAGCCTACTTATATACTTTTAAATTTTAATCAAAGGGCTAACTTCATTAACAAAATTATGACTTAACTACTGAAACTTTTAAAGTTAATTTGATCTACCCCAGGAGTTTCTGGTAAACGTAAACGATTTTTTAGGGAACACCTTCATTTTCCCGCGTCTCCTTTTTTCTGAAATGTATATTTTAACACCGGCAAAAGATCACGCTCTGCTTACAGCAACATGTAGCTGACCGAGAGCAAACACTGGCGCCATGAGCAATGACTTCCTTTGTTTAGGGATTGCCGCTGCAGCTTATTGATAATTATCGCCAAAACAGATATTTTAGGGAACGGCTGTCTTTATAGGCAACATTTACTTTGTGGCAAAAACGCGTAAATGACGCACTACTCTACCAGTCTTTTCATTCTTGAAATGCATCCACCGCAATGAAAACATTTTTAGTAGTTCATTGGTCTGGGATTGGAAGGAGCATTAAATGTTACATCGGGAGGGCGATGCGAGCGGTTCTTTCCTACTCCTCCGACCGCTCAACGTTCGTCTTCTTCTTATCGGTAGCATTATAAATGCACCAACTTAAACATACACACACCAACTTAAACACTTAACTTAATGCACCACTTTAAAAACACTAAACTACATTGTAAAAACGGTAACTGCAATGTTTAACAGCTTTAAAAACTTCATAACATAACCTAAATTACATAATAAATCTTTTAAAAAAGAAAACTGTTGAAAACAAAGCCAAACCAGCTGTAAAAATAAAAACTGCTCTTTTCGAAAAATTAATTATAATTAATTGCTGCAATCTGTGGTTTACCTGTAAAACTATTTCAGAGCTTGGCCATATGTTCAGTTTGTAAACAAAGTAAACTGAGCTTGATCAAATGTCGATGAATAGCGCCACTGTTCCGAAACTTCAGCCCTTTACTGTACTTAAGTGACGCCCTTTTTTTAAAATTCTGAGACTTGTTGACAAATCTACATAAAATTCCCTTTAATTTGATATCTCAAACGTTAAAATCGGTCCAGCCGTTATTGCGGTTGGACTGTGAAAAGAAAACCGCTTGCGTATTAATATATAGATGGCTGTAGTTTGTAAACAGCTGGTAAGCTTTCTTTATTTGTTTACATTTTGTTCCTTGATGTTAAATGTTTTCGACTTTAAAATTAATTTAATTTATTAGATTTTCTCTGGTCAAGTAACCTATATGAAACTGGTTTTTTAGTCAAAAACTATTTACTTCCAAAATTTTAAGGAAATCCTCGGAGCCGTTTTTTAGGTAACTGTGCAAGCAAACAAGCAAACAAACAAGATAACATTGCTAATATAAGAGTATAGGATAGGATGTCAAACTTTCTTATATTTTAGATTTACTGACTTCCATAGGCCTATTAATATAGAGGCATCATTCCTTAGCATCCAACTTAATTACAAGTTGTTTATGCAGTATAGTCAATTTATTTAGTATAGTTTAACATTTTTATTAAATCGTCTCCGGGCACTTGAGCGCGTGTGTTAAATAAAATTTTGAATTTATAGTAATGATGTATCCATTTTATCATAGAATGATGACAATTTCTCCTTCTAAAATAAGGAAACCTTTTCTTGGAATATTTCAGATAAAAATAGTATATTTCATTACAAGGACCTAAAGTGACGCTTTTCGTACAAGGTCAACCGAGGCTGTAAGCCGAGGTTGAAAAATGACCGAGTAACGAAAAACAGCTTTAGGTCCGTGTAATTAACTATATTTTTCGTTATATTGCTCAATACAATACGTATACCACTTAAGAAAACCAAAATGTTACAGCTTGTTTACCTTTAAAGATGCCTTCAAAAGATGCCACCGTCTTGTTCTTGTTATTTGAAGCAATCAGCTGATTGTCTGTTCCATTGGTGTTAGGTTAGACTGACAACAATGAACAACTATCGAGTTTCGAACGCATGTAATAATCGATTGGTGAAATGAGCGAGTTTCACAAATTGATTAAACTGACAACAATGAATGTTTCGATAATAACGATGAATGTTTCGATTATTTGTAATCGAATGAATATTGTTCGATTATTACGACGTACTCGGCACTTTTTGACTTTTATAGTCCTAGGACTATAAAGAGTCAGCTGGTATCGAGTACATCATCTTTTAATTCCTAGGAATAAAAAGAGTGTATTTAGGTCCGGAAAACATGCATTAAAAACATCTGTTTTTGAAGCAGTATAACGAAAAATAAGTTTCATAACTTGTTCTATAAAAAGTGATTTTATTACCTTTTGGAAACACGATGTTCAGTTTTCAGTACTTTTCTAATGCCCTTTTGTGGATCTGTCAGTTTGCGTGAGCCCAGCCAGCCGTTCCTCATTGTGACAAAAAATAAAATATGTAACTGGTTTGATTTGAAGGGGCATAAGTCATCTGGAGGTTTTTTTTAAACGGGCGTGAGTCCGAAAGTTTTTATTGCTGACTTACGTCTTAAAAAACAGATTCAACTATGATTTGAGACTTCCCTCCGAAGGAATCGTAATCTCAGCTTCAAAACATTCTTCACAGTGAATGTTAACTATCATGAGCTTCGAGATAGTTACCATCTTCAAAACTTCTTGAGTCGGCTAGACCGGTCCATAAAATAATAAATCCTTGTCCGTATCATTCACCTACCCCACATATCTCACAGGATCTCCCGAGGCTACCGTATCTCAGCCGCCGCCCGCGCCGGTTACAAATTAACAAGTAGCGGCTGACCGCCCAGTTATCGCCAATATTGACGCGTGCAAAGTGGCTGTAACGTGGTGGTCGTTAAAACCGGTCCGGACGGCTTTGGAGGTGTATATAAACAGCGAACGCGTCTCGGCCAGCAGAACTAGTTCAGAGCTTTCAGATTAAGGTTGCAGATTTTATTCAGAGCGTACAACCGTGCACTCTGTGTAAAGTTTGCAATTATTTAGGAGCTTTCAGGTTCAACTTGTATCCATTAAGCAGTGCGTACAGTGTATACTAGTGAATTCTGCTTGAGGTCTAAAATTTTTCTCAAAGCTTTCAGCTTTGAGAACTGCAGCTTTTACGCTGATATATTCCAATATTGTATCCTACTGTACTCGTCAGTTGGTGTTTACTGCAGCAAATCCTCAACAACTCTTTTTTTTAAATTATCTACATGATTTTATAATTGATTTCATTGATATTATGATGCCGGTAGAAGTAATGCTATGTGAGTTTTATCAAAATGAATAACTTCAATAAGAAAATGGATTAGATTATTAGCTTAATGTTCTATCCTTTGTGTGCAGAAGCTTGCTCAATGGAGTTAGAAGGATGCTAATTTATTTACAATAATTTTCTTTATATAAATGCAATACACGATGGGAAACCAGAAGGGCTTGAAAGATTCGTCGAAGGTTAAGGAAAGCTTTTGAACTGTCAATCAAGGAAGGACAATTTATTAAGGTAATTAGTAAAAAAATAATTGTGCATTGATCGAACAACTGTCAATGTCTAACATCTTCCACACCATTCTCTTTATTGACCACCGTTTGAATCTTTAGTAAATGTTAGCTCAGCGACATTACGACGATGACCCCAAGCACTACACGCTCACCGAAAGAGTGTGAAGCAGGTGGAGATGAATGAATGGAAGAGAGTGAGAGTAGAAAGAAATAAGGAGAGAGAGAGGGAGAGCTCGGAGGTGGGTCCTGTGGCTTACGGTCCGGGTGCCTGGGAGACGGGAGATGCGCGGTATATAAGTGTAGTGGGACCGCGGGAGGCACCTAGACAGTAGACGCCCAGGGATGGGTCCCCTCACAGCCGCCTGCTGGGTTAGTAGTGTGGAGTGTCGCGTGTGGATACGTGCCATGTGGTGCAGTGTGTAGCATAAGTATTGGTTAAGATGTGTGGGTTGACTGGGGTTTCGGTGTGGTTAGTAGAGTGCTGAAACGCCGGTTACAATTTAGCATTTGAAGAATATTTTTATGATGATTTATTTGTGGGATTAATATAAAAATGTATTTTTAATTGCTGTTTTTAACTAATGTTCAGTTCGAAATGATATACAAATAAATGAATGAATTACTTTAAACAATTTTGATGTTCATATGCAATTGCAATATATATTATACTGATGGGAAAACGCTTTTTGAGATTTTTGCACACATTTTATTAAATTTATAGACAACGACAACCACAAAAACTGAACTGCAAGCCTAATGTTAATTATTACTTGATTAAATCATTAAAATACCATGACAAATTTTATAAGATTGATTTTTTGTATGAAGAAATTATGCCTCTAAAATTATCTAAAATCAATTTAATTGCTCTTATTTCAAAGGTTTCTCTCCAACAACGTTTTATTAATGGGTTATAATTTCTCTAAGAAATACAAATACAATGTTATTATTGAAATAATAACATATCTTTTATAGCTTGAACAAAACATTATAACATTAAAATCATAATCTATATATTAATACGCAAGCGGTTTTCTTTTCACAGTCCAACCGCAATAACGGCTGGACGGATTTTAACGTTTGAGGTGTCAAATTAAAGGGATTTTTACGTAGATTTGTCATCAAGACTCAAAATTTAAAAAAAAGGGCGTCAATAAAGTACAGTAAAGGGCTGAAGTTTCGGAACAGTAGCGCTATTCATGGACATTGAAGCAATCTCAGTTTACTTTGTTTACTAACTGAACATATGGCCAAGCTCTGAAATAGTTCTACAGGTAAACCACAGATAGCAGCAATTAATTATAATTAATTTTTCGAAAAGAGCAGTTTTTATTTGTTCAGCTGGTTTGGCTTTGTTTTCAACAGTTTTCTTTTTTAAAAGATTTATTATGTAATTTTGGTTATGTTATGAAGTTTTTAAAGCTGTTAAACATTGCAGTTACCGTTTTTACAATGTAGTTTACGATATCTCATAGTGTTTTTTTGAAGTTATATTAACCTGAGCAAATCTATTTTTGGATTTAGTGCATTTACAATGCCACCGATAAGAAGAAGAGGAACATAGACCGGTCGGAGGAGTCGGAAAGAACACGATCGCAACCGCTGGCATCACCCTCCCGATGTAACATTTTATGCTCCTTCCAAGTTCAGACCAAGGAACTAAAAATGTTTTTATTGCGGTGGGTTGCATTTCAAGAATGAAAAGACTGGTAGAGTAATGGGTCGTTTACACGTTTTTACCACAAAGGAAATGTTGCCTATAAAGACAGCCGTTCCCTATAATATCTGTTTTGGCGATAGTTATCAATAAACTGCAGCGGCAATCCCTAAACAAAGGAAGTCATTGCTCACGGCGCCAGTGTTTGCTCTTGGTAAACTACATGTTGCTGTAAGCAGAGCGTGATCTTTTGCCGGTGTTAAAATATACACTTCAGAAAAAAGAGGACATGGGGAAATGAAGGTGTTCCCTAAAAAATCGTTTACGTTTACCATAAACTCCTTCGGTAGATCAAATGAACTTTAATAGTTTCAGTAGTTAAGCCATAATATTGTTAATGAAGTTAGCCCTTTGATTAAACTTTAAAAGTATACAAGGAGGCTGATTATTCTTCATTATTTTACCACATGATTTTTGCTCGATTTCGAGCTATGTGTTATCTAGTTTACTTTTAATATGCCACTTAAGCATTTGTTATTTCAATAATAAAGGGCTAACGAAAAGACAGTTCATCAGATCCACTTAAGATCAATAACTGGCGTTGAGTCTGATTAATGTGTCAGGAAATTAAATATTCCAATTTAGCCAGGGTTTTTTTTATTACTATGACCAGAGTTAAAGTTAAGATCTCGGCTTCATGTTAAGTACGTTCTTATCATGACTTTCTGAACACGCTTTTGGTTAATGGTTAGAAGTTGTACGCATTTATTTGATACTAATGTCAATGAGTATATAGTGTCAAGAGTTTCAATTAACACAACTGAAAATACAGTAAACGGTCAATATGCAGTGTAAAAAATATATATTTACATTAAACATAGGTTGTTCAAAATTATTTAAATTCTTATTAATTTTCTTTCTTGGGCAACAAAGATTTGCTAGATGCCAAAAAAGGAAAACTAGGGCCTAGTAGGATTAGTTTCAACTATCGAGAGAAGTTGTATCCTATCCTCAATGAGCAATGTATGCTTACTTGAGTTTGCGTTGAGCGATTGAGTGACTGGTAGCCTTGCTTGTTGAAATTTCATTCTTCATGCGATCTTCAATCTGTATGTTCTCTTTATGTAGATAACTGAGTTGACGAACAGCTGTTTTTTGTTTTAATTTCCGTTGCATATTTAATTGCTATGCAACATAGTTACCCATTAGGCCTAATGTAAAAAATTAGTATTTACATTTTTTTACTTTGTTGTTTTTTGGGCTGAGTATCTGGCACAGAACACGTTTTTAGGCAGAGATTAGTTATTTATAAACTTTGGTGGAAGTCCTCTGAGCCATTTTTGAGATAATCTTGTGCAATCAAGCAAACATAATGTTCGAATAAGAGAATAGGATTGCTTGGATTTGATTGGTTCAATATTCGGCAAAGTACCCCGCAGGGCCGGCTCTACCATATAGGCGAACTAGGCGACCGTCTAGGGCGCCATGGCCTGAGGGGCGCTGGATGGTCACGTTTGTAAAAATAACAGGGAGCAAAAATAAAATAATAAACATGAACGCTAATTCTGGGTTTAAATTATGAGGTTATAATAATTCAGGAGTAGCTTCACATGCTCTGATCGTGTAATTACTCTTTAAATCACTTCAAAACTTATCACCAGAGGTGGAAACCCCCTCAAAAACCTGCCTTTTAATCGACTAATTATAACAATAAACAGCACCCATCATTATACGTTCTCTTGGCGCCCTCGTCGTTATGTAGTTTGAGTTTATACTTTTAGCCAACGCCAAATATACGTGTCAGGCCGGTTTTTTACACCAAAATTAACAACAGAATATGGATCAACATGGGGGAGATCTCCATGTTAGCAATAAGGCACGTCTTGTCAAAGGAACATGTTTTTGTTTTTACAGCTTTGTTCACAATAATTGTTGCCGAAGTGTTTAGTTGTTGAATTTAATTTTTCATTATTTTTGTAATTTTGTTCAAAATCATACCGTATTAAACAGCGCCTTTAAGTATCTAAACCAGGTATATAAAATACTTATTTTGACTTTTTTTCCAAGAATCAACTCCATCTAAACAAAATCTATCGAGCCTCATTTTATGAGTATAGTTGGCCAAATAGTTCCATATCCTTTGAAATCCTGATGTGCAGTCGATCACTTATTATTATTATTAATAAAATAAAGTAAAAACATACGACTGAAAATTAACAGCTATGGCAGTATTTTTGTTCGATCTCGTTTTTATTTTGAGGGGGCGCTGGACAATACTCTCGCCTAGGGCGCCAAAAACTCTTGAGCCGGCCCTGGTACCCCGTAACCAGTTAGTTATCGGTGCTAATTCTGACCCGAGTTTACTTTTTACCACAATCTTGCTTGCACTGATCCTTTGCACCGGTCGGTTACATTTGTGGATCAAACGCTCGTTTCTCAAATAGCGTTCCGATACTTAAATTTCAATCATAGCGGGAAAGCGGGGAAAATTGGCTCAACCGCCCACCATTCGGACGGTCGACCATTTAACACTTTCCTGGAAACGGAAGGTGATACACCTCTACTGTGCGTTTATCGTACGGTCGAATAGTGTGGATGGTAAAAATATTGGTAATAGATTGAGGTATTGTACTTACGAAAAAATAAATTTTTAAGATAAACAATGGATAAGGTTGCTATACGGACAATTCATTAGATTGATTGTTTTAACCATTATTAGATTGTAAACATAATTTCACAATAGTTATTAACGAAAATCAGTCGTTAAGTCAAACAATGTAAATGGTTGTTATGTGGACGATTTACTGGATCGATTGTTTTAACCATTATAGTAAAAGTAACCCAATAATAGTTATCAATAATCATTTATAATGTAAAAAAAGACAATCTATTGAGTTATTCAAATAGCAACAATGACATTGCTTGAGTCAACGATTCATTTTTCTCTGTAAAGGCTGCATGAATGTAGGATTTGCAATGGCTTTCTCTGCCGATTTACAACATTCGTATCTAAAAAGTACTATGAAGTATACCTAGTCTCGATTAACAGCCAATAACTTCTAAATTTCTTTCAAGTTTTGTGTCTTTTTATTCGAAAACATCTTAACTCATATTTATTTTCTTAACTCATAGTTTCTTAAATATAAAAATTAAATATAAATATGAGTTAGTTTCTTAACTCATATTTATATTTAAGTTTCCTATATTTATTTTCTTAAGAAAAATAAAACTCTACGGAGCGTATAAAAACTTAATTTTTCAACATTTAACGAGTTTTTTATTGAGTTCATATTGTTTATAAATTAATATCTTGATGGACAGTCATTTATCTATATATTAATACGCAAGCGGTTTTCTTTTCACAGTCAAACCTCAATAACGGCTGGACGGATTTTAACGTTTGAGGTGTGAAATTAAAGGGATTTTTAGGTAGATTTGATAATTAGTCTCAGAATTTTTAAAAAGGGCGTCACTAAAGTACAGTAAAGGGCTAAAGGTTTGGAACAGTGGCTCTATCCGTCGACGTTTGACAAAGTTTAGTTTACTATGTTTACAACTAAACACATGATCATGCTTTGAAATAATTCTACAGGTAAATCACAGATTAGTCCACTTAGCCTATAATGTATTTTTTTGAAAAAAGTGGTTTTTATTTTCACAGCTGCTTTGGATACTCTGGGTCGTGACAAAAATTGTTTTCAACAGTTTTAGTTTATTTATTATCGTTTTTGGCCTTGATTACCACATAATGAAGTGTTGTTTTAATTGCTTATTCGGTGCAGTTACCAGTTTATCGTTTTACAATGTAGTTTTTTACGATATATCAATACATTTAAGCATATTACTGTTTATGATTTTATTAACTTGAGCAAAGTTATTTTTGGATTTGGTGCAGCTATAAGAATAAGACGCACATTGACCGGTGGGAGGGATTACGAACGTAACTGTTGGCATCACCTTCCCGATGCATTTGATAGGTCGTCGATAGAGCTAGATAGATCGTTGTAATGCTCTTTGCGTACCAATGAAATTAAAATGTTAAATTAAATTGCGGCAGCTTGCATTTCAAGAATGAAAAGACTGGCAGAGATCATTAACCCTTTGCTGCCACAAAAGAAAGGTCCGTCCGTCTAATTTGCGGATTTTGCTGTATTTTCAAGATATTAAAGAAAATTCTTGATCAGAGAAGAGGGCTATACACTTTTAGTTTGGTCTTGGGCTGTTGGACTTAAATCCAGAAACTTTTGGGACTACATTCAACAACTGCTATAAGCAGAGCACAATCTTTTGCCAGTATTAAAATATACATTTCAGAATCAAGAGAAAAAGGGAAAATGAAGAAAACCTATCAAGTGATCACTACTAAAAAATAGTGGGAATTCCTGCGGTAAATAAACCTTAAAATTTTCAGTAATAAAGCCATAATTTTGTTATTAATTTTGGCCCTTTGATTACAATTTAAAAGTATATAAATAAATTGTTAATTCTTTAATATTTTATTACAATATAATTTTTGTTTTGCTCGATTTCGAGCAACAGGTTATCTAGTCATATTTATTAGTTAAACCGATTTATGTATTACTATACTTTAATGGAGATTGTGTCAGATATTAAACATCTTCAGTAAGTTTTATAGAATCCACTCTCTCCAACTCAATAATATTATATCGGTTTTAACATAAGTTATCACTTTCTACTCATGTGGTTCTACAATGTCACCGCACGAAAAGAAAGCCGAGTCAAGATAATTTACGGCCCAAGCTTCCATCGGCATAAAATACGGACAATCGCCGACGTTTTGAAGGCTCTAATGGAAAGAGATCCGGCCATAAATATGAAATTCTGGGATGGGAGGGGAAGAAATCTGGTGAAATTTTTGATCTTTCGGAGTCGTGTCGGTCGCTGAGCGATTGATATCTTATATTTTCTTTCACTTGCAAATGGACTCGCGTCGTGGAGATTCGAGATCGTCGCCTGAACGCGCGTCAAACTGATGGAGGCTGCTGAATGGCATAAAAATCAAGAAAATTGATTCTGAACATATTAATTATTTCTCTTTATACTGGAAAGCAATACTACGATAGTTATGACGAAGATTTATATCGCACTTTATGTAAAATAGTGTGCAAGTTAAATAGTGAACTACTATGATTTAAGAAATAAAAATAATGATATCAATGATCAAGCACTTTTGTTATGCTTTATAGCCTACTTCATTGGAAAATGGTTCCTAGACCACAGAAAATTGTTCAAAAAGCCAATCCCATGAATGAGAATATTTCCGTCTTCTGTACCGTATTTTTAGATTTGTAGGTTAGACGCCTTGGTGAATATTTTCAAACAAATGTAGAACTTCCACGAAATGTTACCGAGACCGCCCGCACACTGACCAAGGCGACACTAAAAACTCGTGTCGCCTTGCACTGACGCGACAAGACAAAACAATACCTTTTTTTGGTATAGTGTTATTCTTGTCTGTTTTGTCTAACAATTATAACAGTCATTAATGAAACTTTTGATAGTTCAAGTTAAAAATGCTGCTAAAGCTTTTAGTTTTTGACGCCGTGAAGCCTGGAGGAAATTGTGGAAGATTTTTCGCGATAGCCTGAATATTTTTTAATTATTTACATTTTTAGAGCTCCTAACCAGTGGATTTTCCCAAAAACTATTATTTTACAAAAGCTAGTTTCCTTTTGAATGGTATAAAATAAGAGTAAGTCCTTAGTTGCAATAAATAAAAATTACGAAAATTAAAAATACTTAATTTTACTTTAAAAAGTTTTCATTTTTATACTGTGAATTTTATGAAAATAGAATAAGAAACACAGGTAAGTAATTTTAAATTTCTTGCGAGTAAATTCGTACTTCATGCATGTAAAATTTTAGAGTCGAAGTAAACATTAATGAATATTCGCACGGAATAATAATATGTTTGTATAGTTGATTAATCTGTTGGCTAGTTGAACAGTTCATAATGAATGAAAGGCGGTAGGCCGGTAACAAACTTGACAATGCAATGCCAATCCAATCACAACAATTTATCAATCTCTTTTGTGACGATATGTCATTTTTTTAACCGGCGGCACTTTATATTAACATGTGTTTCATCTAATTCAAGTACCCTATAGTTCGCGCACGTTCATCCCGACCATGGTGTAAAGATTTCTTTACACCATGATCCCGACCACTTTAAAGATCGTGTGCGAGAGAGATGGACAATGAATGTTTAGAGAGAGATCAAGACGATTCCTAAATAAGCGTATGTCATTGGCTGCAGCAAATGTTTTTGTATATATTTGGTTTCCTATTGGACAATGTATACAGAACCCTCTAAGTAGGGACATCCAATGTTAATTTGTTTAGTTACGCCGCCGAAAAGCAGAGCAGAAATTAGCGCTGATGCATGGAATAGTTCAAGCTGGCCCCGTAAAGGTGGCGCTTCTATTCACTATCCAAAATGTCAAAATGAGAATGTTTGTAAACAAAAACAGGTAAACATTATGGTAAAAGACACAACAATACAAAACAATAACATACAACTGTCAAAATATTATAACCATCTGCTTGACGTTGAAAAGTCAGCTTGATCCGTAAACTCCTACAACAATTCCAATCGGACTAAAAAGCGCCATCTCTTTTTCGGCGGCGGGAACTACATTTCTCCATAAGGTGTCCCTACTTAGAGGGTTCTGTATACATTGTATTGGACGATCATTTTGTGTTTTCTTGTTCTTGAAGTGTTTTTATTATCCGGTAGATAGCGATGACTCTTAAACCTGGACCGAGTTGACAGCTGTCATTAATTAAAGAAAATAAACAATATTTGTTTACTTCTGGGAAAATGATTTTTTAATTAAAACTTATGGGGACATAACTATTATAAGTTTAAACTCTTATTCAATAACAAGTAAATACAAATTCGGATAATACAATGCATATTTCCAAATTTATAGGTGAAATGACAAAGATAAAACTTACGTAAACAAAACCTCAAACCATAACCATAAATATATTTTGACAACCAGGAATTTACCTTTGTTTTGACAGTTTACTTACTTATTTACAGCTCATAGCAGTAGTAAATGGGTGGGGCTTGAGTAGAGGAGTGACTTCCCCTCCTCCCCCACAACCCGATCCGTCAAAATTCTCGCGCTGGTCGGGATAAGCGTGCGCCAACTGTAGTACCCGTCTTACTTATCTGGACCATTTGTAACTGATACATTCATAATTGGTTGATGGTCACTTAAAATATTTTCATACAGTTGCCTCGACGTCTAGACAAATCAAATAATTAAATTTTAAGCAACTCACTAAAAGATAACATTTTCACCTGATCATTCGCCCCTTGAACATTAAATATAACCATTCTTACCTAGTTGTTTACAATATAGGACGAAACTTTAGTTTAAGTGTGACGTCCACTCAGTATCTATAGGTTGAAACAAATGAGTAGTGCACCCTTAAGAGTAATATCATGGCCGTCTGGGCTAAGCTAATATTGATTTTAGCGTTGGCCTTACGGACGACCATGTTATCTAACTCGACCTGTAAACCGCCGAACACGGACCGAACATTCGCTGTCGAGTCTCGGAGACACTGGCACGTCCGTGCAGTTGGTTTGATCGAATAACGATTCTGTCAGGTTAGTGTGCCAGACTTCGTGCAGCCGAAGTGATAGGTGCTGCATTATCGCTTTCCAGTTTTTTTTATGGACATTCAATTGTCCGTAATATATGTTGTTTCGAAGAAACTATGTGGTGTACGTGTGAAACAGAGGGAAAGGTTCAGGGGAGTGCAGGTGTAAAATAACATCACACTAAAGGGAATGGTAACACCGTTAAGATGCTTGAGTGCGCCTCAAACTGAGCCTAATTCAGAAATCAGTAGTTCAAATGGAAGCTTATACTCAGAATCAGAATCAGAATATTTATTTCCATAAAAACATACAATCTTCGAGTTCCAACAAACCACATGATTTGTCGTTGGGTGCTAATTACATAGACATACAAAAACGTAAAACTAAAAATATGCAAAAATTAACAAAGCGCTCAGGTGGCGGTGCACAAACGAACTATAATATTTCTACCTACTGATTAAACTCAAACATTACAACGGATTTAAACTAGGGAGCGATTATCTCAAGGAGAACCAATAATTGAGATCAATATATGGTATATTTGATACTATGTTTACCGTTACTATGTTGAAACAATAAAGATCATAACGAAGTTTGTATCTAATTTCAAACCTGAAATATAAACTTTTAATTAAAATAAAATTTCTGAAAAATTACATTTTTATTTCGATAAAACATTTTAACTCGCTTCAATCTCAACCGACTTGCACGATTTATAGGTAAAATGAAAGCCTATAATTTACAGAGCTATTCAAGACAGAAAAAAAGAATTACCTTTCTTAAAAGCAGAGATATTCATCATTAACTATTAAAACGAAAATCGTTAAACAATATACAACATTGATAAGAGCATTTCAACTAGCCTTAAACTCAACCAAATTACACTGTTAATGGTTCATCTGAGGGCCAGCGATTTTTCCATTAAATACATAACTAGGTGATGAAATAGTAATTAATTAATCTGATAAAATACCGAAATATCATTACAAAAGTATCAGCGTAAAAATTCATAGAAAATATTTAATTTAGAATATAATCAACAAAAAATTAGTTAACTTTAAGAAACGTAATAAATTCAGCAAAAGGGTAAACAGCCATCAACAGGCAGTTCAGCCCGAACAGTTGATCAGCGAATTGAGCCATCAACAGGCAGTTAAAGGAGTTTATTGTTCATGCTCCATTGAACACTAAGGGCTCACGGTGATGTTGATGTTCGTGTTCATCGCCCGTGGCTCCGGCGCCGCTGCGAAGGTTCAGCGATGTTCAGTGGGCCGCGCCGACCCTGGTAAACTGCCATTGTTTCGGTATTAATCAGCTGTTTGAATGATTAGCACTGTTAGTTTGTTAGACACCTCGAATTCAAAACTGTTAAGTATTTGAGCTATTTTTATAGTAAATGTGAGTTAATCCTATACTCTTATACGAGCAATGTTATCTTGCGTGCGTGCGTGCGTGCTTGCTTGGTTGCACAATTATCTCTAAAACGGCTCAGAGGATTTCCTTCAAATTTTGAAAATAACTTATTTTTCTATGCACGTGTTCTATGCAGATAACTAGGCCAGAGAAAATCTAATAACGTAATAATACGAACTAGATAACACGTAGCTCGAAATCGAGCAAACAATCTTATAGTAAAAGAAAGAAGAATTAACAGCCTACTTGTATACTTTTGAAATTTAATCAAAGGGTTATCTAGTTAACAACAGTTAAGTTAATTTGATTTACTGCAGGAGTTTCTGGTTAACGACTTTTTGGGAAACACCTTCATTTTCCATGTTCTCTTTATTCTGAAAGGTATATTTTAATACCGGCAAAAGATCGAGTTCTGCTTTATAGCAACATGTAGCTGACCGAGAGCAAACACTGGCGCCGCGCCGTGAGCCAAGACCTCATTTGTTTAGGGACTGCCCCTGCACCTTATTGATAGTTATCGCCAAAGCGGAATCATAGGGGACGGCTGTCTTTGTAGGGATCAACGCTTAAATGACGCACTATCTCTACCAGTCTTTTAATTATTGAAATGCAACCCACCGCGATGAAAACATTGTAGGTTCATTGGTCTGAGGTTGGAAGGAGCATCAAATTTTACAGCGGAGGGTGATTGTAGGCGGTTGCGATCGCGTTCCTTCCAATCGGTCAATATTCGCCTTCTTCTTATTGGTATTATTACCGCACCATATCAAAAAATAAATTGGCTCAAGTTAATAAAACTTCAAAAAACACTATGCTGAAATGTATTGGGATATCGTAAACTACATTGTAAAACTGGGAACTACAATGTTTAAGCCCTTTAAAAACACTTCATAACATAACCTAAATTACATAATAAATCTTTTTGTTGAAAGCCAAAGCAGCTGGAGAAACAAAAAAACTTTTCTTTTCAAAAAAATAAAGTGCTGCAATATTTGGTTTACCTGTAGAACTATTTCAGAGCTTGACAGGCTTGACCATATGTTCAGTTTGTAAACAAAGTGAACTGAGCTTGCTCAAATTTCGTTGTATAGCGCCACTGTTCCGAAACTTCAGCCCTTTACTGTACTTTAGTGACGCCCTTTTTTAAAATTCTGAGACTTGTTGACAAATCTACAGAAAATTCCCTTTAATTTGACACCTCAAACGTTAAAATCCGCCCAGCCGTTACTGCGGTTGGACTGTGAAAAGAAAACCGCTTGCGTATTAATATATAGAAGATAATATATAGATTTTAAAGTTGTAAAATTTTAACATTGGCCTTATGAGTTGCCGTAATAGCAACGAAGTAAACAAGGAAAGTGTAAACAGATGAAGTAATCATAACAGCTGTTTGCAAACTACAGCCATCTAGGGAGAATACATTGTGTGGCATAAATATTGCAAAGTAATATAAAGATTTTTATTTATAAATTTTATGACGCTGAAATATTTGATAGTTAGATGAACTGATGAACATGAAAAAATATCGAGCAAGGCTCGGTCCACTAGGTACTTCTTGTAATCGTAGTAGATGGTTCAAGGATACTGAATTAAATACAATTTGTGGTGGTAAAAAGACAAATAAACTCAATGATTTTTTTGAATAAACGACCTCAATATAATAAATACACAGAAATAAAAAATAAATTAGTTTTTATTTAATTTAGTGTATGTTGGTAAATAATAACTTAATCAACTATACTTGTATAAACAGATAAACATGCGGTATATAGAAAATTGTCGTAACTGAAAAACAATTAATGTCAAACTAAGGTGAAAAACCTTCGACCGTGGTGCTAATCCTATTTTCGTCTTACTTTAAAAAACATTGAGGTAACAATTCAAATAATAATTTATTTAAATATTTATCTTCAAAAGTTTTATCAATTTTAATTTATTTTGAAAATTAATTTTAATAACGCAACTTACTGTTTAGGTGTTTTTTTATCTAAAAAAAATCGTTCTACATAAAGCATCACATTACGTAACCAACGTTAGATGTAACATCGTTAAGTTACTCATAACAATTATTTATACAATTGAATGAATCAATGTAACTGCATTCTAAGGCAATAAATAAGCTGACGTGTTGAATTACGCAATAACAAGCAGATTCTACGGTCCGAAGTGTTAAATAAAATATTCCTTCCTAGGGAAAATATTCCTAGGGAAAATATTCCGCCTTTTCCTTGGGCGGAAAAGATAATCGAGATAAGTTTTTTCAGGCCTGTGGAGAAAAAGAATAACTTTCTAACCTCCTAAGAAATGTCGAAATACTTGTTTTCCGTAGAGTAAAATGAGATTAGGTCTTCTAACCAAAAAAGCTAAAGGCTATTTAAATTTAATATTCATCACTTTAATATTAAAATTATAATCCAGACATTTTACGAATAAAGTCACTCTCATAGGTGATATTATGACAGGGTGAGCGATCAGGTAAGTAAATGAGTAAAAAATAAAACCAACCACTTAAAAAATACTATACGAATTAAAAATAAGGCTCTGCTATGTTTTATCCTCAGTTCGAGGTCAGGAACGAAAGCAAGAACACAATGAGGTTGAAGCGTCCGCAGAAGTTTTCAATGCAAATAACCAGAAAGTACCCCAGTTCCCAGCGGGCGAGCGAGTGTCACGGTGAATCGGACCATTTCTGCGTACACGCGTTCATCCCGTGGAAAACGATCAGCCGACAGCAAAAACAATCCTGGCTAAATAGTCCTTTCACTCTTTTAAGCATGACAAAGTGTGGGATAGACTTTTCCTTATTGACTGATAACGTCTGATTACGATGGAAGAGGACTAAGCATTTGGATGCCCCAGTACTTGTTCCCAGTACTGTTCCCTATTAATTTTGTGACTGATCCGTTATATAATCTCAGTTGCATCCGATTCACCGTACATACAAAATTACCTTTTTAAATGAAGTTATTTATGCAACAAAAGTAATAGTAAGATAAACCGACCAAAATCCGTTAATAACCTAGGTATAATTAAAACGGGATCGGGGCGATGAAGCCTTAACAGCTATAAAAATACATCAAGAAACAGTAAAATACGGGGTATTACCCACTTGAGAGACACAAAAAGCAGTCTACATTTTTTTCTAAGGAATAATATTTGCAAAAAATAAATGTCAAATTTTTTAAATATATTATTTAAAAAAATTTACACAAAGATTGACGACGGCACTTAATATTAAAATTAAATATGTGAAGTGACTCCCACTTTTTAATGTAACGCACATTGAAATTTCAGTTACTGAGACAGGCAGTCGCAACACCATGTACAAGTTAATTTTAACCCGCAGTTAAAGTATAAATATCTATCCCAAAACCAGTACAAATTCGTCTTTTTCACGCCTTCATTTTCTGAATAATCAGTCCCTTTATACACCTTGTAAGTACCATATATATGTTTTTTTTGAGACACAAAAATTATAAGCGTTCCAAATTTTTAAACAAAGGCTAAAGTTTAACTGATCGGAATTATCAACACCTCAAAAAAGAAGAAAAATATGAGAGGGTACCCACAAGTCTTTACAGATGAAATCCGTGCGACGATTTGATTGTCAATAGCTGACCTTAACCTGTGGTATTAAATAACTTGTATTACCCCAATTTACATAATATAACTCTGTGATCAATAACATGATTGTGTCTCTTTCTGATGTGCTTCAACGGTCTCAGGACTGCTTCTTTCTAATATCTGAGACGCGTCGAGCATATAACACATTTTTCATTAGATCAAATTTATAAAAATTAAATTATCAGGAAACAGTCAAAATTATTTCTCTAACGTTTTTAATTTTAAATACCAGTATCCCAAAAAAATTTGAAAATAATTTCAAATCTTTATCCCAATTTAGCATGAGAAGCTCATGCTCTACGTCACTCTCGTTGAGAATGTCACAACATAGGACCGCAATGAATGATAGAGCATTTGTTGTGACTGACTGCCGCCTGTGGAATAATCTCTCCATATTTTATTAAATCTCTTGATAGTCGTCGACGGTTTATGGTGGCACTTAAAAATTTGCTTTTTCAGCGAATGTCCTTGGCTGGCGTATTCCAGGCTGTTGTCTCGGGAGGGGTTGCTGACAGATGAAAGTATTGGAGTGAAAGGGTTGAATTGGCTATTTAAAGTGAAAGTATTATGGTTTTTTATCTTAAAGGTTAGTTTAACACTGCTTTTAAGGTTTTATTTTGTACTATATTTTTTTGTTAAGCAGGTAAAGTGTAAGAAAGGGCTGTGTGGGTCTCACTTTGCCTGTAAAAATAAAGGATTTTCACTAACCCGCCCCGTGTTTCAGGCGGTACTGCTGGTGACGTCAGCAGTATGTGTCCCGGTGCCGAGCCCCGACCCTGCGCAGACGCCCAAACCCGACGACACCAGGCAGAAGAAGTCGTGAGTAATAAAGTTACATTACTTAAGAAAATAAGATTTACTCTGAACATTTCTAAGCAACTTAAGTTTTCCTTGCTCACTAGGTATATAAGAAGGAAAAGTGTACTTAA
Organism: Flexamia atlantica; assembly: GCA_035578135.1. Classification (NCBI taxonomy): domain Eukaryota; kingdom Metazoa; phylum Arthropoda; class Insecta; order Hemiptera; family Cicadellidae; genus Flexamia; species Flexamia atlantica. Next base: position 28,709,400 of record JAQJVK010000008.1, on the reverse strand, counting down.
TTGTTTGTGATTTGATTATTGGTTGTCACACGAGACAGAGGATTTGTCGTCTTAAAAGTCAATAAAATCTTCAATGCGGTATTGTTATACTTTTTTGCGTATTTTTAAGTAACCAGTTCAACATCTATTTGTCTAGAAACGTGGTTAAATTCTTTCTACATTCCTCGAATTATTCATAACAAATTGCTGACTAACAATATTAACGTTATAATCATGTTATATTGACTGTAAACAAATAATTATTCTATGATCTAATCTCTGGTTTTATCCGAACGCCGCGCCGCGCCGCGACGACGGTTGAAGTTACTTTAAACAAACACTACGAGGAATTAAAAGGTCTGAAATAAACCATATCAGGTACTTTTTAAAGCCTCAAAATTGAAAATCACAAACTATCATACGATAGAAAAAGTATACGGTTATTAAAAACGGCTCGAAGGAACAAATCTATGAAAATTCAGCCAAAGATTGTCGCGTCTATTTTCTCACGGCAGTTAACAAACCCGACCTTACGAAAAGATTAAAATTACAACCGGAAGATGGTTCAAGGGTGAAAGTCAATCATGTAGGCATTTCCGGATCGTGATGCTCAATAACGTAACGACCAAAGCCTGACCCGCACCCCACGTGCGGCGAACATTACACCACCTGTCGACATTGGAAAGTATGTAACTAGTAATAAAAAGGTTCATATTGTCCAATTTTCGTAAACAATTTGTAATGTTTAAGCTGTTAGTGTAGTAATACGCCTATCTAACAGCTATTTAGCAGTAAAGGCCTCCCTGCAAGTGCCCAAAAAGAACTTGTCTTTTAGCTATCCACAAGAGACCAAATACCAGACAATCATGGTAAAACATGTTAGGATAGATTGATCTTGTATTAGAGTTTGTTTTTACACGAGTAAAATATTTTCGCTGGCTGTATGAAACGGGTTTCTTAGCTTGATTTTAATAATTATTTTGGATAGCATGAGGTTGGCATTGGACTGAGGTCATCCAAAGTCAATAATATTAACTGTAGGCTCAAATTGTAACATGGTTCAAGATGAGTTCCCAAACTTTAATGGTTGAGTTATAATAAGAGCCTTCTTTTCCCTAAGATGTGTTTGTATGTTTTTATTTATTATATATTTTTAAACATGGGTTTTGAAAACTTTTTGAAGTCCCAAATAAAGCACTTTCAATGAATACTGTAAAAATTTAAGTAAACCCTAAATAAATAAACTTTTCCGATTTAAGACTTTTCAAAAGTCAGTTTTTTAGTTTTTCCTTAAAAATTAAAATTTTACAGGACTCACTATGAATAACACATAAATAATCAGGCTTAATTATGGCTCAAAGAGAGATTAGAGACTTTTTTCTTTGTATTTGAGAAGGTTCATGTAAAATCGTGGAAAATAAATTGATTTAATAAAGACAGTTGGGGAACGAAAAACCCTAAGTCATAGGTTTATGGAAAGTGTTTTGGTTCAGTTCCCACTGACAACCGACGATTAGCAAAGCTTGGGGATACATAATTTACTATAAGTTAAACTAGCAGCCTGCGTCACTTCGTGACATAAAACAATTTGGTAAAATAGGCTTTAGTTTCATGTTGATTATGTATGGAGCTTTGCAGCATAAAATATCTTTCAATGAGGAAGTGAGTGTACTTTGTGAATTCTTTTTTCTAGACTAATTCTTTTTGTCATAGAACTGGAATAAAATTACCAGTAATTGAACTTCTCATCGGGGCAAACTTGAAAAGAATAACTTTTTTCTTTAATCTTCAATATGTGTAAGAAATTCCTCACATAATTTGAGAAGTTCATTTATTTCATCTGCTTTAAAAGTGTCTATGCATACGTTCTACACTTTAAAATTTTGACAATGCAACAATATTCATTTTGCACAAAATGGTGGTCAGTTTACCTGGATCTTCATTAAGTAACTTGGCGCATCTCCATGTCTCAGTTTTAGAGTTTTCTTTTCAAAAGTATTGAAGCTTAATGTTAATTCTACTCAACATCTACGCGTCAGCTTTTTTTGCATTCAGCTTTGTTAGGGTATTAAGAAAAAGTGGTAAGAAGATGGACAAACCACTGATCTACTGATGAACTAATATCTAAATAACAATTATAAAAAAACCATTCGCCGTAAACACAAATTATTCAACTCTCATAACGGTCAAGGAATAAATTTTCAAACTGACCCGCTTTTTCGTTTCGCATCTTGTAGACATGTTTGGCAAATTTTTACCTAAGCAAATAACATAAATTTTTATGAAATGCCTTCATTAAAATAGGCATATTGTCATTGAAGGATTTTAAAATGGAGTTAATTGGGCAGGTTAACCCTTAACACCTCAATATCCTTCGCATTCCAAGTACATTTACAAAATACAGATTTTAAATTTAAAATGTCTTTTAACTCTTGAATTTTTTAGGTTAGTATTCAAATAATATTTCAAAACTTTAAACGTTGAATCATCCATCAATGGACCTTTACCCATTTAAAGGAGGATGGCGGAGTGATGTATCGTTTCACTGATACATCTCTCCGCTCTTGTGGCGGAGAGATGTATCAGTGTATATCCACTGTCAATAGTTTGTTAGAAAATCCCTTCTCCAGAGCACCTCCTAAGTTACTTTATGTTCCTTTTAAGTTGATTTTTATGAAAAGAAATACTGTAAGTTGATATGATTACAGACAGTTGGTCTTAGTTTTAAAAGGGCAAATACTTTCCTTATTTTCAGCTGTCTTAAAAAATCAATATTTTAAGAAATAAAAATCATAATAAGGATGAATTGGGCGTCTGAGTTTTACTTAATATGTACGACTTTTGCTGGCACTGCATTCTGAGGTGTGCCTCTGGAACTATATCATATCTTGATCATCTGTTTTGTTACAAACAAATGTGAATTGGAGAAAGTTCACAGGTTTTAACACAGATAGTAGCACTTTAGCTAAAATTTCAAAAGCCTCCTGTGTGATGGCTTTTAATGGGATATTTTCCAAACCCGCAAAAGGAACATCTAGAGAATAATAGCTTTATTTTGATACCAAATATGTGCAGAAAAACTAATTTCTAGGGATCAATTTGCTCTGGACAAAATCCCAGAAATTCTTTTAATAATATAGATTAGTCAACTTAACTGTTTACTCGACATATTAAAAAGAGGAACAGCACACTTTCAAGAGAGAGTACATTTTCCCGCGTAAATTAGAGCTATAAGCAGTGCCGACAAAGAATGGCAGATCTATCTCATTGATATGAAGACAAGTGTTACCTCGTTAAAACTGAAGAAGAGATGTTAATTAAACATTACAACAATAGTCCGTAGCAATTATCTCGTTCTCCCTAGATACATGACAACCTGTTTTGCTTCCGCATGAGACTTTTTTGCTAATAATAATTTAGTTCACTCTATAGTTTCATGTGCTATGTCGTGGTCATGTTTAGCTCATTAATTGGTAAGTCTGAAAAAGAAGAAAAAACTAAAGAATTGTCACTCCACGCTAATTGATTAAAAAAAAATTTCGTGATGAATTAAATCCTTCACTCATCTGTTATTCATACTTGGTTTAAAATACCTACCTGGGTAGGTCGCCTTTTCAAGTAATGTATCTAATGATCTTGTTTTTTTGCAGAGTTGATACTCAGATACAACGAAGAGATGGAGGAGGTGGATGGGATTCTGGCGGCGGTGGAGGCGGTGGCGGTTGGAGCTCAGGAGGAGGCGGAGGATGGAGCGGCGGCGGCGGAGGCGGTGGAGGAGGCGGATGGGACTCAAGCGGAGGAGGTGGTGACAGCTACGGAGGAGGAGGTCACGGCGGCGGCGGCGGGTGGGACTCGAGTGGAGGCGGTGGCGGTGGGTATGGAGGCGGAGGCGGCCATGGAGGCGGAGGCGGTGGATGGGATTCAAGCGGAGGAGGAGGCGATAGCTACGGAGGAGGTGGACATGGTGGCGGCGGCGGTGGCGGCGGCGGCTGGGATGTTGGAGGCGGCAGCGGAGGAGGATACGGAGGAGGAGGAGGCGGCGGCAGCCATGGAGGAGGTGGAGGCGGATGGGATTCAAGCGGAAGTGGCGGCGACAGCTACGGAGGAGGCCACGGTGGCGGTGGCGGCGGAGGAGGATGGGATGCTGGAGCAGGAGGCGGAGGTGGATACGGAGGAGGAGGCGGCGGTGGCGGATGGAGTGCCGGCGGCGGCGGAGGCGGATGGGACTCGAGTGGAGGCGGCGGCGGTGGATACGGAGGCAGCGGTGGCGGCGGAGGCTGGGATACAAGCGGAAGTGGCGGCGGCGGTTATGGAGGAGGTGGCGGAGGACACGGCGGTGGCGGCGGAGGCCATGGAGGTGGAGGCGGAGGCTACGGAGGTGGGGGCGGAGGCCATGGAGGCGGAGGCGGAGGCTACGGAGGTGGGGGCGGAGGCCATGGAGGCGGAGGCGGAGGTTACGGAGGCGGAGGCGGCGGTGGCCATGGCGGAGGTGGTGACCACGGCCATTGCAAGATCAAGAAGAAACTGGTATGGAAAGATGAATGGGTCAAAATTTGGAAGACCGAAGAGAAAAAAATTTGGAAGGAGGAACAGAAGAAAGAACAAGTACCAGTATGGAAGGAAACACAAGTGCCAATCTGGAAAGAAGTGCAGGTCCCAGCGTGGAAAACAATCAAAGTTCCCGAATGGTTGAAGAAAGAAGTCCCTGCATGGAAAGTAGAAAAGGTGCCCGACTGGAAAAAAGTACAAAAGCCGATTTGGGTGGAAAAGAAAGTGCCAGCATGGAAAGAAGTCGAAGTCCCCGCTTGGAAACAGGTCTGGATTCCGGTCGTCATCAAGAAATGCATCCCGGACGAGCACGGGTGGGACAGATCCGGGGGGTGTAAATGGGTAAAGAAGATGATTTGGAAATCAGAGTGGAAGAAAATATGGAAAACCGAGAAAAAAGAGATATGGGTGACGAAAAAAGAGCTGAAGTGGAAGGAGGAGTGGGTGAAAATCTGGAAGGAAGAGAAGAAACAGATCTGGGTTACCGAGAAGAAGCTGATCTGGAAGGAGAAGAACATAAAGATTTGGAAGACGGAGAAGAAGCAAGAATGGGCGACTAAGAAGGAGCAGGTGTGGAAGGAGGTATGGAAGACTGTGAAAGTACCGGCGGTGAAGCACATCCAAGTACCAGCGTGGAAAAAGGTGAGCAAGCCTGTGTGGCACGAGGCGTGTGTGCCGGAGGAACACCCGGGCGGTCCGTACCCTTGAACACTACAGCTCGTTAGGAGGGAGGTCCTATTCTTGAAAATTTCAGGTCCAAAGAAACACTCGGGCGATCTATACCCTTGAACACTTCAGCTCAACAGGAACACTTGGGAGGTCTGTACCCTTGAACACTTTAGCTCAACAGGAACACTCGGGTGGTCCATACCCTTGAACACTTCAGCTCAACAGGAACACTCGGGTGGTCCGCACTCTTGAACACTTCAGCTGGATAGGAATCCCCTGTACCTCCGGCAAGCTCCACCACTCGGACCTCCGTTTCCTTAAACTCTGCAGTTCAACAAAGCATCTCCTCTGGATGTACCTAGAGTAATTTAGCTAGAACGCCATAACTACCGTGACTCCTTTTGCCTCAGGTGCTCTCTCTCGTTGTTGATTCTTGTTAATTTAATATGACTGTTCTGTAAATAGTGTTTAATTTTGTACAAACCGTTGTTATATAAAGTTGTATTTTTGTTATGGTCTATTTTTCTGAATCCCTGATTTGATGAATTATTTGTAAGAATTTTCGAGGTGTACAATTAATTATGCAACAAAAGGATACATTTTTAGAGTTTGAACCAAGGAAAGGTCCCTTTGGGTTTGTACCAATAAATTCTTTATAAATCGATTGATTCAATCGTAGATAAAAGTTTAATAAATTTTCAGTAACATATAAATTTAGAAGAAATGAAATAACTAAAATAAAAGAAAAATTTTCATTTATTTTTCATGTTATGGGCAGTAGAGACAGCAATCGAGTACAGATACAATCATATTAGTCTGAATTTAAATATTTGCATTGATTGATTGATTCATGGATTGCTGACTGACTAATTACATATTATGTTGTTTGATTAAAGGAAAATACATAATGAAACATGTTACTGAAAATGGTTGCATCATACAAAAAAATATATAAAAAAATGGCTGCTTACGATATTTTCTTGAGTGGCCGCTTTTACTGTTGGATAGTTCATTAGCCGTAACTAAGTAGCCTAGTGTTACGGCTACACACCCGCTTTCGAAGAAGACTTTTTATACCTACACGGATTCAATGTCAGCTGTCTGTTTTATCTTACTTTTATTTTTCCTAATAAATATATTTTGAAGTTTATTTCTAATAAATATATTTGATTTTAATTTTTGGTTGTGGTTTAAACAGGAATATTATTTTGTTCATCTTGAGTCAAATTTTCTTCCAAAGACCTGGTTTGAGGAAATACCCTTCTCCTTCTCTAAAAATATACCACTTTCAAATTTCAATTAATTTTCATTTTAAAAATGGCATTCACAATTCACCCAAAACACTCAGGTAATGTCAACGGCACATTTAACTACAAGAAGCCATAAGCAGAAGTTGCATGATCGTAACCTATACCTACCGCAGAGCCGCGAACCGCGTGTCATGTTCATGCTCACGTCCCTTGCTCACGCTCAGCCGAGCACGCAGCATGCTCACTCCGCCTCCGTCACCCGCCATTGTCACGTGATTTGACAGATAATGGTCCATTGTCAGAGACATCGGGGAGTCGGCGGGTCCGCGGGGATGCTGAGGTGGCTTCCTCGTCACTCAGCTCGGTCTGATGTGTAAAAAACAATGCTGAGGCTGATGCCACGTTAATAGAAATTTTATGATCTACAATTGTAATATTTTAAAATATTTTGATAGATTGAATGAAATTCTTCATTTATTTGCACAAAAAGAGTAACATAGAGTGAGGTCCCCATTTGGTAAGATAGTTACGTTCTTAAAGCAATAAACTTTGATAACAGAGCATCCTGTACTCTTTCATAAATAAGGTATCATAAGTTAAAATGTTCACATCTACTTTGATGTAAACAAAATCCAAAAGTATAAAACAATTTATAAAAACTAATTTTCATGGCAAAAATGTGCTCTAGCTGGGTACCACTCTAGAGAAATAAGAAAAAAATCAAGTTGTCGACTTATTAACTCAGAGATGGAAACCAAATGACAACAATTACTTTCCATGGCAAATATTTGATTTATTGGAATTTTTATTATTTTAGGTGTTTTCGTTCCACAATACAGTCAGTAAAATCAAAATATGTTATAAACACATTTAAAAATCCCCATGCAAAATAAATTTAAATCACAGCTTTCTATATTTGAGAAATGCATGAGGCGTAGACAGATTGAGGAGCAGAAGTGCGATAAGAAAGGCGGAAGTAACGGGAATTCACATAGGTCGAGATTGCAACGTGATCGAGAGATACGTTTATGATGCGGGCTCTTGGAGATAGCAAAGATCTGAGTGTTGATGGGGCACGCGGAAGATGTCAATGGGGCGGGATCGTGACCAAGAACAGAGCTCGCGTAACCCGAGTCTTCTCGGTTTTGATAATAAACGATATATTTAATATTTTACTGAATTATGCAGTTATATGCAGAAGAAGACACGATATTTGGACAAGGTGGCTGTTGAAGCACCGTTTCGTTGGCATAATCAACAGCTTGATTTACAGCTGCAAGAATTGTATTGGCCCGACTTGACAAGGGCTTTAGGGCGTAACCCTTAATACCTAAACTAACCTAAATTCTGAGGAAACTCGGCAAGGCTACACATTAAATAGTTATAAGTTATAATGCAAGCGAACTATACAGTGTGTAAAAAAAGTCCCGGAACGGCTAAATATTTTTTGAACCGAATTGGTTAGAGAAATAAAACTTTACAAATTCACTCGTATGTAACAAATCTACTTTCTGAGGTACTTACCGACTCTTGGTCCCCGATGGGGGGCGGCCCACAAGGAGTCGACACAAAATCTTAAATGTAAGCATAGGTCGATATGCACATCATTTTAAAGGGCTAATCAAGCAGAATTCAATGCCGCAAACCGCACTTCAAAAGGTCCATTCGTAACAAAATGGCGGCTGATCAAAAATCAAAAGGAAATACACAGTGTTCGCTCAAAGATTGCTTAAAAATTGTTTACAGACTATGTCTGAAAGATCTAAACTCCGGAATAGTTTGTCAGACCTAAAATCCTAAATTTTAGGGTGCCTTGGAGGATATTACCTCCAAGGGGGGATGGCCCATAAGGAGCCGGTACAAAATCTTAAATGTAAGCACAGGTAGATATGCACATCATTTGAAAGAGCAAATCAAGTAGAAATCAATGCCGCAAACCGCACTTCAAAAGGTTCATTTCTTACAAAATGGCGGCTGATTCAAGTTTTCAACAAAAGTTCATAGGTGTAGGTTTGGGGGGGGGGGGTTGGAATAAAAGATTTAATAAATCAAATTGCGTAACAAACGTAAGCCTACGTACTTTTATTGCAAACTTAAATAACCCGCCATTTTTTAACCAATAATCCTTTTAAAATGCGGTTTGCGGCATTGAATTTTATTTGATTAGACCTTTAAAATGATGTGCATATGGACCCATGCTTACATTTAAGATTTTGCACCGACTCCTCGTGGGCCGTCCCCCATTGGAGCTAACATCCTCTTCGGCATCCTAAAATATAGGCTTTTAGGCCTAACCTTCAATCCCGGAGTTTTGATTCTCCAGACATACTACAATTTTTAGACGAAATTTAGGCGAAAACTTTGTAAGTCTATTAGATTTTTGATCAGCCGCCATTTTGTAACGAATGGACCTTTTGAAGTGCGGTTTGCGGCATTGAATTCTGCTTGATTAGCCCTTTAAAATGATGTGCATATCGACCTATGCTTACATTTAAGATTTTGTGTCGACTCCTTGTGGGCCGCCCCCCATCGGGGACCAAGAGTCGGTAAGTACCTCAGAAAGTAGATTTGTTACATACGAGTGAATGTGCAAAGTTTGATTCCTCAAACCAATTCGGTTCAAAAAATATTAAGCCGTTCCGGGACTTTTTTTACACACTATACTAAAGAGTTTCAATATATTCTTAATTAAAGGCAAGATACTCAGAATCTTTTAACGTGACCTCTTTACGAACTAAGTGTAGTTAGAAACAATTTTATAAAACTCAAAGAAAATCGTTTATGTTGTATTGTAGTATATATTAAATAATTGACATTAGGAGGAGCGCAGTAAAATTATGAAATATTTCAAAAATACATCTTTTATTTGTAAATTTAAATAGACCAAAGAACATTTAATTCTTATACAAATTACGTACGGGGATATATAAAATCATACACCAAATTAAGGAAATAATAAACTGTAAATACTCAATAATTAAGGGAAGTCTCTACTAAAAATGGCTAAAAATCTTGAAAATTTCAAAAAAAAGTTTCAATACCTCGACCATTTGGCACAGTGTGATAGGCTTGTTGCAGCAGAATTTCTGTTTACACATTGCACAGTTGGGCATTCGTGCCTTGCAGCCAGAGCAGACAGCATGGCCGCTGGTGCAGACTGCAATGTCTGGAGGGCGCAGAGGATCATGGCACACGAGGCAGATACAGATCTCCTGTAACCTATCCAGATTGTCCGGCACTCCTCTAATGTGAGGTTGTCCTAGAAACATAAAGATCTTTACAATAGTATTTTTTATGGTAAAGAATCAAGATTAAGAATAAAATGTTACTACCTTAAGGATCTTGCTGCATATTTACCAGATTATGATTATAGAATTGATGAAAGTATTAGATCAGATTATTTGCTTAGATTTGAGCAATATAATTAGAGTTATCAGATTACATTAGTGCAAAATCTGCGCTAAATCAGTTATTTAAAACGATTTGTTTCGTAATTTATTTAAGTAATTAAGAGAAAATGCAGGAGTAGATGAATGTCCCTTTAGGTATACCATAACCATATCAAATAGAACAAGAAGAATAAGAAGAAGAAAAATTGCTTTATTGACATATTGCTGTTATACACAGTACAAAGATAAAAATAAAAACGCAATGTAAAACAATGGTCATATGATTTCAAATATTGGTTACCCTTGGGCTATCGAAATGTTGTCCTCCCCCTTACACTTTTTGTCAAATCAAGTGTTTGATATATCCCCCACAAATTTGGTTACCCTCCTACCCACAGTGTTATCAGTAGTATGACCAGGGTCAGTGTTTGGGGGGAAGGGTAGTACCCAGTGCCCGGGAGGTAGTGCATTTTTCATGAGCGAACAGAGTGGTCCTGGCTCCTATAGCCATAGCAGTTATTTCACAGTATTTTGCTGGAGGAGAAAGATTTTTCTTGGCCCTTAAAAGCGCTATTTTTTAGTTTTTTTCTAACAAAAACATAAATAACCCCGTTGCAGAAGACCTGCATACTCAGCGAATTTCAAATGCAAAAGAACATATTTAAATCCAACATAGCGAGATTTGACATGTTTTTGTAATCTCTATAAGAATAACATGGGGAATGAGTATGCAGGTTTGCTGCAACAGGTATGATAAACCTGGTTGGTTTTACTTCAATACTTAATAGATCTTAACTATAGAAGAAGCCACCTACCAAGTTTTAGGGAATTTCCCCTATAGGGAAGAAGCTATTACCGTAGGTCTCATGGTAAGACTTAAGCTCGGGACCACTATAACTTTTCGTTTTGGGGCCCCCAGAAGCAAAAAACACTATTCGTTTGAATATATATATATACTAGCAGTTCCCGTGGCTTCGCTCACGATACTAGTCTAACCTTGTTTTGACGAATCTGAAGGGGCTGAATGAAAAAAGGTTATATCAAGGATTAGTTAATGTAGAGGTCTGTTTACGTGATATGGCATTGTGTAGCCTATTTAGGTTTAAAAAACAATTATACTCGTATTACAGTAGATAGTGTAGGTTTTCTTTTCTTAAGTCATGACTAAAAAAAGGTAAGACCGATTTCAACGTTAAATGTATCAATTTTAAAGTATTTCTATGCATAGTTGCCAATACGGCTCAGAATTGTCAAATAGGGTATAAAATAATTAGTACAATGAAGAGCTGAATGTTCGGAACTGTGGCGCTCTCCGTCAACAATGTTGCAAACTTGAGTCACTTAGTTTACATCTTAACATATGGGCAATTTTCAATATATTTTGAAAGGTCAACTACAGGCTGTAGCACTTATTTTTTCCGTGCAAAGCCAGGACACTCTCGGATTAGATGAAAAAGGAATTCGCCAAACTATCGTGGGGAATGAATACATTAAGGACGCCCTAAGGGAAAACGTATAACTCCCAACGCCTAAAGAAAGACTGAGCCACATTTTATGATTAATCATATAAGGTACAGAAATTGATGATGGATTAAACCTTAACTAAATTAACTTCTATATGGTGCGTTTAACCTAAATAATGTGACAAAACAACCATAAAACCATGATGAAAGGAATCAAATTATTGATTGGCTGAAACAACGTATACGTTTGTGAAGCTAATTACCCTCTGCTTGACTGATGAAATTGGAAATGTAAACAAAAGATCATCCATTACATTTATACGGGCATATTTCAAACCTTTAACTCAGCAAAAAAAATTTTAAGGATTAAATTAAATATATCAATATCTATATAAATAGATCAAAGAATAGATTAGGCTATTACTGCACAGTCTGTCGGTGACTAAAAAATTACCGTATCCCCCTCTTTCGGTTTTGCGAGGAATTAGTTTCAAGACTCAACCACAAAAGGCGCAGCACGCTCTTCAGGCTTTAAACTATAGAGGTCGAATTAGGTTAAACGCAAGTCATCGTAACAGGGATAATTACAACTCCCGCAGCCGAAATAAATATGGTTCCATATACTGAATTTATGATTAAAAAGATTAGGCACTAAAACTAAACTAAAGGCAACTTTATATGGTACATAATTATGTCCTTAAAATAATCAACAAAAGAATAATAAAACCGTGATGAAAGAAATCAATGTATAATCAGCTGTAACAGCGTATGTACATTTGTGAAGCTAACTCCCAGCTGCTTGATTGAATGAACATTGAAAATGTAAACAAAAGATCGTCCATAACACTTTTATATAGGAAAATTTGGAAACTTCGACCTCGCCAAAAACCCCTTTATACTACGAATCATGCAAAATCCTTTCTTAGCGGTTGCCTACGCCCTAAGAGGAACGTCCACGCAAAATTTCAAGGTCCTAGGTCGTATAGTTTGGGATGTGCGATGATAGGTGAGTCGTATTTGACAAATATATAGTAGATATGTGTGTGTCTATTGGCACGATAGCGGCCGCAAAAATGGTCCGATCTTTATGAAATTTGGTACGGACATGTAAAGTGGTAATCAATTGGACGAGTTCGTGAACCAGCCCGATCGGACCACCGGAAGGTGGGTAAAGAGGGATAAACCCCCCCAAAAATGGTTTTTTTTTAATTTTTTACATAGAAAAATAAAATTTATCGAATTTTTGTGGGCACCATTGAATTCAGCTAAAAAAAAACAATTTAGTATTTTGAAACACTGCTCTATGTCCATTGTTTACCGAGATATTGAAAGTGGTAAACACAGTACGTTGTCACAATGTTAACCTTATAAGCGAGATATAGAATTTTACTTATTTTTTTAATTATTTATGGGAAATAAGTAAAATTCTATATCTCGCTTATTTCTCAACATATCGCAATACAACTTGGTAAATAGCTTCTTCTAGTTCAGATCTACTAAATATTAAATTAAAACCACCCAGTTTTAATATACCTGTAGCAGCACACCTGCATACTCATTCCCCATGTTATTCTTATGGAGCTTACAAAAACATGTCAAATCTCGCTATGTTGGATTGAAATATGTTGTTTTGCATTTGAAATTCGCTGAGTATGCAGGTCTGCTGCAACGGGTATATTTTTATTAAGATATGTAAAGAAATAAGGAAGATATAGAATTTTTTTATCACCCATAAGTGTAACATGGGGAATGAGTATGCAGGTTTGCTGCCACGAAAATGGAAGTATCGGGGATTTTAGACTATTAAGCATTAGATGTAATCTAGATGAAGCCACAAACCAAGTTTTAGCGAATTTCCCCTATAGGGAAGAAGCTATTACCGTAGGTCTCATGGTAAGACCTAAGCCCGAGACCATGATAACTTTTCGTTTTGGGGCCACCAGAAGCAAAAAACACCATTCGTTCGAATTTATATATATCTATCTATCTATCTATCCATCTATCTATCTATCTATATATATATATATATATATATATATATATATATATATATATGTGTGTGTGTGTCTGTGAGCACGATAGCGGCCGTAAATATGGTCCGATCTTAATGAAATTTGGTACAGACATGTAAAGTGGTGATCGATTGGACAAGTTCGTAAACCAGCCCGATCGGACCATCGGAAGGGGGGGTAAAGGGGGAATAACCCCCCCAAAAATGGGTTTTTTTGGGTTTTTACATAAAAAAATGAAATTAATCAAATTTTTGTTGGCACCATTGGATTCGCCTCAAAAAAACAAACAATTTAGTATTTTTGAATCATTGCTCTATGTCCATTGGTTACCGAGATATTGAAAGTGGTAAACACAGTACGTTGTCCCAATGTTAACCTTATGGGGAATAAGTAAAATTCTATATCTCGCTCATTTCTCAACATATCTTAATTAAACTTGGTTTGTGGCTTCATCTAGATGAGATATAATGTATTTTAGTCAAAAATCCCCGAAATTTCAATGTTTGTGGCAGCAAACCTGCATAATCATTCCGCATGTTATCCTTATGGGAAATAAAAAAATTCTATATCTTACTTATTTTTTAACATTTCTTGACAAAACTTGGTATATGGCTTCTTCTAGTTAAGATATACTAAATAATGAATTAAAACTAACCAGTTTTAACATACCTGTTGCAGCAAACCTGCATACTCATTCTACATGCTAACCTTATGGGTAATAAAATAAGTTTCTGTAGTTCGCTCATTTCTCAAAATATACTGATAAGAAATGGCACGAGGCTTCATACAGTTAATATCTACTTGATTATGGCTTAAAATATCCAAATCATCAAATTCCTGAGGCAGCAAACCTGTGTACCATCTTTCCCAATGTTAACCTTATGAGAGGTAAATGCAATTGGATAGCTTTCTTATTCCACAGCATTACTTGATAAAACATGTTATGTGGCTTTATATAGTTTAGATATATTGGACTGTAGCCTATAATACCTCATTTTCAAATTTCTGTGGCAGCAAACCTGCATTTTTCCATACTAATCTTATGAAGAATGATTTATTTTTGAATACCAATTGTGGACATTTGGCAAATCACAGGATGAGGGAACAGGGCTCAAATTAAATGTTTTAATGTCAGGGACTCAGGAAAAGTACTGCAATTTCTTAAAGTTTGCTAGATAACAAAAAAAAACATAAAATAACTGCCATTTAAGTAGCATTGGGAAGTAGCATTGGGATCTAAAACGTCTGCTTTGTTTACATTAAAACATGTGAGCTGATGTTTGATTCAAAGCCACATGGTGGATACAGACATATGGCTTACTTAAAGGCCAGATAACTAAATATGTCAAATAAATGTACTATAGCGAACACAGATTTTTACTGATGATGTTTATGAAATTTTTTACTCAAACTTAAACAGCTGGTCATTTCCCCATACGATTAAATTGGAAAAGCCAGCTGTTTTGAAGTTTTGAACATTGCATTTTCGTACCAAGTATAGGCTATTATTTTTTATAGCCTGTTGATCTTAAAAGCCACTAGGAGAGTATTTTTGCACGCTTTCTTTTGAATGTATATTGATTTTACTGTGCCGTGCGCGTCACTTTTATATATCTGGCACGCCAAACCAGGTACTGGCCACAAAGCCTGAACAGAGGCTAGTCCATCTGAAAGTTCGAGAAAGTCAGAGGGAAATTAAGTTTTTGGAACGCCTACCTGGCTTCCTCCCACTCCGCCGGCAGCATCTGCGTAACTTACAACCTTCATACCCAGCTACCAGCGATAAGTATTAATGCTAAGAATTAGGGGGTTTTTATTAAATTAGTCGATATCAACCTAAAATGTTCTAGTTTGGCTTAGTTTGGGGTGCCGGGGGGAAAAATTCTAGTTGGGGATTTTGTAAGATGTGAATTTCTGTGGTTTTCGCCTCTCCAGAGGCGATACCTTCAATTTAATACAAATGTAGTTTCATCAGGGAAAATTGCTTGTCTTATTATCTTGCCAAAGTAAATTACTTAGCTCAATAGTTAATTAAAACCTTTATTGAGAATCATAGTTATCACCCATTGGACAGTTATGCTTAATTTCAGACAGTGATTTCCAGTCACATGCCAGGTAGGCCCTTCTGGCGTTTAATAAGGTTGTACATGGAATTAATTACTTAATTATTGTTCATCAAAGCTGGCTTAGGTGACCATATGGCAATGGGTACGATCGGCCTCAGGGTAAACCTTCCACCTAGTTAAATTATCCTATTCATTTCATAGTTGTAATAGTTGCTCTGGTCAATCCTTCCTGATAATACAGGATTACCTTATTGTACCACACACATCCACATTGATCCATAATGTTCAACCCTGGTCCATATTTGGCTATTTCCAACAACCTTTCTCACCATTCTTCCAACAACCAACAACTCCAGCAGTTACAAATTGGTAGCAGAGCGTGGTTACGATCCACGGACCTCTGGGTTATGGGCCCAGAACGCTGTTAGGCGGACCCCCCCCCTCCAGGCCATCAACCCGCCATTTCTGCTTATTCCAAAATTCCGTCAGCCACTCCCAAGAGAGCCCCAAGCATTCCCAAGCTCGAACTTTGTAAGGTCCCTTTGACTTTTGGGAATGTATTAAACATGTTAGCACTTGTAGACACAGGATCATCTTGTTGTATAATGTCCTTTCCAACCTTTCAGGAAATCAGAAGAAATAGTCATGCTATTTCTGCAACTCAGTCAACATCCTTTTCTGCGCTTTCAGCCTCTGGCGATAGGGTTTCTTTCAAATTTCAGGCCCCAGTTCATTTCAAGATCGGTCATCTCTCTTGGACATTCACGTTTCAAATTGCTGAGCGGTTGCCCGTGCCCATCATCTTGGGTTCCGACTTTTTGACTAAGACCAAGGCTATCATTAACATGGCATCCCACACCTTAACATTTCCATATGGCACTCCAAAAGTTTTCACCTTGCTCTCACAGACTTCTCAGGATGATGCCAAACCCATAGCCATGGGAGAAAATCTTACTCCGGAACAAAAGGATCAAGTCACCCAATTGATCGCTGAATTTCCCGAAACCATCACAAAGAATCTAGGTCGCACCAATATTCTTGAATATCATATCAGAGTAAATTCTTCCAAAATCATCCGTAACAAGCCTTATCAGTATGCACCACCCAAACTAGCACTCATGAGACAGCACATAGATGATCTTCTGAAAAAAGGCGTCATCAGGCCATCGAGTTCTCCTTTTGCATCAGCCGCCTTCCTGGTTCCCAAGAAGGGTGGCAAAACTCGAATGGTGGTAGATTATCGCAATTTGAACCAGATCTTAGAACTTGACGCCACACCAATGCCAACAATAGAGTCAGCTTTCCAACATCTGGGTCAAGCCAGATGGTTCACACTTCTTGATCTCAATTCTGCATACAACCAAATCCCTCTTTCAGAACAGTCCAAGCCTTACACATCTTTTGTTGTTCCATGGGCTCAATTTGAGTTCAACTATCTTCCATTTGGCTTGGCATCAGGAAGTATTGTCTTGACCTCTCTCATAGACAAGATTTTCGGGGATATCAAGTTCAAATATGTTTACAATTTCTTTGATGACCTTTGTGTATACAGCAACGGATCCTTTGATGATCATCTTGTTAAGGTTCGTTCTGTGATCGAGAGACTGCGAGATGCTGGTCTCACAGTCAATCCTGAAAAGATTACAGTAGCTTCCAATCACATTCAGTTCCTTGGCCATATTTTCGCAAACCATTCAATATCTATTCATCCTGATCGCACTCAACCGATAGATAATTTCCCGGTTCCCAAGAATGTCAAGCAGCTTTCTAGGTTCTTGGGCATGACCGCCTTCTATGCTAGATTCATAAAGGATTATGCCATCATTTCTCAACCACTCAATCAACTGAAGCGCAAGGGTGTGGATTTCATTTTCGGTCCAGAACAACATAAGGCCTTTGAAGCTCTCAAGGCTGCTCTTGTATCTTCCCCCATCTTACGGATGCCCGATTTCTCAAAAAAGTTTATAGTTCACACAGACGCATCTGGAACTGGAATTGGAAGTACCCTTTTTCAGGAGCATGATGGTCAACTCTTTCCTGTTTGTTATTCTTCTCGCGCACTCAACAAACATGAATTGAATTATTCCACCTTACAACTCGAGTGTCTTGCTATTGTTTTTGCTCTCCAGAAGTATCAGCAATACCTCGAGCATAGGGAGTTTCAGTTGCACACAGATTGCTCCGCTTTAACATGGCTCTTGAACCACCCCCGTCAGGTTGGGAAAATAGCAAGATGGATATCCTTCATTAATTCTTTCAAGTTCCAAATCCATCATATTCGTGGGAAGGACAATTTGGTAGCTGACTGTCTCTCCCGCCTTTTTGAAAACACCGACCCTACTGAAGCCCCTCAGGAACCCTCTCCACCAGTAATGTCACTTTTTGGCATTCCTGAAATTTTCAAAGACATAGCCACACATCAACACGAAGATCCCGAACTTTCCAAACTCATCCGTAATCCCCGAAGGCCACCAAACTACACTGTTGTTAACGGTGTATTGATGCACCGTCTTCCCAATCAGAACAAACCAAGGGTGGTAGTTCCTGCCAAACTCTTTGATATGCTGTTCCGCTATTATCATGAATCCCCCAGTGCAGCTCATCTTGGTATCCGCAAAACACTTGCCCGCATAGAACCTTTCTTTTGGGCAAAGGACCTCAGGCAAATTATCACCGATCGAGTAAGATCTTGTGTTCAGTGCCAACGTTGCAAACAAGCCCCGAACACCAATGTTGGCCATTTGGCTTCCGAGGTAGTTTGCAAACCTTGGGAGAAGATCTTTGTGGACCATATCGGCCCTTTGCCTAGGTCTACCAAAGGCAACAAATACATTCTCACCATTGTAGATGCTTTTTCCAAATTTGTAATCATGCTACCCGCCAAAAACACTCAAGCGTCAACTTCAGCATCCCTTCTTACAAAACATGTTTTTTCAATTTTTGGCCCACCAAAGTATCTAGTTTCCGATAATGTTTCAAATTTCCGCTCCAAAGTATTCCAAGAGCTATGCTTGGGACTTGGAATACAGCACATTTTTACCAGTCCTTACTACCCCAATCCCTCTCATGCCGAGAGGGTCAACAAACAGATTAAAATAGCAATCAGGATCTTTCACAACCAGTATCAACAGTTTTGGGATCAGGATCTTCACTGGTTCCAAATGGCCTTCAACTCTGCTGTGCATGAATCCACTCAGAATTCCCCATCACGTCTTTTTCTTGGCAGAACCCTATACCATCCCTTGGAACCCCAATGGAACCTTGACAAACTTCTCGATTCCCAAGGAACCGCTCCCTCTACCCAAGATGATTGGTCAAGGGCAATTGAAAGCCTCCGTAAAGCCAGAGCCAGCCGAGAAAGGAAGTACAATCACAACCGATCACCCAACACTTTCAACCCTGGCGACTGGGTCATGTTCAGATTGAACCCCATCAGTAAGGCGGTCGACCACATAAACCAAAAATTATTGCCTATGTGGTCGAAACCTTGTGTCATTGAAACCTTCACCTCCCCAGTCACTGTTCGCTTAGTCGAACCTGTCAATAATAAATTCATCCGGAAAGCTCATGTTTCACAGCTCAAAAGATTTTTTCAGCCAGCAACATAAATTAAATTTCATTCACTACCTAAGGTTACACCCTGAAAAAGATCGTTGCCCATTGTACATATGCACCTAGTGATAATAGGTTAAGCTTTTTTCTACTCTTCTCCTTCTCTTCCCTGGTATGAGCGGGGGAAGTGAGTCTAAGGTTTCATCTTCCTCTGGATGGGTGAACCTACACTTTTCCTCTCCGCTCATATTCAGGTAAACCCTCCCTTCTTCGTCACCTCGTTGCACGGGAGATACGTTTGCGTTTGGGTTTTTCCTTTAAAACAAATTTTTTTAAATATAATATAACTTTACTGTTTGACCTTAATTTTATTTTAATTTTTTTTATCTTTTATGGTCAACCAGTGAGGGCCCATGCGCAGGGTATCCTGCAACGACAAGTTGCTAGCTACAATTTGTCGAGCACCGAGTGACACTTAGTAGATTCTCTCTTTTTCTTTCCTATTCTCCTCATTTCTAGCCTTCTTTTATGGTCGACCATGCAAATCAATCTAGTCATAAGTGTGTAGTTAGTGTAGGGCACATCAGGAAGAATGTCTAGGTAGTATCAATCATCAGGACAAGCCAATATTTTTTAGTTTTACATAAAAGGTTAAGTAATATGGAAAGGATGGTAGTTTATAAGCTGAAAAGGGGTATTCAAAGAAAAATAATTTGAATATTTAATCTCCAAGTGCATTTCTGGGTTAGGGCAAAGCGCTTCTCGTGCGTAAAATTTAAATGGCCAATTTTTTCAAATGCGCCAAATCCTTAAATTTTCCTTCATTTTATGTTTCCATGTACATCACTACCTTTATATTTGTATAGTTACTAACATTCTTTTAGGGAATTGCTGCAAAAATTGGTTTCCTCCACTTCAGATATGGGTTGGGTTCCATGGCACCTGGTGTGGTATCTTTGAGTCCACATCGGTCAGTCTCGCCGGACTGATCACCCTAAAATGTCGTATTGTCAGCGATCGGTCTACCCTGCACTAATTTTGGGGTAAATCTTACATAATATAGTCAGGACCAACACTTCGGTTTCACAAACATTTTTTTATAAAGTCAGTCCCTATTTACAAACTAGTCATAACCAAATAACTGCACAATCAAAAAAAAAAAGGCCAGCTTGCAATCACCTTGAAAAGGGTCAATTCACCACATTGAATCAAAAGCCACAAGCAGTCAAATCCTGAAATAGCCTCAACTACAACCACCTTCAACAATAGACAACTTCAGTCAACTCCGAACTTCAGCAGCAGTCAAATCCTGAAATAGCTTCAACTACCACCACCTTCAACAATAGACATCTTCAGTCAACTCCGAACTTCAGCAGCAGTCAAATCCTGACATAGCTTCAACTACAACCACCTTCAACAATAGACATCTTCAGTCAACTCCGAACTTCAGCAGCAGTCATATCCTGAAATAGCTTCAACTACAACCACCTTCAACAATAGACATCTTCAGTCAACTCCGAACTTCACCAGACATCTTCAGTTAACTTCGATCTTCAGCAACAATCACCACCTGAAATAACCAGCCTTAACAACAGCCATCTTCCGTAACAACCAGCTTCACCAAGACTCACCAATAATCACCATCGCCAGCTTGCATCTTGCAGCAGCCTACAAGAGTATTGCAACAATTGCTATGATTGCTATGATTGCAACAATTCTGAGAAAAACAACACAAGACTTCAGTTTATACCAATCTCAGATGAAAACAAAATATAAGGCCTAAATATTAAACCAAAAATAAAGAATAAAAAAAATATAAAAAAAAATTGTGCGTGCAGTTATCCCCCCTTTATTCAAATTGAGTTCTTCGAGTAGGGCAGAAACCAAGTGTGGAGTCCTTGAGGCCTCAAGCATCAAATTTTTCCGCTGGGGGGGGGGAGGAGCCCGATCGCTGACCAAACAGCTCGCAACCTTCAACTGAAGGAGAATCAAAAGTCTCAGGCGGAGGTGCCAGCGCGTTGGGAGCCCTCAGGTTCCACCTATTCTGAGTGGAGATGAGCCGGAACCCCAAAGACACCAATCGGTTCTTGCAACTTCAACACCGCCGTGATTCGCTTTTTCAAGAGCCCGCGATCCGAATTTTTCTGGTGTCAATTGTGGGTAGGCGCTGCAACCTTGCAGACCAAATTTTGGTTGTTTTAGGGAATCAACCCCAACTAACCCTCTGGAACCAACGATGACCTTACCACCCCACCAAGTCCCAGCGCAATTTTTTTGGCCGAAGGGGGCGTGGTTGTGCCGTGCGCGTCACTTTTATATATCTGGCACGCCAAACCAGGTACTGGCCACAAAGCCTGAACAGAGGCTAGTCCATCTGAAAGTTCGAGAAAGTCAGAGGGAAATTAAGTTTTTGGAACGCCTACCTGGCTTCCTCCCACTCCGCCGGCAGCATCTGCGTAACTTACAACCTTCATACCCAGCTACCAGCGATAAGTATTAATGCTAAGAATTAGGGGGTTTTTATTAAATTAGTCGATATCAACCTAAAATGTTCTAGTTTGGCTTAGTTTGGGGTGCCGGGGGGAAAAATTCTAGTTGGGGATTTTGTAAGATGTGAATTTCTGTGGTTTTCGCCTCTCCAGAGGCGATACCTTCAATTTAATACAAATGTAGTTTCATCAGGGAAAATTGCTTGTCTTATTATCTTGCCAAAGTAAATTACTTAGCTCAATAGTTAATTAAAACCTTTATTGAGAATCATAGTTATCACCCATTGGACAGTTATGCTTAATTTCAGACAGTGATTTCCAGTCACATGCCAGGTAGGCCCTTCTGGCGTTTAATAAGGTTGTACATGGAATTAATTACTTAATTATTGTTCATCAAAGCTGGCTTAGGTGACCATATGGCAATGGGTACGATCGGCCTCAGGGTAAACCTTCCACCTAGTTAAATTATCCTATTCATTTCATAGTTGTAATAGTTGCTCTGGTCAATCCTTCCTGATAATACAGGATTACCTTATTGTACCACACACATCCACATTGATCCATAATGTTCAACCCTGGTCCATATTTGGCTATTTCCAACAACCTTTCTCACCATTCTTCCAACAACCAACAACTCCAGCAGTTACAGCAGTTGATGCGAGACTTCATTTAAATTATTTATTTATGCTCTTGAAATTCGCTGAGTATGCAGGACTGCTGCAACGGGGGTATTAATAAGATTTGTTGAGAAATAAGCGATATATAGAATTTTACCTATTCCCCATAAGGTTAACATTGGGACAACGTACTGTGTTTACTTCTTTCAATATCTTGGTAACCAATAGACAGAGCAATGATTCAAATTTTTTTTTCGAGCTGAATTTTTAAATACACCATGATGTCATAAATTATATGACATTATAATGATTTGCTTGGTTAAACAGTTATTTTTTGTAATCTATTTTTATATAAAAAATCCCATTTAATTTTTCATGTCTAGAAAGATTATATTTATTTTATCAAAGCATTTTCAAGATGTTTTGAAGACTGCCTCTTGAAAGATTAGTGCATATTATCGCTTAAACAATTTATCGCATGTAACTTAACATATTTTACACGTTCAAAATACGATAAATTGGTTAATGGTTAGAATTTTTAAGCTACAGACCAAAATCACCAAAATTAATAACATGATTTGTATCCTCCTTTCAAACGGAGATGTATTGCCGCGTCTCGTGTGTACTGTCGGTAGTGAGAGCTTCTTGTAGTTTCGTCTCTCGCCGACAGATTATGTTAGCTCCCACTAACTCAAGCTAAGATTTATTTATGCCTTTAGTAAATATTATTAGCATATATCTTAGATGTGAAAAGGAAAGAGAAGAGAAATGAACAAACACCCCTGAGATAAGCCGGTACGTGTCTTCCTACTATGACTGAATATGGCTCACCAAACAATCGGATGTCTAAATTTTATTTTGGTTCTATTATTCTGTTTTATTATTCACAGACCGTTTAAAAGATAAATATTATAACATTGAAAATACTCTAATGGGTTCGTCGCAGTAAAAATACAGGGTGGCAGATAAGTAAAAATATAAAAAATAGACAAATAATGTTTGAAAACAAAAGAGAATTTTCAATATATTTTTTGCAGAAAAATTAACATCGGCTTTGAACAAACGGCAGGCTTTAGACAAGTCTAGTGAAGCTGAAGCAGTTGTGCAGTTACATATTCTAACATAATGCGGATCAGTTGTCAGGATGATAAGATGGTTGATGCAATCTTTCTTTTCCCTTAAACCACACTACATCTATATATTGATACGCAAGCGGTTTTCTTTTCACAGTCCAACCTCAATAACGGCTGGTCGGATTTTAACGTTTGAGGTGTCAAATTAAAGGAATTTTCATGTAGATTTGTCAATACGTCTCAGAATTTTTAAAAAGGGCGTCTCTAAAGTACAGTAAAGGGCTGAAGTTTCGGAACAGTGGCGTTCTTCATCGACATTTGAGCAAGCTCGGTTCACTTTGTTTACAACTGAACATATGGCTAAGCTCTAAACTAGTTCTACAGGAAACCGCAGATTGCAGCATTTATAATTATTTTTTTGGAAAGAGAAGTTTTTTTACAGCTGCTTTGGCTTTCAACAGAAAGATTTATTATGTAATTTAGGTTATGTTATGAGGTGTTTTTAAAGGGCTTAAACATTGCAGTTCCCAGTTTTACAATGTAGTTTACGATATC
The DNA here is from genome assembly GCA_035578135.1 of Flexamia atlantica. Classification (NCBI taxonomy): domain Eukaryota; kingdom Metazoa; phylum Arthropoda; class Insecta; order Hemiptera; family Cicadellidae; genus Flexamia; species Flexamia atlantica. The sequence continues at coordinate 28,685,738 of JAQJVK010000008.1, read as the reverse complement.
TCAATACATTTCAGCATTATGTTTTTTGAAGTTTTATTAACTTGAGCCAATTTATTTTTGGATTTGGTACAGTGGAGGGAACACGATCGCAGCAACCGCCTAGAATCACCCTCCCGATGTAACATTTCATGCTCCCTCCAACCTCAGACCAATGAACTTAAAATGTTTTCATCGCGGTAGGTTGTACTTCAAGAATGAAAAGACTGGTAGAGATAATGCGTCATTTACGCGTTGTTGCCACAAAAGAAAGGTTCTCTACAAAGACAGCCGACCCTATAATTCCTGTTTTGGTGATAACTATCGATAAGGTGCAGAGGCAGTCCCTAAACAAATGAGGTCTTTGCTCACGGCCGGCGCCAGTGTTTGCTCTCGGTCAGCTACATGTTGCTGTAAGCAGAGCTCGATCTTTTGCAGGTATTAAAATATAAATTTCAGAATAAAGATAAATGGAAAATGAAGGTGTTTTCCAAAAAATCGTTAACCGAAAACTACTGCGGTAAATCAAATGAGCTTATAGTTTCAATGGATATTGTTATTGAATTTGGCCCTTTGATTAAATTTAAAAGTATACAAGTAGGCTGTTTATTCTTTATTATTTTACTACAGGAGAGCGCCGATTATCCGAACTAATTGGGGACGAGGGGTGTTCGGATAACTGAATATTCGGATAATCGAACATGAAAAGACAACATTTTTAAATTATATATGTAACGTAATTCTTAATAGTAAAAAGGCTAAAAAATTATCAAACAAAAATTATTCACTTACTTTTATTATGTAATCTTTTAGAATACATTGATATCCCGGCGCGACGGGAGTTTCGGTTGGCACGCAAATTTGAATTGCTTGAGAATCATGTTCAAAATATGAATTATTACGGCGTTCGGTTAACCGACGGTTCGGATGATTGACGTTCGGATAATCGGCGCTCTACTGTATATGATATTTTGCTCGATTTCGAGCTACGTGTTATCTAGTGTAATGTATTGTAAAACAACATGACCTTCAAGCAACAAAGAATCCCAAGTCACTTTGACATATTTTTCATCGTCGAGTCGGACGCTACAGATAAAATCAACCCACTTGGCATGTGCGGGCATAAGCTCACGCTTACATTACAATCCACATGTCGGCTGATTTTATCTGCACCTAACACAGCAGGCGGGGCCGTAACTAGCGGGCCGTGCCGGCATCCGATGCATGCTGCTGATACAATGCGGACCCATCACTAACCGAACCATCTCGTTTATCCGACCACTTTCACTGAAGGTCGCCACTCTCACTCTCGCCGCAAGGTCCCCTGGTTACTGTGATGTAACCGAGTACCCACAGCAGTTGGTTTTGGTTTTGGTCTTGTTACATCCTAACTAGAACTGGTTTGTGGTGCACGACCCGCTCTTCCGCTTTCAGTCGTGTGGACTTGTCTAATATTTTCAGTTGTGTGGGTTTTTAGAACTGATTGTTTGGTTTTTTCATTCTTCAGTCTTATTTTTACCCTCCCTAACGTTAAACAATGATTTTAACGTATACTTAATATTTTAAGTAGACGATTCAACTTCATTAACCATATAAAAAGACAGATTGGAACTGGATTGCATACAAAATGAAAGCAACCATTTTCAATCTTAAAAGCGTATTAATTAAATTATCCTAAATATTAATTAAACCCAAGCGTATTTCTTAGGCTTAGTTAATTCTACTCTTAAGGGATCGCTAATTTAAATTACCTTCTCCCCTGCTATGTTTAGACGCTTTTTACTCCTTGTAATGGGTGAGCAAAATAATTATTTGTCTCCCAGCGAGAGTAAGTGATGACTTTGTCTCCCGGCGAGAGACAAAGTAAACCCATAAGAATGACATTGAAATAAATAATTCAAAAATTAGAGTACCTTCAAATTCCCACACGGATGCAAATATATTGCAGCTCAACGAATGCAGGCGCAACAGCTTATTGAGTTGCCGGAATAATAAAATAAATATTAACAACAATCAGCGTGTGAACGTCTAATAATTAACCTTGTAAGAACGTTGCAACAAAACAGCTGATCGCTGATGCATGGTTCCTGCTACCCGGATGCAGGCGCTATTAGCAGAACGAAACAAAATGGATATTTTCATTACTTAGGCCTACTAAATCCTTGAAATAAATTTTTATGGTCAGAATATTTGTTGTGCCAGTAGCCGAGATATATACGCATTGTTTGCCGGTTGGGAGCTCAAATAATACGCACGTAGTTACAAAAATCTAACTTTATTAATACAATTTAACTGTTTAATTTCAAATTAACATGTGAGCAGTTATCATTTATGAAAATTTATACAAAACTTCAGATTATACTAATTATAGGCCTAATTAATTTTGGGGGACAGAGAACGCGCGAATCGCGGCATAGGCCGACCGACGCGGCGCGGCGCAGCGCGACGCGGCGCGAACAGCGCACACGCACTCCCGAGTCAACTCTCCGACTGTCTGATTCTAGGCTCAGCGACAACGACCTGCTGATGCAGCTTGACCCATGTGAACCGTGCTGACCGTCAGCATCAGCATTCCCACATGAGTGCCTTGCTGCGTTCTCGATTTTATTTTAATAACTTTCTGTACAATTGTCCAAGAGACCCAATGTCAGTCTCTGGGCCCACTAGCAATAAACTAGGGCTGGCAATCCTTTCATGCATGAAGGATTATTACCTTCAACAAACCATTAACCATAATATGTGGTGACCTAATTTAAGGAGCTAACGACAAAATACAGTTTTTGGGGTGGGTCGTCACACTCCCCCCACCTTTAGTCCATGCTGTCCTCAGCATGAGGGGCCATCACACTTGGTGATGCCGCAAAAGACTCCTTCTTTTGTCAGAGGGTCCCAATCGCCAACGCCAACCTAGTCTCCAGACATCCTTACTTCCTTAGCAACAATGCCACAGAAAACCCGACATCAAGTCCCAAGAACAACCGTACAGACTGTAAGAGAAATGAAAACTACCTATAAAACTTTTTTTAGCACTTCGGTGCCATCCAAATAATGATCAAATTTTTCTAATATCGGCAGCGTTCTCTCTCCCCTCTCCTTTCAAAGTAAAGAATTTACAATTTAACGATTCAATTACATTCAGCAAAAGCAAATTACAACGCTCCTCTTCATAAAAGAAATCTTCTCAACCAACGATCAAAATTAGTACATAATAATTGAAACACATAAAAATGCTATGAAACCCGCCTAAGTTTCTAAACATTACAACACAAAACTCGATTACATACATTGCTCCCTAAAGAAAATTAAAGGAAGATCCATAGCTACGAGACCCACACGGTAAAACTAAAAGTTCAACCTCTTTGAAAAGTCCAATTAAAACATTATTGAACTATGAACAAATAAAAAAATAACACCCTCAATAATCAGTGATTGAGCTAATTAAAACATAGATTACCAAGATAATTTCCGAATATCAACCTCAAAATCTGTCATATATTTCCAGAAATAAAAAAAAGTTAAAAATGTTACAATAAAAGAAAATAAATCAAACTAATCTATTAATCCATAAATTATTAATGGATATTCTTTCAAGCATCTAGAATATCCTCAGAAAATTTTGACTTTTCATAAAGTGAAAACAAATTACTATTCCATAGCTAAATTCCTCAAAACAAATCATTCTTTATCTAAACAATTTCAACTTTGATAATTTGATTACTACTTTAAAAACAACCCAAGTCCACATAAAAAACATTAAAATAAATAAAAAAATTAACAAAATCTAACAAAACACTCACAAAGTACATTACCACAACCCCTCAAAATTCTCAATCCCTACTAATGTTTCCTATTAATTTACTGGCTTTGCCAAAAGTAAAGTCTCAGCGTCAAACGCAATCATGTACACTGCAAATGAGTCCAGTCACCAGCAACAGCATATTATCCCTTGTTTATCGACAAAATTTTAAAAACGTCAAAAAAACACTGACAACCATCGAACTAAACTATTACAACACATAGATCGCTCAGTAGTGGCGCTGTCTTGCTGTTGGGTGCGGAAAATCCACCAGCAAGAGTAGATGGGAAACGGGGATTCACCGACGCCCCAAGAGGTCCTCTTCGGGCGAGAGGGGAGAGGAGAGGTAGGGGATGGGAAGGGTAGGGGAGGGGTGGTTATGGGTTGGGTGTGAGAGAAGTAGGGAAGAGGGAGGGGAAGCGTTATCTAGAAGGGGAGAGGTGAGGAATGGGGAGTGAAAGGAAAGGTTAGGAAGGTGTTGGAAGGATGTGTACGCAAGTCATCACATTACCTCTTCACTCCTCCTTATTGCGTCATCTCGCCCATCCTCTTGATTTCACTTACGATGCCACATCACATCCCATCTCTTTCCTCTCTCCCTTCCACCAATGACACCCATATCCAATTGTTTACCCCCCTCCCTTCCCAAATCCCTTCCCTCTTTCTCCTCTCCCGACCCCTCCCCTTACCCCCTCTCTTCACCCCTCAACATCCCTAATCCTCCCATTGAGGAAGTTCTTTTTTGAGTGACGAAGTTTTTTGCAAATCACGCGTCATTTCTTTAATCAAGTACATTTAATGTTATTAAGAAATATATCATTTTCCTAACAAAAGTTGTCATATTACCAAATTAATTGATTTTGTCCACCTCCTCCTCTCATCCACCCTTACCCATTCCCTCCCCCACCTCTAACCTTCCTTTAAAAAAATCCAAGTCCAAATTTTACTCCAACTTCGTCCAAGACGTTATTATCGTTATTATCAAATAAGAGACTTTAAAGTAATTTGAAATAATCACATGAATATATTTACTTCGCACGAAAAGGTGTACGATTAATTAAAATTATTTATTTTAAACACCACCATACTTGTCACTTTTAATTTATCCTAGTCTTATGAAGACCTCTTCAGACAATAAGATAATACGTTACGAATACATTTCTCATTAAGTTAACTTAAGCCTGTCACAAAACCGCCACAATTTTAATGGCATAACTCAAGCAGAAGCTGTTGTCCTTTTTTTGATGTATGTCCTATTACCCACTTAAACCAGCTAGCTCTTACTCTTTCACCATTTATAGGCCAGAGGCTTCTCTTGGTATTGTTCGTTTTAACTGATTTTCGAAATGTACTAATCTTAAGCTAGAATAATTAAAATTATTTCAAACAATTACCAAGACACTCGAAACATTGTTTAATGAGTTTAGTTGTTCATTTTACAAACATAAAGAGTGTGTGATTTGTTTTTATAAAATACTCATGTTGCCAAAATCCGTTTACGTTAATATTAAGGGCGTTTTCATTTTAAAAACGGAAGCCAAGAGCAGTCGGTAAAAAACTACTGTACCTCTCTCTTCCAATCTTGCCGGGATTTAGTCTCAAGACAACCAGAAAAGGCAGCACTCTCTTCAGGCTTTTAACAATCAAGGACGAATTAGATGAAACACCAATTCATCGTAACAGAAATAATTAATTACGATAGCAAAAATATTAGTAATGTCGTCAGGAAAAACGATAACTCCCGCTGCCGAAATGAAGATGGTGCCATATACTGATTTTATTTTAAAACAGATAAGACACTAAAACTAAACTTTATGTAACTTTTACATAGTACATAATTAAAATCAATCAATAGAAAAACCATGCAGCCATGATGAAAGAAATCTAATAATTATTGGTTGTAATAAGAATATCTTTATTGTCGTTTAACACATAAAGTATAATAGACAACGTCAACCTACATTATGATAGCAAGTATAATAGACAAGTATTACAATAGCGTACATACCTACATTTGTGGTGCTGACCACCAGTTGACTGATTTAAAGAACATTAAAAATTGTAAACAAAAAATCGCTCATCACATTGTTATATGGGAAAATTTTAAAACTTTGAACTGGCATAAAACCCCTTAAAACTTTGAATTTTGAAATATCCCTTCTTTGCGGGTGCCTACTCCCTGAAAGGAACCTTCATGCAAAATTTCAAGGTTCTAGGCCAAGTAGTTTGACCTGTGCAATCATAGGTGAGTAATATTTGACATATACTGTATATAGATTAGACATCCCTTTATTAAATATAACTGTGGTTTTAATAATCTGCAACTTGAAAAAAGTTATGAAAGATTATTTTAGGCTTGAACGTAATTCTTTAACGCGATTAACTGGTTGTTTACTTCCGTTTCCCGTTATCGTAGTCCAGAAAATCTTCGGTTACCAACCTTGGATCCTATTGATCCATTAACTGAATCTCAAAAACCACCCATATGTTTTATTTATACAATTTACATTGACATGATTTAAATAGTATTTAAAATTAAGACAAAAGAGTTTTACCAATTTAAATAGGGACTTATGAGTCCCTCTTTTTAACTCTGCATATTTCTAGTCATTACATGTTTGTTCTGACATAAGATGTTTATTTGAGAGTGGCTTGTATAGGCTGAAAGCCCCTAATCGTAATAGGGGAAATTTAAATTAAATAATCCATCTTTGCCATAGGGTGAGTGCACCAGTGAATGACCGGTTAAGGACGATGTATCATGTTAATTTGTCATCACTCTCTTATTTCATAGTCACATTTATACATTTAACTATAGAAAGTTCATTTATTCTTTAAGGATCAAGCAATATTAGTTAAATACATTAATTAATGAGAATACTGGTAGTAATATTAATTAAAAGGGAACTATGTCAATGCTCCAATAAATGACCGGGACTGCACCAGTGAATGACCGATCTTGCACCAATGAATGACCGGTCTCTTTTGGCTGGAGAACTGTCAAAATATTGAAAAATCAGCTGATAACAATGAATAAGAATAATCCAGCTGAGAATATAGATCATAGCTAGTAAATGACCGATCTTGTTCCAGTGAATGACCGCGAAGTTTTCCCTCGGTCATTCACTGGTTTTTGCCCTAGTTACGTTCCAATTTATGACCGCCCTCAATAATAATTAATTATCACATGTAGAGCAATAAAACTGATTTTAAATTGTAGGATATCATATTAAATATTATTTTATTGCAACACATGTTTGTGATCATCATCAAATATAGAATGAATGTAAATCCAGGTAAGCCTTGCAGGGATAGCAGGAGACATCAAAATCAAAGACAGTGGTACACTCAATTTTAAATATGTTTAAAAAGTATTTTCGTCTCCAACAATTTTAACCAATGAAAGATTATTGTTGAATAATATTCCAAGGCTGGTTTTACGCTTATTTTTAATTAGCTAGCCTAAATAATATGCTTGATACAGGTTTTTTAAGCAAAACGGTCATTCCCTGGGGGGTTAAAGAAAAGTATTCACTGGTGCACCCACCCTAGTACAAATAAATACCTTCATTGTAAATTGGCTTTTAGACCAACCATATGTTAACATCTTGCACATTGTTTTGAACCAAGCAACAGCACCACGTGTTTCAATATAAACAAAGCAGATGTTTTTCAGATCATGCTTATCAATGATCTTCATGACTGGTGTAGTACAGTTCGCGCATTATATCTCCGGCTAGGACTGAGTCAGCTGGTTGCAAGGCGCGGAGGGGAGAGAGGGTACTTTTCTGCAAAAATGTTCGAAAGCCCCGCTTCTTGTCAAACGTTGTGTTTACCAATATCATATGTTGAAAATGTCATATGATACGGTTAGTAGCGTTAAAGCCATAGCCGGAGATATAATGCGCAAACTGTACGTCACACGCACTTTCCGTTGGAGCGTTGGACCCAGGTTTCGGCTAGTTGCCATCTTCAGCTACTCAGTCCTGTTTCCATGGGCAGTGCGTGTGACGGACTAGACAAGCCAAGACAAATTTATCTTTATTTACATACAGTATAGGATAATCTGTATCTTAAGATAATCTGTGCTGCTTAGCACCTTTTAAATTTTTGTCTGTGGTCTGCTGGTAATTAGTCATTTTTTTAAATCAGCTGATCCATGAAAATTCTGCTCTAATGTTACTTTATAGACGGACACGTAGCTTTAAGCGCTTCTAGGGTTCTCCATTTTTATCTAACCTTGATCTAACCTTTAATCTAAAATTAATAAGTTTCAATTTTAGAAAAATTCAAGCTAATCTCTTTTTAAAGATATATAAATTTATTAAAATCGGCTCAGAAGCGTAGGAGGTGTTTTAATGACAAATAAACTCCTAGTATGTTAAATGAGTAAGATTAGATAGATGTACTAATATTAAATTGTAGTTGTGAAAAAATTGTCGTGGCAGAATGCTTTGTTACAAGTTACTGCGTTCCCTTTCAAACCTTCTGTACACTAAAAGTAAACAAACACATGCTACTGCTACCGCAGTGCTGCCACTATACTTTTCTTTAAAACGTGGCCAATAAATATACATTAAACGTCGGTTTGCTGCTATCAACTATTTTTAAACTTCTGTTTCCTGTAATTTTAGTCCGGAAATTTTCCAGCTTCGTGCGGAAAGTTTTCTGGACTGGTTTAGGCAAAGAGTAACTTTTGAGCCATTAAAAACAGAGTAGAAAAAATGTGGTAATGTGAAAAAATGTGAATATATCTATCGATACGGACCCAGTAACCTTTCATAAGGTACAAACCGCAAGAATATAAAATCAACTGAATCCACTAAATTGATCCCCAAAACCCATTACCGGCCAAGGTCCCAAATGACCCATTAATTGAATCTTAAAACCACCCATAGGTTTTAATTATACTATTTCAATTTATAAGACTTACGGAATATTTTTAATTTTGAAAAATGAGCAATTACAAACATTATACCTCTGCATTAACCAAACTGTATTACCTCTTTGAACCTTTGTGATGTGTTATGGAATTTACTATAAACACTTAAGTTAGCTTTTTACTTATGTCCCTCTTTTTAATTCTTTGCATATTTTTAGTGGTATGCAAAAATTTAAATGAGCGTGGTTTTACTTAGCCATTTCATATATGTACTGACTTAGGATGTATTATTAAATTATATGTATGACTCAATGTTTAAATTATTGAAATCGGCTCAGAATCGTAGGAGGAACTTTGATAACAACCTCTAGTATATGAAGTAAGTGTAAAGATTAGGTAGTTTTGTTTATTAATTGATCATAGCTGTGTAAACATTTCCTTTGGAAATATGCTCTGTTGCAGGTTATAATGTTCCCTTTTTAATTTTCTCGAAATTAAAATATGGACGCTATTCCCTTTTTAGATATGGAAGTCTTCTTAAAATTCTATAGTTATTTAATAAGCTACGAGATTTATTTTCGTGATCAAGACTCTTCCTACAGTTCTGAACCGATCTCAATAGCTTATGTGTCGTTGGAAATAGTCGTAGCCGCCCCATAGGTTTTGTATTTATCCATCCATTAGATTTAACATTGAAACACAAATTTAATTTAAGTAAACGGCCGATTGGACTAGACATAGTTTTCAGCAAAGCCATCCTATTCCTTTACATTTATATGAGAAATGTTTGGTTTAAATGATTGCTTACTTGCTTTCATGATTCATTGATTGATTGATTGCACAAATATCTTGAATACTGCTCTAAGGATTTCCTTCAGTTTGGAAATAACTAACGTTTGACTCAAAACGTGTTCTATGCAGGTTATGTGGCCAGATAAAATGTAATTTCGTAATAAAGTTAATTTTAAAGTAAAAAAGTTTGAACACTAGACCTAATGAGCTACCTTGCTAACAATGAAATGGACAACGAAAATGTAATTAAATAACCTGTGATAAAAACAGCTATTTGAAATTCAAAGGTATCTAGGAAGAATAATGCCTGTGGGATAGACATTTCATGAGGTAACTAAAAATGTGTAATTATAAATATTATGAAACTGAAATAATTTTCTATCCGTAGAGTTAAAAACTGCTTAAATACAAGGTGCTAAATAAGGAATGTCAAAGTTGTTCACCGTATTAAAAAATGACAACCAAGACTTCAAATTCAAATTTAAAAAAAATGGTTGCTCTACATATTACATAAAATATCACTTATTTTATTTATTTTAAGGTATTTATAGAAGTAGGCGATCGTATTTCGCTTCGCTGGAAAAGTAAACAAATGAAAGTAAATAAAGCTGTTCAGCGTTTTTATTTATATTAGTACCCAAGAAAGAATTTTAAGAAACCCAATATTTTTCCTTCGGCTTTCTTACTTAGGCCACTCATTCAAGTACAGGGTTGTTGGGAGTCAGACTTATGGTTTTCTCTAAAGTTACGGGTAGGTTGGCTTTTCCTTCATATACTTTAAAAATTATGAAAGGCTTAATTTGCCTATATAAACTTGCGTTTAACTTTTTGCGCTAAGTTAGGGTTCATGTATTTAAAATAATTATTGTAATTCTAATAGTTTAAACTTACAATTTAAAATAAATCAATAAAAACGTTGTATTTATCAGAAGTAAAAAGAAACAATTATACTTTATCATTATTCCTGGGGGAAGATAGTGCTGGAGAATAAAAAATAACGACCAGAGTCAAAGATAGTTTGTTTAAGATTCATGCGATAGTTTTGTGAAACCCAGAATTGTGCCGACTAGCGACCTTAACCGTTACTGCGGCCAGCTGCTTGAGTGGGGCATATGTTTACTGGACACATGGTTTTGCACCTGGCTTGCCGCACTTCCCGCATACGATAGTGAATTCCCCTCAGTCAATAGTTTTCATTCCACAACTGAACACTCGTGTGTGCGGTCGATTAATTACAGTGCGCTCGAACGTTCGACATGAAGCTCACCAAACATCAATCGGGCAAAACCGTTGGTAAGTTTGTAGTTTATTTTAAGGACTGAGTAGTATCAAAGATTTTCAAATGCAATTATTTCTTCAATCCGGTTCCTACATTCATTACATGCTTAAAACATCAGTGATAGAGTTAAAAATATAAATAGTCACAACTTAAAATAACTTACTGGTCCCATGTGTTTAATAATATTAATCTCCATCTTATAATGAAAGGAAATCTTATGCTGCAATAATACCACACTAGATGCTGTCTTCAATTAGGCTAGAGCGTACAGCCAATATAATGTTTATACTTAGAACTTCTGAACTAAAATAATGAGTATATACAGGTGTTCTTTCTTCTGCATTGTTGCATCAATATCCAAATCCATATATGTATAATTAACTTGCCATTATTTATGAACAGTGGACCAAGCCTGTTTGGTAGTTTATTTGATTTTTCTCGTTTTGTTCTATGAATAATTCTTGTCTTTTCTTTTACTGGTGGACACATGATGTTCCGAAGCTTTAAATTTTCGATTGTTGATTCGTTACAAATTGTATATGTATTCGTTGACTATTGATACAAAATTTTTATTATTATTGTAATTATTTGAAATTTTTATTCCCATGATTTATTTTATAAAAAAAGGTCCGAAACTTCAAAGTTGTCAATGGTTCCTTACTTTAATCTGTCCTTCATAAATTTCATAGCTTGCAAACTTCACACCAAGCTCTTTCTTACAATACCTCAATTATTAAAATCGGTTCAGAACTCAAAGAAGAGTCTTAATCACCAAGTAATTTCTAGCGTTTTTAAAAAGAGGGGACAAACCATTTTTCGCTTTATATTATTGTTATTGTTATTATTACTATACTAAGATCCACGTTCACCTTTCAGTACAGGCTTTTTAGGAGATAGTTATTCTATTACCTTTACTAATTGCATTTGTCTACTAAATCCGTATCATGTGATGGTAAAATCATTAGCTGATTATTTTTCATATGGTTTGTACAACTTAAGTTACCATTTCGAACACAAGCCTTCTTAAAATTCCATACTGAAAGGTAAATGTGGAATTGAGTATTCTCACAGTTGTCTGCAAATTTGATTTCAAACTGGGTATGCTACATTTGTTTTGATTTTCTATATATTATAAAATGGGCATTAAAGGCTAATATCTAAAACTGACATTTGAGAGCTTTTGAGGGATTTCTGGGTTCACGCATAAATGAACCCCTGCGATGTGCCCTCAAAAGACACAAATCCACGTGAGTGCTTAAAAAATGACACATCAATCATTAAAATCGGTCTAGTAGTGTTATCATAATATTCTTCACGATATCGCTTTATTATTTTAATTACAGATGGATTAAACATGATTGGACAGCTTTTAGTTTGATTTGTTTACGTTTTTCATTGTTATTTGTACTATAGTAAAATAAATATAACCATGAAACGGGAGAGGGAAGGTAATTTATATACTTACACTTGCCAGTGACAGGCAAACCCTTGAAGGCAAACGAAAACACGGAGGAATTCTGTAATCTCCGAAAAATCCAAAGCGTCTCTACATAGCAGACAACCAATAAACTTTTATGACATGATAGAAACAAAACAAACCAATATACCATAAGTAAACGATATCAGCACACTACTGACACATACTTTCTCCCTTAAAGCCACTTAAATTTAAAAAAAAATCTTGCAATAAAATAAAATAAACTGTCAACCATCCCACGAATACACACCAAATTTCATCAAAATCAGTTATAAATAATTGAGAGGTATTAGTTATCAATATTTAATAATTTGCTGTAAGAATAACATTAGACAAACAAAATATTAATTATCTTCGCAAACAGTTTACGTAAATTAATAATTAAAGATACTGTTTCAAACCAAATTCAATGGTTATAAGAATATTGTTATTAATTATTATAATTTTAGTTATATTTGAACATTTCCATTTTTCAATACTTAAATATTTGAAAATTTCCATTTTCAATACTTGAATCACCATAACCTTTTAACCCAAATTTTTACCGACATTGAAATGACATCAAGTGCGGGTAGAGTCTTTTTGTTTGTAATCTAAAGCATTAAAAATCATCCAGATCAAATCGCTTTTGCTTGTCATACCCCAGGCCGGCTTCAACGGTGTCCGGCTAACGATTTCATGAGTGTCCCATAGACCATTGGTGGGGTCCCTACTCTATTTACATAAATTAACACACATCCACACGGAAAGAGAGGCACCACTCCAAAACAGTTTTGTTATTTTGGGTAAACTAATACAAATATCCGATAACAACTCAAATTCGAAAATTTTTAAAAAAACAAAACTTTATTGTTACGCTATATATTACACTATGTATGGGGGGGGGGGGAGGGGGAGAAACCAAAATGTCCTAGCCTATGATGCACTTAGCGGGTGCTTGCGAACTATTATTACCTCCCAAGGAACATTTCGAAGCTTTGGTTTTCAAAAGGGGTTTTGGGTTTGGGAAACAATAAAAGATATTAGATCGTAAAAATTAACATTTTTTATTTATGTCTTTTGTTTAACTTCCAAACAAAAAAAAAAACAGTTCAATTCGCTTTTGCCTGTCAAACACCTAGGCAAGCTTCAACGGTGTCCGGCTAACAGTACACACGACCAAAACAACCCTCCTAAAAATCCGGTCTTAACTACATACATTCTATGACTGCTATACCTTGGGAGGGTCAGTAAGTAACATAAACATAAATCTGGCGGCTGAAACTAAACACGTTCCGTTACCGAGAGAAGTAGTATTTTGAGGACTTTAGGTGATTTATCCATATGATTATATTAGAAAAGCTAGCTGTATTGATGTTTTTATCCAAAAGTGGATTTTAGTGTAACTTTAATGCATTACCTGTCGTTATATAAATAAATCTACTATATATTTGTCAAATACCACTCAGTGGAATACCAAACTACTTGACCACAGCGCACTAAACTATCCCACTCAGTGGTGTACAGCCCAAACTACTTGACCTAGAACCTTGCAAATTTGCATGGATGTTCCTCTTAGGGAGTAGGCATCCGCTAAGAACGGATTTTACAAAATTCGTAGTATAAAGGGGTTTTTGGCGAGGCCGAAGTTTTCAAATTTTTCCTTTTAAAAGTATGTTGGACGATTTTTGTTTACATTTTTAATGTTCATAAAACTATCAGCTGGTAGTTAGTTTCGGAAATGTATACGTTGATACAGATGATAATAAATTGATTTCTTTGATCATGCTTCATTGATTTTTGTTGATTTGTTTCAAGGCATAATTATGTACTATATAAAAGAGTAAAGTGGCACCATCTATATTTCGGAAGCGGGAGTTATCGTTTTTCCTGGAGGCGTTCCTAATAATTTTTTCATTACATCTATACCTGTCCGATGATTTGGTGTTTCGTATAATTCGACGTACGCAGATTTAAACGTGAAGAGCATACTGCCTTTTGTGGCTGAGTATTGAGACTAAATCCCAGTAAGATGAAAGAGAAAAGAACACTGATTTTTCAGTCACAAACATAATGTGCTGAAATGATATGATTCTTTGATCTATTTATGTAAAAATTTATAATTTATATAAATCCCTGATTGTAAGTTATATTTATACTATCTTTTCTACTATATTTTTGCCAAATACCACTGACCTATCACTGTACAGCCAAAACGACTTAACCTAGAACCTTGAAAATTTTCATGGACGTTCCTTACAGAGTGTTGGCATTCACCAAGAACGGATTTTTTTTAAATTCGAGGTTTTTAGAGGTTTTTGGTGGAGCTGAAGCTTTAAAATGCCCCATGTTAATGTAATGGATGATCTTTTGTTTAAATTTCAAACTTTATTAAATCAAGCATAATAGCTTCACAAACGGATACGTTGTTACAGCTGATTTATAATTTGATTCCTTTTATCATGGTTTTATGGTTGTTTTGATGATTTTGTTAGGTCATTCGTACTATATAAAAGTTATATTTGGTTTATTTTCGTACCTTATACGTTCAATCATAAGCTCATTATGTGGTACCATCTTTTTAGGCAGCGGGAGCTATAGTTATTTCCTTAGGCCGGCCTTTATGTTTTTAATTACAATCATGCAAGTAACAATAATTTGGCAAATACCTTTTTCATCTAATTCGACGGTGTCCCGGCTTTTCACAGAAAAATAAATGCTGCAATCAGTGGTTGATCTTAAATTATTACTACCCGCCCATATTTTAAGTTAAAAACTAAGTGAATCGAGTTTGAAATACTGCCCACGGATAGCACCATAACTGTTTCGAACATTCAGCCCTTTACTGTACTTAATTGATGCCATACTAGGCAATCTAGGGACGTATTGGTAAGTCTACAAAGAAGTACCTTAAAATCGACACATTTGGTGTTAAAATCTGTCCGGCCGTTTTCGAGTTATAAAGGTGAAAATAAAACCTTCTCTGTCTACTGTGGTATCCTACATCCTACTGTGGTATCTATATTTTATCCTACATTCCGCCATAAAACAAACATATCTTCACATGACATATTCCTTGATATAAATATTTTCTAATCAGTCCTCTAGATTCTTCATATCAAGGTTAGACGATAATTTTTATCGTGAGCGAAGCCACGGGTTCTGCTAGTTTAACATAAAATACAAGTTCAAAAATATGTGTTTAGTAATGATGATTTTCTATCATATTTGTTAGAATTGACATAGAACCATTGATTAGTCACTCTCAAATTATAAAGTACGGATTAAATTAGTTGACTAAATAAAATTTTACCTGGAAGATGGAATTATAAACTCTTGTATTTCAGTTTTTAAATGCGGATATATATTCAACCCATATCAGCGCATGTATTTATTATCTAATATGTCTATAATTTGGGTATGTTGTAGTATTAAGCAAGTTCATATGTAATTGGGATATATTAATTTTATCTACTTTCTATATTTTAAATAATAAAATTACAAAAATGGGTTAAATTATCAACTTTGCTATTAAATGTCTGGTTTGTTTAATATTTAGATATTTGTTTAATATTTAGGAATTTTGTCAACTTAAGCTAGTATATTTGTAAATTACAAATAGAAGTGGTAGAATGAGGTTTTTGTATACGTTTTTGCAGGTTTTTTTATATTATTTTGATGGGTATCAGTTTTGCACAAACCCCTGATTTTGGGGATTCCCCACCTATCTGGGGAAGTACCCCTGTTAGGGGAAGTATTACCGTAATTATGTTAAAACAGTTGTTGGCGTATAGTGGCTGTCTTAGGGATTTCAAATTGGTGAAATTATCAACTTTGTTATTTATTGTCCGATTTGTCTAATAGTTGGTTATGTTGTTAACTTAAGCTAGTATATTTATAAATGATATATATTAATTTTATCTATTCTGGATATTTTGAAATATAAAATGATAAAATGGGCTAAAATATTAACTTTGATATTTATAGTTTGATTTGTCTAATATTTGGGTATGTTGTTAACCTAAATAGGTGCATTTGTAAATGGTATGTGTTATTCTTATCTAACTAGTATATTTTAAAATATATAATTAGCCAAAAATATGATTTTTGGTTTTTATTGTCTGATTTGTTTAATATTTGGATATGTTGTTAAGTTAATCAAGTAAACTTGTAATTAGTATGAGCTAATTCTATCCCTACCCTATATCTTTTAAAATAAAAAATTATAAAATTGTGAAAAAATGCTAACTTTTATCTTTATTAACAGATATGTCTAATATTTGAGTATGATGTTAATCTAGGCAAGTGCTTGTATAAATGATATATATTATTTTTATTTAGCCCGTATATCTTTAAATGTAGAATCATAAAATAGGTCAAAAATACTAACTTTGGTCTTTTATTGTCTGCTTTGTCTAATATTTGGATATGTTGTTAGGCTAAGTAAGTGAATTTGGAAATAGCATATATTAATTAAATCTACCATGTATATTTTAAATGGTAAAATTATAAAATGGGTGAAATTATCATCTTTGTTATTTATTGCCTGATTTTTTAATATTTGGGTATGTTGTTAACTTAAGCTAGTTTATTTGTAAATTATATATATTTATTCTATCTACTCTGTATATTTAAAAATATAAAATGGGCTAAAAATATTAACTTTCATGTTTACTGTCCGATTTTTCTAATATTTGGCTATGTTGTCAACTTAAGCTAGTATATTTGTAAATGATATATATATTAATCCTATTTACTCTGTCTATTTTAATATTTAAAATTATAAAAAATATTTACTTTGATGTTTATAGTTCTGTTGGTTTAATATTTGGGTATGTTGTTAAAATAGGTAAGTGCATGTTAAATAGTGTATATTAACTATATTTACTTTATATATTTCAAATTATTAAATTATAAAATAGGTTAAATATACTAATTTTAGGCTTTATTGTCTGATCTGTTCAATATTTGGATATGTTGTTAAATTAAGAAAATGAACTTGTAAATAGTAATTATTAATTAAATCTACCTTGCATATGTTAAAGTAAAAAGTTTTAAATTTAGGTAAAATATTTAACATTGTTCTTTACTGTCCGTTATTTCTATAATTTGTATATGTTGTAGTCTTAATTAAGTGCACGTGTAAATGGTATATATTAATCTTATATACCCTAAATATTTTAAATAATAAAATAACACTACTGGGTTAAATTATCAAATTTGCTATTTATTGTCTGATTTGTCTATATTTGGGTATTTTGTTAACTTAAATTAGTGTATTTGTAAAGGACATATTAATCTTATCCGTTCTGAATATAAAATTATATAATTATAAATGTTATCCAGCTAATCAAAGTTGGTGAATTTGTAAAGGAATGGTATACAATATTTACTAACAATATACACAGACCAGACTGACTATACAAAGAAAAATACTTATACTCTTGTTGCCATCATTTACAACTAAATATGTCGAGATTACAGTATAGACCAACATTAATTTTGCAAGGCAGGTATACTTATGATTACCACAGATAAATCAAACATTAAAGGCAATAATTTTCTAAGCCATGCTTAGGTTATAAAGACCATATTCAGACAGTATAGACAAAAGTGTCAATAATAATAATTATTTTACACATTCTGTAAATTCTTTTATATTTTTGTCAGACTAAGTATGCAGGTCTGACAGACAGTTTTACACAAATACTACAAGTTCTACTATATATCAAATTATAATTTCCAGGCCTTAGGCTTTGTAAATTCTTGTAATTGTCTGTCAATTTAAGTGTGTAAGTCCATCGTACATTTGTTTACACAAATGTTACATAGACAGGGTACATTGGATTATAAAAATAAAATACTCATGTAACTGATACAATAATATTTGTGCCTGATACCTGTAATACCTTACAAATACTCATGTACTTGCTTTCGTTAACAACATGCCAACATTAGAGGTGGATCAATTTTAAAAAATGATACAAAATTAAATTTGTTACCTATATTTGTATTTTCATCCTTTTACATTATACTGGGCACTAGCTTACGACTAACACATATCTAATTATTTGATAAATCAATTAACAAAGGCAACAAAGACAAAAGTTAATATTTTGTATGTTATATAATTTTACAGCTTAAATTATACAGAGCAGATAGGATTATTATATACAATTTACACATGTACTGGCTAAGGACTGCCATAAAACAAAAGTTTTGATTAATTGGCCAATAAAATTTAAAATAATTATTTTTACCTGTTGTTTTACCCTGTAATTTCATAATTTAAATTGCACAGGGTAGATGGAAATAAAAGTTAGCAGTTACACATATACTACTCTAGGACAACAGAATATCTAAATATTAGACAAATTAAACAATAAACAATAAAGTAAATATTTTGGCCACTTTATAATTTTGTAAAAAAATTTACACAGTAAACAAGATTAATACATATCATTTACATGTGCACTAGCTTAGGTCACTAAAATTCTAAAATAAAAGACGAAATGGATAATAAATCTCAAAATTAATTTTTAATACAAAGTTTTTGTAATTTTATTAGTTAAAATATGTAGGGCAGATAAATTAAAATTATGCCACTTACATATGCTTTTACCTAAGAGTACAACATATCCAAACTATAGACAAATTAGAAACTAAGTACACAAGTTAAATTTTTTAGCCAATTTTATAATTTTAAGTCGGAATAATACATGCCATTTACACATGCACTTACCTCTAGGTTAATAACATACACATATATTATACACTTCAAATTGTAAACATTAAAGTTAATATTTTTAGCAAGTTTTATAATTTTATATTCAGAGCACATAAGATTAATATACCATTTACAAATATACTAGCTTAAGTTAACAAAATACCCAAATATAAACAAATCAGACAATAAATAGCAAATTCGATAATTTAACCCAGTAGTGTTATTTTATTATTTAAAATATTTAGGGTATATAAGATTAATATATACCATTTACACGTGCACTTAATTAAGACTACAACATATACAAATTATAGACATAACGGACAGTAAAGAACAAAGTTAAATATTTTACCTAAATTTAAAACTTTTTACTTTAACATATGCAAGGTAGATTTAATTACTATTTACAAGTTCATTTTCTTAATTTAACAACATATCCAAATATTGAACAGATCAGACAATAAAGCCTAAAGTTAGTATATTTACCTATTTTATAATTTAATAATTTGAAATATATAAAGTAAATATAGTTAATATACACTATTTAACATGCACTTACTTATTTAAACAACATACCCAAATAATAAACCAATAGAACTATAAACATCAAAGATAATATTTTTAGCCCATTTTATAATTTTATATTTTAAAATACATAGAGTAAATAGGATTAATATATATCATTTACAAATATACTAGCTTAAGTTGACAACATAGCCAAATATTAGACAAATCGGACAATAAACATCAAAGTTAATATTTTTAGCCCATTTTATATTTTTAAATATACAGCATAGATAGAATTAATATATATCATTTACAAATTAACTAGCTTAAGGTAACAACATACCCAAATATTAGAAAAATCAGACAATAAAGACCAAAGTTAGTATTTTTGTCGTATTTTATAATTCTACATTTAAAAATATACGGGCTAAATAAAAATAATATATATCATTTATACAAGCACTTGCCTAGACTAACAACATACTCAAATATTAGACAAATCTGTTAATGAAGATAAATGTTAGCATTTTTTCATAAATTTATAATTTTATATTTTAAAAGATATAGGGTATATAGAATTTTTCCATACAATTTACAAGTTCACTTGTTTAGCTTAACAACATATCCAGTTATTAGACAAATCAGACAATAACAACCAAAATTCATATTTTTGGCAAATTTTATAATTATATATTTTAAAATATATTAGTTAAACGAGAATAACACGTACCATTTACAAATGCTGTACTTTCTTAGGTTAACAACATGCCAACATTAGAGGTATATCAGTTTAAAAAATTCAAGAGGTTAAATGTCTTACCTAAATTTGTATTTTCATCCTTTTACATTATACTGGGCACTAGCTTACGACACATATCCAATTATTTGATAAATCAATCAACAAAGGCAACAAAGACTAACAAAGTTAATATTTTGTATAAAATATAATTTTTCAACTTAAATTAAACAGAGCAGATAAGATTATTATATACAATTTACACATGTACTGGCTAAGGACTGCCATATAACAAAAGTTCTGATTAATTGGTCAATAAAATCTAAAATAATTATTTTTACCTGTTGTTTTACCCTGTAATTTTATAATTTAAACTGTACAGGGTAGATTAAAATAAAAGTTAGCAGTTACACATATACTACTCTAGGACAACAGCATATCCAAACATTAGACAGATTAAACAATAAACAATAAAGTAAATATTTTTGGCCAATTTATAATTTTGTAAAAAAATTTACACAGTAAACAAGATTAATACATATCATTTACATGTGCACTAGCTTAGGTCAACAACATTCTAAAATTATAGACGAAATGGATAATAACTCCATAATTAATATTTTAAACAAAGTTTTTGTAATTATATTAGTTAAAATATATGGGGCAACATATTCAAACTATAGACAAATTAGAAACTAGAAAGTACACAAGTTAACTTTTTTAGCCAATTTTATAATTTTATATTTTAAAATATAGAGTATAAGTAGAAATAATACATGCCATTTACACATGCATTTACCTCTAGGTTAACAACATACACAAATATTATGCAGCTCAAACTGTAAACATCAAAGTTAATATTTTTAGCCAATTTTATAATTTTATATTCAGAGCAGATACGATTAATATGTCATTTACAAATATACTAGTTTAATTTAACAAAATACCCAAATATAGACAAATCAGACAATAAATAGCAAAGTTGATAATTTAAGCCAGTAGTGTAATTTTATTATTTAAAATATACAGGGAATATAGGATTAATATATACCATTTACACTTGCACTTATTAAGACTACGACTTATACAAATTATAGACATATCGGACAGTAAAGAACAAAGTTAAATATTTTACCTAAATTTAAAACTTATTACTTTAAAATATGCAAGGTAGAATTAATGAATAATTACTATTTGCAAGTTCATTTTCTTAATTTAACAACTTATCCAAATATTGAACAAATCAGACAATAAAGCCCAAAGTTAGTATTTTTAACCTATTTAATAATTTAATAATTTGAAATACACGAAATAAATATAGTTAATATACACTATTTAACATTCACTTACTTAGCTGAACAGCATATCCAAATATTAGAGAAATCAGACAATAAAAGACCAACGTTAGTATTTTTTACCTATTTTATGATTCTACATTTAAAGATATACGGGCTAAATAAAAATAATATATATCATTTATACAAGCACTTGCCTAGATTAACAACATACCAAAATATTAGACATATCTGTTAATAAAGATAAAAGGTAGCATTTTTGCATATTTTTATATTTTAAAAGATATAGGGTAGGGATAGAATTAGCTCATACTAATTACAAGTTCACTTGTTCAGCTTAACAACATATCCAAATATTAGACAAATCAGACAATAAAAAACAAAAATCATATTTTTGGCAAATTTTATAATTATATATTTTAAAATATCTAGTTAGATAAGAATAACACATACCATTTACAAATGCACCTACTTAGGTTAACAACATACCCAAATATTAGACAAATCAAACTATAAACATCTAAATTAATATATTTAGCCCATTTTATAATTTTATATTTTAAAATATATAGAATAGATAAAATTAATGTATATCATTTATAAATATACTAGCTTAAGTTAACAACATAACCAAATATTCGACAAATCGGACAATAAATAACAAAGTTGATAATTTCACCCATTTTAAATCCCTAAGACAGCCACTATACGCCAACAACTATTTTAACTTAAATACGGGAATACTTCCCCTAACAGGGGTACTTCCCCAGATAGGTGGGGAATCCCCAAAATCAGGGGTTTGTTCAAAACTCATCCGCATCAAAATAATATGAAAAAACCTGCCAAAACGTATACAAAAACCTCATTCTACCATTACTATATGTAATTTACAAATATACTAGCTTAAGTTGACAAAATACCTAAATATGAAGCAAAGCAGATATTTAATAGCAAAGTAAATAATTTAACCCATTTTGTAATTTTATTATTTAAAATATACAAAGTAAATAGAATTAATATATGCCATTTACACATGAACTTGCTTAATACTATAACATACCCAAATTATAGACATATCAGATAATTAATAGGACACATAGGTTATATGCCACTTACAAATACATTTGCTCAATACTACAACATTTCCAAATTGTATCGAACAATAAAGACCAAAGGTAATTAAAAATTTTTTATCTACAATGTACAGTGTCAGTATAATTAATATATATTATTTACACACTTTATTATGTTAACAACATACCCAAATACTAGACAGATCTGTTAATGAATTCAAAAGTTAGCATTTTTATATATTTTTAAAATTTTATATTTCATAAGTTCTAATTTAATTAGTATATGCTATTTACACGTTCACTTGCTTAAGTTAACAACATATCCAAATATTAAACAAATCAGACAATAAAGACCAAAGTTGATATTTTTACATATTTTTGTAATTTTATATTTTAAAATTTATTAGTTATATTTAATTAGCACATAGTATTTACACGTTCCCTCGCTTAGTTTAACAACATATCCAAATATTAGACAAATCAGACAATAAAGAACAAAGTTAACTTCTTAGACTGAAAGAGCAAGGTCAAAAAGAGCAAATCAAAACAAATGACATCACAAAATTAATACCTAGGTAGCCTTAAAAACTCACTAAAATACATGAAATATTAAAAATTTTTCCCGGACTCCCCGTTCGTCTGGGGTGTATTCCATACCCCCACACCCCCGGTGGGGTGTGCCAGTCCCGTTTTTTTTAATCAGGGAAAGTTGGCAACCCTGCGGAGTAAGGATATAAATACGGCAAGCCAGAGCGGATTAAACATTAGTATTGTGCGAGGCTCCGTGGAGAGAGCAGCGTTATCAGTAAAGAAGAGGAAAGTTCCAAAATCTTAAATAGTTTAAAGTAATATTTCTAAAACTTTTTATTTTTTTCAGGTGCTTTGAAACTTCTTTTAGTTGTGGATTGTGAGCTTTAAGACTTTTTAAAGTTGAATCTGTGGTAAGAACATTTATACCACTTGAAGTGGACTAAAGTGAAATGGGAGCGACAACAAAAACTTGTGCTAAGTGTAGCAGGACTGTTAGTTCAAAAAACTTCTCAAGGCACCTAAAAACGTGTCCTGGAGTAAAGGTACGTACTTCTGAGCCACAGGTACCTTGTAGATGCTGTGGAGTACCTGTAACGCTAAGTCATGTCACCCGACACCTTAAAAAATGCAAAGGTGCAAGTGATTTCATCCCACCTTCCAAGAAACAGCGTTTAGACGATGAAGTACCCTCTACCAGTTCAAAAAAGTCTATTTCCAACACTGTTATGAGAGCCATCACATCAACAATACCTTCTACTGCTTCTACCACCAAAAACATCGTAAAACTGGAACACGAATTAGAAATTATTGAGGTAGAGAGGGCTTTCAAGAGCAGGATGAAAACTTATGTTATTGACAATAAACCAGGCATAAAAGATCCACTACAGTTTCTTGAACTCACAAGGCACCTACTCAATGATAAGGTGAGCGAAAACCTGAAAATCCAGAATTTAAAAATTAATATTGTTCTTTTAACCGAATTCAAGAAACCGAGTGACAATGCAGATATTATACAAGAAATGAACTTCAAGACAAAAAACATTACCTTTTATCCAACTGATAACATCAATGAAAAGCTACAAAGTAAGGAGTCCAAGATTCTTAAAGAGATGGAGGAGTTTCAAACTAAAGGATCTGGCTGGACTTTAAGTAAAATCATAAACCTTGAATTAAGAATCAACCGGTATGTCCCATTACGTGGATCTTCATACATTGATCTGCCAGGGCCAATCAAAAAAAAGAAAGCTGTAATAAATATACAAAACAACGATCAGAAATGCTTCTTATGGTCAGTCCTCGCTCATATTCACCCTATTGATTTTTCAAAAAAACCAGAAAGAGTTCACCACTACCTAGAGTATGAACACGAGTTTGATAATGCTCCATTAGGTATAGAATTCCCTATGGCACTAAATAATGTTAAACTATTTGAGAAGCGAGCCGGAATATCCATAAATGTGTACAGCTACGATGAAAACTATGTCATTTACCCCCTGCTAACAACCGATGAAGAGAAGGAGCAACACGTTGATTTACTGTATGACATAGATGAAGATAACTCGCACTACAGCCTAATAAATAATCTGAGTAGACTCGTGAGATCGCAGAAAACGAAACACAGATGCGCCATTTATTTATGCAAGCGGTGCCTACTAAACTTCGGATCAGAAATGTTATTACAAAATCACAAAGAATATTGTAAACAGCACGACCCTGTAAAGATTATAATGCCCAAGGAAGGTGAAACCATTAAGTTTCAGGACTATAATAGAAGTATGAGAGTGCCATTCACAATTTATGCCGATTTCGAATGTATGCTTACCCCAGTACAAAACAGTGAATGTGACACTAATCGACCATACACCAGAAAATATCAAAGACACAAAGCAATCAGCTTTTCATACTACATAATACAAGACAACAATGATTATGCTAATCCAGTGACATACTTTGGTGAAGATGCGGCACAGGTGTTTGTGAATAGTTTAATTCATGAGTCCAAAAAAATTAGCTACTTATATTCAAATGAAGCAGCGAAACCAATGGAATTATCAGAAGAGGACCATGCCGTCATTTCATCAGCAACAAAGTGTCATATTTGTGGAAAAGATTTTTCAGCTGAAGAACCTCTAGTTAGAGATCATGATCATCTCACAGGAAAATTTAGAGGCCCTGCCCACAATAGCTGCAATCTTAATTACCGTAAACCACATTTCGTACCTATATTTATCCATAACCTTTCGGGCTATGATACACATCTATTTATAAAAATGTTTGGACTAAACGATGAAACTATTGAAGTAATCCCGAACAACGAGGAAAGATACATTTCATATACTGTACATGTGGAAGGAGGCGTTGACCTAAGATTTATTGATTCCTTAAAATTTATGTCTAGCAGCTTAGATGTCCTAGTAAAAAATCTATCTCCCTCCCAGTTTAAATATATATCAAAGCACTTCTCTGGTGAACAACTGCAGTTGCTTCTAAAAAAGGGGGTGTATCCTTACGACTTCATGGACTCACTAGAAAAATTTGAACTCCCACACCTTCCTGCAAAAGAAGACTTTTATAACAAACTTACTGATTCTGAAATCAAGGAGGAAGATTATAAGCATGCTTGTAAAGTATGGAGTGCCTTTAGCATACAAAATATGAGGGAATACACGCTTTTATACAACAAGGCAGATGTACTTCAATTGGCTGATATAATGGAAAACTTTAGAGACTTGTGTATGCAAACGTACCAACTCGACCCTGCATGGTATTATACGGCACCTGGACTGGCTTGGAGTGCGATGCTTAAGACGACCGAGATTGAGCTAGAGCTTCTAACTGACTACAACATGGTTTTGATGATTGGTAATGGGATACGAGGCGGATTGTCGCAGTGTTCGAACCGTTACGCGGCGGCAAATAACAAATATATGAAGGAAGACTATGACAAAAACTTGCCTACGTCATACTTAACATACCTCGACGCAAACAACCTGTACGGTTGGGCGATGGGAGAACCCATGCCTTACTCTGATTTCCAATGGGTCGAAGACACCCAAAGCATAGATGTACTCTCGGTTCCCGATGATAGTGACCATGGCTACATTCTGGAAGTAGATCTAGAATACCCGCAAGCATTACATGACCTCCATTCCGATCTCCCTTTAGCTCCTGAACATAAAGTGCCTCCAGGACAAAAGCAAGGAAAAAAACTACTCGCAACCTTATTTGATAAGAAAAATTATGTAATTCACTATAGAAATCTGAAACAATACATTTCTCTGGGCTTGAAACTAAAGAAAGTCCACAGAGTAATACGTTTCACTCAAAAGAAATGGCTCAAACCTTATATTGATCTCAATACATATATGAGGACATGCGCCACAAACAATTTTGAAAAAGACTTCTTCAAACTGATGAATAATTCTGTGTTCGGTAAAACCATGGAGAACATCCGCAATCGTGTTGACATCCGACTGGCAACTCGAGAAAATCAAGTCGACAAATGGTTAGCCCAACCAAACTTTAAGAGGAGAACCATTTTCACTGAACAACTGGCAGCAGTGCATATGAGTAAAACCAAATTATTCTTCAATAAGGCTATCTACGTGGGAATGAGTATTTTGGATGTATCGAAGACGCTTATGTACGACTTCCACTACAACGTTATAAAGGGCCGATACAAGGAGAAAGCCAGATTGCAATACACCGATACAGATAGCCTGACCTACCATATACAAACTGAAGACTTCTACAGCGACATGAAAGAGATGATAAGTTACTTTGACACCAGTGATTACCCAGTCAACCACCTTTGTTTTGACACCAAAAACAAGAAGAAGATTGGGAAGTTCAAGGATGAATTGAACGGAAAAATTATGTACGAGCATGTAGGATTACGGTCGAAAATGTATGCCAGCCGTTCCGAAGACGATCATCACATAAAAAAATCAAAGGGTGTAAAGAAGTCGGTTATAGAAAAAAATATCACATTTCAAGACTACAAAGACTGCCTGAAGACACAAATTGACCAATACCGTTCAATAAATATGATAAGAAGCTTTAAGCACGACTTGTACAGCGTAGAACTTAACAAAGTCGCCTTGTCAGCACACGATGACAAACGATACGTGTTAAGTGATGGTGTACAATCACTACCGTGGGGACACTACAAAATACCCGAAGATGAAATTGTGAACTAGACATCTTCCTTCAGAAAAGGGTATATATTTATACATATTTCAAGTGTATATTAAAATGTATAAATGTATATTATGTATATTATTATTGTATAAATGTATGTGTAATTAAATGCTTTTTGTAAAGTGGACTAGACACATGTTTTTGTGTCTAGGCTAGGCCTACTGGGGAAACCACTATAAAAAAAAACGCATCATGCTCCTACCTCATGGGTGATGTGGAATGTTGAGCAAACAATGAAGTTTGTTTAACTATACCTGTGTTTACTTACTAAATAAAATACCCTTCACTCATTTTAGTCATCATTTAAGATTAGTGTTACCAAAGTTTATAATAAAGCAATATTTGTATTAATATTTACTAGTGGATCCGAGCGCACGGAATCGTGCGCTACTCTAGCAGAGCGATAATTCAAATGGCGACAAATTTAAAACACACTCATGCTAACACGATCCGTCTTGAGGGTTATGTTTACACAAATTAAAAAATAACAGCAATTAAATTATCCAGCTGATCAAAATGTAAACAAATATGTTCCTCATAAGGATAACATGGGAACTTTAAAAGCCAATGGGACAGAGCCCAAGGGACTTTTTCAAAAATGTAAGGCCGGTTTGCAAATCTACGCGACACGCTTTTTCCAATAAGCCGTCTATGATCAAAATCGGTTAAGAAATGACGGAAGAGTTCATAAGACAAATTTCGTGTTGGCGTATTAATTATATAGATAGATATAGACTCTGTGAGTCTCGGAAATGAGAATATAGGAAAACATAAATATGTACGCTGGTCCATGTATTATAAAGAGAGATGAGCGTCGATATATATATGACTGCCCTACTCCTCCCCTACCCTTCCCATCCCCTACCTCTCCTCTCCCCTCTCGCCCGAAGAGGACCTCTTGGGGCGTCGGTGAATCCCCGTTTCCCATCTACTAGCAAGGCCTTTTCATACGACTCAAAATAAATAAACAAAATAATTAAGTCAACTTTGGGCTAGCTTCCTGAGTAATTACAGTCCAGTACAGGGAGTTGAAAGGAGGGGGGGGTTTTAGGGTGTGGGGAGTGCGCGCTTACCTTCCTGTAAATACTAGTCAACAGCCACTATAATTTCATACTCCAATCTTTTTTTAAGGATTTTAAAAATAAATAAGCCACCACTGGCCATCAAAACTTACTACTAAGTATCTTTAACACGTGGTACCACTTTTTAATATGTAAAACCTACCCTGAAATTCTTACGAAAACATTCTAAAATATTCTACTTGATATAACAAAAAAAAAACATTCCACTTGAAGAATGTCCACGTCGATAATCACTATCATTCCCACAAAAGAATGTCTGCTTGTTCCCATAATAAAAAAAAAATTAACTTCAAGTTCCCTTCGCAGATCTAACAGTCTCTGCAGCACGGAGCTGCACACATTGATGCAATCTAAATAATTCACTAGTGCACTTTGCCTATCGCCAGTTTATTCATCACAATGTGGGTCCAAATTAATTGAATATAGGCTACCTTCCGTTGGTTAAAATACCGCAAATCTCTGGGGCTGCAGTCCCCTCGTTCATGGTGTCTAGTTCAAGGCTCGGGTAGGCTGCTTCCACCCCAATGTTAGTCTCAGGATCCCTCGGTCAGCGAACATCTGTGGCGCTCTGGTCAGGGCCATGGCTCTCCGCTCTCATCCGCACAGAGCTCTGCAACCAGGCGGCCAGCACGTTCCAGGATCTATGACAAATGCATGGCAGTATCAGTTCTAACACCACATCCTATGTCATTACTACTGCTATCACACCCTTTGCCTAAAATCATTGTGACACCGCACATCGAGAGTTCCCCTTTCAGAGGATATTCTCACACGTTAATGGCCAAGCTCATTATCAAGTTTGCCTCAAATATCAACAATTCAACCCTAATTACATTTTGCAACATTTTACTAGGTATTGATACATCACGTACCAAGCTAGTCATTAATACCTCAAGGACGTCCTTTGCAACATCAGTCGACAAATAAAACTCTCATTATGGCCATAACAGGGGAGACGCACACTTACATCTCCACTCCCCTTTACCAGCTCCAGTGCTTCTGGTTGCTGCCGACAGAGGTAAGGTCGGGCAGGCATACGCAGGTACGAGCAACAAAACGCAAATCTCTCATCACCACATCGAGGGAGGCTCCCTTTCATCCTCCACTCCCTAAACCAGCTCAAGTGCATCTGGTAGCTGCCAACGGACAGGGCCTGGCAGGCAAACGCAAGCACGAGCGACAAAAACACAAATCTCTCATCAACACAACTAGGGAGGCTCACTTTCCTCTCTACTCCCTGAACCAGCTCAAGTGCATCTGGTAGCTGCCGAAGATAAAGCTTGGCAGGCGAACGCAGGCACGAGCGAAACAAGTCATTTATCCTCGGTGGGACCACACGCAAAATTTCTTTAATCCTCTGCCTGGTGCCTATCTCGCGAGTCCTTCAGGAGCTCAAGAGTGGCAATAAATCACAACACAACAGGCAGACACAATGAAACACCAAATATCATTGACACTCAGTGCACATGTAGAGTCCTTACAGGAGCTCTAGCATTGCATGTTACTTCAGTAATTAACAACAAGGTCCACCACCGGAAATCCACATCACAACCAGGACTCAGTCGCCCAAAGGAGATAAAGCAAGCTGCCATATATATGAACACATGGGCAGGCATGGCAATCTCAACCATAACGACTCAAAGGGGCCCCAAAAATCACTCACCTCAAACAACAACCACATCATCATCATCATCATCTCAACTCATAAAACATTTAAGGAAAGCCCATATTCCAATGGGGCATACCCTAAAAATAAGTTACGTCCCCTTCAGGCCCAAAGCCAATTTGCTACTCCTGTCTCAAATAAAAAACATCCTAAATACATGCTTGTTTTCAAGACCATTTTGTTTCATAATGCTGCTATTTGAAATTTCTTTTCATTTTACTCTTAAAGAGTCTAAATCTTTTTCACAATCACAACCCACCTAAAGAAAGAATAGTTTTCAAACAATCTTAACTAAAATACTTATTCAAAACCCTTAAATCCATCCATCATCCATCCCCCAGTGTTGGTCTGCTACTCCAACAACAGGTCCACAGCATACGGATCCCATTCCCATGTTGTGTCCCAATCAACAGAGACAGCAAAAAGGGTTTCTAACAAACAAAAACTCTCCTGTATAACAAACACAAAGGGTTATTCAATAATCAGAGACAGAAAGGCTACCATAAATTAGTAAAAATTTGTTTAACACTCACATTAACATTATTTTTAAGGAAAATATTTTTTTAATTTAATTACTATCACCAGCATTCACCTTGAAAAGATTTTATCTTTAAAACTTTACAGCCTGCCTCACAAAAAAACCAACTCTATCAAGAAGGTGGTCCCAACTTAAATTTATAATCTATTGGGTAATATGTTTGACGGTGATGCTGAACCCATACCGAACAAACATATCATAGGAAAAAGAACTTTCATAAGCCCCATTAGTCAAAAAAATTCCCGACTGCAAAAGTAAACCATAATAAAATCTCATGAATACTGCATACTGTATATTAACATGGTTCTACCATTTCAGTCCGCCATACGCAGGGTCCAGGCCATCTTGATCCCGAGGGATAAGGGCGCTAAGGAGGCACACTCAACCTCCCCCCCCAAACATACTTCCAAAACACTATCTATGACTTACTATCCCAAACCATATCATACATACAGGCATAAAACCAATATATTAAAAAAAAGGATTTAAAATATTTTTAAATTATTTTTTTTATTTGAAACTTGAAAGCTGATGGCAGTAGACCTAATTTATTATAATTCGAATTAAAACAACTCATATTTCTCAGGGGAGACCCGATCAAATTACAGAATAATACTGCTGATGATAGTAACCACTGAGCAACCATTCTCTTTTATTTGAATAATTAAAATGATATAATTACTTTCAAACTAAGCAAGCGTGTACCAAAACCCATTTTTAAATTCAAGGTACTAGAGGATAGGCAACTAAAAGCACAAAAATTTCAAAAAAAATAATAAAACCTCAGCAACTGTCATTAGGCTCTAATTAGTTTTTCCTTAAAACCAAGTAACTTCCATTTATTATTATTCCAAATATTAAATTTTAAACGCCTATTTACAATGATGCTGGGACTTATTCCAACGCATTTTAATTCTCCACTTAAAGATATAACACATGCAGTTTACACCAAGTTGAAATCAATCTACCCCAAAACAATTTAGATTATGTTGGTAGACAACAAAATCGAATAAATAGATATAATTAATCTCCAACTAAATTGTCCTACTCAATTAATTGTCTATCTGCTCCTTTTAAACAATTCAACCGGTCGAATATTCATTTTGACGTTTCTAAACATGAAGCTCTACAGTGTTTCAACTTCACAACAGTGAAAATCCCGTGTTCCTACTATAAATCCCATTTCCCCTCTAAAAGACAGAAATACCCATTCGCCGGGTAAAAATCCCTCGAATGGCAACACTGTTATAAATCTGAAATATTCCAAGTTTCACTCTGTAAAAATTACGTTACTTTCGTTATTGTAAGAATGCAAATAAATGTATAACTTAGATTTTCAATCAATTATTACTCTTAGAAAAACCTTACTTTTATTCGTTACTAGATTTAATAAATAAGTTTGCATAAACTCAAAAGATAAGACCGCCATCTTGATTATTTCAATGCTCCACGTCTCTATGTTGATAGACAAGGAGGCATTGTTGACTGTGGAGGGGGAACATACGCTATGACGCCAAATAAACTGCAACGTGATTAATGGCGGATTTAATTCCTCACCGAAAATATTTCAGTTACTTTAAAATTCCCTAATAAATCCAAAAATGCATTATACTTCACGGGATTTTCACTAAAGTGCGTTTCAAGCCACGCTTTGCATTATTAAATGATTAAATACTTCAATCTATTACAAATTTCATTTGACAAAAGATTGCACCGCTGATTGAAAATATTTCACTTACCAATTTTATCCATTTCCATCCTTGGGTCCGTGGAAGCTGGAAATCGCTTTTCCGTGAATTCTTGAACACGAACCCCACACCTGACACCAGATGTGCCAGTAGCCGAGATATATACGCATTGTTTGCCGGTTGGGAGCTCAAATAATACGCACGTAGTTACAAAAATCTAACTTTATTAATACAATTTAACTGTTTAATTTCAAATTAACATGTGAGCAGTTATCATTTATGAAAATTTATACAAAACTTCAGATTATACTAATTATAGGCCTAATTAATTTTGGGGGACAGAGAACGCGCGAATCGCGGCATAGGCCGACCGACGCGGCGCGAACAGCGCACACGCACTCCCGAGTCAACTCTCCGACTGTCTGATTCTAGGCTCAGCGGCAACGACCTGCTGATGCAGCTTGACCCATGTGAACCGTGCTGACCGTCAGCATCAGCATTCCCACATGAGTGCCTTGCTGCGTTCTCGATTTTATTTTAATAACTTTCTGTACAATTGTCCAAGAGACCCAATGTCAGTCTCTGGGCCCACTAGCAATAAACTAGGGCTGGCAATCCTTTCATGCATGAAGGATTATTACCTTCAACAAACCATTAACCATAATATGTGGTGTCCTAATTTAAGGAGCTAACGACAAAATACAGTTTTTGGGGTGGGTCGTCACACTGTTATTGAAGGTGAGGGGGAAAATGTGTGTATTTCAAGAGTAGGCCTAAAGCACATTGTCTCCCTCCTGAAAATTGTTGCCCTCGCAAGCTCGGGCGCCAAATTTTTCACTCGTGAGACATTGTTGTACCTACTTTACTTAAGTACGTTAAGTGCAAGTTGTTTTGCCGAAATACTCTACTGGGTGATTCATATTGTGTTTAAAGCGATTAGTAGAAAATAAATACATAAATGTTTACATAAAACCACTTGATAAAAATTAATTAATTGATTTTTATTAAGTGCTTTTTTGTAAACATATATGAATTTATTTTTTACTGATCGCTTTAAATACAATATGAATCACGCAGTACAGTATTTCGCGAATTCAATTGTACTAGTGGCAAACGACGCTTACTCAACACAAAAATAACTATTTAGTTCCAAAAACCAAGAAAATTATAATTTAGTACGACCGTTGATAAGTATGTTAACATTGTGTTGTAGGACATGAAACCGTCGGCGAATCGACGTAACTGCAAAATACTGAAAAAATAAGGTCTTAAAAAGTAAAAGCAACATAAAGAAAATCAAAACATGTTGAGCTATTCATTTGCTGGTCTATTAACATAGAATGCCATTGAACTGTTTGATTTCAGTCATCAATAATGGCGTTATTGACCAGGAATGGTCAACTTTCTCTTTATTCCCATCCAGTTTTGTTATTTGTTTTCACTCCTAAGGGATACTTTTAACAGTTGTTAGAGGAAAACGTTCCAAACCAGGTTACGGAGTCATAAGGAAGAGACAAGCTCGTAATCTAGATAAGGAATTACCGGTTCTGCAAATTACTTCACAGACTCATGCAGTTACTTACGCGTACATGAGCGTCTCTTTGTTCGGACTAGTTCATCACAGATTGGTTCTGTTTGGGATCCAGGGCTGTGGGAAGCCCCAAATTGGGGTCATGACCCGTGAGGTAACCGGCTTATTAATCTGATGTCTCGGTTATGCCCGCCTTATGTAACTTCCGTCCGACTTTTTCTCATCTGGGGTTATTGTTTCCTTATAATTACCACGTATGCTCTCTGCTCTCAGAGATGGTTTCAGATTCGGTTATGTATAAGTATAGTCTACTGCCCTGGAATTGTAGGTCTTCGTATTTCCTTTTCATTTTATATCCCCACAAGAAAGACCTATTTCTAGACGTTGGCGTTGTGCTGTTTCTTTTTTGGAGGCATTGAGATTTGTTCTGTTGAATTTTTGATGTTAAATTTGTTGATGTGGAACTATGGTTCCACATCAACAAAAAAAGTTAAAAAAGTATGGTTAAGTATGGTTGGTGTGTATGGTTTAAAAAAGTTTGTTGCACAGCTCAAACTTTGAATAATGAGCTAAAACAAATAAATATTTCTGAAAAACTCTGAAGAATTCTTTTAGGTAGCGTAGTTACGTAGGCAACAATTAAGTATATTGATATTAAAATTTATGTGATTTTACAAAACATTTTGTCCTCTTCTATTCCATTAACCTTTGCGTCTGGACTTGTTAATTTATTCACCTCAGCCCTCCACACCTGTATCAATCCAAACCTCACCATGGGAAAAAAAGGAAAAGGAAAAGAACCCAAAGGCAAAAAGGGCTCAAAGAAGAGCAAACCATTAGTGGAGAAGAAGCCACAAATCGACCCTGAACTCCTAAAAGATTTAGATCTAAAAGACGTGTTCAGGTTCTGGAACGGGGACGTGTACCTGGGCCAGTTCAGCTTGTCCCCGCTGGGCGAGGTGGCGCGCCACGGTCGGGGGAAGTACTTCGCGGCTGACGGGTGTTCGCTGATCGGGCGGTGGGAGGATGACGTCCTCCTGGAGGCGGAGAGGCTCTCCTACCCCGAGGGCAGCTGGTACCGCGGCGGCCTGGAGGACGGGAGGTAATGTCTGCGTCAAATAACGTGACCCAGCCCGTCCGTCAGCCGGTGATAACATTATCATTGTCTTAAGGGCGGACTGGGCCAACTTACTTGACTTAAAATAAAGTTAAAAAAAAATCAGTTCTTTCCTCAGCCAATGCTATTTAAAAATTATTCTTTGTCCCCAGCTCAAATAATTGTTGTCGTATTCTAAAACTGACTATACGTCTAATTCATCCTGGGCAAATTATAAAGTTCTACACAAACAATCTCAGGCGTTTGGTTCAAAATCAGATGGAAGGATGTAAATGTATCTTCCCCGTGGGAGTTGAATTGAGTCTTCAGCTATGCACGCTTATCATAGGCATGACAACAACCTGAAACATCTGACCTGACACATTTAAATTCTGACAAGTTTCACAGAACAAGTTTTCCCCAAAATATCACGGAGCTCCGTTTCTATATGTTACGCTCGATAGTATATAGTAGGACTCTTGTCTTCAAAAAGGATTTCGAAGGTTTCAAAACAGGTCAATCCGGTTGCTCACATTGCTAAATGGGTATGGCCATCCCGTACTATATTGGAGTTGGTCACGGTACAGGATGGTACAGGCCAATGTCAAAAGATTAAGCAAATATTTGTCTATATTCATTGTTTGATTATTAAGACTAAATGCTATACATCAATCGAAACAAAAGAGCACGGTTTTGAAATTTTACGATAGGTCATATCTTTAGAGCAGGCTGTAGTGCACAGAAAACAGGACAATTTAACAAGTCCTTTGAAAATAAATAAGACGAACTTAATTCTCATCCAAATTCCTTACTTACCAAAAACTATTACTTACGGAAAACACAATCAGAAAAGAGAAAGACTACAGGAAGTCTTCAGTCCAAATTGACACCAAAAAACTTTCAGGTACACCGGTCCCGGGGAGTACTGGCACCCCCAGTTGGGTGGTCTGAGCTGCGACTTTGTCAAAGGTCGGCCCGACGGGCTGGCGACCTTGACTGATATGGATGATAAGAGATGGCAAGGTCTCGCTGTGTCAGACTCTGTGACACTGTTGCCCAGGAACCACTTCTTCGACACAGAGGAAGCGCTGTTGAGGCGGAGGGAAGAGGAATTAAGATCTGTCAGCAACAAGTCTTCGAAGAAGAGCATCGGTTCTTCGAAGAAGAGCGTCGGCTCGAAAGACTCTGTGGTGAAGGATAGTAAAACATCACTAGACAATGGAAAATCACCCTCGGGAAAAACAGTGTGATAGTTTTCAATAGTAAATAAATTTTGAATACAATTAAATAGTGAAAATAACAATTTTTAATAAGTTTTTCTCTAATTCTAACGCGATGTGATTTTTTCTACATCAGCTTTCATGTGCGCATGTTAGTAAGATTACAAAATAAATTCCTCTGAATATCCATCGTATTATCGATAGTTCGAATCGTGAGATATATTCGTAATAACATTGTCTTTAAATAAAGGAGTATTGACTTCTGTACTTATAGTCAATCATGACAATAAACATGTTTCATAATGTTGTTAACAGTGGGGTTTTTTCATATTATAAATCATCTCAAATATTTTAATAGATTTTTTTTATTCATTTTGCACTGATTAAAAATATTCAGGGACGCCCGTGCCTGCCTTCACGATAGGCACAAACTAGACCCTGGTGTTAAACATAAGATACTCTTGAAATTATTGAAGGTACTTGTAGTTTGACGATGAGTAATCATACTCAATGTGCTCTCTTTTGAAGATATTGAAAAGTTATTTAAATTGTTTTTAGAGACTAAAGCCGATTCAAATAAAACTAATGATGCAAATTCAAATTGAATACATTTATTTACAATTCACCACTCCACAATTATCAGGGGGCAAGTCAAGAACTAATATTGCTGATTTCATTGACCGTAGGCCCTCTGTTCTCGTTTGGTTTCATAAGTTTCAAGTGTAACAAGGGCCTAGAGTATATTTGATACTTGGTGCTTATCAGTGAATGTCTCCTGCTGAAGGAGATAGATATTCGCTTTTCACCATGCCAAGTGTAATTTTAGGGGTGTAAGCAAAAGTATCTCCCATTACTCTGGGAGCGTTCGGGCTCCATGTAAAGTCGGACAATATAAGCTGAGAAGTAATGAAACAATTACGTATGAGAGTGTAGAAGAGTGTATTAGGCGGAGGGTCCAATGGTCGAATGTTCCAGTGTATAATCTTGGAATCCCTTTAGCGTAGGGATTCAATTGTTCATTTTACAAAAATTAAAAATGCAATAAAAAATGACTTGCTTAAACAAGTTATTAGACTCGTTGTATAAAGTTGGGCAATATTATAAAAAAATAAAACAATTTCGAAAAATTGAAAAAATAGAAATATTTTCACTTGTGGTAATTACTTTGAAGCTTTGTTGATTGTGAGTTCATTTTTACCTTTGTATATAAATTATGCCATGTACTAGATAAAGTTTAATTTAGAAGTAACATCATAAAAGACATATGAACTTGTTAACTATTACTCGTTAAAATTAACCATGATTACAATGTTATTATTTACTAACGTCTGCACGTAAATAAAAAACTCGGTTGAAAAAATATAAAAATAAACACCCACCCACATTTTTAGGCCATGTAAGAGCCAGATGGTGAGCTGTGAAGCAGATGCCGTTGCTCGGTGTTGTAACAATGTTGGTTGTGCAACCGTGACCTTTAGTCTTGACCTGCGACCCAGACCTTCGCAGCGGCGGGAAGGTCACTGCTGAGGTCATGCCTGACCCCGGAAGACTTTCTCGGAAGTTCTCAGTGTCTTCCTCGCCATAAACTGCAGCTCGTCGCTCCGACCGCCCCTGATTGCCTGCATCACCTACTGTGTCATCCCGTCAACCTCGCGGTGGTGACTCGCAGTTGTCGAGCAGCTACCGGCCACGTCAGCGGCTACGACGTAACTAGAGGGTTCTATACGGCGACTATCTTGCGCAATCGAGGCGATCTCCCAAATTCCGGCATTGTGTTTGAGCCAATCATATATTGAGAATCAGTTTGTCAGCCAATCAGAATGTAGATTCAACTGTGACGTTATTTGGGAGACTCTTTGGCGTTGGTTTCTGATTGGCTGGTTTTCTGCGCAACTTGTTTGTGATACCTACCGAGCGAACGAGAGCTATGATAGTTTACACCTCATAATCATGCTGAATGGAGGCACTGTTCGCTGCTACTGTCGAGAGTCAAGAATCAAGAGTCAATAACTTATTCCGATTAGGCACAGTGAATGCATTTTGGTGGATCAAAGGTTGTTTTGCTAAGGGTAACATACGTCATGGCCGGATACAGGCACCGATATCAAAACATTCAATACAAGAAAATACAGTAGAAACAGACGAAATCTGATGTACATTGGCATTACTGGAGTTGATAGTTCAAAAAACTCATTTAAATTACGTAACGTTTATAATGAACTACTGAAAGAATTATTTATATTTGACTTGGGGCAAGCCAGCGACGTTTAATTGTCTGCTAAACTTCAGCAGCACTCATTCACCCGCCCTAGTTGGTGCCCGCGATTGAAGAGGGTTCTTTATATTGATACACATGACAATTGCTCGATTCCGAGCAACGGGTTTAAAAATCTTTAATGATTCCTCAATTCAGGTAAATCAAAATTCGACATTAAACTTAATGTCGAATTTTAACGTTCGCAGAAGTGACTAATGCTGCATATACGTCAGTTATGTTGTTGGTTGACAAAGTAGCAGCGAGCACACTAATTGCTTTGCTGGTTGCTAATTGATAGAATACTTTACAATCGTTCGCAGTATTTTGTGTATCTTCTCTTCGTACTGGCAGTTGACTTTGTTTTACTCTCATCTTATCCTATACTCTTATGTGAGTAATGTTATCGCTTGTATGTATGCTTGTATGCTTGCGTGCTTTCGTGCTTGCACAAT
This sequence comes from Flexamia atlantica, assembly GCA_035578135.1. Taxonomy (NCBI): domain Eukaryota; kingdom Metazoa; phylum Arthropoda; class Insecta; order Hemiptera; family Cicadellidae; genus Flexamia; species Flexamia atlantica. The sequence goes on along the minus strand of JAQJVK010000008.1, from coordinate 28,646,958 downwards.
TATCTCTAAAACGGCTCCGAGGATTTCCTTCGAATTTTGAAAATAAGTTATTTTTGGCTCAAAAACGTCTTTTATGCAGATTACTTGGCCAGAGAAAATCTATTAACGTAATAAATCGAATTTAAAGTTGTAAAATTTTAACATTGGCCTTATGGGTTGCCGTAATGGCAACGAAAATAAACAAGGAAAGTGTAAAAAATAAAGTAATCATAACAGCTGATTGGAATCTACAGCCATCAAGGAAAAATACAGCAAGTGGGATAAAGAGAACATAGAGCAATAAAAAATATCAATTTTATGACATTGAAATATTTTATAGTAACTGGATGAACTGGTAAACATGAAATAACACCGAGCAAGGCTCGGTCCACCAGGTACCTTGGATTAATAATACCAAGCAAACTTATGTGAAAGGTTATTTGTAGCGAGGTAGTATATTCTACACGACGATTTAGTCTCTTGTGTAGGTTTTTGTTCGGAGTTTTCAATTGCACTTAATGGTCGTTTAATTTTGAATTAAATTGGGCTCATGTTATGCGAGCCTGCTTAAAGTTTTTTTAGTGCTCAAATTGGGATTAAAAATAATTCAACATTGTTATACTTTTCGCCAGGATTTGATCTGAAATTTAACAAAACTGGGTAGATTGTTCGTATTCTTGAAATTAAAATTCAACCACTAAAATTGTTTGGAACTAACAATTCCGCTACGAAATCTTCACAATTTTTCGGGCGAGGCCCCCGGATTCCCTTTATTTGGGGGGGGGGGCATTCTATACCATCAAACGCTCCAGTAAAAGATACTCTCCCTATTGCCTCAAAGAAGGATGATTTTTTTGGGATGGACTCCCCCGAAAATTAATCCTACATACGCCACTGGTGCAAGCACATCACGGGACAAACTACTCAGACTTATAAAACCCGTATATACAGCAGGTTGCAGCTTTGCCTAGGATAACAAACGGGATGTCTATCAGAGCTCTAGACCTGGTCTTGAAACTTTGATATTTGCTCTACAGGCTGGCAGAGAACGTATGTCCGATGAAAAATTAGGTCTTATTGCCACTGCACAATGCGTTTCTAATGTGTTGGCGAAGGGTCGCCTAATCACCTACCCGCCATCCGCTTTCTGCCAGGTTGTAAGTATAAGAGTCAAAATTTATAAAATTAGCAATCGTAAGTCAAAATTCATTATGCTAAAGCATTTCACTACATGAACATTTCCTGCTATATAAAGAAAGCATTTCTAGGCCATTGAGAACCAAGTGTCTATTTTTTATTCACCAAGGTAGGATTAGGTTTGTTCCTAAAATTTGCAAATAAAAAATACATTTAACTTGATATTTGTAATAAAAATGACTAAAGAAAGATATTTCTAAGAAGTTGAAAGTCACGCACAATCATAACCATAAGGAGCATATACCTAATAATCCTAAGGACATATACCTAATAATCCTACGACATAAATAAACCACACACAGTAGAGCTCGATTCACAATAGAGTACCAACACTCTCCAACGTACATCACTATACTCAATCTCACTTTTACCAGACATATCATGAAACTGATGATACAATGCCACAGTCCACAGAGAAATTTTTAAGAAAAAAGTTGAAGTCTTTCTTCTATGGTCTGTGTGTAATGGAAACTGTGTGTAACAAAATCACAAAATTAAAATAAAATCATATGTATAATTGTTTAAGTCAAAGATCACATTTAATGTTTGTTTTTACTTAGTAAAAATAATTTAATAGCTCAAATCAGAACCACTTTCTCCTTTTCTCGGTGTTGGGCGAGGTGGTAGTGGCGGCAGGCAGGGCGGGCATGGGCTCGGGAATGTCTTCGGTCACGGACATGTCTTCAGAGGAAGAGGAACTATCGGTGTGACGGGGTCGTTCGGGGGTCGAGACGGGGCTGAGAGCGGCCTGACGCCTCCACTGCTGCGGCTGGCCCGAGCCGAACACCAAGAAGGGGACCAGCAGCACCACGGACAGAGCCGAGTTGTACACCGTGAAGTTCTGCCACTGACCCGGGCTGTACTTGTCGTCCAATATAATTTTGTCCGCCTTCTTCTTGAAGACAGCACAGAACGTCCTGATGCCGTACATAATGGCCATCAGGAGACCGGCGTGTTTCCCGCAGAGGTCTAGGGGGTTGGAGTAGATCACCGTGGCGAGTCCGAGAGTGAAGACCGAGATGGCGTACAGAATCCAGAAGGCAGCTACGTTACAGCCGACCGAAACCGCGGCCACCTGCAGAAGCGAAGAGAGTAGCACGCCGAGAGAGGTGAAAATCTTGAGGACGACAGTTTTTGATGCGAATCCACGATTGATGATCCAATCGGCAAACCATCCTCCGAGCACGGACGCCGGAACTACGACGAAGGCCATGGCTGTCGATTCGTCACTGAAATCATCGGGGAGGTGTAATATGTATTTCTGATAATCCTGGAATGTTACCCAAATGTTGGACCAGACGACCCAGTTGATCGAACAGAATGCCAAGATGAGGCTGAGATAGGGACGCGAACAAACTATCCTCAGCCAAGGAATCCCGTGCAGTCGTCTCACTCCGGTAGGAAATGTCATCCTTCGATGTTGGATGGTTATAGAATACTCGTGTGGATGGCGGAACGGACTCTCGTCGGGTGAGTTATATACGAACATAAAACTTAAAGCCGTCCAGAGCAACACAAAAGACCCAGTTATACGGTGACCGACTGTCCAGGACCTGTATTTCAAATAAGTCCAATTGAAAAACACATGCCCTACAGAGTCTCCGTATATGATTCCTGAAACAATGAACGATGTGAAAAAGTTTCGTTCCCAAGGTGGTATCCAGTGACTGATTAAGGTAAAAACGCTTGGATAAATCAGTGCTTCTCCGATGCCATCGAAAAAATTCATCACGACGTACACGGTGGCTCCGAACGGAGCGAATACAGGTGTAAGGAAGAGACGACCCGCCGTGAACAACAATCCTGAGCAGAAGATGTACTTAGAAAAACCGATATCTGACGTAATTCCTGCTGGCACGACCATCATGATCTTTCCAATAAAAAAAGCCGATTCGGCTACGCTAGAAATGTTAACATTCAATAAAAAATCTGGCAATCCTAATGGTATTTCCCTTCTTCTATGAAAAATCTTAGAAAATAGAAATGGACATCCACCGCTCAGCTTCTTCCTATCTTCCAAAGCGGAATCCACGATGAAACTTATTTCATGGGAACAATAATTCTTGTAGCCGATGGTCGCTAATGTCACACTACACAAAACACTCACTATCCACCTCTGGGGAACACGCGAGATCACATTGCTGATCGCCATCTTTTGCGAGTACTCTGTTCAGTGTGCTAACTTAACAGTATCCTGACGCGTCGGGGACAAATTTGGGTCTTAATGAGTCAAAACAATATTTTCGGATATTAATATTATAAGTCGTAGCTTGCTATCCTGTAAATTGGGTTTTATGAAACATGTAATGACTTAAAAATGAAAATGTTTTGAATTATTTTGAATTTGTTAGCTGTTTATTATTTTCAATATGTTTGACGAATAAAATAACTTGAAACAGCTGCATATAATCACGTGTTTAAAGTTGGATTAAAGTTTCTGCACGCACGGCCAGTAGAGTTAATTGACAAGCTTGAGGGGGAGAGGGGGTTACTTTTCCAAAAACAGAGGGTCAACTCGCCAGTAGCTGACACGGGAATACCGCGACTGAGCCCGGAGTACACTCCCATCAGCGGCGAGGCTCATCCCGGCCGCAACGACGCAACAACGTTAGCGATTCATTTTTTGAGCTCTTAAGATATGATTGACTTTAGTGACATATTATTTTAATAAATAAAAAACTAATATGTAGTCGAATCCTTATAAATTGTTTGTAATTTGTATCATACTTTTACTGCACTAAGCTTACCCCCACCCCCAGCAATGTGTCGCAGTAGGCTACAACGTGAAACCAGTATGCGACAAATAATATTTCAGACAGCAACGCTACACACCCATATTTATTTCTTGGCGTATAATTCTTCTTTAGCTTAATTATAATTGCACCACGGACTGGCTTGAGTTCAACTTTCTCGATTCCACGGACCAAATACGGACTGTCGCGTACTGTATGTGCAACGGACTTGGTCCTCCGGCTTTTCACCCTGATTATGTGCAACAGTTCAGAGATCAAGCTCAGGTGTTTACCGGAGGCGACAATAATGGGGCTGTGACGTCACTGGGCGCCACTTTCCCGCGCAAAGCACGTCCGCGTGGTAAACTGGCTGGCTCCTCCCGCCAAAACCAGCGAGGAATCCCAACTTGATTTATTGCGCGACTTTGTTTGCGGGGTTTGGAAATATTTTGCAACAGTTGTTTGCGGAAGTTGATTTATTGATTATGAATTCGATTAGGGGTTCGATTGTAAATTGTTTTCAAAGTGTCACCGCAGTTTTGAAATTCACATAGTTATAAGAAAGATGTTGATGTAATCAAGTGGTTGGTATATTAGAATTCTTTTCAAGAGGCCTTGGGTTCGATTTACTGGATATACGATTAAGGTTGATTCCCCCGTCGGCTTTATTGCAACTTGCAACATATTTTTATACGTTGTAAAAGCTCGCGCTGGGCGCAAAACCTATATAAATAATCCTCCTCCCCTTTAATACCTGGTTGAAGAGGTAACCCTTTCTATAAAAACGCTATAACCCTTTAAAACTTCATTACTTCATTGAAATGCACTGTAATAGGGGATATATTAAGGGGCTTATTATTCTAGGACTTTTATATGACACATAGGTCTGCACAGGGTGTGGACGGGAAACGTTGTTTGTAAATAGTTAGCACAAGCGACTCTGGCTTACTTTGCGGGGAGCCATGGGGGCTAGGCTGCCTTCAGGGTCAAGTGTTTAAATAGTTGGGTTGTGTCCTGTATGGAATCGGGGCAGTCGGCTCCGTGGGGAAATGTGCCTCTCAGGAATAAGATTCTGGGGTGAGTGGTCTGGCTGTTAGTAGAGAGGGAGTTTAGTCTGGGGTTCAGAGTACGGGAGTTTAAATTAAAGAAGTACGGTATAGGTTTTTGGAGGTGATGGTTACACGACTCTCTTAAGCTAAGTTCCCGTTGTATGTTTGGGAGGGGGGGGCTCTCGAGGGTTAAGTTTCCCACACGACACAGTACCAAAAATATATCAATACCAAAAATTAAGTTTAATTTGTACAGGACCACTGGTGGTGATTCAGCAAATCCAGTCTTACGGTTTCTCATGGCGTTATTTACAATTTCTTCACACGGACAACACGGATGTGACTTCTCTTTTCCCGCTGCGGTTTATTAACACACGCTCTCCAGTTGACAGCAATCGCCCTGCGTGGTGCCTGTTGTATACATAGAGAGTCAACTCGTTTCCATTGAGCGCCAACATAGCTAATATAAGAGTATATAGTAGGCTCGGTATTATTTCATGTTTACCAGTTCATCCAATTATTATAAAACAATTAAAAATATTGATGTATAAGTACACTTTTTTATTTCTCCTTGCAATCTTTATCCCACACGCTGTATTTTCCTATAAATGTCTGCAGTTTGCAAACAGCTGTTATGATTACTTGATATGTTTACAGCTTCCATGTTTATTTCGTGGCTATCATGGCAACTCATAATGCCAATGTCAAAATTTTACAACTTTAAAATTAATTTTATTGCGTTATTAGATTTTCTATAACCAAGTAATCTGCATAGAACATGTTTTTAGTCATAAATTACTTATTTCCAAAATCTGAAGAAAATCCTCGGTGCCGTTTTTGAGATCGCTGTGCAAACTACCAAACGCACAAGCAAGCACGCACGCAAAATAACATTGCTCATATAAGAGTATATGAATAGGATTCATTTCAAAAATTTGAAGGAAATCCTCGGAGCCGCTTTTGAGATCGTTGTGCAAACAACCAAAAACACAAGCAAGCAAGGACGCAAGATAACGTTGCTCATATCAGAGTATAGGATTCATTCACTTATCAACGTATCATCAAATTAATGTACGAAATAAGAAAAATGAACTATTACTTGTACCAAGGCGTTCACAACTGTTTAGGCCAACTTGTATTAGTAATAGGAATTTTAAATTTAAATTATTTCATTAGCTCCCGAAAGATCACGCTGGAATTCAATATTACGTTGGATTAACACGTGAATTCACGTTAAATCCACGTGAACTAGCTACATTAAAATGCCTTTACTTCATATTACATAAGATCCAACTATCACTCGGATCAATTTTTTAATTTTTTTAATTGAAATTACGATAAGCAAATTAGATTGGACTAATATCTTTATTCTCTGAGAGATAGATGGCGCTTGCAATGTCGAACAAAATGATAACGACAGACATCTAATTGAAAATAACATTGATTGACAAGCTTTCCCCGCCACTGGTTATGAACCTTGACCTTCTACACCTGTACAGTAATTGCCTTCTTACTTTTCATAGACTAATGACATGGTTTCCATTGGTCTCTTCGGTGAAACTTATTACAGCTTCAGAAGTAATTAGTAAACTTTTAAACTTTTTTTCGATTACGGAATCAATTTTAAACTACTTTTAATTGCCTAGAGAAGAATATGGTTTCATAAGCGGTCGTACTACTTTATATAGATACCGTTTTTTTAGTTTTCGTTTATTTTGTAGCCTAATTATTATTATTTGGGAATATTTCGAATTAAAGTTAACATATCTAATTCTTTCTAGAAATTTATAATCAAACCCTGAGCGTGTAAACACATCCTGACATTTTTTTTAACACACTTGACCTTTTAGCTAGCATATATACAATCTACTATATATGTGTCAAATACCACTCACCTATAATCGCACAGCCCAAACTACTTGCCCTAGAACCTTGAAACTTTGCATGGACGTTCCTCTTACGGCGCGCGGCGTAGGTATCCGCTAAGAAAGGATTTTTCAAAATTTCCTCAGGGCTACCGCCTATGGTACGCCAAATTTTCAATGTTAAACTATAGGGAAGCTTATGAAGCTTATGTCATTACAAAATGACTAGAGGCTTGAAGGGGCTAATAGCCCCTAAACATAATCCTTCCTTTCCATAGTGCAAAATACCTTCTTAGAAAATAGGCTTTTGGATCCACAAAATTATGATTATATCTAGCATTTGGTTTTAAATAAACAAAGCAGACCTTTTTACATCCCAATGGTTTTTTAATGACAGCTATTTTACGTTATTTCTCAATTTATAGTAATCTTAAAGCAATTTCAGTATTTTCCCCGCGTCCCTGGGATGGAGACCTTCAATTTCAGCCCCCCCCCCCATCATCCTGCGACCTTCCAAACGCCCACATTTTCGGCGCAAAAATTTCCCTTACGTAATTATATAATATATAAATCATTTGGTATTAAATCCGCATCGTTATAACATAGAGTAAACAAACGTACTTAACTTTTTATAATTTTATATTATGAAAAAACTCAAACCCTTATTATTGTAAAATCGTAAAATCTTAAATTTAAATTTTTATTTGTTATAGTACATGGGACGTGCATAGTTAGCTGCATTTTGAAAAAAATCCCACATGTCAACATCTACCATGTGGCTTTGAATCAAGCATTAGCACCACATGTTTGATGTAAACAAAGCAGACGTTTTTCAATCCCAATGAATTTTAAATGGAAGATATTTTTCGTTATTTCTCATTTTCTGGTAGATTTGGACATAATCTGAAATTTTTCCCGACCCCCTGGGACCGAGACCTTTAATTTGAGCCCTCTCCCATCATCCTGCGAGCTGTCAAACTCTCACAATTTTGATTGAAAAAAATCGCTTACAGAATTAATAATCTAGAGGCACGGTCGTGTCTCGTCGCCAAGTCCACCAGCAGACGACGAATGAACGACGTGAGTGACTATATTAACAGCGCAGATTAGGAGCCGATTTTTCACTTTTCAAAAAAGAAAATTAGAGCCTTGATTTAATATAACTTTGCTTTAACATAATAAACTGGCCAAAAAAACGTCAAAAAACACAACAGTTTGTTTTAAATACTTCTAATAAGTTAATATAAACGCTAAAAGTCACCAAAAAAGTTACTGGTTTTGCACTTTTGAACGAATCCTCCACCTCGATTTGTTCAGAAAGCCTAGCGACTTTATTTCTCATCAGAATTGAATGAAACTTCACACACACTCCTATTTTTTCTCGTAGTAGTGCCTTTTGATAGTCTGAACAAAGTCTGAAAGCACTATATATTAAAACTAGTAACTTTTTAAATTTTCTTTTCAAATCTTCGTTGACATTTAAAATGTAAACAAGCTTAGTCCACGAAGAAACTATTTCGTCAGTAAAACTTTGATCAGCTGGTTACGTTATAAGCTTATGGAGAGGACGGTAGGACAGGAGATTGTTTAATTTATTCAAGCTTGATTTGTTTAATTTATTCTTTCTTTATATTGTGAATAGGCTTATTTTTTGACGATTATTTCAGGGTTCTGTAACAATGAAACTTATTTATATAGTTTTACAAACACCCATATAAATTATAATGAATGTGTGTCTTTTATAATCTATTTTCGTTTTACCTAACCTAAACTTATGTTCAAGATTCGAATCGTTTTAAATTTATGTTAAAAGAATGGTATTTCATTACTAAATTACTAAAGCCTGTCAAAATGAAAGGGCCGGTTTTCGTCACAGTACCTCCAGTAACTACTCTAATCTCCTTGTTTGAACAGAAGAAGTATCAGCTGTTTGCGGAGTCAGGTAAACAATACAGATTTACTCACAAACAGTAGCGGATCCAAGGAGGGGCAAAGGGGGCAATTGCCCCCCCCCCGAGAATGAGAAAAAAATCATAAATTTTCAGTAAAGTGAAATTCCCAATTTTTGGGTGCGATGTAAATTAGTTTCAGAAAATTTTAGGGACAGGATCGTTTTAGCGATCGCAAGAAGTGTGTAGCTTCACGAAACTTGCGATCCGCCGCAAAAAAACGATCGCGTTAATTTGTCGATCGAGAAAAAACGGCAAATCCAGCTTTGAGAAACTCGCAATCTGCCGCAAAAAGTATCGCGCGTATTAGCCGATCTAGAATAAAAACGGCAAACGTAGTTTTGCAAAACTCGCGATCGGCCACGATAACGATCGCAAGTATTTGTTAGTCGTGGGTGAACGGCTAAAAAAACTTTGTGGAATTCGTGAACGGCCGCGAAATACGACAGCACGTATCAGCCGATCGCGGATAAAGTGGCCGATGTAGCTTTGCAGAACTCGCGATCGGCCGTGAAGAACGATCGTGAGTATTTGCCGATCACTGATAAAAGGCAAATGTAAAGCTAGTTAAATCGTGACAACGGACAAGAATGGTTGAAGAGAGGTAGAACGGATTGTGGTTTTTATACATACATTGTGATATTGAGGTGAATGTTGATAATATAATCGAGCGTTATGCTAAGGGAGGAAAAACTGGAAAAAGAAGGCTCGACTTAGTACTTATTGTTTTTTTTTTTAATTTAGGTTTTCCAGAGAAAGTATTGTAAATAATAAATTTAAGGCTTGAACCTCTAAATAAGACCTTTTTCCTAATTACCTAAACAGGTACACTGTAATAAACTAATCCAATAAAAAACTGGTGTTTTAAATTGAAAATTGAGCATGTTTCTGTCTCTAGATTGCCTAAAAGCACGAGTTTTCCGTTCAAATTTTCGCCAATTTTCCGGGGGCCCCCGGATGTTACCCTCGCAATCCTGCTTGCCCCCCCCCCCCGAACTCATGCTCTGGATCCGCCACTGCTCACAAACTGGAAAAAGTCAAAGATTGCATAGCGCCGAATGTTTGATAAGGTCTATCATAAAAAATTTTAATTCAAGAATTATCCAAAGTTTGAGGGTTCACGATTTTGTCACAAAGCATGTCCATTGGTGGTAGAGCGAGTAACGTCGATCCTCAGGATCCTGGGTTTCAATCTCGCCAATAAATAATAGCAATTTTTTTGTGATAATACCGCAACATTTCGGGTTCATGCATATTAAGCAGAATATCTGCAATGCATGTCCATTGTAACTACTAATCCTGGTCCTAAGAATACCCTAACTGCCAAGGGTTAAGTACCGTTTGCATCTAGAGTTTCATTGAATATTGTACTTATAGGTTAAACACATGAACAGCTGTTTCAAGTTAATTAATTTAAATTCCATTGGCTGTATACTACAGTGCCTTATCAAGGCCACACTAGTGCAGCCTTGTTTATATCCTATGCGATCCAGCATTTGGTAAATAATATTTATTTGCTTTTCAAAACTCTGATAATGTATCGTACTGTGCAAATGCAACAATACAGTGTATTTTAATCTGCCAACTTATCACAACCTCCATAACAAACCACGCCATTGATTCCCCTATGATTAAATTGGCCATATCCCACGAAAAAAATGACCAAATTTTAGGTTCAGTAAATATTAGAAATCAGTTAGGACCTCCTTTTAACGCAATCGAACAACAAGATTGCGCTGAATTTGTCAATCAACTAATAACATTGTATCAACCCCTTGAATTACATTTCAAATATATGCTAAAAATTATAGGACAAAATAATCAAACTGCAACCACAATGTGGATGTAAATGTGAGTAACTTTAGTTTTCCAATTTCAATTCCTCACAACACTAAAAAAGCTAAATTTGAAAAATTATTCGACCGTCAGTGTGAAAAATGGCAATCTATTGTGGACTCAACGTTTACCTATTGTTGCAACTCCTTACAAAAAAACAATAATTTCAAGCACAAGTAACTATTTGATTTTTCAATTACAACTTTGGAATTCATTCAACATGAAAATTACAAATACAGTATTCTCATACCAGGGCTTAAAAATACAGAAATTCAAATAATTGGAAACACATTCAAAGTGAAAAATGCTAAATTCAATTTAGGATAAACTACAAGATGTGGTTATTATGTTTCACTAGTAGCTTCAATCAAAGAAGATGGTTTTCAATCAAACATCAGCATCACACATTTTATGTAAACAAAGCTGACATTTTTGGATTCCAGTGCAGATATTTTACGTTATTTCTCGTTTTCTGGTAAATTTCAAGCAATTTCAGTATTTTTCCCGCCATCACGGAATAGGTACCTTTAATTTGAGCCCACTCCCATCTTTCTACGAGCTGCAAAATCTTCCTTCATCTTTACTATTTTTCATCTATATTTTACTAAATTTATCTATTAAAAAACAGTGATATCATACCCAAAAACACAAAGTGTTGAAGGGTCGCCAAGCCCTAAAAATATGTGATATCAAAGAGCATACCAAGTCAATTTAATTTTTATGTAGTTCAACAATGTTCATTAGAATACGCAATTGAATTTGTTTGAATACTATTGTTCTGAATACAGATTATAATTCTTCTACATGTACTTGGCCAGCAGCTTAACAGACGCTAAATTAGTTATGTTTGTGTTTTCCAAAGTGAAATACATAGAATAAGACTTTTAACATCAATATATTAATTCATAAGCTGCTGGCCAAGTACATGTAGAAGAATTATAATCTGTATTCAGAACAATAGTATTCAAACAAATTCAATTGCGTATTCTAATGAACATTGTTGAACTACATAAAAATTAAATTGACTTGGTATGCTCTTTGATATCACATATTTTTAGGGCTTGGCGACCCTTCAACACTTTGTGTTTTTGGGTATGATATATAGATACAACTCTGTGGCACAGCTGTTTTAATTTCAAAAGATGTAAACAAATTAAACCCCATGTTGTTTTAATGGGAAAAGTTTTATTCTGTTGCGAATTTATGGTAAAAAAATAAGAAAAATGAATAGTTTTCCCTCAAAATTCACGTCAAGACCTTTAAAATAAGACCCCTCCCATCCTTCTACGGCCATCCAGTCACTCACAATTTCTTTACAAAAATTTGACTTACGGAATTATATATATAGATATTATAACTAGAGGCTTGAAGGGGTTAATAGCCCCTATGCATAATCCTTCTTTACTATAGTACAAAATACCTTCTTAGTAAATAGGCTTTTGGATCCACAAAACTATGATTATATCTAGCATTTGGTTTTTAGTAAACAAAGCTGACCTTTTTACATCCCAATGGTTTTTAAATGACAGCTATTTTACGTTATTTCTCATTTTATAGTAAGCTTAAAGCAATTTCAGTACTTTCCCCGAGTCCCTGGGATGGAGACCTTCAATTTCAGCCCCCTCCCATTATCCTGCGGCCTTCCAAACTCCCACAATTTCGGCGTAAACATTTCCCTTACGTAATTATATATATATAGATAATTTGGTATTAAATCTGCATCGTTATAATATAAACTAAACAAACGTACTACTTAACTTTTTATAATTTTAAATCATGAAAAAACTCAAACCCTTAATTATTGTAAAATTAGAAAATCTTAAATTAAAAATATTTTTTGTTACAGTACATTTAACGTGCATAGTTAGCTGCATTTTGAAAAAAATCCCACATGTTAACATCTACCAGATGGATTTGAATCAATCATTAGCACCACATGTTTAATGTAAACAAAGCAGACGTTTTTCAATCCCAATGCTTTTTAAATTGAAGATATTTTTCGTTATTTCTCATTTCCTGGTATATTTGGACATAATCTGCTATTTCTCCCGACCCCCTGGGACCGAGACCTTTCATTTGAGCCATCTCCCATCATCCTGCGAGCTGTCAAACTCTCACAATTTTGATTGAAAAAAATCGCTTACAGAATTAATAATATAGAAGATAGATTCCCTAAAAGCAAAGCTGATGAATGCCATCACATTTTGAAACAATTAACACAAATTTTCGATGGAAAATTAACATTTGGCCCTTTAAAAAAGCACAAATACCATACTATTTTCATTATTCAATATCCTTTATAGGATAGTACTCACTCTACACAAAACCTTGTATCCTACATAATCACAAATCATACTCTCAATTATTTCACAGTCTTCCGTACAAGAGAAATTCCTCTCTAATGCGATTCCCATGTCCGCTTTTTCAGGGGCATTTGCCCTTTGTTTTATTCTATTTATTTTGATTCGGACGTTTTGAAGCGGGTCAGGTCCAATGAGCTCCGTCCGATTTTTCTCACTTAACTCTCTCCCTCCCTCTCTCTCTCTCTCTCTATACCTCTTATCACCCCCCGTGAGGCTGAGGTCGTGTCAGGGCTCTCATTTGTCAGGCTGAAGGTGTCAGGGGATTTGTCAGGGGTCGAGTCTTTATCCACCTTATGCTGACATTATAAAAGCTGAGTGTTTCTCTGCCTAAGATTGGAACAGAGTCAACAGAGTTAAGACGAATCAGCGACAGTTATACACAGCTTACTATACTTTTCTTGAAATGGCGACCTGACCAGGTAGGTATTTTGAGCCAAGTATGAATGACAGATGGGTGAAGGATGATTATGGCACGATCTTGTAGTCTTGTTACTACTGTAGGCAAGTAGAGTTGTTTACCGCACTGCTTCCTTAGCTGAAAAAGATACAAATAGTTACAACTATACACGTTAAATTGAAGAAGAAACATTTTTCTTTTTGAACTTTTTTTCACTAACTTAATTCAAATCACGCAAATTATAACAAGCATTTTCTTCCTTGGTAGGATCGGGTTATTATTCAAAATATTATGCTTGTAGAAGGAAGAGGCAGGTCTACAGAATGTTTCCTCGTTAATTAATACCGTACGTAGCAAACTTAGCTCTCGAAAATACAGTTCGTGCAGTTGCTGTGGGAACCTTTTACAACTGTAGCAGTTGGAGTGGAGTAAAAGCACGCGGTAACTTGTTTATAGTTACGTGAGTAAAGTCGTAGTACAGCTGTCTATTTATATCTTTATTGTAAATAAAATTGACTAAGGGGCCCATGCGCAAATTGCGCATTTTAATATTATTTCCGTTTGTGAGAAACGTTTGTGAGATTAGAAGAAATTGCATGGCTTTAAATTCTTCGTTATTAATCAAGTTTTTCAAGAGAGATTTTAAGTCTAACCGAAATAAATGAAGGCTTAGCTGAACAAAACATTCATATTGTTCATCACCCCAGCACTGTGTATTTTAATTGGTCTTCTTGCACAACAATACTATACCGGAAGATTTTTTCGTGTATTCAAGCCCTAACAACATCATCTTAATGTTCTCCACACACCAGAGTGGCGTGGCGTGGCGTGACACTGCACCGCATTGTAACGTAAAAACCGACCAATGCCTTCATATGGTATGTTAAGCTAAGTTTACACTAGCTTCTAAAATTGTTGTTGTCAAGTGTTAACGCTTCATTGATTGCACTGTTTAGGTGCGATCCTGAGTGGCAACACAAATATTTGTGTCGTCACTCAAGACTGGAGATCCGGTCATTGCATCGAAAGTCATTAGATCGAAAGGCACTGGACCGACACAAAATAAAGTCATTAGATCGAAAGGCACTGCACCGACAGTCACTGGATCGAAAGGCACTGGACCGGCAGGCATTAGATCGAAAGGCACTGCACCGACAGGCATAGCTCCGACACTGTCGGAACAGTGCATTTCGATCTAATGCCTGTCGTTGCATTGCCTTTCGATCTAATGCCTGTCGATCCAGTGCCGTTTGAATATGTACGTCAAAACAATGTCATTCGTGAGATTACCTTTTTATTGAGAATAAACTAATTCAATCTCATGAAAATGTTACCGTTATTTTACAACTTAAAAACTAGTCTAATAATACCCCCGTTATTTTTCCTCGCAATAAAAAAGCTAGTTTTTATTTCTATTAATTTATAATTATGATAATGCCGTCTATGCCTGGGTAGGATAAGCGAGTGCTGTATTAAGTAAATAATATATAAAGGAATATAAATTCACTTTTTTTTAATCTCTTTAAAACATGTTGATGTTACGTTTGCTCCAGAAAACAATTTGAATTCCTCAAAGGTAATAACCTATTATTTAACTAAATAATAGTTTTTCCCAATTTTTTAATCATGGGTATTTTGAATTTAACGATTCAATTTGATGTTTTCTCCGTTGCGAAACTTGTGAGGACAGTATTGCCGGAATACTGAATTTAGAAGTATAACTGTCGGAGCAGTGCCTTTCGATCTAGTGACTGTCGATCCAGTGCCGTTCGATCTAGTGACTGTCGATGCAGTGCCTTTCGATCTAGCGACTGTCGATGCAGTGCCTTTCGATCTACTGCCTGTCGATGCAGTGCCTTTCGATCCAATGCCTGTCGGTCCAGTGCCGTTCGACGTTAAAACTTTCAAAAGACAAAAATTTGATGTCAATAAATTTTTAAATAATCACGATTTCCCAAAATTAATACAGATATATCTTCGAAAGGCACTGCATCAACAGTCACTAGATCGAAAGGCACTGCTCCGACAGGCATTAGATCGACATGGCACTGGACCGACAAAAGTGTCGATCCAGTGCCATTCGATTTAATGACTTTCGATCTAATGCTGGCGCCCGCTCAAGACTGCATCCCTCCAATGATGCAGCGTAAAATTCCAATTCTTCGCTTTCCCGTTTGTTTTATAAGTACAGCCAATAAGAGAAACAACTCATGTTTATACCAAAATGAAATGGTGATCAGATGACCGAGTCACGTCGCACCACAAGGCGCTACTGCAGTGCGAAACCGTTCTCAATGGATGGACTGGCCGCCTGGCAGCCACGCCACGCCACTCTGGTGCGTGGAGGCACTAAAGGTGGGTTGATATGGTACGATTAATCTCGGAGTGAACTCGGAAGATCACTTAGACGCTACTCGGGCCGTGCAACAATACATCCGAATAGGTCTTATGAAACAGCTCAGTCCGAGTTAGTCGGATGGGGCCATTTTCTCGGATACGAGTTTTGATTTGAAATGGATTTAACATTGAATACATGTAACGATTCAATCCGAGTGTACTAGCCAGCCCACAATCTTCCGTTTAAACTCGATCCGAGGGGTCGCCGGAATTGTACCCCCCGGATTTGTACCCCCCACAAAAAACGCCTACGTCATTTTGACGTCACAGGACGGGGGGTACAAATCCGGCCGCGAACTTTTAGGACGGATAAATTATTATGTATTTTGATCAACTGACATCTCACGGTTGGCTGAACAGTTGCATAATTGATATAAATCCAATTAAACATGGCTTCTTAAGTCCAACCCCGGATTTGTACCCCCCGGATTTGTACCCCCCGTGGCCAAATCTAAAGTCCTACCCCGGATTTGTACCCCCCGGATTTGTACCCCCCGTGGTCAGATTCTTGAGTCTGACCCCGGATTTGTACCCCCCGGATTTGTACCCCCCGTGGCCGTATCCGTAAGTCCTACCCCGGATTTGTACCCCCCGGATTTGTACCCCCTGTGCTCAACTCCATTTTGACGTCCATGGAAATATACCGGGTCAATATTCATTGATGTTGTTGACTTTTTTAATTAGTTCTCGTAAGTCAACGGCTGTTCGTTAAATTATTACCTAATATTATTCTACGAATATGACTTATTCTACGAAAATCGTACGTTGCATGAGTGACGTATGACTTTTATTCAAGTATTTTGCAATTAATTAAACATTTAACGCAAGCCAAGTAAAAAACGTCGCTTTTTGGTTTCGTTTTTAGAGTATTGTAAATAAAACTAAAGTTTTTAACAGATGAATTGGAAAAGAAGTTCAACCTCAGGTGTTTAACGATCAATCTGGAATGTAATTGAACTCTACGTAGAGGGACGGAAATACATTACAGTTTTCTTACCGTATGAGGGTTTCCCGGGAGGCAGGAGGTCAACAAACATTTTCAAATGCCCTCGGCATGCCTCTGCATTCCTAAGTGGACCTGATGGAATGTACCGTTCCTCCCTCTGTAAGTACAATTGATGGTTTTTGGACGTTAACATATTTATTTTTGGGTATTCTGTACTTTAGTCCGGGATGGTATGTATATTCCGTTCGACTGGCTTGTAAAATTTTAAATAACTTTTGAAAATTGATAATGAGTACCTTTGGATGAAAAAATGACTTGTTGACGTGTTTTTCATTCTTATATACACCCCAATCCAAGATGGCTACCAAAATAGAGAAAAAACGAGGTAATCTTCTTTAATGATTCAGTAAATTAATCTTTTGCACAGTGTATAAGTGAATTTTGTGTCATAAGACCACTGCCAATAATTGAAGGGAGGTAGGACCTTCAATTTGACTGGAAAAACATTTTTAGCCGCCATCTTGGATCCGCCATATTGGATGTAATATATTTTTTTCAAATGTAAACATTGTGTTGTGACCTATTGTTTCAAACTAGATTTTCACGCTGATTGCAATGCCGAAATCCGTTTTTGAAAATCTTTATTCGTTTTTAAGATATACCTAATCAAAGATTTTTCTCATATAATCCTTATGGGAGTTATAAGCATTGAATATTTTTAAGGATTATATTTCTTATATCTCCGGTTCTAATCAAGGTATATAGATCATTTGGGTCTTAAAATACTCAGTATTATCAATTCATCAATTTGAATCAAACCGGAAAGAGACTGAGTGATATTACATAATTAAAAATAAAAAGAGTTTTTTCTGGAATTTACTTTTGTTAAAATTAAATAACTCAGGGTTTACGTGAGATAAATTGTTCGTTCTGGACTTAAATTACTCGGCAAATAATTGGCTTTCATATGAGCTATAGTAAATTGGAATCAGATGAATTTCAGGTGAGTTATGATCCTTCCTTAAATTTAAAATTTATTTACTTACAGAATTCCTGTTAAGTTTAAGGCTTATAACTCGCCTGTAATTCAAACGATTTGAATTATTAATAGTTTAAATTAAAACCAAAATCAATGTGAGTAACTTCAGGTCTTAGCAAATTTCAAGCCTCTGTTAGAATGGAGGGTACATGTCCTTAACTAAACTAAAAATGTGCAAAAAAATAAATTTTACATCGAATGAAGGATCATAACTCACCTGAAATTCGTCTGATTCCAATTTACAATATATCGTTAGAAAGCCAATTATTTGCCGAATAATATAAGACCAGAACTGACAATCTATCTAATGTAAAACCTGAGATATTTCATTTTTAACCAAAATAAGTTTTAGAAAAATTAAATTTTATGTTAAATTATGATTGATAATTCAGTCTATTTCCACTCTGATTCAAACTGACAGTTTATTTCATTAATACCGTTATATCACTGAGTGTTTTAAGACTCAAACGACCGTCATACTTTGGTTAGAACCGGAGGTATAAGAATTATAATCCTTAAAAAAAATGTAAAGCTTGAAATGTCCATAAGGTTTGTACAGAGAAGAAATCTTGTTTGGGTATAACTTAAAAACTAATGAAGATTTTCAAAAACCGATTTCAGCATTGCAATCACCGTGAAAATCTAGTTTGTAATGATGGGTCACAACACAATGTTTACTTTTGAAAAAAATTCACATCCAATATGGCGGATCCAAGATGGCGGAAAATATTTTTACCCAGTTAAAGTGAAGTTCCTACCTCCCTTCATTATTGGCAGCGGCATTATGACACAAAATTCGCTTATACACTGCCTAAATGATTTATTTTCTATGTCTTCAGCGCTTTTGACACCATCTTGGACACCATCTTGAAAATGTTGCACTTCCGGTGGTGATATTTAGGAAAAACATTTAGTACTTTTATTAGCATGAATAATGTGACAGAAAAACGCACAAGTCACTCTTATAGAAATTTTCCTAGTGTAAAATGGTATCTTTTCTTTACTATACCCTTTTTATTTTTAGGCTCGATCATAAGGTCCCTCTATTAGATTATGCCCTCTATTAGATTTCGGTGGTAAGAAAATGAGATAAAAAATGTCAACTGGGCGTTTTTTACTACTAAATATATTGTTAATAATTTAAAATCAGCAAATAAATTTTTACATGCAAATCGAACGGAAGGGTCTAATGCTTACATATCACCCCGCACTACTTGGAGTATTTGATAAAAACTGATTAGAGATCAATGCAGTGTTGTCCGTTAGAACATATTCTAAAATAATATATATACTGGAGGTTGGCGTCTTGACTACTGATTTAAATGATTAACGAATGCATTCAATATGAATATCATAAAATCAAAATCAGCTTTATTTCTGTAATCTACAGTATATTTGTCAAATACCACTGACCTATCATCACACAGCCTACCTAGAACCTCGACCTAGAACCTTGAAACCTTGCATGAACGTTCCTCTCAGGGCATAAGCACCCACTAAGAACGGATTTTTAAAAATTCCTTCAGGGCTACGCCCTATGATACAACAAAGTTTAAATGTTAACGTATAGGGAAGCTCATGTAGTTGTCATGGCAACCTTAAAATTAAATCTGAAATCCAAGGAAGTTTTTCTGTTTTTCAACGGGTAACACCGTGTTGATCAGCTAGTTATTTATATAGAAGTATCAGTCACAGCACATATTATTTACAAATAAATTAAATATTTACAAAATAAATTCACTAATGCCCTTATTTAATTAGTACCTGGTGAACTAAGCCTTGCTCGGTATTATTTTATGTTTACAATTTAATCCAATTACTATAAATAAAAACAATTCGAAAATATTCATGAATAATAAATGCAATTGTTATTACTCCAAGTAATTTTCATCTCTCACGCTGAATGTTTCCTAGATGACTGTAATTTGCAAATAGCTGTTATGATGACTTTATTTGTTTAAACTTTCCTTGTTTAGTTCGTTGCCATCATGGCAACTCGTAAGGCCAATGTTAAACTTTACAACTTCAAAATTTACGTTTTACGACATTTTATTACGTTATTAGATTTTCTCTGCAAAGTAATCTGTAGATAACACGTTTTTGAGTCACATGTACATTTTATCTATTAATTGAACACATTTCAAAATGTTGTCTTCGCAGTTCTCTATTAAATATTAATAAGAAAACCATAACCAAGAGTAATAATCATACAATTTCATAGGTAAAAGAGTAATTTCAGTTCAAAGCCAAGCATAGTTCAAGAGAAATAACATTTTTCTTAAGGGACTTAAACCTAATATGGCGAGTAGTACAGCAGGCTCTTAACGGCTTATTAAGTAAAGAATGAAAGCGATACCCTTAAATTTTATTATTGGTTCAGGAACATAAATATCAATATATTTCCTGACTTATTTCTTCCTGAAAATTAGCTCATAAGTCTCATGAGAACTTTGCGTCTAAATTTGAACTATTATAGATCACTTAAAAGCATGAAATTCTTTTCCGCGAGCAAAGGATTTCCAACTCCATTGCACCTAGGAACAAATTGTGGTTAAGTTATTTACTAATTTGAAGAACACGTGTCAATCAAATGAAGCAAACTCTTTCCATTGAAAACGTCCAAAACCCATGACTTGCACATACAGAGGGAGGAACGGTACATTCCATCAGGGCCACTTAGGAATTCTGAGGGCATTTGAAAATATTTGTTGAACACCTGCCTCCCGGGAAACCCCTACACGGCGCGAAAACTGTTATGTGCGTTGAAAGTCATTAACTATTACGAAGAACATGTGTCGTCAAAGGAAGTAAACTGTTTCCAGTAATAACGTCCAAAATCCATAAATTGCACTTACCGAGGGAGGAGCGGTACTTTCCATCAGGTCCACTTAGGAATGCAGAGGCATGCTGAGGGCATTTGAAAATGTTTGTTGACCTCCTGCCTCCCGGGAAACCCTCATACGACAAGAAAACTGTTATGTACTCCCGCCCTTTTACGTAGAGTTCAATTACATTCCAGATTGATCGTTAAACACCTGAGGTTGAACTTCTTTTCCAATTCATCTGTTAAAAATGTTAATTGTATTTACAATACTCTAAAAACGAAACCAAAAAGCGACGTTTTTTACTTGGCTTTCGTTAAATGTTTAATTCATTGCAAAAATACTTGAATAAAAATCATACGTCACCCATGCAACGTACGATTTTCGTAGAATAAGACATATTCCTAGAATAATATTAGGTAATAATTTTACGAACAGCAGTTGATTTACGACAGCTAATTAAAAAAGTCAACAACATCAATGAATATTGACCCGGTATATTTCCATGGTCGGTCAAAATGGATTTGAGCACGGGGGTACAAATCCGGGGGGTACAAATCCGGGGTAGGTCTTGAGGATTTGGCCACGGGGGGTACAAATCCGGGGGGTACAAATCCGGGGTCAGACTTAAGAATCTGACCATGGGGGGTACAAATCCGGGGGGTACAAATCCGGGGTAGGACTTTAGATTTGGCCACGGGGGGTACAAATCCGGGGGGTACAATTCCGGGGTCAGTCTTAAGGAAAATAATTTTATTTCAAACCAATTACGTGTTTATGATTTAATAATGTAATGGGGGGTACATTTCCAGTCGCGGGCTGTTTCTCGAGCGATTTAGGCCCCGCCTCCTGTGACGTCAAAATGACGTAGCATTTTTTGTGGGGGGTACAAATCCGGGGGGTACAAATCCGCTACCCCGATCCGAGTAGACTCGGACTGAGAATAATCGGACCGTGTCAACCCACTTTAAGAGAATAATAATATTGCTATACTGTCAGGTTGCCTGACTCCCATAGATATTCTCAAAACAAAGCTTGTCAATCGTAGCGTAGACCCAATATCCGGTTCTAAGCAAGACCACACTACAAAAAACAGGCCATGGTGCAGAAATTATGACGTCAAACTAGTTGGCCGGCTGAGTGTCTGGTTCAGGACTCACAGCTGTGCTGCCCATCAGTTACATTCAAAACAAAACATTACGCAACGTAACATGTGAGCAGGTTATCCTCCCTTTTTTGTTTGTTTTTATATCGACTCAATTTTAGTGTGTTGACAAAAATGTTTAGCTCAGAATGACCTCTTTTTACAGGAAAATATTAATATTAGGTTGGAAATGCCAAATCTTAAGAAGAAGGAATGCAATTATAACGATACTTGAAGTAGTTCCTCCAATTTTAATTTTGCTACTCCAATCAAAAATTTACCAAACCATAATCGGTGCCCAAAGATCGATGAAAACCCCGGATGACATATTTTACGAATCCGAAAGTACGTTATTTTCTTATTTAGGCAACTTTGATGCAGCTTACTCACCGGCAAATAATATCACAGATGAAATAATGCAAAATGTTTTGAAAAATGTGATATACTTTGCGTCGGACTCAAACGTTACACTCCAACCCAAACGCACCGAACGTGAACTTACTCAGTGGTTATTTAAAAGAACGAAATCAGATCAATTGGATCCCAATCTAGGATCTACAGAAATGGGAATTATATTTTCTAAATTAGACCCAGTGAATCACCAATACACAGTGGAAATGAGAACAACTTCCCCAGAAATGAAAACTAATCGTATGCAAGTAGAAGAAGAAGTGTCGTTTGAAAATTATTATAGAAAGACTTTATTTTTGGGCATGTTAACAGTGATAGAGAAGATATTACTTGAGAGTGCAGGAGTAGGAATCAAAGGAATGGACGATAGCAGTCGAGAACATAGAGAAATGAATCATATAAGGGGGGGGCATACTTATATACACCGTGAAAGAAAAACTCGAGATGGACTTTTACCGTGGTTCTTCGCTCCATTTCCTTCGCGGGGGAATGATGTTTTTGGCCTGACAGGTACACTCTTCGTGTTCTTGATGTTCGCTTTCTTATTTCTAGTTATTTCTGTGATTAGGGATGTAATCTTAGAGAAAGAAACGGGAACAAAAGAGCTGATGAAGGTGATGGGGGTGGGCTCCTGGATGATATGGACGCACTGGTTCGTCTATGCTATGATGACTCAACTTATTGTCATCATAGCAGGTACTTTATTTTTAACAGTTATGAGACCTGTAGTTATAGATGCAGGCGTATTAATTGTATTTACACTGTTTCTCCTTTTCATCATAAACCTTACAGTGATGCTTTTAGCAGTGAGTTGCTTGTTTCACAAAACCAGAGAAGCAGTTACCATTTGTTTAACGTTTTGGTTCGCCTTGAACTCGATTATTTACTCGTATGTCGTCACTAAAGAGGTCAGTCTAATAGTTGAGATATTCGCAAGTTTGTATCCTTTGGTAAATTTTAGTTGGGCACTGAGTTCTCTTTGGTCGTTCAAATCGTACGGTGTGAACTGGACGTGGAGTTACTTGTTCACTCAAGGACCTACTAAATTTAGATTATCAGTTGGAGTTTCAATAATATCTTTTATAGTTAGCACTCTAATCGATATATTAATACTAATTTACTTAGACGCCATTTATCCCGGGCCTTATGGTGTTCCGAAACCATTGAGTTTTCCTTTCCAGTGGTTGAGAGACAGATTCCAGTCGACTGAGCCTCAAGAAGATATAGAAATAGCGCATGAATTCCCAGAAAATTTTGAACCTGTTAGCAAAAACGTTAAAGTCTGTATATCGCTTCGAGGATTACATAAACAGTACGGGTTCTTCAAAAGAAGTGTAGCTGTTGAACATGTAGATTTGGACATTTACCAAGGGGAAATTATGGCCCTTTTAGGTCATAATGGGGCTGGGAAAACGACGACGATGTCTATGATAACGGGGATGACCGGACCTACCAAAGGCGTCATCATGTTTGAAGGTCAAGATATAACTGTAAACAAGGGAGTCTTGAGGGAAAACCTCGGGTTATGTACGCAACACAATTTGTACATTGTAAAACTGACTGTTATTGAAAGTATTATGTTTTTTGGAATGTTAAAAGGTATGTCACACCGCCAGGCTAGGAGCACCGGTCGGAAACTTTTAGACAAATTGGATATGTTAGACAAGGAGACATCGAGGGGTTCCAAGTTATCAGGTGGTTTGAAAAGAAGGTTGTGCCTCGCCGCTGCTCTCACTGGCGATCCAAAAATTCTTGTTTTAGACGAGCCAACATCCGGACTTGATCCTGAATCACGTCGGGTAATCTGGGGCATTATCCAGCAGATGAGAGGGGAGAGGACGGTGTTGATTTCTACACACTTCATGGATGAAGCGGAAGTTCTAGGAGATAGGATAGCGATAATGGACCATGGACGAGTGGTCTGCTGCGGAACCTCAATGTTTCTTAAAAAGCTTTTTGGTGCCGGCTACCGAGTCCACGTACTTAAGTCTGCGAAAGCGCCGGTAGAAGATATATCGGCCTTAGTCAAGCAATATATTCCTCAGCTTACAGTCAATAACATCTCGGATATCCAAGTCGATTACATAATCAAAGAAGAGTTCATAAACAAGTTCCCGGCGTTATTTTCGGGGCTAGAGAGTCAAAAACAGAGTTTGGTTATTACAGGTGTAACAGTGACCTGTGCCACGATGGAAGACGTTTTCCTTAAAGTAGCAAACTTTGCTGTAGGGAACTCACAGTCGGCATCAGGTGGGCAGCCTCTCCATGCAGCTCTGAACATAAATGAATTTAAAAAACTCGAGGGCACACAGCTGATTTGCCATCAAATGCAAGCTCTTTTTGGAAAAAGATACATATTCTTTAAGCGAAATATATTATCTTTTCTGTTTGACACCTTTATTATAATTCTAATGGTATTCTACACGACCTTTTCGATACCGATAGAAAAAATAAGGTATCCAGAACAAAAAAAATTGAAATTAAATTTACAGGTTTACCCAGGTGCTAGTGTTATAATGGCTTATGATGATATTTTCAAAGGACTCGCAGATGTGGGGAAAAGAGTAGCACGAGCAATGACTGGTAAGGTAAAAATATTTTCTAAAATGAAAGACATGGATGATTATGTAAAAGAGCAAGCGATTAGCAACAACGTAGTGTTTCTTCGAGATGTTTTATGTGCCTTGAAGTTTAGCAGAGATGAAATTGGTATCAGATATCACGAAAACGTCCATGCTCACGCTCCTGCGATCGCTGTTAATTTCGTTTCCAACGTTCTATTACAGAACAACACCAATGGAACTGGGATGATAACAGTTTTTAATCATCCATTTGTAAATACCAATACATCAGGAGGCTGTGATAAATCAAAAACCAATCAGGTCTCAATCGAATTTCTTTTCATGTATCCTTTATTAGTAACCTTTGCAATGTCGTCAGTCTTACTATTGGCAAATCCCTTATCATTTATTATAGAAGAGAGAGTCTCAGGGTTTAAGCATCAACAGTATCTGGCTGGCGCCCCTCCCCATTTTTATTGGATCGCCAACCTAGTTTTTGACTTTTTCGTTTACTTCCTTGTAATATGTTTACTTCTTTTGATATTTGTATTGTTTGGCCCTCAAACAATATTTTCTTGGCTCGGTATATTTTTGTTAGTGTTAATCCTCCAAGGTGTGAGTGGTATTCCTATGACCTATTTCTACTCATATATCTTCGATAGTCCGGGAACTAGTGCTGCAGTGTACGTCATCCTTATGATATGTTTAGGGGTTCTCCCTGCTTTAATAGTAAGTACCGGTCTAATTTCATTATTTTCCTTTGTTACTTTCCACCATTTCCTATTGATTATTTTTATCCTCAGTCTAAACCCTGTTTCCGCCACAACTTTGTGCCTGAGATACATCCTCAGAGCTATCTTATTTGAAGAGGTCTGCAGAGTTTGTTCGGACGAAAAATGTCCAATGGATTCAGATGTGTTCAGATGGCCGACGTCAACTAAGACTGCAGACGAGACCGGAGGAATCTTCCCATATCTTTATATGCTCATAATTACTTCCATACTTTATCCGTTTATCATGTTATTAGTCCACTGTAGCATCTTAAAACGATTCTTGATATTCGTCTTGAGTAGAGAACCCGACTTTACAACACCAGCCGACACAGAAGACGACGTAAAAAACGAAGTAGAGCTTGTAAAAGCCTTTAAATACGAGGAAAAAGAAACTCCATTAAGGGTCGAGAGTTTGGAAAAGAAATACTTTTTAGGACCGAAAGCGGTGAATAAGGTGAGTTTCTTAGTAATGAAAGGAGATTGCTTCGGTCTACTGGGCGCTAGCAATGGGGGTAAAACGACAACGTTCAAAATGCTCACGGGCGAAATAATACCGGATAGAGGCGACGCCTACGTGAACTCGCTGAGTGTGAAGACAGACAGGCAGGCCTTCATGTCGTCGATCGGCAACTGTCCGCAGACAGACGGGATCCTCCCCTCGCTGACCGGGGTGGAACTTCTGTCGATAATGGCGAGACTCCGGGGAATCCCGTCGAAGGACGTCGCCGCCGCCGTCACGCTGTGGCTGGATGTGATGGGGATCCTGGAACACGAACACAAGCGGAGCGGCGCGTACTCTGGCGGCACCAAGCGCAAGTTGAGCGTCGCCTTGGCGCTGATCGGCTCACCGGAAGTGGTGTTACTGGACGAACCGACATCTGGCGTGGATCCGGTGTCACGACGGAAACTGTGGACGGTGATAAAGGATATGCAGAGGCAAGGGCAGGCGGTGGTGATGACGTCACACAGCATGGACGAGTGCGAGGTATTGTGCACTAGACTGACAATTTTGATGAAGGGCGAGATGAAGTGCATCGGCAACGTAGAATATCTCAAGACCAAGTTTGGCAAGGGCTTTACCATACTCATCAAACTGAAAGAGCACACCAAGGGAGACGTGGACCAACTGAAAGCGGATTTTAATCTCATCTTCCCCGCAAATTCGATCGAAGACGAACATGATGCTTTGATCCACTACACGATCCTGGAATCGACAATGTCACTGTCGCAACTGTTTGCTGACATGTTGCAGTTTAAGAAGGACCATCCGATTGTGGCAGACTTTTCAGCGGCAAACACAACTCTCGAGGATCTATTCCTGTCCTTCGCTACCAACAAGCAGAAGGAAACTTAGCTCTTGTTATTTCCTGCTGTTATTTTGTATGTTGTTGTTTCTTGAAATTTGTTGCTTTTTCAATATAAAAATTTATAAATCTTTTGTAGACTGCCCATGGTTAGATGAAAACAAGGAAACGATGTTTTATTTTATTTTAAACATAGCCTAATGTTTTGACTGTTGGTTGCTTGTTTCATACAGCTGTTATAATTCCTTTGTTTTGATTTGTTGCCCAGTTATGGTTATAAACATCGATGTAAATGGTTATAAATACAAATTTTATCAAACAGAATTTCTATCATCTAGAGGCACGGTCGTGTCTCGTCGCCAAGTCCACCAGCAGACGACGAATGAACGACGTGAGTGACTATATTAACAGCGCAGATTAGGAGCCGATTTTTCACTTTTCAAAAAAGAAAATTAAAGCCTTGATTTAATATAACTTCGCTTCAACATAATAAACTGGCCAAAAAAACTTCAAAAAACACGACAGTTTGTTTTAAATACTTCTACTAAGTTAATAATAAACGTTAAAAGTCACCAAAAAAGTTACCGGTTTTGCACTTTTGAACGAATCCTCCACCTCGATTTGTTCAGAAAGCCTAGCGACTTTATTTCTCATCAGAATTGAATGAAACTTCACACTCACTCCTATTTTTTCTCGTAGTAGTGCCTTTTGATAGTCTGAACAAAGTTTGAAAGCACTAGATATCAAAACTAGTAACTTTTTAAATTTTCATTTCAAATCATCGTTGACATTTCAAATGTAAACAAGCTTAGTCCACGAAGAAACTATTTCGTCAGTAAAACTTTGATCAGCTGGTAAGTTTTAAGCGTATTGGAGAGGACGGTAGGACAGGAGATACGCTTGATTTGTTTAATTTATTATTTCTTTATATTGTGATAGGTTTATTTTTTAAACTATTATTTTAGGGTTCTGTACCAATGAAACCTATTTATACAGTTTTACAAATACCTATATAAATTATAATGAATGTGTGTCTTTTATAGTCTATTTCCGTTTTACCCAACCTAAATTCATGTTCAAGATTCGAATCGTTTTAAATTTATGTTCAAAGAATGGCATTTCATTACTAAATTACTAAAGTCTGCCAAAATGAAAGGGCCGGTTTTCATCAACAAAGTCATCGTCACAGTACCTCCAGTAAATACTCTAATCTCCTTATTTGAACAGAAGCAATATCAGCTGTTTGCGGAAAATTTGTCAGGTAAAAAAGTACAGATTCATACATTAACTATAATTAATGACTCCTATCACGTATAAATACGAAGTTTGGTTGCAGACGCAAGTAGGCCTAATCTTACAAAGGTAGAAAACGGCAATTCAACTCTTAAACATTTTATATTTAAAGATGAGTTTATTCACAAACTGGAAAAAGTCAAAGATTATAGTCATAGCGCCGAATGTTTGATAAGGTCTATCATAAAAAAACCTAATTCAAGAATTATCCAAAGTTTGAGGGTTCACGATTTTGTCACAAAGTATGTCCACTGGTGGTAGAGCGAGGAACATCGATCCCCAGCACCCAGGGATAAATCTCGCCAATAAATAATAGCAATTTGTTTTGTGATAATACCGCAAGCTTTCGGGTGCATGCATATTAAGCTGAATACCTGCAATGCATGTCCATTGTAACTACTAATCCTAGTCCTAAGAATACCCAAACTGCCAAGGGTTAAGTACCGTTTGCATCTAGAGTTTCATTGAATATTGTACTTACAGGTTAAACACATAAACAGCTGTTTCAAGTTAATTAATTTCAATTCCATTGGCTGTATACTACAGCGCCTTATCAAGGCCACACTAGTGCGGCTTTGTTTATATCCTATGCGATCCATCATCTGGTAAATAATATTTATTTGGTTTTTAAAATTCTGATAATGTATCGTACTATGCAAATGCAAAAATACAGTGTATTTTAAACTGCCAACTTATCACAACCTCCATAACAAACTATGCCATTGATTCCCCTATGATTAAATTAGCCATATCCCACCAAAAAACGACCAAATTGTAAGTCCAATAAATATCAGAAATCAGTTCGGACCTCCTTTTAACGCAATCGAACAACAAGATTGTGCTGAATTTTTCATTCAACTAATAACATTGTATCAACCCCTTGAATTTCATTTCAAATATATGCTAAAAATTACGACAACATGTTCAAACTGCAACCACAATGTGGATGTAAATGCGAGTAACTTTATTTTTCCAATTTCAATTCCTCACAACACTAAAAAAGCAAATTTGAAGAATTATTCAACCGTCAGTGTGAAAAATGGCAACCAATTGTGGACTCAAAGTGTACCTATTGTTGCAACCGCAACTACTTACAAAATACCCACGTCGCAGCAAACCTGCATACTCAGCGAATTTCCAATTACAAAATATCCAGTAATTAATCCCTTAGGCTATTAAAAAAAGAAAAATAAACAAGTGATGTATTTATATATTAAAATTATAGCTATTATAGCTTGTTTTACAAACCCTTTGTAAAAAAATATTGGTAAATGACTTAGTGACAAAACACAAAAATTTCATATAATGAAGTAGGCAAGAATGTTTATTTTTTAAATTATATTAACATAACATTGTTAAAAAAAAATCTAATCAATAAATTGATAAACTGAGAAATTACTCAAAGCGATTCCTTGAAAACCTCAGTAGAGAGTAAATGGGAAATTGACTAAGCCAACATTCTGCTGCCCTATTACTATAAAAACAGGGGAAAAATGAGAACTCCCTATGGAATTAGAGGAATGATTTAAAATACCAAATTGTTTGTTTTTCGAGCTAAATCCAATGGTGCAAATAATAATTGGATAAATATAATTTTTCAATTTGAAAAACTCAAAAAACCCATTTTTGGGGGGTAAAATCGAGCCTTTACCCCACTTAGGATATGTCGATCTGGCTGGTTTACGAACTCGTCCAAGAGAATCTAGTTTTACATGTCTGTACCAAATTTTGTTGCGATCGGAGGATATTTACGAGAGTTATCGTGCTTACAGACACTCAAAAAATGAAAATTCTATTTCCCATATAAGCCCATGTTAAATTTTGAAACAAATCGTGATTTTTGCTGGAAAAATGCGTTTTAACAATAAACTCACTTCATATCCAGAAAGTACACATAAAAAGCTGACAAATAATATAAATATTAATATGATTGCTGAGGTTACCCTGAACGGATATTTTTTTGGCCATTCTGTTCTGTTAAAACGACGGTAATAGCTTATTTCTAAGGAAATTCGCTAAAACAATAATTTCAAGCAAAAGTAACTATTTGATTTTTCAATTACAACTTCGGAATTCATTCAACATGAAAATTACAAATCTTCTCATACCAGGGCTTAAAATACAGAAATTAAAATAATTGGAAACACATTCAAAGTGAAACATGCTATATTAAATTTAGGAGAAACTACAAAATGCGGTTATTATATTTCACTAGTGGCTTGAAGGGACTAATCGCCCCTAATCAGAAGACATTCAAACGATCCTCAGTTAATAGATAGTACCTGGTGGACCGAGCCTTGCTCGGTGTTATTTCATATTTACCAGTTCATCCAGTTACTATATTTCGATGTCATAAAACTGATAAATATAAACCTTTTTTATTGCTCCATGGACTCTTCATCCCATTTGCTGTATTTTCCCTTGATGGCTGTAGATACCAAACAGCTGTTATGATTACTTCATTTGTTTACACTTTCCTTGTTTATTTTCGTTGCTATCACGGCAACCCATAAGGCCAATGTTAAAATTTTACAACTTTAAAATTCGATTTATTGCGTTATTAGATTTTCTCTGGCCAAGTAATCTGCATAAAAGACGTTTTTGAGTCATAAATCACTTATTTACAGACTTTGAAGGAAATTATCGGAGCCATTTTGAAATAATTGTGCAAGCAAGCAAACAAGCATACAAGCACAATAACATTACTCATATAAGAGTATAGGAGATAGGATACGCCTAGGACGAAATACCCTCATAGCAAACTGGCTTTTAAATCTACTATTTGTTAGATATAGCTCATGGTTTTCAATCAAATTTCAGCATCACATGTTTTATGTAAACAAAGCTGTCGTTTTTAGATCCCAGTGCAGATATTTTACGTTATTTCTTGTTTTCTGGAAAATTTCAAGCAATTTCAGTATCTTTCCCGCCATCACGGTAGAGGTACCTTTAATCTGAGCCCACTCCCATCTTTCTACGACTTCCCAAATCTTTCTAAATCTTTCTTTGTACCTAAATATCAAGAAGTGACTATATGTCGCAAAGAATGTTTACGAAATATTATTTTTAAAAGACCGCCTAAAACATCTGTGAGAACAACTAGAATACATCGGTTATGGCATTCACACTATATACTGTCTATATTAAATATTTATTTATTTTATTTATATCATCATATATTTAATTTCGTAAGGCGATTCTTTGCGTCAAAATTGTGAACGTCTTGTAAGTCGTAGAAAGATGGGAGAGGGCTCAAATTAAAGGTCTCTATTCCGAGATGGCGGGAAAAATACTGAAATTGCTTGAAATTCACCAGAAAACGAGAAATAACGTAAAATAACTGCCATTTAAAAAGCATTGGGATCTAAAAACGTCTGTTTTGTTGACATTCACACATGTGGTGCTGATGCTTGATTCAAAGCCATATGATAGATGTTGACATATGGGGTTTTTTCAAAAGGCAGCTAACTATGTTCAATGTACTAACAAATAAATATTTTAATTTTAAGATTTCAGACTTTATAATTACGCGTTTGAGTATATATTTACAATATAAAATTATAAAGAGTTAGGTGTTTCTTTTACGTCATAACGATGCCGATTTAATGCCAAATGATCGATATAAATATATTATGTAGGCGAAATTTTTGCGCCGAAATTATGGGCATTTGGCAAGTCACAGGAATTGCACTTGCAAGATAATGGGAAAGGGCTCAAATAGAAGGTCTTGGTGCTAGGGACTCAGGAAAAATACAAGAATGTCTTTAATTTTATCAAGAAATTAGATATTACGTTCAATATCTGCCATTTAAAATCATTGTAATCTAAAAACGTCTAACAGTGTAGATCAGCTGAGTGTAACATCAGCTTTAAATTTGATTCCACCAAAAAGGTTCACCTTTAAATTTGGCCAATCAAAAGTATATTCAATCTTGAATCTACCAAGACAAAGCAGTATTTATTCCCGGACAACCATAACAAAGTGTTGAACGTAGGGTACCAGAGGCTCCAACGTGGAGTGTGGAGTCGTTAATGGGAGACCATTTTCTGATTTAATCCTTATTTATTCGCTTAGTGTGTACAATGTAGCCTCAAACGGAGAATTCCATAACAAGTACCCTTTAACTGTCCAATATAATATTCTTTTGAACTAGGTGGAGGCTATAGACATTTGTTTACATTTTTGAGTTAAATGTCACGACTTTCTTTGGCAAATAAATTAAGTTTCACAGTCTGTGGTTAACCTTAAGAATTGTTTTAAACCATGTCCATATGTTTAATAATTGTAAAAAATGTGAACTGAGTCGTTTTGAGAACGACATCTATAGCGCCATTGTTTCAAAAATTTAGCCGTTTACTACTGAAGTAGGCTAACGCCCTTTCTTAAAATTCTGATACGCACTAGCAAATGTCAAAGTATAATTAACATTTCACTTTACTCATTTAATTCCGCCAAACAGTTACCAAGTTGTGAGTGTGAAGGAAACATTAAATATGTATTTTATTAAGCATTTGTATTTTATTTATAGGGGCTTTTGCCCCTACAAGCCACTAGTAAAGATTTACTTTTAATGTTATATTTTACTACATTTATCTATTAAAAAAACAGTGATATCATACCCAAAAACACAAAGTGTTGAAGGGTCGCCAAGCCCTAAAAATATGTGATATCAAAGTGCATACCAAGTCAATTTAATTTCCTGTAGTCCAACAATGTTCATTAGAATACATAATTAAATTTGTTTGAATGCTATTGATCTGAATACTGATTATAATTCTTCTACATGTACTTGGCCAGCAGCTTATGAATTTATATATTTATGTTAAAAGTCTTCTATGTAGGTCACTTTGGAAAATACAAACTTATAACTAATTTAGCGTCTGTTAAGCTGCTGGCCAAGTACATGTAGAAGAATTATAATCAGTATTCAGATCAATAGCATTCAAACAAATTTAATTATGTATTCTAATGAAAATTGTTGGACTACAGGAAATTAAATTGACTTGGTATGCACTTTGATATCACATATTTTTAGGGCTTGGCGACCCTTCAACACTTTGTGTTTTTGGGTATGATATATTTACAAAACTGATATTTTGCCAACCTCCGGACATTGTCAACAATTACACTATACATGTATTCATCCCACATATCGTCGTTCACGTGATAGGCTCCTCTAATTACGCTTCTCAATCTTCACAACGTTTTAGAAGTTTGAGTCTTTTTATGAAAATTTAATGGAAAAGATTTTACTTCAGATATTTCAAGGATTTAGACCTTTTCAGAGGTCGAAGATAAAAAATACTTCAGAGGTCACTGTAAAAAGATATTCAAAATTGTGAAAAATTTACTGAAGTGACGTCCTTTTGCTTGAAATATTTTGCTTATTTTATTTGGATGACTTTGAGGTATACATGTATCTCCGAGTTTGTTCGTTGATCGACGTCGTCAACGACGTCTATACAAGGCCACACTAAAAAAACGTCTATACTACTATAGAGACATCTTTCTCCTTACTGTACTACTATAGAGCTTAAAAATAATTGTTCATACCACAATGAACAATTTTATATGTGAAAGCATTTGTATTCTATTTGCATTTGTATTGTATTTGTATTGTAGCATTTGTATTGTATTTGTTAATAAATTAATTATTTATTATCCATCTTTACTTGTTGTTATTTATTTATATTTATTTTTATGCTTAATGTTAAAGCTCTAATAAAAGTTTTTGAGTGATGTAAATAGACTGGCCGACAACCTATTCTAAAATATATTATCTTCATAGCTTATTTCCGCGCGAGCTCTGTGAGCTCTTGGAATGTAAACATGTTTGCACATATTATTATAAATAAAGTCTTTGTCTATTGTCTATTGTCTATTGTCAAAGGATGTTCAGGAGGATTTTGCTTCAGCTGTCAGTTGTGCAACCAAATAATAGTAATATTTTTTTCAGAATCATATACCCTTCATCTTGATGATATATTAAACCTTGGAATCTCATATACTTAATTAACTTATACTTACTCTCATATACTTAATCTCATATATTAATTCAACCTCATATACTATTGGGCTTCGATGAGCCGGCTCCTGACATTCGTTCTTCGGAATGCGCCGAAAGTTTTACGTTCGACAAACTATAGTTGTGTTGCTAGGTATTAGAAAATGTGGGTTTTTCCGAGCAATACATTGGGTTCCGTTTCCCAAACACTCGTCCACTTTGATGTGCTCAAAAGTCCGGGAAACAACGAACACGAATGTTTACTGTTTGCCTAATAGACAAACACGCGTCTACACTACCGCGATTCGGCGAGTTGCTGCTCACTGCATGCCAAATAACGGATGTCTGGAGCCGGTAGGGCTTCACTGTATGTAGGACCGTTATAAAATGACCGATGTTATTGTTTTTACGATATGATCTAGGTAAGATTAGTTTACATCAAAATATATGACTATAATCTGAAATAGTTCAAATGTTTACCAACGGAATGCAGCACTTTCTAAACCAATAAGAAGAAAACAATTTCCGCAGCAAAGCCGGGGTTATTAGCCAGTCTATGTATATAAAATCCAATGTATGTCTTCTGTTTGTACTTTATGCGTTACCAAACCGTCTATCCGATTGCGAAGAAACTGGAAGTTGTCCTATATACGCCTGGGAAGGTTTTTGTCCTTTCCGTTTCTTAAATCCCTCTGGGCTCCGTCCCTTGGGCTTCCAAAGTTTCAGTGTTTATTTTGTACAAAGATGTAAATAAATCAATTGGAACGGAACAGCTGTGAGTAAATGAAATATAATTTAGCAGAAGCATTATCAGCTGTTTGCGGATGATAATTTCTCTACAGATAAAAATACAAATTCCGTTGACTATGACTAATGCCTAATGCCTTCTGACCCGTATGGACGGCTACAACTAAGGCCGCAACCCCTAGTACTGTATAAAGGACGGGTACAACCTCTAGTATTAAAAATATCATATGACACGGTTAGTAGCGTAGTGGTCATAGCCGGAGATATAATGCGCGAACCAAGGCGACATGTCGCCTTGCGCGAACTAATAAGACTGTGCACACCACGGTAACTAGAAATATACCCCCGTTGCAGCAGACCTGCATACTCAGCGAATTTCAAATGCAAAACAACGTATTTCAATCCAACATAGCGAGATTTGACATATTTTGGTAAACTCCATAAGAATAACATGGGGAATGAGTATGCAGGTTTGCTGCTACAGGTATATTAAAACTGGATGGTTTTAATTCAATATTTAGTAGATCTGAACTAAAAGAAGCTATTTACCAAGTTTTATCAAGATATGTTGAGAAATAACCGAGATATAGAATTTTACTTATTTCCCATAAGGTTAACATTGGGACAACGTACTGTGTTTACCACTTTCAATATCTCGGCAACCAATGAACATAGAGCCGTGATTCAAGATACTAAATTGTTTGTTTTTTTGAGCTGAATTCAATGGTGCCAACAAAAATTCGATAAATTTTATTTTTCTATGTAAAAAACTCAAAAAAACCCATTTTTTGGGGGGTTTATCCCCCTTTACCCCCCCTTCCGGTGGTCCGATCGGGCTGGTTCACGAACTCGTCCGAATAATTACTACTTTACACGCCTGTGCCAAATTTCATTCCGATCGGACCATTTTTGCGCGCGCTATCGTGCTTACAGACACATATATATGTAGATATATATATATATATATATATATATATATATATATCTAGAAATTTGAACGAATGGTGTTTTTTGCTTCTGGGGGCCCCAAAACGAAAAGTTATCATGGTCTCGGGCTTAGGTCCTACCATGAGACCTACGGTAATAGCTTCTTCCCTATAGGGGAAATTCGCTAAAAAAAGATGTGCACACTCTCTTTCGGTGACGCTTTACGAACAGCGGTTGTTGATGTGACAAGTGATATCAGCTGACGGAGACTGTCGTATCGGCTGATTGAACAAGTCAGCTGATTGATTAACTCTCTCCTCCCGACATTTAACTGTCGACACGTCTAGCTTCTGGGGCCCGTTTCAAAACGATATTCGTATATTAATTACATTGGGCGCATTCAGCCGCTATCACCGGTGAGTAATCTACCTGCCAGTGACAGTAGTGGAATTACTACCACCGATCATTGCTGTGCATCCAACGAAACAGCTTTACATCTGTGGTTCCGGTGAGTAATCGGAATGGAAGTAGCAATTTTCGATGGTCAAGAGACGATGGATTTCCCTTCACGGACTATACAGTGACCGGCGATTCACCGGTAAGTGCGGCTGAACCTGAACGCACCCATTGACTTTGACATTTATAACATGTACTACGATTTTTTTGAGAGCCAAGAAGATGGAACTAGTGTCGGTGTTGAGAACTAGCTATAAGTTAACTCAAAAAGTTTCAAAAGCAAACATTTTTAATGACAAAATGTTGTTTTTTGTGATTTTTTTTATACATAGTGGTTTGAAACTAGTATTTTTTAAATTCGTTTTTGACCGGTCCCTGCCTGAACAATGGTCATCACAGTACCGACTTACTTTTTCCTTTGAGCCTGCTATAGGCTTGTATTGTTCACAGACATAACACGCACATTATATAAAATGATAAAGAAGTATTCCTTGGAAACACTTAACAAGTTTAAAAGGATCCAAAGAAATTAGCTTGTCACTGGCAGAGGTTGAAGAGAATCCACTTCAAGCCTCTTAAAAATGTTTCTACCCCAATCAAAGGGTCGTACATGACTTAAGTTAAACAATTTGGGTGAGTTCGATTTGTATTTCAAACTGGAATCGAACCCTGGGCTAGTCCAGAGCGACAGATGCCCTCGCATGACCAGAGGAGGAAGTGTGCAGTTACTGAGGGTAAGAGGTCGAAAGCCCGAGTTGCATAACAAGTGCATTTCCTAGTCTAAAGAGTGCAGTTGCATCGCTCATCCACGCGAGGAGGCTGGGCTGTGTAAACATTAGAGAGAAAGTATCGAATAATTATGCGCACAGAAGATGCATGAGGGAGAGAATTATCTATTACTGGTTGCAAATTTACCTCTCTGCAGAATGGATCTACTGTCTATTTTATTTTCATGTAATTAAATGAGCATCGTATTTCAGTACAAGTCAGGTTCAAGAGCTGGGAAGAAACGTGAAATCAATGTTGTTATGCGAGGGTCATTTATGGAATGAATATATTACCTTTGTTATACAATCTTGGTTTTGTTCAGTGAAAGGAAGATTGGACACGCTGAGGGTGGTGGGCGGAAGAATAGGAATTGGCTGATCACAACATCAGTAACCTTCCTAATCGTCTCTCCCTCTCGCAAGGAACACTTCCTCTTTCATCACAAAAGTACTTGGGCCCTGTTATTGTGGCTTCATTTACCTGAATGTTGTAGTAGTAATTAAAAATAAAAAATATTAATAATTTCAAATCAAAATCTTTTTTTTTGTTGTAAGGCAATACAAATTACATTACAAAACGTCAGAATAAAACTAAATTTGCTTCTATAAGTAATTATGATAAGCATATATGCTAATTAGGGTTCAAGATTTTGATTTGATTTTGAGTGATTTAGATTTAGATTATAAAATAAAATTCATCCACAGAATAACATGCACGCTCCAAACATAATGCAAGTCTTTAATATTACTTTGAATTTTGATTTGTAGTTCACTAATTTAACGTTTTCTGGTAGTTTATTTAATAATTTGGGCCCGATATGTTTTGGTAACGTAGCGGCTAATTCTTATCTATGGGGAGTTTATGTATGATTGTGCCTGTGCGTAGTATTGTAACTATTAATGTCCGCGCCAGTCAGTGCTGTTGTTGATTTAAACTTATAACATAGTAAAATTTCAAAACTATAAATTGAAGACAATGTTAAGATTTGTAGAAACTAAAAAAAAA
The DNA here is from genome assembly GCA_035578135.1 of Flexamia atlantica. Taxonomy (NCBI): domain Eukaryota; kingdom Metazoa; phylum Arthropoda; class Insecta; order Hemiptera; family Cicadellidae; genus Flexamia; species Flexamia atlantica. The sequence goes on along the minus strand of JAQJVK010000008.1, from coordinate 28,608,993 downwards.
TATTTCGGTATAGCGTTTGCGTGGAAACCGATGAAAGAAAAAGAAAAGTATAAAATATATTCATTACGTTAGGGCATCTGTCAAAAACTTCAAAGTTTGTAATTTTTTCTTTTCCTCACAGCTAATAAATACAGATGGTGGTTTTTTGTGTTAGCCAGGATTTGATAAAAGACGTCATGTTACAGGTTTCTCCAACAGGGTGTAGTACTGTCATTTAGTAATTATGCGTTCAGCAGGAGTTATTTAGACAAATATTCCTACTGTATTCAGATAGCCAACATAAGCTAAAGAACTCTTCCATCTTCTACTGTACAGAGTTTTGAAAACTCAAAGAAATAGCTGAAATAAATTATTTAAAGTAGCACCACCCATCGTTGGCATAGTCAAACTACGTCCACTAATAATATGATCTATACGGATGGGAGGTCTCCCTTTTCATATAAAATCAATGCCGCTGTCCATAACTGTAGTTAAAAATTAATAGGTATTTTCGATTGTAAATTCACATAATTACCAAAAACTATCTTCATAAAGGCCATTAAATATGTTGGAATAAAAATATGAAAATTAATCAAGGGTATGATGTAGGCCTAATGGACAAGTTGTAACCCTAATTTTTTAATTTTCTATTTTGGCAAATTAACAATATTTATTTCAGTTCAATACCACATAATATGTGCCTCTCATTAAGTTCAAAATGCCCATGACCATAGGGGCTCTCATATAAAACTCATATAAATAATTATGCGCCCAGAAGATGCTTGTGGGAGAGAACTATCTACTAGGCCTACTAGTTGCAGATATGAACTAGTAGATCTCATAATGATCTATTTCCTCATATAAAAATGCAAATATGCAAAACACGCTTTCCCGACATCATTGACATGGAAGCAATCAATATCTGCATCTCGGCTGCACAATGGTTCATTACGGCCCACGATTTCAGTTTCCGACCACTCGCGGACGATTGGCCGTCATCTAGCGATCGTGAGGGAAAACGCCAGAGATGGGGAAGTTGACTGATCGACCACTCGATTGTTTTAGCTTGTCGATATTTATAATAGAGTATTCTCACTAGTCGGTATTTCATATTTTATATCCAACTAGTGGGCAACTTGGCAACTTGATTTCAGGTTAAATTTATTACTGGTTTTTGCTCGTTCGACTCGTTTGAACGACCAGACTAGACCATGTTTAATTCTTGCAACTAATCGACTATTGAGAAGGACAGACTAGTCGATATTCGAAACCAATCTACTGGTCACTAGTCGATGGTGAAAAGTAGTCATAGGGTAGTGGTCAAGTGGTTTTTGTCCAATCATGTAGTCGACAGGTCGATTGATTTTACTAAGCGATATTCTAACTAGTCGGCAACTTACCTACACACACTACCACCATGCAACATCACCACCAGTACCACCACCATCACCACCACCACAACCACTACTACTACTAACATTACTCCATTTTTTGTTTTCTTAGTTTTATTTTTAGTTTTTTGTTAGTGACTATAGTCGATGTTCGAAACCAATCGACTGGTCATTAGTCGACAGTGAACAGTCGATGTTGCCATCACTAAAGAGAGGGAGTAAGCGTCGAACGGGCGCGATGATGGATTGGTCGATGTGGAACACCGGAACACCGGAACACGGCACGACCGGTTGTGTAACATCGGATAATATACAAATAACCGCGGGCCGCGGACGTGAACTCTCTCACTTCCGGCGGGATTATCGATAGGGGGAGGTTGCCGTGTGTTTTCGGACAAGAAGGATTGCTTTGTAAACTGGCTGGCAACCCGTGATTGTTCGACGTGCGGAATGTGAATGACCGTTTCTCCAACCTTTCACGGTCAGCAATTTGATACGACTAGCTGATGTGTGCCCAGGCCCTGCGACAGGATTTTCGGGCCCCTGTGCAATCTACAATCCCGGGCACTGAGACCTTTTTTTACTTCTTTCGTGTGCTTTTTGGCCCCTTATCTGACGTTTGGGCGCTTTTTTGGTGTTTCCGGGCCCTCTGTGAGCCCGGGCCCCAATGCATTTTCCCCCTCCTGCCCCCCCCCCTGTCGTCGGCCCCGTGTGTGTGTCGCTTCTCTAAAAAAATTGTAAATTAACAAACTTATCTTTTTCAGTCCTTTTCTTTATATTTGTGCTCCTAGGGAATATGTTAATATTTTCCTGGAATTTTATCACAGAGACTTTTCAATCAAGTATGGGACTTATGGGTGTCTCAATCGATGGCCTACTATTTCTAACTCACCACCTATTATGGTTCATAAGACTGAATGTCATTAATAAGAGTTTTTTGAGGTCCACTTTAGGTGAGGTATACACTTAAATCAAAATTAGAAGAAAAAATTATTGGGTTCGATATTCGCACATCTATCTTAAGTTTGACTGTAGTTTTGATAGCTTAAATTGTGGGGATGTTACTGTTCCATTTGAAGTTTAACGCCTTTTGACATCATGCGAACAACTACAGCATCTCGAACAGCCTTAAAGAGCTCAATCTAGACGTCTTCGGGACTCAAGGGCAAATTTTCCAAGATCGCCAGTATATTATTATTTCATACCTCAGAACGTTAGTGGAGTAAGTGTTTAGAGCCAGAGATAATTGTTTAATGTGTCGCTGGTTTGCATTATTTACCGCCTCCACCTGTCAGACAAGTTTTTATTGCATATCTTCACGCAAGTGAAATAAATCCTTAATATTTTTAAGCTCTGAGAATCTAGAATATTTCCTGAGATTATTTAATGGTGTTACCTCCTTAGCCTTTCATGAGCAAGCTTATAAAGTTAATTTATGAAGTAAATAGCTGCTTAAACAAAGCTTGCAAAGGACATAATTTTTAATTTTGATATATTTTGGAAAATTGTAAATCCTTTACTCTTATATGAGCAATGCTATCTTGTATGCTTGTATGTATGTTTGCTTGCTTGCTTGTTTGCTCAACGAGATCGTTGTGTAAACAAGCAAGTAACGTTCTCGGTTTTAGATTGTGATATCAAAAACGGCTCCGAGGATTTCTTTCGAAGTCTAGAAGTGAGTAGTTTTTGAGTAAAAACAGGTTCTATATGCAGATTACTTAGCCAGAGAAAACATAATAACGAATTAAAACGAAATTTAAATTTGTAAAATTTTAACATTGGCCTTATGAGTTGCAATCAAAGCAACGAAATAAACAAGACAACTGAAAACAAATCAAGGTATCATAGCAGTTGTTTGCAAACTACAGCCATGTAAGAAAATACAGCTTGTGGGAAAAAGATTGCATGGATAAATAAAAAGTGAACTTATACATTAATATTTTTGGATTGTTTTATAGTAATCAGAAAAACTGGTAAATATAAAATAATACCGAGCAAGGCTCGGTCCATCAGGTACTAATTGTTAAAAGATATTTTATTAATTTTCTTGTTTTAACATGAATAGCGAATCACACGTTTCAAGTTCATAAAAGTGAGAGTGTTTATATGATTGTTTTATGTAATATAAACGATTAAAATATGAGCCACATTTCAAAAACACTATTCAGTACCATAATTTTTGGTTGGGATACCACTGTAACTAAAAAAATACCATTCACTAACGATACTGTAATATCATTTGAATTACACCATTAAAACCATATCTAGCTGTAGAACAACTTCAAAACACAAGCCGAATAAATCAAACATCACTGGTATATTTTTAGTTTTTAAGCTTAACCAACTAGGGCTAATACTGACAAGCTTAACACGAGAACCTCAATCGAAATCGATATTCGATAATCGATGCCTGAAACAACTGACAGCCCCGATGTAAACAACGTGTCCGGTTAATCGTAAAGAACGAAGAAATATAAAAGACTAAAATAAGATTATATACAAAGTACCATAATCTTTGGTTGAGATGCCACTGTAATTATACAGTTACCATTAGATAATGATAATACAATACCTACCACTGAAGTCACTAAACGCTGTAGAACACCTCCAACACACAAGCCGATAAAAATCAAACAAAGCCGATATATGCTTCACACTGTTATAGTTCTGGACAGCCCTACTGGCGGGTGGCAAAAATCGTAAGCTCCCAAAATGTCTGCTAAATAAACACATGTTTTGGTAGAACTGTCAAAACTTTGTTTACGTTTCACCTCATTTACACTACAAAAGTATGCCCTGTAATATTTCACCGAGAGATTTCTTACGCAATTAAAATTTCTGGAAATATTTGGCAATGCATCAACTGGTCTTTTTGTTTTGGCAACCTTTCATCTTAAATGATTTGTTTACATTTAAGAATGTGTTTCCATTCTTTTGTCGTCGTACTTCATGAATTTTGTTGAGCTTTCAAGCATTTAACGTTAGTTGCACTTGCGGTTGCAGCAAAATATTTTCTTGTGTAAAGAACCTTTACATAAAAAAATGACCATGTGATTTTTTACCAAAACATCGCAGATATTAAACTCTAATTACGACAACAGCGCACTCACTCACCCGCCAGTAAGGCTGTCCAGAGCTATAGTTTGTGATCTCAAAGCCCTTGTAACGACAAGCTAAACACGAACACACAATCGATACGTTTCGATAGTCGATCGCCCAAACAACCGGCAGCCGATGTAAACAGCGCCGGCTAATCGTCTCGGAAGAAAGTGAGCCTCCGGCGCTCCGCTCCAATTTCCGGAACACTTTTACCTTTCAAGGGCGAAGACGACGGTTACGCCGCGGTTTTCCGGTCTTATGCAACTCCCGCTTCGCCCAGACAATGCGGTATTTACCCAGTCTGGGTCAAGGTGTGGTTATTTTGGCACGGGCGCCGACGTCGGCGGCGCTGCGGAATTTTGTTTTGCAAGGGACGTCCCACTTTGGCACAAACGCCTACAGGGCCTGTCATAATTGTCACTAATTGTTGTGGGTGTTAAAATTAGGGTCCTTTGTTATTGTTTGTCAACAGTAAACTGAGGCTAAACTATTTAAACTTCAATTGGATCGAGAATGCCTAGGGTGTAATCTACGTAGGGATAATATGAGAGTATTTTCTATAAGTGGGCGTTATTTCCAGAACATATGTGTGTTTATTTCGTATGTTTTTGTGTTTTATCTATACTATTATAAAGAAGAGGTGGTTTCTGTATGTATGTAAAATGTGTGTATGAAGGGACACGTAAACTCGATAAATACTGAACCAACGGGTTGAAATTTCACACAGAGGTAGATCTTGAACCTGGGAAACATATAGGCCTATTCACTTCCTTAAAATCCCCTCGGGCTACGCCCTGTGAACGTCTTTAGCTTCAATGTTTACATTTTATAAGGATGTAAACATTCAAATACCGAAATGTAAACAGCTGTCAGTACTACAATTTGACAGTTCAAAGAGCAGAAGTAAGATCAGCTGTAATTTTTATCGTGAGCGAAGCCACGGGCAACTACTAGTTTTCTATAAACAACTTAAGAGTTATTTTGGGAAGCCGTAGTAATGATTGTAGCACAATGATCAAAATTAGGACCTCTTTTATTCGTAATTAATGTGTTTGGATTTAGCAAGGAGATCAGCATCAAATAAATTAATGTAGTTTACAGATGATGTTCCAGTGTTAATAATATATCAGGCAATACAATTCAAAAAATGAAATTTCCTCTTTTGAGAAAATACCATTGTCTGAATAATTAGTTTTCAGTCCATCTACTTTCTTTAAATCTATCTAATACAAGTATTTTAAATTTGGAATTCAAATGTTATAATTGTTGTAAGGTTCAAAATTAGCGACGTTTGTTTGTTATTGTTCGATTGACAACGAAAAACGGAGGCTAAACTCTATTTAGGCGTTGCTTTGCAGTTCGCCCTTTCCTGGTGGAATGCATTGTGAACACCTGTTATATAAGAGGGTTTCAGCGCCTACGTTCGATGTTGGGTCACTCTTTCTGCTATGGGAGACACGTTCGGCCGTGTCATCGGGGTATAAATTGTCTGTTTACAAAATAGTGAGCCAAGATTACGCTAGAACTCACATGTCATGGTTTTTTCTAAGTAGGATGCATTTATATTCATCTTGGGTTGCAACACGCATGTGGTTGTATAATGTCTCAAGGTAAGATCTAAACCCGAGACCATCAAACTTCTCATTTTCAGGTCCTGAGATACCAAAAACACAATTCGTTCATTTTCACATATACTATCTCAATATAGGGTGCCTGGTATAGGTGTTTGTAAAGTTATAAGTTAAACTGAATATTATTAGTGACAAAGTGGTGCATACTTCAGTTTCCTGACTCATACAGTAAAGTATAAACTAATTAAATACGATTAAAAAAATATTATACTTGCTTTGATTAATTGGCTAAAACTGTGTTTAAATGTATTTTTATGGCTTTCATGATCATTTTTAAGATCCTTAAAAATTTCACATGAGGAAAATGCGGATGTATTAGAATTGTAAATCCTTAAAACTTCTCATTATGTGATTCAAGTTTTAATCTGTATATTTCAAGACAAATGAAATAAAGTTTAGGTCACTAGTTTGACGTTAAATTGTATTTAAGAATATATCGGGAACTAAATAAACTTCTCATTTTAATAAATTTCAAAATTACAGTACACTCGATTATCCGAGCCCCGGGTATCCGAGACTCCGGGTTATCCGAGGCAGCTCTAAGCATGAATATACGTTTTTATTTTCTTTCTCAGCGTTATAATAATGCGTGAAACAGGTCTCTTTATTTAAAGTTATTATGTTTGCAACTCGAAAGGACTTTCATTGTCATATTTATTGGTTAATACTATATCTAATAAAACATTTTGAGGTGGTCTTATTACAGCCCAACCTCAAAACACACGTTAACTCCGTATTATCCGGGGTTCGTGTTATCCGATGTAGCCTCAGCCCCGAAGACCTCGGATAATCGGGAGTGTACTGTTTTACCAAAACCTACTTTTGTTCTAATTTATTATTCTTCAGAGAATGTGTGGAAAAACAAGGTACGGCTGAAACTGCATTTCCGATAAAATAACATAAGTTTAAATGAAATTGTTTTAACTACATAACATTTGTATTGTTTTTACTTTCACATTCGTTCTTCGTTTGACGTTAACGTTCGTTAATGTCAAAAACTATATACGCTTACAAAAAATAGGTTTTCTGTAACACATTGTGAAGGTTATATCTAACAACAATAGATTATTCAATATTTATATCGCCTTTTGATGCATTGGTCTTTAATTTATCTTTTTTTCCTTGACTAATATTATTTTTAAAGTTTTCATTTGAGAACTTGAAATGATTAAAAAACGTACCTTTGGACCATCAACCTTCAAATAACTTTGCAATGGCTGGGCTATTAATTACTATTGATAGCTTAATAACATTAAGCTATTAATGCTTTAATGTTTGATACTGTGCAGCATTAACCTCCACTTAACTTCTAGAATATTGCAAATTAAGAAATAGTAAAATGATCGGGCTCACATTTACCTGGGCCGGCAAAATGATAATGTTCATTACTCAGAAACGGTAAGGTTGCTTGCTCCAATTTTTGTGTAATATACATTATTAAATCAACTCGTGGTATATTTTAAATTTTGAAATTCCAACATGACCGAGCATGGATTAATGGAAGACCATGACACTCTATGGAATAGTAAATTATACTTTTCCATATCATATTAATGGAATACCTATTAACCTATATACAACTTTCTACCGTTCCCGATCAAAACGTTACAAATACCACTGAGGGTAAAATATTCAAATGAAATAAGTTATCACTTATTTAATAGTTTTAATTTTCCAATTCTTTAATAGCATAATTTTATTTAGACCTATATTTTTACATCTTAGTTGTATTAAGGTGCTTTTGTTTAAAATGAAATTTTTCCAGCTAGCTAATAAAATGCAATATTAATTTACAGAATATGCGATGCATTTTTCCATCGCACCAATTAAATCATAGTTTTTTACAGTTCAAAACTACAATTTAGGCCCTCGGTAAAAAAACATCAAGTCGTGTGGTGAGTAATTTTGGCGGGGAAGGTGGGTTAAACAATGCTAGAACACTGATGCAACTCTGATGCTCTACGTTACCGACCTTACTGAGGGTAATGTCATAACACGGCTTTTCTCGCTCTATTGAGCGGTTTTACCGGTCCGATAAAACCATCGACCACATAGTACAATAGTCGGAGCACAAGAAACCGCGAAGTGAAGCCTAAATTTGCTTCTAGTCCCTATGCATGGAAAAAAGAAAGTACGTAAAACATTACAAATATGGTATCAAATTATATGTCTGAATCACAGAATCACTATAGTACCAAACATAAATGGCTTACAGGTAGTTTATACATCGTAAACAGTGATAATCTAGAAGCTTGTCCTGACATTTTTTGAAAGAAGCTGCCGCCACGGAATACACCTGTAACGTTCCTGTGATGTGTAAACTGCTTCTAAACCATTTATAATTGGTATCAGAGTAATTGTGAGAGATTGAGACCTTTAATTTGATACCAAATTTGTATTTTTAGTCGACTATATTTTTGTAAATAACAGTTTAGGATTGACTTTGTTTTTATGCGGGCGTCGCACGGATAAACTCTCCCGCCGTAACTAAGTTATCGACCAAACTACGTTAGCTATTTTTTTCAAAAAATATGATTTGAAAAATTCAACTCTTTAGCAACAATTTCCACCGTTTTTTTTATTTTGCCTGACCAAAAAATAAAAAAAGTAGTAGCCGGCTACTTTTTTTCACGTCATGTTTCAAAGTTGATTAAAACCTTGTGATTCTATATATTTTTTAAAATAACAAAAAAATTATTTTCGGAATATGATTGATACTATTATGGTTACAAACTAAAGGACTCTTCACATGCAAAATTTCAACCTTAAGCCGCAACGCTAAATGGTATAAACGACGAGTTATTTTAAACATGAGCCCTGTCAGATTGCACGGTTTTAAGCGCCGTTTTATGTTTCTATACCTAGACAATATGGCGACTCAGGCCTCACTTGCTGTAATGCAAGTAAGATAGCTATGCTCCGTCTATTTCTACTATGTGGTCGCTGGATGAAACAAACTCCATGTAAATTAGGCGATTCTGCTTCAAGAGCTGCAAAAACCGCGCAAGAGCAGCGGGTAAAAACCGCCCTGGGTGGCATTACCCTGAGGCGGGTCGCCGGAATTGTACCCCCCAGAAAAAACGCTACGTCATTTTGACGTCACAGGACGGGGGGTACAATTCCGGCCGCGAACTTTTAGGACGGATAAATTATTATGTATTTTAATCAACTGGCATTTCACGGTTGGCTGAACAGCTGCATACTTGATATAAATCCAATTAAACTTCTTAAGTCCGACCCCGGAATTGTATCCCCCGGATTTTTACCTCCCGTGGTCAAATTCTTAAGTCCTACCCCGGATTTGTACCCCCCGGATTTGTACCCCCCGGATTTGTACCCCCCGTCGCCAAATCTTCACGTCCTACCCCGGATTTGTACCCCCCGTGGCCATACCCTTAAGTCTTACCCCGGATTTGTACCCCCTGTGCTCAAATCCAGTTTGACCGACTATGGAAAAAAACCGGGTCAATATTCGTTGTTTTTGTTGTTGACTTTTTTAATTAGTTCTCGTAAATCAACGGCTGTTCGTTAAGTTATTGCCTAACATTATTCTACGAATATGTCTTATTATTATTATATTGTGTAGTCTTCTTCAGCATTAAGTAGGCTAGAAAATCTGTCAATAATACGTGATGAAAGTATTGGATAGAATATTGTTTTGAATATCTAAACTCATAAAAAATTTGTTAGTTTGATTATATTATGTTTCACATTTATGGTCTCGTATTCCGTTGGACTGTTTGCCATGAAACTTGGTATAAATATGTAAAATTTCACGGAGGAGGTTTTTAAGCCATTCATTTCGTCCTAACTCAATCGGGGGTACAAATCCGGGGGGTACAAATCCGGGGTAGCACTTGAATATTTGGTGACGGGGGGTACAAATCCGGGGGGTACAAATCCGGGGGGTACAATTCGGGGGTCAGACTTAAGGGAAATAATTTAATTGCAAACCATTTAGGTGTTGATGATTTAATAATGTATTGGGGGGTACATTTCCAGTCGCGGGCTGTTTCTCGAGCGATTTAGGCCCCGCCTCCTGTGACGTCAAAATGACGTAGCGTTTTTTGTGGGGGGTACAAATCCGGGGGGTACAAATCCGCTACCCCCCTGAGGCGAAGATGGCGCGTTCGTCACTGTAGCTTCAGTCAACGCTCGCTGTTAGGGACACCTTATGGAAAAATGAAGTTCCCACCGCCGAAAAAGAGATGGCGCAACCACAGTCTAGGAGAGAAATTTTTCTCCTAGACTGTGGCGCCACTTTCATTTTTCAGTCTGATTGGAATTGTTTTAGGAGTTTACGGATCAAGCTCACTTTCCAAAGTCAAGCAGCTGGTTGTTATATTTTGACAGTTGTATGCAAGGAGGTTATATTACTATACTGGAGGTAGCACTGCCTTCAAAAACAGCATTGGAAAGCGTGCCGCAGTTGGTACTAACTGATGTACCGTTCTTTGAGTCGATTCAACTGATTCAAAAACTGATGTAATCATTTCGGAGAGTTGAATCGTTGATCTGATTCTCATTATGATTGAACGGTTTCTTTGCCTTGGAACAGGTAAGGCCACATACGATATTATATAAATAATAGAATAGAAAATGTTATTTTTTAAAACCTATGAATAAAGAATAATTAATTTAAAGTTCAATATATATGTGTTAGTATCCGGCCAGTAAATGACAACTTCACTCCTAATTTACAATTTTGCCATCAGCCATGTTATTATACAAACATTAGTGTCGCTCAGCAATATTGTACCACTAAAAGAAAATTGTCCTACTATTTATGCTGCTTACCTGCCAAGTTTCTACCATAATTCTCGTATTTGCATAGTGACTGATTATATAAATTACTTTTCGCCATTAAAGATATACCCTAAAATAAATTAGGTGAAGTTATTTTCAAACAAAAATCACCTAATAAGTACTCGTTAGCAGTTTATTATGAGTGTTTAATTCGTTGTTTAAAATATTATTGATTTCCGGTTCCGGAATGAACCAAGCTCAAAATTGAGTCGTGACTCGACTGAATCACTCGATTGATTCGTTCATTTTGGGAAGTCGGTGAAATTGAGGTATTTTGCAAAGGTTGGTACAAACTGATGTACCATTTTTGTGATATTTTGTTCTAAACAGCCGGCACGCTGTTTTACTATGGAGTGCTGCCTCCAGTATAGTAATATAACCTCCTTGGTTGTATGTTATTGTTTTGTATTGTTGTATCTTTTGCCATAATGTTTACCTTTTTTGTTTACAAACATTCTCATTTTGACGTTTCGGATAATGAGTAAAAGCGCGGACTATACGAAACCAGCTTGAACTATTCCATGCATCAGCGCTAATTTCTCCTCTGCTTTTCGGCGGCGGAACTAAACAAATTAACGTTGGATGTCCCTACTAGAGGGTTCTGTATACATTGCTGTTATCGTGCTGCCCATGTAGTTCCGACCACTACCGCGCGACTGCACTAGGGTCGGCGAACAAGATTTGTCATTTACAGTTAGATTAAATTAAAGTCTAGCTGATTAAAGACTTTAAAATGGTAAATTTAGTACAACAAATATACAATCTCTTTAGAATACTTACATTTAAATTAAAAACAGTCATACAAATATTATTAATATACAGAATTTTCTCATAAAGAGGAATTTAAATAAAAACTCTCGCAAGAAGTAATATTACACGATTTGGGTATACAAGTCTTTAATAATTCATAGGATATCCTATTTCTTCGTAATTTAACAATTGATTTTTTTAAAAGTCGCTAGCTGGTCGCTGCGGCTTCGAAAAACGTTACAACATTGCAGTGTCAAAGTATAGTCACAGTCTAGGAGAACTCCTAGACTGTGGTATAGTGCTGATAGGGAGGCTGGTACGCTTCACCCTATGCGGAATCTATACAGGAAACCGAAATGAATTTAGCCTGATTTTTGTTTTTATATGGATTTTATTACGTCTATTAAATAATTAAACTAGATTACGTTTGCAGTGTTTGTAATGTTTCCTTCAATCAGATATGTGAGTTCAATGGAACCGCGTGAGTTTTGACGGCTAAAAATTAAATAAATAGTCTAAGTTTGGGAAATGTTTAAAACAATGGAAATAACGAGGTCATAGCTTCAAAATTAGCCGTTAGTGAAGCAGGGAAACTTTAACTCCCACAGGGGTAGAAGCCCCTCTAATTGTTTTAAAATCCTCAGTGAAAGAATAACCTCTAACTCTACACCTGTACATTTATGGTTTTCTTTCCAATCAGCTACAGATTGTCACAGCTATCGAAACAATGAATGGCTATAGTCTACAAACTATAAATATTTAGTAGGCACCTTATATTCATGCAACCAGTAGTCTGTGGTTGTAAACTCTAGCGCAAACCCCAGCAGTAGAAATCATAGAGGAACACTCCAAGATTGCAGTCGGAATGCGGAACACCATAAACAGATGAAGCGCAGTCACAGTGTGATTTAAAATTACCATTCACCCCCACCCCGCAATCACACACCACCTCGGGCTAGGACAGCCAATCAGTGCCGAGTTATCTAATCGGATTGCCACTAACCAGATTCGAATCTTAGAAAGCTTCGGGATGCCGTTAAAAGACCAGAATGGCGAACCCATCTTCAAATGTGTTCGATTCCACTCGTCAATTCAAATTTCTCTTTCCCACCGCGTTACGTAACCCTCGAGAGGTTTTGAGAGCGTTTAGCCCCTCGCGTTTCCCATTGCGTAATGCGGTAATTGGGACCAGGTTATACTGATCTGCTTCGCATCGAGTAGGAAGCGTGTTAATGCTAGAGGGAAGCTGTGCACAGTCAACTTTGAACGCCGCGATCTTCCTGATTTTGGTAGCTTTTTCTAACCCTCATTCCGGTTTGGATCTGATGTAAATGCGCAGATCACGGACAGGAAACTTCGAAAATCGGTTAATTGGACCGCATGCTGACGTGTGGAGCGTTCGTTGGTCCTAAAAGGACAAAAAGTAGTTCATTGGAAAGTAGTGCTACCGAATGAGCACGTGTTTAAAGTGAACACCTTAAGAATACATAACAGCGCCAGTTTCCTACCTGGATCAACATTAAAAAATTGGTCACAAAACGGCAAAAATAGAATCTACTTAGAGTTTACCCGTGGCTTCGCCCAAGTTCAATATGATTAAATATGGTTTTAAGATTTAAAAAGATAACTTTTTTTATAGGTTTAATTGCTACCTCCAAACCAAATACCAGGTAGGATAAATTGGTTTAGTAGTTTAGGCGTGATGACGCTTCAAACAAACAAATAAATACACTCACAAACTTTCGGATTTAAGATATTAGTAGAATGTGTATATTAGCGATAACTACAAACAAAACAAAAATATTATAGCAAACATTAATTCTTAACAAATCACATATTTGATTACATATTTGAAAACCCGTAAGATTAAGTTAGAGACTAACCTGAGAGAGGCATCTCCAATACATGAAACATGCTAAAGTAAACGCACGGGACGCACGTAAAAATGTTGTCCCATATGTTATTTTTAAAATTGCTTCCTACTTGGGTTCGCATAGGATGGGAAGCATGCCTATAGCCTATCACGCCAAAGTTTGGTGAACTGACATATCGCCGAGCGAGCTCCCGCACCGTGTTCTGCAGTGACTTACCATGGTTTTGCAGAATTTACCGTGTTCTACAAAGGAATTAGGCCTACTTATTTCCTTAAGTAATTGCATAATGTCGACTAATTTATACTTTCCGCTCGAGTTATAATTTAGGGTGCAGTGGGGTAAGTGGGGCCGCGGGGCAATTTAAGCCAGTGGCTAATGTGACCTTATAAATAATAAGTTAATAAAAAAACACCAAATTATGTTTATTTGGTCCTTTATCTAATATATTTAACATTAACATTGAGTGTAACTGGACAAAAACTATTTTTTTTACTTAATCAAAAAAACCTTACGTTTCGTTGCCAAATGGAAGTGCAGGGGTCAAACTTTGCACAATTATTACCACTATATGGAAAGTCCTAAACTCAAAGTTGTTAGTGTTTCTGGTAGTTTTTAGCGAATTTCCCCCTATAGGGAAGTAGCTATTACCGTAGGCGGCATGGTGAGACTTAAGCCCGGGACCATGTTATTTTTTCGTTTTGAGGTCCCTAGAGCCCAAAAACAACGTTCGTTCATTTTAGTATATATGTATATATATATATATATATATATATATATATATATATATATATGTGTGTGTGTGTGTGTGTGTGTGTGTGTGTGTGTGTGTGTGTGTGTGTGTCCGTAGCACGATAACTCTCGTAAAAAAAGTCCGATCTTGATGAAATTTGGAACAAACATTTAGAGCGATATTCATGACTTTAAGTTCGAAAACCAGCAAGATCGGTACATTTTAAGGCGGTTTTTTTTGACTAAATAAAATTTATTTTCAAGATTTAACATATTTCTATTAATTAGATGTAAATTTAATGGTCAGAATTGAATTCAGGTTAAAAAAATAAACAATATAGCATTTTGAATTGTTACTCTACATCAATCGGTTACTGAGATATCGGATCTGCAAAATGCAGTACATTGTCTTTTGTTTTTCCCTGAAGGGACATAAACTGTCCAAATTCTGGTATGAAATACCCAAATTTTTCATTCAATTTCCCTAAAATGGGATTTAAAAAATAATAAAACAAACCACATGATTGAATTTAATTTGTTCATGTGATGGTTTGATTTGTTTTTATTTCTTGGATCTGAGTAGATTTATAATATGTTTGCTGACATTTATATACGATAACAAGTAAATTTATTAAAAATTATCAGAATATGAATAATTATTGAGAAATAAGATCATGAATGATAAAATTTACTTAATTTAGATTAATATTTACACAAAATATTCAAAACAACAACTTCTCTAACATATGTAGAATATGCCCACATATAAAAATTAACTAAGCATGCAAGTTTGCTGCAACAAGTTTATTTAAATTTTAAGAGAAATCATATGTTTAGATTCAATTTTTTCATGTGACTATTTTATTTGTTTTTATTTTGACTGATTTTAAGGGGTTTTGAAAGAAGTGATTTTTCTTCCACAATTCATTGAAATTCTTTTCAATTTGATTGAATAGGTACTGTTTTTTTCTATATTTTGTGTGTAAACAATTTATTTCGTTTTCAGTTCTTAATAGTTGATTAACTTTATATTATAATAATTTTTGGTTGAAGCTTTTGGGCCAACATGGCTCCAAGCCCTGGTAGGGTTAAAACATTTAAACCAGTGCGAGGTGAAACAAATGTATGGTCCGTGAATCTACGTAAGAAACGTACACTTCTAGACAGTGACAAAAAACACATTATAGGACACAAGCATCCAAAGACGGATGAAGAATTATCTGATGTTGATCTTGACTTTGAAACTATTGCCCCTGTGGACATTTCTTTAAATAACGCACCGTCAACCGAAACCGAAGTGACCAAGACCGAGGTATCTAAATTATTGAATTCTACCGATCATGACTATTTTGCAGCAGGCAATGAGGTAAGAGTTACCGAGTCGTTGTCCTTTTCTGACCACAGCCCCAACATCTTATATGATGACAACGATGTAGATCCATACATTGTGTACATTGAAAGTTGTCCAGGTACAGGGAATATAGGGAACATTCACCCTTTAGCCATGGGTAAGAAACTGTTTAATAGTAAAATTGATGGTGTTTCTGAAATTAAACGATCTAATAAAAATAGGATAGTATGTGTGTTCACATCAGCGAAGTCTGCCAATGCATTTGTACGATCTAATTTTGGCAAAGATAATAATCTTAAAGTCTACATTCCTTCCTTTCAGTTGGAGAGATTAGGTTTGGTTAGACATGTTGATACCACCCTAACTGAAGACGAAATAATTGAAAATATAAATGTATCGAATGATTTTCGTATTATCTCCATTAGGAGACTCACAAAAATGGTGACGGACATTGACGGGAACAAGTTGGCTCGGCCTATTCCCTTGATCACTATTAAATTCAAAGGAAAACGCTTGCCTGATCACGTCAACATTTTTTACAACCGGTGCCCTGTTGAACCTTATTTGGCAAACCCCATTTTATGCTTCAACTGCATTAGATTTGGTCACACTTCTAAAAACTGCAAAAGTCAACCTAGGTGTCCAAACTACCAAGATACTCATTCTCAAGGTGGGTGTAAAAGTAATAACAATCCAACTTGTCTCTTCTGCAAAGGTCCACATTCAGCCTTAAGCGAATCTTGCCCTGAATATAGAGTTCAAAAGGAAATAAAGGAAGTTATGGCATACAGAAATGTTCCATATAGAGAAGCAAAAGACTTCTTATATCCGAGTTTGAGGAAATCTCATACTTATTCCAATGTGGTAGGGTTTAATTATGACCAATCATTTCCTTCCCTCTCACAAAACGAAATAAATTCGCTGAGGGAGAAGCTTCCCTTACCGAATAATTCTAACAACGAAACCCCAAGGAAGTCATCGGCTAACAGGCCGACTAAGGTTCATCAGAACCGTACCTACTACATGAGTCCTCGACCACGTTCTTCTTTTTCACCAAAATTCACTAACCAATACTATAAAGATTTTCATTGCAATGTCGTATCTCCAAGTGCACCAGTGTTTCCTTCGAGCACACAGGTAAATCGTGTTAGATCTCAGTCTCAAAATAATGATGACAATATTTTAAATGAAGTATTGTATGAAACTCTTCTCTCCTTTAGGAAGAAGGAGATCAGCATGGGTGGTATAATTGACAAACTTAGACCTTTCTTAGTCAAGAATGTTTCGAAATCTATTCAGGACAATGGTAAGGATTATTTTTCGGACGACTCATTTTGAACGATATTTATTTTCAAAGTGTTCAGTCCTGATGCTGTTATTAAAATCATTTTTAATACTTACATCAACCATGTGTTGTTTAAATAGGATTAATTTATTTCAATGGAATTGTAATTCTGCAATAAGTCATAAGGGAGAAATTGAGCATCTACTCATGTCTCACCAAGTGGATATTGCTGCTCTATCGGAGACTCGCTTTGATCCATTCAAGGCAGTTTACTTTAAAAATTATGCAATCTTAAGAGATGATAGATTAGATAGAAATGGTGGTGGTTCTG
The DNA here is from genome assembly GCA_035578135.1 of Flexamia atlantica. Classification (NCBI taxonomy): domain Eukaryota; kingdom Metazoa; phylum Arthropoda; class Insecta; order Hemiptera; family Cicadellidae; genus Flexamia; species Flexamia atlantica. The sequence goes on along the minus strand of JAQJVK010000008.1, from coordinate 28,591,767 downwards.
CTCTCTTAATAAACAATAAAATAGAATTCAGTGAATTGGACTTTGACTTTCCAGATGAATTCATAAGAAATGAGGTCAATATTGTTGGTATGAAATTTGTTTTTGACAACAAGAATGTCTATGTTTTTTCTATTTATGCTCCTCCTCCACAAAAAGTAAGTGCAGAAGCATGGTCTTTTTTCTCTTCATTCCCTCATCCAATCATAATTTTGGGGGACTTCAATGCACATCATGTTTCCTGGGGAAATGATACAAATGATTTAAAAGGCAACCAGTTATTAAATTTTATAGAGGATAACGATATAGTTTTTCTGAATAATGGTGAACATACTTACTATTCCGGTTTTCCATTGAAAAGTAGTGCGATAGATTTGAGTCTCATCTCGCCATGTCTGGCTAACGTTTCAATGTGGAACGTTTTAAGTGACTTTATAGCAAATCACCACCTACCGATTATTATTAACATTAATCTTCCTGAAGCAGGCGATGTACAACACAGGAATATTAGGACAACCACGCCTCAGTGGTGCTTTAATAAAGCGGACTGGAAGTTGTTTTCTGACACCGTCGATAGTCTGGTGGAAAACATTTTGTTTGATCATGGTCCTTTGGAATGTTATAATAACTTTTGTAAATCTCTTATAATTGCAGAGGACATTGCGATACCCCTTTCTCATGTTCCCAAGAGAAGGTTTACTGCAAGTCCTTGGTGGACTGATGAATGCAGTGAACACATAAAAAATAGAAGGGAAGCTTTTACGAGATATAGGGAATGTCAGAATTTAGAAAATTATATGACTTATAAAAAAGTAGCAGCAGTGACTCAAAAATTTCTAAGAAGTTGTAAGCAAAATTATTGGATAAATTTTTGCAATAAAATAAATCGTTCGACCAACATCTCTGAACTTTGGGATAAGGTAAGAAAACTGAAATATAGATTTTTAGCTACAAACAGTTGTAAGAATTTAAAATTCTTTACTGAATGTTCGGAAGATTTTTTAGAAAAATACTCTCCTCCTTTTGTTAACTCATTAGATGTAGTTCCCCAATCTAATGTTATTTCTCCTGGACAGAAGATATAGTTAATAATTTTACCTTGAACGAACTATTAGCTGATATTTCAAATATAAAAGAGGTTAGTCCAGGAAAGGATAAAATCCACAATTTGTTTTTGCTCAACCTGTCACATCGATCAGTTGAAATACTCCTTCGAATTTTCAATGGACTTTGGCGAGACAACATAGTTCCCGTTTCCTGGAAAGATTATTTGATAATTCCTATCCCAAAAGCTAACAAGGATCCTCATTTACCTTAAGGATATCGACCAATTTCAATTTCTTCAGCTATAGGGAAACTTTTTGAAAAATTGTTAAAGCAAAGGCTAACATGGTGGTCAGAGAAAAATAATCTTTTGTCATCAACTCAATTTGGATTCCGGTCAGGCAGAAGCTGTGTGGATAATCTGGCAATTTTGTCGACGGACATTCAAATCGCCTTTACTGAATCAAAATACCTGGTTGCAGCCTTCCTTGATATTGATGGAGCTTATGATAATGTTGATCTTAACATTCTCTTTAAAAAACTGATTTCAATGGGGATTCCTCCAAAAATCGTCACATTTATTAATCTATTGTTTCGAGATAGGTCAGCTCAATTAAAATTTAACAAGCAAATCTCCGAAAGTGCTCGACTAACTAGCAAAGGGCTCCCTCAAGGGTCACTAGTTCAAAGTCGCTGGAAATATGTGAAAGAAGTTTAAACGAAGCTCTTGTTAGCCTGAGGAGCTGGACGCTTCGTAGCGGTCTTGAAGTATCAGCCAGTAAATAGGCTCTATGTGTTCTTACTAGAAAATAGAATATTCCTGTGATTAACGTTACGTATAACAATACAATGTTAATCCGTAAAGACTATCATAAATTTCTTGGAGTAATATTTGACAGAAAACTCGACTGGAAAAAGCAAATCAAACAAGTAAGTGAATCGTGCTGTAAAAGAATTAATCTACTTAGATCAGTGACAGGGCTGAATTGGGGAGCGGATCCTGCTTCTCTGATTAATTTGTACAAATCGCTGGTTCGATCTGTTTTAGATTATGCATGCTTTATTTTTGGGAATGCGGCCGAGGGTGATCTGATGATATTAGATAAAATACATAATAGCTCTTTAAGAACGTGTTTGGGCCTAATGAAATCAACTCCTTGTAATGCAATGGAAGTCGAAACCTGCATTATGCCCCTGCGAATCAGAAGGAGATTGATGTGTGAACGATATTTGACAAAATGTTTAACTCTACATCTTAATCACCCGATAAAAAGAAGACTCGATAAGCTTGATAGCTTATTCCAAAGAACTACTTTTTGGGATGGCAAAAAAATCCCTCTATTACTCTTTTGCTACCAAAACCTCAAAGCCAGTGAGGTTTTTCAAGGGTTTTTGAATTATTCTCATCCCAACTGCTATCAACTTAACTTCCAAATTTCAGCCATAAAGGTAGATCCATTCTTTTTTGATGGCTGTAAAAATAAGAGCGGGATTGAATCATTGTTGTCAAGGAGCACTATATTGGAAACCATTAATGGTAAATGGCCAGGTATCAGGCAAATATATACGGATGCCTCTAAATGTAGTGATCCAGTGAATTACGTTGCCAGTGCATTATATGACTCCAAATTTGACATTTCGATTGCTTTTAAGTTAAATCCATATTTCACAATTTTCTCAGCAGAGGCTATTGCTATTCTTCATGCATTATATTATATCGAAGATTTACCAGAAAACAAATTTCTGATTCTATCTGATTCCAAAAGTGTCTTATTGGCTTTGGGAAACAATAAAATTAATTTCAATATTTCACCGATTCTCCTTCAGATTCGGAAAAAAATGTGTGATCTTGAAGATAAAGGTAAATTTACCCAACTAATCTGAATCCCATCTCATTTTGGGATTCATGGAAATGAGAAAGCTGATGATGCTGCAAGAAACGCTTCTGTAATGAACAACAATTATGTTCCATCTTTCTTTGATTTAACAAATATTTTAAAATTTATGTCCAACCGCAAGTGGCAAGAATTTTGGTTGTCTTCATCTAAAATTAAAGGAAACAGACTGTTTCAGTTAAAATGTTGTCCGTTCTCTCCTCCATGGTATCTTTCTTTTTTCAAGAGTAGAAAATTCATTTTTATATTTTCTAGAATGAGAATTGGACATACATACGCAAAAAGTCACCTGTTTAAAATTAATGTAGTGGAAGAAGATATGTGCGAATGTGGTACAGACACAGCAAGTCTCGATCATATTATACTTGGATGTCATTTATGCTCAAGAGAATCCCGAGATCTTCTTTATCAAAATTTGTCAAAATTTAAAGTGTTTTTTCCTATTAATGTGTTAAGTTTATTGTATTCAATGGACGATAAAGTTTTGGACTTAATTTTTCAATTCATAATTGAAAACGATATTTCTATATAAAATTTGTATAATGACTAATATTTAACCTTGTAAATTTACAAATGTAAGTAGTGGGCCAAACATGGATTGTATCCTAAAGTCGAAATAAAGAAAGAAAAAAAAGACTGATTTTAAATCATTGATTGTATGTTTGCTTAAATTTTTATTATACTATAAAAAGGATACACTTATAAAAAAATATTAGACTAATAATTATAAGAATAACAAAAAGAATATTGTTGGAATGGATACCGATGTGATTCCCATGATCATTTCCCTTATATCTAAAGCTCTTGAATTGATATGTAATATACTTTTTGCATTAATTACATAAAATGTTTGAAATATTTTCCTGTACATAAGTAAATAAGCTCCCATATAAAAAATAATTCTTTAGAAATTCGCTGAGTACGCAGGTTTGCTGCGACGGGGGTATTTATGCTTAGAATAAGCTTCTGTAGTCCATTTTGCTCAAAAATGCTTAGTAAAAAAAATAAAGCCGTGGCTTCACTTACCCCGGCCATTTTTGACGTGGGACAAGTGCAGCCGGTGACCCCGGGGTAAGTGCAGCTGGTTAAAATTGTTGTTATTTGCACTGATTTGAAGCATTCTCTTAAATATTTCATGTTCTAACACTATTATTATGTATTTACAACTTTTTTATTACATTCTTCAAATTAATTTTTTTTCGTTTCAGTGATTTTATTGATTTTTTTATTATTTAAGAAAACGAACATATAAAGTATAAAATTTATGATAAAAAAATCATAAGTCCTAACAGTTATAATTATAATTAATAAACAACAACAAGGTGTTTTAGTTAATACAAGTGATTTTAAGTTTTTTTAGTTGAATTTAATAATAGGCTCACAACAATGAGACTGGCATTTTAAGTGAAAACTTTTGTTAACCTAATGTAAAAAAATAGAAAAAAATAAAAAAATTTTACTTAAAATTTATTACAACCCATGCACAAGAGGTCAGGTAACAATAAAAATCATGTAAGTACAACAATTAGGGGTTATTTTATTAGTTATGTCAAAAAATAATATCTTTGAAATTTTAAGGATTTTCACGTTGCCGTGTTTTCGATCACGAAAAAGTTCGTAACTCCTGATAAAAAAAAGATATTTGAATGATCTAAAATTTGTTAAACTCAGTGAAAGGTGGGCTATAATCCACTAGCCCCATGTCCTTCTATGTGTGCTTTAAATAGGAAATCCAGGCCGAGGCTGCTCTTACCCCGAACACCCGGGAAAGTGCAGCCAGTGAACATGGTCTCGGAAAAAAAAGTCTGCAGGGCTAACGGGTAAAGGAATTCTAAAATCAATTATATCACTTGATAGCCAATAAAGTAGGGATAATGCATGAAAAGTTTCATTGAATAATATTAAATAATAACTTGGTAAATTGAGCTCAAAGTCGAACTATGCAAAAACGTGGCCCCACTTACCCCACTGCACTAAACGAAAAATCTCACTGTTGTATATATTCCAAGTTGTTTCGGAACTTAACAAGCCAAAAAGGAGGTCTGGCGGTAAGGAGAGCACGTTGCCTGGTATACAGTTTGGTTTAATTTATGCATATGTAACAAAACTGAATAAAATTATCGTTATGATTGAAATTAGTCAATTTAATTTTAACGTTATCAACATTGAAAATATAATTCACGACATATTGGCTTAAATGCCTTAAGAGGTAAACACGTATGCAAAATATCAACGCTGTAGCTCAAACTGTTCAGGAACTACGATTCTTTCGTAAATTACATGTAGACGAATAAATAAATAGCCTCGAAAAAGACTGGTGAAAATCCTTGTGTTAAACTCGCAAACTAAAATGAAGTTAACATCATAGATGATAGCTGATCAAGACTGATTACTTTCTCCTTGTAAAAATATGTCAGTTATTGTAAAAATGAGTCAGCCTTGCAGGGTTGTGTACAGGGATGTTAAGCCTTCCACTCCGGACCGAAGGCCAAGTCGAAAGCAATTTTAAATAGACTTTTAACTAGGTGTCTGGCTGTGTATTAGTATTATTCTCGCTCTTAGTTGCCTGGGCCACTTTATGAGCCTGTGGATTGGAAAATATCTAAAAAATATTAGATATTTTTGTTATTGTGCTTACAAATATTACTAATCCGAATAAGCAGATTTTCATTAATTGAAAGTTTTGTTAATTGGGCTAACATCGAGTAACATCCAGTACAATAGCAAGACCTGGAGACCATTTAACAATCACTGATTAAAAAATCAAAAGTGAGTAAAATACATGGTCGATTGGATAAGATATATTCTGTATTGAGACAAATATTTTTAAGGTACAAACCCAATCGTAAACCAACGGTTTGTTAAGTACTATTTGACATATTTACATGGCTTACGTATTTCGTAAACCTTACGTAGGTACGGGAGCGCCTACTAAACATTTGAACCGCGCCGCTAGCCCCCATTTCCACACGATTGACTTGCAGATGCCCGCTCCGGGTCCGGTGACAAGTCCATGACGCTCCTCCCGAAATAAATCTGCAACTTTCTCTGCAACATGATATACGGACTTGCTCGTCGGCGTATACTATCTTGCATGTAGGAAGTGCCATGTGCACGGCTGTAATAGTTAGGATGGTTAAGCCATAAAGCCTACATTCTCTGTTACATGAATCGGTTGCTTGCTTAGTCCTGGACAATAACTCACGTAGAACATTAATTTATATTTATTATTACCAGGTGTTTATGAAATATCTAAAATAATGATTTTAAAAGCCTCGTTTGCTCTTCACAGACCGACAGCGCGCTGTACGCTAAATTTTGTTTTAGAGGTGGTTTTTTTATTAATTTAAGTCTTTCAAGATCAGATACTTTTCGAATGAAATCATCGTATTTTGATTTTGACCCCTCAGAAATTAGGAGATCCAAGGACACCACAATTATTTTCCGGAAATAGAGTTAACCTGCGTTTTAATACTAGGCATATAAGTATTAAAACGCATCAATTTAAAAACCCTTCAGAAACTTATAAGTCATTGTAGTTTATAAAAATAACTCATATACAGTAAAACGTTACTTTATAGTCATTATTATAAGATTTCTTTAATCTAAAAATTATAAAACAAGAAACCTTGTTTTTTGCGCTTCTTGTTTTTATTTTATTTAACATGAGATCATCCTTTGAAGAAAACTAATGAAATCGGACTAAGCAATTTACATCAACCTCAGGATCCTGGAAAGAGAAGTATGTTTACTATCGCATAACACTAACAGCAGTAACTTGAGGGGAAACAGAAAATTCACTCTGAATGTCACCAGTGAAGATAAAAGACAATAAAGGCTCTATAACCACTATAAGGACTCTATAAGGTAATGTCTCGCTTTACTCAGTTCCAGCCGATGAGTAAAAAATCCCGCAGAGCTTGAATCCAAACTATTCACATCGATTGGGAATTTACGTCGAAAACATCATCAATATTCACAAACACACCCAGGCGGTGGCGCGCCCGGCAGTTTCTAAACCGGAAGTAGCCAACCGCACGCGGATCGGCTGTCCGCCGTAATCAGGAAATTATTAGTCAGGACTTATTTACTTTCTATGGTCAAGTGCAAGGCGCTAGGGTCGGCTTTCCCCGCGTGTGTTTTGGCGGGAATGTTTTGGCGGGAGTGACGTTGACGAAGAGTGGGCTCGCGGAATGCCGGCGTCGCACCTCATTATCCTCGATTGGCTTTGGCACCGGCCAGATGTGACTTGCTAATACTCAAATAGAGTCTGCGCAATGGTCTCGCAATGCAAAACTTGTTCGATGCAGTTTACAAAAATGTGGCTATTGTTTTAATTTTACATAATTTTTCTGTTTTTCAAACTTTTTTAAGTTCCGAAATTAAGATTATTTTTAATTGATATTGAAGAGAAATATTTTCTCTTCCTTTAATTTCTAATGAAGATACAATAACGAACAACGAAGATACACCAACGAGAATAGAGTTGGTGTTCTGCAATCCTTGGAAACAGTGATTCTTCTGTAGAGTACAAAAAACTGGAAAGAAGAAGTAATACATGTAACTTATTTATAAATTTTTATGTTCAGGGTGTATCTTTTGAAATACAAATAGTTTTTTCAGTAAAAACATATCATGGGAAGGACTGCAACTCGATCGACTTAAAGATGACAGATCTGAAAGATCACAAAAAATCACAGATCTTGAAAAAATCTTAAAGGTCTGAAAGCTTTTATATATCTTAAAATCTCAAAGATCTCAGATCTTGGAACTGCTTATTTCTTAAATGCCATACTTAGCAATGTAAGTTAAGAACTTTCCGTAAAGCAACTATTTCACCGTGATTATGACTCCCTTTAAGTTGTAATGACTCCTTTATCATCACTCAATCCAGTGACAAACGAGTGTGCACGCAGAACGCTGACGTGAGGGACAAAAATTCAGTATTCGATTCCACGTCCAAACACCTCAAATCTAAAGCCCCATATCTTTGGCTTTATGTGGCCCTAATGAGTATTGTTATATGGATCTTTACATTTTATACAACCTATTATTTAAGTTTGATCACGTTTAGTTTACATTATGTGTTCAAACAATCCGCCATTGGCATTTGTATAAAGTTGTGCACTCTACTTCAGATTCCCGTACACGTGTTGCAAGGTACCTCTTTGAATTTCTTGCATTAAATTTTTTATACTTGTTTTGAGGTGTTGAATATCCTATGAATTGGTTTCTTAGGCCTTACTTTTGACGTATCCCCAAAGAAAATAATATAGTGGCGTCAAATCCGGGGATCTTGGGGGGTAATAATCTTTCACTGATAAAATAAAGTTTTGGGTTTCGTTAAAAAAACATCCTTTAAAATCTACTTTTAGCAGATTATAGAAAGTAAAATGTATACCACATTTAAATGAAATTATGCGATAACTGCGGGTGCCAGTGAAAAATCCCCCTTAAGATAACGTATACTGCGATTAGGGTGTTTTTGCCATCCACGATAAACGTTCAATGGTATTTTCAACACTGTGTTAAATGTTAAAAATCAGCGAACTTAATAGTTTAACATTTATGGTGCTGTTTTACTGTGGATTACAAAAAGTCCCCATTAGAAAAATAATAATATACATGTTTCTTCCTTAAAAATTGATTGTTGGTGATGGTGATTTAAGTTTTGATGCTGATTTTTGTGGACATTCTTGTTACCGAGAAGTTAAGTCGTGAAATGTGTTTTTACTAATCAAGGATGGCAAATGCCCACAAAAATCTAAATTAAAGCCATACATTTTCGTTGTTAAAACGGTAATTGTGTTATCATTTTGGAAGAGGGGTTAATATTTTATTTTATTTTAGTGAAAAAAAGTAATTTTTTAAATTATATTTGAGACTTTTTTATCCTTTTAGGTCGCAAACCCCCTCAAATTTTTTAAGCAGTTTTCTTTCAAAAATGGGGTCCTGAGTGCTTCAATTTTTTCCCAGGATATCATACAACAGAATTTTCCAACCAAATTCAAAGAAAATCGGGTAAAAATTGGGATCACTAGAGTGGTGCGGTAGAACGGTGTTTTTGACATCTAGGGGCCCCGAAACGAAAATAGATCATGGTCCCATGCCTCAGTGCCACCGTGCAGGCCATGCCAGCAATAGCTCACTATCCATAGGAAATTCGTTAAAAAAGATTGGAGAAAAACTATTGCCGTAAACAAAATTTTTAATTTTTGAACATTTTTATCGTATTCATTTTTTTACACAATTAAAATAATTTCACGATTTTAAAATTTAATTTGTGATCGAAAGCAAAGCGGTTTTAATTAGTTCAGAGACCATTGTAGAAGACTTGCAGTTTCAAGTTGGTACCTAATGACGTGGTAGAATACCTGATATTCACTCTGCGTAATTGTAAGGCACATTCTATATATAAACAATATTTCAACGTGTGTGAACGTGACTTGCACGGCGTTTCGGTTAGGCAATTCAGGGGCTGTGTTGTGTGGCGGGATTTGCATAACACAAGGCGTTCCCTATGTTTTAACGGAAATTACAAACTAAGTACTGTATGTATTATTTTTCCCTATTGTAACCGCAAATAAGCCTTAAAAATATAATAGTACAAATATTTAGCCTAAAGACAAACCCTCTGAACTTGTTTGATTACAAAGTAAATTCACTTATTTTATTAATTTATAATTGTTCTTTGCCAACAACTAAGTCGATAACTCATACTCAATACTCCTCATCACACAGGGACAATTGTTAATGTGAGTAAATATTTGAAACTAAACGTAAGATGCGGTGTTCAATCTCTTTAACCGATAACATCTAGTAAATCACAGACATATAATTTCAGTATATTTGCCAGACGATTACCAAGTTAATTCAATATATTTGCCAGACGACTATCAACCAAATGTTAAAGTATCATTCTGTTTATCCTGTGATGTAATTACAGAGAGTACCCTCACCAACTTATCAGCCAGTTAATCCAGAGTTACTTATGAATTCTTAAAAATTTAAGCATTTTGCCAAATCAACGATGACTTAATGTACGTTGTACCTTTTAATCTTATGTTTTGTATGTAATTTTATGACTTTAGCTTTATACTCTGAGCACTCTTAGCATGTAATGTTATAGGCTTTTATCAATATTGCCAATTTAGACTATTATAATGAGCATTTTCATCGCCAGAGTAAAAGGTTGACCGACTTTTGTGTTAGCCATCTTCAACAGCGTTTACTGCTGTTAACTAGTAATCATGCTGTTAAAAGTGTTATTTAGGCAATTTGACAGGAAGTAAACATAAGCTAAAGAACTCTACATACAGTTCGCGCATTATATCTCCGGCTATGACCGAATCAGCTGATTGTAAGGTGCGGCGGGGAGAGGGGGTACTTTTCTGAAAACATTTTCTAAAACACCGCTACTTGTAAAATGTTGCGTTTACCAATATCATATGTTAAAAATATCATATGACACGGTTAGTAGCGTAGTGGTCATATCCGGAGGTATAATGCGCGAACTGTAGCTAAATTATATCTATAAATGATTAATAAATAGCTAAAATAAATCATTTATAGGAGCATTTTTGCGACTGACATAGTTAATCAAACTACGTCCACGTCAAACCCTGGTTTACACAAAAATAGGTACAGCTGGTCCATAAGGATGGGCGATTTCTATCATCCATTGCATGTAATTTTCATAGCATCTAATGAATAAACGTTTTTCATTTCTGATTTCTGTGCAACCCAACCGTTCTATAAATGTCAGAAAGTTTTTCTCTACTTTTCACAGCACATTGTCCCCTCACAGGACTTCCAGCCGCTTCACCTTGCGGTCTCGGGTGGCGGAGGCTGCTTCTACTTTCTCCACAAGTGTTGATGACCAACTGCTGGAACAAAGGAGCCAGGGGTTACATCATGTCACAAAAACACCGCAAGGCCCTTGACCGCCACCGCAGCGCCCTTCACTACACCGCAGCGCCGCAGTTGTGTAACGGCTCTTCTATTCTGTTTTGGTCTTCTGTTTCTTTTTTCTCTTTTCGTCTTCTATGTTCGTCTTCTCCTTGTGTTTTCTCTTTTCGTATTCTCTTTGTATTTTCTATTTTCATTCTCGCTTTTCGTCTTCTCTTTATGTTCCATTTTTTCGCCTTTTTTCATCTTCTTTTTCGTCCTCTTTTTTCGCCTCCTCGTTTTGTCTCCTCCTCTTTTCGCCTTCTATTTTCGTATTCTATTTCTTTCACTCTCTTCGTCTTGTCTTGATGTCTTTTGTTTCAGTATTATCTTTTCTTCGTCTCTTTTTGGCTTCTATTTTCGTCTTCTCTTTTCATCTTCTCGCCCTCTCTTGCGTAATCTGAAAGTAATCTCGTTGCGTCTTCTCTCTTACAAGCATTGATTTCAGGTTCAACAGATACTTTCTTTACGGCGAGGTCATGAAGGAAAACGGTAAGCAGAATGTCCCATTTCGTTCAGTTTAACGCACTGTACAAGAAAGGTTTATGGGCAATCGCACGTTTGATGTCTTTAGTATCGGCTGAGGCAATCCTACGAATCTTTGCCAAAGGGCATTTCCTTATTTTGTCGTGGCTGTTCTTATGGGCTTCGGGCAAGTGGTTGTAAAGTTTCTCAAGCTCCGGTACCTTTCAGGCACGTAATTTGGGATTAACGAAGGCCTGATGCGAAGTATGTCACTAATTTAACACACTAGTCCCGAGAAGGCAACAGCCTCCATAATGTAGCTGGGCATTAATACTTGGCTAAATACCGGAACGCAATACTGGTTGCGTATACCGATCGGAATATGAATGAAGGATGCGTGCAGGATGAATAAGATGAAAGCCTTAATAAAAACCTACGAATTAAAAAACAATTCCGTGATTAGTAAATTTATTGTAGCTACGTAATTTAAAATCTTTGCAATTTTACCTTAAGCAGTTTAAACTTCTGTTGTCGGTACTTTTAATTCCTTGCCAACCAACTCTTTCAATTTGTACCGAACGTGTTGGTCAGTCCATTATAATTCCTGGAAAGAAATCAATTAGTTGACCCAACAAGATCGTTAACAATTTGGAGAAAGCAACCTTGACAATGAGCACTTGTATTGACAAATCTCTATGCTAATTAGTGAACGGTATGACAACAATCACAGGTATAAGCGACAGTCGGGAGATGAGAACGTGTCCGTTTCCGGTGGGCAGATGTGGAGGAAGTAGTGGTGCCAACCTTGCCCCGCCATATACGTGAAAACGCACTGTTTCCTGCCCACCGTCCACCGTCCAGCGGCACTTTCTCCGAGGTCGTTGCATAACCCAAGGTTGCTGGCTTTGTGACAATGTGCACCTCTGCGACTGTTATTGACACCTCGAGGTAATTGGCTGATTATAGGGGTGATTTGTAATGGGCAAACCTGTAACTACATACCGAAAGTCACGAAGTCACCAGGGGTTTTATTTTTCTTTCCCGGCTTTCAGATGAATACAGTCTCTGTTTATACTGTTTGGATTTAGAAATGAAGTTTGTATAGTTAAACAGCAAGTTTATGATAGCAATTTGACACATAAGTGAAAATAAACCGTTCACTTTTGTCATATTTAAAAATTAAGACTAAATCAGAATATTTATTTATAATATTGTTTAATGAACTGAAACATTCAAACAAAATATATCTTCTTATATTTTGGAAATATTATCTTCTTATATCTTAGGTTTTTTTTTGGAAATAACCTACCCTCTCGGTTTTAACCGTAGGTGCAGCCTACGGAAGTGCAGCCTAAATTCACCATATTACTTCCAGGTAGTAAATTAGGTCGAGTGAGAGGTCGATATCCAGCGTTTATCAAGGGAAATTGAACGTATTGCGCAATTTATATTCCCACAGGAGAACTCTCACTGATAAATTACCAAAGAGGAAACGGAAAATGCGCGCGGACCTCCCACGACCAGACTAACAATGAAGCCTGTTAGCCTGATATTCTAGCGCCTGTCTGCCGTGAGATATTAGCCTAGCGTGCAGCCTAATTGACACATGTACTTGCAGTTGCAGTGTTTATGACACACTTGGCTGTGAGACAATGTACGACTATTGTGTGTCGAGCGACAAGTCATCATCTAGACGTAACATCTAGTTAAGGTTGAGCTCTCTATCTGCATCATTAGGTCAAAGAAATGGTAACAGGTTGCAACGTAATATTATATCGAACTAGAATTATTGTTTTTTGCTCTTAGGTACTGTAATTTAATTCGAAAACACCCATCATTCTCTCAGCAAAACCGAGATTTGCGACCTTTTTGCGGTTCGGATACAGTGATTGCAACAAAACAGCAGTTGGTACAAGGTTTTGCCGAATTACTGCGGAGACTCCGGGCCTCAAATGTGGATTTACTCTTGCCGTGACCAATGCTCTAATATCAGTCAAATAATACTTTCTACGTGCGCGCCGCTCGTAGTGTTTATTGCTTTAATAAGACACGGTGTTCGCTCTCGCCGGCGACGGAGTGCGAAAATGTTTCCCCGCCTCTGAACCTCACGGAGCGGTTTATCGCTCGGTTTATAGCCAGCAGACGATTGCAACCGAGGATCGTTGCAGAAGAGGTGATAACCGTTACGTGGCAGTGTTTAGGTTTCCGGTATTTAAAGTTGTGTATTTCGAAAGGATGTGTAATTCCTGGTGGTACTTCATACCACTAACATAAACTTTAAGCCTGCGCTATTAAATCCCAATTTTAATGTTATTCTTGATTGCAAAACAAACTAATTTGAAGATGGAGTATAAAAATCACACAAATACAAAGTAGGTAGGCCTACACAGGAAAAATGTCTGACTCCATCGAATCAGACATGCGATTTTTGAAAGTAATTCTTCAGCATTACTGACATAAAGATTTTGAATTTTACTGTTTTCAAGAGGTGTATGACATTTGAGCAGTTTTTATTACGTTGAACATTTAGTCAGTCACGAAATTGTCTAGGAAATCCTAAATGTTCCTTATTTGGTTCCATTAAGAGCTTTAAAGTTGTTGGCCCTCTGGACGAATGAGCTAAAGTTTCACAAACTCAATGAAACGTTTCAAAACCCTTTTAGGATATTCGGGGTTTCTTATTCTACGTACACTAAACAAATTTCAGTGATTTTATCACGGAAGGATTATTATTAAATAAAACTACTGCATGTTTGAAAACGTCACAAATTTGCTCCACAAGGGTCAACGCACGATTAGCACGATAACTGAACACGCTTCCAACGTCATGTTTTACATAAGCGATGAATCCGGTGCATCTGCAGACCTTAATCTTACCTAACCCTTGACCTTGCTGCGGTCGAGTCCAATTCCGATGGTCCCAGTATCGAAGACTCCCTCCACTCCCACCTTCCCTCACTCCGGTCCCTGGTCCTCGTCATGTTCTAGCGCCACCCGTCATGTCACGGGGTTCCATTAGCGCCGGGGGAAAGGTCGAGTCAAGACCGGGAGTGGCGGTGTGGGTGCTGGGTGCTGACACCGCTCTGGTCCATCAATCAGGCGTCCCGCAGGGCTCCACTCCGGCGCCCCGCGCCTTCGCTCCAATCTTATCAGCGTTCTTCCGGGTCACCGGGTCTAATATCTCGCTGTTTTGTCTGTTACAACATGGAAGAGTGGTGGAATAACTTGTCTGGTTTATTTTTTAGTTCTACTTTACCAACCCAATATAGTTACTTGTTGTAATAAAAACTTTGAAATGATTCGGAAGTTTAGATGTCACTCAAAGTTTCATTTTTGGATGTCTGATTTTTTTGTTTTGATATTTGTTAGTTTTGTATCCCATACCGTTAACTTCCTATTTTCCTCCCTTTATGTTGGAACCAGGATTTCATAGTGTATGTCTCCATCATAATTGCTCTTTCAAAGCCTCTATTCATGAGTTATTTAGCTATTAAAAAATAGCTATTAATACGGACTAATACCTATTTAGTCTGTATTAATTATTAGCATTGACTGTGTAACACTACATAAACAGTTGTTTAGAATGTTTGAAACAGGACCGTTAACCTTAGTCAGTAATGCTGTAAATGCTCATTGTACTGCAATCACCCGACATCTCAATAGTTACCTCTTAAAAATGTACCTTAAGTAGACTAATCTTTGAAACTCTTAAAATAACGACTAAAGTAACGTAACTTTCATTACATTACACCAACTGCAAGAAAATTATTAATTAATATGATTAAAAGTGACACGCCTTACATCACCGTCCTGCCGGAAACCGAGCTAGGCCCGCGTTTTTGGCACACCACCTGCTAAGCCCACATACTAACCCCATTATCTCGTAAGCCGCAGCCCGCGGCTGGCTCCACTTCCTTCCGCCACGCCGGCGCCGCTATCGACGATCAGCTCCGATCTGGCTGGGACAAAGTTTCTCTGCGACTGGTCCAGGGTTGAACTGGTTCTCGAGATTTATCGAACCTGTTTCGTAACTCGATTGTTCCATTACAACATCGTTCGGATATAATAGTATATGTTTAGCTATAATGGCTCGCCGAGGTGTGAGGTGTGAGGTGTCGGAGGGCATTCATCTTTCACCAGCCAGCCCCTACCGATCATATTCATTATCTATTGTCCAAGATGACCGGCCAGTTGGCATTTCGCGGCTTATATAATTTTGTTTTCAATTCACCGCGAGGTCGAGTGGCAGATTTAATTTAGAAAGAAGATAGATAATTGACTATGTATTAAAGGTCTGTGCAAAGGTCAACTTACACAAGCGGTTGGGTTTACTATGAAGTTGTCGCATCACGAAACTATCAAATAAGGTTACAATAGAATTGGTTGATGTTGAGACCATTTAAAAAACTAGGTCAATATTTCAAAGTTCCTGGAAAATTTAGGCGTTGACAGACATAGTTCTAAATCCCATTTCTCTATCGAATTTCAATATCTAAATATTATTAGTTGTAACATAAATCTAAATTAAGTGTCAGACAAACAGAAAATTGATTAGTTACGTGAAATACAGGAAAATCTCAAAAGATTTCAATTATTAATACTAACCCTCAGAATCGAGGGTAATAGGATTCCATTGATTATACAGAACGTTTTTAAGTGTAAAGTCCTTGGCATTATATAACTTTCTTTGAAGGAATTTAAAAACACACTTGCACAAAATAAAATTACGCTTTAAAAAGAAACCTTATATATATTTTAACTAATTATAAATGTAAATTTCGTAATTAAAACCTATAAAAAAGGAGAAAGTATGCAGTTTTCGGATACGTCCATTTCGATGCATTAACTTTTTTTATGGACCTCTCTTTCAATTAAAGAGCTGGAGTCACTTTCAGGTTTGGATTCCCTTTCGAAGCGTGGCGTGCGTTATCTCTAATCGGTCTCTTAATGAACCCCAGGCTATAATTTTACCTAACCGAGCTCAATAAGACTGATAATAAGTACCGTCCACATCTTAGTTACCGCCAAAGAGAACTTTCCCCTTTGCAGTCGCTATTAATACTTACCGTTAGATCGAATTTATTACAGGGAGATTATTGAAACGCCAATAAATATATATCATCTTTAAGTCCTTAGTAACAGCTTGTGCTTTCCTACAAAAATATAATTATTTCCCTTGGAAAAACCTAAGTGTACTTTGTACAATCCGTACGTCTTATGCTAGAGTTTAAAAACTTTGGAGTATTTATTGTGTGAGCAGTTGATAACTTCAATGATCAAATACTTAAAAATTAGAGCTTGAACTCAATGAAATTTAACAAGAAATAAATTTATGAGGTCTTCTTTGATTTCTCCTAAGTGTAGCTCCGTGTTTCCTCATTGTTTTGCTTGTCTCATCATCTGCTTGCAACAATGTGACAGCCTGCAACAATGGGAAAACTGAATCAGATGGAGAGATGACGTAGGAATTAGAGGACAATCAAATAATTGCTTAGAGTTGCATCATCGCAATGAAACTGCAATCAATGTTTGGAACCAAGACATGTCAATAACACCATCGCAACTTTTTTTTAACTTTTATTTTATATTTGGTACAATACAATTTTGCACTATTTCCAAATGATATAATAAATGTGAAAAAAATAACGTGAACAATGAAAAATGAAGTTATAAACCCACTGGTTCAAACCCAGGTTTGTCAAACAAAAAAGTTTAATAGTATGTGAAAATCAGTTTAGTAGGTCTCTGCTCCACCTCCGTCTGAGTCTTCGTACGCCGTCGTGTTGTCTGGAAAGTTGTTCAATGAGTGTGTTCGAGTGGTGGAATGTTCTGTCATGGAAGGTCCTGTACAACTGTTTGGCAACTTCATCAATAAATGGAATTTTCAAGTCGTGGTGTAGAGTCCTATTGTTAACATATGCCGGAGCGCCAGTGATTAATCGTAGTAATTTTGATTGAAATGCTTGTAGTTTGTTTAGGTTGCTTTTCTTTGCCGTGCCAAAGAGTTGAATCCCGTATGTCCAGATTGGTCTGAGGAGGCTTTTATATATTAAAAGTTTGAGTTTTGTCGAAATTGGAGATTTTGAGTTGAGAAGTCGGTTTAGTAGTTTCAGTCGGGAGTTAAGTTGTAGTCTTTTGCATTTTATATGATGAGCCCATGTGAGTCTTCTATCCAAGTGTAGTCCCAAGTACCGAACGGTGTTACTTTGTGGGATTTCTGTGTTGTTAAGTCGGACTGGAGGACACGTTTCTCTTCGTAGGATAAATGTGACTTGGGTGGATTTGGTAGAATTAACTTTTATTTTCCAATTTTTAAGCCAATCGTCAATGAGGTGGATGTGTTCTTGAATATTTTGAGAAGTGATGATTGAAGAGTCAGAAGAAGCTAAAATAACAGTGTCATCTGCGTAAGTGGCTGTAACGGTGTCTGGTGACAATGGTAAGTCTGACGTGAAAATGTTGTAGAGAACAGGAGACAGGATTGCACCTTGGGGAACTCCTGCTTCAATGGCTTTTAAATCACTGTAAGCGGATCCTTGTCGAACTCTAAAAAATCTGTCCTCCAAAAATGATTTAAGAATCGGGTAGTAGTTGTTACAAAGGATTTTCTTCAACTTAAACAATAGCCCCTCATGCCAGACCTTGTCAAATGCGGCACTAACATCTAGGAATACTCCTGAAGTGTACTTTTTCTCCTCAAGTCCCGAAGCTACGAAGTCGACGACCCTGTGCAGTTGATGGATAGTGGAATGGGCTTTTCGGAAACCAAACTGATGTTGTGGTATGGCATTTTGCTCATCGAAAATTTGTGTAAGACGTGAGAGTAGGAGTTTTTCAAAAAGCTTCGAAGGAACTGGGAGCAGACTAATTGGACGATATGATGATGTTAGGTGTGGAGGTTTTTCTGGTTTTTGAAAAAGTTGAATTTCAGATAATTTCCATTGTACAGGAAAATGTGTTGTCCTTAATATCCCATTATATATTTCTGTAAGAAGTAGAATTCCCTCATAAGGCAGTTCCCTCAATACCTCTGCAGTAATTAGATCATAGCCAGGGGATTTCCGAGGGGGAAGTTTTTTAATTAAATTCTGCACTTCTTTTACAGTGAATGGTTTTGGGGGAAGCGAAAGGGGCATTGGAGAGTTTAATTCTTCTTGTAAACTTTCAATAAAGTCCTGGTCTTGAACAGTATCGTTTGGCTTGAAAACATGAAACAAGTGTTCAGAAAACAGTTCAGCTTTTTCTACATCAGTTTTTGCCCACGTTTGGTCTGGTCGACGTAGAGGAGGACATTGTGGATAGTGTTTAAGTATCCGTTTTGTTTCCCGCCATAGACTATTATCACTCACGCATAAATTTTGTAGGTGCTGCTGATGTTTGTTCTTCTTGAACTCGCATATTTCTTTCTTTAGTCTATTGGATAGTCGGTTAAAAACTTGCTTATCAGCTTGTTGCCGGGTCCGTTGCCACCTTCCTCTTGCTCTACGCTTTTCCTGGATAAGTTCCCTTATGTAAAGAGGGTAGGAAATGGCGTTATTTGTTTGAAATAATTTAGGCGAGTCGGAAGATTGCCAAGCCGCAGATTGTATAGATGTGGTGAAGTGCTCGACAGCACTCTCTAGGTCCGAATGCGTTTTCAGGGGTAAATGTAAATTTATTTTTTCTGCCACCTTGGTCCGAAAAAGTTCCCAATTGTTTAATCCAGTTGTAAGTGACGGTTTAGGAGTGATAAGTGATGGTTGTGAATCGACAATAAGTAAAATAGGTGAGTGATCGGAGGATAAATCTGTAATGTTATTGGTTGTCTTGAATAAATGATTTATACCATTGCAAACAAAGAAGTCAATGAGATCTGGAAGCTTGGAAGTCGCTGAAGGCCAATAGGTCGGTGCTCCTCCAGCGATGGTTTCATAATTATTGTGTTGAATGCTTGATAGTAGCGATCTTCCACGTGGACTGGTTACTCGTGATCCCCACTGAATGTGTTTCGCATTATAGTCACCCCCAGCTATAAAACGTGGGCCAAATGACGAAAACAGGGCATCGATATTGTCTTTCGTCAGGTTGAATCTTGGAGGACAGTATACAGCTGAAACCGTTATTTTAGTATTTTGTAGGTATATTGTAACCCCTGCTGCTTGAAAGTAGTTAGTGGGAGGTTGTACTGTGGCAACGTGGTGTTGAATAGTAGATTTTACTACCACTGCAGATCCTCCTTGGCTTCTGTTTAAAGGATGATCTGCCCTGTGGACTTTATATCCTCGAATATAAAACTTGGAAGCGTGTTTTAGATGAGTTTCAGTAATTAGTGCAATGTCGATTCGTCTTGAGGTCAGTGTGTATTCCAGTTCATCCAGGTGTTGAAGTACTCCATTAGCATTCCAGAGTAGAACTATGAGAGAGCCAATAGTAATATTATTTATTACCATTCTGAGCTATTAAGGCTTGGATTAGCTGATTAACTAGGGTGATGAGAGGTGTTAGGAGAGTTTTCATTTCAGTTATGAAGTTGTTTAATTGCTGAGTGATATCACCGTTGGCTGTAACTTGTGAGTATGAAGGTGAAGAAATGTTATTCAGGAATGAGCTGGAAGGTTGTCGATCATTAATAGTATGGGGGCGAGTAGAAGTCTGTTTCGGTGTAGTGGTCACAGTTGATTGCGTGAGTTTAGGAAAAGAGGTTTCATCACGGGGATTTGGTGCGTTTTGTTGCCTCTGAGATGACAGTCGAGCTGGAGGGGCAGCAGGTGAGCGGCGTTTCTGCAGGTCTTTGTACACAGCGCAGCCCTTGTAGTTAGACGGATGAGAGTTGCCGCAAAGCGCACATGTTGCTGGAGTTTCTTTTGGCTTTGTACACGAAGTGGATTCATGATTCCCTGCACATCTTACACACTTGTAAGGATGGTTACAGTATGTCCTGGTGTGGCCATATTGTTGGCATCGAGTGCATTGCACGAGTTGGCGTTTGGGTCTTGGGGGTTCAACTTTTATTTTTGAGTATAGTAATGTTCCAAGTTCAAATATTTGTTCATTGTTTTCAGCGATTTCCAGATCGACAAAGAAGAGGGGTAACTTTTCTTTTGTGTATGATAGTACATTTGACACAGACCTCACTATGTGGCCTTTTTCTTTTAGTTCTTCTTTTAAAATATTGTGATCGATTGACGGATGTAGACCCCGAATAACAACTCGAAAAGGTTTGTCCTCAGATAACTGATAGGAATGGAAATCTGCATTTTGCTCTCTCAGATATTTGACACATGTACGATATGCCTCTGGGGTTGAGACATACAAGGTAACTCCCTTTGTAGTTGACGCACATTTGAAGTTATCGCCAATGACAGATTTGAGTACAGTACACATTGGGACATATTGCACATCAGAGCTTAAGAAGATTGGAGGGGGTCTGTACAATTTAGTTTTAGATGATTCATCTGAATCGTCCATTGCATTGTCAGACAAAGACTTGGTAGTCGCTAAGGCATCAAACCTATTCGATAGTGTTAGTGAAGGCACAAATTTAGCATTATTGCTCCTAGAAACTTTGTTAATGTTTGAAGAGCTTGCATCAGTCATTTTTCTTTTGTTATCCATGTTCGTTTTCTTAAGGACAACTTCTTTCCAAGAACAAGACGGTTCAGGTTCGTTACTTAACGCTTTATTTTCGTCAGCAGTTTGTATTTCAAGCATTGTATATATTGTTATGATAAATGTAAACAAGAACACAACCTAAAACCACAGTCACTATCTGAATTGGTTTAAAATATGTTATTTCACCAAAACCACAAAAAACTTTGGTAGTTACATATTTAAAATAGTATTAAACAATTATTTAAACACAAGAAACTATATAGTTTAGGAAGAAAAACATTAAAATATTGAAAAAAACAGCACTAAGAAAAAGCACGTGCACTTTGCTGAAATTCCATCAGCTGATCTCCACCATCGCAACTAACTTTTAAATTGCATAAAAACAAAAGATTGTATGTCACCTACATTCACTATCTAAGTTACTTCCCCTACTCATATAAAAAGGTATCATTAATATTTAAATTAATAAATGAAATAATAACTATTAAAATCAAAGTCCTCGTGTTTGCTGTCCTTATGTACAGCAAACACTTGAGACATTCTTAACCAGGGTGGTTAAAAAAAACTGAAGAAAAACGACGTTAAATTGTAGATATAAATTTCCCACAATCCAACCTTGAATTGCTCAAACATTTATTATTTCATTAGTTAAATTCTAAGGCTGGCGTTGGATATTGTCATAGAGCAAATAATCACCATCCAATTAATTTTTAAAATTTAAAACCATGTATAAAACATCATTACGTACTTAAGAGTGGACTAAACCCCCTCAGACATACGAAGAAAATCAACGCAACAAGATAACATAACATAATATTTAGACAATGTAATAATAGTTTTTCTTTAATCGAACTTCCTAAACGGCCCCCGTGAACAAGTATATATTTAATGGAGACATTGGAACCCATACTTATGTTAACGAGCCTCATAAACCTAGCTAGTCCTCTCCGATTTCTTCCAAAGGTTCTGACCTGTGGGCCAACTCGAGTCACTCCCAAACCCGTTTGTTTGCGTTCATGTTTTTTCAATCAGTTTCGACAGACCGACGAGAATATTCCCGCAATTGCGTGCTTTCACTGGACACTCTGACGCAACTGTCGAGTTCACTTTCGCTCCCCATACCGGAAATGTCAAGATCATCGTACAAGTTCAAACACACCAAAGGTCATTTGTTTTTGAGACACTTTCGCTCATAGCGGCGCGTTACAATTAGTACCGGTGTCTTCCGCTACACGATAAAGGCGTTAGTGTCGACAACGCGTGGAGGCGATCGTGACTCTTCACTTGAGAGGTCGTTTGTCTTTTGCACGTTTGGCCACAGTTTTGTTGCAGTCAATTTAATATTTCAGATACTGAAAAAGTAATGTTAAAAGTACAATTTTACTGAAAATGTTCTAGTTATGAATGAGAATCGCCCTGTACAATAATCATGGAATAGCATGATGATGCTGTACTGGTGCATTGAAAATTCAGGGGTAAGAAAAAAGGAGGGTCGCAGCACTTTACCATTTTACAGCACACGAAATGAAACGTCACCAATGCAACACCCACTTGTTTGGGTTATATTAAAGAACAATGGAGGATCACGACCAAACTCACATGTTTTCCAATCTCCTTGGAATAGCATTCTTAATACTCAAGACACAAAATACCAATTAAACATTAAATTAAACAAGAAACATGAGCATATTATTAAATTACATTTATGAGAATTTTTTTAAGTTCACATAACCATATAAGTTATATTTAATGTGCTATTAGGATTATATAGCCTACAATAGAAGCTGTCAGAAGCACGGACTGGTCCGTGCTCACCTCTGTAACTACCACCGTTAATGTCTCTAGCTTCCAATTGTAGCTTTATTGAAACAACTGTACTAAACCTCATTAAACATGTCAGCTTCACTTAATCCTGTCATTTATAAGTGGTTTTCGCCACATTATCGTTTAAGTAAATAAAAAAAATCATTCCAGTTTTTAGAGACTTTATAAGTAAATTTGTTAAATTTTGTAAAAGTGACTCAAAATTGTCTCAAAAAATAAAATGTATTCTTTTATAATTGTTTTCCACTGAGAAATTCGTACTTTCTAAATTGGTAGAAAAATACTTAACAATAACGTAAGGTAATTAAACTGCAAGCGAAATAAAACTTCAGAACTCCCAGGTATTTATTAAGATCAGTCCAATTGGTTTTAGTTGTGGGGAAAAAGTTTAAAAAATATTAGAGTGATTTTCGAAAACTACTTCCATTTGTTAAGTTATCCTATAATTATTTCTGACAGGTTACGAAATAAATTTAGCTGGAAGACAGTTTGTCAGGTTGGTTGGCGATTTCCTACAAACCACTCCCCTCCTTAGTTCTTAACATATGATTACTCCTTACAGGTTACGATACAAAATGGAAATCTACACCGCAAATCAAAGTTACTAAATCCAAAATGACGACACAAGGGACTTCCCATCCGCGGGCGACAAAGCCAAGCTTTCACTGCCAAAAAACTCCCTTGCCTTGCACAAGACTAGGTAATCCGCCCGTAGGCAGCGCTGGCGTCTGCGCCAAACACGAGCCAAAAACAGCTGATCAGTTATGCACATGGGCGCGGGCGCTAATGTATGTCACCTGTCAAACTCGGCGCGACTTTATCTGCATTGTTTGATCGCCCTGATCATTTGTTAAAGTTTTCACTCACCGCTTTAATATTTCACACTCGGAAACCCCTTCGATAATTCATTAGTTAATGATACAGTATCGGTTTGATTTAGAGTTTGGGGGCTGTGATGGAAATTGAATTGTTTCCGGTATGATTGTAATTGAGTGGTTGATTATAAAGGCGGGATTGTGAAGCGATTGTTTAGTTTGCAGCTTTCGATCAGGTTATGAATAAAATATTAGTATTGCGAGAATCAAGCTTTAAACAATATTAAGGAGATCTTAGTTTGTATAAATAGACATATATTGTTCCAAGTTGTGCTTTTAAATTTTTTAGATATTCTATGCGCATTTACTAATCAACTAAATATGTTTCTGTGAAAATGTTTCATCTTAAGGAAAAAACGAGAGGCTTAAGTCTAATTTGTCTAAATTATCTGGCATGTAAAAACCAAAAGCCAAATAATCTTTATCTTCATCATCAGTAATAGAACTTTAATAATAAAGTAGCAAAAAACATTTAAAAAGTTAATCATAATACAAGCAATCGTTTATATATATCTGGGATGCATGTTTCTTCAATAAACCGGTTTACACTCTAACAACAAATAATGTGGCTTGAAGAGCTGGAACCACGTTTTGAACTTGCTGATGCAGTCTCCTGATTTCAGCGGTCAAGCAATGATGGCTAATATAGCTAAAGAATTTAATTTAATCATATGATAAATTTTCAGTACGATTATTTTTATTGATTGTTCTTGCATGCGCCATAAGTTAACACAACAGTAACGATAATTTATTCGTATTACATAGAGGATTTAAAATGCTTCAAGTAATTAAGCTAAAATGCTAAATTGAAGGGTGGCGTGGAAAACAAATGCCTCAACTTAATAAATCTTATACTCTTATTATACTCTTAGTACCTGGTGGATCGAACCTTGCTCGGTGTTATTTCATGTTTACGAGTTCATCCAGTTACTATAATATATTTCAATGTCATAAAATTGATAAATAAAAACCTTTTTTATTGCTCCATGGACTCTTCATCCCACTTGCTGTATTTTCCTTTGATGGCTGTAGATTCCGAACAGCTGTTATGATTACTTCATTTGTTTACACTTTCCTTGTTTATTTTCGTTGCCATCACGGCAACCCATAAGGCCAATATTAAAATTTTACAACTTTTAAATTCGATTTATTACGTTAATAGATTTTCTCCGGCCAAGTAATCTGCATAAAAGACGTTTTTGAGTCATAAATTACTTATTTCCAGACTTTGAAGGAAATCCTCGGAGCCGTTTTTGAGATAATTGTGCAAGCAAGCAAGCATACAAGTATACAAGCATACAAGCACGGTAAAATTACTCATATACGAGTATAGGATATGAGCAATGTTATCTTGCGTGCGTACGTGCTTGCGAGCGTGCTTGCTTGCTTGCACAATGATCTCAAAAACGGCTCCGAGGATTTCCTTCAAAGTCTGGAAATAAGTAATTTATGACTCAAAAACGTCTTTTATGCAGATTACTTGGCCAGAGAAAATCTAATAACGTAATAAATCTAAATTTAAACTTGTAAAATTTTAACATTGGCCTTATGACTTGCCATGATAGCAACGAAAATAAACAAGGAAAGTGTAAACAAATGAAGACATCATGACAGCTGCTTGCAATCTACAGGCATCAAGGAAAATACAGTGAGTGGGATGAAGAGTTCATGGAGCAATAACAAAGGTTTCTATTTATCGATTATATGACATTAAAATATTTTATAGAAACTGGATGAACTGGTAAACATGCAGTAACACAGAGCAAGGCTCGGTCCACCAGGTACTATTACTTTAATGAAAATCACATTAGCTTTAAAGAGATCATTATTTGACGCCTTTTGGGTAAAATAAATACACATTTATGTTGTTTACAACGATCCAATAAAATCCAACCACCATAAAGCTAAAGCACTTCACCGCAAGCCGCGATGCAGCTAGACACCTCCGCGGTGAATAGTTTTCTCGCGGTGAATTCTCCAGACAATTGCAGCTGGGTGAATATAGAGTAACAACTTGTAATCAGCTGTGGGCCGGGACAGACAGAGAGAGCGATGATGGACGACGCGTCGCCTGACAGTGATGTCCTCCACACGGATATCCCGGACATCATCGTTTTGACAGTCCAGAATTCCCCGCATTATATTATGTAATTTGAGACACGCTCGTACTGTTGTAAACTATGACTTCATTCGGACATTTTTGGGAGAAATCCTACAGGAAAATGAGAAATGTTCGGTCTAATTCAGTGGTTTGCCGAGGGGTTACCGATGAATCACTAATGTTTGTAAACTTACGATTTCGTTTAGAGTTTAGAGTGACAAAATATTAGCCGTGTATTGAATAGGAATTTATTTTACTGAAAATAAATTAAATTTGTAAGCAAAAAACGCTTTACTAATCTATATATTTAATAGATAATCATGATTTTTGTGAGCCCTTTTACTCAACGTGTGTCAATGAAGGAAAATTCTAAGTACACCGATAGAATCTTACTTTCTCGTAGATGTGCGCAATCCCATTATAATTTACTACAATTTTAGAAAATCTTAGAAAAATAAATTTAAATTTATAGAAAAATTAACATGGGCTTTATAAGTTGCCATTCTGGTTATGGAATAACAACAAAATGTAAACAAATGAACGTATTTTATTGGAGGAATGCATACCCAAACATTTTTTGGTTGAACTTCGACCAAAAGGCGATCTCTAGTTCATATTAATACAAACTAGATTACGTACTTGGTTGTAGCTTCGCTTGCTTAGCTTGTATGTTTTGATTCTGTCCAAACTTAAGTTAAACTATACACTAGGGGCAACTCAAATAAAATCATCCTTCTCGTATAACTGCCACTTTTCTTGCTTTTGATAAGACGTTTTATCATTCAAAATTGAAATGACTGTTGAGTTGGTTAAGCATTTCGACATAATTTGTTACAAAACAACTTAGCCTATTAATTAATTATAGTTGTTATTGAGACAAGTATATCTTATTTATCAAGGTATTCCCCCTGAGATTAGATACTCACATTGTTTACACACTGTTAGAAATAGTGTGTAATCAATAACAGTGTTTACCTGTAACTACCTAAAACATTCTCAACAAAATTACAGAAATTCATTGATGACTGTTTGTATGCTGCTAAGCAGGTAAACACTGTTAAGTAATAATGGCAGAGTAAGTGATACCAGTGTTTCACCACTTGATAAAGAGGTTTACAACTCGCAACAATACATCTGTGCGCCCAGCCATAAAAGCCATCACTCCATCAGTCGGAGTGGAGGCGACAGATACGACCAACTCCGTGACAGGCGACCGACGCGCCATCGTGATGGATGACGCTCTAAACACAGAGTGAGCCTGACATGCAAATTTGGCGGGCGGACAACCCGGGGAACCAGTAAAGTTCAGCTTCGTGGGGGTCCCTCCAAACTGGAAATTCGGCAACTGCAACAGAGTAAACCTAATTTTGTGTCTCAAAGTTGTAACTTGTCTGAAAAATTAAGGAAAGGTCTCTTCGAACTTGAATTTCGGGCTGCCACTTTGAATCTTGCTTGCATAAAGAGAATTTTGAATTATTTCATCAAAGTATACGACCTTATGTTAAGAGAATTTTCCTTTTGTTTTCATAATTTTTACAAAATTTATACAGGGTTTAAAGAAATAACAAAATAATTAAGTTAGCATGTTTTACCGTTTACAGATTAGCCTACTAACTGCCGTTGAAGTCTCTAGCTTCCAATTACTGTATTTTTTTTTTAATTGTACTAAACCTCATTAAAAATGTCTACTTCATTTTAACTGTCTTTTACAAGCGGTTTTAACCATGTTATAATTTAAGGATGTCGTAAATAAATTTCATTTAACTTTTTAATGATATTTCATGAGTAAACTGTTTAACATTTTAAAGATTTACTCAACAGTAGGAGTAGAAATCATAGTAGAATTTTACATTACTAATTTTATACGCTCTGTAAGTATACAGAGCGTACTTACTTAAAATCAATTTTTAAAAGGCAGAGTCTTGGATCACTGACTGTCTCACTCATCACTAGTCCCTTAGCTTCCACACTAGTGTATACTAAGGTAATTGTCTTTTATGTTTTAATTTCTGCTAAAAACATTTAATAACTTTTTGATTAGCATGATACGTTTTGTTTTACTCACTGGATGTAAATAAAAAAAACCTTCTTACGACACTTAAAAATATATTTACCCTTATACTGTATTTACATACCAGATGGTAAATACAGTATAAGTGTAAATATATTTTTGAGTGTTGTAAGACGTTTTTTATTTAAATCCAGTAAAAAAATTACTCATGCTTAATTTAAGGATATAACAAAACAATTACGTCAGGATGTTTAGCTGTTTACCCCTGACGTAACTATCATGGCTTCTCTTCACACGTGCCCTAAGCAATTTTGTAGTCGCTTTATATTACGTTATTTTATTATTTGCATTGTCCAGTTAGACTGGCAATTTAAATTATTACAAGCAGTATTTAAAAATCAAATACGATCTCACATTATTGTTGAGGTTTAAAAGTATTTTACTACTATACCTAATATTTGCTGTGTACCATAAATGCTAAAACTGAATAATTTCTGGCGTACACTTAGAATAACTTGCTTATAAAATCAATTTTTAAATCCATATTTATAAAAGGCAGAGTCCTGGATCACTGACTGTCTCACTCATCACTAATTCTCCAACTTCCCATGTAAGTGGGTGTACAATTAGCGTGAATTGTATACACTGATTCTATAGTTTTACCAAGCGAACCAGGATACCACCATCCTGGTTGTTGAATCCCATTTTGTTGTTGATTCTTTAGCAAATCTAACGAACATAGACCAAAATCAAATCATTAAATTTACAGCTACAAAGCTCCTTGATAAAACAAAGTTACGATTAGATACAATGAAATAAATTACAAACCCAAATGTTCGGCGGCACGCCCGACGCAGCGCCGCCTCGTTGACAGCTCAAGTGTGTATATGTATGTGTTTGTGTGTGTTAGTGAGTGTAAGTGTGTATTGTGTCACGCTCTGTAGCCATAACACGTCACGTGTCACCGTCACACCGTCACGCTCGTGCCGTCTGCAGCCAAAGCTTGTTGACTTGTTGGTTCATCTCTGTCAATATTGACTCGCCAAACACTGCACTAAGTGTACCTACCGTCCGCTTGTGCTGTGGTTGGTCGGGTGTGAAATGCGATTAGCTTATTGATACGGGAGGGCTGAGCTTTCGAGCTTTTCTGTTAAAATTCACTATGTTAAAGAGTTTGCAGGCGCGTACCCAGAAGGGAGGCTGAGGGGCTGAGGGGGGCTGAGGGAGCCCCTGCAAGTTTTTATATTTATTAGAAAATAATATTTTACTAACTACTCAAAAACCGATGATTTTACCGCTGAAAGTTTAATAACCAGCGATCAAAGAAGAATATATACTGTTTACCCTATGTCCAATACTCAGTGGTCCTTGAATACTCCTTTCATTAAACATAGGTCACACCGGGCAGACGCCGTGCGCAGCGCTTCAATTAAATCGTCTGAATAAATTGAGTAAAGATAAAATTCTGGAACTTTTTAGTAATGAAATCAACAATATAATCTCGCCAATAATTACAAATTTCAGTAAAAAAAATCAATTATAAGTAGATTTAAAACATTAAAAACTATCAAAGCATATCAAATTCTTGTTGTTTTTTATTTGACATGAAAAAGTTGATTTGCGAGGAAATTTTTTATTATTTAATCAGGCGATTTTTGTGTAAGAGAAAATTGTTGCCAAGGATAGAAATAAATTTTTACATTTAAAGTTTTATTATAAAATGCTTGGTTTAGCCTACTGGCGACCTCAAATGTGAGCGTTTAGATTTTTCGGTTAAACGTCCGCAGAAGGGTTACACTAATTGAGGAAGTCAGTGGGAACCTGTAATGTCAGGAGGGGAACTATTGACTATAATCATAACCAAATTACAAAATAAATTTGCCTGAAACCTTACTTACCAATTTTAAAGGGTTTTAAAATAAACAACTAACTATATCACAAACCACATACACAGCTAAGTTATGATGAGTTGAAACTAGGTAGTTGGTATTTCAGTTATAGTTTCTTTGTTACAGATCCTTTGTTACAGATTAATGAATAGTTATGTTCATACAAGAATGAATCAAACTCAACTAATCTTAAATTTATTATATAAATGTTTTATAGGTTAGTATTTTATGTAGGTCTTGTAGGTTAGTATGTTTTATAGGTGTATTTTCATTAATGAAGTTTCTGTGTATTAAGATGATATTGGTAACAAGCATTCTGTCTACACTTTGAATCAGCTTTAAAGTTACGGTAGTAGATGGAATTTCTGACACATAATTTTAGCACTTTGGTGGTATTTATGGTTGCAAGAGCAAAGAATTGAAATATATAAAAAAAAGCCTAAAGTGACATGCTAATAGCAAATGGTATAGCCCTTCTGCGGAAGTTGCACCGATTTTTCAATTGCCGCCCGCCCAGTGACCGCAGTTGCTGCGGAGCTATAGGCCTACGCTGCCGCTGCCGCTCTACATGATTAACTCTCAAAAGGTAGCGTTTTTCGCTTTTGTGATTGTTAATGACTTATTATTAGTAACTTAATGTTTAGTGGCATGATTAGTAATATTAACTTAGTAATTTTTAACTTGGCCATAATAAAATCTCACAAAACTTCATAGAATCTGTGCCGATGCGACTGTAAAAATGACTTAGTTTCAATAATTATTTATATAATAGTTTTAAAACAATACATTTTTTATCTTTATTATAACCAAGCAAAATTTAGAGTACACTATATCTGTATCTAGTATTTTAAAAGCGTTGTTTACTTATTTTTCCTTTTTCTATTTGATTTTGTTCTCCTTTCTTGAATGAGAGTATTCCTTCCATGATAAATTCTTCTTGTTTTAATTTTCCATTTCTTATATTTATTAGATGTGTCTTTTTTGGATTAAGTTTTAGTCCAATTTCATCGAAAAGATTTTAATATTATATTATATATATATATATATATATATATATATATATATATATATATATATACAAATTATATATATGCAGACGCCTGGTCTTTTCCACTCAAAACAGTATTATCAGCAAAACAAAGTATACTTATTGCTGGAACTAATTGATTAATTCTTTGTATTCACTAATTCTTTGTATCCGTATTCTTGAGCATTAGATTTTTTAGATACAGCCTCTAAAATTTGGTCTATACTGAGATTAAATATTGTGGGGGATGAAAGTGCACCTTCAAATTAACTCGATTAATTAAAATAGGCTTAGTTTTACCTTTAATTGTCTCAATTTGAGTTTTATTTCCTCTTTGTAATTGTATAATATCGTTTACTAACACTGTTGGAATCATTAATGACTTTAGAGTGGATGAGATGTGATCATGTCCTTGCGATGAGATTTTATTCCTTGCGATATCAAGGAATAAAATACAGCAATCTTGTTTTTTTCTTTAACATGAGTTAAGAATTGAATTCAATATGTTGGCGTTTATGTGAGTCCCTGGAAGAGATGAAAATCCAGTTTGTAATTCATTAAATATTATATATTCTTTTAGTCTTACATCTGGGATATTTTTTTCAAAATTCTTCTTATTAATGAACAACTACAAATGGGACGCCAATTTTTTACATCATTTATGTTTCCTTCTTTGTTAAGAAGAACAGTCCTGGCATTTTTTAATGTTCAGGAATTGTATTATTTTTGTGCATTTTATAAAATGTGCATTAAAATTGTTGTTACTTTATTGTTTTTGATACCTCTTAGAATGATGTTTTCTAACACTATTTCTACTATAATATATGAAAATTCCATACTGAAAGGAGAAATGGAATTGAGTATAGTTTATTTGATTTATTTGTGTTCTAGTCCTACGTTTTATTGTGTATGTTTAACAATAAAATATGAAATACCGGGTGTCCACAAAGGAACTCCGGGTTTTTGAAGGCCAATTGTGATACTAAATTTCAAGCTATTTTTGGCATTATAGCTCGTCTAACAATTGTCCAATTTTAATTGTCACAAAAATTCGTTAAATCGATGAGTATTTTAAGACCAAAACATGCAGTATATCTTATTTAGAACCGGAGATATAAGATAAATAATCTAAAATAATATTCAAAGCACGGAATGACTTGCTAAAAAACGGGTAAAAATCTAGTCTATAATGACGTGTTACAACACCATCTTTATGACAAAATAATTTATATCCAATATGGTGGATTCAAGATGGCAGCCAAAAATGAGTACCCTGTCAAAATTCAGAACCAATCACCCATCAATAGTTGGTTATAATCATACATGTATGATTACATTTTCTGATCTTTTGCTGTTAGGAAATTACACGGTTTCATTTGTCGACGGTACATTTCGGTTGTATTACGGCAAAGGAACCTCTTGGTTGTTTCATGGCCGTCCATGTTGATTAATATCTCGATTCTACCAATGAATACAGATAGTTTCCGTATTCATTGATTCTACTGATGTTTCTTAAATTTCCTGTTATGTTTCAGCAGTCAAATTTCTCGGTCTTATCATGTTTGAGAGTCTCGCAGTCATTTCGTGGCAGTAAAATCTCAATTATTTTGTTTATTTTTACTCATGAAAAATCCCCACCCCCTGGACAGTAACCCCCCCCAACACTGACCCTGGGTACGCAACTGAGTGTCTGAGATATGTTTTCTACCTTGTTTTATAATTTGTTGAACGTATTGATGTACCCATGTATTGATGGCACTAGGTCACTCGAGTCTTAGGAGACCGCTAGTGTCAATCTAGTATTATATATGCAATATGTTTTATTATAACTTTTGGATACCTGCTTGATTTCTCTGATCAAAGATTCCTCACGACTAACATTATAGCTATATTCCAAATGGTATACGAACTAAAACGTAACTTTTCAAGCTAAGAGATCAATCACTCCCTCCACTGCATGTAAAATGGACATGTGGAGTTAATTTACTATTGTTATTTCCTCGATGCATCTTTTGGCCTGACTTAATTATTATGAAAACCCCTGCAACTGCCCATCAGTTGACGAATTCAAGATCTTTATACGGTACTACAAATGAATTCGAGTGTGTAAAACCGAGGTTACGTTATATCTCGTCGCTGGTTCATTCAGCCACGATTAATCGCGAATTAAGTGGAGCAATGAGTAGATCAGAGAAAACCCACAAGGATGAGAAAAACCACAGTTGCATTACTCTTCGGTCGGTGGTTACAACTCATCCGGATGCTGTTAATGAATGAAGTGGAGCTACCGGCGCGCTGCGTAATGGAGTGGTAAACACTCAGTTATGGGTGAGCGCGGCGCAACAGCTGCTCGTCGGCTACAGGGCGAGTCTAATGACGTGGCCCAGCCTGCCCTCGAGACTACTACTAGTAATGTTAATTTTAGCAGTGAGCTTAAGGACAGACTAGGCCAAGTTCTTCGACTCGCAGTATATGTTGGTTATACGAGGCGAAGTTACAGCGCGTTGATTACAATGCGATGTTTAGACTCTTCTCTCTGATCGTACTCGGTGATTGGAATTTTTTTCTTTAATCAATATATTCCTTATAAATAGTGAAAATAATTTATATTGTGTGCGGGGACATGTAATGACAAGAGGGTGAAAGAATCATTCATTCAAAATATTTAAGTAATACTATAGACGATAAATAACTACATTCAACGCAAAGCTATTAATGAATTCTATAATGAAATACAGTAATTAATGTTCCAAGTACGGGGAAAGTGAAGCTCAAAGGTGTAGTTTTAAGGAGTAATACAAATACTTTTGAACACGTGGATAAATAGGCTTTACATGCATGTCACATGAGGAAAGGCTGCATTTGCATAAAAATTTTAGAAACCAGGGACCAAGTCGTTATAAAACTACGCATAAAAACGGAAACCGACATAAATGTGTTCTTTAAATATATGTAAATAACACTTTATGATACATTGCTTTAAACCTTAATATACGTTTTAATTAGTACAAAAGTAAGAACATGTTCATTTAAAATTTTAAATAGTAAAACGTCTCAATCACATATTAACATAAGAAGTACCCACCAACTGTGTCATGCCTGCACAATTGGTTAGGCAGTTTATTATGAGTCTCATCTCATACATCAAGTCGCTGGCACCGGAGACGCCATTGTTGCAAGAGACTGACACGCAACAGACATAGCAACAGCGACTGGTACGCCTGTAAACAAGTCCACGGCATCCAGCCACGAGGCAGGCAAATCTTTGATCTGGATACGCTATTTTTTTTATTGGTTGTTTTTTTTGTTTTAACAACATAAATAATTTTCATTTCTAATTTCATAGATTTTGATTTATTTAATACGCGACGTTTTTAACCAAAACTCCTTCAGTTCTGGGCCGATTTCACTTATTTAGTTGTAGTTGGAAAAGAGCTCTGCGTGAAGTTCTGCAAGGTATAATATTTACGAAGTCTGGACTGAAGGTATGAGCCCTAGATGCCCTTAAAGTTTCATGTTTGTTCATATAATTTAATGTGGGAATATAAATTTTAAAGGAGCTGCTGATTATAATAAACATTGTTTTATCAGGAAATTAAACGAAAATTGAAATAGCTGCTGAGCAGCGCGTGCCCTCTAATTTATGGAGAATCCCAGGAGAGATTTTGTAAATCAAGCGTATCAATTTTTGGAAGGTTTATTATGTAAATCACAATTTCAATATTTTTAAAATAACTGCAAGCACTAGTGAAAAGAAAATAACCTTCATTTGCAGGGGCGGCGTACGCTTATGGTAAATCAACCAAATCCTGTCATTTCTATGTAAGGATTAAGAAAGTATTACATGAATATATATTTTTGTAAAAGACGATAAATGCAAGTTGGATATACTAAAAATGTATAATTGATTTTTTAGTTTGCAAGTTTTGGTTTGAAAATGGACAAAACAAAGAATTGATACCCAGAAAGATGTATTATTCCTTACAATGCTATTAAGAAAATGGCAGGAATGTGTTCCATTCTGTGTTTGCTCACGTTCAACGATTAAGATTGGCAGTGTGGAGTAATGATGTCCGAAGTTAATTAATAATATATTTGAAGAAACGACGAGCTATTCCAACTGGAGTGTGCATACAACAGAAACAGGCAAATTAACGAGGCAGCTTTGCTCGTCATGTAAAGTGGAGTACAAAACCAATTCATTTTAAGTTTGATCTCCTAGTTACAAAAAGCTGCACCATTACAACAAATGCATGATACCCACCAATAAATGTTTAAACCACTACTTTTTATTTCTCGATTCCAGCTGAAGTTTATTACATCCTTCTCCTCCACTGCCTTTCTCTACCGCGGAACATTCTCATACCTCTTCCTACCCGCGGTGTCACATACCTCTACCCCAACTCCCGCCGTGTTCAGAGTCCCGACATGACGCTCGTTGCGCCACAGGCGGCTCTGCCAAAGAAAGCCCATCACAAGGCTGGGCACGGCGCACAATTAACTCTGATATAATGTCCTGACGTAACGGTTGACCAACCACGGACGGCCACCAGCTACCGTCTGGGACTGACATTAACATTCCCTATGGTGGCCCCCAAATATTACGGCGGGCTATTATATTAAGGTGTAACTTTCCTCGTGACGTGGGTGAAAGTTTCCGCACATATTTTGTGTTTGAATTTATTGCGAGAAGATTAATATGTAGATTCGTACCCGTCTTGGCGAAGAGAACTAGAGAGGTGATCTAAAGCTGCCAGCTGCCTTTGGTGGCTGGTAAAGAGGAGGGGGGGGGGTTATTGATGATTCTAATGAGCCTGCTACAAGACTTAGTGTGATTAATCAGTTACAAGACTACAAGATCGCGCCACTTTTATCCAACAATCATCTTTCACTCTTATTCGCCTTAAAATACCCTTTACTAAGTGCTTTTTGGGTCGGTATTTTACATGCTAATATAATGCAATACTCAAAGCACTTTGACCACTCTCCCTTCACAATTGGTTTAATTGTAGACTAGGTAAATTAATGGCTAGAAATCTCTTGGAATTTGGATTTGATTTTAGGATTCAAGAACTTTTATCGTTCATTAAACACAATGCCTTCAATTTCAGTCCTGGGATTTAATATAAAGAATAAGATAAGTTTTTTCCAGAAAATTACTGAGCCGGGCTGATGATATTTACTAAGTAAATTAATGGATAAAGGTTGACTAGTGTATCTTTCCATACACTGATGATTTAATTCGATTTTTACCTGATGCTAAATACGTTACTGGTACTCAAGACTTTACGCTTCTATTGTTACAATTTTCATCCTACTCAACCAAAAGCCTAGAGGATGAAGGTCTCAACCTTTGTACCACTTTGCTCTTACATTGCACCAAGTCATAAATCAATCGGAGCCTCTAACTATTTACGAGCTATCCGAATAACAATGAGCTCACAGATCACCATAAACGGTTACATACCGACTGCAACATATTGCAGATATCCGCAACTACGACTGCCAAAGCCGTTAAATTTACAAAGCTTGTCTAACGTGTTATGTAAACGATCGTAAACCTTATCTGCTGTACCTGAAGCACGTGCAGGAATACTAGAGAAAGTGAATTTGTAATTTACTGTTTGGCCTGTTTGTCCCCTGACCGCATCCCCAGGTCAATTGCCACATGTTTTTCGCTGCATGAGAGTAAATCAACCCGCGTATATGGATAATAAAAGGCAGTATAGAGGGGAAATTGAAATTGAAAGTACAAGTAGGCGTAGCAAGTCACTTGTTGTAAGTTCAAGTAACTTATGAGATGTTACTCTAACATTCATTTTTTCCGAATTGTAACATCGAACAGCAACGCCATTTTAAATTCATTCCATTCCAATTAAGTCTCATCCACGTTTACTAATAATTGTTTATACCGAATAACTGGTAGTGGCAGAAAGAAAGCATTACAGTTTTGTTTAAAGAAGCCGCAAGCAAACAACTTAGGTGATAGAACTGAACTGAAATTTTTACTTAACCCTCTTGATCTATAAACCTCTTAATGATGGTAAAGTCAAAACACCTGAAGGTAAGTCAAATGAAGGTAAAGTTCATAACATGTCACAAACCTTTAATCTCAGTGAAAGTGATATTCGAAATCATTGGTACGTGTTCATGCCGAAAACAAATAATGGGAAAATTAAACCAGCAGCATACGTGCGTGAAATCACGGCGAATGGGCAGTGGCCGTGCGCTTGATCACCGTGCCCGAGGGCTGTTTCGATTAGAGTTCTGTTAAATGAGAGTTCTTTCCATTATGAAGTTTTCGAAAAGGTAAAAACCGACAGCCGAAGTCGTTAAATTTACAACACTTTTCTATCGATCGTAAAGCTTATCTGCCGTGCCTGAAGCATTTAAAAACATTTTACAACAATTTTACTAACAACCAAAACAACATTAAAAAAAAAACGGGTGAACAACCCAGGGAAATTTGTATAGCACTAGAGGTTGCCCGTGGCTTCGCTCACGATTGATAGCTTGAAACAGCTGATCTTGCCACTGTTCTTAAAACTGTCAAATTAGTACCCACAACTGTTTACATTTCCGTGTTTGAATGTTTAAATCCTTATAAAAATTAAAACATTGAAACTAAGGACGTTCTCGGGCCGTAGCCGGAGGGGATTTTAAGGAAGTGAATAGGCCTATGTGTTTCCCAGATTCAAGATCTACCTCTGTGTGAAATTTCAACCCACTTGGTTCAGTATTTTTCGCGTTCACTTGCCACATCTAAACACACATACAGAAACCACCTCTTCTTTATAATAGTACTAGCTGATCGACACGGTTTTACCCGTGGAAAAACATAAACACTTCCTTGAATGTTTAGGTTGCCATGACAACTACATGAGCTTCCCTATACATTAACATTGAAACTTTGATGTATCATAGGGCGCAGCCCTGAAGGAATTTTTAAAACTCTGTAATTAGTAGATGCTTATGCTTTGAGAGGAACGTTCATGCAGAGTTTCAAAGTTCTAGGGCAAGTAGTTTGGGCTGTGCAATGAAAGGTGTGTGGTATTTGGCAAATATATAGTAGATAGATAGATAATTTAAATTTATTTACTACAGAGTCAGCAGACGACTATTAATACGTCTCAGACGAATGCTCAACAGTCAATTACACCCTAGATATTTGTTTATTGATCAGCAGTTATGTCCCTAACTAAGCTGTAGAATTATTTAGCTCACTGTAAAGAATCGTGGAATTGCCTGATGTTGACGAGCAACCCCGCGTATACGTCCGACGAATTACGGAAAATTGCAGACATGTCAATGACAATTAATTAGGCTTTGAATTAAATGTAAGTTTTCGTTGTTAAATTATAGTTCCAAAATTATATTAACTTCGGAACTTATAAGTATGACAAATTTCAGTCACGAGCATCTAAGGAAAGGTTATTTAAAATTAGCTGCCTAATCATTATTTATAGAATAATTGTGTTTTGCACAAACAATGCTAAAACGAAACAAAGGGCGTCCCGAGAATTTGTCGGGACAACGGGATACGCCCCTAAAAACGGGACGTCTGATAGATTCCCTTCTTATTTTTGATTAGCTGTACAGTTTCAGACGATATTCCATAGTTATTAATTACATTAGGTTTTTTTTTATTTTTCCCAATGTTCAAGGGGGTAACTTTTTAAAGTATCAACCGTTATCAAGTAGGCTAGCGGATGATTTAAAAATAATTTTAAAAAAGGAATTAATTCCGTTAATCTGACTTTTTGGTACGACTATTCCTTTAAAAGGTTTGGCTAAAAAAATAATATACACATTTTCATAGATATTTTACGTAGGATTTAATGGTACAATTTTTGACATTATTTTTCTCATAATAGTTTTTTACCATAAATTCAAATATAACCGTCGTATCAATGTTAAATTTGCGGATTAGGCAAATTTTATTTTTTCAAGCTACATTCTTTATAGGGATTGCTTTTCAAGAAATACAACTACCTCGAGTAACCTCTGTTTGGGGGTTTGGGATGAATTCTAAATTAACCCCAAAAAGTACTTCACATCACCCCATTACGATTTGAAAATCGTTATAAAGTGTCTGCCATTCAAAAATTAAGAGGGAGGAGTATTATTGGTCATCGCCGGGTATATCATAATTTTTTCTGCTTAAATATAAAGTTTTTATTCGTTCTTTTATTTTAAAAATGGGCACTCTAATGAATGTAAGCTGTGTCTCCGTGAGACGATTCATTTAGGGTTCAAGTGGATCGGTTATCATATCAAGTATTTTCCCAAATTTATTACAAGATCAAAAGTAGGCTTATTTGTAGGTTAAGAGCATGACGAGGAGGAAAAAACGTTTCTTCAAATTCTTAACCTTCGACCAATTCATTTACTATTTTCAGTCTTGGAAAAGGTTGAAAACAGCGTATTCTGATACATCCAAAGGTCAAAACTATTAAGAAGGAAAGTGTTAATTTACTTTCCCCTCGGAATTCAGAAACAAGTTGACTTTCTGGATCACGTAACCGCTCGGCATACCGGCAAGACGAAATGTAATCTTCTCACTGAGGTGGAACCAGTTTATGGGAATATTACAGCTTATTCATGGTCTAGTTACACTATAAACTTCGGGTTAAGGTCAATGTTATCAAGAATACACGTTACAAGCTCGGAAATCTCTACCATAAACGGAGAGATGCGTTCAAATTGTAATCGACTCTCGCTAACTAACTAATCTTGATTAGTCGGATTATTTTAAATCCCCTTGGGAAAAAATACTGAAAAAATAGCCATGCATAGGCTAACTCGAAATTATTTTCAGGATATATTTACCTCTACAAGTCAAAGACAAAAAAACACAAAAATTACCTCTTTAACTCGAAATTTGGCAGATAAGACGGATTAAATTTGCACCTCCACAAGTCGAAGATTAACCCTAGGTCTACACCTCTAAGTTTTCTCAACGGACTTCTGTAAATCGAAACCTCGGCGTACAGATCACTACGTATCCTAATGAGTTATAATATTCATTATTATTTTTACTTATGTAACTTGAATTTTAATTTGGTTTACCTCTATATCTCGAATTTAGCCTAGATAACCTCTGTAAATCGGATTACGCGAGAACAGAGCGATGGCGGGGGGATGGCGGTGATGTTGTGGTTGGTTGATGGTTCAAAACTACCTCTATAAATCAAACCCAGTTGTAGTCGAACCATTTTTATATCGGAGAAAAACCGTAGTCCCATGGTATTTCGAGTTAGCGAAAAAAAATATAACAGGGGGATAAACAAGAGTCGACAGTATTTCATGTTTTCAAATGCTGATTTATTTGCTCGTAACTAAAAGTCACCACGAAAATAGGTATACTATAAACAAAGGGGCAAGGATTACCGTTCTACTCTTGAATGGCATGTTTTGGTGAGGTATAACTTATTTAATTTTGTTGTTGTTGGGTTACTCTCACCTATTTTTATCCCAGGAATCTTGTTCAGTGCAGTCAAAACACACGCAGAAACACAAAACACAAACACATAAACACGAACAATGTCCCGTCGGTCATGTTTTATCGGTCTCGCAAAACGTAGGGGTAATCCCGCTGGACATTGTTCGTGTTTATATGTTTGTGTTTTGTAATTCAACGTTTGTTTTGACTGCATTAAACAAGATTCCTGGAATAAAAATAGGTGAGAGTAACCCAACAACAACAAAATTAAATAAAGGATTACCGTTGTGGGTCGGTAGAAATACACAGCACTGCTTTCCTACCCAGAGATGTAATCCCAGTGGTTCCTATCATGAACGCAGATACACGCATTTGATTTGTTACATCCGAGTAGTTTATCCGATCGTAACTAAAGTTGGCACGCACATGCGCGTTCACTTCCTCATGGTCCAGTAGTCCGCATAACACGAGCCCAGGGCCGCAGTGGCAGTGGCTCGCTCAGCGGTGAAAGTGCTAACTACACCTGACGCTGGTTTAAATCGCCTCTCTTCTGCTACGTAACCTTGGCAAAGACATTGACTCCTCGCTAGAACCTTCCGCGGACTTTTCGTCCTTTCTCCACGCGTTAATGGCGACATTAATGAGATCCAGTCCGCGTGCAAACCACCGGATAATTGGTTCAAGTATTTGTAAGTGGTTTGTACAGAGTAACCGGTGTTGGGCGGGGAGAAAAACGCGTGTAAATGAGAAGAATGTAAATCAGGGATTACTCGAGTAGTTGGATGTCCATTTATTTATTCTTTAGTGGAAGTCCACAACATTGACCACAAGGTGTGGCATTGAATGTGAAATTGTAAACACAGAGGGGCTTCGGCTGCTTCAGTACACCTTAGAAGCATCTTGACAGGGATTCGCTGCCTTGATAATGTCAGTAAAATAGACTTGGCCATAAGATAGACGGAATTTCAATTAGTTATGGAATGGAATACAGTAATAGTTAACATTATGGTTGTGAATATATCCTACAAACAAATGAAGGCCAAAGAAAAATACTTGAATTTTCAAAAGTATCCAAAAAGTAATAAAAACAATAATAACAATAACAAATATTTTATTAATGTAAACAACTACAAATGTTGTGTATCAATGTTAACAATACATAGATTTTGAAAATCAAATACATTTCTAATAATACATATAGTTATAAA
Organism: Flexamia atlantica; assembly: GCA_035578135.1. NCBI lineage: Eukaryota > Metazoa > Arthropoda > Insecta > Hemiptera > Cicadellidae > Flexamia > Flexamia atlantica. Next base: position 28,550,451 of record JAQJVK010000008.1, on the reverse strand, counting down.
TTTATAATTGGTAAAAAAGAAGTGAAAGTCTCAAAAATTTCACAGCATAACAATTAATAATATGACTCGATTATTTTATTAGTAATTTAATTTTATATGTAATATATTTAAAATTTAGAGAAGTCCAAAAACTCAGAAACTTGATAAAAAGTATTATTTATTAAAAATTGTTTCAACTCTTTTATATATTTTTTAAAATTCATTTGATTATTGAAATAATTTGGTAATTTATTCATTAATGTTATACCTACACTGCTGGAAGTTTAGAAAATAGTTTCAATCTATGTTGTTGTGGCCGAAAGTTATAACAGTTTCTAGTGTTATAATTGTGAATATCTTTTCCTATAATTTGTTCACTTTTGTATTTGGAATGTAATATTGTATGAAATATGTACAGATATGGCAAGGTTAAAATTCCAAAATCCCTGAATGCAGTTTTACAAGATTCCCCAATTTTTAACTTGCCAATAATTATAATAGATTTTTTTTGAGAATAAAAAGTCGTTTAAATTCTTTATCAGTACAGCTACCCCGAAGACTAATGCCGTATGTTAAATGTGGGTATATTAAACCATAATATACCATTAGTAATACATTTGTAGGGCAGTATGATGCTGAATCTCTTAAGAGATAAATATTTGATGAAACTTTGGAGCATAAATAATTTATATGTTCTGTCCAATTTAAGTCTTCATCGATGTCAATTCCAAGAAATTTGGTGAAGTAAACTTGTTCTAAAATTTTATCATCAATCATTACGACAGGTCTTCCTTTGTCATTAAAAACATGATGACAGTTAAATTTAATATAATTTGATTTTGTATCATTGACTTTTAAATTGATTTCATCAAAAAATTGAATGCACGAATTTAAATCTTTATAAGCATTAAGTTCTAATTCAGAGATAGTTTCTTGTTTCAAACACAGAGTTGTGTCGTCTGCATATTGAATAATGTTTTAAAACTTTAACCAATGATTACAATCATTAACATATATTAAGAAGAGTAATGGTCCAAGTATAGAACCTTGAGGTACTCCAAAGTGTAATTTTATTTTTTCGGATAATTTACCAGATATTTCTACTTGTTGCTGTCTATTTTCCAAATACGAACTTAGTCATTTGTGTGGAAGGCCTCGAATACCACATCGATGTAATTTTATTAATAGTGTTTGGTGATCCACACAATCAAAAGCTTTAGATAAATCAAGGAAAATTCCTATTGTAGATTTGTGTTCTTCAAGGCCTTTGACGATTAAATTTACAAAGTTGGTTATTGCATCTATTGTAGATTTACGTTGCCTGAATCCAAATTGTTCATTATTTAATATTTTGTATTTTTCAATAAATTCTACCATGCGATTATAGAAAAGTTTTTCAAATAATTTACTAAATACTGGTAAAATTGAAATTGGGCGATAATTAGTTGCCTATCCCCTTTCTTAAAAATTGGTAAAATCTCTGCTGCTTTTAGAGATTCTGGAAATATACCTTTTTGAAAAGAATGATTAATAATGTATAGTAAAGGTTCTAAAATTGATTCTGAGCATGTTTTAAGAAGCCACGTTGATAACCCATCAATATCTGGAGTTTTCTTTGTTTGTAAGCTTTTAAATACATCTTTTAGTTCATATTCTGTTACTGGAGTCAACATCATTGAAGATGTTATATATTTTCCTTGAATCCCTTTGTTACAATCTATGTTTGTTGCATTATCTTTAGGAGTTGCAACATTAGAAAAAAAGATATTAAGTATATTAGCAACATCTTCTGGGTCTTTGGTTATGTTATTATCATAAAGTCCAAGTCTTTCGACATTAACCCAGAGAAAACTCCCTTATTTAAGAGAGTGTTTCAATTTTTTCTTTTTTTGATTTAATTTTATTCAAAAATTAAAATTGTTGTATTATGAATTTTTTACATAAACGATAACATATATTATACATGCCCTTTATAGTAAAAACCATTTACCTCTTGTAAGTTTCAAATGTTAAATCGTATGTGCAGAGTAATCTACTTAGTACTAGTTTTAGTTTGTTTTTACTCAAAGTCATTAACTTATTTTCTTATTAATTTTGAAAACTTCCCCGTTTGATTTGTCCGGGCTACCTTTGATTCCCACAACACGTCAGAATCCCGTTTTTCTGCCTCTTCCTGTTTGCGTTTCCCGCCACCACACGACAGCTGCGGCGGCGATGGCGGGAGGGTAAACAGTCAGCTGTTTTCTCTAACGAGTCACATGTCAGCTGTGATTGCAGATTGCACTTCCGCTGCAGCCGCTTGCAGCTTCCCGTGCTAATTGGTCATTTCTGCTCTCTCATGCTGCTGTTCACTTTCATAGGGCACGGATACCTCTAATGATCAATTTCAAGGTTGGCACAACAATGTACAAACGTAAATGCTTCTTACAACACAACCTCAAACAGAGATTGCAGTGTACCCGTTGTGGCAAAAGTGTGTTCTTGGCAGCTTTGGAATGTTGTTGTGTAACAATAACGAATGGAGCCTCGTAGGAAGTTTTAATCGTTCTATGAAATAATCATGGTGTTTGATGATCCCTTTGCAACAATTGCATTAACCTATTCAACCCGCCCCCCCCCCTCCACCCACAGCCAAAAACCAGTGAGGTTCTATCAAATAATACCAAAACAATATCATCCTTGTATTTACCCAAAAAATGGGAAATCAACAGCGCCAAGAAAAAAAATAAAATAAATCAGTTTCAGAACGATTTGAGATCAAAAGTAAGACCTTCTATTAATGTTTTGATTAGAATTTTAAATGAATTAATATTCGGATGCTTTTTTGCCCAACTCAGAGATTTCTTTCTTTAGCATGGAAGAAATTAACGCTGATATTACAACTACTGTAACGAACACATTTTTAACGCAAAAATGTACAATTGATGGGCCATTATGGGTTTTACAATTTTTTATTATCGGGTGTAAAATCCGTCAATAGGTAGATGAAAAATGTCCCTACAAGTCTCACACATTTTAGTTCAAACAGTATTATACCTTCTTCAGAATTTTTAGCACCCATAAAATTATATTACTTATATCCTATCTTACCACTAACCTCCCAGTTAGGTTAGTTACAACAGCCACTGTCAAATAAATAAATCTAAAATGATACACAGTAAATCACCTCATAAAATACATAAACAACGTACCATAAAACGTGCTACCTGGAACTTATTAAAACTATAAAATTCCAAGCGTTGTTATCAATCGTTGTCGTTGAACCGTGAAACGAGTGGTCGTTGAGCGGTTATAACGAGGCAGCCAACGAGGCGCGTCGTAAGCCGCTCGTTTGTGACTAACCGCGCTCTACGCGCCACATCAACTTCTCCGCTGTTTTAAATCTTCATTCATCTCGCCTGGCTTGACTAGGGTTGTGTAACAGAAGACCGTCGACAGTTAATTCTTCTATGAATAAAACGAGAGGGCTTCCATTCACACTCAGAAAACTTCTAATCAAATCACAGAGCTCCTTGAAATTTTCATTGGCTCTGGAGAACACGTTTCTAACATGTATCCATGATATCGGTTGGTCGAAAAAAGTAATATATATAATTTTATTCGCGTGACTTGGGAATCGACATTATTATAAACTGTATGTAAGACTAGATATGATAATTATTACAATTATCAGAGGTTGAAAGATTTCCCAAAAATTAATCAACAAGAGACTATAAAGAAGTCACTTATATTCTTGTTAAACATTTGCGATAGAAAAACACAAAAAAATCTTATATAAAATAACAATAACAAAACACATAGCATGTGTGCCGGTAAAGCACGAAATAATATGGCCAAAACCTTCATGTCGTAGACCTTTCATCTTGTTGTCAAATTAAAACTTGGAATCTCATTATGTGCAGGGCACTATGGTGGTTGGGTTTCGATGTCTGTTAGGGTTTCACTCCCCAAAGGACCTCTTTTAAGGAACCCATGTTATTGTTGAAGGGAATGTAAGATTAGTTTATATAAAAACATATGGCAATGTAATTTACTTACTTACTTACTTTATACTTTTTCTGGAAATGGCGACCTACCCAGGTAGGTATTTTAAGCCAGAATGACAGATGAGTGAAAGATAATTAATTGCATATTATGGTATCAGTTTGAAATAGTTCAAATGATTGCCAACAGAATGCAGCACTTACTAAACCCAATGAGAGGAAAAGAATCTCCCGGGGGCAAGGCCGGTGTTATTCACAGACCATAGAAAACTGTGGTGTATTCATAAAAGCACTTGACGTTAAAAAATTGAATGAGTGTAAGGCGAAATTATCGTAATATTATTGATAACTTTTGGAAAGGCTAGAATATTAAGCCTTTAACTTCAAATTCGCAGATTCTTACACTGAGAAAGTAACCTTTCGTAAACCATTGATTTTACAAGAACCTTATAATCAGTAATGCGGATAAAAAAATCAAACATGTCAATATAATTAACACGTTTAAACTGTTGGCAAACTGCAACAACAAATTGATTGTAAACTTTGCAAGAGCCATTAAAGCGTTTGGGGGTGAATCTCCAAAACAGTACTCTACAATTCCGCCTTTCCAAAGAGTTTACAAACATTGCATCACAGAAACCTCAAAATCAATCTGCAATTTACATAATACAGTGTCATCCCCGCAACAATGATGGGGAACTCGGTTATACCATCCCAACGATTCCACATGTACCTTCTTCTTCTTACTTCCGGATCGATTGCGGGCCCGACTGTACTTTCCCCGCTCGGACTTGATATGGAAAAGATTTGAAAGCGCCACATTCCCGGCACGATGCGGTAAAACGCCGTCAATGGAGCGTCCGACTCGGCGTTATTGATATATAATGCGGCCGTGTAAATACCAATCTATGACCCTGAAAAGAGTTCGCTTCGTTTGGTGGTTTCTCGGATTAAACGAGAAATGTGATTGGATTCAAAAGTTAATATACACAAACTATTGCGGGTTAAAACAGAGCCGTATCTAGTAATACAGATAGATATGGTTTAAATAATTGGGTTTGTTACATTTTGTAAATGATTTTGACTGATCGTGGTTTAAAAGGGCAGCCATGATTTTGGCAGGTTTCATTATTTGTTTATACCCAAACGTTTGATCATAGTTTGGAGAAGAGTTCCAGCAGCAACAAAACCAAAAACAGACTGCAGCACTAGAGCAGGAAAAAATATAATCTTCCGAGCAAAGTCGGGGTTAACAGCTAGTATTATAAACAACAGTATCAGAAATCTAACATAATTCCTTGCTTTTTCATGATTAAGTTTTATGATTTTAAATTTAGAACCTAAATTGTTATTGACATGTTATATTATACATATATTATATAGGTGAAATAATTCCATTGAGTCCTGATGTCTGTAAACTAAATGCCGTCCTTAAAACTTTTGGATATTATTTATTTTTTAGATTTTTGGGGACTAAAATTTTAAAAAAGCAGTACATTAAGTTATTGTTATTTAGTACATTAAGTTATTGTTATCTTTGTACATTTTTAAAGTGATCTTGTCTACGTTGAATACCATTGATAACTTATCTGTTGTGGGCGCAAATCATAGGTATCCAACTAGGCATGGTGAAAATCTCCGCACACCTAGACATCGCCTTACCCTTTCTGAGAGAGGAATGGTGTACACTGGACCTATATTTTTAACAAAATTCCTGCTGAAATCAGGAGTCTGAGAGGCTTTCAATTCAAGAAGAGTGTTTTAGTCGACAGGGAATTTTATAGTATTGACGAATCCCTGTCTGCCTGAATGCTCGATATGTTTCTTTGTATTATATAGAAATGTTCGTTTTACTTATAGTACAAATTTCATATATTATTTTGACGACTGAGATGTACATGTTTTATGTATTTTATTCAGAATAAAGAATGTCTAATGTCTAATGTCTAATGTCTACCTAAATATCAAGTTCTATTAAATCGGTTCATAGATAACGAAGGAAAATGTTCTTCAATATTCCCCATGACTTAGACGACGTATGCCCTACTCAGTTAAATGATAAAAGAAAACTTTAATTTTCTCATTAATCAATTGACGTATCTATATTATTAAAAGAATTACATTTTTAAAACCTGTGTTTTGTAAATGTACTGCGATGGGTGCTGAAAGTGTTAACAGTTAGCCTGCCTATTTTTCTTGATTTTGAAATGTACCAATAACAATATATGCCTCTTTAATGAAGGTATTTCGTAGAAAGTCATGTTATTTGCATAGGTAAAAAATTGCCAAACATGTATTTAAGGTGCGAAACAAAAATGCGGGTGAAAATTAATTCCTTGATCGTTATGAGCGTTCAATAATTTGTTTTTATCGCGAATGGATCTTTTTGTAAATGTTATTTAGAGAGTAGTTCATCAGGTCAGTGGTTTGTCCATCCGTTTGTTGTTATACCTAACGAAGATTAATGCAAGAAACTGACGCATAGATGTTGTGTAGAATTAACATACAGGTTCAATATTTTTTTTAATAAAACTCTAAAAACAGAGACGTGAAGATTCGCCAAGCAATGAAGATCCATGTAAACAAACCCCCATTTTATGCAAAATTAATGTTGTTGCACTGTCGAAATTTCAAAGTGCAAAAAGTTACATTGACACTTTTAAAGCGGATGAAATAAATGAACTACTCAAAATCTGCTGTGAGGAATTTCTTACCCACGGTGAAGTCTAAAGTAGGCAGTTTTTTAAAGTTAACCCGGATAAGAAGTTCAATTAGTGGCAATTTTATTACAATGCTATGACACAAAGAATTAGTCTAAAAAATTAAATAATCACAAAAATTGACAGATTTCCTCTTTAAAAGGTATTTTACGCTGCAAAAATCCATACACAATCAACATGAAACTTATTTTACCACGTTGTTTTTAAGTCACGAGGTGACGCGTGCTGCTAATACTAATTAAAAATAATTTATATCTTATTCATTTTAGTAAAATTTAATTTTATATTCATAGGAAAATCGAAATTAAAAATTTCTAATTTTCAGTAAATTGAAAAAATTAAACCTTTTAACACCTAAATCCTCATAAATACTGAACCAGATTTCTATCTGCTCTGTAGCAGGTAAGAGTTTTTTGTTGCATCTTAAGCACTAACAACTACGAAATCCCAAACGGATTCCCCGCTTTTTAGAAATTCTTATGTTTGCCGTTTTCAACGGGTTTTAGGGGCTGGGTGTCCTTAAAATGTAAGGAGGAATGGAACAAATACCTTTGTGTCTTATAAATCAATCCTTTAAACCAATTTAACCAGTTTGCGTGCATGGCAACTTATTAAACATATTGTAACACTTGCTTTGAGACTCTGGTTTCCCTGCAGAGCGAATTGTTTTGCTCACTTTCGCTTTAACAAATGTAGGTAACAAACTGCAAAAAGAACCAAGGATGTATGTCCGCCTCAAGTTAAATTCGTGCGTGTTTTACAACTTGACCTTGGTGGTTCTTTCTAACCGCTACGAGTTCAGGACCTGGTCGCCACCACAACTATCATGGTCTGAGGCTGCCAATGTTGGTCAAATTTAAGGCAATTAATTTAATTTAACTTATTACCATGGTAAACATACTATATTTTAGGTAAATGTGTCCTCACTCCCCAAATGCCACGAAACCGCATCCCCTTCCAATGAAATTACCGAAAAAAACAGGGGAAATTAAGGAGACGTTTGTGTCTATACCTCACTCCCTTTATCTTCCCGTAGAAGTTGATACAGTTGTAAAACTATTCCTGAATACATCGACCCTCGGATAATTAACCAATTCCTACCCTGACGGGGTGGTTGTTTAAGGTGACAAATGTTCTACCTTGTAACCAAGTTTCAACTTATATTTGACAAAGAGTACATTATGGCAAGTAGCAAGTAGCGGTTCATCAAATAATGGACCGTTTCACAACTCTGAACCTAGACCAAGAGGCCAGTTGCGGCTCAACAAGTAATGGACCGTTGAAACGTTTCACAGCTCTATACTAGACCTCATAGCCAATAGCGCCTCATCAAAGAATAGACCGTTTCACAGTTTCACCGCTCTATACCTAGATTTAGTAGCCATTATAACAGCTCATAAGAGAATGCACCGTTTCATATCTCTATACTTAGATATAGTAGCCAGTTGTGGCTCGTCAAAGAACGTATCATTTTACAGCTCTATACCTCTAGATATATTATCTAGTAGTGACTCATGAAAAACGTCTCATTTTACAGCTCTATACCTAGACATAGTAGCCAGTAGTGCCTGATCAAAGGACGTATCATTTTACAGCTCTACACCTTTAGACATTGTAGCCAGTAGTGGCTCATTAAAGAACGTATCATTTTACAGCTCTACACCTTTAGACATTGTAGCCAGTAGTGGCTCATTAAAGAACGTATCATTTTACAGCTCTACACCTTTAGACATTGTAGCCAGTAGTGGCTCATTAAAGAACGTATCATTTTACTGCTCTATACCTAGACATAGTAAGCAGTAGTGGCTCATCAAAGAACGTACATTTTACAGCTTTACACCTAGACATAATAAACAGTAGTGGCTCATCAAAGAACGTATCATTTTACAGCTCTATACCTAGACATAATAGCCAGTAACGGGCAACGGCTCATCAAAGAATGAACCGTTTCACAGCTATGTTACGTGTCAAACGCCCCGTTATGCAGTCGTGTTCCTACACGGGGTTAATGAACAGCCTTGATAACCTGGCCCAATCTGCAAGGCGGTGGCAGTGTTATAATTTAGCGAGTGTTTCCGGTTGTTACGTCACACATCCGGCAGCGCCCGGTCCTCTCTCTGGCCGCAGTTTGTCGTCAATTTGTCACAAATAACAGAAAGTTCAGTTTCTCTGGGGCCTCACGCATGCCAAAGGTCCGACGGAAAGTTAAGGAAAACGTCTGTCTTGGACATTTCTTTCCGATTTTTTCGAACGTTGTGAAAACTAAATCTACGTTAATACTCACCATGCCTTCCTACATAATATGATAAACATAAAACTTAGTGTTTGTATCTTGGTACACAATATTTTTTTTACTTTTTTAATGAATAGGGCGTTACTAGATTTTTTAAGAGGTACTTATTTTGTCACAGGATACTGCTTCTCTGGAAAACGAGCGTTATCATTGTTATAGAGAGGCCAAAGTTTCTGCGCATAATGTGAGAGCTATGTTTGACAAAAATTACCAAAACAAATATTTCAGTTAATAAGTATCTATTTGTAAACCCCATTTATTCAGCCAAGATCATTTTCAATTTTAATTTACCGTGATAATTCAATATTTAGCTTGTTAAAGCAATGACAATGCATACTTTCACCTCAGTTTAGTGCAACTCTTTTTACCCGTACTTATCAAATTGGCGTGATTCACCTTAAAGTTATTCTGGGGATAACGAATAACGAGGTGGGTGTCCTCAACGAGACAGTTCTGAGGGAAGTTCTTCATCGCGTTAGCCGCCATCTTGGGTTCCGCGTAGTTCACGAAAGCACAAGAGTTCTGGTACATAATAATGTCTCCCTTTATCTTCCCGTATTTTCCGAATAAGGCTTTGAGTTTCTTGGTTGTCACCCTCTTGGTGATGTTCCCGACCCAGATGGAGCTGCAGTTGAGAGGGTTGTTGGGGTCCGTGTAGGGATCGTAGTCAGTGTCGCTGGACTTCGAAGTAGAAGGCGACTGCGGACTCAAATCTTCGTCAGACTCGTAGACGTCGGCGAGTGAACTTGCGTTCGTTCCCTTTCGTCCACCGATTTTCAAGAACTCAGCTGCTTTCGATGTGTCGTTGTTCGTCAGCCCGAGTGCTCTGACGGCGTCTATCACCCAGTGCTTCCCTTTGTCGCACAAAATCGGGATTTGTACCTCGGTTAGCAGAAACTTTGCTTCTTCACACTTGGGTTCTAGTTTCAAAAACTCTTTCAAAGCGAGTTCTGCTTCCTTAAACCTCTTAAGTTCTGCGAGTGCTTCTGCTTTCCGGTAGTAACCTCTGGAATAGGTTGGGAAATTGTTCACCATGAGCTCTGCATCGTTTAAGGCACTTTTGTAGTCATTGAGCTTGAAGTGGCAATAAGAACGGTTGTTGTATAAACGAGGATCTTGTGGAAATTTGATTATTGCTTTGTCTAAAATAAAAATCGCCCCCTTGTAATCTTGAAATAACGCCTTCTTGTACGCTTGATTACCTAGCTCCTCGACTTTGCTCATAAGGAGTCACTCCCGTGTATTCACTATTGTGCGCGAATTTGGATTGTCAACAGAGAATTTGGAACTAACAATCAACCGAAATTGGTCAACAGAAATTATCGTTTGAGCTATATTTAACAGCAATCAAATAAAACAACTAAATGCTCGCGAAATGTTGTCAATGTTTCGATATTGTTTTGCCTCTGACCCGTATATCATACCAGCTGTAGCCAATCCCGCACATATGATTTTTACATTTCCTTAGATTTTTACAGTTGCTAAGAAAATATTACTAATAACTTATTAATTTTGGCAACATTATCTTTATTCATATAAATTATTTGGTGGGACCAAAAGCCTAACAAAAAATTTAAACAGTTTTAATTACAAACTAGCTTTAAAAAAAAAAAAAAACAAACAAACAAATAGTGAGAGCTACTGAGCATAAAATGGGTACCTGTTGCGAGTCGTTTTTTTTCCAGTGGACCCGACACTTCTCTAATATGAGCTGAAGAGTTTCATTTGGGGGTGATTTATGATGACTTTCCTTCTCCGTTTAGGCAAATTAATTTGTATATTAAGTTTTGACGAATGTTTTTGTTTAAGGGGAGCGGGAAGGCCCTATGCTACGCATGCTAAAATTGGCAACTTTAGGTACATTTTTCTCAGAAACTATTGGAGCTACATCCTTTAAATTTTAACAGCATAATATATACTGTTTAGCTAACAAACACATGCACTTTTATATTAAAATAACAAAAAACAAAAATGTTAGGAATTTTTAAAAATTTAACGATAAATATTCTGTTTTTAGCTAGTAATTTATTTTTTTAAATAAGAATATGGTAACCTTTGGTAACTGCTTAGCATGTATAACTAGACTACTATATCACCTATAAAATAAAAAAAATTCAAGCCTCTATCTCTTATAGTTTCTGAAAAAAGTTTACCTTTGTATAAAAAACCAAAGTTCCGGAAAATTAGCGGTAAAGTCAAATTAGCGGTCGTGTCCTGGTGGCTTTTCAGAGCCAAAATCTTGGTGTCTTAGTTTCGTTTTTATTTATTTATATACATTAAAAATATTTTTTAGCTTAACTACATATGTTTTCTTAAAGGGAACCTTACAAAGAATCAAAATATGCTTAAAAACAATTTTCGAAAAAAAATTTTTTTTGCCTTCCTGCTCCCCTTAACTTTGCAACGGGGCGCCATCAGAGAGCCACACAATATTTCCCTCGACTTCCATGCACATTGGATCAGAGATATTACTCAATTAATTCTCAGCTTTGTTTGTTTTGATCTTGCACAGCAACCTGACTACCTGGCTCGCTGGCTCACGGGGTAACATCTTCGCAACATTCTGCAAGTCATTCTTCCAAAGCTGAGTCATAACTGTTAGAGGTTTCGTCGGACAGGAGTATCAATGCGCACTGGTGTTTAGTAATGAGAAACCTGTTCTTTGTGAGAGCTCATGAAATTGTATAGCATTTCCCAGCTGTGCTATTTAAAGGATTGGCAATACGCAATAGAGCATACCAAGTAAATAATGTGTCCTTGACTTAAATAAGATGGTGATAATCAGTTTATTTTTCAACAATTAATTTACTGCGTAGTTGCGTCAATTTAGCTTGTTTTTTTGAAAAAAGTTCAAATCAATTAAACTAAGTACAATTTTTCCAGTTACTATTCGTGTACACTGTTTTGAACAGCGAATGCAGAATTTTGAACGTAAAGTTTGTTACAGAAGTAAAACCGGAATCCAGCTGATAAACAACTGTGATTCCGCAATCTCCAGATTTGGAACCGCTGTGTCAAATCTAAAATCACATCACAAAAACCCAAACTCGGGTGAGGTGGCAGAGTGCAACGCCCCACCAAAGGTCACAATTATCAGCCGAGACACAGATCACGATCCTCCCGACCTTTTCCAAAACAAAGAAAGCGACAGGTGAGACCCAGACAATCCGAGATCGCCCGAGGGTCCCTCATTTCCGTGTGGCCCCGGGCCCGAATCACCATTTCAAACCAGACTGGTTACGCAACCGGTTTCGGAAATCGCTCAACGTCTGAACTCCGACCCCGGTCAGCTCGTAAACTAGTAAATTAATTACGCACTCTCGTCGAATTCTAACTAACATGTGTGTGGTGACCTCTCCGGGCGGCTTTCGGATCAATGCAAATACACCGGTCGTGGCGAGGGAGCGTGACCGAGGAAAGCGGGGATGTCGGGGGATCGGCGGGAGACGGCGCGGCCTGGGACGCGGGGGACACGGCGGCCTCGGGCGGACGGCAGAAGTAGCCACGTCGAGGTGAAGAGCCCCAGGCGAGAGTTAGCCATGTAGGGCCTGAGGCGAAAGTGTTGTAACACCGGGGTTGCCCACCCCAGCTATATTGGCGACCTACCCAGGTTGGTATTTAAAGCCAAGAATGAATGAGGAAGTATGAGTGTGGGATGATTGTACCGCGATCTTGTAGTCTTGTTGCTGACTAAGGGCGACAGGGTGGAGACTAAGTAGGGCGATCGAGGCAAGAAGGTTGATTAAGTAGGAGGAAGAGGGAGAGAGAGAGAATGTGGTAAGGTGGTAAGTGGTAGAATTGAAATATATAAGAGTAGAAACATTACATGTAAGGGATGTCCCCAACAGACAAGTTAAAGATGAAAAAGAAAGGAGACGGAAAGGGAAGCCAAATTATGTCGAATGATAAGAACTTGAGAAAGGAATAGAAAGAGAATGACTAAGGCCGACATGTTCCTTGGAAAGGACTGTTGAAATACCTACCTGGGTAGGTCTCCATTGCAAGAAAAAGTAAAAAGTTTAAAAAAGTTAATTGTCTATTAACTACTGGAAAATAGAAATCTGCAGGTTAACATGGGATCCGAACCACAATTTTAAAAAATAAATTACGAACTGGTCTAATTTGAGGGTGGTCTTATTGATGAACGTAGTATTCCCTCGGCCATGGGACGTTAATCCCCACCATTTACAAGCATGGCATTTACAAGCCATCGCTTTTAACTACAAGCGTAGCCTTCAAGTTGCTGGATTACAGGAGATGCCACCGTAACACCACACCGGGGGTCACCAAGGTCTCAGGCGGGAGTGATCCATGCAGCTAGGGCCGTCCGTCCGCCAGAGTGTTCCCGCTTGTTTGCCGGGATTATGGCACCGGTGATAGCGTTACGTAATGAAAAGCTCGGATTGTAGAACTGTATTTCACACGAGCTTTGAAGAGCTCGGACTGCATTGCACACGAGCGGCGCCGGCGGTGTGTGGTGGTGGGGTTGGATGACTCACTTCCCGGCTATACTTCCGCAGGTTTACACCCGACCTCATCAACTGGGGCTCGTTGGGAACCGGTATTGTCTGGTTTGGAACTGTATACCAATAATCAATATCAAATCACAAAATAAATTTGTCGGAAACATTATTACAGTTCGCGCATTATACATCCGGCTATGGCCACAATGCTACTAACCGTGCCATATTATATTTTCAACATATGATAATGATATGATAACGCAACGTTTGACAAACTTCGGGGCTGTAGAACAATGTGTTCAGAAAAGTGCCCCCTCTCCCTCCTGCGCCTTGCAACCAGCTGACACTGCCATAGCCGGAGATATAATACACGAGCTGTAAATCATTTTTGAACACTTTATGATAGCTAGAAACCACCGTCAAATCACCTCATCGGACATGGTTTTGAAATGGTTATTAAACGAGACACCAAGAACATGGTGAGACAAAACAAGAGGGTTGTTAGCTTTTTCATATTTATAGAGTCGCGGGAACCAAATAGGGCTGGTGAGTTAGTGCGCTGCTGGTGAAATTTTGGTTTATTATTTGTTTGGGTAGTTAATCAGCAATATGATCATGAGAAAAACATAAACTGCTACTTACCGTACATACATGGTTTGCCTGTCTAATGACACAGTGTAATAGTTTTGTTAGTACTGTATTTTATCAGTTTTATATTGTGATTACTATGGTATTGCATACATGGTCATAGTTTCAAACTTTATTAATTGATTTTTTACATTGGATTTTCCATAAAGATGGTTTCGCAATATAAAAACATAATTTTTTAAATATCGAGAACTAAAATTTTGTCTACTGATTAATGGATTTTGAACTTTTTCCTGAATAAAATATATTGTTTTGTGAGAGTTACTCTTGAACCAAATAGTAATCCTATTACGCTTGCAATTTTGATGTTATATTTTTTCCGAAATAGGGAATTGTTGGTTCATATATCGACATCTTCTAGCGACTGACATCTTGTTCTTGGCTAAGGGAATCTCCGAATCGTACTGTTGGATCAATCATCCATGCTTCCTTTTTTTTTATGGTCGATCGCTAGAATGTCAACTCTTCTCGTGCCTCCTAAGTCTAAAGTGCAATGGACTTTTTCAAACACATCTAGACCTCTCTTCTTGAGTTCACTAGCCAGAATCGATCTTACTTCACTGTAAGATATTTATCAGGACATCCCCGTGTTCGTATGAACCCAACACATGAGCAAGTTTTTCGTACTCATTGCAGTGCCTACAATGGGTTGTGTAAACATAAGTTACATGATCCTAAAAGTTTTGGTAGTTCAACAAAAACATTTCATTTGCTCATATCAGCTGAGGTTTAGCAGACAATTTTGTGAGTTTCCAGCATTCTTTTCTATGGTTTCCAGTTTTTGCCGCCAGCCCCATTTGGTACCCGCGACTATTATAGTTTAGATACATTAGATACATTAGATACATTAGCTGAAATGGCGACCTTACTTTCTACTAATTATTTAATAATAGGCAAGCATGATTTTTCTAATAATTTCTTCTCAGCCTATGTGCATTGTAGGAAAAATTTAACACACCATTACGAAAGTATTCCTATGATGTGCACAATCCACGGTAACCAGTAAGGTTACTGTGGCACAATCCCATTATAATTTACTATAGTTTTTGAGAATTGTAGAAAAATTAATTTGAAATTATAAAAAAATAACATGGGATTTATGAGTTGCCAAGCTGGTTACGGAATAACAACAAAATGTAAACAAACGCATTTACATGTTTTATTGGAGCAATGAATAAAAGCTAAACCCAAATTCAGGGTGTTTAATATGTATATACACTATTTAAATTTTAAACTGCAGTTTACGTTGTTTGTGTACTAATTCGTAACCAGCGTTAAAATACCTCACTTGCAGCAGACCTGTATACGCAGCGAATTTCAAATGCTTTAATAAATAATTTACACGTAGTTTTGCATCAAGTAAAAATCAACGGGCGTCCTTAAATAAGCCCGAAAAAATATTTTGCATAAAAATAACATTTCAAAGGACTTTTATTTGTATAGGGGAATACGTCTTAGCTCAATGAGCACTTGAGTTTTTGGGGTAAGAATCATTGGATGTTGAAACTCAAATCACCCTCTACCACCGATTGCTCATAATTAATTGCAATAATCATCGTCGTTCAATGACAGTTTCTGCACAGAAATTGTTTCGGGGGTTCAAAAGAGCTATTTATTCAAACGGCACGAGTAATCCAAGATTCTCTGTAATTAAGAAAGGATCTTGCAATATTTGTTTCAGGGACACAAGAACAAGATGACCTGAATATTTGTATGCTATTGACTATTGACTGATTCAATGTTTTTCTTAGGTTTCGAGTTGGGGGGGGGGGGCTGACTCACTTCATAACCATCTATATATATAATTCCGTAAGTCAAATTTTTGTAAAGAAATTGTGAGTGACTGGATGGCCGTAGAAGGATGGGAGGGGTCTTATTTTAAAGGTCTTGACGTGAATTTTGAGGGAAAACTATTCATTTTTCTTATTTTTTTACCATAAATTCGCAACAGAATAAAACTTTTCCCATTAAAACAACATGGGGTTTAATTTGTTTACATGTTTTGAAATTAAAACAGCTGTGCCCCAGAGTTGTATCATATATTTAATTTCGAAAGGCGATTCTTTGCGTCAAATTTGTGGGCGTCTGGAAAGCCGTAGAAAGATGGGAGGGGGCTCAAATTAAAGGTCTCTGTTCCTAGATGGCGGGAAAAATACTGAAATTGCTTGAAATTCACCAGAAAACGAGAAATAACGTAAAATGTCTGCCATTTAAAAACCATTGGGATCTAAAAACGTCTGCTTTGTTTACATAAAACATGTGATGCTGATGCTTGATTCATAGCTATATGCTAGATGTTGACATATGGTTTTTTTCAAAAGGCAGCTAACTATGCACGTTCAATGTACTATAGCAAATAAATATTTTAATTTTAAGATATTCTTATTTTATAATTATGAATTTGAGCATATTAATAATTTAAAATTGTTAAGAGTTAAATACGTTTGTTTCGTTTACGTTATGACGATGCCGATTTAATGCTAAATGATCTACCTTATATCTATCTGGGAAATTTTTGCGCCGAAATTGTGGGAGTTGGGCAAGTCGCAGGATGATGAGAGAGATCTCAAATTGAAGGTATTGATATTGATACCAGGGACTCGGAAAATACTGAAATTGATCGAATTTTACTAGAAAATGAGAAATAACGTAAAATATCTGCCATTTAAAAAGCTTCGGGATCTGGAAACATCTGCTTTGTTCACATTAAAACATTTTTGCTTATACTTGATTTAAGATAATATACCATATATGTTCATATATATGGTATAAAAAATTTTAAATTTAAATTTGACTAATAAAAGTATATTTAATCTTGAATCTACCAAGACAAAGCAGTATTTATTCACGGACAACCATAAAAACGTGTAGAACGTAGGGTAAAATCCTCGATATTAACTATGTACCTAGCTCATGGTCTAAAAACCTAACTCCCGTGACTCGAGCTTGGAGTCGTCAACGGGAAACCATTTTTCTGATTTCATCCTAATCTTTTTGCCTATTAGGTAAAAATGTAGCCTCAATCGGAGGTTTCCATAAAAAGTACCCTTTTAATGTCCGATATGTTCCGTTAAACTAAGTGGAAACACGACATTTGTTAAAGTTTGTTGTGTGACATATGTCACGACTTCCCTTGGGAAATAAATAAAGTGCTGCAATCTGTTATTAACCTTAAGAACTTTCTCAAACCATGCCCATTTGCAAACAAAGTGAACTGAGTTTGTTTTGAGATCGACGGATAGCGCCACTATTCCACAAAATTCAGCCCTTTTTTTATACTGAAGTAACGCCATTTCTTAAAATTCTGATGCGTACTGGCAAATGTCAAAATATTTTTAACATTACACTTTAAACATTTACATACGTCAAAATGTCAATGGGTTGTGAGTGTGAAGGAAATATTAAATATTCAGCATTTGTATTCCATTGTTAGGGGCTTTTGCCCCTACAAGCCACTAGTCTATATTACTAATTCTGTAAGCGATTTTTTTAAATCAAAATTGTGAGAGTTTGACAGCTTGCAGGATGATGGGAGATGGCTCAAATGAAAGGTCTCGGTCCCAGGGGGTCGGGAAAAATATCAGATTATGTCCAAATCTACCAGAAAATGAGAAATAACGAAAAATATCTTCCATTTAAAATGCATTGGGATTGAAAAACGTCTGCTTTGTTTACATTAAACATGTGGTGCTAATGCTTGATTCAAACCAATATGGTAGATGTTGACATGTGGGATATTTTTTTAATGCAGCTAACTATGCACGTTCAATGTACTATAACAAGAAATATTTGAAATTTAAGATTTTTTGATTTTATAATAATTAAGGGTTTGAGTTTTTTCATACTTTAAAATTATAAAAAGTTATATACGTTTTTTTAGTTTATGTTATAACGATGCAGATTTAATACCAAATGATCTATATATATATAATTACGTAAGGGAAATTTTTGCGCCGAAATTGTGGGCGTTTGGAAGATTGCAGGATGATGGGAGGGGGCTGAAATTGAAGGTCTCCATCCCAGGGACTCGGGGAAAATACTGAAATTGCTTTAAGCTTACAATAAATGAGAAATAACGTAAAATAGCTGTCATTTAAAAACCATTGGGATGTAAAAAGGTCTGCTTTGTTTACTTAAAACCAAATGCTAGATATAATCATAATTTTGTGGATTCAAAAGCCTATTTTCTAAGAAGGTATTTTGTACTATAGTAAAGATGGATTATAGGGGCTATTAGCCCCTTCAAGCCTCTAGTTTTTATCTTAATTACAGAAAAACCAATATAAAATCCATGCCTTTGGCATTAGTTTTGTCCTTATTTCAGTATAAAAACACCAAGGCAATTTCGGCTGAAGATTGAGGTTTTTAATAACTGCCTCAACATTGTCCAACTGCCTTAACACGGCTGTCTCTAGAGATGGCTATGGTTTTAATAAAATCCTTTAAAACTTCTGATATATTGTGCCTATTTACGTTTGATAGTCCAAATACTCAATGAGCTACTTCGAATTTGAATTGTGTAGTTACATACCGAACACCCTATATTTTGTGGTTGAATTTCGGCCAGTAGCCGATCTATATTTTTAATTAATTAATAGTCATATACATTAGTGTATGATTCAAATTTAACTATTTTTCCTGTTAAGAGGTCGATTCCCCTTATCCCCCCTCCTTCCAAAGATACTATCGTCGAACGGCCCAAAATGAAAAGTTATTATGGTCTCGGGCTCAGGTCTGACCATGAGTCCTGCTACAATAGTTTTTCCCTATACAGGAAATTCGCTAACATGGTTTTACTTTGATAAAAAAAACACCGTCACAAATTTATTAGCTTATTTATTAGAGAATTTAATAAATTTAGAAATACAACCAGGTCATATACATGGATGTTGTTAGGAAAACACTTAGGCTCCTCCCATAATCTTGAAATAGTATAAAGACCGTTTAAAGTATTTACACTGCCACAAAGGGTTTCAAAATTAAATTAACGAACCAAAACAGCTTTCCACAAACAAGTATTCAAGTGTCAAAATGTTTATCTGCCTGATGTAACCTTGCTCGCGGACCCTGCTATGACAAAACTAGTGAGGAGGGGAGGAATTCGCTTTTAGCAGTTATTTCAATACCAACTCAGCACAAAAACACTTCTCGTTAAGCCGCAACAGTCTAATAAATATTTTAATATTCATGTTTGTAAAATATTTCAAATAAATTATTAAGTAGCAAAGAGTTAATGGCATAACAACAATTTGCCAAAAAGACAAGAGATTAAATAGGTTTTTATTTTATTTTATTTTACTTAAATTATAAAGAAGAAGTGGTTTCTGACTGGCTGTTTGTTGTTTGGGAGAAACGGAAAAACTTCCGAACCGACTGGACTAAGATTTTAAACATAGGTGGATTTTGAATCGAAAAAAACATAGTGCCCTGTTAACTTCCTTATATTTCCCTTGGGCTTCGCCTTGTAGGAGTTTTACTTATATATTTTATATTTATTTTTATTTTTATTTTGGTATTATATATTTGTAAACCAAGGGAATTATTGTTATTCTCCAGTTCAACCGTGTGAAGAACGGCGATCCAGTTTTTACCATCATCGATGGTTTTTACTATATTTGCATATGATACAAACAAACGTACTGGAATATTGAGCGATGGCAATCATAATTACCTACAAACTTCCGAAAGTAAGCGAATAAATACAGCGAACTTCATCGTTAAAGAAGAGGTGTAAAGCAGTAATATCCTGGAAGACTATTTATAACAACAGTAAATAGAAAGGTTAACAGTGGCACCGAGGTCTTATTCTTAAACGTCGGAATCCTCGGATGTGCCAAACAATTAAGAAATGGCATTGGTTTCTCCTGGGCTGTTTACAAATAGGGAAAGCCGCCGGTCAAGCAGTGCTAATTTAGATAAATATTCGTAACAACTTATGAAACAATGTTCTACGAAATCTGAAACAAAATCCTCCACAAATAATGAACTTTCTCTTTACTGCATTTTAACTTTATTATTATATTGTATTGTAAAAAATAATCTAATTTTCTTTTGTCTGAATCTTAATCTCTCGTTTAATACTTTTAAATAATCAGTCTCATTTGGTCGGCTATTAGCCTGTTACTAGTTATTTACTGACTTCATTTCACTACCAAATAGTAAAAAAATAACTTAATAATACAAATATTCGCCCAAACAATTTTAATTTCTGAATTATTATAAATTAACTCATAAATATATTACTTTACTTAATAAATACGCGACGAACTTTTGTGATGAAGACTCCTCCTACAGTACTGAACCGAATTTAATCATTTAGGGTCTTTGGCAAGATCTCAACATG
Organism: Flexamia atlantica; assembly: GCA_035578135.1. NCBI lineage: Eukaryota > Metazoa > Arthropoda > Insecta > Hemiptera > Cicadellidae > Flexamia > Flexamia atlantica. Next base: position 28,530,022 of record JAQJVK010000008.1, on the reverse strand, counting down.
AAGTTTTGCAAGACCCTACATTTATGAATATAAGACTTATGTGAAGAGCCTTAGAGTTTTCTCCTAATCTACCATTGGAATAGAAATTTTAAGAAGCAGCTTAATCAGCAAACCATCCATATAAATAAATTAAAAGTTAAAATCAGCTAAGCAGCGCATGCTCACTTGTATACACATTAAAGATTTTCAAATGCTTTCGGTTAAATACTAAGCTATTTACAGATTACAAAATTAGAGAGCCATTGGGTGACTCCAGCTTTGATAGTTTGATTTTATAGGTTAGCTATCAATTTCTAAATCAAAACAATAATTAATATTATGGGCTACCAGGAAGCAATAAAAGAACCATATAAAAGCCAGCAATAAAAGTCAAGAGTTAAAGTGGCACTTTTCAACTCCCCAGTCCATTATAGCCTGCAGTGAACTTATGTAACACGTGTAAATCACCAATATTATCACGAAGTAATAACACCTTTTGTGGTGTGCATTATACTTTTATCGCATTAGAACTCAAGTTTATATCCGAAACCAGTTCGTAAATCGATGTGCGAGTCATCGATTCCCAACTTCGCCGGTAGAGGTCGGGACCTCCGCAGTAAACAAACATCAGCTGATTACCGTCAAATCATTTATTAATCAGCTGATTCTGCCCGTCAAAACACGTTCTTCTCACTTGTGGGATATTGCGATTTATCTACTTTGAAAAGGCAACTAATGATTGTTGAATATCAACATAACTCGTTTAATGTATGCGATCGTGTCCTTTTCTGTATGACTTTAATTAATTGGCACTGGGTTGTAGATCAGAAACTGTTGGCAGTTCTTGGCTACAATTCGGTTCATTAGATCGAACGGAAAAAATTGATTTAAAAATTGAACTGCAATTCGACAACTTAGAAACGTGCCACATACTTTCATTTACTTTACCGATTCAGGTTCTAACTGGAATTGGCAATTGGTTTCGACGATTCAGTAGCTAGTAGTAGAACTGGAAATGGAAGTGGTCACAACTAAACGTAGGCCTACCTATGTTTGACTTTCCTTAGGGCGAAATTTTATTTCGCCACCAAAGTATAATAGATTGAAAGGGTCATTTACAGGCATAGTGACAATAATGATTAAGTTTTACCCTCATTTATTTTAACCAAGGTTTGCCGAAATTTTGTACTTGGATATCGATCCTCACTGCTCATGTGCTTTTTATAAAACCTAGCCAGAATGGAATTGTGCAACACTCTTTGGTAGGGCACAGGGCACCATCCACTCCCTTTCTCTATCACAAAATAGTGTTAAGAATGCGGATGAAGACCAACCGAAATTCCTATATGGGTGTGGTGCAACCTGGGCTTGCTAATCCTCAACAACTTTCAGACTCGATAAGAAACTACTTTTGTAGATTCCATAAGAGGGCGAACCTTTTGCGGAAGAATTAGTTTCTTCCTCATTCTTTTTTGAGTCAATTTTTAAAGATTGTTTTGTGTCACTCTTTAAAGTGTTTTATTATTGGTAGTACAGTATACACAAAGTCCTTAATACACAGGGTGACCCATAATAGTAACCCCTTCTAATTTTTGAACTGCTCTAAATTTACAAATGAGCACCGATACAAGCATCGATGTATTTATTTACCCCTCCCCGCACACTATTAATTTTAATTTTAATGATTGAAGATTATAAAATAGTAGCCCTAAGCTAAGAAAAATAAAAATAAATACCACATCTTACTTGCATATACCTACTTTATACTTATTAAAACATTGACTGCCTTTTAAAAATTAAACAGATGGGCCATGCATGGTAATACTCGCACCACTTGAAATAACATGCCTACGTATCCTTTTTTCGCCGTAACTTATTTTAAAATATTCGTCGTATCACAGATGAAGAGGTAATATATAGTTCTTTATCTGTGGTTGTATGCAGGTTTCCAGCATTGAGTTTCTTCTTTAGCGGTCTTTAATATGTGTACTACTCGATAAAGGTTGTCATTTGGGGGGGGGGGGGGCGGTAGTTTTTAATAGCTAATGTATTTTACAGTGTTATAGTAGGTTATAACTAAAATAAAATGGAATTTATAGACCATTGTAAAAAACATTATAATGAAGCAATAAATTAATGGGGAGAAATTCAACACATGTCTTATAGAGAAAACTAGGTTGTCTTGATCTTAATTTTAATTTTAGTTTTACTTAAGGTTTTTTGTGTAAATATATCTGAATAAAAATTATTGTTACATAGACATTGCTTCCAACTTTATAAATGTTGTAATGGCAATAAAATGAATTTGAATTTGAATTTAAAATTTTCACAAAGAATGCTCCGTATTACCCTTGTTTCATGCTTCCAAGCTCATATGCAAACATGTAGCCATAAAAGAACACCAGTGTCGCATCGCCCCTAGCTTGTGCGAGTAGCATCAGGAACTACGTCTGAGCAATAAAACATTAATGGTTCCTCAGAGAAATGCAATACAAGCCAGGAATTCTAACCACCTTGAATTACAAGCGATAAAAGTACAAGCCACTGGCTGCTGCACTGGCTTGTCGTGCTTATCTCGACACAGCCGCTACAATATCAGGTTGTATCTACAAGACGCTGGGGTTGTGACAACAATGTTGTGTCGAACACGGCGACAATACAATGCAGCGGCCGCTCTGCAGACGACGCGACGTTCTGCTGGTTGAAATTACGTAGTTGACCATTTAATTACAAGGACATAATTAATATACTTAATGTTCATTTTTTATCTCCAATAAAAAAAATTATGCTAACTAATCTAGCTAAGCCACCTGTTATGATTATTATTGACTGTTCTTTGTAATCGAAGAATATTCTTCAAACTAAATTAGAGAGATAAGCCCAAATTGATTGATTAATTTGAACTTCTCATATTGGAAGACCGAGCTTTGCTTGTTATATAAATACTCTATGTACGTTTGCTTGGTTGCTGTTTTTTAAACTCTGTTCCTTTGTAGTAAGTTACTTGTTTATAGTTAGCTGTATAGATAATTTTGTTTGCTTTTTTCTTGTTATTTCATAACCAACAGGACAACCCTGAGGCCCAATGATAAAAATATCCAACTTGCAAATTAAATTTTTAAACTTAAAATTGGTAATATTCTAAGGTTTTTTTGGGTGGTATGTGAAAGATTAAAAAGTGCGAAATATAAAACAAATATACATATATATATTTTTTAACGAGCTGTTGTGTAATTGAAGTACAAAATAGAGCATAGTAGCACTAATTTTGATAGAAGGGTTGTAAGATAACTTTGACAATCAGTATTGGCCTCAATATGCCAATTTTAGTACAAATCCATTTATCAGAATCTCCGTTTTCCAGAAGTATAACAGGCAAAACCCTCGATTGCAATAATATTCTCTGCCTCTCTGCCTTAGTTATTATGTCATACTGAAAAGGATTCTCATGAAACTGCCATTATAATTTTTTTCCAAATCCTAGGCTATAAGACTAGCTAGAGACAATTATCTTCAAACACTCTCAGCTATGTCCCGACCACGCTTCGTTTAACACAATCAACTCATTCCCACACTCCGTCGTTCAGCTCACGTAGCCGCGGCTGCTCCCCATGCATTAATTATTACGCCGGCGCACTGGCGCTTTGGCACTGCTGCGCGCAATAGTAATGGGGTAGTTGTTCTGAATATTCGATATTTCTAATCGATTATTCCAACTATTCGATTTTAATAAATTTTATCCGACAGCTCAACTGATTAAATATTGGTTTTTGACTGCTTTTTGCTCGTTCGAACATCAGACATCGAGATAGCCGATGTTTGACTAGGTGACAAATCGACTCGTGTCAACGTCCGGGCGAGTCGATGTTCGAAACTAATCGTTTAGTAAGTAGTCGATGGTGAAAAGAAGTCGATGTTCCCATCTACCGCGCAGTCGAGTGGATAAACAACAAGTTGCATCACCGCGCTCTCAGCAGGACAATGCTTCTCATGTCTTCCTTCCTTCGCTCTTTACTCTTAGATAACGGTACTCCTTAAATGAAAGTTAAATCGCGGAAGCGCACCGTGCAACCTCCTCAGTTAGTTATGTAGATAGCGAAGACTGGTCGGTCCACCTAGGTGGCTAAGGCTATCGTCGTGTAGTCGATTGGCAATGAGAGACGACAGGCCGTTAGTCAAAGCCTACGCTGAAAAACAGCAAGCAATGCAGGGGATTGGAGGGTTTTTGCTTTGAAATGACAGCATATCACACGTTTTGTAAAGTAACAAAACTTGATGAGTCTCAGAGACATGATGTGCAGTGTCAAAGACTTAACATTATGTGATAATTCAAGGTTGGATATCTTATGCCAGTGATTTAATCTTACGTGACTACTGGACCAATTTCCAACACTGACATGTTAAGTGAATCAAATCAAATCAAATTAAAATCAAATTTATTTCATTAAATTATATGATACAATATTGTTGCAATATCGTTACAATATTGTTGCAGTAAAAGATGTAAGCATTAGGTTTCCTAGGATTTTTAATCGATTAGCGGTTACGGTCATCCTTTGGACTACGCCCTACTGACTTTTAAAGATTACATCAATATAACCACCGACTTTAAATCGTCAATGATATAACCATAAGGAACAAACTGTAAGGTCAAATGGGTGTCTTTGCTCATAGCTTCGTCTTCTAACTGGATACAAGTAAAGCGTCATTTCTTTAGCCAATCAGAAATCTAAGCACGACAATGCCGCACGGAAACTGCGCAACGAAGACGTCCGGCTGCCGAGACCCTAGGGATATCCACATATGAGCTTTTTCGTTGCGCAGAAACTGCTCACGGTGTCCTCTGATTTGATACAAGGAATGCATCATTATTAATGTATCCAATCATAAAACAAGCCGCGATATGCTGAGACCTTCAATGAAAAAGGAATAAATTTATTCCATCAAATGAACAGGAATTATCCGGGATACAAAACCGGATAACATCAAGACCATTCATTCAGAGGTAATGGTCATAACTCGTTAGACAAGCTGTGACTATAGGCAATTTTAACTATCAGCTAATTTCACACTTACCTCGATGTTATACACCTTACAACCCATCATTTTAATTTTCCATGCAAGCGCAGTTTTACTTGTGTACTTAACTCACGTTAATAGCACCAGGACATTAAGAATATGTTAATCGCACGCTGTTATTATTTGTCATTGCACTTTGATCCTTATTTGATTGTATTTATGTTACTGTATGATTTTTCCAGACTGAAGAGTTGAAATTTTAATTTGTTTGCCGTGACACGTTCATTTTTCAAGTTTTAAAATATGTTACTACAAATTATAAATCATTGGTTATAATTATTAGCGTAACAACAATTAGAAACTTAAAAAACTATTTTTAAATGTAATTAGACCGTTAAAACTTTGTCAATTAATACGGTTTCATTTTAATACGGGCTATGAAGTTTTAACTCTGCATCAAATCAAAATTGAGGTTATTTTACAATTTCAAAAGTTAACCTTTAAAAAATTATTATTTTTTATTGATTCTCCAAGAGTAAAACAAATATGCGGAGTTAAATTCTCTAAACAAAAATATACAACTTTAATATGATTGTGACAGAAACAACTGTTAAAATTCAAATTTCTTCAAGCTACTATTATATGAAAAATGGGAGGATTTTCGAATATTTTAATTTTTAGTACATTCAGACGATATAAACAGTTATTTCATTAAAGTGTTACTTAGTATAATTTAGACAAGTTGACATTGAATGGTAGACCCTTTTTATTTGCTGATGATACTGTAATTTTCGAAAGCGGCTCAAATTGGGATGAAGTTCGCTTAGCCGCAAATTCTGATTTATCGTTGCTTAAAAGGTGGTTTGACCAAAATATTCTCTCTTTAAACACATCCAAAACTAAATTCATGCCTATTTCCTTAAGAGATGCAACTGATTTCCATTTACCAAATTTAGTTATCCATTCTTGTGACAACCCCAATAATAATGACTGTTTGTGTAATACTATTGATAAGGTAACTTTTTATAAATATCTGGGAGTTGTGTTTGACAACCGTATGAAGTGGACAAATCATATTGAATTTTTAACCTCTAAACTTAGAAAATATGTTTTCGTTTTCAGGAAATTAAGAGATATTCTTGATGATAACGAAATAAAATTAGCATACTACGCATACGTTCAATCTTTGTTATCTTTTGGAATAATTGTATGGGGCGGGGCGTTTTCATCTGTTCTTCAACCCCTTGTTATCCTTCAAAAACTGATTATTAAAGTTGCATTTAACAAAGGCTATCATTACCCGACAGAGGTACTTTTTCAAGATGTTTCCTTGCTTAGCGTAAGACAGTTGTTCATAAAAAGCCTATTAACTTTTATTTATAAATATCAAGGAACTATTTTTACCAACGTTACTCATCCATATATTACCCGTTATTCACAAAATATTGGCATCTCTGCAATTCAGTTAACAAAAACTTATTCTACGACTAACTCTTCTTATATATCTTGCATTTTGTATCGTAATCTGATGTCCAATCCTCAATTGAATAATATTTTTTATTCTCCTTCAATCTTTTCATTTAAAAAGCGTGTCAATGAATGGTTATTGCAGTTAGGGATTTCTAATTCAGAACTCATTATCACAGCAGCTTACAGGCAGACCTGACCCTACTAACTCTTCCACTGCACTTCCGCCGTACTTCCTCTGCATTGACTCTTGATCCCCTCCCCCCCCCCCCCCACCAACTGATATGACACGTCAAATCGTCCTTCTCCGCGATACAAATTTGCTATTTGTCATCCATTCTGCGCATGCCCAAACTCTTCTGCACAACCCTTTTTTTCCTCCAAAAACTATATTACCAATATATATTCATAACAGCACATAACAAAGCACATAAAAGTTAATCATAGGCTTTCTTATAGCGACTAAGCCTACGCACAGGCAATCTGCCCATGTAGGCTTATTTCCATGATTTTTTGTTTTAGTTGTAAGAAAAAAGTGTATATTTTGTCATTTTATATTATATTTGTATTAATTGATGTACTTTCTGGAAATAAACAAAAATTTGAATTTGAATTTGAATTTGAATTAGTTAAAAAAAATTAACTTCTTCATACAAAATAATTTTTTTCTACTTTTTGGAATATCAACCTCTGAAATTTACAATATGACGCCATTTCATATTAGTGCAAAGGAGAACTTTGATAGTACTCAGTATCAAAGTAGGTCTTATTAACCAATGTGTAAAAGAAATACTAATAATGTTATAATGTATACAAATTTGATAAAGAAAATAGAAGTTTTACTTTCAAAGTTCTGTTAATTAATATAAAAACACTCATGCAGACAGTCTATCGTTAAATGAGCATTACTGAAAAAGTTATATCCCCATAGCCTATTTTTGTTACTAAATTAAAAAATATATGGCCATTTATCTAAAATGGCCATATAAATAATTTAGAAACAAAATATTTTAGAAACAAACAAATTGCATGATGATTTTTAACTTCTCCCAAACAGTACACTAAATGCGTTCACAATATTTTGTCTCCTTGTGATATATGGTCGACTCTCGTGCAAACTATATATGACGCATTATTATAATGATTTGGCTAGTATCAGAGAGGTGCAGTGATTAATTAGTGCAAACAAAGCCCGGCTAATGAAAACTGGTCTGCAATGATCCTTATGTCATGCTGAGTCTAGAATAACGCCATTATTTGATGACAAATTGTCAATCCATGAGGCCATTATAGTATAGATAAGTTGAACACTCACTTACTATTAGATAAGTCATATAGACCAGGACCCTATTTTTTTTATGGGTGAGAAGTGAGAGGTGAAAAGTGAGTTGGTGAGTGAGTGAGTCTCTCATTCCTCAAGTATTTTTTTTTCTAATTGTAAAATGAAATACCCCCGTTGCAGCAGACCTGCATACTCAGCGAATTTCAAATGCAAAAACCATATTTTAATCCAACATTTGACATTTGAAAGCATTTTGTCCAAGATTTGACATGTTTTTGAAAGCTCCATAAGAATAACATGGGAAAGAGTATGCAGGTTTGCTGCTACGGGTATATTAAAACTGGGTGTTTTTAATTCATTCTTTAGTAGATCTGAACTAGAAGAAGCCGTTTACCAAGTTTTATCAAGATATGTTGAGAAATAAGCGAAATATAGAATTTTACTTATTCCCCATAAGGTTAACATTGGGACAACGTACTGTGTTTACCACTTTTAATATCTCGGTAACCAATGGACATAGAGCAGTGATTCAAAATACTAAATTGTTTGTTTTTTTGAGCTGAATTCAATGGTACCATCAAAAATTCGATAAATTTGGTTTTTCTATGTAAAACCTCAAAAAACCCATTTTTAGGGGGGTTTACCCCCCTTTACCCCCCCTTCCGGTAGTCCGATCGGGCTGGTTTACGAACTCGTCCGAATAATTACTACTTTACAGGTCTGAGCCAAATTTCATTCCAATCGGGCCATTTTTACGGCCGCTATCGTGCTTAAAGACACATAGATATATATATATGTATATATATAGATATATATATATGTATGAAAATGAACGAATAGTGTTTTTTGCTTCTGGGGGCCCCAAAACGAAAAGTTATCATGGTCGCGGGCTTAGGTCTTACCATGAGTACTACGGTAACAGCTTCTTCCCTATAGGGGAAATTCGCTAAAACACATAAAAATAAAAAATACGAATATTTAATGAATTTACCCTCACAATGTCTGTGTTCATCATTTGAATAAATTCCCAATCTCCCATTTTTCCTCGCCAAGCAATAGGTGGTGAACAAAAACGTGTGAGTTGACAGGAAACTAGCTTCTTCTTATTTTCCTTAGGAGGAAGTAACATTAGCAATCGTGGGAAGCCTTTCCTATTAGGTTACGTTATGAAAATTTAAATACGCACGGACAGCCTTTGAACTGTTGATAAAATGCCCTAAAATTAAATTGACGATTAAACATACCTAAATAGTTTGGGTAAAGCCACAAAAAAATAATTTCTTAAATTTATCAATGTTTACATCTGGCTGTTAAGTTTGAGTTTGACAGATGAATCGTTTGAAACGTTAACATCGCACGTGGTGGATTTGACAATAAGGGTCGTATGGCACAGTTGCATTGCATCACGCGGAACACAAAAATGTCTGAAACATTCCCGAAACACCGCAAAAAAATATATTTTAGTGGGGCCTTGATTTCGCCTCTCTTGCGGAAACATTTCGTGACGTTTTTATATAGATATACTTAACATGGTTTCGTGAGTGTTGCACGAAACCAAATCGCACTAGTGTCAAACGACCCTAACATCAGCTGACAGAAGACTTGACAAGTGACTCACTATCACTCCATCACTGATTACACTTCTATTTTTAGCGAATTTCCCCTATAGGGAAGAAGCTGTTACCATAGGTCTCATGGTAAGACCTAAGCCTAAAACCATCATAACTTTTCTTTTTGAGGTCCTCAGATGCCAAAAACACTATTCGTTCACTTTCATAAATATATATATATATATATATATACATCTATATATCTATATAATCGAAATTTTATATATATATATATGTGTGTGTGTGTGTGTGTGTGTGTGTGTGTGTGTGTCTTTAAGCACGATAACTTGCGCAAAAATGGTCCAATCAGAATGAAATTTGGCATAGACGTGTAAAGTAGTAATTATTCGGACGAGTTCGTAAACCAGCCCGATCGGACCACCGGAAGGGGGGGTAAAGGAGGGTAAACCCCCCCAAAAATGGGTTTTTTGAGATTTTTACATAGAAAAATAAAATTTTTCAAATTTTTATTGGCACCATTGAATTCAGCCCAAAAAACAAACAATTTCGTATTTTGAATCATGGCTCTATGTCCATTGGTTGCCGAGATATTGAAAGTGGTAAACACAGTACGTTGTCCCAATGTTAATCTTATGGGAAATAAGTAAAATTCCATATCTCGCTTATTTCTCAACATATCTTGATAAAACTTGGTAAATGGCTTATTCTAGTTCAGATCTACTAAATATTGAATTTAAACCACCCAGTTTTAATATACCTGTAGCAGCAAACCTCCATACTCATTCCCCATGTTATTCTTATGGAGCTTACAAAAACATGTCAAATCTCGCTATGTTGGATCGAAATATGTTGTTTTGCACTTGAAATTCGCTGAGTATGCAGGTGTGCTGCAACGGGGGTATTATTTCTATTCTGATTTATTACACTGATTATTTCTATTCCAACCCGTTTCCAAAATAGGGCCCCAGTGAATACACCTTTAAAACATCTTAATTGTTTAGCATACATATCAACATATTCTTACGTTTAATATTATTTACTGCCTCGTCGAGGGCCGTCCCCCAATGGGGATTAAAAGTAAACCAAGCTCACATAATAAGCTCAAAGGTCAAACTTCTAATTATTGTTGAGCTGCAACTCCGTAGACGCTACCTAACAGTTTGTTTACTAATAGTTCAAGTTTACTTACGCGAGTTTACATATATGTCTCGCGATCTTTGATCAGTCGCCTTTCATTGTAACTGATTACTTAGGCCAACGATGAAGGGACAGTTTCCGGCATTCTACTCCAATTGATTAGTTCTTTAGTTATGTACATTATCTATCTACCTATGTTTGCATTTAGGATTATATACTTGCTCTAATGGACTGCTCCTCATTGGTAAAGCTAATGCTTGAAAGAAGTTGTTCTTGTACGTTATAGGTGTTCAAGGTTTGAGTTTTTTAAACCTTTTTGGTAAAATTAATTAGCTGTTTATCGATTTTTCCCATCCTGCATTTATATTACCTATTGGCAATAATTCATTTAGATTTATCGCAATATGTGAAGTTGATAAACAAAACTGACTGAAATTGGTAACCCTGCAAAGCTATTCGAAGTCATGGATAATATAATGAACCATTTGAATTTGAACCACTCTCGATATTTGGTTGGCAAAAAAATTGCAAAACAAATTTCTCGGGAAGTGCGAGTTCTTACGATTGCAACCCGCAGTCGGAAATACTCTCTATCAATAATTCTTCAAACTTTTTTAATTCGTTAGACTATTAATATCATTTCAGAATTACAATTATCTTGTAAATGTTGAGTTGTAAAATGTCATCATGATTTTAAATTAGAGCAAAGCTATACAAACTAATTCCGAATTAGTCATGTGTCATATAGTGTTTTAATGTTTATAATGGTAATTTTCGTTTTAGATAATTGGTAGCGGAAGCAAATTCAATAAAAATGCATTTCCATGCTGCATTTGCTACAGACTTTTAGCGAGACATCTTTCAGCAAGTGACAATGAAGTTTTCCGATTTCAAGGTTCCTTCAACATGCCGAATTTATATAACTTAAAAACTAGCATAAGTTATATGATTAATTGTGCAAATCTAAAAGCCTAATTTACGGTATATCAAACTGAAGGCTCACAAATAAACTGGTCTTATTCACTTATCCTTAAATCGATTTTTCAACTATTTCCTTAAATCAATTGTATTCACTTTTATTTAAATCGTCACTTATCTATAAATCGATTGTATTCACTTATTTATAATTCGATTGTATTCACTTATCCATAAATCGATAATATTCACTTATCTAAATCGATTGTATTCACTTATCCATAAATCGATAATATTCACTTATCTAAATCGATTGTTTTCACTTATCCTTAAATCGATTGTATTCAAATCTTTTTTCAACTATCCATACATCGATTGTATTTACTTATTCATAAAGCGATTGTATTCAAACATATCGCGTTCAATAATCCATAAAGCGATCGTATGCGCTCATCCTAAAATCGATTGTATGCGCTTATCCAGCTAAGCCGATCTAGTTTGCGTTCACCGGATTAAGCCAACCTGATCAGCTGATTATCAGGGGCCCTAATCCATAACAATGCTGTTGGCAAGAGTGCTGTTCAACAATGCTAGTGCAGGGTGCCAGTCACTGCCACACATCAACTGGCAAATTACTGCGTCACGTTCATTTACAACGTTAACACTTACTTAAGCCGTTCAGCCTAATCATCTAATATTTAAGTTACGCATTTGGGGTTTTTATTTCACGTAAATATAGGGTTTTGTAACGCGTTTTTGGGTTCGATAAAAGTAGTAATTGCAGTAAAAATAGTAAAGAAATAAAATTTATTTTTCTATTCATTATCTGAAAATAAAATTGCAAATATTGTTTTCGTTGAACGATTTATTTGTTTTTAAGTAAGAGCTGTATTTCTTTGTAAAAATCCGGTAATAGCTAAATACATTTTGGCATTTGTGATCTTGAACAATTTTATAAAAACGAGGCTAGCATACAAGCTAATAACGGACTAAATTCCTTTATTAGCAAGGAAGGAACCCTTAGCTCAACCCTCAACCCCATCAATCCCCTCCCCCGTTAATTGCTCAACTCTGTAAACACCTCAACCCCTCAACCGGTGAACCCTTAACCCCATCAATACCCTCCCCCCTTATCACTCAACACTGACCTCAACCCCTCCACTCCTCAACCCTCAACCCCATCAATCCCCTCCCCCTTCATCGCTCAAACCTGTCAACACCTCAACCCCTCAACCACTCAACCTTTAACTCAACCCTCAACCCCATAAATCCCCTCCCCCCTAATCGCTCAACCCTGTCAACACCTCAACCCCACAACCGCTCAACCCTCGACCCCATCAATCCCCTCCTCCCTTAATCCCTCAACCTTGCCAACACCTCAACCCCTCAACCCTTAGCTCAACCCTCAACCCCATCAAGCCCCTCCCCCTCAATCACACAACCCTGTCAACACCTCAACCCCACAACCGCTCAACCCTTAGCTCATCCCTCAACCCCATCAATCCCCTCCCCCTTAATCATAAACCCTGTCAACACCTCCACCATTCAACCACTCAACCCTTTGCTCAATCCTCAACCGCTCAACCCTTAGATCAACCCTCAACCCCATCAATCCCCTCCCCCTTAATCACACAACCCTGTCAACACCTCAATCCCTCAACCGCTCAATCCTTAGCTCAACCCTCAACCCCATCGCCATGCTCTAATAACCCTCAAACCCTCAATCGCTCAATCCTGTCAACCCAACCCAATCAAACCCTCAATCATCTCAACCCCGTAAACCCCTCGACCACTCAACCCCTCAAGCCTCAATCCCCCCAACCCGTCACCCGCTCAACCCCGACAACCCGATCAATCCGCTCAACCCATTAACCCCTCAACCCATCAACCTCGTCACCCTAAACCTCTTATCACCGTCACCTCCGTCGCCCTCAACGATCAACCCCTTCAACCCGCTCACCCCCTCCACACCTCACCCCTCCACCCTCTCCACCCTTCAACACCTCACCCCCGTCACCCCTATCGCCCAGAGGATAAAAAATCACCGGGTGGCTCTTGGAGAAAGTGGAGTGGCGGGGTAGCGTCTATATAAGTGAGAGGGCCCGGGACTCAGCACTCTCCAGTACGTGGGTCCCCGACGCACGCAGCATGAGAGGACACCGTCGCCTCGTGGTCAGTGATGTGTTGTGTTGTGTAACCAGTGGATACTTGCCAAGACTACCAGTGGTTTTTAGTTTTTAAGTGGAAGGAGTTTTTGAAGTGTTTTCGTCGGTTTTCGGCTTTTTTATTTCGTGTTTTTATTTTATTTTGTGGTTTTCGAGATTTTGGTTTTTTCGGAGTCGAAAAAGTTCGATCTCCGTTGTTGTCGTGGAGGGGGGTGGGGGTTTATTACGGGGTGTATACTATTCCCAATTTTTTTTTAAATTTTGTAAAGTGGTTGAAATTTTAAAATGTGTTAAAAAAAGATACACGAATTTTTAAATTCAGAATACGTTTTTTTAATTCTTATTAATTTCTGCTTTTGGGTTGAAAGTCATTGAAACTACAAAAACTTTCAATTTCTTGTCATGATTAAATGGAACATAATTTTTGCATTTTTTTATTTAGATAATTGATTTAAATTACCAAAAGTCATGGGGGAATAATATGTTCATATCATTATATCTATGTAAAAAATATAACTTTAGAACTTGTTCAAGTTGCCACTTTATTATTGGCTCGAGCAGTTATTTACGAGACGAAATTGCGACGGTTCTTCATTGTAACTCGGTTGTTAAAACACTTCAAAGCTCCTTTAATTAATTTAATCATAACATATATACACGATAACGTTATGGACATTTATCAGTTTTCAAATCAAAAATACTGCTTACCGGAAGTTATGTCAGTGATAACTTATCATTTATCGCAAGCAAAGGAACAATGTTAATACTTTGGCTAAAAAGCGTATAATCGCATATATGCATGGCTATAAAACACAAATATCAAAAACTGAACTAATCGCAAAAATGAAAATACTCTAAATTACTTGTCACAGGTTACAGTTTAAATATATTAAGTGCGCTGTTGTGTTTTTCGCTCTTGCCAACATATTTTTTTTCTTGTTTGAAACATTATATTAAATAAAATCATTGGTAGTAGTTTCGGAAATGTTCAAAAGCTAAATAAACATATAATACTATTTTATATTTATTTACAATTTTTCCAACCAATACAGCTTGCTTCTCAAAAAAAGTTTATCATTACATTATGGTTTGGAATTATGAAGCTCATTCAAGCGGAAGGAGCAATTGATAATAAATGACAAATAAGTAGGTTTCATAAGGCATTCTTCAGGTTTAAAAAAGTTTTAAATATAAGTAATCAAATTTTAGGTTGTAAAGTGATGATTACAAAATAATAGTTAAAATAAATACTTAAGATTATTCATTATCAATATCACTAGTAACAAAAAATAAATACTTTTAGAATATTATACCAATCAAAGAAGGCGTGATTGTTTTGAAATATGTTTTAATCTATTACATTACCCTATTTTAAATACTAATTGTCATTGCATGTCATTGATAATAGGCCTAAATTACAAATAAAAAATGGATTTCTTAAGTCATTCTTCAAGTTGAAAACATAAGTTGCTACATAATTTGTAAAGTGATCACCACAAAATAATAATCTGAAAAAAAACTTTTAAAATAATAATCATCAAAAACACTAATAGCAGTAAGTTTTACTTTTACAATATTAAATCACTTATAGAAGGCATGGTTGTTTTTTAAGTGTTTACAAATTTATTTTATTGCAATATATACTATATACTCTGAGTCTTAGTTTAGTAGTTATTACCTGGAGAACTATTAAGACAACTTGCATGTACAGTTGTACAGTATTATCTATATTTTAACATCTTTACTGATCTTATCAGTTGGTAATCGCTTCTCAGATAAGCATGATTATTTAGTACTAAGTATGTTATAATGTGATTTATTTTATTTTATTTAATATCAAGCAATGTGAACTGTTTCAGTTTTCTATTTATTCGTACGGCATAGGCGAATAACAATTTTCTGGTATAGTTACTAAAAATTAAATATTAAAAAAGGTTTTAAATTTTTTTTAATAATTTTGTTTACTTCAACGAAAAACATTCTTCAGTGTTAGATGAAAATTATTAAGACTAAACCAATATTAAAATAAGGTTTTAGAGCATAAAGTAATTTTGTTTTTTAAATAATCCAAACACATGGTACGTTGAAATAATCTCTTTAGTTAATTTCCATTTCATTAATAATCGGACATAAAAATTAATCATTTAATTGTTTATAGTATATTTACTTTTGTTCATTAAATTTTACATGATCTAACTCTCCTCGTATCCCTGATTGCAAAAACTTTCAATACATTTACTGAAGTCCCTAAAGCAACTGTTCTCAGACTAAAATTGAATCCTTGAATTTCAACCGTGGTTTTCAGTATTACTTATTATAACATAAAGAATTCAAAAATTTATGCCAGAACAGAAATCTATATAGCATTCTGAATGAATTAAAAAATAAGGAAAAATATCATAATCGATTTAAAAAATTCTGGCCCGTTTCTCGCTTATTGACTACTATTTTTTCAAAAAGATTCTTTACACGTTTCAACAACGTTTTTTATATTTTTCCAACATTATCAAGCTCGCGGCCGCAGTGAGATAACGGGCTGTTACGTGGCGGAATCCCACACGTTACAATTACAAGTTGCCGTGCAAGGCCGGACTTTCCTTTACCTGCTTGACCACTTTCATCGCAGCCGTCAAACTGGACTGTAGTCGCCTCCGGCGCTGGCGCCGCCCCCGCCCCGCACTTCCGCTTCCCGTGCAACCGATAATCTGCTATCGATTTATCGATATTCATGACTTAATAATCAATATAAAATATTTCTCCAAATTTTAATCAAGGTGATAGAATTTCAGAAAATAACTACCGCCCGATTTCAATTTTATCAGTTTTTAGTAAACTTTATGAAAAACATTTTTTATAAACGCTTAATATAATTTACTGAAAAATATAAAATATTAATTAATGAACAATTTGGATTTAATATGTGTGGAAATAAACTTATCGATTACTACCGGTAGTATTTTACATTAAAACACGGTATCTAAAAAGTTGTCTTTAAGAATTGTTAGGTCGTAAGTTAAGTTGTAACTAAAGAACCTGCTTAAAATGGCTTATAGCCATCTATGAGAATAAATGAAATGATCTTTTTCATTTTATAATTGCACTATTTTAATTTATTAATTCAATAATTATAAAATATTAATTAAAAAATAAAAATTATTTTGTGTTATAGTGTTAACTTTAATCTTAACATCAATATTATATCACATTAATTAATTTATTATTATTTAAAGTGACTAATAATATTGATCAATTACATTTCCCAGATGATAGGAATTCATCATTATTTTGATAAGTACTGATACAATTTTATACTTTTAGCATTAAGTTGTTTTATGTATTTATGTGTCGTCATAAATTTTATTTCAGAACCACTGACGAATACTACTGAAGAGTAACGGCCACTGACTGACAGTTGACAGTTCTGTCCCCTTTGACAGACACACACTCTTTGTTGCTGAGTGCCGACTTATTCCATGACTCTCTTTAGTATTACTAGAGATGGCTGTGCTTTTACTCGTCTACATCATTCATCTTGTTTATGGAAAAATCGCTAAACATTTAATTTAATTAATATTTTAATATTTTTTCTCCCACTAAAAATGATCGAAAGAATTTTAATACTTGTTTGGGTACATTATTATTTAACATTAACATGATTGTGGTTATGTTTAACATATTCATTTATATTTTGACTGGCTCATCTTCATGTAATAGATCATAAGAATGTTTAATTTTTTAATTTATGACATTTAAAATATATATTTAAAAATAAATTTTTAAAAATTAGTATTACGTAATTAGTATTTTTCTTACAAATCATTACTTATATGAGTTTGTTGCCATTTTTAATTTGAGTATGTTAAAATGTGTATTTCAAATCCATCGATTGGAACTAAAAATCGAGTTGTGTTTGTGTCCAAAAAATAAAAAAAGCAACTTTTAGCGAATTTTCCTCTACAGGGAAGAAGCTTTTTAATACACTTTTCCCAATCGCCAAAAAAGATAAGTATGCATCAAGATTCATTGTTCTCTTCTCACAAAACCGGAAAAAGGGGGAAGCCCTCATGTAAAGTAGTAAATATAGGACTTTTTCTGAGAGGTAATATGAAACATGGAGGCATATTCATCTCAGGCTTATTGTTTAGAGGCGATTTACATCCGTCCGTGTTGAGCAGAACCCAGTTCTGTTTCTCCATTCCGAACCAAAAAAGCCCTGTAAATATTCATGGGGTTCCCAAAATTTCCATTCGGACCCAAAAAGCCCCATAAATCCTCCGGGGGTCCCAACATTTCCGCACTGTGACACAACACGGTGACCACATATGACATCATCTCTTGTTTTATAATTCTCAGGACAAGGTCGTACTTTCACAGGTCGCGGATGAATACAAATCTGTCCAGATCGTTTGGCCCCTGGGACCGGAACTACTTTCACCGCGGAACTCTGAATTCGTAAATGAATTTCATCACATGGCAGTAGCCAACAATGAACGACAATACAATAAATGAGAAAGTGTTCCACTGGATTGTCTCCGGCCTCTCGCCACTTGACTGCGTCTCTCCGACCTTGGGCTGGGCTGGTCCGTTTGGCAACAAGCCTCTTGATTGGACCATTTGGATTTGGATCCATTTGGCCAACGTCTTCCTTCCTATCACGTTAAAACAAATTTTTTTAAATGCTTATATGTACATTTGTAAAACTAATAGATACATTAGACAAATTTGTATTTGATGCTACCCTCTATAGCACTCTTGTTACAGAGAAACAATTTGTTGTGCTACATCCACGTGACCTATTCAGGTATTCAAAGTTATATGCATTATTTGGATGGGAATAGAAAACATTGTTATCAAAGGAACAAAAAGATGCCTCTTCTTACATTATTTACATTGATTACGTTCTGCCTCTCCTTACATTATTTACTTTTCAATTTTAAAACTTATTAAAATGAACCATTCACGACTTTGAAAGGGGGTTAAACCACTTTTTTACAATCCATATATCTTTTCTACACTTTCAAACCATAGCGACTTGACTGTTTTCTACTAATCATCATGTACCTACTGTAAATACTGTAATTACAATACAAACCTTTTTGTTCTACCAACGAAATGTAGAGGAAGGAAAAACAACCACTCAGGAATTCCTATGAAAGGTAGAGAGAGCTAAAAACGACACAGAAATTCCTTTATCGCTTGACTACACCAGCTTGACAGTAGTTTAATAAATTTAAACACAATAGTGAGGAACATGTTGAAGCTTGAGTGTTTACAATTCGATTTGAACTGGATTTTGGGGTCTAGGAAAGAAAAAAAGTCATTACTTCCTTAAATTAACACAAATTCATTGAATGATGTTTAATTTGAAGTTGCACCACATGGAAGTTGTACTTCCAAACAAAAAAATCCAGTTCAAATCACTATTCTGAAAACATTTAAGCTTCACGAGTTCCTCACAAGGTATAGACTGACATTGCCATTGATGTTCACGGACAGATTGCTGACCCTAGTTGTCGTTGTTGTCGTGCAGGTAGCGCTAGTGCTGGTGCTACACGTGGGCTTTGCGCTCAGTAAAGCCCTGCCAGATGTCTCGGAACAGCTGACGCCGCCGCAGGAGACCGCCCCCCAGACGTACGGCGAGTACCAGCCGCAGCAGCAACCGTAAGTAACAATAAATTACACCATTAATTTATAATAAACTGTATCAGCAAACTGACACATACTTTCTCCGTTAAGATAGCCATTTAATGCAAGAAAACCTATAGAAAGAAGTAAACAAATTACAATCACCTCGCAAATACATACCAAATTTTATCAAAATCTGTTTGTAAAAAACGGAGATATCGGTTTTTTAACATTTATCATAAGAGTAATATTAGACAACGTACCGTACTGCGCCATACGAAAACATCAATTATCTCAGCAACCAGTTGACGTAGACCAATGATTCAAAATACTGAATTATTTATTTTTTCTATCCAAGTTTGATGATTGCAAGTTTATTTTGATTAATTATTATAAATTAAAGTAAATTTAGAAAATTTAAATTTTTTAACTCTTAAATCCCCATAACTTCTGAACCTGAATTTTTACAGGCATGCGAGTGGTGGCATTTTGTTTTGTCATCTTAAGCACTAAAAACTGTGAAATTGTTATCAAAATCGTTACAGCCGTTTTTGAGGAATTTTGATTTTTTGTCGTTTTTTATGGGTAATTATCGTTAAAGATCAAAAATGGAAAAAAATAATTAAAAAGCCTGGATATATCATGGTTCCATACCTACATGCCAAATTTTATGAAAATCGGACAATTTGTATAGTCTCTAGCTTTGTTAACATACACCATACACACTGACGGACGGACAAACACCACTCCGAAAACCACTTTTGGATTCGGGAAGCACTAAAACAAATACATCCCCTAACAACTCGTATTCGAAAGTTTTTACGAAAAGAATACTTTCTCAATATACTATTTATAAGGGGAGAAAGTAAAAAAAAAATTTGGTCAAAAATTATTTTTCAGATTTTTTTTTGTTCATGTTGTTTATGTTTTAGAAAATGTTGTTATCAACACTTAAGGATACCATACAATGTCCTAAAAATTACAAATAAATTTTTAAAATTGTGTTTGTGGAGTTGAATTGAGACATTGAAATTCGCGCCAGCATGATTTGACTAGGCAACTCGCATTACACAAATGAATGCTATATACACGTTCCTGCGCACCCCTTAGTTGAATTCTATTAATTTTTATTTTTTATTTTGGCCACAAACCCTTAAATAATTGCTTTTATTTTTTCGAGTCACATAATATTTGTACATTAATGATGCTTGGTGGATTACTGCGTGACCTTAAGAGTGACTTTTACCGCGAAAACAGGAACTGCTATATTTAAGGCAATTAACATTTTAACTGCCAAAGATGCACTATAATTTTTCTGGTATAGTTTAACGATAGTCGACTACATTAATTAATTGGCATCTGGCGAAGCAGAAACAGAACAAATTCAGAAAAATTATTAATCAACGTAATAGATTAATGAACGCGTGATAAATAAAGTCTTTGAATTCAGATTATTACAAATTAACAATTTTTAATTGGTGGATGTATTATCGTTTTAATTTGTGGAGTATTACATATCCTAGATTACCGGTGAATTAAAATAATATGCGAGTTTTTATATAGACATTAAGGGAAGAAGGGAAGGTTCTACTTTAATAAAAATATTTGTCCAGGTACATTTTTATTGAGTTATTTTCAACATTACTGATTTAATGGGCAAGTTGTTTACTGCTATATAATCTATAACTGTCTGTATCTTTATGACTGTCCTATGTTTTACGAGCAATAACTCGAATGTTATTACTTCTGTTGTACTGAGCAATCGTTACTGGAGGCCCAAACATAGTTACATGTACTATTCATAAATTGCACCTACTTACTTGGCAATATGGTCCTAATTCCTGTTTTTCTTAAAATTAATGTCATAATTTAATCACGTATCTACATAAGAAATACATTGATAGAAATACTATGTATAAAAAGGTATAAAATTAACAAAACTTTGTTTCCTCAAGCGTTTTGTTTATAATTCTAAACATGTTCCCTACATTCCAAAAATAAAAAGGGATTTTATAATTAAGATACTTTACTGTCCCAAAATCAGAAACTTAAAAACACGTTTTGATAATCAGATAGAATACAAACGAAAACCAATTCTTGAAAAAAAACAACGTTAGAACGTTTGGGTATTTTATTGTAGGGCCTATTGCCTCTGACAACACCGTGATTTCGTGATTCTATTGGCTTTCTAGGCTGATATCTTTGTACACTCGGGCCTTGTTTGATGACTGTGCTGTGTGTTGTCGCAGGGCCGCAGTCCCGGAGCTGCAGAGGAGGTACGACCCCCACGAGGAGGAGCACCACCACCACCATGAGGAGCACCACAAGGGCTACTGGAAGAAGAAGCTCATCTGGAAGCCCGACTGGGTCAAGATCTGGAAGCCGGCCAAGAAACAGATCTGGAAGACAGGCTGGAAGAAAATCTGGAAACCCATCTGGGTGCCGACGAAGAAAGCAGCGTGGAAAGAGTACCAAGTCCCCGAGTGGAAGAAGTACTGGAAACCGATCTGGGTGGAGATCAAGGTTCCCGTCTGGAAAGAGTACCAAGTGCCTGACTGGAAGAAGATTTGGAAACCTATCTGGGTAGAGATCAAGGTCCCGGCGTGGAAGGAAATCCAAGTACCCGACTGGAAGAAGGTCTGGAAACCAGTTTGGAAGCACATCGAAGTCCCCGCCTGGAAAGAAATCCAAGTTCCCGACTGGAAGAAGATCGTCGTTCCTAAACTCATCAAGGTCGGTATTCCCGGAGAGAAGCACTTAGGAAAGGACGAACACGGGTGGGAGTACACATCTCACGATCTGTGGAAGAAGAAGGTCATCTGGGAAGTTCACTGGAAGAAAATCTGGAGGACGGAGAAGAAGCAGATCTGGGTCCCGTCGAAGAAACTGGTCTGGAAGGAAGAATGGAAACAGATCTGGAGGACGGAGAAGAAACAGATCTGGGTACCTTCGAAGAAACTGGAATGGAAGGCCGAATGGAAACAGATCTGGAAGCCCGCTAAGAAACTGATCTGGGTGCCCGACAAGAAACTGGAATGGAAGGAAGAATGGAAACAGATCTGGAGGACCGAGAAGAAGCAGATCTGGATCCCCGACAAGAAGCTGGAATGGAAAGAAGACTGGAAAGAGATCCAAGTGCCCGACTGGAAGACGATATGGGTGCCCGCGTGGAAGAAGGTGTGGAAGCCGGTGTGGATCAGCGAGTGGATCATCATCCAGGAGGAACACCATCCACACCACGAGGAGCACGGCTGGGACCGCAAGGACAGCGGCGTCGCCGAGTCCAAGCAGATCGGCGTGGGCGTG
Organism: Flexamia atlantica; assembly: GCA_035578135.1. Taxonomy (NCBI): domain Eukaryota; kingdom Metazoa; phylum Arthropoda; class Insecta; order Hemiptera; family Cicadellidae; genus Flexamia; species Flexamia atlantica. The sequence goes on along the minus strand of JAQJVK010000008.1, from coordinate 28,507,556 downwards.
GCGCTGAACCAGCAGCCGCAGCCGCTGCCTCAGCAGCTACCTCAGCAGCGGTCGCTCCCTCAGCAGGTGGCGTTCCCCCAGCAGTAGCACCCCCGACTGATCCCCCGGGTGCGTCCCTACCTCGCGTTGCCAAACCCCTCCACCCCCTCCCCCCACTATCTCCGCAAGTACAAACCAAACGTCTCTGTATAGTATTAGACGTCTGAACGATTTTCCGTTTGGACCGTGTATATATGAAGTGTTGTTATATATTGTGTGTTGTTAGTTAATTTTTATTCGTTGCTCTGTTGTAAATACGAAATAAACTTTTTGTTATTAAACAGATAATGTTGTTTATTCCCATTGTACTTTCTATGTATGAAAACATTTAACAACCTAGACCTTTGGTCAAAAGACTTAGTGGACCAAAATATAATTATAGTTTCATCTCAATACTTTTGCAATGACGAAAGGTAAACTAGGTCTATTTAAGTAAGTTCGCCATAATACTGAGTTTTGCCTTACGTAAAACTAATTTGATAAGACACCAATAATTACTTCAAATTTAAAGTCGAAACTAGATAGACCATGTTCAGTCAACTATGTACTTGGATAAGACAGTACTTTGTGTTAGTTAGTACAGTGGTTGGTGAATAACAAATGGCTTGTCTTTAAATATTAATGAAAAGATACATGTTCGTGGAAAATGTCACGAGTTAACTGGGCTAGACTTTTTAATTTTACAAACGTTAAAAAACGCACGTTTATACAAAAAATTTTAATTTCCTTTGTTGTTACTAAAATTGTAGTCAATGCTAAAATGTAAAAATGGTATTGAAAATTAATTGAAGTGTGGGTACCGTATTTATTAAAAGCTTAAGAATAGATTTAAATAAAATATATAAAATACTTTACAATAAAATTCTAGGCGAACTGTATTAGTTGCCATTAATTCAACGATGATCAAGTCGATACTTCCACAAAGTTATTATGGTTAAGCTTAGAAAAGAACTTATGCAATTGTTTAATTTACAAAAGTGTAGTAATGAATGGATTAATGGTTCCCCTGGCCATATTTCGATGCAATGAGACGTACAGGATGGCTATGAGATTGCGTTACTGCACTTGAAGGCGCAAATACAATAAAAGATCAATTCATACCCACGAAGTAGAATCTCAGGATCTCTTTGAGGACTCCCCAGACTAAACAGAATCAAAATCCATATTATGTCAATTTTGTAAGACTTGTACAGTATTTTTCTAGTTTTTGTATTATAATTTAATGGTAATACACCAGTGCACTCAGGAAAAGGTTTTGAACATAGCGACTGATTCAGAAATACCTTGAACTGTTTAACCCCAGTAAGCCCGGTAAAGTTCCTGTGGAATGGATGTTAAATTTAAGGAGTTAACTGACAACAATAAATGTTTGCTTGTGTTTACTATTCTTTAAAAAAATTAGATGGTATTTACAAAAAAATCTTAACATTCAAACTCTACAGTTTGTCTGAGAACCCTTTGGCTCCAACATTGCATGAGATTGGTTTAATAAGGCTCCTGAAATTTTGAACTGAATTTTTCAAAAATCTCTACATAGTTTAACACATCCCTACATAGTTTCTTTTTTGTCCCTACTCACCAGGCACAAAAAAGAATGGTTTATAGTATTGCAAAGTAAAACTGGAGCAACAGGCCCTCTCTCTGTTTTACAACATAGACTTCAACCTGAATCTGCAGCAGATGCACAGCCCAAACAGGGGAGCTTAGAAGCTTGATATTTAGATCATGGGCCGCCAATATGAAACTCTCCCCCCCCCCCCCATGGGAATTTTCGACACATTTATTTTTTTGTTGTAGTGACATGTACTTTAAGGTTTTGCTTTGCCACTTTTAAATTACAGCATAAACCAGAAAAACAAAAAATATCATTGATAAATAGTTAAAAAAAAATTAATAAGGAACCATTTTTGAAAAAAATTACTTCACTGCATTTTTTACATGCATTTTTTTAGATATTGACTCGGGACCAACACATATCATTGTTGGTTGGCTAATCCTTTATTTTGACAGGATAATAATTTTCGGCCGCCATCTTGTATCTGCAATATTGGATATCAACTTTATTTTTTTAACGAAAAGATGGTGTTGTGAGACATCATTATTAACTAGATTTTTACACTGATTACAACACAGACATCCATTTTTGAAAATATGCATTCGTTAAATACCCTGTCGCAGCAAACCTGCGTACTCAGAAAATGTCTATAGGATTAATCATTCATGAGCTTTAAACATGAGGTAAATTTACAAGGGGATCATATTGGTTTTATTAGTAATATACACTTTTTGTACGTTATATAGTTCTTAGACTTTTAATTTTCAATAAAAATGTAGTCTTGTTATTATATATAAATGTCAGGAAACATATAATCAATGAGTTCAAAACACTGGAAAAACAAATAATATAATCTCATAAATAAATTAAATTCAACCATACGGTCAGTTTTATAAATAAAAACAAGCCTATTACTTGCAGCAGACCTGCATCTTTGGCCAATTTAAAAAACATACTATCATTTCTCAGGATTGTAAACATACCAAATATTATGCTACATTTTCAGGAAGTTTAGACCAAGACACCCCAACCCCAAAGGCACATAGTTTCTTCATAAAATTTAAAAATAATTTGTACTAGCAGCCCGCGTCACTTAAAAACAATGGTAAAATTGGCTTTAGTTTCATGTTGATTATGTATGGAGTTTTTCAGCGTAAAGACCTTTCAATGAGAAAGTGTGTGAATTTTTGTGATTTTTTTAATTTTCTAGACTATTTTTTTGTGTCATAACTGTCGAATAAAATTGCCAGTAATTGAACTTCTCATCGGGGCAAACGTTTAAAAATAACTCATTACTTTAGACTTGAAACTTCAATTTGGGTAAGAAATTTCTCACAGAATTTGAGAAGTTCATTTATTTAATCTGCTTTAAAAGTGTCTATGTCTGTACGTTCTACACTTTGAAATTTCGACAGTGCAAGAAAATTCATTATGCATATAATGGCGGTTAGTTTTCATTGCTTGGCACATCCCCATGTCTCTGTTTTAGTGTTTTTTTTTTCAAAAGTATTGAATATTTATGTTAATTCTACATAATATCAGCGTGTTAGTTTCTTGCATTCATCTTTGTTAGGCCTTAACATCAAACGATAGGAAGATGGTCAAACCACTGATCTACTGAAGAACTAATTTCTAAATACATTTATAAATAAAATAGCCATACTCCTTAAAACTTACTATTTAATGCTCATAACTGCTGAAAAATTAAATTTCCAGATTGACCCGCATTTTTGTTTCACATCTTGAAAACATGTTTGGCAAATCTTTACCTAAGCAAATATCATAACTTTCTATGGAATGTCTTCATTAAATAGGCATATATTTATTGGTACATTTCAAAAGCGAGTAAAATAGGCAGGCAACCGTTAACACTTTAATATCCATCGCATTCCAAGTACATTTACAAAATACAGGTTACAAATTTATATTGCTTTTCAAAACTTGAATCCTTTTGTTAAATATTCAACTAATATTGAAATTTTAGAACACTTAACGTTGAAACATGCTTCAATGTGTTGAAACATGTATCAATGTGCATTCACTGTCAACAGTTAGTTAGAAAATCCCATCTTCTTTTTGCTCTTCCTGAGTTACTTTGTTCTTTTTAAGTTTCTTTTTAAGAAAATAAATGCAGTAAATTAACATGATTACTGACTCTGGTTCTTAATTTCAATAGGTCAAATACTCTTCCTTATCCTCAGTTGTCTTAAAAAACTTCAATATTTAAGAAATTAAAATCATAAGTAATTATGAATGTTAACTGTCTCTTGCTAGCCCTGAATTCTGTGGAACATCTCTGGAACTTTTTCAAATCTTGATCATCTGTTTTGTTACAAATAAATAGGAATTCGAAAAGGTTCACTGGTTTTACCACAGATAGTAGCACTTTCGCTGGAATTTCAAAAGCCTCCTGTGTGAAGGCTTTTCTTGGGATATTTTCCAAACCCGCAAAAGGAACATCTCGAGAGTAGTAGCTTTAATTCTATACAAAGTATGTGTAGAAAAGTTAATTTCTAGGGGCCGATTTGCTCTGTAAAATTTCCAGAAATATTCTGATTTTAAATATATTATATATTTTATGCAAAATCATGATCAAGGCCATAGCCAATGGGGGGGTTAGGGGGTCAGAACCACCCCCGAAATAGTAGAAATAGCATTGATAACGTAGTAAATGGGGGTGAAAACCCCCCCCCGAAATAGCCGAAACCCCCCCCCCAAGAACCTCCCGAGCAAACGGAGAGGGGCGGAAACAGTTGAGAAGGGTCCAAAATGACAATAAAGGCGCCGAAAAGCACATACGTGAGTAAAAAAAAGTCACCACTTTTGCCGAGCCAGAAATTCACCCGCCGGCTCTGTCCAAACCCCCCCCCCCCCCCCCCGAAAAAATTTCCTGGCTACGGCTTTGATCATGATCAATGAACTCTAACCATTTAAAATAAAGACAAATAAAATAATCACCTACAAATTTTAATATAATCATATGTCCAGAGTTTTATTTTAAAAAGTCTCTACATTAGGGTGAATGTAATGATTTAGGTTGATTACTAAGCAACTTTTGGGGGAATTCCCCTGAAAACAGGGTACTTTGGTGAGGGTAAAATGAAAAATTATACTAGACAACGTACTGTGTTTAGTACATGCAATATCTAAGCAACAGTTTGACGAAAAATAATAATTCAAAATGCTAAATTGTTTATTTTTTTAAGCTGAATCCAATTTTAAAATCAAATTTACATAAAATTAATAAAAAGGTATTAAATTCTAAAGATCAATTTTAATTTGTTAAAAGATCCTCCTTAGGGTTAGCTAATTATGCTGGTTTTCGAACTCAATGTAATAAATGTCGCTCTTCACGTATGTGCCAAATTTCATCACGATCGGACCTTTTTTACGAAAGTTATCCTGCCTACGGACAGGTATATATATATATATATATATATATATATATATATATATATATATATATATATATATATATGTATATATATATATATATATATATATAAATAAATAAATAAATAAATATGAAAATGAACGAACGGTGTTTTTAGGGTCTAGGGGCATCAAGATGAAAAGTTATGGTGGTCCCGTGCTTAAGTCTTACCATCCCTCCCACGGTAATAGCTACTTCCCTATAGAGAGAAATTCACTAAAAACTTGTTGATATTGTTTATTTGTGTTAGGCCTATTCAATAATAACTAATTAAGGTCACAAATTTAATGTTTTGACTTGGAGTATTAATTATTATGCTGATGTCTACACTGCTAATGTCTGAAACCAAATAACATTTGGTAACATTTACCTGGAATCATGAACGTCGACTGAGCCTTTAAATGTTGCCTTGTATGAGTAGCGCTGTTGGCTACGCTATTGACACTAATTATGATAAGGCAACAAAATAACTAAGAACAGTGTGGTTGATTAGGCGACGAGAAAGTTGTCAATAAGGCCATAAAAATCCGATCTCAAAATAATAAAAATACAAAAGGGCTCATTTATTGTCAGTAGAGAGCCGATGCTACCGGATACCTGCTCTCCAGGGCCCCAAGAGCCACGCTGGGCCCAAAGACTACAAACAACGTGGGCCCTCTGGGCCTCGGCCACTAGACGGGGGGGCCTGGGGAGATAACCTCCAGTGGAACGGGGGTCTGGTGGTAAACTCTGGTGGCACCCAAAAAAATAATTTAATTTGACCTGAACTCACATTTTTTGGCAAAGTTGCCGTGGTCTAGAGGCATTCAAACATACAAAGGAACTCCACAAATTCGTTTTAATTTAGAGGCGAATTGCCCTTTTTTTTGGATTCAGAAAAGTTTGGACTAGACCTATAGGCAAATTTTGGGTGCCATTTGCACAACAAAAGAAGTGAATATTTATCTTCCACAAAGCTACTTCTGTCATTTAATAGGTAAACTCGCAAGACTTTTCTGCCCATTATTGATCTCTTTGGCAAAACCTGCCATTTATCCACTATTGGTAAAAGTCTTTTTCGGCCGTTCCCAAAATTTGCTAAGTTACAATATTTCTGTAATTTTCTGCATTTGGTAAATACATGGCACTGTTTTCTCCATCCGTCGAGTAATTTGATATGTCATACCCTCGTCATTTACCTCTGCGATCAGAAAACACAGTTGTTTTACGGCCATTCCCAAACTACACCAAATAATTCAACTTATGAGCGTTTAACTTTGCACAGTACCACCATACCCAAAAGAATTGATGAAAAACCTTTTTTCTATTCAACTTGCATCATGCCCGGTTGGGGTTTTCATCTATGTATTTATTGATGCTAGCTAAAAAAAAGTTGAGGTGTAAAAAGGTGGGCTTCACGAAGAGGGATTTTATACTTCATAGTGTGAAAAGCATTGTGCCTTAGAGAAGGTACAGTCAGTCACAAGCACTACAGTAAATTTATACATCCAAAAAGCATGGTTGTTTACAGTGCAGTGGTTTCCACTACGGTAGACTCTCGATAGTTCGACATTTACTGGACTATTGGGGTGTCGAAGTATCAAAACGTAAATGTCGAATTATAGGTAGTAAATGGGATGCCACATTAATAAAAATATTAAAAAAAGGTAGTACATGTACATCTCCTAAATTTATTGAATACTATAACCCTAAACCATTGCATGCTATTTTACTAACTTTTATTATGATATAGGTATCAGTAAATATCACTGGACAAAATACTTGGGAGTCTAAAATGTTTGTTGAGTATTTTGATTAGGATTTTTGCGGACATTTATTTGCCATCACTGATTAGTAAAAAACAAGTTTCACGACGTTTCGGGATCTGGAATCTGATCCCGTCTTCAGGTGGAAGAAAACCTAGAACATAACAAGATTAGTAACACATAGCCAGGAAAACCTGGACAAAAACACAGCTAAAACAGAGAACTGTAAAAGCAGTCACGAAAACAATAAGCTGAAAAGAAAAACAATACACAAAATAACACAGACAGCTCAGACACAGTCTCAGCTCAGCTCTGATTGGGTGTGGACGTGCTCTCTCCTGTCTGGTGATTCTTGATACTTGTTATTCCTGTGTTATTTTGTGTATTGTTTTTCTTTTCAGCTTATTGTTTTCGTGACTGCTTTTACAGTTCTCTGTTTTAGCTGTGTTTTTGTCCAGGTTTTCCTGGCTATGTGTTACTAATCTTGTTATGTTCTAGGTTTTCTTCCACCTGAAGACGGGATCAGATTCCAGATCCCGAAACGTCGTGAAACTTGTTTTTTACTAATCAGTGATGGCAAATGTCCGCAAAAATCCTAATCAAAATATAAAATCACCATCACCAACAATGAATTTCAAACAAAGAAGTTTGTTGAGTGTCAGCAGGTGTCGAACTATACAGTGTCGAAGTATCGAGTGTCGAAAAATCAAGAGTCTACTGTAATAGCCATTCGCATGATAAGTTTAAAATGTTCATTTTTCACTGTGTAATTTTATTTCTTATAAGTTGTATAAACATGTCCTTTAAGGACTAAGAATCCAAAACTTAAAAAAATCCTACTCGTCCCGGGTCCCTTGGACTTGGTTGACATGGCCTCTTGGCGGCCCTGCTGCTATCAACTTTATACATTTATTTCCCTTTTATTCTTTGCCCATTTGAAGGTGGTGCATGTTCGTGATCGTAGTGATTTAATTTTATCAAACATGATCAAAATTTTTAAAACCCGACCTTTTATGCATTATTACCAATCATTACTGACAAAACGGCCTATGTTGTATTGGTAGTTTGAAAAACTCATGGGGGACCCGAAAAAAGTTTGCGGGGAGGTCTGGAAAAATCTGTTATGGCACGTACATGGGTTGAACAATAAGTTTTAGTAAGAAGATATTGCTATGAAAAATATTTTTAAATTTCTGATTCTTTGTTTACTATGGGCTTTGGATTTCTACAAAAACACTTGTTATAATTTCACTTACATTTATATTCATGTTCAAGTTTGACTTAACAAAATACATAATCACAACACACTACCTTAACCAGACTTATTTTCTACACCGTCATACTTCACACTCTGCCCATAATCCTCGGAAACCTTCCCTGTATGGTTTTTCTCACCAATAATTTTTTGTGTTTTATTTTTTCTAACCCCATTTTTGTCCTTCTTCTTCTTCCCATCTAGTTTCTTATTCAACTTGGACTTTTCCTGTCCCACAACCCAATCATCATCATCGTCATTGTCACTCATTCCCCCATAAGCGTTTTCTTTGCAGTTGTTAGCGATTCGGCGACTGGCGATACGTGAACTGTTGCGGCCCATACCGAGGCACTTCTCGAGGTGAGGAGCGAACCTAGACGCTGATAGGGGTCGGTTACATGACGGACAACAACACTCCTGAGCCTTTTTTATATACGGTTGTCCAAAAATATCAGTCTCAATATTTTCAACAATCCTAAATGCATTGATATCTTCTTCACTCATCCTGGGTATTCCACCCAGTTTTGTTTCACGGTGTATTTCAAAAGTAATTCCTAACACTATATCTTCCACTAATTCATCAAAAATGTGATTTGCTGCTGCGTCCAAATTTCCCGGAATGGATAGAAAATGATTTAACCGATGTCTGATCTCTTCCACTGATGTGCATGGAGGGTCAACCTGAAGGTCTATAGCTGCCATCGCTGGAAAAAAATTAACAACATTAGAAACTTATTGGGGAAGCCTTCAATCAGATTTAACCATCTCAGTAATGATAATGGGTAATAACTATAGTTAACTAGCCAATAAACAAATTGATCTCATCCCATCTTTAAAACTTTGATCATAAAACATTTTCTGTCGAGAGCTTAAGCTTACTTGCTGTAAAACTATAATAGATACTAGTGGATCCGAGCGCACGGAATCGTGCGCTACTCTAGCAGAGCAATAATTCAAATGGCGACAAATTTAAAACACAATCATGCTAACACGATCCGTCTTGAGGGTTATATTTACACAAATTAAAAAATAACAGCAATTAAATTATCCAGCTGATCAAAATATAAACAATTATGTTCTTCATAAGGATAACATGGGAACTTTAAAAGCCAATGGGGCAGAGCCCAAGGGACTTTTTCAACAATCTAAGGCCAGTTTGCAAATCTACGCGACACGCTCTTTCCAATGAGCCGTCAATGATCAAAATCGGTTAAGAAATGACGGAGGAGTTCATAAGACAAATTTTGTGTTGGCGTATTAATTATATAGATTAATTACTATTATTGCAAAAAAACTATCATGTTTATATAGCCAGTTATAACACTCTTCAGGACCTAATCTAATAAGATCCAACAGTATTCATATTTTACAAGAAATAGAAGTTAACCCCTAAGCTTTCAAATCCCTTTCACCCCAACATAGTTAGAATTCTTTAAATAAAAAACCATTTATACAGGGTGAGTCTTCTAAGCCGTCCACAACAGACTGAACTGAACAGACTGAACAGGTGAACGGCTTAACATACAAAGACGAAACAAAACATTTCCCCACTAAATTATACCTAAGGAACAACGTAAAAATATTTTTAAGCTTTTTAAAATACAGGGTGTTCCAAAAACCGGGGGTCATGGGTTCGAATCTCGGAATTTTTAAATGTAAACATATGTCATATTATACCAAATCTACATAGTTATAATTGAAGGGGTCCCCCGTAAAACGTTTTAAGCGACAAAATTTCAAAATCTGAGATATTTAGTGAAAAAGGTTCTTTAGGACACGAGCTACACCGTGGTATATTTTGTTTTGAAGATTTTTGAGTCGGTAGCCCTGATTTCGTCTGTCAAAGTTTGCGTGCTTCGCGGGACTACACGGACTTTTTGGGGAAAAACGTTCTATTCGCCGAAAGATGGACTATCCGCCGGTCGTTGCGTTGTCGCCCAGTGACCAAAATCGCGTAAATAAAAATAAAAGACGTGAAGTAAATATTGGAAAGTGAAAGGACAAGACCAGAAATGAGTTCAGAAAAGCTTGATTACCCTTATTTCAAAAACTAAATAGCTGAGGCCTGAAAAATTGCCCCCAGTAGAAGTGAGTAGAATAACGTTTTAAGCGCCACATTTTGATAATTTTTAGCAAAATGACGTCTCACGTTATGTGACAAAATTATATTTTTATGACAAATTTTTCCCCTGAACGAAAATTGTCACAAAGGAAGTTTGCCACAGACGACTCAGCCTACAATTGCTGGGCTATTCCAGGGTTCGCTGGCTCTCAGGGACACGCAGACACTCTGCTGATTCAGGTCCGGCTCATACAAATCAACAACAAAACAAGTGCAACGCACACGAGTCGTAATCACGGCCAAACCTGAAAGAGGGGGGGGGGTGCACCTATCAGCGTGACGTAACTCGGGTTCACGTGGGTCTCCTCAAATCTCCCAAGCACCCAACAATCTACCCAAAGCAATACCGGAACACGCGAGGTATGTCGCCCACAACGTCTTAATTTAAACTCGGGGCCTATAACCCACACGGTCAAAAGTCTTACGCACGCTAGTGCCGCATTGCGCAAGTCAAACGAAATATACAGTAATTAAAGTCTGTAATATTTATGTGACTGACCTACTGTCCAGACTGTAAATATAAAAGCTACTGACTCTAATGATCGGATATACTGAAACTACTTAAGCCAAAACACGTTCCAGCTGGTCTCAAACTACCAAACTCAAACTACTCAAACTACCTAACATGTTGGCCACAGTAAAATTATTTTACTGAAACAAAAATTCTACCAGGTTGAATTGGCAAGAACAGAAATGTAATAAAATAATTCAGTTGACTGTTGATATAATTACATTCATTAATTAATCAATCAATTACAGTCGGACCTCTAATTGGCCACGTGCAACTTCTCTTGTTAAAACAGGTCTGACGCCGTCAGGCCTCTACAGCTATCAGTCACGTCTAAATAATCAAAAATAGATATTCACCAAAATATTCTATTCTGAACTTTGATTAGAACTTTTGACTTATTAAACTCTGATTTCAGTAATAATTAACCTTGCCTAGACGGCTCTCTAATTAATCATCCCCTACACCAGAACGTGTCTGGGCAGGGTCTCGAGACTATTAAAAGATTTAATATTTCAATTAAAATCTCTCGACTAAATCTGTCAGACCGTACTCATAAATGAATAATATTATTATTTAATAATAATAAAGTAAACGGTGTCACTCACCAAAGCGGGTCACACTACCCAACTCAATCCACTACCGTCGCACTCGACACCGCACGTACGCCACTCGTACACTTCAACCACGAAAAGACCGCTCGACCCGTACCGTACACGATCTCAGGACGAACTGCCCTCTCCGGCCAGGGTCGTGGCCAACCCAGGCGATAAGCCTTATCGCCGGGTCAGGGTGCAACCACCACCGCTTGCAGCCAACCTGCGTCGCTGGGACAGGTCCGCCACCGCCGCTGCAACCTGTCCGTAACACAGCCACCGCTTGCTGCCCGCCCCCGTCGTCGCTCACCAGCCGGCCGGCGACGAGATCACGTTGGTCTTACCCCCCTCAAAATATGACTCGTTACACCCCCCACCAACATCGGGGTGTAAAAAAAAGAAAAAGAAAAGAAAAAAAATCCTGGAACTTCCACTCAAAATTGAGGGAACTCGAAGGTTCTCCGCCCAATGGGCATCGCTTCGCCCGTGAGCCTGACTCGAATATTCCAAGAGGGGTCTCACCTGTAGACAATCCAAAACAAAACACAACCACAATTGAAAATAACAAACCACTATCCAGTGCAACCTAGTGAAGCTCTAAGATTTTCAGGATCTAGGATGCACGGACCTTGAACTTTGATCCCATCTTTCTACATCTGCTTCTACTTCCACATTAACCACGGCTTGTATCGCCGGGTTCCTCGGGTAGTGCCCCTTTTCCACCGGGACCGCTCCCTCTTTTAGACAAATGACATGCTCTAAAAGATGAGTCCTCCCAGGCATACTCTCAAAATGAGGCAACTCAGCGTCCAGGAACTGCTTCAACTCTCGAGCCTGTTCCTCGGTCAAAGGTGAAAGTGGCTGACCTTCCACTATATCGACATCGACGGGGCCCCTACCCACGTCTGTCTTCGCAGCCATTCTGCTCGATGCTTCAACACCTGAAGTTAAATTGGGACCTGCATCCACAGGGCCTCCTAAGTACTCATCACCAACGCTGACAACGTTCAAACAACCCTCATGGCCAGAACTCTCAGCACTCACGCCCATCTGGATAGCTTCTGCCTCAAAAGTCACCAGTCCCAACTCTCGGATAACGTCCACGCCCAGGACCAGATCAACCGTGAGAGTGGGAATGAACAAGGCATCTCCCGTCCACAACTTTCCTCCAACCTGCCCAGTCAGCCGAAACAACACTTCAGACTTCGACTTCGACCCATCAGCCATGCGCAAAGAGGTAGCTCGGTTCATAGACTCCACCCCTTGACTACGCAGATGATCGGCGACCTTTCGCCCAACTAGATTAACGACCGATCCTGTATCCAGTAACGCCAAAAACACGCTGCCCATCAGCTCCACTTGGACAAAAGGCCTTATGTCCTCAGGCGTTCGGTCGTCGTCAACGCCTCCAACCAGAGTGTTTATTTTTCCAAGCCACTCGGTCCATTCTGCGGAGGTCGTTCGCTGCGGGCCTCTCTGCTCAGATGACCTCCTTCCGTCTGAGCCGGCGATCCGTTTCCCGCCCTGCAGCCGCATTGATCCACCGTCACGCCGGGTCTTCCGCAGCCGAAGCAGGTAACAACCCTAGGCTTCCTGCATCCTCGGGCAAAGTGACCCGTCTCTTGGCACCTGAAGCAGCGTAGGCCCTCCCTCGGCACACCATCTCTGCCACTCTCTTGTACGGGCCTCTCTGCGCGGGGACCTCTTGACCAGGAACCCACACGTTGCCCAGACTGCCTTGTCGAACTCTGCTGCTTCCCCTTGGGTTGATCTCGCCGCGACACCTGGGGCTCCTTCTCGACCGCAGCTGTATCCAACTGCCGTTCACTCCTCTTTTTATGATTGTATGCGGTTTCTGGAACCAGCACTACATTCTGAGGAGGTGGAGGGCGAAAGCTCGCCTTGTCCCGCAGGTAGGCCTCATAGTCCTCGGCCCTCTCCAAAAGCTCGGCCAAAGTACCGCAATCTCTGCGCCTGACCATCAGCTTGTACTCGGGTCTCATGTTCGTGTAGATCAAGTCTAACTTCCCCTGCTCCGACAAGGTCCCACTGCGCCTAATCAATGTCGTGATGGCAATGACAAAATCTCTGAACGACTCATGCTCACCCTGCGTTCTCTTACGAATCTCCTCATCCAAGTACCTCCTATAACCAGGTGGGAAGAACTGGATCTCAAAAAGCCTCCGAAAAGATTCATAAGAATGCAGCAGGTCCTTGGTGTTCCTATACCAAAGCAAAGCCGAACCCTGCAGAAGCTCTGGCAGTGCCTTCAGCAGATCACCTGGAGTCAACGAGTACGAAGCCCTCAACTCGTCTAAACGCTCCAGGAAGGACACCGGATCTCGCTTGCCATCGAACTTCAAACCCCACTTCCGAACCATGTTGCAGAGCGTAGGACAATCACGTGTCTGCATTGCCGGTGCGGCGGGTCTACCCGTATCCAAGCCACGTGGTACATCTAAAGTGTTGGGGCGGAAGGGTCTCTCGTAGGGCCTCCGCTCAGGCGGCCCATCCAAGGTCACGAAGTGGGAGGGTCTCTCATGAAGCTTCTGCTCTGAACTGACTGCGGCCGTTTGCTCGGGTCTAAACTGGGACCCAGAGTTATAAGGATGCGCAGTCGGCTCCTCAAAACCTGGAAAATTTTTGTTGAGTGGGGTACCTCTAGCCTGCTGTACCATCAAGGCTAGCGTCTCCTTCAGAGTGCGGGAATCGGCACTAGGTGGTAGACCCAGGATCTCCCTAACACTTTCCAACTCCTGCTCCAACTCAGAATAGCCAACCGCTCCTTCATCGGACGAAGGTTGAACAAAAATCTTCGGCAAGGGCGCTGAGATATTGGACACATCCAAACCCGCTGATGTAGCCGGTTGGAACACTGGAGTGATATCTCCTGGCAGACTCGAAGGACTCGTACTCAAGTTCCACTGCTTCCTCCAAAACGTAGAAAATCTATGTCTCAGGTCAGCCGAAGTTCCAGCCGTATCCAAGCCATATCGCTTCATCGTCGTAATCAGCTCTGACTTCGAGAGGTCATAGATCCAACCTACTCGATGGTCTCGGGGTGGATTCCCCAAAGACGAAGTCGCTGCCGTGGTGTAAGCTACAGAAGTCACAGTACTCGTAGCCACAACCGACGAGATAGCTGGCCATGCGGGTGAAAAAGCCGGCCACAGAATGCCAGACGTGGTCACGGCCGGTCCGGGGTCTGTCCCAGAACTAGTCGTCACCACTGGTGTCGTAAGGGGCGTGCTCCCCATTCCCGACGTCGTAGTTGTGGTAAGAACCATTTTCACTCAACCAGACCAAAATCCAGAATCAAAACCCAAACAAAATTCCAAAGTAGGCCACAAGTCACAAAAAATTCTAAGTCCCAAAAAGATTCAAAAGACAATAAAAAAAAATCAAAGTCTCAAAAATAATCAAAGGACAAAAAATCTAAGGACCAAACAATTTCCAATAACCACAGAAAACAATAATCAGGGTTCTATCTCACAACAAATCAAAAAGCCACGCTGTCACACTATCACCTAGTAAACCGGGTCTAAGACTCCAGGTCTCAGGTCTCAAGTAAACAGCACAAGTCCGCAGCACAACTGCCAAACAAAAATCTCCGGTTCGGGCGCCGTTTCTTAAGTCCCTGTTCACAGCGCCATTTCTTTATGACAAATTTTTCCCCTGAACGAAAATTGTCACAAAGGAAGTTTGCCACAGACGACTCAGCCTACAATTGCTGGGCTATTCCAGGGTTCGCTGGCTCTCAGGGACACGCAGACACTCTGCTGATTCAGGTCCGGCTCATACAAATCAACAACAAAACAAGTGCAACGCACACGAGTCGTAATCACGGCCAAACCTGAAAGAGGGGGGGGGGTGCACCTATCAGCGTGACGTAACTCGGGTTCACGTGGGTCTCCTCAAATCTCCCAAGCACCCAACAATCTACCCAAAGCAATACCGGAACACGCGAGGTATGTCGCCCACAACGTCTTAATTTAAACTCGGGGCCTATAACCCACACGGTCAAAAGTCTTACGCACGCTAGTGCCGCATTGCGCAAGTCAAACGAAATATACTGTAATTAAAGTCTGTAATATTTATATGACTGACCTACTGTCCAGACTGTAAATATAAAAGCTACTGACTCTACTGATCGGATATACTGAAACTACTTAAGCCAAAACACGTTCCAGCTGGTCTCAAACTACCAAACTCAAACTACTCAAACTACCTAACATGTTGGCCACAGTAAAATTATTTTACTGAAACAAAAATTCTACCAGGTTGAATTGGCAAGAACAGAAATGTAATAAAATAATTCAGTTGACTGTTGATATAATTACATTCATTAATTAATCAATCAATTACAGTCGGACCTCTAATTGGCCACGTGCAACTTCTCTTGTTAAAACAGGTCTGACGCCGTCAGGCCTCTACAGCTATCAGTCACGTCTAAATAATCAAAAATAGATATTCACCAAAATATTCTATTCTGAACTTTGATTAGAACTTTTGACTTATTAAACTCTGATTTCAGTAATAATTAACCTTGCCTAGACGGCTCTCTAATTAATCATCCCCTACACCAGAACGTGTCTGGGCAGGGTCTCGAGACTATTAAAAGATTTAATATTTCAATTAAAATCTCTCGACTAAATCTGTCAGACCGTACTCATAAATGAATAATATTATTATTTAATAATAATAAAGTAAACGGTGTCACTCACCAAAGCGGGTCACACTACCCAACTCAATCCACTACCGTCGCACTCGACACCGCACGTACGCCACTCGTACACTTCAACCACGAAAAGACCGCTCGACCCGTACCGTACACGATCTCAGGACGAACTGCCCTCTCCGGCCAGGGTCGTGGCCAACCCAGGCGATAAGCCTTATCGCCGGGTCAGGGTGCAACCACCACCGCTTGCAGCCAACCTGCGTCGCTGGGACAGGTCCGCCACCGCCGCTGCAACCTGTCCGTAACACAGCCACCGCTTGCTGCCCGCCCCCGTCGTCGCTCACCAGCCGGCCGGCGACGAGATCACGTTGGTCTTACCCCCCTCAAAATATGACTCGTTACATTTTTATACTTTTATATCAATAAAATTGATTCATTTTGAGTTTTATTTTAGTTTATGTTGGTATTCCTACACTCCCATGATGTTTTATTCCAAAGCAGAAGAGCAGTCCGTCAGAGAACGTTTCATGCGCCAGTCGTTTAGAACGTTATAACCCCAAATAAACATCATAAAATGTTTTAAAATGATTAATGGCAAGTAAAAATTGAATATAAGGCTACATTATGATGTTATAAATAGGGTATCAACAAATTATACATGATTTTAAGTTCTAACCTTGAAAAACCCGTAAATTTTAGAATTCAACTTTCAACGCTTGATTACTCAAAACTAGGTTTTTGTCGCTTAGATCGTTTTACGGGGGACCCCTTCAATTTAAGAAACAATAGATATGTTGAACAGCACAAATTAGAATTTTATGAGAAAAAAACTAGTTTCACTGGCACTAAGTTTTTATTTGGTTTACCCGAAAATATTTTCCGTGAGAATAATTTTGATGTTTTTAGAAAACGTTTAAAAGAGTATTTGTTGACATTGTCCCTGTATTCATTTGATAATTTTTGGGATGCAAGAAGAAATACAGGTAACAATTTATTTGATACCTTAACATTAAAAAAAGTACAAATAAACAATAAATTTGAAGGAAAATGTAATTAATTAAATTGTATGTATCTAATTTGGAGATATTTTAGTGTTATTACGCTGGATATGTTCTTCTCTTGACACTATTTGATGTATCTTTGTTTATATTGTAAATGAATAAAGATGATTTGATTTGATTTGATTTGATATACATCATTTTAAAGCTCTAAGTGAGATAAACAATTTGGTGAAAACAGAACTCAATTATCTTTATTATTTTCAAAATGGAGGCCTTTTTTGTGAAAAATATTGGTATTTACGGAATACCCTGTATCTCGAGGACTACTAAAGGTTTTTTCGTTCTGTTTTATAATTCTTAATCCCTGTAAAGTCAGCTTTAATTTGATATGCAACTTGCCAACATTAATAGAATCCTTAGTCTGTGGTATTATTTTTCAGAAATAAGTTAGACGTTTTCTGGTAATCTGACACAGTCCCAGTCCCGTAAGGATTGGGTTTATTTTAACCTACGCAAACAGCATTTTAAAAGAATAAATGAACAAATGCTTTTAAGGGGTAACAATTCAAACCCAGGCATACCGGGAATCGAACCCATGACCTCTTGAACCAAAGTCCAAGACACTAATTGTGTTGAAGACTATGCCCCAATTATCAACAGTCAACTGTAATTCTCAGACCTAAATTACAGTAGGGTAGGCCTATATTATAAGCTGAAAAAATTCAAAAAAGAATAATTAACTTTATAACTGGCACCAATTCTTGGGGCCCAGTCTGCACATGGGGCGGGAAGTGGGTAGGCTGGGAGGATAGGGGAGTAGTAGCGGCAGCGGCGGCCGACAGCATACTAGCCTGGCTGCGTATATTCGGCAGCTCGCACGCAGTTACTGCTTCTGTGTCAATCAATGTTCAGAGTATCAAGACGCTTTAATAAATACTAATGAAATATATTATATTATTGAATAGAATTAAAACAGATCATTAATCCAATAAGAGTCAATGTTCCGTCGGTCAATGTTTTCAGGACGAAATGTAGTGACACGCTATTGTTGACGGCTGAGAGCAGAATGACAGTGCTGCGCTTTAGCGACGCGTTGTCGCGCATAGAGTAGCAAAATGGCACTAGCCATTTTTGCTACCGCGCATCCACCGCAATGGGCCCCAAGAATTGGCGTCAGTTATACCAATAATTTTGAGTTGCAATCCACTATCTCTCCCACGTCTACCAAATCTCAACAAACTTAGGGATTTGGTGGGAATCATGCTTCTCAGGTGAGAAAAACCGATCAACTATCCTATTGTGTTACATAGATTGTGATTATGATATATTGATTAATAAGGTACAATATAGGCCTAACGCCGTATTTTATCATCAGCGAATGCCACAGTTTTGGCCAGGCAGTGATTCAATGCGGCAATCACCTCTGGTGACGGCTGGGTTGATCTCACATAACTTACAAAATAATGGGAATATTTCATTACCTAGACCTAGGTATTTTTGCAAATTTAATAGGTGAAGTGACATAATTTAAGTGGTAAACAATAAGCTTCATCTCCAGATTAACCATGTAGGAACATGATGTAGCCTATTTATAATAACTTATAATGTAATAACATGTATAATAAATGAGGTAATGAATTAAGGTAATAGGCTACCATTATTTGACTACTGAAACGATTTCTCGTTCTCATTGAATTTTAATTTCTAACACTCAATCCAGGACGACTGTGTCACATTGGTGTTACATTACAAAAAACTGCCCTACATTGGTATTAGACTTCATTAGAACTAACAAGTGATTGTACTTAAATATTTTTCATATTATCAGTGTTCCCAGCCCAATGCCCTGAAATCCCCTAGACTGAGGAATAAATAAGAGTAACAGTACTACAAGCCAGCTAGTGTTCAGCCCTACAAGGTCTGCGCAAGAGATTCCTGGGTCTACCAATGAGTGACCTAGGAGGGGAACAGGTAAACATCATCAAGAAGATCTCAGGGCAGGGGCGGCTCCAGGGGGGAGCCATTGGGGCCATGGCCCCCCCCGAGAGCTCCGAATTTTTGTTTAAATTTCAAACAAGATTTTACTACAATTCATTCTTGTGTATATGAAATTATTTTTGACCTAATATCGGAAAAGCCGTTTCGTATACAAGATTCTCGAAGACGAAACTTTTTTATTTCTATATATTTTTTACTCATGTACACTTGATTTAAGCTTACATTTTTTGTTCAATATTAATAGTACGAGACATTTCAAGTTGTTAGGTTGGCAGCACGTCATGATTTGCCGCCATATTGAGGTTTGGGTTTGGAAAATATTATCATAGACAATGATATTATTTGTGACAAAAACAAATCAATATACGCTTATTATGAAAATAGCACTTATTTCCTGGGGGCTGTTTCTAAACAATGTTGGTGAATTAATAAAATTGATTTTGTATTTTGTAATACTCATTCCGTTTCAAAACCGTAAAGATAAGATGGAGATGGATTGTAACTAGTAAATTAGTGATTAGTAGCTAGTAATTGTGAAACGCGTTTAGAAACAGACCCTGTGTGTAAGGATTGAAATTATTTTTATTTTTACCAAGACCATCGAGTAAGTAATTGATCCGTTTGAATACTATCTGGCATTCAATACTTCGGACTATACCATGCTACTGTAGTCTCAACTGAACGTACAATCATAACAAAGTTGGAGTTCATTTAGCCTGTCTTAGTCCTACTTAAAAAATGAACAAATTATTCGATCATTAAATTAGGGGTCGTCCATAAATAAGGCCCTTACGGGAGGAGGGGGGGTTTTCTTCAGCATTATGCACCGTTACAAAGGAGAGAGGGGGGCTTCAACGCAACATTAAGCACCTATCAAACCTTAATAATTAATTTCATAAATTATTCCAACAAATTCAAATTATCTTTAAAGTAAAAGGTTTTGACTTTTTATGGGGGGGTACAGTGTTACGTAACTTTTGAGGGGGGTTTACGCGAGCGTTACAAGTCCATTAAAAGGGAGGAGGGGTTTCTGAAAAGGCCGATTTTAGCGTTACGTAATTTATGGTTGGCCCCTTAAGTACAATTTTTGACAATGTGTTAATATCTTATAGTCAGAGGTGATAATAAACACGTATTTTGGGGGGGGGGTGAACCAAAAACATTAACCAAATTTTTGTCATACTTGGCCCCCCCCCCCGAGAAACTGTCCTGGAGCCGCCCCTGTCTCAGGGTTAGTTAAGGACCTGGGATGGCAGACCTGGGGACCTGGGATTTGGCAGAGAGTGAGGACCTGTGAATGAGGAAGCAAAATAAGCTAATTTAGCTGCTGTGCAATACCATGGTCAGGAGAAGCCAAGGCCCTCTTTAATAAAAAAAAAACGAGCCAGCTATGTACAGGTCATATTTACCTACAGTCTACCAGTTAGAGGTTAAGCGTGGGGCAGATAGTGAACTGCAACCTAATTTTGTTTGTTACTTTCAACCATTTCTTTTGGCAATAATTTGTTTTGAACTTAACTCGAAACTCTGGTCATTCTGTTATATATCAAATTGAATAACACTAAATTATACAGGCCTAAAACCTATATCTTGGAGGGCTGATGATAAAATTTGAAAAATGACCAAATTTAAAGCAATCTATATTATTTAAAAAGCGTTAGGGGCCTACCTGTTAACCTCCTATATGTCAACTTCAGTTAATACATGCTTAGGCTTAAAACCAACTTGACAAGTTACTGGAGAGTAACTTAAAAATTACTCTTCTGCATGATGGAAATAAACAATAATTAACTTGATAGCTTATGCTTTGTGAACACTGAACCTGCAATTAAAAACTTATTGCATCTAAGTTAATAATCGGGTTAAAAGAATATCATCTTAACAATGCAAACAAAACAACTCGTTGAACAATATAGACAACAAGCAACTTTTCTGACATTTCAAAAGCTGACAGCGACAGCCGACAGCTGGGCCTTATTTCAAAACGATATTGGTAAATTAATAATATTAACTTGAGTATTTCGTAAAACTGAAAACCATTAATATTTTCCGTACTTTTCCGTCGGTCCGTATTAGTAACTACAGTAACTAGTTTTCAGTAACAGTACATAGCAGTAGTTTTCGTAGCTAGTACATGTAAAACCCGTTTTGAAATAGATATATACTGGTAAATAATAAATTAATTATAACTAATATATTCGTTGTTTGGGGGCCCAGTTTATGAAAAAAACAACCAATTTAATAATATTATGCCCACAATCGAATTAAAAGACTGATATTTTTAGTTTGGCGACTTCATTATGAAACGGGCTCAGAACGTCCTATTCATTTTCTATAACGAATGACTTGAACGTATATTAATAGCCATTAATATTAAGCTCATTAAACGTATTTTTGAACAGCCAAGTTTATAATAAATAATTTTGAATTACGAATCTGGATGTACACAGTCATTTTGTGGCCTACTCCATAGTTTATTAACTAAATAAAATTGTTAAACCGAACAGTCTGTGTGGGACCTGGACCTAATAAATTAATAATTCTTTAAATACTTTTACTTTAAATGGCAACCTACCCAGTTCATTAAACATATGTCATGTTTCATATAACTAATCTAGACCAAGGACCCACTAGTGGGGCCTTGTCTAGACATCCTATATACTCTAGTGAATACCTTATCAACTTTGACCTAGAAATGTTTTGTTTTTTACCTTGGTTTTTTTGCCCTGGTAAAAGGCATACTAGTAAACTTTCAATCTCTTGTACCACACTCAAGCTCAGCCCTGTGTATTTTACAATGACCAAGAAGGCCTAATTGTAGTATCTAGTCCAAGCACTGAGGCTCTCAAAGTTTGTTTAATGACATTGACTATCCTATGTAAGCCAGTTTACATTGGTCAAGTAGGAGGTAGGAGGCGAGTAGAAAGGCGAGTTAGTACTCAACCAAGATAAAACCGACCTTCAGGATTTTTCATTATCAAACAAATGATAATGTTTTTACATGATGTACCCCTTAAAAAGATCACCTACCTACAAGATAAGAAAAATAAAAATGTGGTTTTTGTCCATGACAATAATATGTCTGTAAGCTACAAACATTTCATAGTTTGTAATATTCTAGCTTGAGAATTTTTTTCCATTCATCTTGGTTCTAGGCTAATTTGTATAGGAACATTATTGGCTTTTAATACAGGATACCTCCCATCCTTAAGGGGATTCCCTACTAAAAATTACAAAAATTTTATTTTTTCAAAAAAGTTTTTTTACACATTGCTGTTCTATGATATGTCCTCTTTGAGAAAACCCATACATAACAAGGTATGTGTGGTTTTATAAATGAAAAAAATTATATTAGGCTCTGCATGCCGCCGCTCCAATATCAAATAGCCTAGCCAGGATGACGCTTGTGAACTTTCAATGCGTGATTCACGCAAGTTTGGTTTTTCCATGTTTTTCAACACTAAAATTGATATATCTCATAAAGTACTTGTAGTAAAAGGTTGAAATTTTTACCTCATATTCCTTATTAGTATATCTAAAAAGTTAGGAAAAATTATGTGTATAACACAACTAGGAATTGAATAAATATATTTTATTTTTAATACATTTTTTCTTTTTATCCTAATAACTTTTTTTCTAAATAGATAAAAATCTAATATTATCTAACTTTTTAGAAGACTAAAACCCCTACAAATTGACACTTTGATCATGAAGTTCTAGCCAATAGAACCTGAGATATATCAATTTTTACATAACCATTATTACCTAACCATTATTAATACCTAAAACTGCAAATTAAAAATTTTAACCTCAACAGTTTCTTTTTGTAACAAGTACAAACTAGAAAAACCTTATTCAGAACCAAAAAGGATATTAACAAATTTAGCATTTTCAGTAGGGAATCCCCTTAATGACCCAGCTATACCTATTTTTTGTCAGCCAGGATTTGAAGTGGATTGCTTTACTGAACCACCAACAGATAGTGCTGACATAAATTATACAGTGTGTAAAAAAAGTCCGTCCCCCCCACCTTAATTTTTTTGTTTGTTAAGACAAACGATTAACCTTTGGGGAATGATACTAACTCAACCCTAATTATTTTTTGACGTTACCAAAATTTTCGAGTGTCCCCCAAAAATGGGAGATTTTGGGGGTAACTCAAAATTTTCAAATGCAAACCCTTTTCAAGTGACCCCTCATTTTAAAGAGCTTTAAAAAATTAGATGAATGGTGAAAATTGGAGGTCTCTAACGTGTTTCTATCCAAATTGACAGCTTGTCAAAATTTTGAATACATCACATCCTTGAAACCTGGCGTCTAGGACGTTTGGAGTTTTAATTCACCTTTGGTGATGTAAAAATGAAACGAGCCTGGGAAAAATGTTATTAGATGAAAAAGTAGTCTCTTTTGGTGGTATTTAAAATGTTTAGTGTCCCCCAAAAATGGGGGATTTTGGGGGCAACTCAAAATTTTCAAATGCAAACCCCTTCCAAGTGACCCCTCATTTTAAAGAGCTTTAAAAAAATTGGCGATTGGTGAAGGTTGGAGGTCTCTAACGTGTTTCTATCAAAATTGGCAGCTTGTCAAAGTTTGGATACGACTCCAAAAAACTTTGACAAGCTGTCAATTTGGATAGAAACACGTTAGAGACCTCCAATTTTCACCATTCATCTACTTTTTGAAAACTCTTTAAAATGAGGGGTCACTCGAAAGGAGTTTGCATTTGAAAATTTTGAGTTGCCCCCAAGATCCCCCATTTTTGGGGAACACTCAAAATTTTGAATACCACCAAAAGAGACTACTTTTTCTTTTAGTAAAACGTTTCCTAGGCTCGTTTCATTTTGACGTCACCACAGGTGAATTAAAACTCCAAACGCCCTAGACGCCAGGTTTCAAGGATGTGTGGTATTCGAAACTTTGACAAGCTGTCAATTTGGATAGAAACACGTTAGAGACCTCCAATTTTCACCATTCATCTACTTTTTGAAAGCTCTTTAAAATGAGGGGTCACTCAAAAGGTGTTTGCATTTGAAAATTTTGAGTTGCCCCCAAAATCCCCCATTTTTGGGGGACACTCAAAATTTTTGGTAACGTCAAAAAATAATTAGGGTTAAGTTAGTATCATTCCCCAAAGGTTAATTGTTTGTTGTAACAAACAAAAAAATTAAGGAGGGGGGACGGACTTTTTTTACACACTGTATATTTCAGCTATTTTTTTTCAACTTTTAACAGCTTTATGCACTAGAAGAAAAAGGAGTTCTTTAGCTGACGTTTGCTTCCTGAATACCAAAATTGCCTAAATAACTCAAATTGAAAGCATAATTAAATACCAGATGACAGCAGTATACCCTGTTGGAGGATACTATAACTAGATACATTACTTGAAATGGCAACCTACCTAGGTAGGTATTTTAGCCAAGTATGAATGACAAATGAGTTTTTTTTTTCAAATCCTGGCTGACAGAAAAGCTGGTGCACTTTTTACTATGGTCACGAATAGTCTTCTTCTGAATATGTAGTCAATGAAAGGAGTATACAAGGTGTCCAACTTCACTGTCTGTCCACCATTGGTATCTCAGAAACTATTGGATTTAGAGAAAACTTTAAATGGGGAACTTCGCCTACTTTTTCATGACATTTAAAAATATGAATTCCATTTTCTTCTAAGTGGCCGCCATTTTTCAATATGGCGGACAATATTGATTTTTCTTATGGAACACCCTGTATTTTATGGCGTATTTGGATTCCACACTTAATTTTAAAAACTTTACTCTCTGACATTTTTTCCTAAATTCAATGGTTAAGTAGATATAAGCCGTTAAAGTTTGATTTTTCCCCATAAGAAATGCATCCACGTCCCACAAATAGAACACTACCAGTTAACACGTTCGCTGCTAGCCACTAGATGGCACGGCTGCGCCAGGAGCTGAACTAAGTGTCTGTGTCGCTACGTAACATTGCCTCTATTACTCTGAACTATGGTGAAAACAATGATAGTTATGTCGGATAGCAATGTTCAATATCAAACCGGTTTTGGACATAGTATTTGGTGATTCTGATAGATAGCAGAATTACCTAGGTTGCAGTCTGTAAAGTAGTGTTGCTACCTTGCGGGAAAGAGGTGAGACAAGCCCTTATCTAAATGACCCTGGTGGTAATTAATGGAAATAATGTTTTTTACTGTTGGAAAAATATGTCCCCAAGAGCTGCAAGGAAATATAGAACGCTCATGAGGAGCTGGCTAATCCATGACAACGTTAAACAACAATGAACGGTGCCGTTCCGGAACGTTCCTAGCTCCTGGCACGTTGTTGTGGCGGGTTGTTGTTCCCGGTGACGTTACGGAACGTCCGCAGCAGCGAACGTGTTAATATAAGAATTTTGTATACATAATGAATCCCTTTCTTATGTTTTCATTCCAAAATAATAAAACAATTAGAGGATAATTCTGACTACAAAAAATATCATTAAAAATACCTTTACAAAAACATGGAAAAAACCTCTCCCACATAATACAGGCGAGTGGGATAGGAAATAGGGGTAATATAAATTAAAACATTACAACGTAGCATTATGAATTTATTTATTGACAAATAATATTTTGTCATGGTGTATTACGTATAATAAATGTTAAATATATCCCTGAAATAACATTATTAGTTTTCCAACACAGCAATATTAGGTACCCATGTTGTTTATAATACTTATTTACTACGATTATTATGTTATTGTTCCTTCGCTCATTATGTATTAACATTAAAATAAGTTATGTTAAATTCTTTATAAAATATATTGTGATTATTCAGATCAACAGTTAAACTTAAAATACTAACATGGCCATGCAAAATATTCATCAAGACAGAGAGCTCAAGAAAATGAAACTTCTTAAATTAGATAAAATCAGATCCATTATCACAATTTTGCTTGAAATTAACTAAGAAAACTAAATCAATTTGTAATAAGGTACAGAGTTAGAGAGCTAAAAGATGACACTCATGTAGACATGTTTTAAATTTTTATCACAACATTTTTTGTTAAAACCAGTTTTTAGTAGCAACAACAAGAGTTTCTTGACAAGATAATTTTCAAACTGTTTATAAAATTAACATTTACTACTTTAAAATCCATCATTACATATACCTTTCATATTTTCGTAGAGTGTGCTGTTCTTTTATTTGAATGTAGTAAATAATGTTGAATACTGTAATAGTTTGAGGTATCTTGCCTAAATTAAAAAAGTATTTATTGCTCACTTAAATATATACAGTAAAACAAAATAATTTTTCCAGCAAACAATTTGCTTGTTTTTTGTAAACATTACCAACATAATATGTCATAATATATTCAGTTCCACGTTCACCTTTCAGTACAGGTCTTAAGAGAGATTATTTGTACCCCATAATCTGTAGCATGTCCTTATAAAATTATCAGCTGTTTATTATATAATTTGGCTAGTGCTAGTGCAACATAAATTGTCATTTGAAAAACATGGCTTATAACAATTTTCCGTGAAATGTGGAACTGAGTATAGGTTAGAGCATATGCCACATCATTCTTAGAATTTATCTAAATAAATAAGTTGAGGCCTTATAAATATTTAGAATAAGTACATAGTATACCTTGCTTGAACTTTGTAACATGACATTACATTATTTGTTGACTTCAAAAAAATCACCTAACCATTTAATCAGATCAACTGAATTTATTTAAGAAATAAGCTACTATCACTAATAATAAATTCTTCAATACAACAGTGTATAATGTTTAGAGTATAATGTATACATACAAATAAAAAAGTTATAAGACAGACAAATCACAAGAGGAGATTCATAGTGTAAGCCAATAAGAGTTTTCAGTTCCTGGTAGAGATGCCCCATGCTCGCATCAGAGCCAGTGCTTTGTTGAGGTGTTGGCACCATTGGATCCTCTCTTCCTTTGTATCAGCCGACAGCAAATGCCTAGGAAGACATAACAGTGGTTATATTTAAGAGGCAAAAACTTCTTTACCCTTGCTGATAAGCAAATAATTAGTTTGCATTTATGTTAATTAAAAAAAATTGTATTAATAAAACAATTTTCAAAGAAGAGCTTCCTTGGTCGCTTTCACAAGATGTTAAATTCTAGACTTCAAGGTAGGTGTCGCAATTTCCGCCGATGTTTCGGAGACATTGCAGTGCTCCATCTTCAGGGCGAATAATGTAGTCGCGCACAACAAAAACTACTATATAACTACTTTATGAGTAATAAAGTAGTTTGTGTTGTGAGCTACAACGTTATTCGCCCTGAAGATGGAGTACTGCAATGTCTCGAAAATGTCGGCGGGAATCTTCGACAATATGATGCGGCCCTACCCAAAGTCAATAATAAAACATAATCTTAGGGCAACTGTTCAAGTTCTGTACATAACAGAAATCAGACTGAAGATGATGACTAAAACTCATCTTCACCCTTGTATTTCGTGCTATTTAAAATATAATGACCAAGACAGCTGACTATAAGTAAGTGCCTCATGAATCAAACACACTAGAACCAGCAAAACTACACTGAATGCTTTTCACCACTTCCGCTTACCGGATGGTGGTTCTGTTCCCGTTCCTGATCATGATGAGAGAGTCGGCGTCAGTGTCGAGTGCAGGTCGTGACGTCTCCAGCAGGAACGTGTTGGGACGCGCGCAGACGTCCCTCGGCACCACGTCCACCTCCCGCGTTGTGCACATCGACAGCTCTATCGTGTCCAGCGGGATCTACCGGACATAACACTCACTTTCAACAAACTGTCCGCAAACATTCACTGAAATAACACAGCGCAAACTGAAGGTTTCACGCTAACCATTCTCTCTTGCGACACAAAACAGCTGTAAAAGATGCCGGACTAAATGTTGCCAAACTGCAAAAACTAAATTACTCTTTGTTAAGGGAGTATGATGTTTATTTCCATAATAAATCTGATAATATTTGTTATTTTGGACACCAGATATATATCTTTTTAGCCTAGAACAGAAATTAAATATGATGGGTATATTCGTCCGTAGCCTGGGAAGGATAAACCTTTGTAATGTAAGTAAACATTTAGTGATCTTCAACTTCAAAATTTTAATCAATTTCAGTATGTGTATTTTCTCACGACTGAATTTAAATTATTTTTCTTTTATCAATCCTCATCACTATACCTAAAGTAATTTTAATTTTTACCTCACAAATAATTAATGAAAACGATAAAAGAAAAACCAATTCAAAATGTTATTGAAAGTTTTAATTCCATACTTTTTTAGAAATCAGTTATGCTGTGTTTGGGATAAGTCCAGATTTCCCTATATGTTATCACTGGAAATCATTCCCTTCAGTAACGTAAATAAATAATCCCTCACTTGGCACATTAATTCAAAACACATAACTAAGAAAAAGTTAGGATTTCAACGACATTAAAAATATTATTTTCTATCATACCTTCTTTCGTTCGTCGTCAGGATACTTCCAATAGGAGAGTTTGTCGCCGCGCAGCAGACACCAGCGGCGGTGCCACGCGCCGAAGCCACTCACGTCATCAAACATGGTGAGGAATCCACGGTACTCGACATCGACGCTCATTTCCGTCTCGATCTTCAGCTGCATCGAGCCCTCCACCACGCTCGTGTACGCGTTCTGTCGACAAACCATCGGACGATGTGAGATCTCGGAAGCTAAGATTCTTAACGTGTGGAATGAAAGTTAATTTTTTAGCAAATTCTAATCGACGTCGATAGAAACAGCGGGTGAAGGTCAAGCTCTGAAACAGACCAGCCGAAAATGAGCCTAGGTTCTGCTGACATGTTTCTAAGCCTACCCTTGTCTCACTATTTCTAATGACACCAATCGTAATACATTTGTTATGTTACGATTGTTTTTTACAACTAGGGTGTGAAAAAAGACAATGTTGCCAATAGGTAAGATGAAGAAGATTTGTTATTTGGAGTTAAGGGAACAATAATTAAAATTAAGTTTTAAAATATCAACTGGAATATTTATTTATTTTTTGCATCCAGGATTGACAATCAACAATTTATGAGTTGATGACAACTCATAAATTGTCAACTGGAATAGATTAAACATCTTTGACTGAAGATCATTGCCTATATACCGTACCAAAACTACAACAGAAATTTAAATAAATCCTCATTAATAACTTTGTAATAAACATTAATTTTTACTCAAATATTTGTAGTGTATCAAATTTATTGCAATTTTTTAGTGTAAAAAATCTCATCATTCGTGATGAGTAGATCAGTAAACAATAACTTGGCTTCATTCCCTAAACAGAAACTTTCAAGTCCTATCTAATTAAATTTTTTAATTATAAAAATGGTTAATTTCCAAAAATGTAAAAATGTTTAATACTAATACCCACAATGTAAAAAAATACTTGTTTACAAAGCTGAGAGCCCTTGCAGATCAAAGACTGGTAAAACGTAAAACACAAATCACCCTGTTGAGCGTGAACTGGTTGCGGTTGATCTCGCGAAGGGAGAAGATGACGTAGCCGGCGAGGGCGAAGGCGGACGTCCGGACCGCGGACGGGCCGCCGGGCGACTGCACCACCGGCGTTACCAGCCGCGACTCCCCCTTCACCTTCTTGGGCGTCAACTTCAGCTTGTTGGCCTCCTGTGCAGACAAACCAAAACAAGAATAATTGCACTGGACACTCATTCAAACACCTCAGTCCAACAAGTCCTGGTCTCAAATAAATGCAAAAAATCCCTCCCCCCAAAAAAGGCTAGGGATGGACGAGCAGAAAGGTCTGTAAAATAGAAGAGAATAAAATTATTATACTGTCAGGTTGCCTTACTCCTATATGGCCTGTGGTACCAAAGCTGGTGACATCAATTGTAGACCCAATATGTGGTTCTAAACAAGCTCTGCAAGCCTATGAGTAAAAATATAGCCTCGAACGATGAATCAGTAAAATGCTTCCTCTGACTGGCCAAGATTAATAATTTTCGTCCCAGCGGGAGATTAGGTTTCTGGTCTACAAAAGACATCACAATTTGTTTACATTTTTGACTGAATACCCCTGAGCACTGTTATTCTGCTCTTCTCTACGGACCTTTGGCAAACAGTAGTTTTTGAAATTGAGACTTTAAAGCGGGTTTTCCTTCTCAGTGAAAACCCTGTCGAATTAAAACAGACTGGGTTATTAACAGACAAATTCAAATGGGTATAAACACTTGTTATTTTCCCGATAAGCACATCAAAATAAAACACAACGCAACTCCTTACTTTCTTGCCGCTGTTGATGTGGTACTTGACGTCGTGCGGGATGAGCTCCTTGCTGCGCGCGGTCATCGCGTACACCTCCACAGTGACCTTGAAGTCGGAGTAGAGGTCGCGGAGGGTCACCGTGTTGGGGAAGGTCAGTCGGTTGTGGCTGTGGAGGTTGCGCGGCGCACACATCACGTCCGTACTGACCACCTCCTCGTTGTGGTGGACCAGACACAGCAGGTAGTAGCACTGGTCGTCTGTGAACCACATCAGAGTTACGGGGGTTTACAAAAATTGTAACAATAACTTATTAAAAATCTTCTGGATAATTTCATTGCACAAAACTTAATTATGACCTGTGAACAAATTTTAATCAGTTACTTGTTTAAAATAACTAATTTTTCTTCTTCAATTTTTTTAATTATCAAATTTAATTAGTTGGTTTTGGGTAATCTTGTAATCTTAAAGAATTACTGATTGCTCACATTGGCTAAGTCTGCCTCAATGGGTTTTAGGTTTGTAGAGGTGTCTCTCTCAGTTGTGAATGTGAACAAAATAAGTGTTGGTAAAAGTTAGTTTTGTTGATGAACTGTGTATGAATGTCTACAAAAACTAAACACTGTGCGTCAGACTGTCCGTCTTGGAATCCATTAAGGTAACTTATCAATTTGTTTATTTGCCAGGGGCATTTATGTTACAATTAGGGTTCTTTCTCAATATACTATAATGTCTACTAAGCCGAGTTGTCATTTAAAACCAGATTCGTTTATCACGTTTTATGTTTGTTCCCAAAACCCACTCTAGATTCACTGATCTATACGAAAACGGATAAAACATTACAGGTCTCAAGGTTGTTCCATTTTGTTAACACTCGGTTTATATTACCACTCTTAAGTGTGATGCTGCCATTTACTGGCACAGCGGCCTTGTTACTAAAAACGCTAATAGTTCATACCATTACACCGATTAAAAACCTTAAAAAAATGCCCCAAAAAAAATCTTATGTATTAAACTATAAAAACACAAATGAGTCCGCGCCTACCCTTGGCCGCCTGGTGCACCACGTCCATCTTGAGCGGCAGTGTGATCTGCGACAGCGTGAGGCTGCCCCGCTCGGCCGGCCCGCCGCTACCAGACTGCGGCCGCAGCGTCTGCTCCACCCGCAGCCGCTGGATCTCGTGCAGCGCCGCCTGCCGCCGCTGAGTAGCGATCAGCAGCAGCTTTTCCGCCTCCAGCTGCTCCGTCGAGCCCGAGAATTCGATCGTCGAGTAGCACAGGTTCAGCGCTTGGCTCGCCTGCGAGATTATCGTCTGCTGCTTTAACACCTGTCGATAAAAATATTGTCGATAAAGACTGTAGGCTTCCGTGGTCGTCTTCACTACATGTTAACTCGAAGTCTTCTGGGACAAACTGCATCCGGGTGTCGAATTATGTAGCCCACGTTTCAAAGAAGTTGCAATTTTCACCTTCAGAACAATGGACATAACACCAATTATTTTGCTGGTTAAAAATTGGTGTTGTGTATGAGTGTGTTCATGATCCTGAAGATGACAACTGCATCGTCTCCAAAATTACAGCAAGTAACTTCAACAACCGTAGGCGGCCCAGAAAACTTAAGAGTTAGGCCTGACATCTAGCCTGTATACATTGTGTTACATCTCAGACATAAAAATCCAACATTACTATTTCATGTCAACTGATTAAATTATTCCCAATAACCTTGCTTAAAAGTTCCATCTTCTTCTTAGTAATACGCAATCATGATTTTTGTAATACTTTTAATCAGCTTGTAGGCATTGTAGGAAAAGTCTACATAAGCATACCATTTGAATTGTATTTGCTAATAGATGTGCACAATCCCATCATAAGTTGCATCGCTCTTAAAGGCATGTAGAAGAACTCATTTGAAATTTGAACATTATTGGACTCAAAGTTTGCACATTATGAATTAGACTATGTAGACTGTGATTGATTCTATTACACCCCACAAACAAACTGACTAAACTGTAGCCAACTTATAGAACATAGAAAACACATCACATCTGTGCTGGTCTTGTAAGCCACAGACATTGATTTTTACGAAAAAGAAAGGAAATTGAATAAAAATTAACAGTGATTGGAATAGAAACAAAACCATTACCTCCTGCTGCAGCCTCGCAATCTTCTGCTCGACCAGTTTAAGCTCTCTGTCCAACTCCTCCTCCATGCGTTCAATGCTTTCGTCTGTGGAATACTCGGACGGATCTATTCTTATGTGTCTCGTTGGTGACGGAGGTTTCAGAGTCTGAAAAATAGTTTTGTTTTCATCGCTTCATGAAGAAAAATCATTGTTTCATGATAAAATTGTTCAAGTCAAACATACTTTACCACTGTGGCCTAGAAAATCAGTTTTGTACAACTTGACATCTTATTGTTATAGATGGTGGGGAAGACTACTGAGTAGAGGTGTGCGGATATCCGAAAATTCGGATCGGATTCGGATCGGATCAGATATTCGAATCCGATCCGAGGGTTTTATAACCATCCGGTAAAACTGACTAGATATCCGACTCTATCGGATAGACTGCACATTTTGGGGTAAATTATTAAGAAGGATCAAATTTTTAAGTTTGGAAAGTCTTCCAAACAAAACTAGTCACTGCCAACGAGAGTACAGTGGTGAGAGAAAACATCGCAGAGCAAAAATGACACTTTGAAATGCGACGATTCGCGATTGCGGCTTGAACAACGCCTCAACACGATGCGATTATGTAGTGGTATGCATCAAGCGATGTATTTCGGTTGCTGATATTGCCACTCGTGATAAGAACGAGATTGTTGTATACGATCACAGTATTGCGCAATACCCGACGCGATAACGAACATCCTAAGATAAATTCTTGAATCGTAGCATTCAATCAGTTAACAAATAATAGTACATCCTTTATTAGTTCTGTCACTGTCGTGATCTCGATCAGTATCCGTTACCGACAAAACATCGATTGGTACGACGAGAGAGAATCGCAATCAAGACAAATCAGAGTTCGTCAATG
The DNA here is from genome assembly GCA_035578135.1 of Flexamia atlantica. Lineage (NCBI taxonomy): Eukaryota > Metazoa > Arthropoda > Insecta > Hemiptera > Cicadellidae > Flexamia > Flexamia atlantica. Next base: position 28,474,359 of record JAQJVK010000008.1, on the reverse strand, counting down.
ACCGACAGTGTCCCCACAGTCATCTTCAATTGCCAAAACAAAATATCCCGTGAATACCCCATAAATAAATAGTCGTCATAGAGTAATAATGAACTTCGTAAAGAGATGGCACTCCCATGTTAACTCGGTGGTAAGGGAACAGCAGCGCTATCTGAATAAAGTGCAACGAACTAAAAAGATCGATGCAATATATCGATGGTCGTCGATGCGACATATCGATTGTCGTTGTCTGCTTTGTTTATATTTTCGTTTTCTTGTTTTGTTTGCTAGACTTTCAATTTTAATGACTTTACCGGTTTGTTTAGATTAAGTGCGTTTGCCACTAGTGCAAGTTGTTTCGCGAAATACTGTACTGAGTGATCTTTACATAAAAGCACTTATTAAGTGCTTTTATGTAAACATCTACGTATTTTTTTTTCCGTCAATAGCTTTAAGCACAACATGAATCACGCAGTACAGTATTTCGCGAAACAACTTACACTAGAACAACTTTCTGCAAACGTACTTTAGGTATTTTCCCACACTCAAATTAATTCCAACTCGTTATGGTTGTGTACACGTTGCGTCGTGACAGAAAATCAGGGGAAACGGAACGGGAAGTTAGCAGATCGTTATCGTCGTTCTGATTGGCTGAATCAGTGAAGAAGAAGAAAGTCATGCTTTTACCACGCCATCTGAATAAAGTGCATCGAACTAACCCGCTCCAATAAGCTTACCACTTGGCTCCATTTAAGTGTCAGACCGGTGTAGTCGTGTTGATGTTTCATACGACTATTTCAGGCCGTAAATATCTTAAGTGGACTGTTGATACGATAAAATAAAAAGCCTACAATAATTTTGGGCTGCCAAAGATTTGGCGAACCTGTTCATTTCATTGTTTGTCTTTCCATCTCACATCGTGTTTGAATGTTGAATGTCGTTGTCTGCTTGAAAGCTGAATTAAATCAAGAATGTCTTTCTTTCAATTGTATTAATTTATTTATCAACTAAGCAATTACCTACCTAGAAATACAAAGTTGAATGATCAAAATTAAGTTTTTATTTTGTTGAAATATTAATCTTTGACGATTTAAGCCGAGCCGTATTTCCAATACGTGATTAAAATGGACATTCTTAGATAACAGTAAAATGCTGAATTGACTACCTACGCCTGTGATAGTAATTAGTGAGTTTGTTTGTTGTTTATTTTCTAAAACAAATAGACTTTTATTTGTTCTAATTAAATGACCAAGCTTTAATACTGAAACCTACAAAATTTAAAACTCATCTTGAAATTTAGGTTAAGTTTACTGCTCAGACTTATTATTTTATAGTATTATTTTGTAGTGAATCAAAATCTTGGTTGTCAGGCATCAATGCATGAATAAAAATGTAGAGCTTTCTTCAAATGTGAAGAGATTGGTGAATCAAGTTTTATATGTAATTCTTTTGTCTTATCACTTAGGCCCAGTCACTGATCAAATAATTTATTGATTTATGAAAAGGAAAAGAACAAAAAATACAGAGGCATAGAAATGAACAAATATATATTGCATTGAAAAATGAATTTTTAAGTAACCTAATTCTGAAATTTACTTAGGCCTAATAACCTTGTTGAATTAAATACTAACTATGCTTAAGGGGAATCAATAAATTTCCAAATTATTAACAGATAATTAGTTGTACCTTTGCATACTTAATTGACATTTGGCCGGCATTGAAAACAATATATATGAACAATCAACAACTCAGGGCTATCAAGGCAAACCTTACCTTACACATTAGGATAATATGGTAGTTCCTTGCAATTACCTGAGGCTTATGAGAAAACTTAAATCTGCTCATTATGCCGCGCCGTAAATATCCGAATCCAGTACTATCCGATCCGAACCTGTTGTTATCCGATCCGAAACCGATCTGAACATAAGCTATCCGATCCGAATCCGATCCGATCCAAAAATTCACTATCCGCACACCTCTACTACTGAGCATTAAAATAGGTAACTAATAAAATATTAACTCTAAATTAATCGATAGTAGAACTAAATGAAACTGTATTTGGCTTCATTCGGTTTAACTCCGGATAATTTGATATTTTTTTTTTAAATATATTGTTGACAGGCAACTGGGATGCCAAACATGAAAGAACATCACAGGTACTTCACAAAAATACTAATTTGACATTTTCAGCAAGAGAATCACAGACAATAACATTAAATTATCAATTGTAATTACCATATTTTGTTGCTTCCTGTAAAAACTGACTGTGTGAAGAAGAGGCTGCTTAGAAGATTCATCTTGCTGCCAATCATTTTGGGAATATTCAAAACTTCTTGACTGCACACTTCCAGCATTGTTCTGAAAATTAATTTTTTTTATCAAATAAAGACACATTGTACTAATAACGGTAAAGTAATAATTATGATACTTCATGTGGAAACAAAATTTGCTTTAGACTTCTTGGACATTGGAACAAAAGAAACTAAAAGGTCCCAATAGCAACTTAATCATGGAAACAACAATTTCAAGGGTTCTTTGTAACATCAACAATTTTTCCTTTGTACGGTTTATTACGATGTACAATGTATTTATTACTTATTGACATTATTTCAATATGAGTTATTGGATGATATCTAGCAAGCAAAATTAGGTTGAAGTGGCAATTTATAATTACTACTTAAAAATTGCACTATGATAATAACTTAATAAGTAATAAATAGTTCTAGAGTTGCAAACATTTAGTAGATACTGTACCTAAGTTTCTGAAAGCTTGAAACAAAAGTTAGACTTACACTGAATGAGGTGCGTTTAGGTGGTGATGAATCGTCTGAGCTATTTTCTAATGCTTCATCGAGGAAATCGTCGATTTCATGGCCTTCTGCATCTGATCGAGACCCTTCACTGGCGGACCAGTCTCTCTAAAAGCAACAATTTCAAAATTTCAACTGACAATTTTGGATTACTTCATAAAATTTGATCACTAACAACAATTTTGTAAATTTAAATTAAGACAAATAATTTAAGACAAATAATAATTCTCGAAGTGGGTTTCCGGGTCTAGATGATGTCGATCTAGTTCGCCGACGTTTCGGATATATTGCAATATCCATCTTCAGGGCGACGAGTGTCTAGTTTGCAGACTTACTCATTCTCTGAAGCCCGCGCCTGACCTCCGCTCTTATATGGGTGCCTTGACCGAAGGTTGTAAACAAGTCGGTTCTGGGTCCCGGCCATTCTAGAAATTACAGGAATGTCCGAGTCCACAGGGGTGGCAACGTCTTCGTTGTTTTCGGTGGAGGGATTCCCGGAATCGCTGCGAGGGGGCGGAAGAGCGGTATTTCCACTTGGATTGTTGGTCGCGAAAATTCGCGAAGTTTCCTGCTCCGGAACTATATTCACGTTTTTGTATTTAGGTAATTTATTTATTATGGGTAGCCAATTTTGGTTTAAACTGTAACCACAGTCTAAATTCATGTTAATCGAGTGCTTCTTAATTTCTATTGCTTCGCGAATTTTGCGTTTATAGTTATCAATAGATGCTATAATTTTGGTTTCCTCGAAATAAATTAAATGTTTGTTTCAAAAGAATGTTTAGCTACAGCCGACACCTCTACATCATCGTTCTTTGTATTTCTTATATGTTCCTTAAGTCTAGTCGAAACCAGTCTGCGGCTTTCTCCGATGTAACATTTTTTGCAGCTACACTGTATGTGATAAACCCCTGGAGCCTGAAGATTAATTTTGTCTTTGACTGGTCTTAAAAATTGTTTTACTTTCTTATGTGGTTTGAATATGGTTCTGATTTGATGTTTCTTAAGTATTTTTCAAATAATATCGGTTGTTCCTTTAATGTACGGTAATATTGCGTTTCTAACATTTCTGGTCTCCTCGTTACTGCTCTGGTTGTAAATTTTTAACTTATTTTCTTGTTTTCTAAAAGCGCCCAAAATAGCAGGTAAACTGTATCCAATTTTTAATAGTACATCAATTAAATGTTTCTTTTCTGAATCATAGTGACTTATGTCTGAAATCGCAATAGCACGGGAAACAAGGGTATGTAAAACAGCAGATTTATGTGAAGGGTGGTGGTGAGAATCAGCATCTATCTTTATGGGTGGGTTTCCTGTACACTGTATGACTTAATGTTCCGTCGTTATTACGCTGAATTAAAACATCTAAGAAGGCCAGTTTATTTTATAATAATTTTATATTAAGACAAATAAAAAAAAATATAAAAATAAAGTATTTAAATAAAATAAAATAAATAAAATATTTTATATTAATAATTTTAAATTAAGACAAACAATAATTTTTTGTAATTTTTTTAAGACAAATTAATTTCTATAAATTGTTGACAAACATTGTAAACCATTGATGATGAATTTTATAGAGACTGAAATTAAACACAGTTCATTATTATATTTATATTTGGATTTTTGTGGACATTTGCCATCACTGATTAGTAAAAAAAAGTTTCACAACGTTTCGGGATCTGGAATCTGATCCCGTCTTCAGGTGGAACAAAACCTAGAACATAACAAGATTAGTAACACGTGGCCAGGATAACCTGGACCAAAACACAGCTGAAACAGAGAACTGTAAAAGCAGTCACAAAAACACCATGCTGAAAAGAAAAACAAGAACACAAAATAACACAGAAATCACAAGTATCAAGGATCACCAGAGTCAGGAGAGAGCACGTCCACACCCAATCAGAGCTGAGCTGAGTCAGTCTGAGATGAGTCAAGATGAGTCTCAGCTCAGCTCTGATTGGGTGTGGACGTGCTCTCTCCTGACTGGTGATCCTTGATACTTGTGATTTCTGTGTTATTTTGTGTTCTTGTTTTTCTTTTCAGCATGGTGTTTTTGTGACTGCTTTTACAGTTCTCTGTTTCAGCTGTGTTTTTGTCCAGGTTATCCTGGCCATGTGTTACTAATCTTGTAATGTTCTAGGTTTTGTTCCACCTGAAGGCGGGATCAGATTCCAGATCCCGAAACGTCGTGAAACTTGTTTTTTACCAATCAGTGATGGCAAATGTCCACAAAAATCCAAATAAAAATATAAAATCACCATCACCAACAATGAATTTCAAACAAAGAATTTCGTTATTGATGTATTAAAAAGCTGTTTTTACCTTCAAGCTTGACCTTGACAATTTGACAATATCCTGGCCAAGGCTATGCAAGTCGGACTCGTCCGTCATATCTGTTGACGTAGACCTGTAACATATTTGACAACTTACAACACAGAATAAATTGTCGAATCTATATATCCAAATGACTTGCAATAATTGAATGTCAAACTATGGTTGCACAATCATTCCAAATTGTTTGTTATCTTTTAAAACCATAACAATTTTTAAAATAGATTCACTATGAAAATTACAAGAAATTACCTAATAAAAACAATGACCATCTAAATTTTTGTTGATGTTTCATTTTTATTGCCAAATTTGGTAATATTGCTTAGCTTTTATGTAAAATGAACTATGAATCAACAACTTAGAGATATTTCATTTTCATTACCAAATTTGCTAATATTGCCTAGCTTTTATGTAAAATGAACTATGAATCAACGACTTAGAGAAAACTTTTCGCAATAATGTTGATAGAATTGAAACCTTATTATTTCAGGCTGGATTTCCCACTTTGCTCAAGCAAAAGTGATCTTTTAAATTTTTCGAGTCAAAACTACTCTGAACCCTATAGGCAAATGTAAACGAGTCAAGTTGGCGAGCAGCCATTCAACTCACCCGGAATAATAATTGTAGACCTAATCAGTTTAGATGAAAAGTGGACGAGTGATACAAATAACATATCTGACCACTAACTCGTCTGTCTAGGTCAACATGAAACTCGGCCTGTGTAAATCTGGCTAAAATATCTGAAATTATGAACATAATTAGCGACCCATGCTGGCAACCCAGGCTGATTAGAGAGACCATAATCACCTGTAGTTATTATTAGGTTGTTGTTATTGTTGGGTTGTTGCTCACCTGTTATTGTTGTTAGTGCTGCAGTTGCTTTCCAGTTCGCAGTCTGGCGCTTCGCTGCTTTCGGCTTCCATGTCAGACAAGTTGGGGTAGAGGTGGCCAGGCTTCGGCGGGGAAAGTTTTATCTTTTTCACTTCTTTCAGAACTGGATAAGCTGAGGAAAGAGATGAGTTTGTGCCTTTTTTCATTACTTGAAGATTTTGACTTAAATGCAGATGGAGAACTAGTCCTGGGATTTAGTGATATGGTAGACCAATTCAAATGGTAGACGTATGTTTGGTCCTGGAGAATTTGTTTACTTTACTACACTCACCCCATTTAAATAAGAACAAAGCCTTCTTTAGAGCCCTAGCAGATCTTTCGCTTGGCAGAACTTAGGAATCTGTCTCTACAGCTGTAATCGATGTTTAAAATATATTGCTCGATGTTATTTCAATTCCATAAATAACCGAAATCAAGAACAAATTTGGAACTCAGCTTAATCACACGATCTAACAACACATCTGTACCTAAACTAACCAATACTAATCAAACTATTAAACAATAACAATTTGGTTTTTTATATTCATCATATCTCAACTATTTATCAACTTTAAATCAGTTTAAAATAATCTGTCTTTTGTTTTTTCAAAAACTCCCTTGCAAAACCAGAATAGTATGTCAATAGTTCCATAGTTCTCATGATCTATGAATTCAACAGATTCATCAAGCGATCAATACATCCATGAACTACTAATTCATATCCATGACACTTCATTTGATTTATGATCTCATTAGACTACTTTGTTCCGATGAAAATTACTTAAAAATTAATCAAAGCCCCCTTTTTGATCGATCAAACACCATGGGCCTATTGCACAATAAACTACAAGCTACTAATTTCTACAAAATCTGATTATTTGCTGATTTATTAATTTTTAATTTATTGTGCAACAGGCCCAATTGATTGTTATTAGTGATTGATTATTGTTGGTGTTTAACACAATGGTTTAAATCGTCTTCATAATTGGATACCAATTGTGGGAAACCATTATAAACATCAATTATACCAGAGGCGATGATTTCCAAAATTTAGCTGTTCTTTCCCTGATTTTTGATAAAGGCCTTATTAGTGAATCGGGTATTATAAACTCTTGCAACTTCAATACATTTTCACTTTATGGAGGAGACATACCTACTATTGATAGATAAAATTGATTCTTTTTTACACACCGCTTGTTGACTGCCAAGACAAAACTATTGAAATGTGAAGGTAGCATTGAGAGCTGATAATAAGGGGTAGTTTGCCCACTCAATCCCTTGTTAACTAAAGCATTTATATAAAGGCACTTTTGCAGCTTTTCCTTGAAACTGTGCTAAGTTAATTTCAAACCAAAACGATGAAAAACATCCTGATTTTAAACGATTGCTTTTTTTAGGCAATGTGCACACTGTCAAACTAATGCTAGTGCCAACTTATTAGTGCCTACCTTCCTCAGGTTTAGCAAATTTTGGTGAAGTTGTCATTTCTGGGTGTTCCTCCTCTGGTTCGTAGAAGCTGCTGCCTCTTCGGCTACTGTACTCATATGGCTGAGGAGGGGAGGGCAAGGGTGGGGGGGATGGGGGAGGGGCCGATGGCTGAAAAAAGTAAATAATTTTTTTACAATTTTGTTCTGAAACAAGTAAATATTTATATCAGACAAATGAAAAAAACTCTCCACTTCTGTATTTAGGCTAATTGTTACAGTAGACTCTTGATAGTTTGACAGTGGACTTTGGGGGTGTCGAAGTAACAAATTGTCGAACTATAGGGAGTTACGATTTCACATTAATAAAGCATTAAAACACAGGTTGTACATGTACATCTCCTTAATTTATTAAATGCCATAAACCTAAACCAGGGTGTCTATTATATTTTAAATGAAAAATTCATGGACATTTCCCGTACGTTTAAGGACATTTTCTGTAAAATTTAAGTACATATATTTAATGAAGAGATAAGTACCGTAAATGTATTTAAAATTATATATTTTCTTTGATGAGCAAATAAAATATGTTTAATTAACCCACAATTTTTTAATTATTTATTTATAAAAAAAACAGATTAATTACAAGCAAGAGCAAGGCAAATTAAGCACAAAATATACTTGACCTACATGTTTATTTAACATTAAATTGTTACACCTGTAAAAATTAATTGTTTTGCCTGTTTAAAATTATGTAACATCCATTGCATATGACATTTTAGACTATAGTCATTCATAAGAAAAATAAAAATATATTCAACACCAAATTAATTTAAAGTCTATTGAAATTAATTAAATGGGTCATTTACTTATTTAAAAGATAAATTTTTTTTTATAAAACTTACTTACGTATTCAACTGTAGCTATATGAAAATTGTTACTACTTTAACTTAATATTTGTCTATGATTGTCTCTTCTTTATTGCTTTCACTAAAGCTTCTAAAAGTTTCCTTTTTCTTTCATCTTGAACTGTAACTTGATATTTTTCTTACCCTTGCTTTAATGTACTGGCAATTTAAACTTTCATTCTGTTACTTGAGCTTCTCTATTTCACAATTACATGACATCCGTTACATATGTCATTATTCTCATACATAAGATAAAAATATATAATCAACACCAAATTAATATAAAGTCTAATCAAAGTAATTAGATTAGTCATACTATTTTAAAAACCTAAATTTTATAACAGGCAGAATAATTGCGTCTGAACATATTTACTATGTTTATCTATAATTGTCTCTTCTTAATTTCTTTCGCTTGCTCCTCTAAAACACAAGCTTCTTCTAACAGCTTCCTTTTTCTATCTTCAAGTTCTTTTAGCTGTAATTTAGCTTTTTTCTTCTCCTCGTCTTCCTTTAACTTACAGGCATTCTTAGCTTTCATGTTTTCTAGAGCTTCTCTATATCTTGAACTGGAGTTTCTCACTGCATGAAGCAATTTTGAGACTACCCGAACATAGCCTAATCTATCATAACTGAATAGGCCTATAATGTATATTAAAATTGAAGAGATGTAACTACACAAACTAACTCAGCCTAAGTAACATGAAATACCATTATCTAACCTCAACTAAACCTAACCTTACATGAGGTAACTTATTTTCTGAACTTAATTTCAAAAAAATAATTGTTTGATGACAATGATTAATTATTAATAAAAAACAGCATAAGTTTAGACAACTGATAAAAGACAGAGGCCTAGACTTACTAATTTCTTATTAAAAAAATTAAGTCATGATAATAATTGTTAAAGAAATTCCAATCATGTTACAGTTAAAGAGTAGAGCAAATTACTAATAAAAATTTTAATCTCGGTCAATGTAAACACAATCAATGGCTAGATCGATAATGATTGCAATCAATACGAATACGACAATTTGTTCTGCCAAAATGGCTATCGGATCCCTGTTTTAGTTTAGAGGTTTAGAAACCTTATATTCTCTCTAATATTAAAACAAATATTTCTTGACTTTGGAACTCATCACAATTACAACGGAACTTTTCATTTTTTCATTACTTAAATTATTTTACGATCGTATTTATTAATAAGCTCAGTTTAACTTACCTCATCAATCTCAGGTCTCAGGTCTGCTTTCTTGTCGTCTCGTTTTGGAACTTGGAACAGTAATCATCTGTTCTACACAAGGAGGTTGTAGGATAATACTGGAGGTAGCACTGCCTTCACAAACTGCGTTGGAAAGCGTGCCGCTGTTGGTACTGACTGATGTACCGTTCTTTGAGTCGATTCAATTGATTCAAAAATTGAAAGTAATCATTTCGGAGATTTGAATCATATTGATCTGTTTCTTATTTGTGATTGAACGTTTTCTTCGCCTTTGGAACATTCTAGGCCAATTAATTACGATATTTTAGGCCAATTAATTTTGGGAAGTTGGTGAAATTGAGGTATTTTGCAAAGGTTGGTATTAACTGATGAACCAGTTTTGTGATATTTTGTTCTCAACAACCGGCACGCTGTTTTACTAAAGAGTGATGCCTCCAGTATAACAATACTACAACCTCCTTGGTTCTACATCTCATCTCGTTGTTTGGTTATGCCATAGACTTTTCTTAGTCTATGGTTATGCTTATGTCAGTCACATTGGTCGCGTTCACCCGCACTTGTTTTCGTTGTTGATTATTGAGATTCGCGACTGATGCAGGTGAACGCGAGATTCACACGATTCGTTGTTGATGCAGGTGAACGCGACCTATGGTAGCGTATAGCAAGACAATAAAGACGCAATCTCACTGCAGACGGTAGACGACAGACAAAACAAGATCGTATTTGATGGGAATGACAACGTAATAGTGATTATTAGGTTAAAGGATGTACAGATCGATCACTGTTGGAATGTATAGTAGAAAATAATTATTTATAACAAGTTTTTGCTCTTTTTAACAAGTTTGCCGATAATTTAAGGACATTTAGCAAAATTCACGTACATTTCCCAACTTTTCATGGTCATCCTAAATTTCCGGACAATTCCCGGAATTTACGGTTTTCCCGGTCAGTGGACACCCTGTAAACCATTGCACAGCTATTTTACTAACTGTTATCATAACATAGGTCCCAGTAAATATCATTGGACAAAATACTTAGGAGTCTTAGATTGTTTGTTGAGTGTCAGCAGGAGTCAAACTACACAGAGTGTCGAAGTATTGAACTATCGAGAGTCTACTGTACTGAGTTTGTTTAAGCATCTACTCCTTGTCCCTAAGTAATTTCATTTATTTCTTCATGATCAAACGCTACAAACAGGATATTAAAAATTCTAAATATTTTAAAGAAAGCATTAGCGTTTCCAAACTTAAAATTTCCTTTAAAATTTCAAAGAAATATATATTTATATTTAGAAAAAAAATTATAGTAAATATAATTGTAGGAGGGCCAAGTGATAAATTAAAGAGCTTCAAAGACATACCTCGTATTCTTCCGGTTTCTGGCAGGCCATTCCCTTGTTTCTGTCCCACCGATGCTTTAACATCTCCAGTTCCTTCTGTCTCTCAGACAGTGCCTCCTTCACTTTGCCTTTGCCACAGTTGTCGGCGCCTCTTTCGAAAGCAGCAACTCTACTGTGAAGAGAACCTGAGGAAACTGAAACACCAAAACACAAAAATATGACCAATTTAAAACAACAGATTTGTTGGGGAATTTCTCTTTCAAAAGAAATCTTTTGTAGAGTAAAATGGGTCAAGCGGGTACTATACTTAATTTACACTGTAGTTTAAGCTAGGTTTACACTAGCATGTAGCAGTGTCGTCACTTGAACACACTAATTACATTTAATCCTAATCAGACCTTGTGTCCTTTACCAATGATCTAATACTATAATTACATTGTTGTTATAAAAATACAGGTTCACCAACACCCCCGTTGTGTTAGCACTCCAAGTAATTAACACTTAATTTATAATTGGATGGATGCGATATTGAGTGGCGACACTTATATTTTGTTAAAACAAATATCAGTGTCGTCACCAACCTGACCGTGTTAAGCGGAGGTGATCGGCAGATAATTAGTCCAGTGAAAATAGGCGAAAAAACACACTAAAAGGAAAAAAATGCAAGCAAAAATGTTTTTGCTGGAAAATGTGCACCAAGGCGTCCTGAGTCAAACCCCAAGTTTTCTACTTCGGGTCAGGTGAGCTAACTCCGCCATCTTGGAAAATGGCGGCCATGTTTAAAATACTTTTATCGACATAAAATCCACAAAAGTTATCCGATTTCGACAAAATTTGGTAGGGATGTGTAAATTTGTGTATTCTATTAGAAAAAAATCGCTTACACTTTATTTTTTACTATTTTAATGGTTTTTTGCAACTTTTATGTAAAAAAAACATGTTTTTTTCGTTTTTCCAAAACGTTATGAGATTAACGATTACTATATGGACATTTCTGAAAAGTACGTAAAATTACAAACAATTTGGTATATTCAACTTGTATTTTACTGTTTTTACTTTTTATGTAATCAAAAAAATAAGATATTTTTATGAAATTTTTTAAAAAGTGCTAAAAAATTAAAATTATCCAAATTTAGTTTTTTGTGGTAGAAAATGTTCATTTAGGGGTTCTGAGTCAAAACCCAAGTGTTCTACTTCCGGTCATGCGAGCTAAATCCGCCATCTTGAAAAATGGCGGATATGTTTGATTTACTTAAATCATCATAAAGTCCACAAAAGTCATCCGATTGTAATACAATTCGGTAGGGATGTGTATAACTATGGCCACTACGTAATACTAAAGGAATAACAAGCATATTTTATCATTTGATATGTTTTTTTTTAAATTTTTATGAAAAAAATTTGGTTTTTTTACATTTTTATTTTGAAATTAACACCAAACATAAAAACTATGAATGTTTTTGAAAAGTACATAAAATTACAAACAATTTGGTATATTCAACCTTTACTATGCTGTTTTTAGTTTTTGAATAACACAAAAAATATAAATTTTAAAGTGTCTTTTTCAAAAAAAAATAAAAATTTTGCAATTTAACGTTTATATGGTATAAAATATTCGCAAAGGGGTTCTAAGTCAAAAACCAAGTTTTCTACTTCCGGTCAGTTGAGCTAAATCCGCCATCTTGAAAAATGGCGGATATGTTTGATTTACTTAAATCATCATAAAATCCACAAAAGCCATCCGATTGTAATAAAATTCGGTAGGGATGTGTATAACTATGGCCACTACGTAATACTAAAGGAATAACAAGCATATTTTATCATTTTATATGTTATTTTATAATTTTATGAAAAAAATTGTTTTTTTTACATTTTTATTTTGAAATTAACACCAAACATAAAAACTATGGATATTTTTGAAAAGTACATAAAATTACAAACAATTTGGTATATTCAACCTTTACTATGCTGTTTTTAGTTTTTGAATAACACAAAAAATATAAATTTTAAAGTGTCTTTTTCAAAGAAAAATAAAAATTTTGCAAATTAATAAAATTAAATAAAAATAAGTTGCAATAAATATCTAGGCCTCGATCAAAAGGGACTACAACTTACACATGAACAACAAATTACTATACAACGATAAAGAACAAAATTAAACATAGACACATATTGAGATTTCATGTTCTTTGTCATTTTATATCTCTAAGCCTGTATCTGCTGTTATTAATTTTAAGATGTTAGTTATTTATTATCAACTGGGTGTGTTGTTATGTTGTGATCAAAAGATGTAAAAATTATGTAAGTAAGAAAGATTATCAAAAAGTTTTGTTTAAGTTTTTGTTAAGTGTTTCTGAATGATGTAATCAGTTTTTGTAGATTCACACGGCACCTCTGATCATATTTTTTATCAAATTAACAGTTTTGCGGTTCAAATTATCTGATTAATTTATTAATGTAATATGAGTTTTGTTTTTATTGAAGTCAATAAATGAAATATTTGTTTAGTATTTGTAAACATTAAAAATTATTTATTTGGAAATACAAATAATGTAGTTTAATAAACTACAAATAGGGGATGGTAAAAACTGGTCAACTTGGATAAAGTATGCATAGTCCTCAGAGGCATACCCGGAGTTCTGGATATTGTAGAAGGAAATCTGCAGAAGCCAACTTCAGATGCTGGAGAAGAGGAAAACGCTAGGTATGAGCTAGATTTTGCTAAATTTACTTTAGTTGATAGTCAGGCACTCATAGTAATAACATCTAATATTATGTAAGAAACACTTGAGAAAATTATGCGCTTCTCAAATGACAGGGATGTTTGGCTAGAGTTACATGGGCTGTATGATGGTGTATCTGAGGATAAAGCTTATGATTTATGTTTAGAATTCTTTAGGCACAATATAAGAGATTCTAATGATGATATTTCTATCCATTTATCTAAACTGAAAAACTTGTGGAATGGCCTTAAACAAGAAATTGACAAAGAGGGCAATACTAGTTGTAACTTACCTGAATAATTTTTGATTTGTAAGATATTAGACACGTTACCTGAGGAGTATTTCTCATAAGTCTAGTCGGATGTTAATGGGGAAATCTCAGAGAACATTTGATGATCTGACAACTCATATTAGACACGTTACCTGAGGAGTATTTCTCATTTAAGTCTAGTTAGATGTTAATGGGGAAATCTCAGAGAACATTTGATGATCTGACGACTCATATTAGACACGTTACCTGAGGAGTATTTCTCATTTAAGTCTAGTTGGATGTTAATGGGGAAATCTCAGAGAACATTTGATGATCTGACAACTCATATTAGACACGTTACCTGAGGAGTATTTCTCATTTAAGTCTAGTTGGATGTTAATGGGGAAATCTCAGAGAACATTTGATGATCTGACAACTCATATTAGACACGTTACCTGAGGAGTATTTCTCATTTAAGTCTAGTTGGATGTTAATGGGGAAATCTCAGAGAACCTTTGTTGATCTGACGACTCAACTTTGTGCATATGAAAAAGCTGTAAACGGCAGAAATGTACTAAACTGTAGTGAAGTTTTAGCAGTCAAATCTGATCAGAAAGATAATTTGTCAAGTAAGAAATCAGGGGCTAAGTTAAATAAAACTAATAGTACCATAGCGTAACTCTATTGTAAGCAATCAGGGCACAAAATTAAGCAATGCTTTAAGTGGAAAGCTGATGGAAATTCCAAATAAATAATTTTTAATATTTACAAATACTAAACAAATATTTTATTTATTGACTTCAGTAAAAACAAAACTCATATTACATTAATAAATTAATCAGATAATTTGAATCGCAAAACTGTTACCATGATAAAAAATATGATCAGAGGTGCCATGACGTAAATCTACAAAAACTGATTACATGATTCAGAAACACTTAACAAAAACTTAAACAAAACTTTTTGATAATCTTTCTTACTTACATAATTTTTACATCTTTTGATCACAACATAACAACACACCCAGTCGATAATAAATAACTGACATCTTAAAATTAATAACATAAGATACAGGCTTAGAGATATAAAATGACAAAGAACATGAAATCTCAATATGTGTCTATGTTTAATTTTGTTCTTTATCGTTGTATAAGTAATTTGTTGTTCATGTGTAAATTGTAGTCCCTTTTGATCGAGGCCTAGATATTTATTGCAACTTATTTTTATTTAATTTTATTAAAAGTATTGATTTATCACCGATCTTGTTAGTGTAAATAAATTAAATGGTTTGCAAAGAATTGTAAAGCTAATGGACCAATTGTAATATGAAATACAAGTATTTATTTATTTATTAAAGTTTTATGTTATGTGTAGTGATGGCGTTTTTTTTTAAGTCGTATTGATTAGGGTTTATAGTGAGTTAAAAATAATATTATAAAACATGAGACATGACAAAAGTGTATTACCTTTTATACAAATTACTTCAAAACCACCAAGGTTCAAATAAAATATATGAAACACTTGATTTACTGGTAATATATTTGTCTTACATATACATCTTTTACTCCATGGAATTTAAAACCAAAACAACACAGTGATTGTTTTCAAAAAATTACCCTAAAAGCCTATGTCATGAATTATTAAATTTTCAAATAAGCAAATATGTCCGTTTTTAGGTGCCACAATGTACAGGTCACAATGAACCATCTCAAAGCCCCATTTATTTTATTTTTTGTGTTATTTGAAAACTAAAATGATAAAATATGCTTGTTATTCCTTTAGTATTACGTAGTGGCCATAGTTATACACATCCCTAGCGAATTTTATTACAATCGGATGGCTTTTGTGGATTTTATGATGATTTAAGTAAATCAAACATATCCGCCGCCATTTTTCAAGATGGCGGATTTAGCTCAACTGACCGGAAGTAGAAAACTTGGTTTTTGACTTAGAACCCCTTTGCAAATATTTTCTACCACATAAACGTTAATTTGAAAATTTTTTTTTTACATTTTTTTGAAAAAGACACTTTAAAATTTATATTTTTTTGTGTTATTCAAAAACTAAAAACAGCATAGTAAAGATTGAATATACCAAATTGTTTGTAATTTTATGTACTTTTCAAAAACATCCATGGTTTTTATGTTTGGTGTTAATTTTGAAATAAAAATGTAAAAAACCAAATTTTTTTCATAAAAATTATAAAAAAACATAAAATGATAAAATATGCTTGTTATTCCTTTAGTATTTTGTAGTGACCATAGTTATACACATCCCTACCGAATTGTATTATAATCGGATGAATTTTGTGGATTTTATGACGATTTAAGTAAATTAAACATATCCGCCATTTTTCAAGATGGCGGATTTAGCTCGCATGACCGGAAGTAGAAAACTTGGGTTTTGACTCAGAACCCCTAAATGAACATTTTCTACCACAAAAAACTAAATTTTGATAATTTTGATCTTTTAGCACTTTTTAAAAAATTGCATAAAAATATCTTATTTTTTTGATTATATAAAAAGTAAAAACAGAAAAATACAAGTTGAATATACCAAATTGTTCGTAATTTTACGTACTTTTCAGAAATATCCATATAGTAATCGTTAATCTCATAACGTTTTGGAAAAACGAAAAAAACATGTTTTTTTTACATAAAAGTTGCAAAAAACCATTAAAATAGTAAAAAATAAAGTGTAAGCGATTTTTTTCTAATAGAATACACAAATTTACACATTCCTACCAAATTTTGTCGAAATCGGATAACTTTTGTGGATTTTATGTCGATAAAAGTATTTCAAACATGGCCGCCATTTTCCAAGATGGCGGAGTTAGCTCACCTGACCCGAAGTAGAAAACTTGGGTTTTGACTCAGGACGTCTTGGTGCACATTTTCCAGCAAAAACATTTATGCTTGCATTTTTTTCCTTATTAAAACCTATTTTCACTGGACTAAATGTAAGATAACTGTATCGATTAATCTCATGGGAAATGTTTGAGACCAGTTCTCACATGTCTGAACCAGAGTATTGGCTTATTCAGCACTAAAGTTTGACTTAAAGACTTTTAGAGATCATCATCAGTTTAACCGAAAAGTTATCCAATGGCTCTCAGTCCTGAGTTGTCCAGATTACATCGGTCTACTATAATTGGGTGGAAAATTAAAAACAAAACAAACCTTGCTGTGGCGGTTTCCCAGTCGCCGCTCTTGCTCCCGAGCCCGAGCCCGACCCGCCCTGCATCAGCTTGCTGGCAGGGATGGCCGAGGCGAAGGGCGCGCGCGGCAGCACGGCGGCGCCGGCGTTGCGCTCGAAAAGCGCCCGGCGCTCGGCCAGCGGCAGCTCGGCCGGATCGCGCTGCGGCGCTCGCTTGCTCGGGGACGTCGCCTCCTCGTACCGTTGCGCTCGGTCAAGTACCGAGCCGCTCGGCGGAGTCCCGCCCGCCTTGCGCGGACTGCGCAGCTGCTCGGGACGGACGAGAATGATTTATTTATTGTCGTAGTTAATATTACAACTACTGTAAATTACATCTACAACCGTTGCAATTTTTAAGCACCAATATTGATTATAAGTAACATCGTGAAGAGGTACATTATGAAACAAAATTTAAACCAGTTGCATAACGTAAACTTTACGATACAGGAGTCACTTTGTCAAATTACTACAAGTAACATCGTGAAGAGGTGCATTATGGAACAAAATTCAAACCATGAATGCTTGAACTTTACGATACAAGAGTCACTTATTGATACAAGTACTAGACATAAGAGCTTAGCATTGAAATGAATTGAAAATATCTTTATTCTTAAAGTAACAATGAGGTGTACATTCAATGGCGCCATCATGAGTGAATATCATCCCTGTAAATTCCAATAATAAAATTTCTAAAAAAACCTCTGAAAAATACTATTTCCTGTAACTTGAGCTCAGTGGTGATACAAAGACTTTTTTTTAATTTAATAAAGATTTAACCTTTTTTAACACCTTGAAATCAGTAATTTCACACAATTCCACAGGAAGAGTAGATACAAATTTAGTGCCTGTACTAGAAGTTTTTTGTTTATGAATGCAGCAAACTTGTGCGAGTGAATGGCAAATTTATTTCTGTTCCTAGTGTAATGATTGTGGCTATCTCCTAACCTAGGAACCAAATTATTTATGCCGAGATGTTTTACATGAAGTGTTGAGTGAAATACATAAATACCGAACTGTAAACAGTCATTAAGCCCAGATTTGAGAAATGGTTGCCAACAGAATCATCAAATTTCAGATTCAACATGGTGAGAAGTGCTCTTTTTTGAAGAGACTTTATTTTATGAAAGTGTGTCACGACATATATTACGCAATTCGCACATCAGCCCACTAAGGTCCATGTTTTGTGTGCCTAACCTGAGTTGGCTTATTCTTGTAGCTGAATGTTCCAGTAAAATACATGTTATAGTTTATTTATTGAAATTTATTTATTTTCCTATAAATTTCAATCCGAGTGAAAGTGATGAGATAAAATGTTTAACACAGGTGGAAAATTATTTGTAAATTGCTGATCGTATATAAAGTAGTGTGCTAGAGTTCTAAACATCTCTCGAATGGCTTAAAGGGTGAATACAATCACTATGTACAAACTACTATTCTTTACGTTTGAAAAAATGTATGTTAAGACAAACTTTAAAAAAATTAGATAAAATGTTTAACTTTGCCCAAAGACATAAAACTCAATGCTGCTTTCATAAATTTTTTTCTCAAATAAGGGAGTAAATTGGTTTTAGATTCTTGTTTTACCGGAGACTTAAGAGTAGAAACAAGTGAAGAAAGACCAATTTTTCACCTTTTCATCAATTGTATTGTATTAGTAAAAAAGAATTTATTTAATTACCTGCTTTACGCCCAATGTGGGTGGTGGTACTTCAACTTCAGCTCTGATGGGAGTTACTTCCCGTGTCTTCACAACTGTTGTACCCATTTTAATTGGACTGCCAAACCTAAAAATGTCCACAATCTAAGATTTCTTTGTTTGAAATTCATTGTTGGTGATGGTGATTTTATATTTTGATTATGATTTTTGCGGACATTTGCCATCACTGATTAGTAAGAAACAAGTTTCACGACGTTTCGGGATCTGGAATCTGATCCCGTCTTCAGGTGGAAGAAAACCTAGAACATAACAAGATTAGTAACACATAGCCAGGAAAACCTGGAGAAAAACACAGCTAAAACAGAGAACTGTAAAAGCAGTCACGAAAAAAATAAGCTGAAAAGAAAAACAATACACAAAATAACACAGGAATCACAAGTATCAAGAATCACCAGGCCGGAGAGAGCACGTCCACACCCAATCAGAGCTGAGCTGGGACTGGTGAGAGGAAAGCAAATGGCGGCGGCAACGGAAATGGCGGCGCCCACAGCCAACCAAATCACGGCGCACTACCGGTGGCGAAAACCTGAAACAGAGACATGTGATATGCAAATTCCGTGTGTCTGTTTGTGTTTTGTTAGTTAATTTTTAACCTGATTTTGCCCCTTGGCCTTGCTACGGGTTAACATGTTATGAGAATTTTGAACAGAATTGTTAGTAATTACCCTATTTTCTGACACTTTATTTTCCCTGTCTTTCAATTCTTTGTTTAATATTGGTAGCCATACTGGCCTTATTTCAAGTGAAGATTGACTGATTGGTTGGTCTGCTAGTTTTATGTATGAAGCTTCAATTAGTTTTCTTTTGAAAAAATGAGGTTCGCGGTGTACTATTTTTGCTTCGTCAAAATTCATCTGGTGATTTTCAGACCAGCAGTGTTGAGCAATTTTTGATTTATCCACTAAGCCCTTCCTCGTGTTATCTTTGTGTTCTTTGATTCTAATATTTAAAGGTCTTTTTGTCTCGCCATAATACGGCCTAGAGCAACTATTGCAGTTTATTCTGTAAACACAGTTTTTTGATCCCTGAGTGCCATTTTTTGGTTTGGTTTTTACGAGACATTGCCTAAGAGTAAAGATGATGCCTTGGGAAAGATGATACTATCAAAATATTGCCCGCAGATAAAGGAAACGCTACTGTTGTCTTGGACACAGTAATATATAAAGAGAAAATATTGGAAACTCTCCAAGCTGGTAAATATACTGAACTAAATAAAGATCCTACAGAAAGTTTCGAGCGTAAAGTTGCAAGCACTCTTAGGAAGCATAAACAGTTTTTTTCTGATAAACAAAGAACTCGTTTAACACCGCATCACTCGAAAATCCCACACATGTATGGGTTACCTAAAATTCATAAAACTGATGTACCTCTTAGGCCTATAATTAGCTCTCGCGACTCACCGTGTAGGGAACTGTCTAAAGTCCTCCTGGACATCCTAAAACCATTGGTAGGAAAAACTGACTCGTACATAAAAAATTCTAAAGACTTCGTTGAAAAGTCAAAGGACATAGTGCTGGCTGAGACGGATAAGCTGGTTAGTTTTGATGTTGAAAGTCTGTTCACGAATGTCCCAGTTCCTGAAACCTTAAAAATAATCGAGTCTCGACTCGAAAAAGATGAAAGTCTAACTGAACGTACTAAACTTCCTGTTAACGTCATTATGGAACTGCTTGAATTATGCACTCAATGTAACTATTTTGAACTAGAGGGTAAATTATACCGTCAAGATGAGGGGATGGCCATGGGGTCGCCATTGTCGCCTATCTTTGCTAATATCTTTATGGAGGAGTTTGAGCAAAAGGCTTTGTCTTTGGCTCAACTCAAACCGAAGATTTGGTGGAGGTACGTCGATGACACCTTCGTGGTATTTCCGCATGGAGACGATGAACTAAAAGACTTTTTAGGGCATCTTAACAGTATTTCTCCTTCCATCCGCCTAACAATGGAAGAGGAAGTCCAAAACAAACTAGCATTTTTGGATGTGTGCGTAGAAAAGGATAGGGACACGCTTAGGACAACTGTTTTCAGAAAAAAGACACACACAGGGCAGTACTTAAATTTTCAATCAAACCATCAAAAATCTGTCAAAGAAGGGGTAGCTTACTCACTATTTGACAGAGCAAAGAGCATTTGCTCAAATCAAGATGGATTAAATCAGGAAATCAAAAAAGTAGAGCAAGATTTGGCTAAGAATGGATACCCTCAATCCGTAATAAGAAAGTGCAAAACCCGTAGGGCTAAACAGAATGAGTCAGAAAACACTGAAAAATTCGTTCCCATGTCAATCCCTTATGTGCCGGGATTATCGGAGAAAATTAGAAGAGTTGCTAGGAAGTTCAAAGTTAGAACCGCGTTTAGGACACAAAATACTCTTAGGCAATGTCTCGTAAAAACCAAACCAAAAAATGGCACTCAGGGATCAAAAAACTGTGTTTACAGAATAAACTGCAATAGTTGCTCTAGGCCGTATTATGGCGAGACAAAAAGACCTTTAAATATTAGAATCAAAGAACACAAAGATAACACGAGGAAGGGCTTAGTGGATAAATCAAAAATTGCTCAACACTGCTGGTCTGAAAATCACCAGATGAATTTTGACGAAGCAAAAATAGTACACCGCGAACCTCATTTTTTCAAAAGAAAACTAATTGAAGCTTCATACATAAAACTAGCAGACCAACCAATCAGTCAATCTTCACTTGAAATAAGGCCAGTATGGCTACCAATATTAAACAAAGAATTGAAAGACAGGGAAAATAAAGTGTCAGAAAATAGGGTAATTACTAACAATTCTGTTCAAAATTCTCATAACATGTTAACCCGTAGCAAGGCCAAGGGGCAAAATCAGGTTAAAAATTAACTAACAAAACACAAACAGACACACGGAATTTGCATATCACATGTCTCTGTTTCAGGTTTTCGCCACCGGTAGTGCGCCGTGATTTGGTTGGCTGTGGGCGCCGCCATTTCCGTTGCCGCCGCCATTTGCTTTCCTCTCACCAGTCCCAGCTCAGCTCTGATTGGGTGTGGACGTGCTCTCTCCGGCCTGGTGATTCTTGATACTTGTGATTCCTGTGTTATTTTGTGTATTGTTTTTCTTTTCAGCTTATTTTTTTCGTGACTGCTTTTACAGTTCTCTGTTTTAGCTGTGTTTTTCTCCAGGTTTTCCTGGCTATGTGTTACTAATCTTGTTATGTTCTAGGTTTTCTTCCACCTGAAGACGGGATCAGATTCCAGATCCCGAAACGTCGTGAAACTTGTTTCTTACTAATCAGTGATGGCAAATGTCCGCAAAAATCCTAATCAAAATATCTAAGATTTCTCTCAAATATTTCAATGTACCATAACTCAAATACCTAAAGAGTGTTAAGTAAAATACTACATTAGATTTTTTTGAATTATTAATGTAATTATTTAAGATTTTCTCACGGGAAGTATATAACTGTAAACAAATCCATGTATACACAATTATGTTACCTAAATCTATTTTACTCAATTGTTCAGTATTATTACTTACCACTCCTGTGGCCACTCAAATCCAAACTGATTTTTGGCCTCGCCAACAGGTTGCCTACAGACTTCTCAATATTATTATTAAAGCTCAGTTGAATATTATTTATGTCACTCTTATGTGAGAAATATAAGTTTCACTTTATAAATTTTCTTGCATTTAAATTTACCAACCATTCTTCATCTTTCATTGTCTTACGTCAAAAAATAACTGCAGGTGAAAACCAATTGCATGTAAAAGAACATTTTAGCATTGGTGCGTTGGTTTATGCGTATGTGTTTTACGCTGATGGGCTTCTCTTATAAAACTGTACCTTTCTTTGACAGGTGATGTCTTCACGGGTGACTTCTGAGGAGATACACTCCTGGACTTCTGAGGTGAGGAACTCCAGGATTTCTGCGGAGAAACACTCCTGGAAGGGGAGGGTCTGTTTGGGGATGGACCAGGCTTCTCAAAGTCATCTGCTGTTTCCTGATCAATTTCAGTTACAGAGAATCCCTCAGCCTCCTGGAAAATGATTATACTGTAATACCCAATAAAAGTTGATCATGTTTAAAAAATTATACAAATTCAATGCTAAAATTTAACTGGACTAAGATAAATTCACACTTGTTTGAAAACTTCATGCTAATTCAACTTTTTTGGTTGCTTATTTTTGTGTTCAGATGGTTACTGACTAGGACCTGCTGATTAATTTTGTCAGGATTTTTAATTAATAGCCTGGTAACCGAGAGCACCTAAAACAAAATTTGAATCTCTGTGAAGTCTGTGAAGTTTGCTAAGGATCTCGTTTAGAATCGATGTGTGACATCCGTAATATGAAGCAAGCATGTTACCTCTGACATCAGTTGAGGGAAATCTACTGACATACCCAACCAATTTACACTAGAGTAGAGTACACGAAAAAGTGCTTTTGGGCGGCAAAAACTCATCAAATAGTCTGCTAAACCTCAGCACAAATTACTAAATAAAATATTTTTGTTGAACTGTCATAACTTTGTTTACTTTTTCAGGGCCTCTTACATATAAATTTGCTTTAACATATGATCATACAGTTAAACTACCCAAACAAATAATAACCCGCCCTATTTTATGCACTCTAATTTAAATCTTGTTTGATTTATTTTTATTTCATAACTTCAACTTTAAAGCAATATTTTAAATAGCTTAATGTGGTAATATAGAACTTAAACTTAACCAAGCTTATATTACAATAAATTTATGAAAAATACAGAACAGAAAAACACAGTTGTACCCAAGAAGTTTAAAAGATCAATATCAACTACCAATACCTAAATATTTCATGCTCACAACAACTGATATTTTTAGTAATCACATACCATTTAGAAAGTATTTCAGGAACAAAATAAAAAATAAAACAAAACCTAGTCGTAAAGAAGTATCTATAGTTGCACTACAAAGTAATTTGGATTCAATCTTCTACGACAGACTCCTAAGAAGACCAATATGCAGCAACGTGCTACAAGTGAACAGAATCTCTCACCAGGTCATCCGCGACTGATTTGTCCCAAGCAATAGTTCTAGTGCTCTTAACCTTTTTCAACTTCGGTGACGTCCTGTCCTCTGAACTATGTTTCAAAATTGACGGTAAGGTTCTCTCTGGTGTTTTTTGTCTCCTAAACCTTGTGGTTACATTTGTTAGGTCTTTTGGAGGGGAACTGTTAAGCTCTGAGCGTACACCTCTCCCTTTCGGGCAAGAAATAAATTTTCTGTGTTCCTGGTCTTCTTTCTTATTTGTGTGTGTAGAATGTTTAGTGAACACCGATGATTTTGTCGGCGAGGGCTGTAGTAATAACAAAAATCAGTACAAAAAAAACACTACCAACCAAAAATTTGACAACTTAAAAAATGTCATTTGAAACTTGCTAGCCTACAAAATAATAAACAAATAAATCATGAAATCTTTCATACTGTCATCTTAAAAAGAAATACATTGATGAATGGCATTTTTTTAGGTGAGGGGATCATGAAGTAAATTACAATTTTTTGAAGAGGTCATATAGTCTGCAGCTAGTATGATGCATTTTCAAATACAGTTGGATACTCCAAAACGGGATATACATAAAATTACTAAAATGTCACATGATCATGGAGGCATGGCTTCAAAATGAATATTGGAAGAAAACCATGTTCGGGCCCTTTTAAAAGCACATGTTTAGTTACAATTAGGGTCGATAGAACCAGTAGGTAAAGATCAAGTTCTGAAGCAAGTCAGCTGATTTTCTAACAATATCGAATGAGTCTAGGCCCAGATAATTTGCTTCAAAACTTGATCTTGATCTGCCATTTGGATTGATGCAGATTACCGTAAAGTACGGGAAGTTATGGATTTTAACGTCACCGAATCAAGCCTTCTGTCATATCGTGATGTTTTACTATCACGATGTTTACAACATCAAAGGCAGTAAAAAGGAGGACTTTTCAAGGACCCAACAACATTTCTTGGAGTGGTGTTGTTTATGAAAAATATTGCTATAAATTAATTAAATACAAAATGTAAATCTAGAAAAATTTTTTTATCAATAAATGTCTCTCAATAATTAATCCTCAAAAACTAGTACAGTTAACAACATATATAATGGAACCAACTTTTGTGTTTTATAGTGGTACACTTGTGACTACCCAAAAATTCTAACAAAAGTATGTTTATAAATCACAATTTCTAATAAACTGAAAAAAATTTAAGGACCTTCAGGGCAAAAGAAGAATTTTGGAGGGCTTGGAGAATTGAGAGAGGCAATCGGCACACTGATTTTTTTAAATTGGCAATATAACTATTAACCACAGTATTTTTTTTTGTTTTTTATGGATATTTAAAATCTTTTTGCTTAGGTAACATCAATTTGCAAAATATTATGAATTGTAAAGACAGTTTTACCAAAGTAGGAATATCCCATCCTAATTGCTTACTGCACCAGGTGCTGAACTGTTTCAGCAATTTAGTGTTATCTAATTTACTGTTAGCCTTCTCCTTTTGTTAAAATAAACCAGTTTTCAGTTTTGGTTATATGTAATTATTTAGGTATATACCTTTTTCAGTGGTATGTGCCGCGGGTCGTCCTCCCAGTGGTTGATTGTCTCCGCCAGTGCCGCCAACCGAGCGCTCCGTCCCGAGCTCCTCACGTCACCTCGGGCCATCGGCTTTGCCTCTTCCTCCTTCACCTCCTCGGCGAAAAACCGTTCTTCTGTCCGATGGTGGATCGGGGACAACAGCCTTGTAGGGTCATCTATTTAAAAAAAAACACAGGTTTACAATCAAAAAGAAATATTTTTGGACAAAAACTTTCTTAAAATAAATTGATAAAATTGTCAATTTCCTCCATAAGACACATCTTTACAACTTTGTCATGTAATGACAACAAAAACAAAACTTTTTGATTATCTTGAGAAATTTCGATTGATTTAAAGAGCTTAAATAACACCTTGACGAGGTTGGAAGGTTAGATGTAGAAAACCAAAAAAGGCAATATTTAGCCGATTTCCCTGTAGGTTAACTTTTATTTTAAAATAAAAATAAAACAAAAACATAGTAAAATATTTACAATAACTTATTTTACTTACAGACTCATATAATGCTTCCAAAACGAGAATATTTTTTACATGTGGTGTTTTTACAGCAGTAGAGAGAGATTAACAATAATTACTGCAATTAATATATAGGTATATCTCCTTATTTTTAATTATTGCATTGTGCTATATATGGAAAAGGGCCCCTGTAAAATATTCTAAGTGAAAACATTTCAAAATCGGAAATATTCAGTGGAAAAGGTTCTACACAACACGAGCTACATCGTGGTATATTTGGTTTTGAAAATATTTGAGTTGGCAGCCCTGATTTTTTCTGTCAAAATAGGCACAGTTCGCAGGATTCTACAGATATTTTGACGTTCTATTTGCCACAAAATGTATTCCCCGTTAGTTGTTGTGTTGTCGCTTGGAACACTTTTTTTGTGGAAAGTTAATGTTCGGACTAAAGCGTACAATCAAAAGACTGTAAGGTTTTATTATTTCATATTTTAAGACTACAATTGTAGTTAGGTTATTCTTAAAAAGTCTTACTTTTTAACAACATAAGATAAAATTTTAGCCAAATGACATAACATATCATATAATAAGGTTACGTTTCTGTACTTTTATAAATATAACATTATTTTACATTCAATATCCTTTTTGTTTGGCATTGTGTTGTTGGCATTCCAACCCTCCCTATGTTTTCTTCCACAGCAGATAGCAGTCTATCAGAGAAAATTTCAAATGCCAGTTGTTTATGTCGTTATTACCATGAAAAATAAAACACTTAAAACGTTTCAAAATGCTTAATAGCAAGTAAAAATTCAATATCAGGCTTCATCGTTATGAATAGGATATTAGAAGATTATACATAAGATCCAACCTTGAAAAAAAACCTAAATTTTACAATTCAAATTTCAACGCCTGATCACTTGTAACTAGGATTTGTTGCTTGGAACGTTTTACAGGAGACCCCTTCAAATATTGTTTTAAATAAAGTCCAATAGAACTGGCGGGTCAGGTCAAGGTCAAGATTTGAAGCAGGCAGCTAATCCTGGGCTTAGCTGGC
Source organism: Flexamia atlantica (assembly GCA_035578135.1). Lineage (NCBI taxonomy): Eukaryota > Metazoa > Arthropoda > Insecta > Hemiptera > Cicadellidae > Flexamia > Flexamia atlantica. The sequence goes on along the minus strand of JAQJVK010000008.1, from coordinate 28,447,480 downwards.
CTGTTTAAAAGCTTGACCTTGACCCGCCAGTTCTATTGGACTTTACTTTAACAGTGTAAAATATTTTTATGACAAGGTCCAAGATTTTTTTTCACTAAAAAAATCAAATTTATTCAACTTAGACACCTACATATTAATTACCTGAATAAAGTACTCCAAGTCGTTTAAGCCTTGATTTGGTGTCTTGACGCAGAATACAGTTGGCGGTTTCAGATCTCTCATTTTCTTTATCATCTGATGATTCATCTATTTCAGTTGAGGAGGTATCTTCACCATTTTTAGATTCTTCCTTTCTTGGGTTTGATAGTCTTTTTGGAGGATGTTTCGACATTGTCACAGTAGTTTCAATTGTTACTTTATTGCTTCCTGAGTAATGTTTCTTAATGTTAACTGAAAATTTATTAAATTAAATCATCTAAAATGCATCAAAACAATCCATCATTTTTTAGATTATTACAGTAGGATTAAGTAATATTGTACTAAAATATTTAAAGATCCAAGCAAAGCCAGGGGAGCGGCCTGGTGTAGTGGTAGAACACGGGACTTCGGCTCCCAGTCGTTCGAATCCCACCAATCACCAATAGCAATTTGCTATGTGATAATGCCATAACCTTGAGGGTGCACAATAAGCTAAATAAGCAGCGGTGCATGTCCATGGAAACTTCTAGGCCTGGCCCTCATCCAGAAAAAAAAGCAAAGCTAGTGAGGCTAAGGCTTCAAACATAACTCACAGATTTTCCTTTTGGATAGTTTAATCTAGTTTTCATAAATAACCTAGCCCTTAACCCAGCAGAACTGCCTTTCATTTTAAAACGTGATGACGGACTCATGGTGTTTTAGACCAGTTTTTTTTTTTTTATAAAAGTCACTAAATTGAAAAATGATATGTTTATTTGTACAAAAACTTCACAAAAGTAATTTACAGTCATTCTTTTACTAATTTATATAAGATAGATATGCTTAAAAATTTGTATCCTTTAACATAAAAAAAAACTTTTAAATCGCAGTAGGTACTACAAAATTTAGGGTCAATCCATATTGGGATAGCTTTACTAAAACCAATCTCAAGATTTCTTTTGATTTCTGGAGAAACTCTTTCTTTCAATTTTTGACTGAAGCACTACTGCCCTTTTTTCATTGCTTAGTTTTCGGACTTTTGAAGCAGGTGATAAACCAGGATACTACAAGCAGCATCTACTTGCTCTATAACGGATCCAGCTGGTTCATACAAACTATCAGGGTTTATACCTGGTGTCTCATCTAAAGTGAACCAATAGCTAACTTTTTTATTATAAATCTGACAAAGAACTTCTTATGGGGCACTTCCCTTAATTTTTAACGCTGCTTTTTGGAGTCACTTTGAAATTTAAAAATATGGCCACCATTTTCCAATATGGTGGACAACTTAGATCTTTCTTATGGAACACCCTATATTTTAGGGCGTTTTTGGATTTTACGTTTAATTTTAGGAACTTTTTATTCTTTCTAATTTTTTCTTATACTCAATGGTTCAGCAGATATGAGCAGTTGAAGTTTGATTTTTCCCCATTTAAAATGCATTGTGTCCATTTAACTGTGCCATCCTATGTATTACTTATGGAATAAAATCATAATCAAAATAACACATTTCCACGATTAAATCTAGATTAAAAATTATTTTATGATTAAACCTCAACTAAACTAACATTTTTAGGCACTTTTATTCTTCGGTATCTTTTAATAAACCCAACCATTTTCGATATACAGTAGAACCTCGATTAACCGTCACTCTCGGGACCGGGAGTGTGACGGTTAAGAGAATAGACGGATAACAGAAATGTAGCTGTAAACCTATTCAATACGTAGATTTTAAATATTTTGGAAAAAATTAAACCCTATATAAGTGGATAATACAAAAATGTATATTAAAATTACATTCAAACAATGGTAATTAAAATCTTTCTAAACTATATGTTGTGCTCATTCAGTGTTCGTAAGTGAATTACATAACCTCACATTAAAATATAGTCCGCCATCTTTTAAATGAGTCCGCCAACGCCATAAATCAGCGTGATACTTGTAGCTGTTTCGCCCTTCCTCAAACGTTTAATAAATTTTATTTTTTGGTCAAGCCATAGTACGACTCGTTTTCGTTTTTCAGCCATCCGTTAAAAATCAACAGTTACTGTACTGCAGTTGATTCACAGTACGTATCTACCTACACACTGTGTATCAGCAAACACTATGCAACGCTGAACTACGAGGTGTGCCGTATAACCAAAAAATCAACATGCCAATGACTAATAAAAAAACTCGCTCACCCCCATATTACTCCTTGCATTGGAGAGGTGATTTTCGGCTGAAACTCAAGGTCATTAGCCGCGGACAGTCGCGTTCGATCACAATGGCGCTTGCACTTTCTTCCATGCTTTGCGCGACGCCATTCGAGGTTCTACTGTACAGATTACTAAGATTACCAACAATTTCCCAATGCATTTTAAATGGCGAAAAAATCAAACTTTAACTGTTCATACCTCCTTAACCATTGGGTTTAGGAAAAAATTATAAAGAATAAAAAGTTCCTAAAATTAAGCGTAAAATCCAAAAACACCCTAAAATATAGGGTGTTCCATAAGGAAAATCAAAGTTGTCCGCCATATTGGAAAATGGCGGCCATATTTTTAATTTTCAAAGTGACTCCAAAAAGCAATGTTAAAAATTAAGGGAAGTGCCCCATAAGAAGTTCTTTGTCAGATTTATATAATAAAAAAGTTAGCAATTGGTTCACTTTAAGTGAGACACCTGGTATAATCTGTACTGTCATTTGAAAATAATTTGGTAAAACAATTTGCGCAGACAGACTTCCCTGGGACAAGATTATTTTGTTGGCAGAATTTTGGTTGCTTAACACATGCTGCATAGTGATTTCTCTTAAACTTTTTTGAATATATTTTTTATGAATTTGAAAAGGATCACAACATTTCTGGCCAAAAATATGAACATATTTATTTTCTTGAATATATATATATTTTTTCTTTATATGAATATATTGTATTTTCTTAAGTGATACTTACAAATTGTATTTATTTCATTGTAAATTCTCAATCTGAGTAATTGTTGGTACTCCTCACTCAACTCACTAACTGGCACAATTATTTCCTTAGCAACTTCTCCATAAGAGTTTTTATGACACTCTTCATCATAAAATGTATTGATAAAACAAATATTTTCTTGCTCCATCACAAAACAATATTTTTAAAAAACTACTCACAATATGCACACAAAATTTAATCAATATGTACATATATATATAAGAAGAGTTGTGTGTTGGTATATTTAGTGCTAGAGCCAAAACTACACGACGTAGACCCATGATCTTGGTATCAAATTAAAGCTTGGAATCTCATAATATGCACCATGGTGGTTGGGTTTCGATATCTTACAGGGTGAAGGGACAGGATCGTCCGAAAGGGACCTATGTCAAGGATTTTGTGAGTACTTCAGGTTTTATTTGTTTATATCAAAACACATGGTTTAATTTGAAAAAGTAACCGTGGTTAAAGTGGTTGCCTGCAGAATGCAGCACCTACAATTGTTTTTGTACAACAGGTGAATAAAGTCTAATTTAGCAAATGTGTTTTTATTTACGTTTTCAATTATTTGGTATATTTTTACTGTTAGGTTATGTTATTAAAAAACATGAAGTGCCCTAAACTGTAGAGTTACATATTTTTGTTTTTAAATTCAAAGATAGTAGTAAAAAATACGAAAAAATGTCAAAACGTAGGAGAAAATGTTTGCAATTCCGTATCTTATCACGTAAATGAAGGATCGCAAGAAAAAATGAAACAACGAAGAGAAAGAAACACATCTAAGGGTATCACGGGAAAAATCACAGCGACATCAAGAAACACTGTCGTAGCAGATTTGGAACAGAAAGGGAGACAGACGCACAAGGCGATGAAATAAATAATCAGAACAGAGATATAACGGAGAACCTTCGAAAAAGGGATTAAACAGAAGAAGCTAAATTAAATCAAACAGTTTAAAATCTGTTTACAAAAGGACAAGGAACTATGATTTTGGCTGTAAAGTACACATTATTCCAATAAAATTTAGATTTTATTGAACACCCGAATGTGGTAATTTGCAAGATGGATAAAATTTGTAGTTATTGCATAGCACAAAGATTAATTCAAAAAGAAAACCCATCTTATGTGCTGTTGTATGAAAGGTAAAATACCCCCGTTGCAGCAGACCTGCATACTCAGCGAATTTCAAATAGAAAACAACATATTTCAATCCAACTTAGCGAGATTTTACATGTTTTGTAATCTCCATTAGAATAACATGGGGAATGAGTATGCAGGTTTGCTGCAACAGGAATGTTAAAACTGGTTGGTTTTAATTCATTATTTAGTAGATCTTAACCAGAAGAAGCCATATACCAAGTTTTGTCAAGAAATGTTAAAAAATAAGTAAGATATAGAATTTTTTTATTTCCCATAAGGATAACATGGGGAATGATTATGTAGGTTTGCTGCCACCAAAATTGAAATTTCGGGGATTTTAGACTAAAATACATTAGATCTCATCTAGATGAAGCCACAAACCAAGTTTTATCCAGATAAGTTGAGAAATAAGCGAGATATAGAATTTTACTTATTCCCCATAAGGTTAACATTGGGACAACGTACTGTGTTTACCACTTTCAATATCTCAGTAACCAATGGACAGAGCAATGATTCAAAACACTAAATTGTTTTTTTTTAGCTGAATCCAATGGTGTCAACAAAGATTCGATAAATTTTATTTTTCTATGTAAAAAACTCAAAAAACCCATTTTTGGGGGGGGTTTATCCTCCTTTACTCCCCCTTCCGGTGGAGTGATCAGGCTAGTTCACGATCTCGTCCAATCGATTACTACTTTACATGTCTGTTCCAAATTTCATTAAGATCGGACCATATTTACGGCCGCTATCCCTAGATAAAGATGATGACAGACACATACACACACACATATATATATATATAGATAGATAGATAAATAAAAATTTGAACGAATGGTGTTTTTTGCTTCTGGTGGCTCTAAAACAAAAAGTTATCATGGTCTCGGGCTTAGGTCTTACCATGAGACCTACGGTAATAGCTTCTTCCCTATAGGGAAAATTCGCTACTAAGACTGCTACCACCAAATATGCCACCGCCGGTTTTATCAAATATAATATGTATGGAAAACATCATTATATATTGAATTTTAGATTACATTAGACGTTATAATTCTTGCTTCCAAATTAAATCGTTTCGGCTACTTTTTAGGCCTTCATAAGATTTTTCAACCCTGCGAAGCGGGTTAACAAAAGCTAGTTTACATTATAACAATTTACTTATAAATTTCTGAAACCTTTAAAAATGAGATATGAGTTCATAGTAAAAATGAATTAATATTCACATTAGTCTAGAAACACTTGAAACTAAATCAGTAATGATAACACTCTACTGCACTCACTGACTGCACAGTGCCACTAGCTACCACCGACTGACAACTGACCGGGGCACTGAAGAACCTGCAATGACAGAGGTTGCATGCAGGAACCTGTCCTACCCTTATTACTCTTGCCATTCCTGTCTATTCTTGGCGTTACACTTAACCCTCCAGTACACGCATCGCGGACTCACAGTCCGTACATTTGAAAAAGCGCCCCGAAATACATGAATTCGCGAGCGAATGACGTGACGCGCCATCTTCCTTCCCCCACTAATTTTCCAAGGTCGATGGCGGGGGTTTGACCGTCTTAGCATGAGTTGGCCCTGAGTTACGAGGGTGTAAAGTTAGGCACGGACTCATACTCCACAGGCGTTCTTTCGGTCACATGAATGCGGAGTCCCACTCCGCAGGCGTTCGTTCAAGTGTTCTGTGAAGAGCGGAGTAATACACCGCACACGTTACTTTCTCAACATACATGACTAATTACTTCATCATGTAATTATTTTACTTTAATATATAAATTTGTTATTGTTTAGTACTATGTGTTTTTAAGTTAATTAGTACCTAACTGATTAATTTACAGTTTAAATTCACCAAAATGTGAAATGTGGACTGTCAGTCCGCGCGCGTGTACTGGTGTTACTATTAGCCGCGCGTGTACTGGAGGGTTAACCTATAAAGGTGCTCTTAACTTTGGGTATTTTTACATCAAAATGATACTGGTGATTTATCATTCCTCTGATAATCTTAAAACTTAAGGCATGTGTATTTTTGAGAGAGTTTGATTTTTTTAGATTTAACAAAGATTACCTCAATAAATAAAAAAATGTTGTTCTTTATATATTTAATTTAGCTTTATAATTATATAATGTAAATTATATTTGATGTAAAATACACAAGGATATAAAAAATTATTGTTCACAGGCTTAAGTATACAGTTGTGTGACTTTGCCTGGTTGTCATTTTTTCCCCGTATTTAAACAGTCGCCAGACTTAAACCTAGAAAATAATAAACAATAAAAAAATAAAACAAGTCAAGTTTATATTTCCCATAAACCTTACCATAAACACTATAACTTGGGCAACTTTCAGATTTTTAATTCTTCTCCCATCAGATATAAGCCTATAAAAGCTTAAAATTTGAAAAAAAATAAAAAATTTAAAAGCTCAACAAATTCTAAAAAATTAAGGATACCTTAAGTAATGATAATATTAATGTTGGATGAACTATTCATTGGTACCTACCACCACACAAAAAAGTAAGATGTTTATAGCTCTGTTTCTCATAAAATATTTAGTTGAAAATGGTTATTTCTTTAATTTGTATGGGTAGCTTTAGGTTAAGTTTTTTCATATTTAGGATGGGAATACACAAAATGCACTAAGAACACATCTTTTAGCTTAAAAGATTACGTTTAAAATGGTGTTTAAATTATCTTTCTATGTCATTTAGTTTTTAAGATATTGAATAAAACACAAACACTTTTATTTGGTTTACCTCTATAACTCGAACTATGACTTGGACGAACTATATGTAACACGAAGAAAAATCGCAGTCCCGTGGAATTTCGAGTTAGCGAGAGTCGACTGTAATACCTATTAATTCTTTGCTATACCAAACTGGAAATTTACATTTTATTTGTTTTCTTCTGGGACAACAATGATCAAAAACTTGATAAATTACTTTATAAAATAAATCTACAGCTAAATTCGGATCACTAACACTATATAAAAAGGACCAATCACTTGCATTTAGATCATTAAACAAATCTAAAAAATTAGTTTTGTTGAAGTTATATCCACTGTTGTTGTTACCAACATTAACTGACCTATTCCAATTATCAAATGTAATTCTAGCTTCCAAATATAAAGCAGGATGGGAATTGTCCTCCCTAACAATGGGACTATCACAATGAGAGGCTAAACCCAGCTCTGGCCAATTTGATATTATAAGATCCAATTTTCTACTGTATTAGAATACTGTGGTTATAACTTACTCATTAAATTACCAAAATAACTTACCACTTGTTGAAGCGACAGTAGTGGTGGTGACTGTGTTCTGATTAACTTGTTTTAAAGGCTCTGAGGGCACTGGGACTTCCTTAGCTTCAAGTTTTTCTTGTCGACAACGGTTACGCTTAATCAATCTCTGTTCAGAAAAGAAATTCAGTTAATAAACTTACAGAGGTTTTAAACATTATCACAAAACTCTCTAGGCTATATAGATAAAATTATATTATATTATATTACCTTATTACCTTCCTCTTTGTCTTTGACCAGGTTCCTGGATAGACTGCGTCAAATTTAGATAAATTACTTGAAATATTAGAATATTTGTTTTCTCATTTTGCCTTAATTTACTTTACTTTAAAACTTTAAAATACCCCCATTGCAGCAGACCTGCATACTCAGCGAATTTCAAATGCAAAACAACGTATTTCAAGCAAAAATAGCAAGATTTGACATGTTTTGTTAAGCTCCATAAGAATAACATGGGAAATGAATATGCAGGTTTGCTGCTACAGGTATATTAAAACTGGATGGTTTTAATTCAAAATTTAGTAGATCTGAACTAGAAGAAGCCATTTACCAAGTTTTATCAAGATATGTTGAGAAATAAGCGAGATATAGAATTTTACTTATTTCCCATAAGGTTAACATTGGGACAACGTACTGTGTTTACCACTTTCAATATCTCGGTAACCAATGGGCATAGAGCAGTGATTCAAAGTACTAAATTATTTGTTTTTTTGAGCTGAATTCAATGGTGCCCACAAAAATTTGATAAATTTTATTTTTCTATGTAAAAAACTCAAAAAACCCATTTTTGGGGGGGTTTATCCCCCTTTACCCCCCCTTCCGGTGGTCCGATCGGGCTGGTTCACGAACTCGTCCAATTGATTACCACTTTACATGTCCGTACCAAATTTCATAAAGATCGGACCATTTTTGCGGCCGCTATCGTGCTAACAGACACATAGAGATATATATATATATATATATATATATATATATATATATATATATATACAGGGTGTCCCGAAATTATGGTAAAATATTTTAGTATATGATAGTACAGGTAAAAATAAGAAAAAAAGTTCATATAAACATAGGTCCAAAAGTGCTTCGTTTTCCATCTGTGTGTCTGTTTGTGATTTTTACATATTTAATCATATCTCATGAACCTCTTAACGTATAAATTTCAAACTTGGTACATGGATGACCACTATTAAGACCTAATTTTGTGATAAGTATCAAATATCTACTTTGTACCATTTCAAAATGGCGACTGTTTTTTGTTTTCAAAGCTAAATATCATAAAAACCGTAAATTTTAGAAAAATTATACAAGAGACAAAAAAGTTGTGAACTTTAATTCAATTAACGCTGATATTAAGATTATGATGATCGGACTAGTAATAACGGAGATTTAAGTTTTCTGAATAAAAACATGGTCCTTTAGAACAAACTGTCCGAAATTTCCATGTTTTTATTTGGAAAAATTAAAATTTCTCCGTTATTAGTAGTCCGATCATCATAATCTTAATATCAGCGTTAATTGGATTAAATTTCACAACTTTTTTGTTGCTTGTATAATTTTTCTAAAATTTACGGTTTTTTATATTTAGCTTTGAAAACAAAAAACAGTCGCCATTTTGAAATGGTACAAAGTAGAAATTTGATACTTATCACAAAAATAGGTCTTAATAGTGGGCATCCATGTACCAAGTTTGAAGTTTATACGTTAAGAGGTTCATGAGATATGATTAAATATGTAAAAATCACAAACAGACACACAGACGGAAAACGAAGCACTTTTGGACCTATGTTTATATGAACTTTTTTTCTTATTTTTACCTGTACTATCATATACTGAAATATTTTACCATAATTTCGGGACACCCTGTATATATATATATACAGGGTGTCCCGAAATTATGGTAAAATATTTTAGTATATGATAGTACAGGTAAAAATAAGAAAAAAAGTTTATATAAACATAGGTCCAAAAGTGCTTCGTTTTCCGTCTGTGTGTCTGTTTGTGATTTTTACATATTTAATCATATCTCATGAACCTCTTAACGTATGAACTTCAAACTTGGTACATGCATGACCACTATTAAGACCTATTTTTGTATGTAGTATCAAATTTCTACTTTGTACCATTTCAAAATGGCGACTGTTTTTTGTTTTCAAAGCTAAATATCTTAAAAACCGTAAATTTTAGAAGATTATACACGAGACAAAAAAGTTGTGAAATTTAATCCAATTAACGCTGATATAAAGATTATGATGATCGGACTACTAATAACGGAGAAATATTAACTTTTCTGAATAAAAACATGATCCTTTAGGACAAAATGTCAGAAATTTCAATGTTTTTATTTGGAAAAATTAAAATTTCTCCGTTATTAGTAATCCGATCATCATAATCTTAATATCAGCGTTAATTGGATTAAATTTCACAACTTTTTTGTCTCGTGTATAATTTTTCTAAAATTTACGGTTTTTAAGATATTTAGCTTTGAAAACAAAAAACAGTCGCCATTTTGAAATGGTACAAAGTAGAAATTTGATACTTCATAAAAAAATAGGTCTTAATAGTGGTCATCCATGTACCAAGTTTGAAGTTTATACGTTAAGAGGTTCATGAGATATGATTAAATATGTAAAAATCACAAACAGACACACAGACGGAAAACGAAGCACTTTTGGACCCATGTTTATATGAACTTTTTTCTTATTTTTACCTGTACTATCATATACTAAAATATTTTACCATAATTTCGGGACACCCTGTATATATATATATATATATATATATATATATATATATATATATATATATGATTGAAATGAACATAATATTAACAAAGTACCCTTTTTTTATAATATTTTTATTTAATTTGACAACATGTTTCGGGTATTATCCCATCTTCATGGTCAGAATATAAATACTTAACCTCATAATATTTGGTAGTAAACATTTAATTCAAAATTCACCTGGTGTACTGTCATGGTTTGGTTGTTCTTATTTATTTAATTTTATATTTCTTATTTTCATAAATATCGGGTTGTTGTCGTATATATGTGTGTTTAGAAGTTCATGGGGGTTTTCTTGGTATGCATCATATATTTGAAATTCTTCTTCAGCATTCATTTTTTCTCCTTTTGGCATACAGTTTATTATTTTTAAAACTGATTTTTTTATTATTTTAAAACCATGACAGTACACCAGGTGAATTTTGAATTAAATGTTTACTACCAAATATTATGAGGTTAAGTATTTATATTCTGACCATGAAGATGGGATAATACCCGAAACATGTTGTCAAATTAAATAAAAATATTATAAAAAAGGGTACTTTGTTAATATTATGTTCATTTCAATCATAACTATAGTAGCCCTAGCAAATGAATGTTTTTTAAATGATATATATATATATATATATATATATATATATAAATTCGAACGAATAGTGTTTTTTGCTTCTGGGGGCCCCAAAACGAAAAGTTATAGTGGTCCCGAGCTTAGGTCTTACCATGAGACCTACGGTAATAGCTTCTTCCCTATAGGGGAAATTCGCTAAAAAGAACTCACTATGGACTCAATTGGCGGTGGGGCTCGACTAAGTTCTAGAAATCTTCTTTGCACTTCACTTCTTCAAAAAATTCTGTTAGAGAATAAAATGGCCTATTAATTAGCCATTCCTTTACTTTTTGTTTGAAAGTTGGGATTTCCAAATTCTTCACTGAGTTAGGCAGTGTGTTGAACATTTTTAAAGCGATGTTAGAGGGAAATGATCTTTGGTTGTACTCAGTCTGCAGTGTGGAAGTTCTATAGAAGATTTTGATTCCTGGTGTTGTGATCATGGATCCTGGCCCTTATGGGGAGATTTGTTACATTGTTTCTCACATGAAGCAGACACAAAAGGACATATTGGCTATGCAGAGTTAATATTCTTAATCGAGTGAAAATTGGCTTACAGTGCTCACGTGGTGAACTGTTGGTAAGTATCCGCATTACCTTCTTCTGCAAGATGAAGGTAAACCTTGGAGACTAGTAATGTATCATATTAAAAAAAAATACTTTATTTACCTAAGTTACTTAGGCCTAACTTAGTTTAAAAAAAAGAGATCTCAGTTACTCTATGGGAGGAATGAGAGGAATCATGTGGAAGGAATGAAAGAAATCCAACAAAGTGAAAAAATATTTTTTTAGGGAAAGCATGACCTTTATAGAACTTAAATAAACGGTATCAGGAATCTGACACGTAGGTACTTTCTCCCTTCAAGTCATTTAAAACCAGAAAACATATTTACTGAAATAAAACAAATTAACAATTAATTATCATACAAATATATACCAAATATCATCAAAATTGGTTAGTAAATAAGGGAGATATCGGTTTTTAAATATTTGCCATAAGAATAACATTGGACAACGTACTGTGTTTACTGCCGAACTAAAATATCAATTATCTCCGCAACCAGTTGACGTAAACTAATGATTCAAAATACTAGATTATTTAGTTTTTCAAGCCAAATTTAATGGTTGCAAGTATATTTTCTTTAAACGTTACAGTTTTTGTGAAATTTGAAAAATATGAATTTTTTAACACTTAAACCCCCATAACTTCTGAACCTGAATTTTTACAGACATGCGGGTGGTGTCATTTTGTTTGTCATCCTAAGCACTAAAAACCATGAAATTGTTATCAAAATCGTTAGAGCCGTTTTTGAGAAATTAGGATTTTTGTCATTTTTTTATGGGTTTATATGGTGTAAATACCCTTAAGAATCAAAAATTCAAAAAAAATGAAAAATACGCCTGGAGTTACCACGGCTTCATACCTATGCCAAATTTCATGAAAATCGGTTCCCTGGCGCCGTCTCTAGCTTTGTATACATCCACACACACATACATCCACACACACACACACACACACACACACACAGACACCACGCCAAAAACCACTTTTTTGGATTCAGGGAGCACTAAAACGAATATATCCACTAACAAGTCAAATTCGAAAATTTTGACGAAAACATATATACATTGTTTAGGGGGGAGAAAGTAAAAAGGAGGGTCATATGGGGTCACCAATGGTCGTATTGAACTTCTTACCCTAAAAATTGGAGGTGTTCAGAAAACCAGCTGTAGGCCTACCCATTCCTTCCACCATGGTACCCAATAGGGTTGAGGGGGTTTTTGTCCCCTATCTCGAGCAGGGGGATTGTTAGATAGTACAAACTAGGTAGGCCTCTGGATTTTTAGAGAATTTCCCCTATAGGGAAGAAGCTGTTACCGTAGGTCTCATGGTAAGACCTCAGCCTAAAACCATCATAACTTTTCTTTTTGAGGTCCTCAGATGCCAAAAACACCATTCGTTCACTTTCATAAATATATATATATATATATATATATATATATCTATATATATAAAGGAGAAGGGGTTTTCTATCGGACAGCAAATCTACAAAACTATAAGGCCTAAACAGTTGAAATTTGGCACATGTGCTCCCCTTGGGTCTTAGATGCACACTAAGAAACGGTTTTACAAAATTCCCAAAGGGTTTCGCCCTATGGTACTTCAAGGTTTTAATGTTAAATTATAGGGAAGGATATAAGGTTGTCATGGCAACCTTAAAAAGTATGACAAATTAAATCCTAAAAAAAGACAGGGGAAGTTTTTATGTTTTTCCACGGGTGAAACCGTGTTTATCAGCTAGTATATCTATATATCTATATATATATATATATATATGAATAATAATAAATAAATAATAATAATAATAATAAATAATAATAACATTAGTAGTCCTAACATGTGAACAAAATCATACAAAACAAAATCATACAATATATATATATATATATATATATGTGTGTCTTTAAGCACGATAACTTGCGCAAAAATGGTCCAATCGGAATGAAATTTGGCATAGACGTGTAAAGTAGTAATTATTCGGACGAGTTCGTAAACCAGCCCGATCGGACCACCGGAAGGGGGGGTAAAGGGGGGTAAACCCCCCAAATGGGTTTTTTGAGATTTTTACATGGAAAAATCAAATTTTTCAAATGGGTCATTCCACATCAAATCGACCAAATAAAAAACATTTTCAACTTTGGTATCTCAGATTTTAGTAAAACTTTACAAGTTTGTATTTTTTTGGGTGCTAAATTCAAAAATAATTTTTTAAAAATTCTACCTCTTTTACTTTTTTTGCTATGATTTTTTTTAAATCAGAAATTTCCACTGTTTTTGACATGCGCTCAAACCTATAATGTGCTATAACTCAAGTTCTATTAGGCCTATCAAGCTGACCAAAGGCTCATTTTAAAGAGGATTTCAAGGGCTTTCATATAATACCACACGTGACCAATTTTGATTTTAAAAATCTTTTTTCAAAAATTTCAAAAAATGAATTTTAACTTTTTTTTAAGATAGTGATTTTTGAAAAATTTGAAAATTACATATATTTTTTATTGCAATGTGGACAATATATGTTGAAAATTTCAGAGTGGGATGACAATGGGATCAGTAGTTATGGTAAAAAATACTTAACAGCGGTTTGCTATTTAAGTGAGATTGCATGTCACTTACTACCATCTAGATTTAACATGAAGTATGATAAGTATGCGTAATAAAACAAAATTATAAACTATTTCCTAATAAACATAAATCATAATTAAATATACAGGATGTACACATGCAATCAAAAACATGCAATCCCTGTACACATGCAGAAAAGTGTATGTACCGGGTGTCTCACCTAAACTGAACCAATAGCTAAATTTTTTATTATAAATCTGACAAAGAACTTATTATGGGGGACTTCCCTTTATTTTTAAAGTTATGTTTTGAAGTGACTTCAAAATTTTAAAATATGGCCGCCATTTTCCAATATGGCGGATAATTTTGATTTTTCTTATGGAACACCTTGTATTTTATGGCGTTTTTGAATTTAACGCTTAATTTTAGGAACTTTTTATTCTTCCTCATTTTCTCTAAACCCATTGGTTCAAGAGATATGAGCAGTTAAAGTTTGATTTTTTCCCATTTAAAAAGCATTGTGTCCATTTAGCTGTGCCATCCCATGTATTCATTATGCAGTAAAAGCATATTCGAAATAATACATTTCTGTGAGTGAATCTCAACTGAAAATTATTTTATGATTAAATCTGAACTAAACTCACATTTTAAGACACTTTTACTCTTTGGCATGTATTATTAAACCCAACCTTTTTCGATATATAGACTACCAACAATTTCCCAATGCATTTTAAATGGAAAAAAATCAAACTTTAACTGCTCATATCACCTGAACCAATGGATTTAGAAAAAAATGAGAAAGAAAAAAAGTTCCTAAAATTAAGCTTTAAATTCAAAACCGCCATTAAAATACAGGGTGTTCCATAAGAAAAATCAAAGTTGTCCACCATATTGGAAAATGGCGACCATATTTTAAAATTTCGAAGTCACTCCAAAAAGTAACTTTAAAAATAAAGGGAAGTCCCCCATAAGAAGTTCTTTGTCAGATTTATAATAAAAAAAAGTTAGCTATTGGTTCAGTTTAGGTGAGACACCCGGTATATACACTTTTCTGCATGTATACAGGGATTGCATGTTTTTGATTGCATGTGTACATCCTATACATAGGGTAGTGTATATTTAATTATGATTTATTATGTTTATTAGGAAATAGTTTATAATTTTGTTTTATTACGCATACTTATCATACCTCATGTTAAATCTAGATGGTGACATGCAATCTCACTTAAATAGCAAACCGCTGTAAAGTATTTTTACCATAACTGCTGATCCCATTGTCATCCCACTCTGAAATTTTCAACATATGTTGTCCATATTGCAATGAAAAATATATGTAATTTTCAAATTTTTCAAAAATCACTATCTTAAAAAAAACTTTGAAATCATTTTTTGAAATTTTTGAAAAAAGATTTTTAAAATCAAAATTGGTCAAGTGTGGTATCATATGAAAGCCCTTGAAATCCTCTTTAAAATGAGCCTTTGATCAGCTTGATAGGCCTAATAGAACTTGAGTTATAGCACATTATAGGTTTGAGCGCATGTCAAAAACAGTGGAAATTTCCGATTTTTAAAAAAACATAGCAAAAAAAGTTTAAGAGGTAGAATTTTTTAAAAATTATTTTTGGATTTTGCACCCAAAAGAACACAAACAAGTAAAGTTTCATCAAAATCTAGGATGGTCGGGTTGAGTGCCTTGTTGGTTTTACATGGAATGACCCAAATCTTTATTGGCACCATTGAATTCAGCCAAAAAAAAACGATTAATTTAGTATTATGAATCATGGCTCTATGTCCATTGGTTGCCGAGATATTGAAAGTGGTAAACACAGTACGTTGTCCCAATGTTAACCTTATGGGAAATAAGTAAAATTCTATATCTCGCTTATTTCTCAACATATCTTGATAAAACTTGGTAAGTGGCTTCTTCTAGTTCAGATCTACTAAATATTGAATTAAAACCACCCAGTTTTAATATACCTGTAGCAGCAAACCAAGGGCGGGGCGACCGGGGCGGTTGCCCCGGGCGCCGCGGCTAAAGGGGGAGCTGTGGCCGGAGGGGCCCGCGGTTGTTTAAGAGAAAAAAATAATATCGCTGACGCGTTATAAGGCACAAATAATCCACGGAAAAGAATCGTAAAAATTTAATCATGCGGCTATTAAGAATAAGATGTTTCTATTCGTAATAAGTTATGACTGAAACTCCATAAATAAGTCGTAGATAAGTACCTATATCGACTTGTTCATGGTGACTCTAAAAAAATTGTTATTCTAGTAGCCTACATAAGCACGTAAATCATAATAGTATTAAGCTTTGCTAAATATGCAGGCTAACGTCCTCTTGATACAAAATGGGATTTTTTAAATATAGTAGACCTATTCATAAGTGCTTTTGGCGTAGAAGTTGTGATAATTGTAATAGGATAGCAAATGTGAGCCTGAACGTTGGATCAGGCCCCCGTTTCAACACGGGCTTCACAAGAAACCCTAGTAAGAAGTCATTAACAGCAACTAAAGTAAACACTATATTATGGAAAATTAGTGACTGTTGTGAGCCTAAACGTTGGATCAGGTCCCCGTTTCAAAACGGGCTTCACAAGAAAACCTAGTAACAAGTCATTAAACAGCAACTAAAGTAAACACTATATCATGGAAAATTAGTGACTGCCACTTTTTAAAAAATCAGTCAACATTTTTAATCTACCAGTATTCTTTGAAACGAGGGCTTGAGCCTGATTATACTGACTTTATAATTAGTAAAATTGGCGATCGCATATATTTTCCATAGAGTTACTTTAAAACCCTATGAGTGATTTGGAACTTGTACTTATGATCCCGTTTCGAAATAAAGCCCATATGATTGCTTGACAGATGGGTCTGTCTGACAAAAGAATTAAGACTTACATTTCCTATGTTTTGTTGGATGAATTTTATTATGGAATCAAGTTGTAAAAAATATACAAAGGACTCTTATTAGAGAGGTTTTTTTCAGCAGTGATAGTCTTCAAGTTTATTGATGATTTATAACAAAACGAATATAAACTAGTAGCAATGAAAATTAATTATCCATTTGCCTGATCCATTGCTACCAACAAAATAGTATGAAAATATTAAATCATTGAGAGCTTTAAGTCCATTCATTGTATTATTTATTTTTTTATAAATATAGTATTTTAGGCCAATTAGTTTTGAGGGGGCGCATATAAAAATCTCGCCCCGGGCGCCTACTAGCTTCGGGGCGGCCCTGCCTAAGGTGTTACAACAGGGTGTCCACAAAAATTTCATAATAATTTTCCCTGACTTTCCATGACCTTCCCTGATCACAGGCCACTAATTTCCCTGACTCATGAACTTTTTACCGAGAGTTTTTGGCAAACATTCCAAACAATACTTTGAAATTTTACATGTTATATTGGAAAAATACACTATATTGCTAAGAGTTTTTTCTATTTTACTGTATATGAACAGTATCTAAACTCTAAACAAAAGTATAATAATTTCTCTGTTTGAAGAAAAAAATTCTGGGTGCTTTGATCTTGAATAACCTGATTTCGGTTGTCAATGCTCGCTTCAGAACGATAGGCTGCTTCGATTTCTGTAACTCACTATGGCTCAAGAATAAGGAGGTTTTAATTTTCCCATGTATTTCTAATGAACGATTCTTGTTTAGATTTTCAATATTTCAAGTATGGCAGTTAAGCTTAGCTGATAGATACAGTACATATACAGCTGTTTCATTCCCTTTGTTGTACATTACTTTAATGTTTTTGTTTACTTAGGCTATTTAAAAAAAAGTGTGACTATTATATAGAATTTAAATTTAATTTAGGCTTGAATATCCCTTGTGTGAAGGATGGACACACATCTAGGCTAGTCCAAATAATTTAAAATAAATATAAAAAACAGGGGAAGAAAAAAGAAAACCTAGCTTCCTCCTTCCCACAGCTGGCGTACCACTCTCTCCTCTTTCTTTTTCCTTCCTTGATTTTCTATATTTATTTATTTGATATTTATTTAAAGTATACATTTTTACAACAAGTTTTCAATAAAATTTATTACAATTTACTCTTGAGAAGGTTTAGAAATATTTTCATTATTACAAAATTTTCTAGATCTGGAATAAGTAAAGATGTTGTGACTTAACAAGGAATTCATGTTGAAGCAAAGTAACACTTGATCAGACTGTTTGATTATTAGTAACTTTAAATAAAATGTATGCCAATTACAATTAAATTCCTAAACAGCGAAACAATAGTAGCACAGAGATGGATAGCATCCATCATTGATGTGAATCACCATCATAATTTTTCAGCATAATCTCTCATTTCCCTGACTTTCCCTGAACAAACATGAACTTCCCTGACTTTCCCTGGCCAAAATCTATTTCCCTGACTATCCCTGACTTTCCAGAATGTGGACACCCTGTACAAATTCATTAACAAACATGTAATGCACCTCTAAATGTAAAACCTAACACATTGTGCCAGAATTCCTGAGTGTAGGCCTAGAAGTTAATTTTCAGGCCAGAATTAGAGGTATTGGTCAGTATATTAATGGTATGTTCAAGCATCAAATTTCATGCAATGTAGGCCCTAACCCAAGATCCACTTACAACCCTGTAGTGACTGAGTCCATGTCTAGGCTTACCAGACGTCCGCGATTACTGAGGACAGTCCTCTTTTTTGATACTTGTCCACGAAAATGTTTGATGTCGTAAAATGTCCGCGATTTTAAAAATAGTCCATAGTTTTTCAGCAGAGAAGAACCTATTTCGTGTATTTTAACAAGATTTCAAG
Source organism: Flexamia atlantica (assembly GCA_035578135.1). Classification (NCBI taxonomy): domain Eukaryota; kingdom Metazoa; phylum Arthropoda; class Insecta; order Hemiptera; family Cicadellidae; genus Flexamia; species Flexamia atlantica. The sequence continues at coordinate 28,428,663 of JAQJVK010000008.1, read as the reverse complement.
AGTTATGAGGTTTACCCTGAACGGATATTTTTTGTCCATCTGTTAAAACAACGATAATACCATAGCTTATTCCAGAGGAAATTCGCTAAAATGTTCATGAACATTGATAAACGTATCAATTGTTTTAAAAATTCGTGCTATTAGCGCACACTTTTAACATGTCCTCCTTATTTGTAGATTGTCTTCATTTTTTTAAGGCTTGTCCTCTGTAGGCTCAATGAAAAATATAGCCTGTGGTAAGCCTGTTTTGTCAAATATGATATCCAAATAAAAACCAAGTGGGATGAAAATTGCTGAAAAAAGGTACCCTAACACCTATGCAAAACCTATTTGTACAAGCATCTTCCTGTCCAGTTCATAGGCCTAGTCACAAATACCAACAGATTTTAAGTTTTGATCACTTTCCTTAAAAAGTAGGCCTATGATAACCCTCCTCCCTGTAGCCTATATAGACATTGCTTCAACAGTAGCAAAAACAAGTGCCAGATTTATGGTCCCTGCGCCTCTAGGCTCTGATCTCTGTCCAGCGCCCCTGAGACATGCCAACCTCAGCTAAAGTGGTGAGCTTTTTATAGCCCGATTCCGTTCTGAATCCAAATTGACCCCCCAAACACATTCAATATCCATTGATTTCGGCCTTGGATCCCCTCAGCGCGGACCTAAGCCCAGGCTTGCTGGGTCTAGTACATCCTAGACCCTGCTGTCCCTATTATGCCTGCTGCTTAAAAGCTGGAAGCATACGTAAGCATACCTCTTTTGATTAGTATTTATGTATCCTATGTGATGTTTGGTAACAATTACCTCCGTAAAGTCCATTTTTATTATTCTTTTGCAGGCCTAGCTCTCAGATCTCGTTTTTAACAACTTTCTTAAACCAATAGGGTGTAAACAATGAACCCTAAACGACCTCGTTGAATTGGTTTTACAATAAATCAAAAATTGTAAAAACACCTTTAAATAACTTATTATTTCAACACAAATCCTTTGAATAAAAAGTTTATGAACATTTGCTAATCAAACTGACACATTCACGAACCTAGACATACTTGGAAAACAGCACCTGCAAAATTCAAACTTCCAAACAAAATTAACCGCGTTCCACAGACAACCAAAATAAAAAATATTATTTCCCACAATCCTGAGTATAACAAACCAAAGGCATTAATATCAATGTGAATTTTCTATATTTCTATACTTTCTATATTTCTCCGAAGTGCGTCCCGTAGACCATACTGGCTGAATATGTATATATATCCCATCGCAGCTTACCTGCGTGCTCAGAAAATGTCCAATGCAAAAATTCTACTACTCAATTACATACGAAAACCAAAATCAAAATTAATTGCTGTACATTCATTTGTAAGAATCATATAACACTAACCTCTTAAGAAAATCCACCAATCTTCTTTGAGAAAATTAAATTTTTGTATTATTTTTCTCCAATAATCCAAATATCTTAATATTAATGAACCTAGTAGTAAAAATGCCAATACCAGTATCCTATTCCATATGCATTTAATTAGAAAATTTAAAACTGCAGTAGCACAAAACATTTCAATAAAAAATAAATTATGTTCTAATATTCAACAAATAAACAGATCCTGTACTCAGACTCAGTGGCTCAGTGCCACTGGGTTTACCATGCACTTGGGCAGCCAAGCCTGGGCTTAGCACCGAGGACTCAGAGGGTGGAATACAAGGGAGGAGTATTTATGTGTAAATTATTATAAAACGCAGTTACGTTTAGGAGATTAGGAGGTGACAATAAATAATTGGGAATTTTAAGAGAAACAGGCTGAAGATACTGTTAAAGAAAATGTGGCTACCGTTTACTGATACTGTTCCATCACGACTAAATAATACCCCCGTTGCAGCAGACCTGCATACTCAGCGAATTTCAAGTGCAAAACAACATATTTCGATCCAACATAGCGAGATTTGACATGTTTTTGTAAGCTCCATAAGAATAACATGGGGAATGAGTATGGAGGTTTGCTGCTACAGGTATATTAAAACTGGGTGGTTTTAATTCAATATTTAGTAGATCTGAACTAGAAGAAGCCATTTACCAAGTTTTATCAAGATATGTTGAGAAATAAGCGAGATATAGAATTTTACTTATTTCCCATAAGGTTAACATTGGGACAACGTACTGCGTTTACTACTTTCAATATCTCGGCAACCAATAAACATAGAGCCATGATTCAAAATACTAAATTGTTTTTTTGGGCTGAATTCAATGGTGCCAATAAAAATTTGAAAAATTTTATTTTTCTATGTAAAAATCTCAAAAAACCCATTTTTGGGGGGTTTTACCCCCCTTTACCCCCCCTTCCGGTGGTCCGATCGGGCTGGTTTACGAACTCGTCCGAATAATTACTACTTTACACGTCTATGCCAAATTTCATTCCGATTGGACCATTTTTGCGCAAGTTATCGTGCTTAAAGACACACACACACATATATATAAATATATTTATGAAAGTGAACGAATGGTGTTTTTGGCATCTGAGGGCCTCAAAAAGAAAAGCTATGATGGTTTTAGGCTTAGGTCTTACCATGAGACCTACGGTAACAGCTTCTTCCCTATAGGGGAAATTCGCTAAAAAGAAGGCGTGGTTGCTAAAACAAGTTGCCACTTTCCCTGAAAGCGTAATGTTGGTTTTTCTACAAAAAAAATCACTATTGTGAACGAGCTCACCTTGATGTCAGAGATGCCAAGGGCCTCGACCCCCGACATCTCTAAATCCGGCACCGACCGACCTGCTGACCTCATATAGAAACAAATTACAATAAAAATGTAGCCTTTCTTGATGACAAACGGTCAAAGTCCATTCCACATCAGAGTCCCTCCAGGGTCGGAAGAGAACTCGAATGCTCGAGTACGCCCTGACCGTGCAACACCGATGTCGCGCACAGCGTTTTCAATGTTTGCAATGAATTTGTGGCAAAACATTGAAAACTTCAGATCCCCAAATTGCAAGAACTACACAGGCAAGTTCTTGCAATTTGGGGATCTGAATTAGGTGAATTATGGAATTTTTAATTCCTTGTACGGATATGAGTAATATAAGGTCTGAAGCAGACCGAACCCCGGGTCATCCACCAAAGGATTATAAGAGGACTGCGACAGATACAGGTTTGTTAAATACACTAGTATATTTTACTTTTGTTGTTGCACAACACAAGTAAAATATATCATAAGAAAGAAGTATTTTGTAACAACATTATATATAGTATGTTCCGCTTACATAGAGGAAACAAAAATATACAAACATGTGATCACATACATATATAAATATTATGTGTAAAACAAATTATACTCTTTGCATATGAATCACCCTCTCTCATCACCCTAGGTGCAGCGGTGAAATAGGGAAATGTCAAAAACTGTCAAGTTGTTGATTGCTCTTGTTGATTGTTGTTGTTTGAAGTGTGGAAAAGAGTCTTTTAACTTTTAAAAATAGCCCTTTGACTTCAATTTTTACAGTGTCAGTTTGTTACAGTTACCATAATAGCATTCGTTTAGGTCGTTTAAGGTAATTTTCTCATGTATTTTGAGAGAATCGTATAGAAACGTAGGTTTAGCACATGCAGTTTTAACTTTCTCCGGACAAATAAAATGGTAAGTAGGCCTTGGCTGTAATATGAGAATGACAACTTCTTGGTTCCACCTTAAAGTAATTATTTTCACACCCTATCATCTTAGTTTTGCATTACAAATGTCAAATAGGAACAAGTAGGCGAAAGACAAATGGGATGTGATCCTATAAAGGGACTGACCTATTCAAAAAAAGATATCTTGTTACCTAAGATGTAAATAAGTTACGCAGTATGAATTTCATATATATGATCTTCCTTTGCAGGTTTTGTTCATTTTACTAGCCTAACTATGGTGTATATGTTTTGCTCAATATAATTAATTTAACATTAGCAAATATCAGTTTCGTTTTCGCGTAAGCTTATTCTGTTTAGGATTAGGTAATCCGATATCAACTATCAACTGATCTTGTTAAATTTAATTGACATCCATTCCCAACAACTGTCAGCAATGAAGAAACATCGATGACCAACAAGGCCTATAACTGAAACCATAGCCCATCGATTCTCTCACAAACCTAACTTTAGGTAGGTACCTAACCTTGTTGGTACCTAAAACAATATTAAAAATAATAAAGCTAGCTAAAAACTAAATTAAAATGTTACTATAATTTACTAACTTATACAACTTACCAAACTAAATTTATCACCAACTGTCATCTTGTACCTACTAAGACACTATCGATTAATATATTTTCATAGAGTAACAAAATAATTGATAATAAATGCAATGGAATGAGATGTCAAGTTCTGTCCAACAAAATAAATATTGAATTTTGACTATCAGTCGATGATTCAATATTGTTTTCTTGGAAATCAGATGTTGAATTGTCTGCTACAGAAACGAACGGCAAAAGATCAGATATGAACCTTGTACCTAAATAAGCTTTTGCTAGACAAAAGACAATTGACTGGATAGCTGAGTGGATAAAGCGCTCACCTCATACTCTAAAGGTAGACGGTTCGGTGGCAGATTGAAACTGGATCCAAGTGGCAAAACTTAAACACAAGACCCAGATTTTGACTGTTCCTGATCAAAACGTTAAATAATACCACTGGCTTGCTTGGAAAGACCCAAAATAAAAAAATAAAATAGGGATCTTTGTATTTATTTAAATTTGTATCAACCTAAACTCTAGAATTTGTTTAAAACATACTAGGTACAAACAAAAGCATTTGCTTACTTTTATTAAATTGCTCATGGAAGTGACCAGCTGTTAAATGCATAGTTCCATACCCCAGTTGCAGTAGACCTGCAACGAATTACTCAGCGAATTTCAAGTGCAGAAAATGTATTCAAATCCAACATAGTCTGCCGGTTTGCTGCAACAAGTAGGACTATGTTAAAACTGGGTGGTATTCTTTGTTTGAAATTCATTGTTGGTGATAGTGATTTTATATATTGATTTGGATTTTTACGAACATTTGCCATCACTGATTAGTAAAAACAAGTTTCACGACGTTTCGGGATAGCAAGGACATTGGGCAAAGTCAGGTTAAAAATTAATCAAAAAACACAAACAGACACACGGAATTTGCATATCACATGTCTCTGTTTCAGGTTGTTGCCACCAGTAGCGCGCCGTGATTTGGTTGGCTGTGGCGCCATTTCCGACGCCGCCACAATTTCCTTCCCTCCCACCAGTCTCAGCTCAGTTCTGATTGAGTGTGGACGTGCTCTCTCCTGACTGGTGTTTCTTGATACTTGTAATTTCTGTGTTGTTTTTCTTTCCAGCATAGTGTGTTTTTGTGACTGCTTTTACAGTTCTCTGTTTTAACTGTGTTTTTTTGTCCAGGTTATCCTGGCTATGTGTTACTAATCTTGTTATGTTCTAGGCTTTATTCCACCTGAAGACGGGATCTGATTCCAGATCCCGAAACGCCGTGAAACTTGTTTTTTACTAATCAGTGGTATTAATTCAATATTTAATAACTTAATCTGAACTGGAAGAAGCCATAATACACCAAGTATTATCAAGATACTTATGTTAAGAATTAAGGAAGATAGAGAATCGTTTTATTTCCCTTAAGGATAACAAGAGAATGACTATGCAGGTTTGCTGCCAGCCGTATCATGGAGATATCGGGGATTTTAGATTAATATACATTAGATCTCATCTAGGCCAGATGAAACCACAACAAAGTTTTATTAAGATATGTTGCGAAATAAGTGAGATACTATAGAATTTTACTTATTTCTCACAAGGTTAACATTGGGGCAAAGTACTTTGTTTACCACTTTCAATATCTCGGGAACCATAGAACTATGACATAGAAGTATGATATTGTTTTTTTTTCGAGCTGAATTCAATTGTGGCGTACCCAGGGTCAGTGTTTGGGGGGGGGGGGGGGGGGGCTCGCTATAAAGGTTGGTTTGTTGGTTGTCCAAGATTGGTTTTTGTTGTAAGGAATCTCTAAGGAAGGGTCTACGACTCTTATCTTAAGGAAATTTATTGTTGTGAAGTGTATTTTTAGGTTACGATTTTGAGAGAAATCAAGTGGATCACATTATCTGTGGTCTTAAAAATGAATATTTATGGAGTATTTTTATGGTACAATAGATGCACAGATGTTTATTTAATGAAGCTGTATATTATGTTACAACTAACTCCAGTCACCGACTTTTGACAGATCAACAGGCCAAAAAATGTCATGATGTAGATCTGTAGTTTAGATGCAGACGCCTCCAACTCCAATTCAGCCGATCAGATGGCTGAATTCAACCAAGGCCACACTACAAATATTCAACCACATTGGCAAAACTAATACTAAAATAAAAATCATACCAACCGCGATACATTTATAATTTCAAAATTTGACCATGTTATTTCTGACCTCGATTGATCCTATGGTTTTGAAATACAACGAAAGTTTTCCTAGTCGTGATGTAGACTCGAGATATTGTTATGCGATTCGACCTAGAGAATTGTATTACATCTGGTTTTCCATCAAATAAGCATTGTCGCGGTATCTCCAGTATAGATTCTAATCTGAAACAAGCAACAATTCATATGGCGAGCGGCTAGCAGCGCGAAAAAAATGTCCAACCTGCTCAGGCGACGAATGCGACACTGAGTGACGTCACTGAATTCCGCTCGCTGCTTGGAACGGACAAAGCCACTGCCACCAAAATTACCAGTCGACAAATAAATGCTACCGGAAAACCGAACGGTGCCGCTCAACGCCCACCATTCGTATTGTACTTGAGGCCTTGGAGATATTTGAAGGGCACGCAATGACTGAGCAATTGACCAACATTGCCATATGCCCGAGAAATTCTCCAGTCCCATAAAAAAAACTTTTTTATGATTTTTTTTGCAATTTTCCATATGTTTGGGGGGGGGGCTTGAGACCCCTGAGCCCCCCCCCCTCGGTATGCGCCTGGAGATAACCAAAATTGGACTATTTTTATTTTTCACTTTGAAAACCAAAAAAAATTTTGGGGGTTTACCCCCTTTACCCCCTCTTCCGGTGGTCTGATCGGGCTGGCTTACAAACTCATCCGATTGATTACCACTTTATATGTCTGTACCAAATTTCATAAAGATCGGTACAATGTGTAAAGGGGAGGGAAGAGGGATTTATAGGGTATTTTTTATTTATTTAAGTCAATTTCAATCTTAAACCTCAGGGTGAGTTCTTTGCCGTAGCACAATCCACTTGTAGGCTATCAATGATCCCCTAACTTGTGAGTTCTTGGTGTAAGTGTGTAATTTGTGTGTTTAATTCGGTCACAGCATCATTTAAGATGCAACAGCGATCCGAAAGCGTAGTGTTATAAAGGACGCAAAATCAATTAAGATGCAACAGCGTAAGCCTTTATTTGTGAGTGTTATGTGAATAAAGGACGCAGCATCAATTAAGATGCAACAGCGTAAGCCTTTATCTGTAAGTGTAAATGTGTGTTTAATTTGGTCACAGCATCAGTTAAGATGCAACAGCGATCCGAAAGCGTAGTGTTATAAAGGACGCAGCATCAACTAAGATGCAACAGCATAAGCCTTTATTGTGTTTGTGAATGTAAAATGTAAAGTGCCACTAATTGTATGTTTTCGGACGCAGCATCAATTAAGATGCAACAGCGTAAGCCGAAGTGTAGTGTTAAGATTGCCGCGCCAACGGACAGTCGGGGCTAAACAATCTTCGAATGTTAGTGTAATAACGATAGCCTTATACTCACCAACTCGATCAACCTTTTTGAAACTTAAATATTAAATCATTAAATGAGGAGAAATGTGAATATTTTAATATCACTAACTTTTATTCTTTCGTAGATTAACTTACAATGGCTTTACAATAAATAAATAAAATAAAACTATTACTTAGTGGTTAAATGCCTTATTACTGACAAATCATAATTAATTGGGGATACGGGGGACTCTGCCTCTACCGTTCCAAAATAACAGAATCGGGGACCTACTGTCTACCCGTTACTGCTGGAGATGCAACAGCGAGCACAGAATGCTCACAGCATCAGTCAGCTATTGAGACGAATCTGATCTGGCCGGCGGCAGTTGCCCGCCTTTTATAACACTGATCAGCTGGGGATGATCACATGACCACCCGTCAGCCGAAGCAACAGTCTACTGTTACAGGTTTGCCACTATTCACATTGTAAATGGAAATGTAAACATTCCTTTTAGCTACCTTTACAATCATTGCTAATAAATCATTAAATATGGATTATTCTAACTTAAAACTAATAAATACTAATTGTTTTACAATACAGAGAAGGTATTTACAAATAAATAATGAAAGTACACTCTGTGTTCTTATTTACAACAACGATATCGGATAACCTAACCTATTCGGTAAGTGAACAACAAACATTTCTTCAACTATTTCACACTTTCAACAAATTAAATGAAGATAAAACTGATTATTTCTATTAAGTGATATGAAGTCTTAACTTAGGCCTACATAATAAACAATCTATAGCTCAAAATATCATAATGTACCGTTAGAATCTAGGTTACCTAGACTAGGCCTAGAAATGAAACATTACATTGGACTATTTTTATGGACAGTATCGTGCTAACAGACACATTGATATTTATATATAAATTCCAAGAAATTGTGTTTTTTTTTGCTTCTGGGGGCCCCGAAACAAAAAGTTATCATGATCTTGGGCTTTGGTCTTACTATGAGACCTACGGTGATAGCTTCTCAAAACAAATTTTAAGAGTTTACCCCCCTTTACCCCCTCTTCCGGTGGTCTGATCCGGCTGGCTTTCATCCGATTGATTACCACTTTACATGTCTGTACTAAATTTCATAAAGTTCGGACTATTTTTATGGACACTATCGTGCTAACAGACACATTGATATTTATATATAAATTCAAAGAAATTGTGTTTTTTGCTTCTGGGGGCCCCGAAACAAAAAGTTATCATGATCTTGGGCTTTGGTCTTCATGAGACCTACGGTGATAGCTTCTACCCTATAGGGGAAATTCTCTAAAATTTGCAGGAAAATGACGCCCAGTGCAAATAAATCCTTTACCAGTTGGCTAGGTATTATCCTAATACTTTTAATTATATGACCAATGTTATCTTGCATGCGTGCTTGCTTGCTTGTTTGCACAGTTATGTCAAAAAGGCTCTGAGAATTCCCTTGTAAGTCTGGAACTAGGCTAAGTAATTTACTATCCAAAAAAAAACCTAACATATACACAACCGCTTGTGTAACTGGTCTAATCTAATATAATTACATAAGAGAAATTTTTGCGCCAAAATTTGGGTTGTTTTGCAAGTTGAGGATAGTGGGAGAGGGCTCAAAATGAAGGTATTGATACCAGGGACTGGGGAAAAGTACTGAAATTGCTCCAAGTTTACCAGGAAATGAGAAATAAAACAAAATATCTGCCATTTAAAAACATTGGGGTCTAAAAAAATGTCATCTTTGTTTGTATTAAAACATGTGGTGTTGAGACTTAATTCAAAACCATGTGCTACAGTAGAGCGCCGATTATCCGAACTAATTGGGGACAAGGGGTGTTCGGATAACTGAATATTCGGATAATCGAACATGAAAAGATAAAATTTTAAAATTATATATATAGTGTAATTCTTAGTAGTTAAATGGCTGAAAAATTATCAAACAAAAATTATTCATATAATTTTATTATGAAATCGATCAGAATACATGTATATAAATTTTAAAGAACAATTTATTATACATAGATACAGTACACTGTATACTTTTTATTTAGAGAAAAAGTTCAAAATTTGTTTTTGGTTTAGCCCTGACACTTTTTTTTGCTGCTAAATCGCCGAGTCACGTAGGCCGTAGGCGGCAGACGTATTCAAGCGCTGCGTAAAGTGAACGGCACCGGCGCGGCGGGAGTTTCGGTTGGTGCACGAATTTGAATTGCTTGAGAATCATGTCCAAAATATGAATTATTGCAGCGTTCGGTTAACCGACGGTTCGGATGACCGACATTCGGATAATCGGCGCTCTACTGTATAAACATAATATTGTGCATCTGAAAGCCAGTTTTCTGTGAAGGTATTTTGTACTATAATAAAGAAGGATTTTGCTTAGGGGCTTAGCCCAGCCTCTAGTTACTTAATGAAATGAATTTTAAAGTTATAAAAGTTTAACATTGGCCTTATGAGTTGCCATGATTGCAATTAATTAATAGACAACTTATTCATTGATGATGGGAATGAAATAAACAAGAAGAATCTAAACAAATAAAGTAATCATAACAGCTGTTTTCAATCTACAGACATGAAGGAAAAATAGGATGTGGGATTAAGATTACTTGGAGTAATAAAAAAAGTTATTTATAAATTTTATGACACTGAATATTTTATAGTAATTGGATAAACTGGTACACATTAAATAATACCAAGCAAGGCTCGGTCCAGCAGGGAGTACATATATAAAATTAAAATCAGAGCTGCAATCCTGAAGCAAAATTCTTTAAACATATTGGGTCTTTAAATTTTATCTGTAATGATCATAAAATTCTTCAGTTTCAGAATACAGGAAGACATTCAGCCTTAGTGGAGTCTCGTTTTGAATGTCCAATCTGTTTAACTTGCCTCAAAGACCCTTTGCTGACATCATGTGGTCATCGATTTTGCCAGGAATGCATTCAAGAATGGCTAAAGTAAGTGTACCTTACTACGCACTAATATTTTAAATATTTGTAACAATAATACATATTTCGTTTTACCTTAATCTCAATGTATTTAATAACTACGTACTAGTAGCCATTATTTAGAAAAGTTTAATTCACTAGTAGCCTATGACAAATCATTGACTGTAATGTACAAAAACCATTTTCAATGAGTGTTGGCAATCACATAATATAGATCACTTAATGTTAACATGGTTGACAGCTGTTAAAAGACAAATTGCCAGGGAGTGAACAGATATTTAATGTTGAGGTTAGCAAAAGAATGTAGGGAGTTTAAATAAATTCTTGTCATTTGTTAATCGATCATATTTAAATACCAATAATTTTGATTTTCTCCCTCACTTCTACCAGTATTGACTTTATTTGCTTCAGCTCTGCGTCTAAATTTTTATCATAAGTTTATGCTTAAATCAAGGACTCAAGTTAGTTTATTTCATTACTTTCTTTAAACATTTTTCTAAATTGAGAAAAAAACTGCAGTTACGATTTGGTAGTGGTGTTATGTAACAGCAAGACAAATTACTGTATAAATGGTGGACTTGTCTTAATTTAGTCTCTATTTTTTTTATTTAGGTAATGCAGTGTTAGGCTATATAATTTTTACTGCGATAAAGATGTTATTTATTTTTTGTCTACTGTTGAAAAATATGTTTTTGTGTTTCATAAGTCATAGGCATAATACAAATTTTAACTTACCTATGCACATTGAAACAGCTAATTCAACGTCCACTTCACAGTAGAGCGAGTCTTTCTTCAACTAATGTCTCATCGTACAAATAAATTAGGTAAAGTGAAAGTTTAAAATTTGAAAGAATGAGTCAGTTATAAGATAAGTAGAACAATTCATCAGACCTTTGTCCTTTCTTGTTTACTAACATTTCACAAACAGATTTGCATCTTGTAATATGTTTACAGACTTCTCTTAACTGTTGAACGATCATGTTTCTGTCAAATTTAGTATATTTTATAAAAAAATAAGTAATGTATTCACAATTTTGCTCTTTTTTGGCCTGTTGTTTTTTTTTTTGCGGAATAGAGTTCCTACCTCACAAGCGATGTTTAAAATATCAGCTGCATTTGAAAAACCACCATTCATAATCAAAAAATTTTACGACTGTGGTTTGATCTAAAAATAAAACCTTAAAATATTGCAAACTTTCAAGCTGTTACCAACCTGTATCCCATTAATTAATTCCAAAGGATACGGCTTCCGTGATAAATTTATTTGAACTTTTAGATTTCTTATTGCTTTCCATGTTATTTATACATTTCATACATTTCAGACAGAAGGATGGACTTTGCCCCATTGACAGCCAGGCTCTGTCGATCACTAAGGACTTATTCCCCGACAATTTCACCCGCCGAGAGATCGCCCAGCAAGTCCGAAACTGCCCGGTCGAAGGCTGCTCTCAACTGCTCCCACTTTTAGAAATCGAAAAACACATCAGTGCCGTACACAAGGTAGTTAGCTATTATACTAAATTATATGTTTTCTTAAAACTGTTTTTTTTTCTTTTTGAAACTCAAAATTCATTCCAAAATACAACAATGCAATAATTAATTGAAGAATACTTTTTCAAACACATTTGGTTACGCTGAGAAGTTATGTTTTTACAGCAACTAGTTCTTTACTACTAGTTCTGCTTAAGTAACATTAATTATTTGCATCATACGATTTGCAGTCCAGAAAGTTTAGTTGTGTGAGTATTGCAAGTTGTTGAACAATCAGTTGCTTACTACTAAGTTTAGTCAATCTGTATACATGTTTCTGCTTATTTCGTGTTAATTTGTTTGTCATATATGTATTGATGATGGTAGACAAATGTAATAAACCTTATCCACTTAGACATGCAATATGAACTGTAATTTTATATGTGTAATTTTATATGTGTATTATAAATTTTTGTAGAAAATATTTGTTTAGATTTGTTTTACTAGAACGACTAAAACGTTCATTGTGGTTGTATCTCAAACATAAATTATGAAAATGTTAGTGGGAGATATCATTGTTGGGATGTCAAGGCTTTTAGGATTCTGAACTAAATAAATTGTTTTTCCTACTTCTGAGATGCCATCGTCATTACCTACCAAAGTCTTAGAGGCTAAACAGCTTTTAATAATACTTAAAACTTCGATTCAGCTTCTTTAACTTGCAAATGTGATGATTGCCTTGAAAAAAGGTATAATGATCATCTACAACAAGATTTCTACAAGTATCATTTTTGAATCTTGACACTAAATAGGCATGCAAGCGTGCAATAATAGTTCTCCTGGTACTGGTAAACAATATCGAACACTAAGGACTTCGAGTTGAACACTAATGTAGGCCTAAATGTTGTGTTCAGGATGAGGGTCAGCAGGAGACGATCTTGTGTACATTTCACAACGTCGGGTGTGATGCACAGTTGCAGTCGATGCAGCAGCTGAACTCTCATCTCGACTCCCAGCTTCATCAGCATTTGGCGGTAAGGTTCACATGATCGAAAAACTCATCTTAACGTCACATGTTCGATGTAATAGGAAATATGCCCTGTCGTTTCTATTTGAAGTTACTATTGGGATTGAAAAAAATATTTGAGTTGTCTTATAAACCAACTATTGTATTTTGAAAACTGCTCGAATAAAGGAGAAACTTTTATTTAAAGTTTATAGGTTGGAGTTGGGGTCTATTGCATAATATTTCAAACTCCAATACAATTAGAAATTCATATAATCATAGTTGATAGATATCTAATATTATTGGCTTGTGATTTATTGAGCATAGGCCCTTAATATGGATTATTATAATGGCGGTTTGGCTAAAAAAAATCTAGCTAGACAATAAATCCACTAGTTTTGTGTGAGCTAGTTGGTGAATTTGCCCTTCCAAGGCTCACTGCTGAAATTAAGTTTAACCGACTCTGAATGTATGGTATGGAATACTCCCCTTTTAATTTGTACTAGATAAAATGTAAAAATTATTAATTTTTGTTTGCTTTTATAAGTTATGTGTTAGCCTATTGTAGTATATTTTGTACTTTATTTGTAGCCATTGGAGACAAAGTTCTTTTGTCTTTGAAGACCAAACAAAATTATTTTTCTCTTAAATAAACAAGATATTTTATTTTAAGTACTTCAGTAGTTGCACATCGTTTGCATGAAAAAAAAACACTGTATCCAAAAACTTGTTCTACAAATATAATAAATTTATTTTTAAAGTCAATGTAGATGTATATTTATAGGATGTCCCAATTCATGATTGATGGAAACTAGTGGCAACTGGGCAGGATGGGAGCTTCAATAAGCTGCTCATTAGGATTTTGGAAAGCAAACTGGTGGTGGACCAATTATTGTGGTAAATTAAAGTATTAACTCATGTTTGATATGTGATTTGATTGGAATTGTTGTTGAAGGAGAATTTTGCTAATTTTTAGATTTGATTGACTAATAAAAAGTTGTAGAGAGATAGCAGATAGTGTAGCAGATAGTGTCATGTGTTTTTGTGCATGAGTTCCTCACTCCATCTACATTTTGCTAATTGAACATCATCCCAAGTCATGGTATTTTGTTTCATCCCTCATGTAATACCCATTTATTGCCTGATTAAGGGGATTTTGGCATGTTGCTAAACTTGATTGTAGTAAATACCAGATTACTCAGATCCTGAACTAAGTTAATCCTAACTTATCAGCTTATCTTACAGGGATAAAAAGAAAGTGTCATACACAAACAATCATTTTTTGTATAAATCCAGATGATTCAGGGTTTGGATTTATAGTAAAAGGCATGAAAACTAATAATGACCACAGACAAGAATCAAACAGATGTTGCTTTTAAATGGGTCTTCTGTTGCGCCCAAGTACTATTTACAGTCAAATCCAGTTACAGTTACAGTCAAGTTAGTAGTAACATTTAGTTATTAGTTACAGTTAAGTTAAATTTGGAGAGGGCAGCGACAGTGCTGCTCTCTTTCGGAGTTAATGGTAAACTAAGTCCTCGACACACGCTGGGCAGCGCTCGACACACTCTGAGCGCAACATTAGAAGATATCTCTGTTTGATTCTCCTTTGTGTAATGACACACACAATATTGTACGAGCCAGTGGCCCCCAAAAAGAGCTGACTTGACATATATTGAGAACAGTGATTTTCTGTAATTTAACCGTCATTCAATATTACGAGAGACATACAGAACACAGCTCAGAAAGTAGCAGCAGTAGTGTCATAATATACTCAGTGGTGTACCTTTAGTATTTAGCGCCCCTGGCAAGAATTTAAAGTGGCGCCCCTAAAGAACACCCCACCCCCTCTTAACACTATGGATTCTTTTCCTTTTCTCTATGGAGCTTTGACATAAAGGTCGTCCTAAAATAAATTATTTTAAAGATCGTGGAGCCAAGATTTAGAAATAAATATTTGTAAACAAATTGTAAGTCACAAACTTAGGTGAAAGTAAAAGTTATGCATGAAGAGTTACGAGAACTCTTAAAAAAAAATTTAAAAAAAATTTTGAAAATTACAATCGCCAACTCACACATTTAGGTAATCTGGAGGTATAACAACATGACGAAGTGTATCCCCACAAATTTAAACTAATTTTAGGCTAGCCACTGGAATTTCAGTAAAACGTCCCCTATTACAATAAAATAAATAGAATGATAATCTCATAAGTGAAGAGATGAGATTTGAGCCAGTTTACTGGCTATTGGTACATACGTGTAACAGCTTTTACAGTCATTCACCATTTGCTAGATAAAATAGACTCCAGCCATATACCTGAACATTTTCACGGCTCTTAGTAAGATTTTCAAAACATTAATTTGGCATTTACCCTCGATTGATAAATCCATACGATAATTTTCGCAACCTTTGACAAGTTTTGCAAATTTACTCTTGCTATTGTTCCTACTAGAGGACTCTCATAGTACTGTAAATAACCATTCCAAGATACCAAATTCCCAGATTTTCATATATCAAGAAAACCAGGCAGTTCTCATGACATTGTTAAACCAGACGTTATTTTGAGACTTATTTCAGCTATTAAAATATTAAAAAATTAATAAACGTCCTAAGGAATGATTATCCAAGTACTCAGAATGTTCAATTGACCAATCTTAAATAACTGAATAATCTTGAGAACTTAAATAACTGAATGCAGTAGAACCTCGATTAACCGTCACTCTTTTATCCGTCACTCTCTGTTATCGGTCACTGCTTCCGGGCTCGCAATATGTTGTAAATTGGCATCGCGTAAAGCACGAAAGTAAGTGCAAGCGCCATTGTGATCGAACGCGACTCTCCGCCGCTAATGACCTTGAGTTTCTGCCGAAAATCACCACTCCCTCGCAAGGAGTGGTATGAGGGTGAGCGAGTTATTTATTACTCATTGGCATGTTGATTTTTTTGGCTATTCGGCACGCCTCGTAGTTCAGCGTTACATAGTGTTTGCTGTTTGCTAGATAGTACTGTTAATCAACTGCAGTACAGTAACTGTTGATTGTTAACGATAGCTGAAAAACGAATACGAGACGTACTAGAGCGAAACAGCTACAAGTATCGCGCTGATTTATGGTGTTGGCAGACTCATTTAAAAGGTGACGGACTATCTTTTAATGTGAGGTTATGTAATTAACATACAAACACTGAATGAGCACAACATACAGTTTAAAAGGTCTGTAATTACCATTGTATGAATGTAATTTAAATATAAATATGTATTATCCACTTATACAGGGTTTAATTTCTTCCAAAATATTTTAAATGTAGATTTACATTTAAAATATTTAAGATATTTTAGACGTAGGTATTGAACAGGTTTATTGCTAAATTTCTGTTATCTGTCTATTCTCTTAATCGGCACACTCCCGGTCCCGAGAGTGACGGATAATCGAGGTTCTACTGTAGTTCACTATTTAATAGTTATATGTGTCGTCTAGTTACTAGCTGCGAGTGTTGGTGGCAGAGGGACGAGCCAATCAGATCACAAGGCCCAGGAGTCACAGTTGTGGGAAGCTCCGTCAAAGAATGGAGAAGAAAGTGAGGAGGACTCTTGGAAAAACTTGTTGAAGTAAGTTCATTCTAGTTTCTCTTCCAACTTTGGCAAAAATAAAAATATTTTAAGATTTTTTAAAACTAATTATTGTATATGCTTTTTGTTAAAACAGTTTGTAGTTTGGTTAGTTTTATCATGTGAAATGTTTCATAGGCTTCAATATGAAGTTATAAGTGTCCGGCCATCTGGGCTAGGATGGTGTGTGGTCTAAATCACTGTTTACATAGCATGAGGTTGCGGATTCGAATCCCACGCTTTGTGGTTGGTAAAATTTGCACCTCAAGTCTCTCGGCGTTGACCCAATGCATGAGGCAACTGGGAAGCTATGAGTTCAGAGGCGCATCCTGTTGAGAAACGTAGCACAGTGAAGAGCGTGCTGTGCTGACTACATGTCTGTTTATTCTGTGGCTAGCAGGCTAAATCGCTCTTAAGAAATGTAAGGCCACAGGATTTTTGTTTGTTTAGTATTTATTTTGGAGAACTTGAGCTCATTAGAGGCCCAAGCATTTGTAGCCAATCGCAGGTCATTGGAGCACCAATTGACGTAAAAAGCTGACCTGCACCAATCAACAAAACCCACCCCAACCAAAGCTCAACCTAATCCCTATTTAACTTAATTCTAAAACTTTTAGACTGTGAACTGTAATTCCACTGTGTTGACAAAGTTTATTTTTTTGTTTAGGTCTCTATATGAAAGGATAGTTTTGCTAGAGCAGAGTAACCGAGAACAGGAAATCCAAATAACAAGTTTGAGGGCTCAGGTAAGTGTAATTTTAGCTGCAGCCTAAACAATTAGTTTTTTGTGTCAGTTGTTTGAAAAAAAATCAGATTTTTCACTATTTTTTTACAAGATAAATTTATGTTTTTTTACTGTGTGAGTACTTCAACTGCTGTATCAATGAAAACAAAATCATAACACTTATGATAATTTTGACAATACAGTACACCTCGGATTATGCAGATTAAGAAGGCAGAGTACTTATACAGATAGCGAAAAATCTGGATAATTTAATGTCATTATAATATTATAGTCTTCCTATGTCCCAAATCCATAGTGTAAAGTTAATAGATTTTTCGTAAGCTGAGCTTTTATAATAGAGATTTCAAACTCTGTCAGCCCTTGGCGGCCAGAGTGTAGTATGATGTCATTGAGTTTCCGTGCCCCAGTTGGTAGTGCTCATGGCAGGAGTAACACAAACCATCTGTTGTAAAAAAGTACTCTGTTGCCTATCTTTTTAAATTTGTTTCTGTTTTTGTATGCGTTTAGCCTACTTTGTGTGCATCACTTTTGATAGTGAGATTATTACTTGTTGAAATATCGTTTCAAATTCTGGCATGGCACGTCTTTAGACATGTCTCATGTCTTCAGATTTGGGTGTTTTCTTTTTTTGCTGTTTTTCTACAATTTAATGGGGCAGTTGGGATTATACTCGGACTTACAAGTGACTCTAACGAGTAAACTTCAAATATATTAAGTAAAACTTACGAAAAAGTAACTCTACTTTTTTTTTATCAAACCACTGAGGCTGAAGGCTGAAGGAAGACTTTTTTAGACGCCATCTTGCAGCCTAAAACAAGTTTTTTTAAGCGTATCTGAACTTCAATTAATTCAAAGTAGGTGAATTGCCAATATAATTAGAACGTTTTCAGTAGTGAGTGTGCTGAATAAAATGTAAGAACCGATACCTAATATTCTAATACACCCAGATCATTTATTCTTTTCGTTTAGGTGAATCGGTTGGTTGAAGAGAATGAAAACCTCAAGCACAACATCCCTCTGCAGTTTTGTAATGGAGTTTGCGTCTGGACTGTAGACAAATTTCAAGAGAAGTATTTTTCCATGACCCAAGATAATAACAGATGTTTTTATAGCCCAGCATTTACAACATCCTATGTTGGCTATAAGTAAGTAGGTTATACGACTACTTATTTGAATTGTTGATTTAGGAAGCCTGTTACCGAGATTAGTTATTTGCTTTTTCCAATTCATGATCTTGGCATGTTTTTTGGAAAGTAAACACGTTTTTTGGAGTAGTTTAGTTTTATGGCAATAGAAATTTTTAGTCAGAGAGTTATTTTATCACTGTTTTATGTCCAGATTTCAAGATAAAATTTTTTCAAACTAACTTAAGACTTATGTGAAATTTTCTAAAAACCATTCAGCCAATTTTATATATCTTGCATTAAGGTAATGTATGATTTTAAGACTGGAGCATAATTACAACTTAGAAAAACAGTAATTTTCTCACCAAAAATAATATTTTTGGGGGAAAACTTGTGTTTTCACCGTCTCATCCTCGTCCAGATAATACATAATCCGAATGAGCCATGTCCAAATAATCTAAGGCTTTCTTCCGAAAAATTATAGACTATACTCCTAGTTTAAGTTTTCAAATTTCTCTGTATTTTAAAAACTTAATGAATATGTAATGATGTACATTCTGGATAATTTTACTTCAGGAATAGAACCACAAAATTTTTTCAAATAGATTTTTTTAGAAGGGCATTTTAATAGTTTATTATTTAAAAAGCTTACAAAATGACTGGGCCACTTCCAAAACTTGTAAAATATTCAAACTACTACTCAGAGAGTTAACTGTAATCCTTCTAGTGATTTTAGATGTTTGCTGGTGAGTGCCTCAACCAATGGTAATTTTCTTTCAACATGACTAACACATGAAGCCTGGTTTTAGCGAATTTCCTATAGGGAAGAAGCCATTACCGTAGGTCTCATGGTAAGACCTAAGCCCGAGACCATGATAACTTTTCGTTTTGAGGCTCCCAGAAGCAAAAAACACCATTTGTTTGGATTTTTAGATATATATATATATATATATATATATGTGTGTCTGTTAGCACGATAGCGGCCGTAAAAATGGTCCGATCTTTATGAAATTTGGTACAGACGTGTAAAGTGGTAATCAATTGGACGAGTTTGTAAACCAGCCGGATCGGACCACCGGAAGGGGGGGTAAAGGGGGATAAACTCCCCCAAAAATGGGTTTTTTGCGTTTTTCATATGGAAAAATTAAAGTGATCCGATTTTGGATTCCACCATTGAATTCAGCTTGAAAAAACAAACAATTTAGTATGTTTAATCATAGCTCTATGTCCATTGGTTACCGAGATATTGAAAGTGGTAAACACAGTACGTTGTCCCAATGTTAACCTTATGGGAAATAAGTAAAATTCTATATCTCGCTTAATTCTCAACATATCTTGATAAAACTTGGTAAATGGCTTCTTCTAGTTCAGATCTACTAAATAGTGAATTAAAACCACCCAGTTTTAATATACCAGTAGCAGCAAACCTGCATACTCATTCCCCATGTTATTCTTATGGAGCTTACAAAAACATGTCAAATCTCGCAATGTTGGATTGAAATATGTTGTTTTGCATTTGAAATTCGCTGAGTATGCAGGTCTGCTGCAACGGGGGTATTTTATTTAGTTTAATTTCAACTTTTTCAGGTTCTGCGCCCGGCTGAAACTGAACATTGATAACCCGTGCTACCTGTCGCTGCTGATACACCTGCGACAGGGCGAGTTCGACCACGCCCTAGACTGGCCGTTCTCCGGGAGGATCAGCTTCACCCTGGTCCACCCGAGCGACCCTGAGCTCACCATCCGGGAGACAATGATGTCCCGACCCGAGCTGGAGGCCTTCAAGCAACCCACGAGGGAGATCAGCCCCCGAGGGTTCGGCTACTCGGAGTTCGTGTCGGTGTCCGACGTAATGACCAAGGGCTTCTTGGAAGACGACTCGCTTGTGATTAAAGTCCAAATACAGACCGTTTAGACCATTTGGACCGTTGTGTGTTGTTATTTATTTCATTTGTTAGTGCCTCAATAAAATTTGTTATACTACAAGAAATTATTGATATTACCCAATGCCTTGTCTTCTATTCATAAACGATAGTTGTAAAAACACACCTCATACCTCAGTTCACTTAAAATATGCAGCCACGTCTGCATCATAGTCTTAAATAGTGAGTGACAATATTGATCTTTCAAAATTAGTGTAGACGCGGTGCAAGAGATTTTGTCGTTAAAAATTTCAAAACAGCTGGCTTTTTCAAGTGGACACGCTATGCTCAAAACTGTTCAATAAACAAATAATTGTTAACAAAAACAAATGCATCAGCTGTTGAGCCTCTATCGTCTTTATATTTGTGTCCTTAAAGAAAATTATATAAAAAAAACTAATACATTTCCTGGAATTTTCTCACCGAGACCTTTAATTATTGAAGTTTGGGGTTTATGAGTGTCAAACTGCACTTGGCGCATTATATCTTGACCCTTGGCCTAGTCCATTGCTGGAGTTGTCAGATATTGTTTACTGTCAATGATTTTGTACAACAAACAATGGAAAAACTAATTTCTACAAACATCAAATGTATTTTGTTTACAAATGACAATTAAGACATACACCGACAGCTGTTGGAAAATGCTAACACGTCAGGCTAGTACAACTTTGCGTATCAGCTGTGGTCTTCATATGAATTTCACTCAACTCCAATTTCTTCAGGTGTAAAGGGTTCCCAAGGGTCAATATATAATGTGCCAAGTGTACTGATTTCCTCAAAAGTTCTGGGTAATTTGGGCTAATATATAGATATATGAAAATGATCAGCTGTTAAAATTTTACACGTTGTAATTTCATGATGCCTATTCTTTATGCAAAAAAAGTAAGTGGATGAATCAGGGTTTAAAAAAAACAAAAAAAACACAGGTCTTCACTCTACGTCAAATCCCAGATCCTTAATGAACCTTGAGATCTTCTTGACGAAGGTTACCTGTTCTCGCAGCACTTCCATATGATAAAATTGCTTAGAGCCGCAATTTTATTATACGGAAGTGGCTGCTATTCTTTGTGCAAAATAAGTAAGTGGTTGAATCAGGGCTTTGGCTTCGTTTATTATCCCCTTTCCACTAATTCTCAGAGCTTATCGGCTGAATCTTTCAATCTCTGTTAACTTGCAAGCTTCAGACAAGAATGTCACAAAAATGGCATCTATTGTGATGAATTAGCCAAGAAAGTGAGAAAGAAAGTAAAGAGGTGTGGATAACATAGTTGTATCTCAACCAACTATTGTTTTTTTCTTTTTTTTGTTATTTAAATGCAGACTCAAAATAATTTTAATTTCCCAGCTGCTAAGGAACATGTGATGGGTTTGTTTTTATTTTTATTAGGTTATTCCAAATTGTAAATGATAAAAACTAAATAATTAAGTGATTTGAAGGGCTATAATGTAGTATTCTTTTGTATTTTGTTTTGATTTTGTCTGCTCAATAAACTCTGATGAAATTTAGAACATTTTAGGGCTCCAGGTAACAAAAAGTAGCTCTGCAATCTTAATTTAGTTAACTTTTCTTCAATTTGTTTTGTTTTTGACCAAGCCATGAACTCCGAAGATATTGAAGATATTTTAGGCTTCCAAGGTAAACAAAGATTAGCTCTGCGGTCTATTCTCTATCCTGTTGAGCAATCTAAGATCCTAATAAGGATCAGTCCTAACCCAACCTACAATTTCCAAAGGATACTTTCCCAAGTTCGTCAAACCTACCGCATGGTAGGACTGCAAGGATGTTACACCGGATTCTTACCATGGTACGCGACACAAATCACTTACACATATGCATTCCAATGGACCCATGATGCTCTCTCAATCGAAGTTATGAAAGATATCGACCTCGACGATTTGTCAGAGTACAGAAGGTTTCGAAAATTCACCCAGTATCTCGGCAAAGGCATTGTTTGCAGAACCGTCGCAGTTGTTCTGTCTCAACCATTCTACGTCATCACAAATCGTATGGTGGCTGAACTATTTGCTGAAGAAGTAAAATATACAAGTTTGATAACGTCCCTGATAAAATTAATTCGAGAAGAAGGACTCAGAGGTCTATTTGCGGGATTGTTTCCCCGATTGCTGGCAGACCTGATGCTTTACTCTTCGGTGGCGACTGTCACGTATGCTGTACATCGAGGCCTAGAACTGGATATTGGTGCGAGGAAGATAGTGGACCTAATGATCTCGAGTGTTGCTGGTTTCTATTGTTGCCCTCTCACAGTCGTCAGTTCTCGAATGGCCATCAACAACTGTGGTTTATCGGCAGGCTCGCCTCCACACATGCCACATTTTGTCAACTCTTACGACTGTTGGGATCATCTTTATAGGAAAAAACTCGTTTTTCTTGGTGAATAAAAAGTGTGTAAATTTCTTTCTAAGTTGGTATTTGTTTTTAATTTGGGTTAAGTTTTAAGAATATTAGTCACTAAAAAAAGTAAAATTAGTCACTCTCGAATCTAACTTTCCAGTCCTCATCATGTACTGGAAAATAAATTATGGTTTAAAATAAATTTAAAGAACTTTAAAATAAGTTATGGATTATGGTAACATGGTAAAAAAGTTACTGGGAAGTCTGCTTTCGAATCTTATTAGCGAATTTCCCATGGAATAGCCAATAGGGCTACAGTAGAGTCCCGCAAACCCGGAATTCGATAACCCGGAATTCTGGATAGCTCGGAAAGCCTGCCAGAGCAATAAAGTTATGATTTGGAAAAAAATTTATAATTTGGAAAAAATCATAAATTTGGGAAAATTTCGGAAAAATGAAATTTCCGATTTTCGGGCAGGATCAAAGCTTCGGGAAATTTTCGGGACGGGATCGTTTTAGCGATCGCAACAAGAGTGTAGCTTCACGAAACTTCACGCGTATTTTCCGAACGCGAATAAACGGCAAATTCAGCTTTGAGAAACTCGCGATGGGCCGCAAAAAGTATGTAGGCCTATTTGCCGATCCGAATAAAAAGGTAAACTCTTATTGCGAGCTTTGCAAAACTCGCGATAACGATAGCGCATATTTGTTAGTCGCCGGCGAACGGCTAAAAAACGTTGCGGAATTTGTGAACGGCCGCGAAATACGATAGCGCATATCAGCCGATCGTGGATAACCGGCCGAAGTAGCTTTGCGGAACTCGCGATCGGCAGTGAAAAACGATCGCGAGTATTTACCGATCGCTGATAAATGGCAAATGTAAAGCTGGTTGAATCTAGGCTACGGACAAGAATGGTTGAAGAGAGGTCGAACAGATTATGTCTTTTATATACACATCGTGATATTGAGGTGAATGTTGATAATTTAATCGAGCGTTATGCTCAGGGAGGAAAAATAAGGCTCGACTTAGGATTTAATGTTTTGTTTAGGTTAAGTTTTCTGGAAAAAGTATTGTAAATAATAAATTGAAGGCTTGAACCGCTAAACATAATCAAATATACTTTAATTAAAAATCCAATAAAAACTGTAGTTTTAAATTTAAAATTGAGTGTGTTTTTGTCTCAAGTTTGCCTATAAACATGAGTTTTCAGTTCAAATTTTCACCAATTTTCTGGGGGAGAGCCCCCGGACCCCCCCTCTGCTGGGGGTATTCCATATCCCCCAAGAGCCATTTAAAAATCGCAATTGGGCTTAAGTCAATAAATAATAAAAAAATTTAAAAAGCGGTCAACTTAGTATATTGTCCCTATATTATTTGAAATAATAAAAATTCTTTATCTCGCTCACTCCTCAACATAATCTTGACAAACTTCATATGTGGCTTCTTATATTTCAGATCCGCTGGATATTGATTTAAAATTACAAATTGTTTGCATATCTGTTACAGCAGACCTGCATACTCATTCCCCTTGTTATTCTTGTTCTGTTATCTTGGGGTTTAAATTGTGATTCTAAGCAACAGATATCTGCTGAGTGAGTA
This sequence comes from Flexamia atlantica, assembly GCA_035578135.1. Taxonomy (NCBI): domain Eukaryota; kingdom Metazoa; phylum Arthropoda; class Insecta; order Hemiptera; family Cicadellidae; genus Flexamia; species Flexamia atlantica. The sequence continues at coordinate 28,404,127 of JAQJVK010000008.1, read as the reverse complement.
TGCAGATCTGCTACAACGGGGGTATTATTTTACTCGTCATGAATTCCGGAGGCTATAATTATTTTTCAAAGTTATATGGGTCTTTAAGATGGTTTCCAAATGTTTTACTATTATAATATAAGTTGGTGCAGATGTATATTTTATAAGAAGCCTTACTTGGATGCCTTCTTTATGTAGTTCAGGCAACCCGCACAGCCTAGGAGCTTGGTTGTTCGTTGTTTCAAGGCACTTTATGTTCTTTGCTGGCTAAATTAATTTGCTTTGGTTGATAAGTTTCTTTATTTTTCGTTGATACAATATGGTAGCCTAGGGTATTTATTTAAAGATATGTTATTATTGCTAAGTAATTCCTTTACTTTACTGATAATACCCCTCCCAAAATTAATCCATAGATTAGCCTAGATTCACCCCTGGTTAGTGTCAATGCAGGTTCCCGTTCTGTTGGAATATTGTGCCTTATCAAGGGAAGAGCGGAAAGGAGTGTCGGTTAGAGACACGAGGTCATACTCCAGTGACTCTTGTAAAAACTGTCTTATCATTTTTCAAACGAGCCCACTGCACTCTCCAGGCTCACTTGGCTGACTATCTTGTATCCATAAACGTTCCCTAGACCTGGTTTACACTGTGACAAGTCAATTAGTCAGTAGCAGTAGTCACATTCCGTGACGCGAAAGCTTGAAGACAGCTAGAGCTATAGAGCTAGAGAAGGTTATTTGGAGATCCCTTTATCTTATACATTTAACTTAACTCCTGTAAACTAGTTCTTACACGGGTTATTTGGGCTTTAGTCAGGGGTGTCTGTGAGGAGTTGTTTATTTGCTTGTAAAAATCAGTTGAGTTGTGAAAGTGATCGAGGCTTTTCGATCATGATTTATAAGCCAACTCAACACTTCCCCCAAAACTCAGTGACTTTTTCGTTTCACTTATTATCCATGCCCTACCAACTATTAATAATAATAATAATAATAATTGTTATTGCCAGATTCACACCCATTTAAATTTCAAAGTTGAGGAAATTTGAAAACCAACAACAAACCAACATGAAAACACTTGAGACAAACGACAACGGAACTTTCTCCCAGTTAAGGAATTTTCGGTCTGTGACATAACATTGTCCAAAAATTATGTACTGTAGTTGCCTCGGAAATTGAAGAACATTTTGCTTTAATAATTGATTATTTTACAAGCAACAATTGGCGACAGAGCGGAAGCGGACATTCAAACAGTCCATAATTTTCCTGTCCGGCTCCTGGCCTTGTCTGGGCGATGAACCCTGCGTTCGGCGGCGGTCAGAGCCAGGGTCTTTGGCGCAAGTCTTCCAAGCGCTTCTCCCCGCAGCAGTTATGTAACGATCTCTTTATTTATCAAATGTATCTTTATTTACAAATGTATCTTCGAAAGGCACTGCATCGACAGTCACTAGATCGAAAGGCACTGCTCCGACAGGCAGTAGATCGAACGGAACTGGACCGACAAAAGTGTCGATCCAGTGCCATTCGATCTTATGACTTTCGATCTAATGCCGGCGCCCGTTTAGATACACTATTCAACTTGCGAAATTACGATAGTATGAAGATCGTGTCTTATTTAGGTAGGTCTTCTACTTGAGTGTTTGGAATTTCCGACATTGTGCTTGGTCTTTAGGCAGTAAAACAAGCTATTGGTTTGAAATTTATTAAATCCTAAAAGTATAATGTAGCTTGACATTTGATATAAAATACAAATAAATCTAGGTTAAAGTATGTTTTTATAGTTCTAAAAATTAATCTCTTTAATTACAATATTATAAAATTGTAAATATTTTAATATGTTTGACAACAGTTTGAATGTAACGTTATTTTATACTAAAAACTAGCTGTTGTGCCCGTTCTTCGCACGGGTTGAACTAAGGTTTTATGAATAAAAACAAACAATAATAATGAACGATTTATTTTGGAATATTGAAATTGAACCCAGGTTTTAATTTTGAAGAGACCTCGGATTTATCAATAATTTTTAACACTTTACTTCTGAAAAACTTCCTTGTAAACAACATTTGCTGAGCGACCCTCTGGCCGAAGAATGGTCAGACTGTTTGCACAGCTCACTCTGGAACACGCCACGTAGAAGCCATGCGAGAAGCAGTCTTCTTTTAAGTTTACTCCAACTTGCTTCAGAGACTGTCCTTGAGCCTTGTTAATCGTCATGGCAAAACAAACTCTTACCGGAAATTGTATTCTTTTGAACTGGAAGGTCATGTCAGTTGGAATTAATGGGATTCGAGGGATCAAAACGGATTCGCCTTTTCCACATCCAGACAGAATACCCGCTTCAATTACATTATTTTTAAGGGATTTAACTATCAATCTTGTCCCGTTGCACTTTTTTGGTGGTTGGAGGTTCTTCAATCTTATGTAATAAATCTTAAATCAGTTAAAATAGCCAAGCCCAGTATTAGTATCAATTTTATTTGGAAATATCTTACGAAAATATCCATAAAACCGCGGAACAGTTTAGTAACAATTTATCAATAAGCAATAAAAATAATAAAGTTGATAACTGCCAGAAAGAATCAACAGTGCGATTAGGTGAAGAAAAATACTCTATAGGCCTCTAACAGCCCAAGCACTCTTAAAAGTTCAAAATTTAGCCAAGGGTTTCCTTTTTCTATCATCCTTATTTTGAGACAGGTACCTCATGGAGGACGTTACCCTGAATATGAGTGAAGGATGAGTTGGTCAGTTGGTGTATTCTACTCTAAAATCTTTTAGCAATTTGGCTGGGGGATACAGTTTTTTCCTTTCAAAAATATACCAACTAGGCCCCTACCAACACCCAGAGATTCCACTGTGGACAATTCTTCAATTCAATTCCTTTTTTTCTTCTTCAGTGTCGCTATTTTACTGTATTGTCGTTGTTTTACAATTCAGGTTTAGGTCAGGTAACTCTGATATTACTTGTGGCTAATGAGTGGGTTTGAATGTTAAGATTTGAAATAAAAAGTTTTGTACAGTATAACAGGGCTATAGTCCTTTCTCCAACCACGACTGCTGATTCAAAGGTATTATGGACTATTTAAGCTGCAGATGAGTGTTACAAACAATTTCTAAATTTAATACAATCAAAAGATTTCTTCGCTTAGGATTCAAATAAAAAAAATTACAGTAATTTGTAAGATTTTTTTATAAGTTGCATTGGTAACTTTCATTGGTTTTGATACTAACTTTTGAACCAACGATATCTTATTGTCGTCCACTACTTTCAAAGATTCACCAGAGACTTCAAACACCAACTTAATTTACATAATATAATACTTTCACTAAGTTGAAGCTGATATCTCGGTGGCACTGACAATGAATCTCTTAGTCACGTGACCCCCCGTTTCCGTTTCCGCGGTTCATCGGGCACCGGTAATTGCAATTATTGCTTCGCCGCTTCACATCTCCTTTTCAAGGTTCGTTAATTGGGTCGTTGTTGTCTTGTATCACTCTCCGATCTCGGGGGGCTTTCAGGTAATAAATCATGTGCAAAAAACCAACCCAGCTTTCTCGCGGTGTGATGAATGGTGTATTGAACGCTTCTTACGTGGGAGTCTTGGTTCACGGAGCTGCATTACTGGTGCACCTTCTCCCTCCAGGCTGAAACTGACTCTTCCTGGTAATACTTCCACGCTCCCGGCGGAACTGGCTCTTCTTAATAACAGCTCGCGGCTAAACTGACTCTTTTGATGACATTTCAACACAACAGAGTTCCGTTTAACATTATGCGATGAAGAAGTTTTGGACTTGCAGCATGTTGTTATCGTGTAAATGAAGAAGTCTTTCGCTAGGTCTGTATAGGGTGTGACGTGATTGGTCGAAAGCGATTATCTATTATCAATTTTGCTTTATATTAAACTTTTATCCGCCGTTAATACCTTTGATGTATCTTTAAGATTGGGACGCAGGAGTCGTTGCGTCTTTGAACCGGAATAAGAGTGGAGGATGAGTAAGGGGTGATTATGGTCTGATCTTGCAGTCTTGTTACTGACTAAGGCCGACAGACAGGACTGTTAATTAATAGCTTACAGCCGATGACAACTAAGGGACCTGTGATTCGAACCACAGTTTTTGTCAACTTCATTTACGAACTTCATGATGGGATAGCCTCTGGATCACTGATTACAAGATTATAAGGTTTAAATCACCTGTTGCTGTCAAGTCCTATCTAGAACTTGTTTTGTTGGTCCTATTTTCTAGGAGTGATTCCTATAATAGGCTCACTTGACGGCAACAGGTAATTTAAACCTTATAATTGTGACTTATAAACTGGTCTCATTATGAGAATGGTCTTATGAACATTGTACCGGTACTCAAAAGTGTGGACGTTAATCCCCACTAGGGAACACCGCGACCACAAGCCATTGCTTATAACTACCCTCAGTTCGTGATCATGACCTCCAAGTAGCTGGATTACATGACATGCCACAGTCCCGCCTCTCTAAAAGAGAGGGTAGGCCTATATGAAAATTGTAGATGTACATTGATCATTATTGTGTAAAAGAGTGTATTTCAAGTGTTGCATGTAATCGACTTTGACTCATTTCATTTCACATATAAAATAACACCAGTCCAATGTCCCTTAGACTTAACCAATACAAGGATGGCGCGTGGAATAATGAAGTAAAGAGTTTATTCCAAACAAATATTAAAATTATTACTCGCGTATTTACTTTCTTGGAATGATAACTGACCTCTTTTTCAGTAGGGTGGTCATCAGTACAAAACTTAATAAATATTTTTTAATAAAAAAATAATGTAAGTCCAAAAAACAAAACTGGTGCAGCCTCCGTACGCAGTGTCTGCTACAAGATAAAACTTGACTAACTTACAACTACAACAAAAAAGTGTTGGTTAAATCCCATCATTATAGAAAAATTGAAGTGAGGGTTGTCAGTTTTCATAATCGTGTTAAATTTAAATTGATTAATTAAAGTGTATGAAAACACCAAGAAAATATATTGTAATTATATTAATCGCTGTCCAACATTTATTGGCATCTTTAGATGATTAAAGATGAAAGAGTGAAGCAAGAGAATCTATGTATGCATTTCCCCTTAAAATCTGTGTAGGGATAGTCTTCGGTGAAAGATTTACCAATCTAATTTATTTAATTGGATACACGGACAACACGTTTTCTGAGGCGTGACCATTGCAAGCTTTCCAAAAAATATCATACAAAAATGCATTTGCAAATGAGTTTCAACTCCGACGCACTTCAACAGATGGCCCTACGTTATCATTATGCACTCTAGACTGCTCGATGGTCCGATATTAGCGGGGTCCATCAGGGGGGAAATGTGGGTTGAAGGTGAAGGTCCAGCTTTCCCTCTCCAATCACACGCGTCTGGATTTCCGATTTCTCTGGTCGAAAATAATAAAGCGGCGGTTGTAATTGCGAGCGTGCGGATCCGAGCGTGAGTGGCGGCCACGACTTGACACCTCCAAAGCACCTGCGGTACCCAGCGACTCACACCTCGCACCTCACACCTCGGTGCGGCGTTGGTTGATCCGAGGCGTGAGTGGCGGCCACGACTTGACACCTCCAAAGCACCTGCGGTACCCAGCGACTCACACCTCGCACCTCACACCTCGGTGCGGCGTTGGTTGATCCGAGGCGTGAGTGGCGGCCACGACTTTACACCTCCAAAGCACCTGCGGTACCCAGCGAATCGCACCTGACACCTCCAAAGCACCTGCGGTACCCAGCGACTCACACCTCGCACCTCACACCTCGGTGCGGCGTTGGTTGATCCGAAGCGTGAATGGCGGCCACGACTTGACTACTCCAAAGCACATGCGGTATCCAGCGACTCGCACCTCGCACCTCACACCTCGGTGCGGCGTTGGTTGATCCGAAGCGTGAATGGCGGCCACGACTTGACTACTCCAAAGCACCTGCGGTACCCAGCGACTCGCACCTCACACCTCCAAAGCACCTGCGGTACCCCGCGAATCGCACCTCGCACCTCACACCTCGGTGCGGCGTTGGTTGATCCGAAGCGTGAGGGGCGGCCACGACTTGACTACTCCAAAGCACCTGCGGTACCCAGCGACCTCCAAAGAACCTGCGATACCCAGTAACTTACATCTCACACCTCGGTGCGGCGTTGGTTGATCCGAAGCGTGAATGGCGGCCACGACTTGACTACTCCAAAGCACATGCGGTACCCAGCGACTCGCACCTCGCACCTCACACCTCGGTGCGGCGTTGGTTGATCCGAAGCTTGAATGGCGGCCACGACTTGACTACTCCAAAGCACCTGCGGTACTCAGCGACTCGCACCTCACACCTCCAAAGCACCTGCGGTACCCAGCGAATCGCACCTCGCACCTCACACCTCGGTGCGGCGTTGGTTGATCCGAAGCGTGAATGGCGGCCACGACTTGACTACTCCAAAGCACCTGCGGTACCCAGCGACCTCCAAAGAACCTGCGATACCCAGTAACTTACATCTCACACCTCGGTGCGCGACGTTGTTTGATCCGAAAAGCAATGCTTCGGAAGTCAGTATAGTTATTACGAAACCATTTTTCTGCATAGCTTAATCTGGAAGGTTTACTCAGATTAGATTAGATTACCATTTAATACGCCGACTACCATTAAATAGTTGTGTGTCTCTTATAGGGAGTAAAGTACAAGATTGCCTCACGAGTGAAATTGTTGGCGCTCGAGTTTGCTGAGGGCAAAAATTTTCATGAGGAGACAATGTACTTTATTGCCGAAATAAACACATTTTTCCCACCTGTATAAAGTATAAATAAATACACAATTGAAAACTATTTATTTAATCGACACGAAAAATCCGATTGTAAGCACAATTTGATTTTATTGGCTATTGATTAAAATACCTCAAAACCATAATTTTTCACAAGCTGAGCGTTCTCTTTTCCGTTTCGGCAGTATTGCCCCGGTCACATTAAAGCGAATATCAGCGAACCGAACGTTCACTGACGCTCGCCGTCATTCGCATGAGTTCACGAACACCCGAGAATGAGCGCGGACAGACCGATCAGCTACGAATAATTATTTTGATTCGAACGTCGTTCTAGGGTGCTTCATTCTGTTTAATCAGTTACCGAGCATTGTCGAACAGGTCCGAAGAGCGTTCGCTACTGCTCGTGAAGCCGGTCACATTGTGGCGAATTTTGCGTTTACAACGATCGTTCGCATGAATCCGCTTTTATGTGTTCGGGGCCTAAGCCGATGCCTCTTTTCAGCTGTTAGTGCCTGCATTCTTTGAGCTGCAACATATTTCTATGTCTGCAAGGAAATTTGAAGGTGCTCGATTTTTTAATTGTTGATTTCAATGTTATTCTTATGTGTCTACTTTATCTCACGCTGGGAGACAAATTAATCACTTTACTCTCGCTTGTAGACAAAGTACGATTTTACTCACTCATTACAACGAGTAAAGAGCGTCTATAACATCACACAGGCATACAGTCACATAGTCACACAGTCACATAGCCACTCAGTCACACAGTCACATAGTCACACAGTCACATAGTCACACAGTCACACAGTCACATAGTCACATGTGCACACAGCCGTGCACGCGAGGGACGGAACGAGCCAGTAAAGGGACAAGCGGTGTAAATAACCTGTCTCGCCTGACTGGAAATAACCTGAGTGATCGCCGCAATGGAGCCCTCCAGCATCGAAACTACTTCTGTGTACGCCCCCTGTTACTATCGCATTCTTCAAAAATAGTTGAGGACATTTATCCAACGTCAGTGGACCCAGCTGTCATTAGTCGGGCTGTCCTATAATACACACATTTGGAAGTCAGAGTTCTCCTTCTCAGTGACTGCTGAACCGATCTGCAAGATTCATACAAATTATTAAAGGGGATGAGCGAAGGTGTGCAGAATTTCCTTAGCATTTCCGTTTTTTATGGGATACTCGCTACAGCCTTTCAAAGGTCAATACCATTTTTATAGAAGAATAAATTTTTACTAACAGCAATTGACTGCAAGCGAAGTTGCAACAGTAATCTAGTCGTTCAAGTCAATTGTATAATAATCCTGGCAAATGAATCGTCTAATACCAGTAACTTAAGCTTTCATCATTCATTCAACACCCATCCTTCGTTCATATTCGCCTTCCAAAAGTTAATATCATTTTAATCATTTTTGAATCATTCTTAATAAGACAGGTACCAGCGACGGATCTACACTTACTGTCGCCCGGGGCAAAAACAGAGTTCGGCGCCCCCCCCCCCACCCCGGCACCAAACACGAAATATACTATACTAGTACACCCGTGCGGCTCTATGCGCCGCAAAATTATTTTGAAAATGAAAGAATAATAAACTAATAAAAACTTTAATTGAACAACAATTTTGTCAGTCAAGTAGCACTTCTTCGAACACCACGTTAGATGTGGAAAAACATCCATCTGGAAGTACCCTCTGGTTACCGGTTTCGTTGATGAAAACTTTAGTGCCATCGAATGACCTAGACCTACTAAGGGCAACATAAAGTTGGCCGTGAGTGAATACAGGCTTAGGTAGGTAAATTGCAGATTCAGTTAGTGATTGGCCATGTGCTTTATTAATTGTCATAGCAAACGCTAACAGGAGAGGAAATTGCAATCTTTGCATCTTAAATGGTAGATTCGTCTCTGATGGACACATTTTGATTCTGGGAATGAATATTTGTTCTCCCTCACTGGTTCCTGTTAGAACCTTGCATTCTACAGTGTTGTCGTGTAATCTAGCTACCTGTAGGCGTGTGCCATTTATTAAGCCTTTTGCAGTATTCAAGTTTCTTATCAACAAAACGACTGCACCAATTTTCAAACAAAGATGGTGTCTTGGGAGGCCGCTAATCTCAGCACTGTTGAGGAATTCCGTTGGGCATTCCAGTTGTGCATCCAGAAAACCCCTTCTCTTATATATATATATATATATATATAGAGATTTCAATAAATTATCTTATATTTATAAAGTGTTCCTTTTATGAAAGAACCATTGGTCAGCTAACAAACCAAGCCCTTCACACAGCATTACTCCATGCTTTGGTGGCCAAGCATCGCCAGACAGAGCATTACAGATTCGTTCCTCGCACACACGCACACGCACACGCAGACACGTACTGTACGTACGCGTCGTACGTACGCGGCCTACTTGCGCTCGGTTCCGCACGGAGGCCGTACGTAATGAGCGGCTTTACCGGCCGGGCTAACGGGACAAGAGTCTGGGGTTGGAGCCGCCTGCTGCACTCGGACTGCTGGGTGAAACGAGCACTGGCGAGGAATGCAGGTTCTTGAATGAAGTTCTTGCGAGAGGGCATATCGTTTTTATTCGGTTTTTGTGATCAAAATCCTTTAAAAATTCTACATATTTAAGGCGGATTGTCACCGTACGATTAATTTCGGATGATCACTCGGACCGATCAATGATCAATGCATCCGATTAGTTCTTGTTCTTATGCAAACAATTCGGCCCGAGTTAGTACGATGGAGATATTTTCTCGGATGCGAATTTTTATTAGAAATGGATTCAATAGTGGGAAGGTTTAGTAATTCAATCCGAATCCGAGTGCACTAGCAAGCTCTCAATCCTCCGATTGAACTCGGTCCGAGAAGACTTGGATCGAGCGAGCCCTAACTCGGCCCGAGAATGATCGTACCGAGTCAACCCGCCTGTAGTTTTCATCGTTAACCTGGATTGGATTATCATAAATAATAAAATAAATTAATAATCTTATCCAGTCACTGTTATTAAAAAATAAAATCACATTTCGTTCACCAGAACTTCATTACAGGTCTTCAAGTATGCAGCCGCACATTAATCAATGTATCATTGCATTGTCATAATAATTAAAAGTTGTCATTGAGCTAAAAACAAAATACTAACATATACTTTTCTCACTTTCAATGAGAGAGTATTGTTTAGGCAGTGGTAGTGAAAAGTGCTGGCCAGTATAAATCCAGTTTTAATAAGTTTTAACCATTTTAGCTCAACGACAACTTAGTGACAATATTTTACTGGATCATTTGACTCGCTTCAGTGTAATGATACATGTTCATTAATGTGGCTGCATACATTAGGACCAGACGAAGTTCCAAGGGACGAATCGCGTTGTCTCTTAAATAACAGTGATTGAATAATTTATTTGATTAGATTAGTGATATCTAAAGGTCTTGTCCTAGATTCCTTAACAGTATACGTTCAAGAGATATTTTTTTAATAAGTTTACCTTACCATCCTCTTTATTTATTCTTTCCTCTAGAATGATTAATGATTAAGAATGATTAAGTTAAGGATCCCCTGAAAATGTTTTGCTCTCTAACCAAATTACCCCAAAGGCCCTCCCAGATAAAGGACCTCGCCATGTTGCCCGGGGCGATTCTCCCTTCTGAGTAGCAGATTTAAGGAAACTGTCTGAGACTTGTCTTTCACGATCCACTACTCCTGTTAGCGTTCGGACATGGGGTCCCAAATTCAGTCGGGAATCAAAGTGAACAAGACAAGGCAAAAAATCCCCCAGGATGCTGCATAGTTTAAATGGTTTGACCCAACTAATCCGAGATTGAAAAAACTACCGATATCTGTTAACCATTTATAAACGTCAGAACTACATTATTGTTCTCTGAGAAAGAAAGGAAGTGAGACGACAGGCAGACGCATTAGAGAAAGTAACAACAAAGCATCAGCTGAGCGGAGAAGAAGAAACCATCTTGAAGCGAGAGAACAGCTGATTTCCTCCCAGAATAAGAATTATTACCAACATTCCTCGGCGTGCCGGACCCGTTATGAAATTATATTTATTTTCTTTCCCACCTTCCCGGTAAACCGTAAAAAGGTTAATGTTTCGGATTAGTGGCTCCACGTGCTAGAGAGTTCTTTCCGTTTTGTTATCGCCTAGCTCATCTCTGGTTATTGGGCGCCCCGCGCCGTTAGCAGAGGAGAAATGGATAGTTAAGGACATGTACTTAATCCGTAAATTAAGCTAAGTTATGGCAAAGATTGGACAGTCATTTATGGTAAAAGTACAGTTAGGTTTGGTCTGGGCACTGGCTGGGCACGAAGGGCAGTTGCCTAATGATACAATCTATAGGATTCTGATTTACATTATACCCATGTAGCCTTTACGAGGACATTTACCTATATCACTGACTTGTGATTTTATTTAGTGTTTCCTTATGGTGATTTGAATTAATTTTGACATGTGATTATATAAATTGTTTTTACTATGATTTATTTCAGATAATTGATTGAATGTTTGCTTTCTCTTTACACGCTATAATAAGAATACCTTTCATAATTATCAGACCATTTCAGAAATAATTAGACCTAATTGGGACTGTAATGAATTTATTACTGTAAAGTAAGGGAATTATACATCCAGCCAACGCGCCGGCGCCGCGGCGACGACGGCACCGGTTGGAGTTTAGGGCGCCTTTCAATTTTCATATTTTGTTCCATAAATGAGCCCTTTCTCTGAAAATATTTCTTGTTTTCCTAGTACATACAACTTATTTTTAAAACCGTAGAAACAAAGCACTACTGTATACAGACTGTATAAAAAACTTTAAGAAAGTGAAAAGGCACTAGCACACGGCCATATCTCACTTCACATCCAAGTGCATCTCTCCGTCGATCTCCCCCGAGGGTGATATTTCTATCAGTTTCCGGTTTAAATCACAGCTGACAGCATTATATCAACATTTAACAGCTGAGTGACAGCCATTAACGTCTGTAGAGAGCTGAGGAGCGCTGACCGCTGTTTTTTATTCCGTTACATTCACTTCTGGCATTTACTTTGCTTTATGTTCCTTAAATAACTGTCCCCTGTCTGCGGTCGCTTAGGCTTAGAGAAGTACAGCAGTACAGGTCGAGTCAAATGAAGTGGTTCTCTCTGTCCAAAAGACTATTTCTAATCTTACCATTGGGCCTCCGGACAGCCTGAGCCACGTCATTTGTCTCTGCCGATATTCGTGCATGGTTGGCTGGCCAGAGAGGAACTAGAATTAACATGTAGCACGCTAATTGTGAAATGCAGTCAATTAACGAGAAGATCTACCGTACTGGTGGTTATCTCTTTAAACGAGTAATGAAATATTTCATGCAGGTTGTGGTGCTAGTTATTGGAATTTTCGTGATTAAATGTAATATATTTCAGAAGATTATATTACAGGTCATTTTTATATGAGGTCATTTTTCGTTACCTCAAGTTGTGAGACCTGTGAAATTTCAAGGAGTCCCCCAGTCATGGGGCCTCCTTAAGCCTCCTTGGGGCCTGTTTTAAACTGTTAAACTGTTAAGTTTTATAATACGTCTCAAGACAGATCCAATTATAAATATTAGTCAATATATATTTCAACTTTAATAAATTGAAACAAAATAAAAAAAATTTCAATAAAATTAATTTTATTTCAACTTATTGCGTAATAAATCTATTAATTCGGATAAAGCCTATTACCAAACCCCCGAATTAAATATTTAAATTTATTTAATTTCCTGAATTTGTGAAAAAGTCTATATTTCTTGCACTGAGGAGTATTCAAATCAAAACTTTTATTTCCATAATTAAAAAAAAACGAGCCCCAAAGATTTGTTTTATGCATAAAAATTGAATTGCAAACCGAATTTATTATAGCGATCATAAACATCATTATAAGCACTACCATATCATCATTGTGTACTAAAAGTGTATTTAAATTTTATTTTCAAATCATTGACTCGAAAATAAAATAATTTAATTATCTTAATAATTAACACACTTTTAATTTCGTAAGTGAGCCGTATCGCATATATTTTTCATCAGCGATAATAAATATAAATGTAATACTACATAATCTTTTTTTTCTAAAAGAAGGGCATTTAAAATTTAGTTTTCATATGATATATGAAGAAATTGTAGTATTATGCTTTATTACTGTTTCTAATCAGCTGTGATTATAATTTAATGTCACTGCTTACAAACATGTTTTGTTTTTGATTTGATCTTAAAAACTTAAATAAAACTATCTTTATCTTAATTTAATCAGTGTAATTATTGAACATGGTGGCAGCGTTATAAAATGTCAAGAAGAAGGTTGAGAGGAAATCATAATCAATCATCTGATTCATTCATTTATGAAGAACGAATACAAATACAAAAAACTTCCAATGCAGGATTTATTTTTAATCCTCCAGAAACCTTTGACTGCAAACAACCAGAGCTTTGGGAGAAGTGGGTGAAAAGGTTTGAGAGATACAGACTGGCATCTGGACTGAACCAAGAGTCTGAAATAAAACAAATCAGCTCTCTCATTTACTGTATGGGACCTGATGCCGAAGACATCCTTTTATCTGCCCATCTTTCGCCTGAAAATCAAAACTCCTACGAACAGGTCAAAAAGGCCTTCGACAACATATTTATTGGCAAACGTAACACCATTTATGAGAGGGCAAAATTCAACTTAAGGAACCAAGAACATGACGAAAGTTTCGATACATTTTTAGCAGATATAAGCTCAATGGCCGAACACTGTTCGTTTAAAGATCTAAAGGATGAGCTTATTAGGGATCGTATTGTTGTTGGCATATCAGACAAAAAACTATCAGCTCAGTTACAAGAAGACTCCAACCTAACTTTAGATAAAGCCATTCAAAAATGCAAACTAAAAGAGACTATAAGTAAACAGTCAGCAGAGTTAGAGATGATTGGAAAACATGACAATTCTTCTATTAGTAAGATAAATTCATATCAGAAACAAAATAGTTCAAGAGTTAAAGTAACATCAACCAAAAATATCAGTAGAACGGAGTGCTGGAACTGTGGAGGGCCCAGACATCCCCGTGCCTCATGTCCAGCAAAAGATATCTCATGTAATAATTGTAAAAAAATAGGACATTTTGCAAAGTTTTGCAAGAGCAAACCCAATCAAAATTCTCCAGGACACACAAAGAATGTAAATGGTATATCACATACAACTCAAGGTGAGTATCACGAATCACCTTCTAGTGAAGCTATTGTTGCACATCTGGGACAAGTAAGTAGTAACAATAACAACTTCAAGTCATGGTATGTTAATATACTTTTGAACAAAATATCACTTAGAACCAAAATAGATTCTGGCGCAGAAGTTACTGCCATTCCCCCAAATATCATAGACACAACCTTAATTAAGTCAGATCGTAAATTAAAAAATGCTAACCAGGGAGAAATGAATGTACTTGGTATGTTTATTGCAGACATTATATATGGTAATACACAAATTAAAGAAAAGGTTTATGTAATATCAGATTTAAATGAACCCCTGTTAGGGCTTCCCACGATTAAAGCATTGGATTTAATTAGTATAAGAGAGCCATACCAAACAGTTGGGATTAATTTAATCACAATGGAAAAAGTTTTGTGTGACTATCCTCAGCTTTTCCAAGGACTAGGTAAGATTCCCGGGGAATACAAAATTGAATTGATTGAAAATGCACAGCCATATTCCGTTCGTGCTCCAAGGAATATATCCATTCCATTACGGCCAAAAGTAGAGGCTGAGCTAAGCAGAATGTTAGAACTTGAAGTAATTGAAAGGATTGAATCCCCAACTGATTGGTGTGCTCCAATAGTACCAGTAATTAAGCCAAGTGGGAGTATACGACTATGTGTTGATTACACAGAACTAAATAGAAATGTTAAACGTCCCAAGTGTATTCTTCCTGATGTAGAAGAAACTTTGGGTCAAATAGGAAGTTCTAAGATTTTTTCTAAACTTGATGCCCAGTCAGGATTTTGGCAAATAAAGTTATCACCAGAAACAGCTAAACTAACAACTTTCATAACTCCTTTTGGAAGGTTTTATTTTAAGAGATTGCCTTTTGGTATTACCAGTGCACCTGAATTTTTCTCGTATCAAATGACAAAGCTTTTAACAGGAATTGAAGGGGTTTTGTGTCACATGGATGATATTCTCATTCATGGCCAAACCCAAGAGGAGCATGATAAAAGGTTAACACAGGTATTGAAGCGACTAAAGGAGGCTAATGTAGTACTCAATAAAGATAAGTGTTCTTTTTCTCAGACTTCTGTAAAGTTTTTGGGGAACCTAATTGACTCTAATGGTATAAAACTTGACCCTGATCGGATCAGAGCTCTTGAAGAACTCCCACCTCCCCAAGATATTGCAGGTATTCGGCGCCTTAATGGCATGCTAAATCAACTCAATAAGTTCATACCGAATTTGGCAGATAAAACAGAGGCTTTCCGAGAACTTACAAGGAAAAATAAACAATTTTGTTGGACTGAACATCATCAACAAGCTTTTTTAGACATAAAGAAACTTGCAAAAGATTCAATAACACTAACCAAGTATAACTTAAAAGCAGATAACATTGTAGTTGCCGATTCTTCAGCGTACGGCTTGGGTGGAATGTTACTTCAAATTGAAGAAGGTACAACCAAGATAGTCATGTTTGCCTCAAGAACCTTAAAAGACTGTGAACAACGGTATGCACAGATTGAAAAGGAGGCACTCGCTTGTGCCTGGGCAACTGAGAAATTTTCAAGATTTCTGATGGGTAAGAAGTTCAAGATCCTAACAGATCACAAACCACTTGTTCCGATACTAGGGAGTAAAGATTTAGACACAATACCCACTAGAATTCAAAGATTCAAGATGCGACTGATGAAGTTTGACTTCACCATTGAGCACATTCCCGGAAAAGAAATGTATACAGCGGACACCTTGAGCCGTGCTCCTATTTCTGAAACTACAGATGAGTTTACAAAAGAAGTAGAAGCTCACATCAAAGTTATCACCTTTCCTACTACTCAATCCAGATTAGAGCAAATAAGGAAAAGTCAGCTGAAATGCAAAGAGTGCCAATTCTTACTAAAGTACATTGAAAATGGTTGGCCCGATTACAAGAAGGACGTTCCCGATTCTATGAAAAAATGGTACACTTTTAAAAATGATATATCAGTCATTGAAGACCTAATTTGTTGCAGAGAAAGAATTATCATACCACCAGAACTGAGAATTGATATTTTAAATAAACTTCACGATGGTCATTTTAATCACTCGCACAATACTTAAAGCAAAACAATCAGTCTTTTGGCCAGGAATTACATCCGATATTAGCAATTTTCTTGAGAATTGTACAACTTGTACAAAATATCTAAATCAAAAAACGGAGAGAATGATCCAATCAGAGACACCTGATTACCCATGGCAAAAAATAGCTATAGATTACTTTGATTTTTTTTAAAGGAAAGTACATAACTGTAGTGGACTATTATTCTCGCTATTTAGAAATGATAAATGTTTCCACAATGACAGTCAATGAGCTAATAACAAAAATGAAAGCTTGTTTCGCTCGACATGGGATACCCGAAGTCGTTGTTTCAGATTCAGGATCCCAGTTTACAAGTGAAGAATGGCGTAATTTTTCGGCTAATTTTGGATTCAAAATAACTACTAGTAGTCCCCTATATCATAAATCAAATGGTGAAGCTGAAAGAGCAGTTCAGACACTTAAAAACATGATGACTAAAAATAAAGATCCAACTCTAGCCTTGTTAGAATACCGAACAACACCGGGACCGTCGGGGTATAGTCCTTCAGAGCTTCTGATGGGAAGGAGGTTAAGGACAAGACTGCCTGCTCTAAAAAAATATCTAATACCACGAAACATTGATCATGAAACATTCAGGCAATGGGACATCAAATATCGCAGCCAACAAGCAGATTATTATAATCAAAGGCATCGATCTAAGCCTGAGAAATCTCTGTCAGCTGGATCAAGCGTGTATATCCCAGATAGAAGAACAGAAGGAAAAATTGTTGAACGTGTAGCTCCAAGATCGTATACAGTAACAACAGCGAGTGATGGGATAATACGTCGGAATCGAGCAATGTTGAGACCACTACCTCTTCAGCAACCTAAAACTACAATGAAAACAAGGAACTTTACTTCCTCGTTTGGGCGGCCCATCAAACGTACCAGAAGATTTGATTACTGACAACTAAGGAGAGAAGGAGAAAAGGAGACCTGAGGAGAAAAGGAGATGTAGTATTATGCTTTATTACTGTTTCTAATCAGCTGTGATTATAATTTAATGTCACTGCTTACAAACATGTTTTGTTTTTGATTTGATCTTAAAAACTTAAATAAAACTATCTTTATCTTAATTTAATCAGTGTAATTATTGAACAGAAATAAAGCAATATAATTACTTTTAACATTAAAATTAATTTCAGATTCATATAAATGCATGCCTACCGGCGGATTTACATAAATGGTTAAGTTATAGCCATTGTAACCAACTAGATTCTATAAACCTGAGAGAGGTAGATTTATATTTTACGGTTAACCCATAAAGAATAGATAAATTAGCCTCAACATGAAAGAGAATTTATTAAGATCGTGAGCTCTTTCTCGTTTTACTTATATGCATTAAACATTTTGATGAGTGTTTTAAACTGTTAAGTTTTATAATACGTCTCAAGACAGATCCAATTATAGCCTAGCACCACAGAGAAGAATGTGCTAGCACACAAGTGTAAGACAGTAAAATAGAGAAAGTTTTACAGCGCCCCAGGTTACAACTTTTTGTGGTTATAACCCCCAGTATATATGTGTTCTGGTTCTGGTGCCCCCTGCTTTATAGCCCCATGGCCCAAGGGTGTGTAGTCTAGATGGTCTACGTTGTAGTCTAGATGGTCTACGTTGTAGTCTAGGCATTTACCATAGGTATTAGTCTGGATGTAATGTGTATTCTATGCTTGCAGTCTTGGCGTGTAGTGTAGGCAGTCAAGGTGTGCAGTCGGTGTGTACAAAATAAGATCAAACGTTTTAAGAAGGCACTTGGCTGAGAGGTAGAAAGTCTGTATTCGCCTTTCATAAAACATCAGGCACTGCCGCTACCCCTCATTGGGACCATAAAATCGTGGCTAGCCCGTCCTATCCCCTTAGACAATCCCATTAGAAAGCTTCCTTGAACACCCTAATTCAAAATTCACAATAACAAATATTAGGTTTAGGAATTATGAATTATATTGTAAGCCTATGCTGATTTAACGTCACGGTAATTTCTGTTTTTGGCCCATTTTAGTCGATTTACGTCATAACTTTATAATACAGTTTGATTATTATGTGCAAGTTCATGGAAAGACAAACAAGCCCTACAAGACAATTTTAGAATAAAAAACGTAATAAAAATGTATATTTTTAATTTTTATTAATCCTAAAAAAATTACTATATAATTTATTCGTTACAAAGTAATCATTTTTATATGTTCACTGTTAAACCTCACTATGACACTGTTCGCTCGCGAAGTTTAGCAACGACTGATACTTGGGCAGAACCATAAAACCCACCCTGCGAATACACCCAATAAACATACCCTGTAAATCAGTGGACTTACTTAGGGAAGTCCAAGGGTCTCCAAGGGTCAATGTCTAGAAATATCCTGCAAGCCCCTCCGCCCACCTCTCGCCATCGGTCTCTCGCCCGGCCCCGCAGCCCCCAAGTGTCATCATCTGTAGTCTAGGCAGATAGTCGGTGTGTAGTCTAGGTGGTAATGTTGATTTCCCTGTCGCCGACTCCCGTTAGACCCCCAGGCTGGAATCGCTGGACCCAATAACAGCCTTTGTTGTCGCCGGTGTCGGTGTCTCGTCAGTGCAAGCCAGTCTGGCGGTGTGAATCAATCCACTTCGGTTATACAACGGGCATGTCCCCCCTCCACTCTGTAAAAATGAAATATTGGAAATTTCTTTTCTGTACAAGCAAAAAAAGCGCTACATAATTTATAACCTTATACATCGAGAAACAAGGTCATAACGTCGTACACGCAACGTGCTAGTGCTGCGTTTATAATCTTTTGATCTATCGATTGATCAATTAATAAGACTTTAAAAAACTATATATGTTGAAAATTATATACTACGAAAGATGTTTAGTTGATCATTTATTCTTAACAATCGCCAAGACCTAGGCCAAGGGCATCCGCCCTGAATGCACTCTTTGTTCTGTGTCACCTTAGCTCTGATAAAATTCCTGATATTGACTGCTAACATAGATCATATGAGATAACAATGCATAAAGAGTTATCAAAATCGCAATTAAAAAGAGTAAAATATTAAACTGGTTGATTGCTAAATGACCTAATTCATTAAGAAATATAATACCGCTTTATTAAACAATGATATCTTGTATGACTCAAGGTTTGTTTACCGTTATTTAAGAGCTGTAACTAACATAAAAAACAAACATAAACCTTTGACTTATAGCTATTTCGCCTCATTTGTCTCTGATTCAAGATACTGACAATGTTTACAGATACATTGATACTGATTAAATAGAAACCATCATAATATTACTCAAACGATATTTAATCAAGAGTTATGGAGATAAATTTACGCTCCATTCTCAAAACAATAGTGATTATTAAAAAATGCAGGAAAATAATAAAGATTAGTAAAATTTATATTATTCATTTAATGTTTAATATTTGGACAGTATATTTTCTTCTTGAAAATGAAACAGCTATTTCAACTTCCTACCCAAAACACAAAAACACAAAAGACCTCATTTCAAAAAAATTGAAACGATAATATTTTTAATCATCAAACTTATTTTAATTAGTTCATCCTGTAGAATAAAGTGACTTTCGCACTGAAAATCAATAAACCTTTACTTTGTTCTTGTCACCGAAAGAGGAATGTGACTAAACAGAAAAGCCAAGTGTGACTAAACGGGAATGAGTCTCGATAAGTCTAGAGGAGTCAGAGTCAGACGCAATTAATTATCGTAGTCAAATCTACGTTCACGTGACTTGAACTGTGCCAGATATAGTGGCTCCTCCTTATTCCACTTACTCTATTAATCATCATGATATACGTCAACTATTTTTCTCACACCTATTTCACAGTCAACGTCAAGAACAAATTAAGATTTAACCGTAAATACTTTATTACCTTCATATTTAATCATTGTAACACAGCCACGTTATTACTCATTACTATCCTGATATTTAATAGTCGTATTTTCTGCATTTTGTATGACGTTGCAGTAATTAACCCTTCGGGATATTATAAATAAATGTCTACTTAAAATCCGAAGTAGCCCATTCGCTTTTGGTCGTCTACAGTCCAGAGTTGAACAACTTTGTATAACATCTTAGTTTACAAGAGGAGAGTCGTGTTATCTTTCCATACGAAGAAATAAAATGTTTATAGGATCATTATAAGGGATTTGCCTCCATCTATAGGCCTTTTTCTTAAATTAAAAAAAATCCTAAAGTGATCTTTTTTATTCAAAATCTAGTTCTGAGCATATATCCGAAGTTTTATTTTATTTGAAAAATGTTTTCAAGTATTATTTTAACAACATTGACAATTGCGCTCAGCAATTTCCAGCGACATTCAACTATTTCATTATACACTTTCTGCTCATAATTTAGTTTTCTTGCATATTTTATTCAAAACTACCCTTGAATATATACAAATAAATAAAACAAACAGAGAGAGAGGTTGCAGTATATGGAGCAGTTGACTTTTAGCGTGAGTGTCTGTGGATTGTGTGGAGTGAAGTGAAAACTCCACATAAAACGGCGTTTTCTCAAAACTATGTTCTCCATCATCTGCATGCATAGGCCTACTGCATATTATTTTTTAATGCCATTTTTACCAGATATTCTTGATATTATTTAGAAGATTTTTGTATATAGAGAACATTAAGCAATAATTTATTCTTATCAATTACATTTTTTCGTTGAAATTGGTCTTTTTCGTAAAATTTATCATATCATTGTGAAAAAAATCTACCAACATTGCGTTTGTTGATGCAATGCGACGGTTTTAATGCACCGAAACGTTCATTGTTTCATAGTTTTCCATACTAAGTTTATAAACAAACAATTGGAAATATAAAATATATATTCTTGAAATTTTAGAAATCGCCCCAAAGTGACACATATATTTGAATAACATATTATTTAATTTAAATCCTCTAATTAGGCCAAGTTATAAACAGAATAAATCCATAAAAGCAGCAAAAAATAAATCATAACCTAAAACAATTAATTAATTATAATAAGTATCAGAAGAAGGCATATCTTCTTAACAAGGATTATTGGGTTTTTAAATGACCATATTTATTGCAAAAATAGACAAATTTTCTTCCGTTAGCTAAAAATATTTAAATAAAACTCTTCATAGTAAAAATGTGTTCGCGATTCCTTTTATTGTTTCGGCCCCATTCAAGATCCGCCCCTACCACTGTATTCATTCCTCCCCCTCGATCGCAGCTGATCTGGGCCTATTGTTGGGGTTGTAGGGCATCCAAGGTCACTATCTCCATGGGGTTTTACATTAAGCTATAACTAAAATCACAAGAAAGTGGTAAATTGAAAAAAATAAACGATGTGCAAGATAAAGTTTTAGGGTAAAATTTATAACATTTGGGCTACAACTTTTAACCGTTGATAGAAGTTACTTTTACGTATTTAATAATTCATAAAAAATTGTTACAACATCCAGGGTGTCGAGAAACAAAGTTCATCAGCCTTAGCGATGAATCGTGGATTTACACGGTTGGACGTTCACATCCGAATGGTAATAACGATTACATGCCGAGGCAATAAAACTGCGAAACCACAGTTATTAAACGATTTCTAGAAAACCACGAAGAGTCAACAAACTCGGACGGGTTATTGCAGATAGCGATCCGTGACTAACAAAGTACACTCGGGTGAATAACAGTGAAACGGGTTTCGAGTTGGGAAGAATCGATTAATCGATTCATGCGGTAGAATCGATTCTTTTTAATCGTCTCCTTTCATACTCCCGCTCCCAATTTTTTAACGATGACAGCACGGTGTGGATTAAAAAATTTTGCATTATTTAACGAATGCAATAATTTTTGTCAAATAAATTTTATGATCTAAGAAATTTGTATAAATATTTTATTTTTGTAGTTCATTATTAACTAACCAGGGGTTATTTTCTACCCAAGTACTAAACAACTGTACAGTTTTAGTAAAACCAGGTTTACACTGTGTAGCAAATGCTACACCTAAATGTAACATTAAGCATTATTTTTGTAGCATTTGCTATAAGTTGTAAAACTTAGTATATGATATTTTACAGCAATTCGCTGAATCATATTTTGTTCATAATATCACTGTTTAAAAAAATCTGTACGTAGTAAAAGGTTTAAAGCTATTATTTGATAGATTCC
The DNA here is from genome assembly GCA_035578135.1 of Flexamia atlantica. Lineage (NCBI taxonomy): Eukaryota > Metazoa > Arthropoda > Insecta > Hemiptera > Cicadellidae > Flexamia > Flexamia atlantica. The sequence goes on along the minus strand of JAQJVK010000008.1, from coordinate 28,381,934 downwards.
TAAAGCACGGTAACCGAATCAAAAAGAATCGATTCTTTTTTATCTCGACTATCGCATCACGATGAATAACGCGAATGTTGATAAGCGGGGTATTTCAAATTGGCTACGTTGGTAACACTGCTGCCGCTGCCGCCTTGATCTGTGGTGCTCCCCGCTCATCGCTCATTGTGCGTTTGGTCGTGCTCCCGACGAGAAACCAGTGCTTCCAACATGAGGGAAATCGTGCATCTTCAAGCCGGCCAGTGTGGAAACCAGATTGGAGCTAAGGTAGATTTGACTTTTTTTATTATAATTAATTCTCTTTGTGATTGGTAATAAAATTAATCGTATTGTGAACAAATGTTTTTATAATTTATCTGAATGTTTATTGTAATGTTCTCATCGTATGCAACTATCAACAGATTTAAATTCAAATCTGAAATCCCAACCGTCTTGCGGTTAGGCGGTTTGTCTTGTTTATGCAACAGCGAATTTCGTTTGCAGAACAAACAAAAATTATAGGCAAGAATTTCGAGTTGCAGGCAATTAAAGTAAGTTTTCAATTAAAAAGAAAATGCTATTGAAAGCTTTTTGAATTAAAAACGTTTACAAATTCTAACCATAACAGTATTTCACATGCTGAATTTCCAGATCATACTGAGCTGAGCAATATTTATAGGTTGTATATTAAATACAAACAAGCAACATAACGGATTGATAAAATTGAAAAAGTAAAACTATCTAGTTTGAGCAGCCTATTTACCAGATTGTTCATTAATTAAGTGCTCAAGATTCAAGATTAAGTGCTTGAAATAGAATATTATTAAAAATAAAAAATATTTTTAAAGATATGGATTTTAGATGTCTGATTCAGAGATATATCTTTAAACATAAAATATTAAAAAATTAAATCAAAATATTAAAAATTTAACAAAAAAGATGATTATAGGCCTAGGTAGGTTCAAGATTAAGTGCTTGAAATAGAATATTATTAAAAATAAAAAATATTTTTAAAGATATGGATTTTAGATGTCTGATTCAGAGATATATCTTTAAACATAAAATATTAAAAAATTAAATCAAAATATTAAAAATTTAACAAAAAAGATAATTATAGGCCTAGGTAGTTTTATTAAGCTTTTATATTTCCACCCCTAAAGTTATATAAAAAATATTATTAGGTACCTACTCATCTTCGTCCTTAGAATCAAAAAAAAATTTAACTGGTGAAATACATCTTGAAATCTTGAGTCTGCAAAAATAAGTCTTGGCCTAAACAAATTGTTTTACATTTTTATAACTTTTTAAATAGTAGTGAGCATACATTATTTCAGGCCACATTTTAGCTAGTAATTTATGTTTTATTGTTAAGTATAGATTTTATGGATCTATACTTAGTTTTTTTAATAATTAATATTTTGTACAAAACATGATGATTTGTATGGTAGACAAAATGTTTTGTAACAGATTCTGTATTCTGCTTATAATTGACATACCGTAATTTATTGTTAAATATGAGCCATACAGAATAAAATAAAAAATATATAGGTATATAGTAAAAAAAAAAATAAAAAAATAACAACACCGTTTATAGTTAATGATTTCGTCAGCACTTCATTTACAGACATGATTGCACATCAAAACCTTTCATATTTTAAATTGTATTTCAATATACTTTTGTATGCTATCTTAATGACCTAGATATTTTTGTATTTCTCTTGTATATGTCGCTTACATGCACTGTGTGAACAAATTCTTTATTGATAAAAGTACAGCTTTAATACTACTTAAAATAATCTTGTTGACCTGTAAATATTTTTGGTCGATTATATAAAAAAATCTGGATCTTTTAACTTTTTTTTAAATTAATTTTGCTATAAATTAATTCGAAACATTAGAAATACAAAAATCAATGAACTGTACATAAACATATTAATTGGATTGTTAATGAAATACCTTTTACACGCGTAAAAACTTCATATTGTAAGTAGTAAATTTTAATTGTTTTTACAAAACTAATATGATTGTTATGCATACAATCAATCAATGTCACGACAGCAATATATGAACAACAACTTGCATTGCTAATGTAGTGCTAATTTATTAACAATGTATCATTTCAATGTGCTATAAAAATTTCATTTACTAAGCAAAACCGTCAATAACTGAAGTCTTTGATAATTTTCACCTTTTTGTATACAACATGTATATTGCTTTGTTCTTTAACGAAAGATGGGACACATTATATGTCGAGCACGTTTTACTCCTTAAAATGGGCTTGCAGAGTCTTTAAATGACATTTATTTGTATATATCTTATTGCAAGATATGTAATTAAAACAATTCAAATTAGTAAAATACCATTAGAAAAACTCAATTTGTTAAATGAATAACGTAAAGTATTTGCAGTACGAATACATAAGTACTAGCCTACTAGCTGATCAATTGGGTTTCACCCGCAAGCTATCAATTCATATCTATAATTTATATAGGATTAAATATAAAAGTAAATTTTAAGTAATTAAATACTAGGCAGTATTAGTTTTTTCGTCTGCGAAGGAGGCCTACCGTGCACTGTAATTTCGTGCTCCTGTGCGAAATAAATCACAACAAACCTTAACTTATTGTAAAGCAATGAAATAATTGAAAATAAGAATGATTTTCATTGCAAATTGAACTGAAATTAGACTTAAAGAAGACTTCAGGTTTCCAAATTCTTAGTCGTTAAAGGAATAAACAAAACATAAATTACCTCTCAAAAGTTTTTTTCGCATTTTGTAATATTAAACTCATACCTAGATGACTTAAAAAAAGGTTTCGGTGTCCAAAGACAGTTTTGATTCGTGCAAGTTAGGGTATTTATTTGCAAGATGATCACTTACGACATTGGAATTCCTGAAGGGATTGAATGACATCTTATCTTTCCATAGGAATCATGGTTCACATGACATTCACGTTTTTATTAGGACATATAGATGACTATGACGATAAGTATTAGGACATATTCATTAACTCTAAACAAAGACTGTTAAGATATTTTTTGTGTCTACGACAAGTCGACAAGCGCATTTAGGCAGAAGGGATTCTCAAAGGTTTTAATCGAAAGCGGTCAACGTTCTGAAAGAGTAATGTTTGTAGGCATGCCGAGAATCGAACCCGTGACCTTTTGAACCGAAGTTTAACACTCTAATCATTAGTCTAACATCACGCACAACGGTTATAATATCTGGAGCCAGCTGCCATTGGTTGTTGGGCTATTAATTAACAATCCTGTCTAAGGAACATACCAATCTTAGTCAGTAACAAGGCTACAAGATCGCGCCACTATCATCACGATCATCACACTCATCCTTCACTCATATTCAGGGTAACGTCCTCCATGAGGTACCTGTCTTATTAAAGTGATTAAGTGATTGAGTTATATATTGTGATAATATAGCCTACCATTGTCAAACTTGAATTAATATTCAACGTCACTTCTTTGTTTATTTCTCAGTTTGGAACATCACTCGGTTTTTCCAGTTCCCGATAAGGGTTTAAAGGGCAGGGCGATCGGACGGAAAGGGTGGTATCAGTGACCGGAAGTGGTGCGGCGGAGACGGAAGTGATAAGGTTTCCACCAGCCAGCGTCCGCCGCCGCCGCCACATGGATATCGTCGCCGCTGGGTTTGTAGGGGTTCCCCGCTCACCAGCCCCCCACAAGTTGAGTGTTGTACGCTGAATGAGTAATGGTGTTTTAGAAGCTGGGTTTATTTGACCACTGAAAAGAAACATTTGGTGTGAGGGGGAAGATTAACGGCCTGTTTGGGAAAATAAGGTAACCGACGAATGTATATAGAAAGATGGGTTCCCAAGACTTCGTTTTTACTGTGTAAAGTCTATTGAATATTTAAAAATGGTATATTGATTGCCTTTTGAATCGAGAACCATAGAGTCGAGGTTATAAGGCCCAAGCGATTTGTTTTAAGTCAGACAATAATATTAGAAAAAAATTCAAACATACGATCTTGAATGTAATTGTAGAGCAGTAATATGCTTTAGGGCATCCTGGAGTTAAACTGAAGATTTTCGCTCCAGCGCGGTGGCAGAACAAACGGGGTGTCAAATGCACTTTCGATAACTAATCAATGGGGGGCAGTTTTCCTTATCGCGACGTTGTATTCCTTTATCTGACAATAAAAAAAACTCTAGGTTTTATAACGGGCAGAATCTTTGGGAACGCTTAGCAAAGTAGGATGACAATAAACTTGGTCGGTTACAAAATTACAACTCGGATGCAATAATTTTCGGACAACGACAAAGTCGGACGAAGTCATAGTCGGGCAACGTCAGGAGCGATAAACCCGGGCGCTTTTGAAAGTGCCACGATTCTTCGGGTGCGACAGGCCACAAACCCGAACGGTTTTATTTTTGCAAAGAAACGTCAAAGTCTGACGGCGAAAAACCCGGACAATTTCTCTGTCCGACTTTGTCGCCGTCCGACTTTGACGCGTTCCCAATCTTAGACATTCTGCATAGTCTCGCCATGTTCCTGTAAAGTGAGACGACTTTAGTCAGGTCATGGTTCACCTTGTACTCTGTACCCAAACCACAATTCACCCCCAGATATTGAAGCGTGACGCCGCCATATCGTCTTCCTACAGGTGCTTTACGTAACTCCGAGTCTTTTTACACTCCCTCCAGTCTCAGTTATAGCACAGAGAAAGAAATAGATATCCATTCCTTTCTCTGTGGTCTTCATTGCAATGCCACCGGTGTACCGGCCTGGACCGTACACGGCAGTCCGTCCGCCTTGACACCTAATGGTAATTGTAACATCTGTCTGCCCGCTCTCCTCTGCCCGCCGCACTCGCGAGCCTTATCAGTAGATAAGGTAGCCTTATCAGTAGCAATGCTAATAATGACCAAATGGTCTCCTCATGTCAATCTTTGTTAGATCTAGAATACAGTATGCATTATCACTCGTATCTAAAAGGTCTAAAGCGATTTATAGTTTGTGCATTTGAAGAAATTGTTTTCAGACGGCTACACTAAGGCACATAAATTTTTAAAAATAAAAAAAGTAATCGATTGGGTGGAAAATCCAAATAGGCATTTATTCATGAAACTGTACTAAGAAATATCACCATGGGTTTGTATTGCTTATCGACCAACCCTTTAGACGCAGACCCACACCCGTTTAAAGCCGACTCTGCCATTATTGCAATTATTCCAATTGATGATCAGATCAATCATTTTTGTCTGCATATCTCAAAATTCGTATTATTCTATCATAAAATTGTCGGCAAACATTCATTGCAAGGTTATACGATGTGAAGGGACGATATTAAAGATTGGACTTATTGATGGAGCAAAACTCGTAACACAGTTCCCAAATGAACGCGTTAAACATCCAAGGGGAAAGATAACACATCACCTACACCTCCTCCTTCTTTCCTTCCCAAGAATCCCAAGCATATTCACCGTGCTATGACATTAATATTCATCTTAGGTGCAAGGTTCCCATACCCACACGTAGCACGTCTGGGCCCTCGGCACGTAACGTAGACACGTAGCCGCAACGTAGGCTCACCACGTAGTCACTGGCCTATCGCGTCGCGTCGCGCCGCCCCGGTGAAACTTTATGGTCCGAAAGCAATAATATTCCCGTTGTTATTTACTGCTGTGCCGATCAGCCGGGTTTCACGGTCGCTAAAAGTACCCAGTCGAGGATGTGGGGTCAACGGTCAACAGAACTATGTAGAGCAAACAAGGGGTCTGTAACCTGGAGTTGAATGGACACGTCGAGGGCGTGATATAGCTCGCGTCAAAGAACGTGGCTCTGACCGTCTGTAAGCCCAATGCTAAAATTATTATATATCATTATTATGGACGGACTGGGTCATGTCATTTAATCCGACTGGTAACTTCGCTAGTTATAGAGCCAAAACTAAGTTTGTTTAGGCAACACCTTTCACCAAGCTTCTGTACCCTCATCCTCATCAAGTCACGAAACAGGATTTATCTCTGTTGGACAGATGATATCCTTCATTTTCACGTCTTATTTTATATACATCAGCAGCCTTACAGTGCGTGACCTTTTTTTTGCTAGAATTCAGTCGAAATCCTTGCTGCTCCCGGTTGATTACTAATTAGTTGTTTATTAAAAGCCACTTTTTGGTGGAGGATGTGTTTTGAACCGCAGAGATTATTATAGGAATTAGGGGAAAGGAGGAAATAAATGAGGAAAGGTCATATACGAGACTGTAATGATGAAATCCTCAAAAGTAAATAGTAAATATCAAATTTAACAATAATTAAAATATTTTTAACCCTGAACTAATTAAGCAAACAAATCTTTATCATTCACCAGAGCACCAAAGTGTCACATTAAGACGGAAGGTTCCACATTTCGAGTAAGAATCCAGATATTCACGGTCGTAGAAGTCTAGGAGTTTTATTTTGTAATTTATTAAAGATAAAATAGTACTTCGTAAAAAGACTTACATTTGTACTTTCGATTCTGGTTGCGAAAATCTTACTTCTGCAAGGATTTTAGGTTATTTTTAACCTCATTAATTTCAAAGAAACTATAATTCAACGTGTTTTCTCAGACCGGGTAGGAATTAAAACTACTTTTTGCAATGGCGCAATCGTCACGCTGCAAGACAAACAAAATCCAACTCAAATTAGTACAGTAAATTAATCCTCAATTCTGTTTTTGCCGTAATCTTCAAACCAGTTTTAAACTCATTTAACACTCAATTATAATTTATTTCTAACGGCTCCATGCCATAAGCAGCACAGAGCTCATTACAGGGAAGTGCTAGAACTACAGATTAATCTAGCCGTGCCGGTTCCTGCATCAGGACCAGGACCTATCCTACTGGAAGTCATTCACCCTGGCCAATCCGATGCTTGGTTGGCCGATCGGAACTCGCTGTGATTGGACAAGGCCTAGGACTGATATCGCCGCCGATTATATCTCGCGAGAGCAAATCAGTTTCTATAACTGTAGTTAAATCAAACAGCGGTGCGCGTAATCGCAACTGAACTCTGCAATCTGCACTCTGACAAATTGATAGTGCAGATTTAGATTGGACATAGATACGGTTCGATGTGTAATTAATAGATCCTACGGATAAGGTCAGTGAAATAAAATAAATTTATAACTCTGACTTTGCCAATTTGTTGTTCATTACTCATGTTACCCAGTTTCAATTATGTTGTTAGCGTAATTTTAAATTTAAATTCAATGTGAATAAATTGCACGGGACTTATTGGTAGGGAACATATATCCTGCCTTGGTCAGTTGTTTTTGCAATATTTCACCAAATTGCTTAGGTTTAATTTGTTTTCAAATATAATTTTAGACTTTAACCCGTAACCCGTAAACCCGGGGGAAAAATGTGACTCTTATTTACTCTTTGGCGCCTTTAACAATAGGCATTACTCTTCGGGGACCGTTGACACTTTTATTTCCAGAAATTCAAATGAAAAACTCGCAATGACAACAACAAAAACGCAATATAATCGAAATATCATGACTCGAATGACTTGTAATATTGTGGTCTCTGAGAGCATCGCTTCACAAGCGCGCATCTCATGGTGTAACCTCATGGCATCCACCATGAGCTACAAAACTCGGAGGATCGACCGAGAGAAGCAGCGCTCTCGATATTTTACGACTCCTAGGCTCTCGGGCTCTCGGCAAATATCCAATTATTCCCAGGGTAACGCCCGAGGCCGCGTCCGTTTCTGCGGCCGAGAGTCTTCGAGAACGACGGTAGAGTTAATCTCCACAGAGAAAGCTGCGGTAAAGCATTAATTAATGTCGGTGAAAAATGATTCTTGGTATAATAGTTTAAGTAAATATCCTCCATTTACTCATCTTTCACTCATTTTCGTTTTAAAATACCCTTAACTGGGGTCGGCATCTTATATGGTAATCTGATCTAATCTAAATAGGTTGGGTTTGCTAATGCAAGATAAGTGATAACTTGTCACCAGTGCAGATTAATTGCCGTCGCTTAATCAATGTAAAAAGACGACAACGCAATCAGAACGCGATTTAAGGCTTTAATGAAAGTGCATAATAACTTTAATAATAACTTTGCATGTTAATAACTTGATCTAGATACAGTATTGGTAAATGAGCGTAAGGATCTTAAATTAAGTTTGATAAACAATAAATTATTTACTAACCAAGAATAAACAGTTATTTTTTGGATTAATAAGTATATTCTGAAAGTAATACCGTTGTAGACGATTAATGATCTGTACAGTTACAAAATCACTCAGGATCTCCCTCGGGATCGCACGATCAACTGTATAATATTGTTAAAACGTTCCGAGACTTAAGCCCTTCGAGTTGGTCGTAACTTGTCATCAGATTCACTGCATAAAATGAAGTAGCCGCGCCTTATTCCAGAACATATTCAATTCGTAATTAAATTCCCTCATTCACTCATCCGTTAGCAATACTTATAGCCATTGTTGTTGAGATCAAAATGCAAACGAGCGCTTACCAGCAAGTGATCTTAACCGGGGATACACAAGTTGCCATGATTGTGTCAGCAAGCGATGTGTCCAGTCACCAAACAAATAACTCGTGGGTAAAAATGTATTCTTAATTTAGATTTCGTTCAGCCATTGTTAATTGTTGCAGGGGAAAAGGCTATTAAATCTAGTAATAAAGTGTTCTGTGAAATGCAATCTTTACCATCTATTGTAACGTTTCCAATGGCGATATTTTTTAAAGAAATAAAATATATTTTTCCTTTGCTATTCGCAGAACAGTTAAAGAGTACGCCAGGTGTAATGATTTCTTCGAAGCAGTTTGTGGTGCTACAAACGATAAACAACCATCAGAGCAAATTTGTTTATAATTACAATACTTAATATAACGAGCAAATAAAACCCTGTCATCTTCTCAAGGTCCCAGGAGAATTGTTGAAACAAATAATGAAACATAATTATGAAAATTGAGAATAAAGTCTGTTATTAATCGTTAGAAGGCATGTCAGCAAATGTTACTCCCATTCAAATAAAGTTTTTTGGGAACCCTCATCCCACCACAGATCACAGACGTATATTTAGAAAAAAGTTGAATTTTTTTTCTTTTGAGATTATATTTCATTGCAACGTATTAAAGTATCCAACGTTTCCAATTTTTCACTCGTCCGATTACTTTTCGTGAACGTGCTCATTGTGGATCCCAGATAGAAATTAACATCAGTGTAATAGGGATTTCCTGTATTGATGCATGTAAATAAATAAATAAATAAAATAAATATAACCTCTAGCCAATTCATCATATACCTCCATGAAAACATTTACTTTTTTAATACTTTAATACTTTAATTTATTTTTAATACATTTAAATTTTTTTCTTACATACTGTTACAATTTTAAGCAACCGAGGACGGCGTGAAACGAGTTTAACAGTATTTTTATGAGGATTTGAATTTTTTTTATTGAACCAATTAAGATAATCTTGCAATCATTGCAATTGTCAAAACACAAAGATTCCCAACCATGGATTTTACTTAATGTTTTAAGTAAGTCAAGAATCATTTTCTCTTCTGATTTCCCAGTTAACTTTCCAAAGAAAGGGATTCAAATGAACTATTATAATATGTAACTTCCTAACGGTGCCTGTCTCTCGCAGTCGATGGACTGTGTGAAATTAAGGAAGTCCGTAAACTTGTTTTATCTGATGACACCAGCTTCCGGCATTGGTTTTTGTCGCGTAATTAGCAGGGATGTGTAAAAACAAACGCTACACTTCCGGGAGTGTGACATGCACTGAATTATGTTTTTTGTCAAGACTTGGAAAGCTATCGTTAATAATATCCGTTTGATGTAGAAAAGATGTTTAAGAAATTATTAATGATTCTTAGTAAAGTTGGGTCAAGTTTGAAAGTTAAATCACTTGTTTGACTGTCTACTAAAAACCTATAGAGAATAGAAAGTATTAAATTTGTCTACATATTGATTTTTACACCTTAAGTCCTGTAAGGACATTTGCGTCCTTACACCCTTCTTCATACAAAAACCTAACCAAAACGAAATTTCGTCGTGCCATAGATTATTAAAACTTAGAATTCAATAGCAAACCGTAATGGAAAATATTTAAGATCAAATTCTGGAATCGTAATTATTATGAAAAATATTTGATTCAAATTCACACACCTATTCCGAAATTGTACAACCTGGAAAATAAATCTGATATTTCTTTCAGGTTTCATATTTTGTCTCATTGCAATAGCAGGTAACGTATGTAACTTGATTAATAGAAGACGACTTATTTTATTTCTTTATGTTTTAATGAGGATACACTTACTTTTTATTCTGTTCAAAAAAAGCTTAAAAATATTAATAAATGATATAAATAAATCAATAAACAGATTCATGTGAAGTCCTCTACATCAAGTTTAAAAGCCTTCTTAATTTTTTTTAGTTTGCCAAGTCATTTGGGCTTCAACAAAAGACGTCATGCAACAAATTTGAAGCAGTCAGAAACGATTATGACAATTAACCTGTCGGCAATTATCCCCAATTAGTGAGATAACAGTGATTACAACCTGCCCCTATCTGTCTGTCAGACTGGTTGTTTGCTTCCTTATTCCTTATTGTTCATTCCATTACCATTACTCCAGTATTCATTTCAATCGATTCACTGATTGACGGATAAATCAGACATTTCGATAAGATAATGAAAACGGCGCGGCGTGAGAGAGTTGGAAATAACGATATTTCGTTTGACATAACGATATTTGAAAACAACAACACTGAACTACTAATTGAAGACTGCATAACTCTTCTTATCAATTTTCTTGTGCGCTTTATTTGCTGCTTCTACCACAGAAGGCCCTGGCCCTACCACATTTACTTTATTAGTATCCTCTTTCATTGACTACATTGACCTGAAGCTTATACACAAAGTTTTGTTCGTAATTTTTTATTGTATCTATTGTTTTGATAAGTGTTTTGCAACGGCGCAACCGCTTTAACTTTGAAACTTAAAAGAATATCTTACAAGGACACAGTGTAAATTTGTGGGTAATTGTGTTTTTGACACGAAAACGTTTTATAAAAAAATGTAAAGTTGTATTTGAAAATAAGAAATTTAATCAATTCAATAGTTTTCATTGTGTACACCCCAATGTCCTGCACATCACAAACCCCAGAATCCCGGATTCCTCTACACAATCAAAATACCAGACAAACTCCCCGTATCTAGATCATCTCCGGTTATCTCCCGAATCTAATCGAGGAGTTTCGCCGCCTTTCTTTTCGTGATAGGCCCAGGGGATCTTGATACGCGGGGAAAGGTAATGCTTTCCCCGTGATGAACTGGAGTGGCGCTCTGGCGGCCAATCTCGTATTCATACAAGCTGAATGATCGTATCATTCCATCAGTGTGAAAGGAAGGTCAGATGTGCTGATTCGTGGTCTCGAACTAGGCCTACACTTAAGCTCCATAAAATTGGTGGCGTGAAATTATCGTGAACATTTGTAAAAATCAGTTTTTAGAAAGCCTGTAAGTTCTTGATTGTTGCTTTTGGATAGTTAGGATTGCGGATTTTTAACATTATATTTATGCTGTTATATTGTAACGAAGCTAGGGCTAAAGCGAACACTTTTGCCTTCAATTAAGACTCTCTCTTTTGAAAATCTCGTAGATGTAACTTAGATAAATTTCGCCTAGGGTGAAGCTTTATTTGGTTTTTTCAGTTAAAAAAGTTAAGTTGTTTTAGAATATTCTTTCTTAGCGGTAAAATAGTAAACATCGTTTAAAATGTCAGGAAAGTAAGATGAAAGTGGGCAAGGTCGAATTTGAAGAAATTGATGACTGACCACCGATTACTTTCACCAGAACCATCTTCAAGCTCTGCATCTGCTCTCAGCTCTCTGAAACATCCATGGAACGTAACAACGTCAAGAGGGTTCAAGATCCTTACGTCTTATCTAAGGCTCCACAGTCGAGGCGAGACAACAGGCTCTTGAAGTTGAAACTCGAGATGTGCGGGGAGTATTAATACCACTCCAGCTGGAAGTATTTATACTTCTCCGGCTCCAGCGCCACGTGGAATTCGTCCGTGGTTATTCCAGGACGTTTCCGGGACGACGACGTCGCGACACGGCGACACCGGCTACGTGGCGTTGTCGTCGCTCACGGGTAAAAATATCTGATGGGAACGCACATTAGGCGAACGTTTGAAGAGACTATAAAGGGGTAAACCACTCAGACGCCTCTCTGTGAGTCTGCGACGGCTTTGTGGGAGACGGTTGTGATCACCGAGCACAGAATAAGATTATCTTATGCTGTACTCGCTAATTGTAATAAACTGCAAGGCGGAGTGCTCGTTTGATCTTCCAGAGGTTTTCTTATCGTTTGGAGACTTCAAAAAGTTCGAGGAATACATTTTACACTTTCCGAGAGGTGTTTAATAGATAAAACGAGAGGTACATCTATCACTCTACTTGTCTTAAACATCCTCAGATCCTGCCTGGATGAGTCGCCATTTCAAGAAAAAGTGTAAAGTTAAGACTAATCTTTCTATGTATTTAATATCTTTGACAACAAATAATTAATTGAAAGAATTCAAAGTCAATTGATACTCTTAATGTATTTTTCAATTTACTCAATAATGGTTGGGTTTTTTTTCACCTTTAATTAATAGGTTTTTAAACAAAGGGTTTCTTTAGTTTATTTGTCGATACGCCTCCGCGGAAGCGTATTTAAATGAAAAGGCAGTAGTTTCAATCGATTATGTACTATCCTGTACTATCTTATTTCCAAGGTTGTTCTCTTTTTTTGTGCAGTTTGTGATTTAAAGCATGCAAGATTCAGAGCAAGGAGTTCTTATAAAGTCTAGTTTGACGTAGAACCGTTTCATTAAATAGCCAAATTTTACAAAAGACATACTATAAATCAATATTTTACCTACTGAAATTTGTCAACGCGTTACTTCCGCCGGTTACCTCAGCGCTCCTTCTGGCCCTACATCGCTTGTTCCTTGCCCCTCGCCTGTGGGAACGCCTGCAGTCATGGTCCATCAGCGACCGCCGCCGACGGGACGTGAAGAATGAAGGATACGGTGAACCCGAATGCAAATTGCTTCCACTCGCTGAGATTGGACTGGTTTTAATTGCCACGTACGTTGTCAACCGTGACTTTATTTCACAGACAGCTACCGATTAACGTCCGCACAACGGCCGTATGTCGGACTCGGGACCACCCAGGCTACGTCCGTTATGAAATAAACCGCGTCAAAGAAGCCGACTCTGGACAGATCGCGGGCACCAGAACGGTAGTAAAATACGCCATTAAAGTAAATGGAAATTCTCGATCTGATGGTTGTAAGAGAACCGTTCGTTACCCTAGGGTGGTTTGAGATTGAGGATGTATTGCATTAGGATATTTATAAATGCCAAATACATTCTCTTTGGCAATTTTTTGGAAAATAAAAAAAGTATTTTTTTACTGACTATAGTATGTTAGTGATATAAGGGTATTTATATACTCTTTCACTTTGATTCGCAAAGTACTTACAGTTTCAAATCATCCTGAAAAGGTAATGAAGAAAAAGTTGTATTGCAACCGGCCTGTGAATAAGAAATAAATATTAAAATTGATTTAAAGTCAATGATACTCTTTTACCAACTTCGATGATTGCAGTTGGCTGCTTGGACAATGCAACGTCAAATAATAGTCTGTTAAGTGAAAAATCGGTATTGCACTTTATTTTCCTATTCCTATAGGTTTTCAATAAATTTAAAAACCTACACAGGCAATGAATTATTAAAAATATTTAACAAAATGGTTTATATTTATAATGTATGAATTACGCTATGTCAGTTTTTACAATCTTTACATTTAAAAGAAAACTATATTGGAAATCATTCAAACCGCAGAAAGTATGTGCTCCACTTCTGATGCTTGATTCGAGCATTCAATTGCAGCCAGATGGATCGACATCAGAAGGGCCAGAATGGAAGCGGTTGTCTGTTTATCTGTGGCGCTCTTTACAAACAGACAACCCTAGAAGTAGGAGCTATTTACATTGATACCACTTCACTCCAAACAATCTCCAGATGCTGGATGTCTTCTTTACGTTGTTCTTCACCATCATGCAGCTTGTAGTAATTCCTTGAACTCGAAAAATTTCAAGGAGGAATACTTATTTTTCTTTGAATTAGTATACTATACAAACACATTAATTTAAAACTGAGAGCTTGGCAGTTCTTGCTTGAAACTCCTATTTAAAAACAGGCACGATTATATTCACCATCATGCAACTTGGAGTAATTCCTTGAACTCGAAAAATTTCAAGAAGGAATACTTATTTATCTTTGAATTAGTATACTATACAAACACATTAATTTAAAACTGAGAGCTTGGCAGTTCTTGCTTGAAACTCCTATTTAAAAACAGGCACGATTATATTCCTTGATTTATAGGAAATTGCTTCTAAAAAGTTGCAATGTTTCAGAATCAATAGGCCTAGCCTAGATTACCAAGGTTTGAGTACAGTGTTATGATATTTTGACTTATAGTTTAATTATTATGTAGGCTTAGGTTAAGATTTTACACACTATTTTATACATCTTAAAGTTAATTCGGAACTCGATAAAAAGGTGATACAACACTCTTAAGAATTGGTTACAAAGAGATCAAACATGATGAAAACCGTTCCCGTTCCCATATCTTTATAAAACAAGGTGGGGGGGGGAGATGAGAAATCTCTCTCTCATTCGGTGAAGTTTTCATTTAAAAATGAAACTAAGGAACTTGTAGACTTATTATGTATTATTATTGTGGTTTAAATCGCCGTTTCAGCTTAATTAGTTCTACAATATTTGAGTTAAAACAGAGAATATACTAGGCCAACAAAAACAGACATCACCATCACCGTATTTTTACAACATATGGATGATCACGATATGTGTCTCAATTTCATGCAACGGGCTAGTCTAGGCCAATTACGGAGACCGATCTGACATAAACTGTTCAAGTGTAACCAGTTTGTTAGCAGGACCGGTCCAGAATAGATCACATTATTACGTCGAAAGCAATAAAAACCCAGTTCACGTACCCGCTTCGGTATTTGTCTCTACAATTAATTGCTTGTTGACTCTTGCCTTTTCTAAGATTTAGTGGGTTTTGATTAACTGTGCTTGGCGGTGGTAGTTCTGGAGTAGTTAGATGAATAATGTTTCACTTAGGCGCACATATGGTTTACAATTATAGTTTTCTAATAAAGCTATACCTTATTGCTATTATAATACTTTCCATATAAACTCTCATAAACTCTTTGTAAAGTTGAGCAATAAAAGTCCTATAACCTGACTAAACTCTTTTGAGGAATAACAGTGCACTACATAGGAATACTAAAGCACGATCCTGAGACTACTGAGACTTACTAAGACAGACTAAGACCGAGATTACTAAGGCAGGTTGTTAAAACATCTTCTTATACCATTGTAGGCCTAACAGAAAAAAATTACTTTATCGGACTCGTATATAGTATTATATCAAATGAGGCTACATATAACATCACTTATACCTTAAACTTCGGAAAAATAGAAATGCAAAATTTTCTGAGAATTGTCAATTCTGAGGAAGGTTCGCTAAATTTTTTACCAAACTTAATCTAAGTGACTTGTGCATATGTAAGGAAGGTATAAAAAGAGGATTTCGAACTTCAGTAACTTCAGCTGAGTTAACAGAAATAAAAAGTTTACCGATCATCTTTTTTCTCCAAAAACGTTGGCATCTGTTGAAGAACCGTTGGCATATGCCATGCAAACACGATTGTTCTGTCTACTAGGGGTGTGCGAGTACTCGAGAATCGAGCTTTTTTTCGAGCCGAGTATACACTACTCGACTCGACTCGACTTATTGCAAAATACTCGAAAGTTCGAGTCGAGACGTTACTCCCGCCGTTTACCCAAAATCGGTACGAATATAACTGAAACCTACCTTTTGTTACTTGACGTAAAAAGTTTTTTTTAGTTATTAAAGACACATACATTTTTATATCATTTTATCTTTTCTCTAGTTTGAGGTTATTTATTATTACATCTCTTAAATTTTTTTTGTTGACAGTTACATGAATAAAAATGCACCAGTGTGAATAACTTTAAAGTAAATATTTTAATCATGAATTGAGTCAGGTAATTGGTCATGGCTTATAGTCGGTGCTTTCATTTCATTTCAAAGTCCAGGTAAGCCTTAAACACAAGTTAGGCTTGAAAAATGTATCAAGAATTATTGTGAGTTTAAGTAAAAGGTTTTCTTTCTTTTTTAGGTAATTATTTATTTGCATATCTGCTCTTAGTTCAGTAACTCTATTAAGGCTAATTTAAGGCTAATTGAGGTAGGGTAATTTAATCAGCCTACCTCAAAATTGTAATTTGTATTTGAGTAATGATGATAATTGTTTACCATCATGTAGAAACACAATGACTATTACATTATAAACTTTAAAAAACTCGACTCGAAAAAAGCCCGAAACTCACGGGTATTTTTCAAAACTTGACTCGACTCGACTCGACTTCAAAAATCACTACTCGCACACCCCTACTTTCTACCTTCCCTAACCGTCGCCGTGTCTGTTCCAGTTCTGGCAAGTGATCTCCGAGGAGCACGGCATCGACCCCACCGGCAAGTACCAGGGCACCTCCGACCTCCAACTCGAGCGCATCAACGTCTACTACAATGAGGCCTCTGGTACGTAATCACAACCCATCCTTCCTCCTTCTTTGCGTCGATTAAGGCTTTAGTTGTCGTGGAAAAAGTAGTTATTTTCCTAGTTGAAACCGTGGTGGTTTTGAGGTTGTAAATTTGTTTAAACTTTAAGTGTTGGTATCCTGTATTTTTTTGGAGGTTTTTGGAAGCCTTCTAATGTTGGAGAAAGTTTGCTGGGTGAATGGCATTAGTAGCCGGAAGTTGAAAAACGCCCCTGCAAGGATTGGGATAAAATTTCTTTGTATCTCAACGTTACTTTACTCTGCATGTAATTTGTACATTAGGCACTTCTTTTACAGCATATAAAATTAAACTCTAGCCTTTTTTAATTTGGTCATCAAGATTTTACACCATAATTTTTTTAAGCTCCTCAATTTGATTGTTTGGTAAGAAAAGTACAACATAATTTACTGTAATCTTGTCGAGGGAAAAATTAAATAAGATAATAAGATTAATTTTGTGATGTCTTAGTGTTTAGGAATGTGGAATACCATATTTTTCAATTTACACCTTGTAATTTCTGATTTATTCTCTTTTTAAATTGAATAACCTAAACATGATATAATGATTAGAACTGAGCTTACGTCACAACTATAGGATTAGACGAACAAAGACTGCACATAAAAATAAAATAAGTTTTCTTTTTATGCGGTTACATAAGAATCGTCAAATATTTAAGGGTATATAAAGTAAATAAATCACCGTTGTAAAATTATACAGGGTATTATTTTTTCGCAAGAAACGGGATCGATTCTGAAGGAAGAAAAATAACTGTCTCTTTTGGTGCCAGGTTGTTTCGCATGGATTTGTTAAAGAACAACTCACATAGAATGCTTTGATCGTCGGAGATGTCTGAGGTTTCTGGTTTTCCCGATTTTTCCTTTTCCGCACCAATATTTCCCGCACCAATATTATCCGCACCAATATTTTCTTCAGACTGGCAACACTTGTCCTCCATATTAGGCTTCATTTGTTGCTGGACTTCCTGTAAATCTTTTGTGATTTTTTCAACAGCGTTTTGAGCGACGCTGAGTCGATCCTTCGTTACTCTCAGTTCGACTTGAAGCTCTGTGTTTTCCCAGTGCAAATCATGAATAACTTTTGTCATTTTCTCAGCTTGCGAGGCGATAGTTTTCAACTGAATTTCTGTTGTGGCTTTTTGCACTTGCAGCTGATATATGAGCTGATTTAATTCAGACAACTGATTTTTCAACGCTAGCTGTTCGATTTCATTTTGAGATTGGATTTTGGACATGGTTTTATTCTCAGAATTTCTGCTGGAAAGTAGTTTTCTCATCGATGCTTTTAGTTCGGCAACTTTGTTCTTCAGCATTAAAATTGTCTCCTCGTCGTCTTGCTTCTCTTGTTTACATCTTGCCAGCTCTTGGACTAGTTGGGCTATTTTACTCTTGTCCCCATCACCAAGATCTGACAAGTTTTTGGTCGGTTCAGTTCGTGGACTCATTGATTTTTCTTCAGAACAGAAATTAACTGTGGGCAACTTGATGTCGACTAGTTTATCAACTGGCCTGGTCAGCATGAGATTTGCGTAGTCTTTGAAGCTCCGATCATCCTTTGACAGGCTGTCGCCCAAAGGAGCGTGCTTGGGAAGAGCGTTCTCTTCATCGCCACTCAAGTACCTGTGCCAGTCTCTGCTTGGGATCCACTCCACCGGGCAGTCAGGCTTTTTAACCTCTAACGTTTTTACCTCCTCTTCCATTTCGCTTGTAATTTTCTTCTCGGGTTTAGATGTTTTGTTCTTCTTCAGAGACGTCACTCTTTCTTCGCTCTTCTTGAAATGGACGGACTTCATTGTCACTTGTAACGAGAGACGAGATTATAACCTAAATTTTAAATGGTGTATGTAAATGTCAGCTTTTATTTATGTTTCATCAGCTGATAATGTTTATAAGCACGTGTTCAAAAACCTGGGACGGGATAATACCAAGATGAATAGATTCATCTTGGGTTAAGACTGCGTCCTACAGTTTAAATTGGTTATATCTCAGAATTTTCACTTTTCCATGCATTAAGCTGAATGCTGCAGTAATTTTTTTTAGAATTTTGATTTTTTTTTAATCGGGAAGGTTTTTACGTAACCTTCAGCGAATTACGTTTTTTTTAGAATCTTCTAACCAAGATAAAGCATAGAAAATAATTTCTTTTACAAAAAAATTATATTAGAACTTAGGTACTGAAATGACTAAACAAACCACACAATATAATTAATTCTCTCTTGGAAACTCATGAAAAGGTAGAAGTTTGTAACATTCTCTCAAATCGAGTCACAAAATATTTCTTAGAAATACAAAAATACCTGTGTTTTTTTACAAAATATATGCGCAAATTTATTTAATCCTCACATTTTCATGATCTAAATATGGCACAAGCATTAATTGTCTCTAGCATTATGAAGAGAGAGAACCGACCAAACGCCAAAACGGTAGAAACGATTGACAAAGAACCCCCAAGCTTTTACGTCCCTTTTCCACCGCCTCGTCAAAATTAGTCAGAGGAGGCCGAGCGAGACGATAAACGGTTCGAAGGAATGCAAGGAGATAAGACAAGGAGGCACGCAAGGTTGGGTTCAGGTTCATGCCACTTCCACTTCCACTTCTCCAAAGTAGGGTAACATTAACGGCCTCCTCTTCCCCTCGCGGACACAGGTACATCTGATACCAGTTGCCGCATTCCTGGAGCAGTTCCTGGAACTAGTAGCCGTAGCTGGAGCCGATACCTTGGAGCCGATACCCTGGAGCCTTACACGCGTTTAGTGATCGTTGTCGCCGCATCGACGATTTTGGGCGAGGAAATGTAAACGCATTCCGTACTAACAGGACGGAAATTGGGACCATTTGAATTTCAGACTGGAAGCGAAGGACATTCTTTCCGACTGGTTTTTAACTGAGTGCAGACGACTTTAACTGCTTCATTTAGCAAGGCAAATTGGAGGGAATAGTAGGATTGAGAGTGGATTAACGATCAGTCCCTGAGGTGGTTGTTTAGTTCAAGAATGGATTCTTATTTCAACGACACGCTGTCGTTTTTTACGCACTTTATACACGATTACCGTTGCAGTAGTTGAATCATCTGTAGTATCGGTAACTTCCCTAACCGTATTTTGCACCCCATTTTAGACCGTATTCATGATATGAAGAAACAAACACAACCCTTCAACCCCTCCACTACAATGGACTAGGTAGAAAGAGCCAGGAATCCAGGGTACATTATAAACAACTGGACTCTAAGCTGTAGTCTGGGGTATACTGTAGTCTGGAGTCTTAAAGACCATTGGTAATGATCTACTTTAGCTTTAGCTATAGGTACAGTCACAGCCAGCAATTGCAGGTGCCTTGCACGGTGTGGATGTGATGATGGTTTGATCGTGGTACAGTCACAGCCCGTGGCCGCAGGTGTCGCTCAGGGCCATCGGTTCCGCCTCGGACACAAACCTCGTCTTTGGTCTTTGTCCCCTCGGCCTTGGCTCTCTGTTGTGGTCAGATACGTTGATCCGGAGAAAAAACGGATGAAGAAGCTGAGGAAAAACGGTGTCGCCGACGGGACGCGTCGCGCTGGAGGGATTATTGTCTTCGGTGTTACATTGTTTTCGTTTTGTAATCGGTAGCTTGCGAGATGTAATGGGAAAGAAAAAGTATAAATGGTTTTTCCTCTGACAACCTAATGCTAATGATTAGTAGTTAGTTGAAGGATATATTAATTAATTTAAAGTCGATGGCATTTTTTGTTCTTCAAAAAGCAATTTCTGTTCAGCTCTGTCAATTTGCTGTGTTTTGCCTAACATGAAACTAATTGGAGATACAGTAGATGGTCCAGAAACAAAATTAGAATAATATAAGACATTATAGTATTCCCCTTACACCAAATTAATGTTGTTCGTGCATAACTACATTTTCCGGGATCTGGGATTAATAGTTTTGAAAAATATTAAATATGATATCGTGTAATACGCATCATATAGTAACAACGTACTTTTAAACGATTTTAAACTGGGTCTATCCCTGCCTCAATTCTTCACTATAATTACTGTAATCACTTCAGCCTGCAACACTGACGTGCTCATTTTTACACGTCTTGGTCTTCGACACGAATCGATTACTTCCGCGAACCTGCGCCTGACCTCGAACCTCGAACCTGCGACTCAGGTGTTCGGTTGCGCCACATCTCGACACAAACTCGCCGTTGTCAGAGAAACAATAGCACAGAAAACACAACAATTAGGTCGCTCCGCGGCGTTTGTTGCTGATAATAATCGGCTCGATTTATTGTCTCGGCGCGAAAGGCTTTTGTTCAAGGTCGCCTCGCTTTCATCGCCGATACGAGAATCGTGCGAACTTTCGACCTTTTGTTTCCGCCGGAATTACGGCGTTGAGTTACTCTGATTACAGAGCGAAGTGTTTCCTTTTGTAGAGACCAAGTCGTAATCATACGCGGCTTTCTTGATTAGGTAATGACTGGATTTTTGACTGATTTGGAGAATCCTGCTATTCAAGGATGTATAATCTAATTAGATTATACATCCTTGAATAGCAGGATGTAATCTAATTAGAATAGCAGGATTAAATCTCATTTTCTGATTACGAAGCTCATGCCCAGTTGCTAAGAAATGAGTCCCAAATGTACGATCAGAACGACGAGTTTAAACTACGACCGGTGAGTGGGTGTAAAAATCGGGTAATATTTTCAAAAGTAATGATAGCGAAGAATTTGTCATTACTGAACTTATTTGTACTTTATCATTCGCTTCATTTGTTTGCAGCTACATTACGTTTCGGGAGTTAAGCAAACTCTCCTCGTTATCAAGTGGCCCTTCTTGAAATAAAATTTAAGAAATTAATATGCAAATTAGCAGTAAGTACATTTATTATAAGTATACACTAACTACATACATGGTAAAAGTACATTTAAGTACTTAAGGTAAAGTAGGATTACTTGAAAAAGGGAGGAGTTGAGCTCGTGAAACGTAGCGTAGTTTTAAAGATTATAAGTGAGTGGAAGAAGTCTAAATACAGTATTTGTTTCTCAGTTTATTACATTCAAAAACAGCTCATAGACTCATAGCAATCACTAAACATTACTAAACACTAAACAAGATGTGCTTTATTCGTTATAACTGTTTCCACTTACGCACTGGTCCTTAATAAACACTATAGACCATTTGTTTAACACGCCTATTAAATCCCTCCGAGATTAACTAGATCTCGTTCCAGTCTTGAGTTTTACTGGGTTTTAACCGGGCTTTAACGCTTTAACTTCCAACTCCCCCACGACGGCAGCTGCGGGTATGATCGAGTTGACCTCCGCCCTCCAGACATCCAGTCACAGGCAGACAGACTGACTGACTCTGCTGACGTCATCTCATTAGCTCAGTTGACACCCTCGTGCATGTGGTCGCCGGATGTTTCGGTGTTTGAGGTTGGAACAATGAAGACCTCGGCCGTCGTCTCGCCGCCTACCCTCTTTTGTCGGACGCGCCGTACTTCTGATTGCAATTAGTCACGGTGTTCCATGTCTATTAATTGACCAGAACCTTGTAATTCAGGGATCATAAAACCCGTTGGTTCGGTAATTGTGGAACGTCGGACCGTCCAACGCCGCTTGGTCGCGAGTTATCGGAAAATGTTCGTCGGTTCATGTTGGATTTTACGAATTTTAATTATTACATGAGTTAATTGCATGTCCTACATTATGAGTCTTGACGCAAAAGTAATTTACTTTGCGATTAGAAAAGTTAAGCTAGGCTAACCCACTTATCATTAAGAGTGTAATTTTTTAGATTTTTTTTTGTTATGGGAGAAACTTTCCACGACATGTCGGATTTTACGAATGCACATTTTCAGTTTAATTGATAGGAGCTCATTCTAAAGAAAAGGTTTATTTTTGGTAATCAAACAAATTTAAGGGGAATATTTTTCTACTACATAAATTTGAATAAGTCAAAGGGTTTGTTAAATCAAAAAATATCTAATTGGAATAGGTTTTGAAAAGGAGTTTGACGTTTAGTTTTACCATAATACAGTACTTCATACGTTTCATAAGCTGCGCACGCCCAAGTATTACGACCATGAATCCGCCCAAGCTACTCCAAAAAAACTGATTCTAAACTTTCCTCTCTTCAATGATTGTTAGGTATTTAAGAAATTAAATTGTGCTCTAGAATAATGGAGTAGGGTGAACGAGGAGTTGCACCAAGGAAATATGATGCTTAAAATGCCAAAATTTGACTCCCTGTATGAAAAATTATCAATTTGTCCTTTCTAGTAAAAACATTAACTGTAAAAAACTATCATCTCACCCATACAAGTTCACCCTTTTTCATTTGGGCCTAAAAATACACCTTTTAGTTTCGGCCGGCGTCCCAGATAGTGATAGACTATAGTCTTTTGGATCATATTCAGATTTAAAGGCTCCAATCCAATGACTCGGTGACATTGTTCTCTACCGACAGCGAGAGAGTCGCCCTGCAGTCACGACCGAGACCCTGTTTCACCGGAGGTTCGTCGCCGTCAAGCCGGACAGCTGAAAGGCTCCAGCGTGTCGGATATCATGATCCATGGTCCAAGGTCCATTCTCCTCCCGCGTCAAGGTAGGCGTCCACCGTCATGCAGGTCATCCCGCTCTTTGACGCTGACACCGAAATTATCCACGCCCGGCACGACCTTCTGACGTCACCGGAAACGGCCAAAACTACTTGAGCTACGAAGAAAGAAGCAATTGACAAAGCTTCCGGTAGAGCTGAGTCACTCATGCCGTGTTGGGTAGCGAATTCTTAAGATAACGAGTTAAAGTGACGATCCTACTTGGAAATGCGTGAAGTAGGTAGTTGTCTAAAATGACTCATTCATGAGCGACAAATATTGTTTTGAAGTGTAAGTTCTTACTTGGTGACTTCAATAGTGAGCATTTTAGAGTTCATATAGGAGGATGTTCTGAAATTCCTAACCATCATCACTGATATAGAAATCTAATTTAACTAAATTCGGGATCTGGAAATTTAAAGGTTTATAAACAAATTCAGAGTATACTGTGGCTGAATTCTGAATGTTGCGTCTTAACTTGTTATCTAAGGCCTACAACTAGACAATAAATGCAATTAAATCGATACAGTCTAAACAAATTATCATAAAACATTTCTTTGAAAACCATTTACTTTTGAACGAAGAGAGATTACAGCTTTCAATCATCTGCCATCTACCAAATAACGCCAAAAAGGCAAAGCTAAGAGAATGCAAAAATAAGTCTCTTTTAATGAAAGACCCAATATAATCAATACAGTACAAGACTTCTAGAAGAAAAACAACAAAATCAAAAATTGCAATCATGAATTAATTACCATGTTCTTTATTGTAATGTGATACAGTTGATATTGTCGAGACAACAATATAAAAATACATAATATTATATTACATTTCTTGCAATGATGATATGACTGCACATGACTAACAAGCTTATAAATGAAATAAACACTCGATCATAACAGAAAACCAACAAAGAATCACAAAAAATGAATAAAGTACTGAATGCTTTTCTTTATTTTTCTAATTATTTTATTTATCTGTTAGCAATAAAGAGTCTCATAATTAAGAGCGATAAATCACAATAATGAATAATGAATTATATTACCTTTGACTAAAATGCTGACTACATTGGTAGATGTAAAAACAAATATTTAAAACTACCAGTGAACTTTCAGTTTCAGTAAATATATTTTTCTATATTTATAAATTTAATTAACAAAAACAAATCCATAGAATTTTAATGTAGAATACATTCACTTGTTTTATCGATGCAAATATATTCTTTCTGATTATGTAGGAATTTTTCTGATGTGATTATTTTACCAAAGTTAAGGTTTGCATGGGTTTTTCATTTTGCCAACTTCTGCCTATTTCAATGCAGTCAAAACTACTCAAAGGAAATTGAGTAGCCTTAATAAGAGGGTTGATAGAATATTGATACTTTTTCCGCAGTGAAGAAATTGAGATTCTTTTCAAAAGGGCTGCCAGAGCAGTACTGTGTATTTACCTTTTTCCTCCCCTAAGATTAAAGTTACTCTGAACTTAATTCCAAAGAGCCCCAACCAATCATAAAAAATGATGATCTAATAATCATTTGAAAGAGTAAAAAAAATCAAGTGGTTAATGAGTAAAAAAATCAAGTTTTAATGAGTAAAAAACAATATCGAGTGGTTTTAGTAAGCAAATCTCCAATTTACCTAGTTTAATTTTAAATTAGCTAAAAAATTCAATGGTTTTGTCCATTGATTTTGAGTGTACAGGGTTTGCAAAACTATAGAGAACTTTGCAGAGTTATAACATCAACACTAAACTTATGAGATATCCTTAGTGCCAGGTAAGATTTTCAGCAGGTACATGATCCTTTTTATTGTTCTGCATGAAAACAACCGTTTTTCGTTCTCTCAACAGAGCAAAAAACCATACAGTTTTACTGCCTAATTAAGCCAACGTTATAATGTCATCTTCCGGTCCCGCAGCCAGCCGTCATGGGAGCACCGGGAAGTACGTGCCCCGAGCCATCCTCCTGGACCTGGAGCCTGGGACCATGGACTCGGTCCGCTCCGGAGTGTATGGCGAGCTGTTCCGCCCGGACAACTTCGTGTTCGGCCAGAGCGGCGCAGGCAACAACTGGGCCAAGGGGCACTACACGGAGGGTGCCGAGCTGGTCGATGCAGTGCTCGATGTCGTCAGGAAGGAGGCGGAGAACTGCGACTGTCTGCAGGTGGGTGCGGGGGGAGGGTTAAGACTGTAGAGAGGGGGGGAGAGGATAAGAGGTATGTATAGGGTATAGGAGAGAGGAGAGAAGATAAGGGCGAGATAGACTGTAGGAGAGAGGGGAGAAGGAGGAGGGTTAGAATTCAGGAGAAAAGGAGAGGATTAGGGGGAGGGTTAGATGTAGGAGAGAGGATATGGGGTAGGGTTAGGATGTAGGAGAGAGGATAAAGGGCAGGATGTGAGACGTAAGGTTAGAATGTAGAAGAGAAGATAAGGGGGAATGTATGAGGAAACAGCTGGGAGTTGTGGGTTTTAATTTGTAAAACTTCAGTTCCGGTACAGTAGAACCTCGATAGTTCGACATTTAGTGTACTTTGCACGTGTTGAAATGTCCAATTATAGGGAGTATATAGAATTTATTATCTACAAGAGCATTAAAAACACAGGTTGTACTGTTAAATTGCCTAAATTTATTAAATGCTATAGAGTTAATCAATGACATAGATAATTTGTTAACTTTGATAGACAAATTATATTTTGATCTTGATTGTTGGATGTAAGTCAACTTCAAGCAATTTGTAAACCGTTTAATATTTTCGGTTT
Source organism: Flexamia atlantica (assembly GCA_035578135.1). Lineage (NCBI taxonomy): Eukaryota > Metazoa > Arthropoda > Insecta > Hemiptera > Cicadellidae > Flexamia > Flexamia atlantica. Next base: position 28,355,865 of record JAQJVK010000008.1, on the reverse strand, counting down.
AGTGGTGATATGGGAACTGTTACTTAAATTCATATTATTTAATTTATTGTAGCATTTGAAATTATAACAGAAAATTTTATAAGTTTGAATTTTGCAATTGTGTTCCCTTCAATGAAACATGAAAGTATCAGTCAAATAATCCTTATTTCAGTCCCTAAATACTAATTGTCTTACAGTAGTTATTTAATTTTTGACTAAAACTTTCCGGTTTTCCAATTTTCATCCAGAGTTTTTTAATTTACATATTTTTTCTATCTTTAAAACGTTTTCTAAAGTTTTCAACCAGTATTGTCATTAACTGTCTAAATTTTTAGTCCTTATAAACCATTTAACAAAATAAATTAAGTTTTAAAATATCTTTCCCAATTTTCACCATGTTGACCAAACATTTTCAAGTGGACTTTCCACAGCCAGCTTTCTCGTCCCGTTCCTCTTTGAATATCAGGGAGCATTCCACCTCCGACTTTTTACAGCTGACATTTCAGCCCAAATGAGGGCCCTGGGAAAGTAATGTCTGTTTGATGACCTCGACATGCTGCGTGTCATGTTCCCAGAGCGTCTCCGCTTGTCCCTCGTCCCTCGTTCCGCAGGCTACACGCAGCCAGTCATCTTGTTAGTCCACTCTGCTACTCTGCAGTAAATTCTTTCACAGCACTCCGCCTCTGAAGCTGAAGATTTATGGCACACTTAGCTGTCACAAACCGTCTGGCTAAATCATAATTCTAACAGTTAAAGAGACAGCGGGAATTATTAGTCGGCCTACTTATCGATCTGCATGCATGACTGGCCAGAATCGGAATTTTATGGTTGGCGATTTCCCGTTATTTTGCTGCATAGTTAACTGCATGGAGTAATTTTATTGGTAATTACAGTGGGGACTTTCTCCCTGGATTGTGGTGAAAGCTTGAAATTCCAATTGATGAGTTTTGCATTTATAGAAACAATGAGTTTTAAAAAGTGTGATACAGTAATAGTAAAGAACTGTATTTATTGCCTTTCTCCTAAGACACTGAACAAAACTGTAATTAAAAATAAATTTGGCTTACCCCTAACCATAAAATTAATCTCCCTTCTTAAGATAAGAATAATATCTTGAGGTATTATCAATATAATAAGTAGTTTAAAATTAAAAAAAATTATTTAAAAAAATTCAGTTGAACAAAAAAACTGTTATTTTAGAACTGTAATTTTTCATCCCCCGTGCAGTGAAGTCTTGCAAACCCAGGGTAATGTAGACTGGCAGGGAGCCGAGTCATTGAGTGATGGGTTTGTGGGACTTAACTGAATTTAATTAACAACTTGAATTTAATCAATTGACATTTTTAATGAGACCTAATAGTTTAATATTATTTTAGAAATTATTGTGAACATTTCTCCACATTTTTTATGTGCATGTGGATTTATAGTAGGTACTGATTGTGGAATGTATAAAAAATTAATATAGTTTATATAACTAATGAAATTTTTGATTGAAAGATTGTTTTCTTTTAAGAAAAAGTATAGTCTACTCATTTATTTTATTACCAGTTTTTGAGTTTATTATTTTTAAACATCAAAATCACTTATCTATAATCAGCTAGAAAATTAGTCAACCAACACATTTTTAACATACCTTAGACTAAAAAAAATTAGTTGTCTATTAGACTGATCGTACTTGATGATGACCAAATAGTGTTTGTAATTAAAGAATTAATTTTTTTGTAAATTATATCGTTCGTTCCTAAAAATAGTAAATATATTGAGACATTTGGATTATCAACTTAAGGTTGTACTGCACTTAAGGTTGTAGATTTATTTAGAAAAATATTGATTTTCATCATGAAATCGTCGTTTGCTCCAGGGCTTCCAGCTGACCCACTCCCTGGGAGGCGGCACGGGCTCCGGACTCGGAACTCTCCTCATCTCCAAGATCCGGGAGGAGTATCCGGACAGAATCATGAACACATACTCCGTCATGCCCTCCCCTAAGGTGGGTCTTCCTCTAAAGAGAAGAGATTGTTTTTTATATCTTCTAATGTTTTTTTATCAAGTCTGTTATGCAATACATTTGAATGAAATAAAGAAGTTCTTACGCTGTAGAAGAGATGGATGAAGTGCTTTATTTGTAAAATAATTCCAGTTTGTATTGAAAAGTGCAGTTTGTATTGAAAACAAAACTAATAGAGACAAATATTTTCTAACTAAAAATTACCAAGAAAATAAAATTAAAAGTTTGGTTTTCTAATTTGGAAAAGAGAAATCATAGTCTACTTGGTGAATATTGCAGCAGAAAGCTATCGGCTTTGTAAGCACAAAACAGTCAGGCAAATGCCTTGTATGCGGGGGCAGGGGAACTTACTCTCTTGGGAGCTTAATATTTTTGTTTCAGTGCCGTCCTTAAATTATTTAAATCTAAAATTTTCAGTTTCTCAACCTCCTTCTCCCTTTGCAACAGACTTGTAACAGTGACTCTGACCCCTCTCCAAAAATTATGTAACTCGTTCTACCGGTCAGTCACCCATCTAGTAAAAAAAAATAAAAGTGTTCTATCTTTACACAGAAGATTTAAAAAAATTATTGAAGTTAAGGAATTTTTTATTGAAGTTTAATAGTCACATACTGTACATTGAAAATCCCTCTCCCTCCCTTATACAACACTACTGAAAACCCCCCTCCACCCTTGCGTTGTTATGTAATTCAGCGACAATCCCCTATTACCAATTTAGAATCTTCTTTACACCCTCCTAAGTTTAACGCCAGCACAAATCACAAAAGCATAACAGACCGAATCAAAGTTTATAAATTCATTTCCCCACTCCAGGTGTCCGACACTGTGGTGGAGCCGTACAACGCAACACTCTCCGTCCACCAGCTCGTGGAGAACACGGACGAGACGTACTGCATCGACAACGAGGCTCTCTACGACATCTGCTTCCGCACGCTCAAGCTGACCAACCCCACCTATGGTGACCTCAACCACCTCGTGTCTCTGACTATGTCAGGAGTCACCACCTGCCTCAGGTAAACATTGGCTCAGGTAAACGTGGTCTGCAAACATCGCCACGAGTGAACTTTGACTAAGACAAAAATTGGCTCAGGTAACATTGCCGCAAGTAAACATTGACTCACATAAACATGCCACCAGTAAACACTAAGCCAGGTAAACATTGCTGTGGTAAAGTTTACTATTTTTTTTAGTTAATTGATGTTAAGTGAATATACGTATCAGTAGACTAAGCATTGTCTGAAGTTTGGTCTGTGTCTTGTTATGTACGTAAAGCAATTAATGAAAACAATTGCTCTGATATTTTTCAAATTTTGCTCAAAAGTTTGCTAGCTTGCCAAAACAGCGGGTTAAATTATAAGCAACATACCCTGAACTGCTTTTTGTATTTGATTATCAAACTTGTAACAAAATATCATGAAATGAGCATCAGGGAAAGTGTATGTTTATCAAACTATGTGTTTTAAAATGATTTCTAATCGAAGAATTGTTAACCAAATAGCAAAAGATCAAAAGCTGCTCTCTGGCAGGATTCTATTGTAAGACTTTGGAAAAGTCATTGGGGAATGTTTCCTGTGGGTTTCTTACATATAAGTTTGGTTTTTCCACAAGTAATAACTATGAAACCTTTTTCAAATTAATTGAAAAATCATTAACTAGTGATGGGACAAACAACTGATTTCAACCACCCGATAGTTCATCCGTTGGTTTTTCTTAAATCTGATAGTTTTCAGATGGATGATTCATCGGATGGTTTTCTTGTATGTTGGGGTGGGGATAGCATTGGCCCTCGCTTCGTGCGGAGATGGGAGGAACTATCCGACTGGCGGATGGATAGATAAACTATCTGTTCGCGAGCCTGATGCAGACGGATAGTTTTCATTGGTAACGTGGCATATCTGTTTGGATAAAAATAGGTACCATCGAGCCGCTGAGCAAATGATTTACTTGCAAATTGATGAATAAAAATAAACTTTTAATACCACAAACTTTTTGTATTTAGGTAGAGATAATTAAATAAGATAAAAGATTAACTTATTGGTGGAAATACCCGGATTTTTTCACCATTCATTAAAGAACAGTTTCAGTTTCAGTAATGAAATAGCTAACTCGTAGTTTTCAATGAATGAAAATACAGGACAAATTGTTTAATGGCTGAATGAAAACATGGAACCGATGGTTTTCAGTGCCGTTCAGATGATTTACATGCAAATGAATGGATGGTTTATCCGGATGAAAATCAAAGTAACCATCGGATGAATCTATTGGCGCTCAACAACCGGATGAATCGTTAGTTTCTATCAGATAGTTCCCATCACTATCGTTAACTAAACAGCATGTTATGTCCTTTTTCAGAAAAATATTTGTCGCATATTAAATTATCATTAGTTTCCTTTATATTTGCAATTAGCTTCATTCCTATTCCACTGCAAATAAAAGCAAAAAAATAATTAAAGCAATAATTTTTTCCACTACCAATTTATAGAAATGGAATCAGCTCGTTATTGTTTTAAGTTCATCCAAATACACTCGATAAAGAGGAAACACCTTATGGTATACAGGTACCTAAATTGGGAAAGGCCAGTTTGAATCCCACTAGAAGTAAAAACTGACGCAACATAATTAACAGCTTAAGTTTAGAAAATAGAGTCAATCCTCAGCTGTTACTTCATGTTGTCGACCGTTAGTTGTTTACAGTTAGCCGACTTATTGAAATCAAATCAACTTACGGCAGTTCTTCCCAGGGCCGCCGAGAGGGGGGGCAAAGGGGGCAGATTGCCCCGGGCCACAAAAGGGAGGGGGGCCACATTTTGAGCAGAGTATATTTTTTGTGGATTATTAAAAATTAGAATTTTTAAATGAAGAAGACCAATATGAAATGAAATATTAGAAAATATATAAAAATTATAGTATTAAAAGCGTGTATTAACAAACTAAAATGCCCTATATTTATTGCCTTATTTTGACACAGTTTCATTTGGTTATCTGACGTCTCGTCAGGGGCCCCCCGAGGTTAGGTCTGCGCCAGACCACACATAACTAAATCCGTACTACTGTCCCTGGTCCAATTGGCTGTCCCCAAAAATTCCTCACAAAACGTTATACTATGGACCAAGGAAAAGGATTCCTTGCTACAACTAAACGGAGTATACTGTGTTTTACAAAGAATAGTACGGTAATTACAACATTTACGTGACATGACTTTTTTTGCAGAGATAAATATCTTTTTCAGCTTCGTTTCTCCTCTTAGTTTCAGTTTAGCTACGTACAGGGGCGAACCCAGGGGGGAGATAAAGGGGATATATCCCCCCCGAAATATTTGAGAACAGAAATTTTTGACGACAAGACAACCATTTTCGGGTGCCACGACGCGACTACGAGTTTTGTCTACCACGACGCAAAGCCGATTTTCGTCTACCTTAACGCGACGGCGATTTTTGTTTACCGCGTCGCGAAGACGATTTTTTTCTACCGTGACACGAAGTCGATTTTTTCTACGGCGACGCGAGGACGATTTTGGTCAACTGCGACGTGACAACGATATTTTTCTAGGTACTGAGACATTCGTCTACCGCGGCATCTACCACAACTAAGATACTCATCTAGCGCATCGACAATTAATTTTTGCCTACCGCGACGACGATATTTGCCTACTGGTACCGTGACGTCCATATTCGTCTGTTGTGACGCGATACTCGCCTACCGCGACAACCTCATTTGTCTACCGTCACATTAGTGCGGTTTTTATGAGTACCTAAATACTTCCTTCCCCCTTCATATAGAATATCCCCCCCGAAATTAAATCCTAGGTTCGCCCCTGGCTACGTACGAATCATGATCCAATGAAATTCTACAAAGTGCCTGTTTTGTCCAGAAGAATAAATCACAATTTCCACTGCAAATGAACACCCACAACTACAATACAAGAAATAAAAACCAAATCAACATACCAACATGCAAAACATTATTTTATCAAAAAGGACCAGAATACATGTCAATAAAAATCTATAATAATTTACCAGAAAACATCAAGAAAATTAATGACATTTCCAAATTCAAAAGAAGTTTAAAAAAATTACTTGAAGAAAACTGTTATTACAACATTGAAGACTATTTCACACATTATAGTTCATAAAATGGACATTTTATTTAGTTTTTAAGCTTTGTATGTTATCACAACAAACCCAACCATGAAAATGGCAATTGGGCTCAATAAATAAATAAAAAAAAAATAAATAAATAAATGCAGCTTTCTTCATTCAAAAATTTAAGTAAATCGTGACGACATCAGCGACTAGAAGAATGCGGCTTGACTGAACCCTCCAGCTGGTGCGATAAAATATCTTGGCTAATCAGAAATTTCTTATTACTGGCACCTCTGATGTAGGCTTTACTTTTACCCAAAAGTAACATGCTATAGCTAGGATACAACCAAGGCCTGTAGATTAGAAGAGAATCCACAGTCTGATATTATACTGTCAGGTTGTCTTATTCCATCTCCGATATGACCTGTGGATCCAAGCCTGTGACGTCAATGATAGACCCAATATCCGGATCTAAGCAGCTCTATTAGCATAAGGGTAAAATATAGCCTCAAAGGAGGTAATAGTATAACTGACGCCAATTCTTGGGGCCCAGTGCGGTGGATGCACGGTAGCAAAAACGGCTAGTGCGCATGCGCGACAACGCCTCGCTAGAGCGCAGCACTGTAGCAGTATTTTTATCTACGATTTTTATCTATTTAGGGGCCTCACGCCCAAACTTTGCCCCGGGCCTCCAAAAGCCTGTCAGCGGCCCTGGTTCTTCCAATCATTGAGCTGCTCTAATCAAAATTAGTTAATCACAACCTCGCAATGTCTGCCCCGCAGGTTCCCGGGCCAGCTGAATGCGGATCTACGCAAGCTGGCAGTCAACATGGTGCCGTTCCCTCGCCTCCACTTCTTCATGCCCGGGTTTGCCCCGCTGACAGCGCGCGGGAGTCAGCAGTACCGTGCACTCAGCGTGCCCGAGCTGACTCAGCAGATGTTCGACGCCAAGAACATGATGGTGGCTTGCGACCCAAGGCACGGTCGCTACCTCACTGTCGCTGCCATCTTCAGGTAAGCTTAACTATTGTGACCATAAAAGTGATTTGTATTGTTCAAAGAACGTTGAAAATATGTTGAAGATAACCTCCGAAAGAGGTGTTAGGTTTGGATCAAACAATCAGCATACTTACCTGGTGGTGGAGATTGCTAAATTGCTCACAAATAAAACCATTGGGTCCTTCTTCAGATAGGAATTAGTTCATAGTCGAATAAAAAATTTTAAATGAAGGAGCCAAGGCTGATGGCTTTGAAAATTAATGTTTAATTTTGTGTTTAGTGTTTATTTGTACAATGTTCAGCAATCTCAACCACCAGGTAAGCCCGTTGAATCTCCTACCCAACTTTAATATCTTAAAATTCAGGCCCAGAGCCCAATCTTCATCGTAATGGTAAAAATATTCATAAAAGGTTATTCGATCTTAAATTTGTGACCAAACGTGTTTCATAAAAGAGAGATGTGTTCACAGAGTTTACTAACTAAAAAGAGTTTCAAATAAAACTGTAGAGTAAAATTGAAATGTATTTATCAATAATGTAAGGAAATAGAGCAGTTGCCACATCAATTTCATAATATGAGATAGAATGTCTTGTTTTTTGTCAAGTATCAGTCAATTTTGTCATGTTTACATTGAACAAACATAATTTTAAAATATTAAAATATGTACATTTCATGGCAGGTAACTGAAAGTTTTTGCCAAACTGTTTGCTTCAACCTACGCTTTAAACTGCCTTTAAAGCCATAAGCATTGTATTGAGTTCTGATTAGAGGTGTGCGAGTAGCGAATTTTGAAGTTGAGTTTAAGTATCAGCCTACATGTATTTTCAGATTGACCAACAGAAGGATCAAAAAGTAATCACAAATTCTTGAAGGGATGAAGTAGTACAAATCTATTGATACCAATAATTAAAAAAAACTTTTTAATTAAAGTAAAACAATTCAAGGATTTTTTTGTGATGCTGATTATATTGATGAATGTTAAAAACGATCGTATAATTTAAAAAATAATTTTAAAAACTTAAAGTAAAGCAATCAAAGGATTTTTTGCCGATGCTGGATATATAGATGAGTGTTAAAAACTATCGTACAACTCAATCACATGTACCGATTTCAGGTAAGCAGCGAGGGTAGCTACTCGGCTCGAACTTGAGTATGTTTAAAAACCTCAAGTCAAATAGTGTTGGCTCAAAAAAAAACTTGATACTCGAAGTACTCGCACACTCTTAGATCTAAAACAATCAAAACTAAACTATCCATTCCTTAATTTGCCAATCAAATACATAAAACAATAACCACAAATGCCTTAACTTCACAAAAGACTTCAATCAAAGTAAACAATGCTTCTCCAACAGAGGGCGAATGTCCATGAAGGAAGTGGACGAACAGATGCTCAACATCCAGAACAAGAACTCGTCCTACTTCGTCGAGTGGATCCCCAACAACGTGAAGACAGCCGTGTGCGACATCCCTCCGATGGGCCTCAAGATGTCCTCCACCTTCATCGGCAACACTACAGCCATCCAGGAGCTGTTCAAGAGGATATCCGAGCAGTTCGCCGCCATGTTCCGCAGGAAAGCTTTCTTGCACTGGTACACGGGCGAGGGAATGGACGAGATGGAGTTCACAGAAGCTGAATCCAATATGAACGACCTTATCTCTGAATACCAGCAGTACCAGGTGGGCTAATGAGCTGTCAAATTGTTATCCCAAAATTAAAGTCGACCCTCGATAACTCAAACCTCAATAACTAAAAATCTTTGATAACTCGAGTTATTTTTGATCCTCTACAAAAAAACATGTCCAAATAGAAACAAAAATCATATATTACTTTTATTTCTTTATCATAATATCATAATCATAATATTTTATGTCTTTGAGTCTAAGCAACTAAAAAATTACCTCTCTAACTCTTTGTTTAGTAGATAAGTCGAATTGATTTTGCACTTTATCTCTACATTTCAAAGTTTACTCCACAGATCTCTGTTAGTCGAACACCAGAGTACAGGTCGCAACATGTCAGTGAGTCATATCGTGGCCGTCTCTAGTAAGCCGCAGCCTTTGAACTGTCAATGCCACTTTTCAAGGGTTTTTTCCTTAATGATGCCAGCTGATTTTAAGCAAACGAGGTAGTGCCATATGCGAGGATTAATTGACAAAACAGCTGAATCCTTAAGCGCAATGTCGCCATTTACTAGCGCCGTGGCCTTGTTACTTGAGATGGCTATGGTCATTTACAGCATCACTATTCATTACATATCTCTTTAATTTGAATTTTCATTAGCTTTACCTCTATATCTTGAATTCGGCCCAAATGACTTGATGAAATCAAGTAAGAATCATCTCTATGGCATTTTGAGTTAGCGAGTTATCAGCTATGATGAGGAAGAGGTGTAACGTAAAGTATGATGGGATAGGGCAGTTTCATTGTTGCCGGCCTCACTAGCTGTTTACTTACATCAAATCATGTAAACAGTTAACCATTTTTTAAGTGTGGCAGCACTGCCGACAGCCATAGCGTGGCAGCACTGCCGACAGCCATAGCAAGATACCCCCCCCCCCCGATTGCCCTCCCTTTTGCGCTTAGAGTTCCATTAATTTGACTGTAAGTAGAGTCAGAAAAGAGGGCTTATTAATGTTTATTGGCCGTATTATTATTACCTGTGCTATGTTATCACAATTCAGAAAAATTGATATCTGCAATAAATCTACCAAATTCCAACGGTTCCGTGTTTTTTTTTTTTTTTTTTTTTTTTTTTTTTAAGTCAGAATGTTGTACATATAATTTTCTAAGATCTTAATCTTCTGGTTTTCTTTTTCTGCATTGTAAAATATCAAAATAAACTATCAATTGGCTCATAAGTTTATTATCGTAATTTGGTCTATATAAAAAGAGTTTTACGAAGAAAACTCCTTTTATAAAGAACTGTAGTTGCCACCTAACTAAACACACCCAGCTAACTATTAGTTCATTCAAATCTTTTTGGTTTCAGGAGGCTAGTGCAGAAGATGAATTCGATGAGAACCTGGAAGAGAACGAGGAAAACGCACAAGCCCAGTATGACGAATGAACAACTCGGTAGGTTTATTTAAGTTTCTTTATTGCTATTGAGATATAATGTTTGCGAATTGACAATATCACTTTTCACTCTTTAGTAGTTTTTTATTAACATTTAGCAAAACCTAATATAGGTGGTTTGCCATATAGGTGGTTTGATTGTAGAGGGGGCTCCAGTAACATAAGTTTAATTAAATTGAATCGTTAATAATATCAGTCCTGAATTTGTTTTGTTTGAACCTGCTTCTCTAATAAGGTCAAAGTTTACTTTAAAATTTGACACAACCTCAACCACGCAGCCAAAATCTTTAATTTATAACTTATTAAAAGGATTAAAAATTATCTAGCGATTCCAGTGAGAAGAATTGTGATGTGATTATTTCAAAAATTTATAATAAATATCAAATTTGTTGTAATGATTTTTTTAAACAACTAAACAAAAAGGGATATCAAATATTCTCACTAGATTTATTAATCTTTTTCTCATTTGAATGAACTATAAATTAACGATATTTATTGAGCAATTCAGGCTGTATCAGTTCTGAAAGTTAATCTGCTCCATTGGTCATATGGGAGCAGCATGTAGTTTTGCAGGACTGGAGCCCTTTCTTAAAATGGATCTACATGGATGGAGTTGGTGGGGAGTTAGATAAGTGTAATACCTCTTGTTTAGTCAGTTTGGTCCATTTAAAAAGTGGCGTGTAGAACCAAAAGTGGGCGAGTTGTGACTAAATAATTTACCTCATGTTTAGACGGTTTGGTCTATTTGAAAATTGGTGTGTAAAACAAAAAGTGGGCCAGTTGGTGTGACTGCACTGAATTAACTTGCCTGCCAACTCAACCCATATAAATCAAGCTTCTAGGTGTGAAGATCAGTTTCTTGATAAATATAAGTAGAATTTCTAAAGTATAAAACATTGAGCTGTTAGCAAGAACTAAGACACTTCAACAAGATTGACATATGAAGAACTTATTGAATAATTTTTGTTTATTTGGTTTCAGAGCAAAGAACAAAGAAGGTCCGAAATTTTACGCAACTTCAATAGTGCCTTAAACTAGAGATGTAAAGTGAATCTGGATATTGTTTTATTGTATATTATTTATGTTAGCCTTGGCTCCTATTTATTATATTCTGGAAGATAAAAGATTTCCAACCGTTGCATTTATAAAAGAAGTATTTATTTTAATATACGTACAAATAGTATCTACTAATTCCTATATATCTAAAATGGTTCTTCTGTGTGTTCAAATCAAAACTGTTGCTTAAATGGTGTAATTTTATTCTGATCTGCCAAAGAAATTTGTTGAAAAAAATATTATTTATCCTTTTTGTTAGAAAAAATGTGCTTGTCCTGTTATTATATCAAATCCAGTTATCAATTTAGAATAAGTGTAATTTATTATAGAATTTAAGAACACTTTTTAAGACTATTAGATAATATATTTATATTTATTTTGTACTTTTCCACATTTTTGTGTTAGTAAATAAGTAACTTCTCAAAGTGTCTTTATTATTCACCTTAAAAATACACCTCTCCAATATCCAACTTGATCACTGTAGCCTAAGTATGTTAATATGAGTGAAAAACACAAGGAAAAACATATGAGTGACTATCAGCTTGCTCAAAGGGTGGCCTCTTGCTTAATACAAATACTGTAAATAATGACCATTTATTCTTTATATTTTTCTTATACTTATCACTTGCAAATGTGAATTGCTAATAAATGGGCCAGTCTCAAATAAAGTAGGTTCACAGATATACTTATTGATTAGGAATCGCTATGAGCTTCATACATCAAAGCCGAATGTCAGTTGGCAAAATATGTGTCTCTTCAACCTCATCCTTTACTGATTAACAAAAAAAGACAAGGTTGTTAACCCGCGAGGACTGACATACCTGTCCAAAAGACCGGGTTGGTAGTTTTTTCGATAAAAATATATTTTTTGGGTGTCAGCAGGGCTGGCCATCGCTATACCTCTCGTACATCTTTCCACGAACATCAGTGGTGTCATGGTGCCGCAACGCCGTTCCAGCACTGGTTTTTAAGATTAATTTATGAAAACGCCTGGCGAACGCCTATTTCAAAGGTTCCCGACATTAACAAATCAACAGGAAACATTTTCAAAATTATTGAATTTAACTATATCATTGAAAAGATCAAATTCCTTGCTTTCTTTCCAATGTATAAAACACTATTTACGTTGGGATACTTTCCCTGGGAAACCTTAAAAAACATTGATAGTGACGAGTGACATGCATTTGCCGTTTCGTCTGCTGTCCACCTATATAGTCGACTATAGGGATAATTTTTTTCACCAAAACAGATAAGGTTGGTACCTCTGGTTATTTCATTATTTTATCGTCGTTCTGTCTGATCTGTTGACAGTTTTCCACTGTATATTCTAATTAAAATACTTGTTTAACTCTTCACTATTGCAGAATGAAGGTGAATCCAGGTATAAATGAAAAGTTGTATTGAGGCATCCGCCACAACTCGTTCTACATCGCTCTGCCTGGTGCGGCAAAATGCTCCCTGAACATTTGGGCAAGTCGGATTCACCCTGACTCAACTATGGTGAACTTGAGCCATTTGTAGTAAACATGTCCTGAATTCGTCTGAAGTATTTCTCAAGTACGCTCTCAGCGGGCCAGTGCGAATCCAGGCGATTGCGAGAGAGAACACGATGCATTCGGTAGGACTTGCTTTTTCATTGCTTTCATAAGGTCCCAAGTGGCAAATTTTTTGCCAAGCGTTAGGTCAAGTCGGACTCACATTAAAACGGCAAAAGTGTATTTGATCCATGAATCCTCTCTGCCCTTAAGTGACGAGATCAAAAACTAAATACCTAAAATAATATATTTATTTATAAACGCAAACCTAAATCTCACCAAAAATATATTATTACGTATTAAGAAACGAAACAACAAATCTATAATACGATAATTATATCCTGTCACGATAATTAATTTTGAAATTATGGTATGAATTTTGCGTTGTATCTCAATCTGTATCCAATAACACAGTCCAAGCACTAATTAAAAAATGTTTATATGCTGGATATAGACTGACATTGAAAGACAGAATTTGGAGTATTTACAATATTATTAACGTTTCTAATAAAATGAATTAATTATTTATCGTTGTTAACCTTAACATTTAAAAATATCTACAGACACACTGTTTTGCTTATACGTTTGCAAAATTTTAATCTAGAATATTTAGAAATGTTTGTTAAAAGTTAGCTTGAAAACCCCTTTAATCCTTGGTAGGTGACTTTGATTTTAAAACACGAATGGTGACTCAAGGAGTTTTTCTCCGGGTGTTGAAATAATAGACAGTGTAGTTTTATACATATATTGAAAAAAGGTTACATGAAACCCTTGTATAATCAATATTAAGTTGTAAAAAACTTACTTGAAATATTTTTGAAACCCTAGGGGAAAGTCGGCTGATATCGGACAGCGGCTGGTTTCGGACAGAACCAGTTTCCGGAAAATTACGCTAGGGGCAGCAGCTGTCAGGGCGTCAGTACAACCACCTAAAAGAGCAAGTCGGGCCAACACCATATTGGACAGTTACTGTACACTGTTTTTGTTGTGGTTAGGGTTTTTTGTTTTTTTTGAGTTGGGACACGTGCACGGATATAGTTTTCCCAAGCTGCTGCATCGATTGAAGTAAATAATATTGGTCACAGTTGAGTTTAAAATACTTAGTATACTTTATACTAAGTAAAAACGACGTTTAGGTCCAGTTGCATTGTGGGGTGCGGCTTGACAGCCATTATAAACTGTGTTGTCGGGCGGCTGGTATCGGACAAGCTGCAATCGGGTGGTATCGGACAATGTAATGACCGCTTGAATTCGCGGATTTTTTTAGGTTCTTTGGTTTTTTAGGGAACATGGGGAAAATAAGAGGGAATTAGGATGTAGCGTCCATTAAATTGGCAATAGACAAGGTTTTGTCTAAGGAAATGACAATACGGACTGCAAGTGAGAGGTTTGGTTTGCTGAGGAGCAATCATTTAGGAAATAAAGAAATCATCAGAGAAAAATTATTTAGGAAATAAATACATTATAAATTTATTCAATTGTATGATTTAATATCCACCAAACCTGAATTTAGTACTATTTTTAGGTCTGTCCGATACCACCCTCCATAAATTGAGTGTCACATTTTGTAAACAGGTAAACTGTTTTAAAAAATAGTATGTTGTTATTGTCATTATTAAAAATAATTTAAACCAATTGCACATGAAATACTGAAGTATTATTTGACGCATAAGGTAGTTACTTATCGTAATCCTTAAACCGAGTAGTCAAAAAAAAGCTAAGGTGTCCGATACCTGCCGACCTTCCCCTATAGGTATGTAAAATGTGTTACTTGTCACTTGTATTTGAAATCTATATTTTCGAATCCAAATATAGTAACTGGTACAAATAGTGGGTACAGAGTGTTTATATATCATTATTGCCACTGATCACCATGTTATCATCCTTATTTGCACATTTTACACGAAAAGCAGGTGCAGTATGCTCCCTACACATAAATGAAGAACTTGGCATCCACGTTACACGACTCTTGGGTTTCAACTGAATAGAAGGGGTACGAAGGGGGGGTTGGGAGAGTGAAATGAGGTCGAACAGATTCCTAGGAAGAGGCTTGTGAGGTACGGTTACTCCTGCGACTGCCGACCGGTAAGAACGCATATTTTTTTATAAAAATAAAAGCACCTGGAGGAAAACTCCCGTGTGTCACTGACGGAGGGTTAAAAAAATAAGTGGGCATTCCTGTACAAAATGTTATCCTCCTGGGGGGGGAGGGTATTTGCCCAAACTCGGACACACCGTTCCGGCACTGGAGAATTTACCATGACACCACTGACAAACATCACGACTTACTTCCTGTCATTCTCTAACCCCTTACAGTCAGATCAATGAAAGTTTCTTTAGAGGTTTGGTATTTTTGACCGTGAGTCTCGTAAGGCTTCATGTTACATATCAATGCTTTGTATGCACATATTTCTGGTATAAAATATTCAAAACACTAATGTACAATACGTTTGTGGAGTTTTTGTTAGTATAAATACATCATTGTACAACATACAGACTTTTATAACGCAATAAAAATAATTACTGAAGTACCTACTGCAATTCAAGATATATTTTTTATATTAAATATTTTGTATGCACATACATCCTATATAAAGTAGCACAAAACTAATGTTAAAGACTTTGAGGAGTTTTTGTGCAAATAGACTCATAACTTTTCAATATACTAACTTTAATATAAAACCTGGTCTAAAAGACCATGAGTCAGTCATCGCGTTTTCAAATCGAAGTCAGTTCTGCCGGGATAATGGGATAGAGACGGAATTGATAGCAATAAAAAAATCAGTGGTGTTATTACACCGAACAAAAATTGCCTTTCATATGAAAAATTATTCTATTAAAATTATTCTTTTGAAACAGAGTATATTTGATGTATGGTAAACTGGAAAATCCAAAAACGTATTGCGAAAAAACAGATTATTAAATTCAAAGTATAGTATTATGTAAAAATACACAATATGGCTGATATGAATTCAAGTAGCCCCATGACATATTTCCTTGAATTTCTAAGGGTTTCATAACATTTCTCCAAACTTTCCACTATATATTTAGGTCAAGCAGACAGAGCACCCCAAGGAAAAAAATGAGGTAGGATCCCTCTGCCATTGTGCTGTTGCCCCTGGGCGGGGTGTGCCCAGCCCCTTCGTAACAAAGGAATGGGAAGCAGATGTCTCTACAGCTCTACATCCCTCCAAACACAGGCTTACATTGCGAAATACTAGAAAATGTTTCTTCAGTTATGCAAAAATTGTACAGTGTGACCGGAAATTATGGTAAAATATTTTAGAATATGATTGTAGAGGGGAAAATAAGAAAAAAGTTTATACAGACAAATGTCATAAAATCCTTAATTTTCCATCAGTGTGTCTGTTAGTGTTTTTAACATATTATATAATAATATCTCCAGAACCTTTTGACGTACAAACTTTTAACTTGGTACATGTATGACAACTTTAAGGCCTATTTTTGTAAGAATAATCAAATTTCAACTTTGAACAGTTTCAAAATGGCAACTTTTCTTTTATTAAAAGCTACATATCAATTTTAGAAAAGTACTACAAGAGACAAATAAGTTGCAAAATTTAATCCATTTGATGCTGATAGTAAAATGATTATCATTGGACAACTCAAAATGGAGGTAAATAAAATTACATCTGTTCTCTACTAAATACTTAAGATTTTAAACCTGGTACAGGTTTTATTATTTTCATATCAAGGAAGTAGATTATATTGTGAAGCTTTGACGCTGTAAGTTAATTTTATTATTTCATATAAGTTAAGCCTATATTATTAAATTTATTTTGTTGTTTTCTTTTTTCTAATCATACTCTTAAGGTTTTGTTGCCTGTTCAAGATATCTAAAATATCCTCAAATTTATTATTTATCAAATGTCACCAAGGTATTCTATTTCCAATATTCAAAGGCAGTCAAAACTTATCCAAACCAAGCTATTACGTCGTAATTTTCTGCAATTACAAAAAATTACAGTCCATCTGATAAAGATCAAACAGATTTATGTCGTTTGAGTGTGTACCAACGGAGTGTGCTGCTCTTATTTATTTTTATCAACGATTACATAATTTACAACCAAGACTGCAAATAACATATTATAATTATAGATGATAACTAAGTTTTATCTACTCCTTAGGTCTGTTTTGCTTGGAGCGACTGTCATAAACCACTTAGAAGATGAAAGAAGTGGAATCTGTAGACCTTGAAATGAAAAGTTATCATGGCACCAGAGCCAAGTCTTATCATGCCTAATTAGCAATCGGTGCTCATTTCCAAGATAAAAGTTCACCAAAATGACAGAGCTGCAACAATTCAACACGATATTGATAATGTCGTAATTACTCAAAATCTTCAATCTTTTTTAGGATAAACTGAATAACTACCTATTAAAAGCTAATTTTTAAGAGGACTAAAATATACTACTAGAAATCCTTTGAAATATTGTTTATTAACAAATATATAAATATATAAGTCATAAACCCAAAGTATAAATGAAAACCCACCAAAAACATTAACCTTAACTTAACAATAAAAAATAACAAACAAGTCAAAGGTATAGAATGAAAAATATAGTAAAAGAAAATTCATGATAACACTAAATCAACCATTGGCAAACCAAACATAATGAATTTATTTAGAACTAAGAACTATAACATGGGTGACATAAAATTCCAATTTACATTTATCTTAGCAATATTAACTTTTCCTTTCAAGAGAAAAGTTCAGTATTAATGATATATTAAATGCTCTATTCAAAATATACACGACTTTAACTATATTGAAAAATAACATTAAATTTTCTTGCTAAACTAAAAATGTTCCATATAAACAAATCAAAATGATATGAAAAAGTTGTAAACAAATATAGTTACTATTAAAGACATCACCATTCAGTCTCTCAGTTTGATTAATCACATTTAATTCTGGAGTAAAGTATGATGAATTCCAAAGTATGGTTGATTTAGAGGTAAAATAAATATAAAGAACTTAGGCCTAACATTACTATACCATTGAAAGATGGAATTAAAATTTCTTAGTCATATAAAAATCTTAAAATAAATTTAAGATACTAAATTAAGATAAAGATTTGAATTATTCAAAACTCATTAATCAAACTGACTCATTGATCAAATTAAATTAATTGTTATTTATTGTTTTGTGTAATCAAATGTTTTAAAATCCTACAACCAAAAACAAATCAGTCTTTATAGAAGTCTTCGTCAGTGGTAGTAGACAGCATTTTCCAACGGAGCAAATACATTTTAAGCAATTTGTGTGTTATCAACACTGAGTACACAAACTAGTACATATGTATGTACAAGTATATACATATACTGTATTCTAAACCTTAAACCATAAAATACCGAATAAAACTAAATACAAATATTTTGGGCGGCAAATATTTTTTTAAAGGTGAACTAGCTTAAAACATTTCTTCAGACTGCTTAAAATTGAAATGAATGTGTTGCTGATCGGAAATAGAAATTAAGTTATAGGAAAAATAGACAACAATACAGAAAGTTTCATTCCCTGCAGTGTTTGTCGGGCGTCGGAGCGTCTACTGCTTCCTCGGCTGCTGGATGTGCTGCGGCTTGTTGCAATGAGCCGGCCGCGGGTCGTGAGTTGGCAGTGGCTTCTCATGGAACGACTGAACCGCTTCTACGGGAAAGTCTGCGTGTCCTCGCACTGGCGCCCCTGACACGGTCATCGTCTTCGGCGGACTGCAAAGTCACAATGTATCTTACTGTCAAGTGATATACAGTGCTGGATTTACCACTAGGCCCAACAAGACGTGCTTAGGCTGTGTGCCAATAGGGGGTCACCTGGATAAGTACACACAGGTACACAGTGGAACCTGGATAAGTACACACAGGTACTTATAGTAAGGTATTTATAGTGAATTTGAGGAGATAATTAGGCTCCAAATTGTAATTTTGCTATAAAAAGTCACCACTTTAGAAGAGGCCGTTATGGGGGGGGGGGCCGTGAATCCGACACTGCTAATGTCATGTTCAATTGAGCACGCTCCCTTAGTAAGCTTAACTGAAAACTACTGGGCCTAAATAAAACAACTGGACATAGGATTGGAAAGAAAATACAGTGGAACCTGGATAATTCGAACCTCAAGGGACCAGCTAAAAACTATGAATTATCCATAAATTCGAATTAAAGAAGTTCCAAAGAATGAGGCCAAAACATTAAAACTTCACATTGTGAGTTTAACCTCTTTATGAAATTGACACGCTAAAAGAATAAATTCATCAACAAACGCTAATTACAAGGGTTCATAATCAGTAATCATAAAACAGAAATAATTACCCTAAAGTATAAACTACGTACGACGAGACGTACGATAATACAAAGAAATATTTCTGCTAGAAAAAATACAGTTCTTCTGCTACTTCTGAACTTGATACAGGCTACCAACATAACTTCGTGTAGCATTGACAATTGCACGCTCATTGACTTTCTGCTAAAGTGAGTGTTTTATAGGTCCGAGATTTTGTCGACATGGTCACTTCACTTATTTCGTGTTACGTAAGAACTTTTAAACACTTAAAAACCAGACACTGCACAAATAAAAAAAACCATCTGTTTGAAGGACGATCGAAAACAATGGATTGCTGCACTGGAATTCGCAAGTTAGTTTGGCTGGTGGGGGGAGGGTAGGGGGTTGCAGTGTTGAGTAGCCTTTGTGTCGACATAGAAAACTGCGCATCAGGTCTGGCGCATGGCTCGTCTGCCGGGAGCCGTTCTACACAGAATCAAGCGCGAAAAGACTAGGGCGCTGTCACGGCGAGCGCAACCCTTTTCCGAACCCAGTCAGCGTTCTGTACTGTTTAGTTTACATTATTGGTGTCGAGTTATAAGCGATGTTGGGGCAGGGTGGGAAGCCTGGGAGGTGGAAGGGATGAGTCATTTGACCATAACCTGACACACCATCGGTCTGGCGTTAATTTTTTAATGAAAGTCGTAGTAAAACAGTGTTTTCCAATGAATTTGTAACTATTTCCAGCCGTGGAATGAAACTGATGTACCTTAATTTGGCTCTTAAAAATTCAAATTATCCAAAATAAAATTCGAATTATCCACGATTTTTTAGCATTGTTTGGATACAAAATGCCAGGGACCTAGAAAAATATTCAAATTAAAGAAGACTTCGAATTATACAAGTTCGAATTATCCAGGTTCCACTGAATCCTGGTTAGTGAGAAGTTAGAATTCAAAATCTATTAAATATGGATGTGATTAAAACATGTAGGTCAAGACTTTTTATATTTGGCATCTCTGTACTTGAATTCTAAGAAATAATTTAAGTTTTTTTTCAATTATAACAAACTTAAGTTGAGCTGTTGAGTAGAAACATCAAAATTTAAACTAACCTACTAAATTTTTTTTACGTAAAAGAAAATGTTGAGAGGGTGGTAGACCTTTTAAAGAACAGTAGACGCCATTAAAGAACTGTTTAATTTTTAAGGCTTCTTATCAATTATTTGCATCAACTTTTATTCAACTCTGGTTTACTAAGCTCCAAATCTAAAATCTAAACCATATCATAAATCCTATGCGTAATTTTTCAATAGCCTCTATAGGGATTATGGCACTCCTTTTTAATTTAACCGTTCAACAACAATAATAGCTGTTTACCTTGTAGAAACTTTAAGAGCTGCATTGTTCTCGTCGTCGGGGACGACGTTGCAAGGCTCTCTCGGCCCAGTGTGTCTCTGGGTAATCCTCATGCCTCCAGCTTTGACTGAAATTTGTACAAGAATAATGTGGCTAAATATCAAATCATACTTGGGGCCACCAAGAGTCTATGTCAGCCAAGTCAGATACTCGGGGCCCTGATCCTGAGGGACCAGGATTTTTTATTGAAGATGTTTAGGCCTTAAAACTAGAAGTTATGAAACGATGTATTCATAGCTTTACTTATAAAATATAAAATTACACAGAGAAAAAAATGAAATTTTTTATTAATCATGCCAATTACTGTCAATAGAAAACATGGTCTAGTTCAATACCCAAGGTTTTTTGGCTCTGCTGTAGTGTTTGTGACTGGCTGTACTCCCAAGACACAATTTTCTTTATGTTTTTTGTAAAAACACTGTATATATTTGTGTCATTGTTAATTTAAATCAAACCCATTTAACATACAGAGTTAGGCTTATTCTGGGCCTAAATGTTTATCTAATCAAATCAAATCCAACCACCTTTATTTCCTTTGGGACGTATGGTAGGACATGCCAATACATTCAGTGAAATACACTTTTGTCATTACAAACTAGGCCTATTTAAATTATTACTATTATTTTTTTATGCAAATTGATATCAGTCCATTTGTTAACTACATTTAAACAGCTTTAACTAACTCATGAGAACAGAAAATTAACAAATTGTGGTTGGTAATACTGGCGGCTAATATCTGATGGGTGATATCTAATCATATAAATAATTTTCAAACCAAAAGTAGGCTAGGTTTGTTTACAGCAAAACAATTCAGTACATGAATAAGTTAGTTTGAGTTGGTTATTAAACACTGTTAGAGTGTAGGCCTACTACAATATGTATCGGCAAGATTTGTTTTTCACGTAATGTAAACAAGATTCATCTAAGCTTAGGTACCGCGATACTGCCACGAGAATGTTCGGCAGACGGCGACGATGGCGATGATGTGGCAGCTGGAATATCGCAAAGAATAGTTTTTTCAATGGCAACGATAGTGGCAGCTGGAATATCGCAAAGAATAGTTTTTCAATTTTTTTTATGCTACTACGGAATACATTTTTGTTATGGGAACTTCTGATTAGGCACATTGAGATTTTTGGCTATGGTACTGGATCTCCGCCAGGTTAATTGATAATCCCAGCCATACCGTAGCTTAATAGCATTTCTGACTTATTTTGTTAGAAACTGATTCAAATATTTAGTCATTCTTGAGAGATATAAACTGACGACTCTAGGGTTGCACTAAAAGCAGTTCCACTTTACAAGTCACCCGACATTTCGTCCAGTCAATTTAGGGGGCGCAGTGGGAGCTGGGGTTGTCAGATCGGAAAGTAACAATTGATAGCCAACAGTCAAATTGGTTCAATATATGGCTAGTTTCATTGGATGTATAAACCGATACATGGAGTTCAAGAGTTATCGGATGACAAGGTGATGGGTCTGTCATGCATAGCACGTTGGTGCCACCGCGGTGATCAGGAGAACCGTAACAGTGAAAGAAAAAAGAAGAAATACTAATAACCGCCTTATAAAACAAAAAAAAAATAACTAAAATAACTAAATAACTAACAGAAAAAGGGGATATGTCCTAAATGAAATAGGAAAAACAAAGATACCCAACTGAATTGCGGATAGCAAAAATGTAACCATGTAGGTCTAGGCCTAATGAAATATTTATTTTTGTTAATATCTTTGCGACCTGATGTCAGTCCCCGTTACGTAGCAACAGGGTTGCTGACACCCTGAGTGGCATTTTCGCGCCTAGCGCCATGGGCGTCACCAGTGGCCAACTGCTGTAGATTTTTAAGGCGCCTGGCTGCAGCAGCGGCGGCTGCACTTCCGCAGAGGTCCGGTGAAACAATCGAATGAAAATAGCTGGTGTAAAATATCGATATAAACAATCGATTTTCTTACGATTAACCCCTTATCCGCGACGCACAAGATAGCTCGTGGTAGTATTCTGTGCACTTAAGCGCAACGCACGAGATATCTCGTGGAACATCTAGGAGAACATCTAGGAGATGGGGATTCCTTAACATTAACACTCTTTTAAATAGGTCACATTTCAATTCTTTTGGGCTCCACTTAAATAATAAGGGGAAGGATCTGGTGTGCGGCTTGGTCGCTGCCTACGTAAATAGCAGGGTAAGCGAAGTGGGTACAAAAAACTTGTCGGAGAATCATGCAATAGAACCAGTAGTGATAGTAAGTTAAGTAATAGGCTTAGTGCTAGGCGTGAGATATGCAAAGTCATCCACCAGAATGCTCAAAGTCTAGGTAATAAGAAAGAAGTCATTGAGAACATCCTTTTCGAAGAAAATCCCGACATTTTGCTTATCAGTGAGACTCACTTGACTGAAGATGGAATCCTAAACTTCACTTTTGAAAATTTTTCACTTTGTTCATTTTTTTCTAGAAACTTCATGAAGGGAGGAGGTGTAGCCATTTTTGTAAATAATTATTCTCATTTGCAAGAAATCAAATCTCTCACAATTGGTAACGATCTTTCGCTTGAATTATTTTTTGAGGCAACTGAATTGCAATTTAAAGTAAATGATGAAATTTTTATCATATCCTGCATCTATAGGAGCCCAGTCTCCAAAGACATAGATTTTTTCATTGAAATATTTGATGAATATTTAAATAGGCTAGCTTGTACCTCCAATAATATTTGTATTGGAGGTGATTTCAACATAGACCTGCTTAAGTTGGACAAAAATACAAACATTTTCTTAGATGAATTAAAAGCTTTTAACCTAAAACCTTCTGTTTTAGCACCAACTAGAGTCACATGTTCATCTTCCACCTGCATTGACAATATTTTTTGCAATTTTTCCATCAGTGCTCAAGTATTAACCACTCATATTTCTGACCACCATGCAGTGGAATGCCTTTTTAAAATTTCTTCTGCTGACCCTATTCTAGGCTTTGAAACTAGGAAAATTTCTCAATCTAACATTCAGGAATTCAAAGCCCGTCTGCGAATGGAGGAGTGGGAGGGGGTGTTGGATGGTGATGACCTGAACTGTTGCGTAAGCAATTTTATGAATACCATCAGGTACCATTCTGACACCTCCTTTCCGCTATCCAAATGCAAGCCAAAGAAATGTAAAAAAATCAATCAAAAAAAAGTTTTTAGTCAAGAAGTTATTGCCGCAAAAAGTAAAATGGTAGAGTCTTACAAAATTCTTTCTGAAAATAAATGTCTCGAAAACGATCAAAAGTATCGTAGGGCAAAGAAAAATTTTAGGAAAACTGTCAAACAACACAAAAAAATTGAACTTGAAAATAGACTTAAAGAAGCAGATTGTTTTTCCAGGGAATCTTGGAAAATAATAAATGAATTTAGGCCATCATCTAAAAGCGAGGGGTCTCACTGTCTCATAGATGAGGATGGTGTGGAAATTTCTGATCCGGATCTGATTTGTAATAATTTCAATAAATTTTTTTCCACCATTGCAACCAGAACGGTACCCCACCACTCACACTCAACTCCTAGTTCGAATTCAGTCTTAAATGTAAATCCACATGTTCTCACCGATTTCACTTCAATCTCAGTAAAGGACACTGTAAAGCTTTTCAAACATTTTAAATCTAAGAATTCTTTTGGGGTAGATGGAATTTCAATGAAAGTTTTGAAAAATTGTGTCGACGAGCTCGCCGTCCCTCTCACACATCTCATCAATATGTCACTTCACAGTGGCATCTTTCCGGATTGTTTTAAAACATCAAAAGTCAAACCTCTTTTTAAAAAAGGTTGCCACAAAGACATGAACAATTACCGTCCAGTCTCGCTCCTTCCATCCATCTCAAAATTTTTTGAAAAAACCGTATATGACCAGATAATGGCATATATGGAAACGAACAATCTCTTTTCTTCAAAACAATTTGGATTCCGTAAAAACAAATCAACTAAGCTTGCTTTAGTTGAGTTTGTATCTGAATGCATCCGGGCGATTGACAGGGGCGAGTGTGTGATTGCATGCTTTGCTGACCTGTCAAAAGCTTTTGACTGCGTTGACATTTCAATTCTTTTGGAAAAAATTCAAAAAGTCGGAATTTCTGGAAAAATTCTCGATTGGCTCCATTCATACCTGGAAAACCGCTTTCAGGTCACTGAAATCATGTCAAAAAACACCGTTTTCCAATCAAAAGAATCTCCTGTTCAGTTCGGAGTGCCGCAAGGTTCAATCCTTGGGCCTCTACTGTTTTTAATCTATGTGAATGACTTGAATGATGTCGTCCCGGACAATGATATTTTCATGTTTGCGGACGATACGACCATTCTTGTCAGAAACATGGACAAACAATTGGCAGAAATCGAGGCAAACATCAAAGTAAACACAGCAGCTCAATTTTTTCACAAAAACAAACTTGCGGTCAACGCAGTGAAAACAAACTTTATGCATATTCAAACAACCCAAAACTCAAGTCTCAGTTCAACTTTCCACCCGAATCTGTTCATTGGCGAGCACGATCTCAACCATGTGGATGTGGTGGATTTTCTAGGAGTGAGACTGGACCGTAATTTGTCATGGGAGTTTCAAATTGAAAAAGTTCACTCAAAAATTTCATCTTCAATTTTTGTCCTCAGAAATTTCTCTCGTCTGGGCATCAAAAGTCTTTCAAAATTGGTCTACCACGGTCTCATTGAGACTCACCTCCGGTATTCTGTGATACTGTGGGGGATGGCCAACAAAACATCTTTCAACCGACTTTTTGTTTTACAAAAGAGGGCGGTGAGGCTCGTCGCGGGCCTTGAGGCTGGCTCTCATTGTAGAGAGGCCTTCAGAAACCTTAAAATACTAACTCTACCCAGTCTTTTTATATTTGAAGTAATTTTGTATGCTAAGGTCCATGGACAGCCAGCCATCCGTGACCATGCCTACAACACTCGATTTAAATCTCGTTTTGCCATCTTTCACAATACTAGTTTGTTTGAAAAGCAGCCCTCCTACATAGGCAATAAGTTATTGCAGTCACTTCCATACAACATTGTCAACAGTCCAAACCTGAGTATTTTTAAGAATAGGCTAGAGTCTTTTTTAATTGAAAAATCTGTTTACGAGGTGGATGAACTTTTACACTAAACAACTTAAATTATTAACTTCATTTATTTCATGTTATTTAAAATTAAGCAGAATTAATTCCTTTGACGTATCCCATGCCCTATCACTACGGGGTCAACGGGACGAAGAGGAGCACGTAAGCACGTAAGCACCCTACGCGCGACGCCCGAGTTTACTTGGATTTTATGTTCTCACCTGATTTATTTCGTTGTTTTGTTGGTACAACTGTTCTGCTAGGCCTAGGTTTTTTCTTTCTACGACTATACAGTTGACAGTTGACCCTGACGAGTTGCAGACCGTTTGGTGCTGCACTCTAAAGGATTTTTCAGGAACTACGTCGACGCCACGAGTTCTGCAGTATCGCGTTTGTCGCGGAGAGACGAAAACCTCGCGTGTTGGGGTTGATTGTGTGATTAATCTGCGCGCTACTGATCACGCGGGGAGCAAATTACTCCCCGCGCTTTAGGCGCTAATAAGGGGCTAAGGGGGCTTAAGGGTTTAATATGTTTTGCAAATAATTCAATCTAGACAATCAAACCACAAACTACTTATAACCAAGTTATATGAAACGAAACTAAACTAACCAAACTAAGTTAAACCAATTAAAGTCTTGTTTGATTGAATGTTCAAATAAGTTTTTAGGGTACGAGTTTCATAAGTTATCTGATCTTCTAGGTTATGTTTATTGTCGATTGTTTACCTTTAATGCTTAGGTTTGATAACTGAACTTATCAATAGGATTTAACATTGGCGAAGATCAGTTCCGTTTTCGGTACTCAGTTCAGATTTCGGTTATCCAATATCATCTATCAACCTATCGTGTTTAACGGTTTAACTCAACCGATGTACTGTTTCAACAACCAATCGTCAGTAATGAAGAAACTTCGATAACAAACAAATACCGAAACCATTGTCAACTATATCATTCGATTCTCTCATGAACAATAAACTATACCAAACGTAAATATAATACAATTAAAATTATATTAAACATAGGCCTACTAATTAATATAAAAACTAAATTAAAACGTTACTATGACTAACTAAAAAAATAACTAAACACAACTTACTACGACTATTTCTCATCATCCACCATCTTGAACTAAAATAAGTTTACTGTCGATAAATATATTTTCGTAAAGTATATGAAATGTAATGGAATCGGATGACAAGTTCTGTCCAACAAAGAGTACATCGAACTACGGCTATCGGTAGATCGATCGATATTGTTTCTTAGAAAATCAGATGTTGAATCGTCTGTTATGTAAGAACGATCGGCAGAAGATCAGATATGAAACTCGTACTGATTTTGGTTAAATCCCTGACAAGAAATTTGTAATCACTTCCTTAACCATACCAGATGCAAAACCAAAATTACGATTGTCATAGGCCTAGCTATATCGATTCTGATATTTTATGGCGACATATCTCAGCATTGATGAACCAGTATATCGATATTTTGCGCCAGTTATTTTCATTTGATTGTTTCACCAGACCTCTGCGGAAGTACAGCCACAGCGGCCAGATGGGATTATGGATTTTATAGAAAGGAAGCTTGAAGTCTGGCAAAATTCCAATGAGGGAAAAATGAAGCCTGACCAAGCTCCATAGTCAGATAAAAAAAATGCCTTGACCAAACTAGGACATTGCACATTGCAACATCAACCACATCCATTAGTCAGTCCTGACATAAATATAAGGAAAAATAGACCTTAGTCATTGTTAGTATAACTAAGAAGAGCAAAAGTTATTAATTTGTTGATAACCTACCTGCGGGAGGATGCCCTGCCTTCAATTCTTTTTCCTCTGATGACATTGTAAAAGGATTATGGAATCTCCTCTTGGATAAAATTTAAAACTGATCAATGCTAACAGTATTCTTCTGGTGAAGGAATATCAATCTAATCACTCACTTCAACGTCGCGTTGGCACAACAGGTCGAACCTTGAATCTGTGTATTTACTCCACGTCACGTATCCCAACCGCAACGCAGCTTCACTCACAATTTGCTCATTGCTCACATCACGTGCTCAAGTGGCTAACTTGACGTTCGATAGTGACAAAAGTGTTCTCCCGGAGGTGTAACGGAAACACCCGAGTAGTCCCGAATGTGATTGCCCACGCGTTTTAAAACGTGGGATTTCGTCTGTGAGATTATGAAAAAAAGTTTCCCGTAATTGGGTTATGGTTATTATTTTAGGTTGACCCATAAACTTATTTAACACTGTTATGGAGTTTTGGTGGCGTTAACGTTTGAGGTCTGTACTAAAAGTTGAGTACTTCTTAGTCGTTGGTTGAGTCCCGGTAACTTTAATCGGGTAATCTCTTCTTACCATTTCAGTAGTTATTTAGCTTTTATAGCTGTGTAGGAATAAAAACGGGACTGAGGATTGCTTAATGAAGGCAACATTTTCAATTTGGGGACCGAGCTTGCTGAAGTGAATATTTGAAGAAGTCATGCAGATGGGGCCGAGTTTAAAGGGTGTAAATGCCAATTCTATTGTGTTGGACGAGCTCATCTGCTGTTTAAAGTCTTCCGCGCAATTTTAGGGCTGAGCTTTGATATATGAAGGTCAGTCTCGAGTTGAGGGCTGCTCTTGTCTGAATAAAGGTTTTGGAGTGCAGTTTAAACAGTAACAATTAATTGTAGTTGTAGTTTTTTGTATGTGTCTAGTAAAATATTATATATATATATATATATGACAAATCAAATAAAAATATTGCTTACAAAATAACCTTATTTAAGGTTTCTATGTCATATTTTTACATTTCAGTAAAAAATTAGCAAGAGCAAGTTTTACAAATAAATTAAATGCTAATATGTAATGTCAATATCACATTTTTCCTTAACTAATAATAAAATCTTTAGTTGAATCGATTGAATCGCAAAACGTTCCATAAATAAATTTACTCTAAAATTTAGAATTTTGTAACACTCGTTTCTCTTCGGCTTAGAATGATTCGGTTCACAACACACATTCGGATCGGGACTACTCGTGTGTTTCCGCCAGCCTTCGGAAGAACACGTGTGTCACCAGCGAACATTAAGTCACATGCTCACGTTAACGAAATGACGAGTTGTCGTAGATGAAACTCCCCAGGACTCCCGGGTCTGGGCAAGGCCCCACTGAAAATACAGGCCATGCTGCAGCGATCCCAGCGCTGCGCCACGTCACACAAGTAGGCAGGGAACTAACATCCTATGTTTACATTTTATTGCTAAATGTCAAATATCCCTTGTTTGTTTACGTTTTTTCTGTTTACATTTCATCACTAAACGTCAAAAATTACTTGTTTGTTTACGTTTTCTTGTTTTGATTTCAAAGGAATCGATGAGCAGCACAGCTGTGAGTCCTGAGCCAGACTTTCAGACCGCCTACTTGTTTGACGTCATAAATCCTGCAGCATGGCCTGTATATGTAGTGTGGCCTTGGTCTGGGTCTATAGATTGGAAGAGAATATAAATTATATTGTCAGGCTATCACTTATTAGCCGGTGGAATAAAAGTTTGCGGCGTCAATCGTAGTCAATATCCAAGCAAACTCTATTAGCCTCTTTGGTAACAAGTGTCACGCATTGTTCCGAAAGTTATAACTCCGAAAGGTATACCGCCGAAATAAAATATGCATTTTTTACGGCATAGTTCCAATGGGAAAAACTCCGAAATTCATAATTAATTTCGAAAGGCACAGTTCCGAAAGCATATTTCCGATAAAGCAGATCTCCGAAAGTCTTTACTCCGAGCTGTTTCGGAATAACAGTGTCCTTATGATGAGTTATTACTTTCGGAGTTTTGCTCTTTTCGAGATGCTTTCGGAGTAGTATTCTTTCGGAGGTATGCTTTTTTGACCTTATTTTAATAATTTATAACTAACCTTTGGAAATGTTTCTTATTTCTAACTTTATAATGTATTTTCAAGAGCACAATTCCGAAAGGCATGACTCGAAAGTCATAACTCCGAAAGAGCAAAACTCCAAAAGCATATCTCCGAAAGAACACTACTCTGAAAGAGCACAACTCCGAAAGAATATCTCTGAAAGAGGAAACCATTATTAACAACAACACTCTAACAAATCGGCCATAGAGTTTGCTCAGGTTTCGAGGCGTCACCACCGGTCTGACACTTAAATGGAGCTAAGTGGTAAGCTTATTGGAGCGTATTTGCGTAAGGCACAACTCCGACAGTCATAAGTCCTAAAGAGTAAAATTCCGAAAGCATATCTCCGAAAGAGCACAACACCGAAAGTCATAATGCCGAAAGGCGGTGCTCCGAAAGCACATGTCCGAAAGGGCACAACTCCGAAAAACATGACTCCGAAACCCTACGGGCATGCCAATCATTGTAATTCATAAAGCAATAATTTACAATAATTAAAAAATCTGTTCACAATAACTTTGAGTTAACAATCATTATATAATGTTTACTTAACTATTTTACAACAGTTTTTTAATAGTGAGAGAATTTTAAAACAAAACAATTTAATAACAGTTTACAAATCATTTACAACAGTTGTACAATCATTACCAAAATTATTATCATTCTTAAAATTCTATCAGTTGAAAAATAATTAAAAAACAATTTTATAACAATTTGTGAGATGATTTAAAATTTCAGCTTTTCAATAACAAAACAACAGTTTAAAAATTATTTCCTGCGTTAAAATGGCCTGATTGTCAACTCCACCACTAGGCAGCGCTGGCGTAGCTTACAGCTTGCATCTGTCGCCGCCATTCGCCATTTTAAGTGTTTGTCTCTGTCCTCTGTGTTTCTTTTTCAGTGAATAAATTGTTTTAGTTCTCTATTGTGGTTTCAAATCAAGGTAAGTCCGTTATTGAAATACAATTATTTACTCTAGTTAGATTTCGTGGCTCTTCGCGATATGTGCATAAATTATTTCCATCGTGTTTATAGGAGGTAGGTGTATATATAACCTAAAGTATTAACCCAGCCTTTCTTTGAATTCAGCAGGGCTAACGGCTTGGAAACCTATATTTACATTTTATGTATATTTAACTAAAGACAGATCTAGTTACTTGATGTGTCATTGACAATAAATTATTTGGTTATTCAAAACTAATTGGTATGATATCTAGGCCTATGTTCTAATGACAGTTTTTGGATGACTGATGTTTTGAGTGTTTCATATTTGATCCTCTGCCTTTAAAAAACATGTTCTGTTTAGCGGTTAGGTATATTTCCTACTTATTTCGGGTACGTTAATCATCTTCTCAGTATGATTTTACATGAAGTTTGCTTTCCTATAAGCTTTCGTAGAGAGCAGGCCTATTGAAATAATCTATAAATGCGATGGGGTTGCCCAATAGGCTATTGAGTGCTGCTTGACAGACTGTAGCGTATATCTAAGTTTGACTATCGGTATATGGTATGATAATGTGGATGTTAATAATAATCCACCGAAAGATGTTTTCGGTGGATTTGGTAAGAAACTGGTCATTGTTTGTCAAGATGCGGTGGATTTGCCTATTAAGGACCAAGGCAACCAGTTATTCACCGGTGACTGTGGCTGAACGGTTTTCTTAGAAACCAGGATCTGATGTTGATATAAGTTACAACTCGTCTGCTAATCAGTAAGAACGAATGGCAGAAAATCAAACATGAAACTAAGTTAGTACCCTTCTTAAATTTGATATTGACTAAACTTACCAACAAATAATTGATTTTATAGTTTTAGGGGGCATATCAAAGTCTAACCAGTTGCTTTATATTATTTGTTATTAGTAACAGAAAGTAAATATTAATTTAATACAGTATCAGTGTTATTTTTCTCATAAATAATGTGATTGGCAATTTATTTATTTGGTAAATATGCAGTTTCCAGTACTGGTCTCAAAAAAGAATGTTTTTTTCAAAATTTATGGAAATTTGATGCTGATTCTGGATATGAAAGTTTTTTCCGGCGGTCACGGCCGGAAAAAACCAAACAAATTTTAGTCTCGAAGGTTGGTCATTTGGGTACTCAAATTAACCGGGCGAGCTGAATAAGAATATGCAAAAATATTCAAGATCTGGTGTATATTAACAGAGTTGTGACCGGAAATCACGGAAAATCGTCTACAATGGTCTATTTAGAGTTAGGTCTAGGTCAGACATTGGTAGTTTAGGTAAGTTAAAACATATTGGGTTAATAAGTGGTGGACAAGGTAAAGTTTTGATAGGCTAGGTTAGGTGATGTGTTTGGTTAGGTTAGGTTATGTTTTGTCAGGTTATTTTAGGTTAAGTATAGCAATTCAGGTTTGATATTACAGTACACCTTGGATTAACCAGACCCCCGCATTATCCGGATCCCGGATTATCCGGAACGGTCTACCCGAGGAATTAAAAAAATTAGAATCACGGCAAAAAATGATTTTAGCGAGTTTACGGGTGAAATAAGCCTTCTAAAAGTAAAATGCAAATGTGGAATAACAATAATTGAAGGAATATTGTACTCAACGGTAGGGCTACATCACAGTATTTTCGTGAACGTAGTTTTCGGGATTGCTACTTGGGTCGCCAGTACTTAGCAACAAAGACGTAGCCTACGGCAATTTTGCGAGTTTGTTTATGTTGAAATTTGATGTGTTAGGCCTACATTATTTTTTAAGAAGAGTTGCTGTAATAAGTTTTGTCATGATTATTTAATCTTAAAAATTAAATATTTTAATCCGACATTTTATTCCAAACCCAAACTGTAAGTACGGTAAAAGTTAATATTACATTCGTATGATTAATAATAAAGTTTAGTTCTTAAATTTGTTTCAGAATTAAACCCCCGCAAAATTTGAAAGACTAACATGTTGTACAGACTTGACACGCCGCCGTTTGCAGCATCAAAGCAGGGGCTACATATGGTACGCAATCACTGTTTAGGCGATATTGTAATGACCTCGAATTATCCGGATTTTTTGCTATCCGGATCGGTGTTCCGCCACATTAATCCAGATAATCCGAAGTGTACTGTAGTTTGATAATTTTTTGGTTAGGCCTATGTTCTGATAGTCGTGTCACAATCCCATGAACTTTATCCTTAGCTAAATCAATGGCTATAAACTAAACCTAAATTAACTTAATCTAATATAACGCAACATACCGTAACCTAACCAAACTTAACTAAACCTGACCTTAATCAACCTAAACTATCATAAAAATTCTTGATCCAATCTATTTCAATGATATCCATATAAATATAATCTAAACTAAGTTAAACTTAGTCTAACCATAAAATATGTTTTTATGTCAACGTATTGCCTCAATTTTGCAGTTCGAGTACAGAATACCATCTGCAAATCCACAAAGACAGAGACCAATAATGAAGACCCAAGCTGAAGACCAATAGAAGGTTTATTTTACTGCTTTTCGTCATGTCGTAAGTGGAATATCAAGTATTTATATGCAGTCAGATTTTCTTTTGTTTACAAATATTTAAACTACAAAGACAAACTGTACTTATATTTTTATTCGTGAGCGAAGCCATGGGTACAGCTAGTAGCATTGGCAGAGTTTTGGGAGGGCCTGGGGCCCCTCCAAAAATTGGAAAAATAAAGCCTTGCTTAGTAGCTTAGTAATTAGGCCCTATTTAAAAGTATGTTGAAATTATTACTCAATCAAATAACCTAAAGCTATTTTACCATCATACTTTACTTTTTACGGTAAAAATAATTTATTCTTTTAATCCAATAGCCGATAGAATATATATATATATCTTATATATAAATATCTTTACCTACATTATTGTCACTGAGTATCTATAGGCCTACCAGTCACGGCGGGAATACGGGAAAAACCAGAAATATGTCAGGTATTTTGTCTGGTTGGGAATAGTCGGGAAAAGTAATGAATTTCAACCTTTGATTGGGAAATTCGAATTTGGCTGTAAAACAATACCTTGGATAGCCATTTTTGTCGTTGTTATCGACTTCTCGACCGGCTAGTCTCTCAGTTGAATCGCAGTCCACAAATTTTCAGTAATAAGACCTGAAAGTCTGTATTTAATACCGCTGCTGGAAAATCTCTCAGTCCTATCACGGCTGGAAAATCATTTAGCAGCTGACAAGTCTCTCGCTCTTAACGCTGCCGTCCATTTCCCGGTCGTATTGCTATCAGAGGTTGTGTGCTCTTTTCATGGCCAACATTTCTTTTGGCCACATGAAGGTAAGAAAATATGTCGTTTATATGGCCGCTGGCAAAGCCCTTAAACTCGTCTCGCAGCTGGCAAATCTCTCCGTCATATCGGGGCTGTTACACCCCTTGCTCTTTTTTGCGGCCATCATATCTTTTGGTCTCATTTATTGCAGTCAGAAACGTTTCACTTGTTTAGCGGCTAGAATCTCCAAATCTCTTATACTCCCAACCTCATACTGCATTAAAAAATATCTATATAATACTGTTCCTATACAATAATATGTAATAACTTCCTGTGTAATAATAATAAAATAATAATACTTTTCCTTTATAATACTGTCACATAACTTCATAATTCGTAAAACAATTTTATGAATATATTAATATCTTTAAGTTTTAAATTCATTGTTTATTTGCCATAGTCATCCTTATTGTCATGCAATTCTATGAATAAGGTAAACATCCCAAATTCCGGCCGGTTAAGGAAAGTCAGAGTTAATACTGCTTATGAAATTGAAAAACTAGCCATATTTTGGTTAATTATATATTTTAAATAAATTTAGGCTCCAAATAATATGTCAATGTAGCATAAATAAATCATAATTATTAGTGAAATCCAATTTCATTTTATTTTAGACCTATTCATCTAACTTCAATCCCTAATATCAGTCGTCACCTTCCCAATACCGATTTTTGCCAGGCTAATTACAGTCGTGATTGTCAAGATGACACTATAATGTGTTTTTTTTCAGAGTTAACTAAGTTGAAATGAAATTTAATATTGACAGACATTTTTATTACTTGGTGATATTAAACCAGCAACAACTTACAACTTCATCTAAGTGAGACAACATTGAGGAAATCTTTTGCTAAACTGCTTTTGATGTCAAACACTAAAGCCTTCGACTGTTGGCGTCCTATGGTAGAATGAGGTTATTTTGAAGTTCTATATGATAACTTTTACTTTGTATATATTCATTCCTGTCCCTATTCTTTTATACGTAAAAAATGCTTTAAAAAAATACTAAAAGCGTTTGCACAGAAACTTATTAGTTCTTTATCTGATAAAACGTAAATATTTTGGTTTATTGCATTGTCTCTGTAGACCACTTAGATAAATTATTTTAAAAAGTGTATGTTTTTTACAAAGGCCTATCAGAATGCTCACATATAATTACGTTTAAAATAAGAATAAACTTTTAAGTTATTGAAAACCGTAATTTGGACTATAATAAAATCATATTTGCCGCTGCTATTACCAACCGTAATTTGGAAAAACGTAAAGTTTAATGTCTTAAGTTAATTAGGGTCAATCCATTTCAAATCAACCAATTTAAAAATAAAAAGTTGCTGACAATTTATCAATATTTTCATATTTTTACCCGTGGTTATGCTATGTTCGAAGAGTTAAAAACTATTAATTTATTTTTTAGGTGCATAGTTTTTTTTTGAGCAGCCATTTTGTATCGGTGCGACAGCTGATTTGCATTTTGCAGAGGTCTACGTTAAACTCTGTAGTTTTTTTATTATTGAAGATATTCAGATGAAAGAAAAACCATTTGAAAGAGAATAAAATGACCAATAATCTTTGTCCAGTACATGTTTTGGCTTAGGTGATAGCAAATATGCATGAAAAATAAGTATGAGTAAAATTTCTACAAACGCAAATCTATACTTCCAGTGCTTAAATTCAATGTGTGAAAATTAAGACTCGCCTTCAATTTTTTTCTATAGACAGTCTTCACAGTATATTTTCTTCTGACCAAGTCACAAGCTTGAGATATGTATTCCTTTTTTAAACATATTTTTAAAATGAGCAGTTTATCCACAATCGTGTATTTTGAACTTGGCATATATCTCAGAAGGGACACATTCTGAAAATCTGAAATTTTCAGAAAACATTCTTTTGACGGGTTGAATCAAGTGGTTAAAATTTCATTACTTAGAATTTCTTATATTTTAAGCTATGATTATCTTTATAGTGACAATAAATAGTATACAAAACAAAATCTAAGAATATATACATTTTTTTGTAATGTTGTAATATTTATCGTAAAACATAATTGAAGGGGTCCCCCGTAAAACGTTCTAAACGACAAAAACCTAGATTCGAGTAATCAAGCGTTGAAAATTGAATTCTGAAATTTACGGTTTTTTTCAAGGTTAGAACTTACAATCGTGTATAATTTTTTAATACCCAATTTGTAATATCATAATGTAGCCTTAGACTAGATTTTTACTTGCCATTAAGCTTTTTTAAACATTTTTCGTGTTTTTTTTGGGGGTTATAACGTTCTAAATGACTGGCGTTTGAAACGTTTTCTGACGGACTGCCCCTTCTGCTTTGGTAGAAATCATCAGGGAGTGTAGGAATACCAACATAAACGAAAATAAAACTGAATATAAAACAATTTTATTGGTCTAAAAGTTCAAAAACGTAACGTTGTTACATAACGTTATAAGTCATTTTACTAAAAGTTATCCAAAGGAGGCACCTAAAACGTTGTTCTACTCACCTCTTTTTTGCTAATTTTCCAGGCCTTGGCTGCTTAGTTTTTGTAATTTAGGGTAATTCAGCTGTTCTATATATCTTCCTGGTTTTATCCTTCCACTTTCTAATATTTACTTCACCTGTTTTAATTTTACTTACACGATTTTGGTCGCTGGGCGACAACGAAACGAGCGGTGGGGAATTTATCTTTCGGCGAATAGAACGTTTTTCCCCAGAATGTCCGTGCAGTCCCGCGAAGCATGCCAACTTTGACAGACGAAATCTGGGCTGCCAACTCAAATATCTTCAAAACAAAATATACCACGGTGTAGCTCATGTCCTAGGGAACCTTTTTCACTGAATATCTCCGATTTTGAAATTTTGTCACTTAGAACGTTTTACGGGGGACCCCTTCAATTACTATAAGCTGGTTGAAAACATCAAATTACATTATAAAAACACTGTTTAAAAGGTTCAATGTGATGTACAAGTTGTGTCAAATGTGATTAAGAAATTTTGATGAAAAGTTTGCTGATTGATATGCTCATCAATAACAAAATGATTACTTCCATAGTGTGATGGGTCCTTTAAATAAACAAAAACACAGATAAGATCAGATTTTTTGTTGAGGGGAATCTAATTGTGGGCATTGAATATACCCTATAAGAAGGACATACCTTACTGCCAGAATTCAGACCAATTTTTTTCTGTGAGTGCAACTTTTTGACTTTACCACCAGAGTTCTCCGGTCCCTTTTTTCCTTGCGCTCTGTGCAAGAGAGAAGGGGGAGAAGAGCCGGAGGTGTGAGAGAGAGCGCGCCGAGGGTGCGAGAGAGAGCGCGCCGGGGGTGTGAGAGAGAGCGCGCCAAGGGTGCGAGAGAGAGCGCGCCAGGGGTGTGAGAGAGCACGCCGGAGGTATGAGAGAGAGCGCGCCGAGGGTGCGAGAGAGAGCGCGCCGGGGGTGTGACAGAGAGCGGGGATGTTGAGAGAGGGCGGGGAAAGAGATAGAAAATCTATCTGATGGAGTAGAGTCAGGGAGGAAGCAAAAGACTGAACGAGCAAGAGAATTTCTAAGAACAAATTCGTCCCCCGAACCACATGTTCAGCTTGGAAACAATACCCCAATAGTAGTTTATGCAACGATTGTATAATGAATGCCTTTAAGCCACGAGTGAAATAACTCATTTCATATGAGTTTTCTAAAGTGACTCCAGTACTCTAAAGTCGTCATTAGAGTACTGCTTGGTTTTTGGTGTTTTAACGTATATCATTATAATGTTTATTAATACCATAATTGGTGCTTATTGCAATGGTCATAGATAAAATATTGTTTTGAACCAACAGTTAAGAGCACTGGTTTGGTCTTAAGTCTTTCCGTTTGGCGGATATCATAATTATTATTACTATCTCGCTTCAGTCTAATTTTTAAATACCAAATTTGTAAAGATCTTGGTGGGCAGGTAAAATAGTAATTTTTCAAGGAATTATTACAAATATGAGGTTACTAAAACTTTTTTGTGAGCTCGGCCATACTTTTATTTTAGACCAATTTTTATGTCAGGGAAAATGTAATTTTCAATAATTTTTCAATTTAGGGAATACTAAAAGTTAATAGTTTTCAAGAAGTTTAGGAAGAACCAAAAAGAATTAATTGTACCTTTAGACTCCCCCTCCCTCCCCCCGCTCAAGAGCGACAGACGGGAACTTTGGATATGTTCACGTCCTAACCAGTCCAAACAAAGCTGCACGGTCTAAAAATGAGTTTAAAAAATTAGTGTTGGTAAATCTGGCATTGGGAGTGTGGGACACATGGTGTAGTTATATATATATATATATAAATAACTTATAATTAATAACATAAATTCATTCGTAAGCATTTCATTAACAGTACCGAGACAAAATTATTTGTTTCAGGTGGGAAGAAGTGTCACTCACTGATCCAGCAGAAGCCCAAGATGATTGAAATTAGTCTTGTAATGTTAATTTGCAATAAAACTTATGGTCAACAACAGAAAAAGAGTATTAATTTTGGCCAAAATTGTTTTTTAATGTTAAGGGCATTTAATTGTTTTAAATAGCATAACTGTAACTTGTTTTGAACAGTACCTGAGGCTGGCCTAAGGAATTTTAGTATAATATGCAATGATCAATATAATCAGCCATTAAATATATTTTAACGACTAACAAACCTTTTTATACCTATCTATTAAACCATTTCATATGAC
This sequence comes from Flexamia atlantica, assembly GCA_035578135.1. Lineage (NCBI taxonomy): Eukaryota > Metazoa > Arthropoda > Insecta > Hemiptera > Cicadellidae > Flexamia > Flexamia atlantica. The sequence goes on along the minus strand of JAQJVK010000008.1, from coordinate 28,317,484 downwards.
TTTCCTACTTATGACAATCAGTTTTAAATGAATTATACAGGGTGTATCAATTTTAAATGAATTATACAGGGTGTCTGTAAAGTCCATCACCAAACACCACAACTTGGTTTATTGGGTCAAAATAAGCAAAAACGTTCATATGAAGGTATGACCTAAAATGCATATCTACACAGATGGAGATAAAAAATATTTTGTGAAAAATACAAAATGGCGGATATCTGGGTAAATATGCATTTTAGGACATACCTTTATATGAACTTTTTTGCTTATTTTGACCCAATAAACCAAGTTATGGTGTTTGGTGATGGACTTTACAGACACCCTGTATATAAAATTGCAATTATTACAAAAATTCATTTAACCTTTGCATATTAGTTTGCAATTGTTTGAAAATCACTTTTAAAATTGACTAGATACACATAATTACTACCTGAATACTTGAATACTTGAGAATAGCAATAATTAAAACATTATATAATAACCATTTTGATATGAGTTTACAATGATTTAAAAATCAATTTTAAAATTGACTAGATACACATAGCAATAATTAAAAAATTATGTAATAACCATTTTGATATGAGTTTACAATGATTTGAAAATCACTTTTAAAATTGACCAGTTACCAAGTTAACAGCTTGTAAAATAATTTTTTTATTGTTTTATAATCATTACAAATGATTAATCTATGATTTTAAAATAATTTTTTTCCCCTCAAAATGCCCATTGGGAAGGAACTGTTCCGAAAGAACTCGGTGTTAAGATTTTCGGAAGAGTGCATTTTTGGAAATATGTTTTTGGAGTACTGCCTTTCGGAGTTATGGCTTTCGGGGTAGTGTGTTTCGGAATTATGCCTCAATAAATACGCTTGAAAGTTAGAAATGATATCAATGCCGGTAAGTTATAAATATATGATTAGAAAAGCACATATCCGAAAGGTCACCATTCCGAAAGCACAACTTCTTCTTTCTTTCTTTTTTAAAAGAGGGTGGCGGCCTCTTTTTACCTTGCATTTGTCCCCCCCCACATGGGCCTCAGGCCTGTGCGTGGAAGTTGTTAAGCAAACCCAAGGAGTGAGCTGGTACAGTACAAGGACAAGGATAAACAGTACTGCTAAAAGTATGCGGCATCATCGGGACTCGATCCTGCGACGCTGTCGCTACAGAACCCGGGCCGAGTGCGCCACCAACTGCGCCACCGACTCACTAACTCCGAAATAGCACTACTTCGAAAGCATAACTCCGATAGAGCACTATTACAAAATGTTTTTCGGAGATATGTCTTTCGGAGCAATGAGAGCTTCCGTAAAATAACTACAAACAAACCGTGCTTTAAATTGTTTCTATCCTGTAAATTCCTTTACTTTTCTAGCTTCGTAATTAAATATGATTTTAAATTTATCTTAGAACCCAAGTATTCAACATAAATATAATTAGAAAAATTTATGTTTGTTTTCCTGATTAACATTTTAACCAACTAACTGATGTATTAAATTTATTTCATGTCCTTAGGAGGACGTGCAACGAAAATTACTTGACAGTTTAAAGTAGGTTGTTTGGTTGTTCTCTACAAACAATCGTCCACTTGTTGCTCCATTTGGAGAACAGCAACCTCTAGTTGTCAAATTTTAGTTGTTAACTTTTGGTCGTCAACTTTAGTCGTTAACTTTTAGTTGTCAACTTTTGGTTGTCAACTTTGGTGTAAAGTTTTGGTGTAAACTTTGGCTTACAACCAACAGAACAAGGCTTTTGCCGTGTTCAAAGTTCAATCCCAGACAGTATTCTGAGGGCGGTGTTTCTAAACGGGTTTTACAATTCACTAGCTACAAGCTATCTCAGTAAAGATCACAATTGGAGATTGCTTATAGGTAGTAAATTGTGAAACCCATTTAGAAACACCCCCCAGATGTATATTTTTTCTATACAGTATATTACATATTACTCTCTGTCCTTCCTGGGCTACCTTTCTATTGGCTATTATTCTACCTCGCATCCTCGCATCCCATTGGTGGATTTTGATCAGGATATTATGATCGTCTGCCCTCTCGTACCGTGAATATTTTCCTTGCGTGTTGCTGAATTATATAAATCAATTGGATTAACATAATTTCGTTTAGTCTAAGTGGAACTAATTTTTTCTCGAAATGTGATTGTTTTATAATTACTTAAACATTATAAACGTATTATTATTTGGGTAAAGCATAATTTTTGTTGTTGTTTGTATTGTTGCTAGTTAAAAACAGTACAAGCCATGGATTACCAATACCTAACATCACAGCATTTGTCTGGCTTCGAACATTACAAAGTAAGTAACATTTAAAGCAACTAATTACGACATAATTTTAAAAACTACAAATCACACATTTCTTGGTTGTTTGAAAATTTTACTTAGCCCACTCTAAAATGTAAGTTAGTGTACTTTTCGGGCTTGAAGATTCCAAGAGGTTAGGATCTTTGAATAGACCTAGATTTTATCATTAAGTTAATTTGGGTCCATCTCTTCATCAATATTAATTTGTTTGCCCTTACTTTCCAGTTAAAAGCATTTCTAAGGCCCCAGTTCACTATCGCTGAACCAGGGAGAATCAGCACTAAACATTCGGCCAGCATTTTGTTGTATGAGGCCTTAAGAGAGCAATATAGAAATGAGACATGTTGAACGTACAAGAACATGTTTGTATTTGCGCTGATTCCACATTAGTGTGCTTGAGTCATTAGGCCTTGAGTCATTAGGCTGTTCTCAACTTCTGTTCTTCTAGAAGAATATAGTAACAAATCTACTTAGCAGCAGAGAAGAAGGCGAGGCTTGAGTAGGGTAGTCCCCCATCCATAGATGCATCAAAAGTCTCGCGCTGGTTGGGATTTTTGTACACGAACTGTAGTAGCCTACAATATCCACATTTTAGATGCACTCTGAACAACTTTGGTTTTTACCGTTGACATACCTCCATGTCGGCTTAGATCTTTAGGCATTTGACTTTTTGTGCTGTGTGAACAACATAAATCCAAGTTATCTGCTTACACAGAAATCAGTGGCGGCTCGTGTGTAGGTTCAATGGTTCAGTGAACCCCCTAAAATAATCAAAAACAATACATTTTCTAAGTAAATAGCAGAAAACCCCAATGTTAAACTTACTTTCATAAACAACATGGCAAAAAAACTATTTTTGCGTCCGGGCGAAGCTCTCACGCAACGCCGCGCCGGCAGAGCGAGGTTCAGTTCGCCGAATGAACCCAGCTCGGCCCAGCTGGCTGGGCGAGGGGTGTGGGGGGAGCGGAGGGGGGCTTGCTTGAAAGCAATGGACCGACCGCTAATGCTCTATGCTAGCGGCGAGCCGAGCGCTGACGAAATTGGCCGACCTCTTCCGAAAGAGTAGTTTCTTTTCTAACCACTTCTGTTTCAGCAGCACGCGCGCTGTAAAGCTTGATAATGTTGTTTTAATGGTTTGGGCGATGTTTAAGTTTATTTATTTAAATATTGTATGATTTCTATGTTGTTTTTAGTTATAAATACGTCTATTTCAGTTATGCGATTATGCGTTTTATTTTTAGCTCTGATTATTGAAAGAAAACAATCGGCGTAGCGGCCGCACCATAGCTTTCTGTAAGAACAGTAATTAAGCTATTGAGCAACGGTAATAACGCTATTGATTTAATTAATTTTGGATTTAACATTTTAATGTACATAGTAGCATAATACAATTTATCATCAAAGGTATAGTGCCTTAATCCTATAGACTATAAGCATTACACTCGTGTATAAAAGCAGGTATGTCAAGAATTTGCAGAAAACTACGATCTTGTAAGCATTTAACGTTTTTAAATACTGATTGGCTTAAGACAATAACTCTAATATAATACATTGGTATCATGTATATGTTATTAGCTCTGAACCCCCAGTACATAAACTCACGAGCCGCCACTGACAGAAATACAGGTTACTTAGACTGAAGTTTCATTAATTTAAGATTGTCAAGATAAAAACTATCAGCATCTCTTCTACTAACTAGCCTAACTGCAAAAACATTATATATCGTTGGAAAGGTGAGAGTTTTAAGTTAATGCTTTAGTTTCCATTAATGCTTTTCAAGATTAGAAGTACTGAATTCTTAATTTAATTTGTAGATCTAATAGGACTTTTTATTATTAATAACTTCAAGACCTACCACCAGGAAGTATTTTCATCGAACCCTAGATAGTGACTCTTAAAGCTGGAAGTTAAAAACTGTATTGACAGCTGTCAATGATGTTTTGGATCAAGGCGATTAAACATTGTTTGTTTACTTCTGGGAAAATTATTTTTTAATTAAATCTTATGAAAATTTAATGTTATGTTGAGTTTAAACTCTTAGTTTAGGCCTAATAAAAAATAGTAAATTACGGTATATTGAGTAGGGCCTACACTATATATATTTTTACTGCAAAAACTTAATTGTCAAAGATAATACTGAGGTCAACAAAACCTCAAACTATAATCTTAAAAAAATATTTCAACGAACAAGAATTTAATTTTGTTTTGAATATTAGTTCATTTATTTACAGCTACTTAGCAGCAGTGAAGATGGGGAGGCTTGAATAGGGAAGTTCCCCATCCCCAGATGCATCAAAATTCTTGCGCTGGTTGGGATTTTTGTACGTGAACTGTAGTAGTCTACATTCAGTACTTTATAAACTTTGCATTTATTATGGTTTAAGGGGAAAAATATTATGCTTAACCTCATAAAGTCCAACCAATTAAAGTCCAATCATAAGTATCCTTGTAAACCCCCAGGCCGGGTTTCTTTTCAAGTTACTAGTAAATTTGTGTCTTCCCTGTTACGAATATAACTTGAATAAGATATATAAGCAGGTGCTTTTGCTTGTAAAGCAAAATGACCTGAACAATTTTTTGTTCAAATAACAATTCTTTCTGCAGTTTATTAGTTTTAAAATAAATTTATCATAAATAGGTATATTTATAAATTTTTTTGAGTTAAATCTACTTTTCACCAGCAGGCCCAGGACAAACTGAAAGATATTGATAACAGATTTATGTTGCAGTATTCACAAACTTACACTCGATTCACAATTTCCCCGACCTATTTCATTGTTTCTTTCACTATCTATGTCGTAAATCACTTAGGCCACTAATTTTAAAGTATTTGCTAATTTCACGGTCACTCAAAAGTTTTCGGTCCGCCACTGCACAACGTTTAAAACCATGGAGCAGCTGTCAACAAAGCAACCCTGTATAATTTCAGTGATTCAGTCTGCTAAGATGCAAAACAAAATATCCCAGTGACAGCCTGACAGTTAACGAACATATCCGAAGTAAAACGAAGCATTCCGCCTTCCCCCATGGCGGAAAGAGCGCCTAGTTTGAATCACGACCATGCCTTCGCATATCACGACCGTGGCCTGGCGGCGGGGCTTGGACAATCCGCGTATATACACGACCGTGGTCTTAAAGAAGTTAAAGCAAGTCCTGAATAACTGCTGATTTTTCAAATCGGACATATTTGTTCTCTCAATTACAGTATATATACAAAGTATTAATAATCTCAATGGCCAAAAATATTTGAAGAGCATCCACAAAACTTAGAGCAAGCCACACGACAAGAGAATAAAAGAATTTCACACACTACTACAATGTTATAATTATCGTTTTGTAAATAACAATCAAGGAGTAGCGGTTGTTATTATTTTATGAGGAACTTAGGCTTAGTGGAAATGAACAACTGCACTGCTCATTTACAAATTAAGATAACACAACTTTTAAAATTAGCTTTAGTAGTAAATGTTAGACTCTGGGACTTGATGTAGGTAACGTTTAATTAAAATAGTTTCCCTCTGTATCTTCCTCTTGGATCAATATTCAATAGACTGCTGAAAAAAGAAAACTTTTACTACAAGTTTATTCCTAATTAGGGTAGATCTCCTATTTCTAAAACGAGTTGGTGCATTGTATGCAATTTACAAGACTCTTGCAACAATTAATCAGTTTGTAACACATTCAGTTTGAAAAAACGTAAATGTATAAAAGGAAATTTATGTCACTAGGAAAGTGAATGAGGCGAGAAGGTCATAGGTTAAGACCTCGCTGCTTTGTTTGGATTCTTCCTTATCTCCTCTGATAAGCATTCTTGTAGACCTAGTTAAGCATATGTTGTTAATCTTTTATGTAAAACACAATAAATGTTACAGTTTCATTTAACTCACTAAAATATTGAATTCATAGAATTCAATATTTTGCCACCTTGTTGTTTTCTTATTATGTTATCAAGATTTATATTATTTAACTAGAAAATATATTTCTAGTACAACCCACCAAACCAGAGCCATTACCAATATTCAGAGCTTAATATTTAGAATATAAATTTTTATGTCTAGGACTTTTCTTTGGTAACCAGATATGAATAAAGATTATAAACCTTAACCAAATATTACAATTTAAATTCCTGTTGAGATTTTCAGAAACTGATTATTTTTTTACCTATATTTTAAGCTAAAGCTCCTAATAGCATGACATGCATGAAGCTATCTTAGGTTGTTTAAACACAATTGCACCATATTTTTATGGCAATGGTTGCAAACACAACTGTACCATAAGTTATTCTTCTTTGATGACAATGTTTGTTCCAATTAGCATCAAACTTATCTTATGTGATACCAATATACTAAAGACATTTTCTGTAATACAGTCGACTCTCGCTTAATCAAACCTTGATAACTCAAAATCCTTTATATTTTTGTTTATTTTCAATCTCCTTGGAGCAAGTCCCAGTTTAAAAAAATCCACACATAATTATAAATAGTTTTATGGTTATATTTTACCTCTAGGGCCTACAAGTCAAAGAGATAAAAAATTACACCTCTTTTTCAAAATTTTCTCAACGGACCTCTCAAATTTTCTCAACAGACCTGTTCGGCGAACAGGTCACAACTTATTGAGACATATCCTGTCAAGTGTCACAATTCAAAATTCAATTTAGTTTACCTCTATATCTCAAATTCAGTTCAAATTACCTCTGTAGATAGATTCTAGTTAAGAGTAGCCTCTTAACTTGAACTATACCTCAGTTGAACTATACATAACTTACAGAAAGATAGAAGTCCTCTGGAATTAGAGTCAAGAGTCAACTGTATAAATCCTTGCATTTTTATATCATTCTTTAAGCCTAACTGGAGTAATGGATGATATCTCAATTCCATCCGCCCTTCTTTTCCTTCAGTAGTTGAACATTCACACACTGGATTCAATTAAAAAAAAACGCCTTACAACACTTAAAAATATATTTTCACTTATGCTGTATTTATATACAATGCGGTAAATATACTGAAATGGTAGAAAATCACAGTCGATTTTGATTGATCACACCAGTCATCATCAAGCCCAATTGAGAGACTGGCAGATCCATCTTGGCATTAGTCCTTTTATTCTGTTTGCTGCCGGAAGTTCCATCGGAAATAGGTTCTAGCATCCGGCTGCCAATAGGATAAAAGAATGGACACCATGATGGATCTGTTAATCTCTCATTGGACCTGATGATGATTGGTGTGACTAATCAAATTTGATCATTATTTTCCATTATTTGTGTACATGTATAGTCTTGTATGTAAATACAGAATAAGTGTATGACATTTTTTATTTAGCACATCTAATAAATACAATAACATGTATCATGCTAATCAAGATATTATTCACTCTTTTCAGAACCGGTAGCAGCTAGCTAGGATAACCCAGAAATATGTATCAAACAGGTTGACATATTTAAAAATTAAATTAAAATATTTATTCTTGCAAGGGACAGAGGTATTCAGTCATCATGTGTTGAATCAAAAATTTTAATAATCATACCTTGTGCAGGCTATATGAGCTGTACTTTGTGGATTTCTATATACAAGCTAAATATACATAGTATATACAAGGCTATACTTTGTACTGCATATGTGCTGTATTTCATCATGTTGATTCATACACAGGTTGCAGTTCCAATATAGTCTTTGGTATTTTTTCACATTAATTTTTATTGTTCTGTTGTTCATTTCAGTACAGCTCGCTAGACACAAGTCCCCTCAGCGTATATGTTATGCACCCTTTCTGGAACAGAGTAGTATTGGTAAGTAAAATATAAAATTTTAGCAGTTTCTTTGTCACATTGCATTTGATTGCAAATCAAGCTTAAATTATAGATTTTATTTATCAATTTCCTAACCATTCAAAATTTAATGTTCTTAAATTAAGTGTTTCATAAAGCAGGGTCAAGAATTAAATGTTTTACCATTCTTATTGTAATATATTACTCTTTTTGGAAAATTAAGTCTTTTGGGTTTTAGAAATTGTTGTAGGTTATGGTAGATCCAATGTACACAATTTTATAATTGGTTGTAAATTGAACAATTAATTTATGGTAAGCTTATCAAAAGAAAACCATCGGAAATTTCTAATATTTCAAATACAGTAAAACATTGATTGTTCGATACTTGATACTTCGACACTCAACAAACATTCAATGACTACCCCAAATATTTTGTTCAGTGATGTTTAATAGGACCTTTACTAAAATAAAAGATGATAAACTAGTTTTGTGTTGGTTAAGATTCATGATTTAATATATTAAGGAGATACATACGAAAACCTGCATTTTGAATGCTTCTTCTGAGTATGCTCAAATATTATAAATTTGAGATTGTGATAAACAGACATATTGGTCATACATCTGGAGACAAATTTTGTGATATACAAAATGTCTTTCCAAAATGTTTCTTATTATGTTCTAACATTTTAAGGTACGCTTATTGTAAAAACAGAGAATTCAGATGCCACAGATGATGCTAAAAGTAAACCTTCAGCCTACCAGCAATAACCCGAGAACTTTCAACAATAAAACAGTTCTCAGGATGCTGTCTAAGAGAACTTCACAAAACATACCATCACTAAATTCCATCCGTTTTCAACCATTATGTCTGCAGGCCCTAGACGGCTCTCTGACTGCTTTTACAGTAGTCGACAATGAAGTTTGTCTTTGTCGAATTTGTCTTTGTAGTGGTAAGTCTATTTGCTGTTCAGATTGACCAGATTCCTGCTCACCTTGGTTCCTCCTTGTCTCTCTGAGCTTTGATTTCCGGCTAAGCTTGGATACCCAGTCAGGTCTGAGCCCTGGATAAAGCAGGGAGTTATGGATTGTCCTGGCTTGTTCGTCTGGGAGTGGATGAGGGACCCTTACCTGACAAACTTCGTTTGCTAGTGTGGAGGACCAACCGACCTAGGCGACTCTTCATATGAAGGGGAGCTCCTAGGTGGAGGTGTTTGCGTGGGAGTAAAACGTTAGAAATGAGGTTAGAAATGAGTCGTCCCCAGAAGAGCCTGGAGGAAGGGTTGGAAATGTATATCTCTTCCCTCAGGGTCAAGGCTGACTGACTGTATCATATTATTATTAAATTCTTGGGTACCACAAACCTTAATTTAACTGATGTGTTGATCCTTGGTAAAATTGTTGAGTCACACACAGAACCCTCAAATACCAGATCGCACGCAAACTGTCCTGACGTTTCATGTGAAAATAATAAACATCATTCCTCTTTGGGAGAATGAAAATTTTTCACTAGATGTTTAGCGAGAAGCAGCTCTAACCTTCTTACCGCGACTGGTCTGTCCGGCGAGTTCATGTTCTGATCAGCAGGAGGGGCGGGGGGGGGGGGGGGGGGGGTCTAAATTGTAGGAAGTGCACAGAACCACATTGTTTCAGATTGATATGCTGGTCGAACTCACGCCTCCAATCATCAGACTGTAAGGTGATTAGCTAATGTGCGGCAGGATCACAGGGTAAAATAATGGCCATATATCATCTTCAGATTATCCGGACTGCACATCATCCGGATCCCGTATCATCTGGGCCAGCCCATCAAAAAAAAAAATTACGGCAAAAACATGGTTAGGGAGTTTACAGGTGAAATGCGACTTCTAAAAGTAAAATGCAAATGTTATACATTATTGTACGCATTTGAAATCACAATAACAAGGAATCACATTGCCTAAACACATGACCTAACAGTTATTACAGCATTTTTGTGATTTAGTATTCTCGATTGCTATTTTGGGCGCTTAGAGTAATCAAAATACCCCCGTTGCAGCAGACCTGCATACTCAGCGAATTTCCAGTACAAAACAACATATTTCAATCCAACATAGCGAGATTTTACAGGTTTTTGAAAGCTCCATAAGAATAACATGGGGAATGAGTATGCAGGTTTGCTGCTACGGGTATATTGAAACTGGGTGGTTTTAATTCAATATTTAGTAGATCTGAACTAGAAGAAGCCACTTACCAAGTTTTATCAAGATGTGTTGAGAAATAAGCGAGATATAGAATTTTACTTATTTCCCATAAGGTTAACATTGGGACAACGTACTGTGTTTACCACTTTCAATATCTCGGTAACCAATGGACATAGAGCAGTGATTCAAAATACTAAATTGTTTGTTTTTTTGAGCTGAATTCAATGGTGCCAACAAAAATCGGATTATTTTTATTTTTCTATGTAAAAAACTCAAAAAACCCATTTTTGGGGGGGTTTACCCCCCTTTACCCCCCCTTCTGGTAGTTGGATTGGGCTGGATTACGAACTCGTCCGAATAATTACTACTTTACACATCCATGCCAAATTTCATTAAGATTGGACCATTTTTACGCGAGTTATCGTGCTTAAAGATACATATATATATATTTATGAAAATGAACGAATAGTGTTTTTTGCTTCTGGGGGCCCCAAAACTAAAAGTTATCATGATCTCGGGCTTAGGTCTTACCATGAGTACTACGGTAACAGCTTCTTCCCTATAGGGGAAATTTGCTAAAAGGCCTACGGCAATTTGGCTGTTATTTGATACGTAATTTCTTAAGAAGAGTTACTGTAATAAGTTTAGAGTTATTTTAAGTTTCGTCATGATTATTTCAAGTTTGAGTTATGATTACTTAATCTTAATAAATAAACTATTTTAAACTGTCATTTTATTCCAAATAAATTTTAAACCGTAAGTACGGTTAACATTATAATCGTTTGATTAATACTGAAGTTTAGTTCTAGAATTAAACTCCCATAAAATTTGAAAAAAACTATCATGTTGTACAGTTTTGATACGCTGTTTGCAGCATAAATTTAGCAGGCGCGATCACTATTGAGGCAATAATGTAATGACCTCGGATTATCCGGATTTTTTTGCTATCCGGATCATTGTTCCACCACATTAATCTGGATAATCCGAGGTGTACTGTATATATATATAAAACGATAAAGTAATGACTCTAAACCCCGATAGGGTTTATTATTTAGAAATAAAGTAAACAGAGCAAGAGGACAATAGACGCCCCTTCCTGCTGATAAGAACATGAACCCGCCGGAGATGCCAGATGCGATAAGAAGATCTAAGTGGCTTCTCGCAAATCATCTTGTATAGTGCGAAATTTTATTCCCGCAAAAAGGCGTTTTAATTTTCACGTGAAACGTCGGGACAGTTTGTGTGCGATCTGGTATATAGTGAGTGTTTTGTGTGTGACTCAACAACTGACCAAGGATCAAGACATCAGTTAAATAAGGTGGGTACTGCCTAAGAATTTAAATAATACATTCTACTCAGTCCAAAAATTGTCACGTTATTTTGATCATTGTCTATATCATATATTTCCCATCTTGGCAATCCCCCATATGGAGATGTAGCTGGAAATGCTGGGGCTTTCATTGTCCCAAAGTCTAACAGTCTAACCATTATGTCTGCAGCTATGTCCAAAGTGGGTTGCGCCCAACCTCCTGACTTTTGTCGGCTTCCTGTTCACGGTAGCCGCATGCCTCCTGCTCTCCATCTACGACTATCAGTTCTACGCTTCCAGCACCGACCACCCAGAGTTCCCTCCGATTCCGCCCTGGGTCTTCCTGTTCTGTGCGGTCAGCATCTTCATCGCTTACACATTAGGTGAGAACTTGTCTAATTGTTTCTGTTTGTTTGAGTGGTTAGGTTAGGTTTCATTAGTAGATTCTTTTGTTTTGAGATTTACTTTGAACCCAGCTTGAATTTAATATTGATTGATGACTTTAGGAAGGATCTGTGCTTTGGGAGTGAAGAAATTTTCCAGATTTTTTTTACCAAATATTTTTTACAAATCCAAAAGTGTGTAAAAATTGATATTGCAATAAATACATAATAACATAATAATTGATACGTAATACATATATAACTACTCTTGCACATTTGAAAGAGAAAAATGAAATATTCATTGTTTTTATAGGTCATGACAAACAATGTGACCCAGGCTGTCTGTAAGTCCAATGCGCGGAACACAGCGCATTTGTGTAACGGGCAGACTGGGCTGTATCGTTTGACTCAACTTATAAAATGAGACAACCTTTAGATTACACAGTACAAGATAAGAAAGTTTATTGCTACTATCAATCATCTATGTCATCTATGTCATTAGTTATGGTACAACACCTAAGAAATCAAAGCTATTAAAATAGCTTAGCTGTTCAAAGTATTTTTGTCATTAAATAATTATTAGTTTTAAAATAATCAAAATATATATTAAAAAAAGTTTGTATAGCATGTTTTAAAAGTAAATAAAACATGGTATGGGAAAAAATCTAAGATTTTTATGGTCTTTTGTATAAATTTTTTAATTATTTAACAACTGGTAGACTTTGTTCTTTTCTTACCTGCTTGGAGCTTTTCCGTATATTCCAGTTTTTAATTTCCAAAAGAATCGCTAAGCTGTAATAAAGTATCAACTACTTGACACTACGACTACTTCTATGTCAAAAGAGGAAAAAACTTTTGAATGGTCCTTAGTAGCACAGAAAGAACCTCTCCTGCTTTTTGGTTGAGTTCCAGGACAGAAGTAAACAAGGATAGTATCCAGTGAAGACTAAAAATCCCTTCTGGCTGTTGTCAGATGGAGGAGTTCCAATCAAGATTACTGAATATCAAAATATAATCTGATCATTTGCAGTCTGAAATTCTGCTTAGTGAAAAGTTGGGATGGGATATTTTTACCAATCACTAGTGAAAAGGCAAGACTCCATAGTACTAGGCAATGTGTAAAACTGTATCTTGAAGAGAAAGAACTCCTCCACTTTTTTGGAGTTTTGGTGGAGGACATTGCATACAGACAGATATTAAATAGAGTTTGAGTAAGTTTCTTTAGGATGAACAAAGAAACTTTCTCAGTGTAACTTCATTGCTAAGACTGCAGCTAACGGTTGCGAAATATTTCTTTGTGTGACATTTTATACCATGAGTGGACTACCTACATAAGCCTCCCACTCCTAATAACTTCCTCTCACTCCTAATCAGACCTATTTCAGTGTTCTAGTATCAGCAGTCCCATGTTATTGACCTTCTGATCTGACTGTATCTCGTCCTGCCTGCGCAATATCATAGATTCAACCTTAAGAATACAATATCATGCAACCATTTTTGTCATTGATATAACCTGATCGCATCCCGTCTTGCCCACGTTAACGGCTTGGTCACTACCTTAACTAACATCTCTCAATGGGTGCTTTCAGCAGCACTCACTGGTGACAAATCGGTCATGGTAGTCCGTAAAGGCAAATCCATCGTAATTTGACAATGAACAATTGCTACTTCTGTTCCAGCTACTAACCTTAAAAATTAGGTGGATTCTCAACAAGGAATGGTAAATCCAGCTGGCTGAAAATCTTTCTCTTAACTGGTAGGTAAATTACTCACTGGTGAATGCAGCTGAAATCGTCCATTGGTATAACCTAATCTTATCTCATATCATTTACATAACAATATCGCTTGTGGGCTTTTTGTTTGTAGAGGAACCAGATTAATAATTACACCCTTAATAAAAATTTACTTCTCCAAAAACGGACTGTAAGAATAATCTTGAAGCTAAAGTGGACCATTATCAGTTCTACGCTTCCAGCACCATGCATGTTTAGGTGGTCTTGATTATCTAATGGACCATTTTAAAATCTTGAAATTTTTACAGTATAATTAATGTATTCTTGATTGTGTTTTGTACATAAAAAATAATAATCACAGTTTTGATTTCCGCTCTGAATGTCATTCATATAACACAAGACACAAAAACAAAATCAATATTCCAAAACGCAGGCTTCCTTTTTTTTACTAAATAAACCATTTTCATAGGTACAAAACTTTGGAATATTTTACCAACAGAAATAAGAAATATGCAAAATCAACTAAAATTTAAAGGAAAATGAAAATCATTTTTAGTAAATAATCCACATTACTCATTGGAAGAGTTTTGTAAGAGTCAAAGCAGTGAAGGAATTTCTTTTTCTCAGTGTAAAAATCCATGTTAGTAATTAAGTTTATCAAGGATTTTGATCTCTCTTACCTATCAATATTAGCACTATTTTATTTACATTGTGAACAATGTAAATAAAAATAGTTGAGTTTGAATGTCGTCTTGTGTGCGCAGACGGCATAGACGGGAAGCAGGCGCGGCGGACGCAGACGAGCGGTCCGCTGGGAGAGTTGTTCGACCACGGACTGGACTCGTGGACGGCCGTGCTCATCCCCACGTGTCTCTACTCGGTGTTTGGCCGCACCGACTACAGCGTCCCGCCCATCCGCTACTACTACGTCTGCTGGAACGTCTTCCTCACCTTCTACTCGTCCCACTGGGAGAAATACAACACCGGCGTCCTCTTCCTGCCGTGGGGCTATGATCTGTCCATGATTGTAAGTTTTGTAATTTTTTATATATGTAGGTTCTTGTGGCTGGTTTACACTAGGAGTGAATTCAATAGAATGAGCGGTTGTGAATGCGAAATTTGCCACTGTGTGATCGACGTCTGGAGCGGCAGCGAACACAGTTCAGCCCTCTTCAAAAGTTCTGTGTAGTCACATATTAACGTTTGTAAGCGCTCCAACCATTGTTAGTCTTAAAGTAAATTATCAAATGAAATTTGTGTTTGCAAAAGATGCTGTTTACTGATGTGTGTGACCACATAGCTTCTCACTGAATCTTTGATGTTGCCTTCAAATATTTACTTCAACAAATTTTCTTGAATAAGTCATATAAACTTATTAGAATAAATTGTTTTAACGTAAAAAAAAATTTCAAATGAGATACAAGCTATCATTCATGCAATCCTCAGCACTGCTTTCGTCTACAACTGTAACACATAGAAATATAATTTTTTGGGTGGAACACAACCAAATGACGTTCAAATGCAAACAGTTCATTTGTATTTGGTCAAGTGTGACTGCTCTTATTCTCGGTCGTTCGCGAATGCTGCCAATCGACTGCTGATTGTTCTAGGTTTGCCAACATTGACAATCTGTCCACGAACGGAAGTTTTGTGATTTTTCTGTACTGTAGGTTCCTGTGAGCATAAAAGATAATTCCTATTTATACAATATTTGCCAATATTCGATTTCAATTGAATTGTTATTTTAGTGTTGTGATATTTGATTTATTTAAATGAAGTTCCCCAATTGAAATTTGTTTTATAATTGTAGAAAATAAAATTAACTTGTTAGTCCTTTGGTCAATTTGTTATCTTGAAATGTTGAGTTGAATATTATTATTCATTTGATAGTTAAATATTTATAATAATTATTTTGACACTCCTTGATATTTTTATATTGATCATAGAGATTTTTCTTGCCTAAAAATAGTACCAAATTACTACCAAGTCAAACTATAAAACCTAATTCATATTTAGAACATTTTTTTCAAGAAGGTGTTAAGTGAGTGTTAAATGAACATTAATTCTATAGGCTGGACCCAGTAGACGGTTCATTAGAACCATTACTGTAAAGTGGAAGGGTCTTATATATTGTAATGTTCATTTTTGGAAAATAAAGCACTGATTTATTTATTCTATGGGCTGGGGAACTACTCTCAGCAGTTTTACTTTACTTTATGACCAATCGACTTTTCCCTGCCTTTACCCATTGTTCAACCCATCATTGTTTACCCCATTGTTCAATCTTGTGTAAGTATGTTATTGTACGTGTGTTACTTTGCAATTTACTGAACTTGCGTTACGATAATAGAACATTCTACATAAATCCACGTGTGGCTCTCAATAATCCATTGACACCAGAACTTAAGAGGTATAATATAAGACTAGGGTCGCTTACATTATGTATCGTTTGTGTCTGGATACGATATATCCTGGAAGACTGAGGCGGTAGCTCAGAGGTAAAGCAAGACAAGAGTCTCGAGTTTCAAACGTCGCTGGTTCGATCCCAGCCGCAGGCGACACCTGATCCAACATGGGCGGTCACCTCTAGCTGGCCTTGTGACTATCGCCACTACAGTATCTCGCTGTCTTTAGATCGCCGCACAGGCTTATTGGCCCATGGCGACGGATAGTTGAGGTTTTTTTTAAAGAACAAAAAATTTTTGGTGTTCAGGCGACCACGCTGGTGTTCCTAGTCACGTACCAGCTGGGCCACGAGTGGTGGAAGTTCACGGTGTATGGCGGCTTTGCCACGGGTCACATCCTGGAAGTCGTCTTCTACTTGAGTTCGTTCGCCTCCAACCTGCCGGTTGTGTTGTGGAACATCTACAAGTGAGTACCAAACTCGTCTTATTCGTAAATGTGCCTTGTAGCAAAGTTTGCTGTTTTAACGCCTGCGAAAATAACTAAAAATTTCGTAAAGATCCAGTTTTGGACCGGACACTCATGTTTAAAGTACACTCAGATTAGGCCTATCTAAGAGACATGAAAATTTGTTTATTACATGTTCTTTGGTAATCCCTCTTGTTGTAAAATCAACTAGTTTAATCTCCTAACAAAGGCATTATCAGGCAACACAGATGTTTTTTTTCATTATTCACTGAAGGGCATCATTCAAATTTGCAAAGTTTCAAATCAATAACATTCACGCGAAAAAAAATACAAAAATGGACAATAAACCTAAATTTGTGTTTAAATCTTGTTTTGGGGGATTTGTTTTCATATAGTAAAATGTTACAATTTTAAAAATCAACTTGTAAGTTGTAGTTACTTGGGCCTTAAAATTGTCCAAAACCCTTTTACAAAAAAAATCTAGGATTTTTCAGATTTACTGCTACAATAACCTTGACTGCGGTAACATTAGCATCTTGGTTCCTCCTTTTATCTCTGGAAACTTTGATTCCTAGATGAGCTTGAACACCCAGTCAAGTCTGGCCTTGGAGCGAGTTGTTGATCATCATGGCTTGTCCATATGGGATGGGATGAGGGACCTTAAATGGACAAACTTCTAAGCATATCTTAGTCTGGAGGGTGAACTGTCCTGAGTGAGACTCTTCACAACAAGGAGTGCTCACAGGTGGTCCTTGTCTGGGAATGCTTGGTAAGTCCCTAGTCAGAGGGCGCATTGTTGGAGGATGGGGTGAAATGTATCTTTCTTCATTCAGAGGTGAGGCTGAAAAAAAAGTATAAAATATATATATATATAATAAAAAATAAACACGACTGGGATGGTGGCGTGTCCTGTCATCCAGCTACTTGGAGGTCACGAATTGTGGATAATTATGAGCGATGGCTTGTGTATGCAGTGTTCCCTAGTGGGGATTAATGTTTGCACTATTGAATACTACGTTCATAAGACCTTCCTCATAATTAGACCAGTTTGTAAATTGTTAACCAGGCAAAATTGTGGATCGGATCCCACGTTAAAATGTAGGTCCCTTAGTTGCCATTGGCTGTTGGGCTATTAATTAACAGTCCTGTCTAAGGGACGTGTCGGCCTTAGTCAGTAACAAGACTACAAGATTGCGCCACAATCATCCTTCACTCATCTGTCATTCATACTTGGCTTAAATACCTACCTGGGTAGGTTGCCATTTCAAGTAATGTATCTAATGTATGTAGTTGGAAATGCTGAGGTTTTCATTCCTCCTAAGTCTGACAGTCTAACGTCGCTGCCGTGTTGGCAGGTCGTACAGAGATCGCACGGGCAAGATGCGGTCGGCGTGGGAGGCCAACCGTCCGCTGGTCCCGGTGTTGGTGTTCCTAGCCGTGTGCGCCATCTGGGCCTACCACTCGCCCTCGGACATCATCAGCCGAGACCCACGCGCCTACTACCTCATGTCCGGCACCATCTTCTCCAACATCTGCGTGAGTAAAGTGTACAGTCCGAGTCGAATAACTTGGCCCAGCCGCTAGTGTGGGTACATTGTATAATCCGAGTCAAATAACATGACCCAAGCCGTCTGTAAGAGGAGTGATAAAATTAACATTAGTCTTCAGGTTGGATTGGGCCAAGTTATTTGACACAATCTGAAAAGGAAAGTGAAAAGGGACCTCGTTAGAATTTTCTGGTTCTAATACATTAAAATCCTGGAATCCAGCATTAAATTGTGACCAATTTGTCATATAATTTATAGAGCTACTTTTTTGTTTGAGTTACTAGCATTTAAATATTAACTAATCAAAATGGGTACTTAAGGTAAACAAGGCCCAAAACTTCAAACATTCATAAAAAACATACTGTTTCTCCACGTAGTAACGCAGCTGTTTCTCCTCCCAGTAACTGCAGCAGTTTCTACACCTAGTAACTGCAGCTGTTTTCCACCTAGTAGTGGAGCTGTTTCTCCAGCTAGTAACGGAGCTGTTTCTCCACCTAGTAACGGAGCTGTTTCCCCACCTAGTAAACTGCAGCTGTTTCTCCACCTAGTAACGGAGCTGTTTCTCCATCTAGTAAGCCCAGCTGTTTCTCCAACCATTGACTGCAGCTGTTTCTCCACCCAGTAACGGAGCTGATTCTCCACCTAGTAACGGAGCTGTTTCTCCACCTAGTAGCAGAGCTGTTTCTCCACCCATTAACTGCAGCTGTTTCTCCACCCAGTAACGGAGCTGTTTCTCCACCTAGTAACCACCGTTTATGATGTGGATGTGCAGTGCCGGCTGATAGTCGCGCAGATGTCCAACACGAGGTGCGAGACCTACAACTGGCTGCTGGGGCCCGCGTTCCTCTGCACGGGGTTGGCGCTCCTACTTCCCTCCCCCCGGCTCGAGTTGTTCCTGCTGTATGCGCTGTGGGCGACGGCCACCGCCGCGCACATTCACTACGGCACCTGTGTTGTAAGCACCACTAACCGTAACTAACAAACGTAACCCGTTATTATAACTGTAACTGTTTTGAATTTGATTTTTCGGACACGTGCCGTCACTAATTATAGGAGAACCTTACAAACTCGAATCCCGGTTGTTCGACATTCTTGATAACTTGTTACCTTTGTTAAGCGAGTAATTTTCAGTATTCAGTATAATAATATGGAACCTTTTTCAATTTTAAAGTGCATAAGTATGTTTTGCAGCTATTTTATGTTAATGTATACCATTATTCAGGTCTTTAATGAGTTATGAGTTTCACGATGTTTCAGAATCGGGAATCTGATCCCATCCTCTGGTGGAAAAGAACCTAGAGAACTGAACAAGATAAATAACACAGCCAGGACCTGGACGAAAACCTCAGCTGAAACAAAGAACTGGCCGGATGGGATCAGATTCCATATCGTGAAACTTGTTTTAATGAATCAGTGTTGGCACATGTCCCTAAAATCAAAACAAAAATATAAACTCACGATCACCAACAATTTCAAATAAAGTAACTGTAACTGTTGCACGTCAGGTGTGTCTGTTTATGATGTACGCAGGAATTTTACTGACAGTTAACAATAGTGGTATGTATAAGGCAAAAGGTGTTAAGCTACCATGAAAGATTTGGGTTAACTCAGAAAACAAACTTACAAACTGTCTTCTTATGTGCATGGAATTAATTTAAAATATTCTGTATTAAATTTCAACTGCTACAGTGGAACCTGGATAATTCGAACTTGTATAATTCGAAATCTTCTTTAATTCGAATATTTTTTTTGGTCCCTGGCATTTTGAATCTAAACAATGCTAAAAAATCGTGGATAATTCAAATTTTATTTTGGATAATTCGAATTTTTAAGTGCCAAATTAAGGTACATCAGTTTCATTCCACGGCTGGAAATAGTTACAAATTCATTGGAAAACACTGTTTTACTACGACATCAATAAAAATTTAACGCCAGACCGATGGCGTGTCAGGTTATGGTCAAATGACTCATCCCTTCCACCTCCCAGGCTTCCCACCCTGCCCCAACATCGCTTGTAACTCGACACCAATAATGTAAACTAAAACAGTACAGAACGCTGACTGAGTTCGGAAAAGGGTTGCGCTCGCCGTGGCAGCGCCACTAGTCTTTCCGCGCTTGATTCCGTGCAGAACGGCTCCCGGCAGACGAGCCATGCGCCAGACCTGATGCGCAGTTTTCTATGTCGACACAAAGGCTACTCAACACTGCGACCCCCTTCCCTCCCCCCCACCAGCCAAACTAACCTGCGAATTCCAGTGCAGCAATCCGTTGTTTTCAATCGTCCATCAAACAAAGTGTTTTTTTTATTTGTGCAGTGTCTTGTTTTTAAGTGTTTAAAAGTTTTTACGTAACATTTAATAAGTGTAGTGATAATTTCGACAAAATCTCGGACCTATAAAACACTCACTTTAGCGGAAAGTCAATGAGCGTGCAATTGCAGGGTGTCTACAGGTCACGCAAGTCACGGAAAGTCACGTAATACTCCGTATTTCTAATGTCGGTCACGGAAGTCACGAAATAGTCACACATTTTATTAATTAGGTCATGAAATTTTGCTTATGGATGTTTAATTAACCTATCAAATCATTGGTTAAAAATCGGGTTGTGGTCATTTTATTTATTATGTTTTCGTCATGAGTTATTTTTTTAAATATAGCTGACGGTTTCATGATGGCTGATGACAAAAAACTACGTCTTGTTTTATTGAAGACACAACGGTAGATTTACGCTAGAGAGAACCTTGCTGCAAGTTCTTATGCAAGTCCACAATAAGGTATATAATAAGAAAACTCTCGCAATATGTTTATACTCGGTCTTGCATGAGAGCTTGCATCAATTTTTTCACTGCTAGTGTAAATCCACCCAGTGTTGCCAGATTGTATAAATACCACATCACTATCGTATACTGACATAATGACCGTAATTCTACATCATATTATCGTACCCACCCTTAAACTTAATATTTTTTAAATTGTTTTTCTTTTAACAAAATTTCAAAATGTGTTTTAAGGCTATTCAAGACATTTACATCGTCAGTGTTGTAAATCAAAGCATGAAATTTGGATCGTATCCCATACTAAAAATTATTGTATCAGTACAATAATTTTCGTGTGTCTGGTCCCACTGATCCTCCTCACAATAATGGTGAATTCATTGCTTCCATTCAAACGAAAAGTAGTTCTCCTTTAGTGGATTGCGTCATTAAATTACTGTCTTCACATTTTTAAATATATATTTTTATAATTATCCTTGCAATTTTAAGGTGTTAAACCATGTTCAACTGAAATACATTTACTTTTTATTCTTTAAATACTGTTGGTATGCGTCGTCGTCTGTGAAGCGTATGAATATGAATCGTACGACTTAAGTTTAGCCGTGTTAAAGTAAACATACAAACACAACATGTAAGATGGGTTATCTCTGTAATCCTTGTCCTTGGATTTGTTTTCAATGTGAACACACAATTGTGTTTTTGTTGTGAACAGTGAACTGTCCTGTGCGTGGGTGTGAATATGCCTGGGAAGTGTAGATTTCAAGGCATTTGGCTTGATGATGAGAACTTCAAATTGTGGCTTCGTAAAAGTTCAAAAGACAATTTCTCGGCGTTCTGTGTTTTTTGTAAAAAAGATATAGATATTTCTCACAGTGGCATCAATGCTCTTAAAATACACAAAAAAGGAAAAAACACACCGTCTATGAAGAAAACTTAAAGAGTGGAAAACAGATGACCTTACACACTTATCAACTCAAGCCTAATCCTAGTCCTATTTCAAATGACAATAGTAAGCCTAGTACTAGCACTGATCCTAGTTCTTTTGTTATACCTTCTAGTGTAGAAGTAATACAGCCTACACCCAGTGAACTTATTCCTAGTCCTATTGTCAGTGATAACAGGCCAAGCTAAGCAGCTATTTAATTTCTGATAGTGTAACCAAGGCTGAAATCCTCTGGTCAGCCTTTTGTGTTAGTAGCAATGTATCAACTCGTTCAGGGGGGCATGCTGTAGATTTATTTCCACTAATGTTCGCTGATAGCCCAACTGCTAGCAAATTAAAACTACAAAAAGACAAGATAGCCTATAGTGTCACATATGGTCTTGGCCCTCATTTTACTAGCTTAATGTTGGCTGAAGCTAGAAGGAGCCCTTTTTATTCCCTTTCAGTTGATGAAAGTCTTAATGATATATGTCAAAAGCAGCAAATGGACCTAATGATAAGATATTGGGATGTGAACCAAAATTGTGTAAACACCAGATATCTAACCTCAACTTTTCTAGAAAGGTCATCGTCTGTAGATTTAATGGGGAACATTTTAACTGTAATTAAGGACTCAGAGCTTTCACTTAAAAAGTTAATACAGTTATCAACAGATGGACCAAATGTTAATTTGAAACTGATTAATGACTTGAAGAGTCATACGAAGGAAAATTTAAATGACGAAAATGAACTGTTAGACATAGGAACTTGCTCTTTGCATATCGTTAATGGGGCCTACAAAACAGCTCACAGCAAATTAGGTTGGAAATTAAACGCATTCCTGCGATCACTTTATAGGCTATTTAAGAATTATCCATCTAGACGAGCGGTATACTGCCAAATAACTGGCTCAAAAGTGTTTCCCAAAAAGTTTTGTGCCGTGAGATGGACAGAAAACTCAGCAGTCATACGCAGATGTTTAGAAATGCTTCCTCATCTTAGGACCTATTTTGAAAAGATTACTAATCCACCTGAAACTGACAACTTTTCTACTGTGAAAAGTTTTATTGTTGAAGATAAATCTTTAGAGGCTAAGCTCCACTTTTCAGCTACGGTCGCAGAGGAGCTGGAAGAGTTTTTGTTACATTTTCAGAGGAACGATGCACTCTTACCTTTTTTGCATCAACAACTATTTAGTCTCATGAAAAACATTGGAAGCAGGTTCATTAAAAAAAAAAGGTGATGGATACAGTTAATTCATCTGCAAAGTTGAGGCGCATTGACTTGGATAAAGAAGAAAATCTTATAAGCATGGACACAATTGATATAGGCTTTGGGGCTAGATCCTCCTTGAAAAACGTCAAAGAAATAGACTCCAAAAAATTTAAATCAGACTGCAAACGATTTTTGATCACAATTTTCAAAAAACTTATGGAAAAAAGTCCCTTGAACAAAAGAATTGTTTTAGGAGCTTCGTGTTTGAGTCCAGTTGTCATGACCAATGATGTCCTTCGGGCATCTAGAATTAAAGTTGCAGTAGAAGAACTGATTTCTCATTCCCAAATAACCCCATCTGAAGGAGATGTTATAATGCGAGAATATCTGTGAATTCTGTGAAAATCCGAAGGTTGAAGAAATGTTAAGAACTGGAAAAGTTCTGGAAGAAATTAGACAAACTTCTGTAAAAGCTGGAAGAAAACTTAAGAACTTTAACTGGAAAAAGGATAAATTAGACAAACTTTTTGATACCTTGTTTAACTTGGTTGGGGAAGAAGAGGTCCACAGGCATCTCAAGCATTTCATTTTGAGATTTTTGATTTGTTTTCATGGAAATGCATCTGTAGAGAGAAGCTTTTCTTTTAACAAAAACTTTCTAGTGGAAAATTTACAAGAAACATCTCTAATTTCCCAAAGAGCTCTTCATGATTACATTCTCAGCCTTCCAGGTTAGTTTGCATTGCTCATGTTTCAATTTGAAAGTTATTAACTTTATTGTTTTTGCCAATGTAACTAATTATCTTCTTTAAATGCAGAATTTAAGTAGGCCTACCAATAAAGCATTTTTAAACATAAGACAACAAGCTAATTTCTTATTTTGACTTAAAATATGCAATGTGAATTGACAATTTTTAATTGTAAATTTTTGTTGTTGTGTTAATCATCACCCTTTATTAATTGGGTTAACTTTAAGGTAGCCTACTTTTTTGTTTCTTGGAAAAAGGCCTATTGGTAGCTGTAAATATTTCCTTGCCTTTCATAAGTGTGGTTCGATCCTGATAGGCTATATTTTGTTGAATTATTTTCTAATTATTAGCCTAATAATTTTTATTTTTCTAAAGGAAAAGTTATTGGTTCTTCAGAAATTGTTATTTTTAGGAGGGTTGGCATCGTTGGTAGTAACAAAAAAAATGATGAATGACTTTAGAAACTCGTCTGCAAGGAGAATGGAAGACTTAAAGAGAAAAAAAGAAATAGAGGAAAATGAATCTAAAGCAAGAAAGAGGGCTGCAAAGGAGATTAAAGAATTAAATTTGAAGAAATAAAGAATTAAATTTGAAGAAACAAAAACTATTAGAAGAAAAAAATGAGTTGTTGCAAGAAATAGATACGAAAATTAATATTCTTAAGCAAAAACAGTAGGCCTAGTGAAATTTACTCACCCTCTCTTGTGTGTGAATGTTTGCATTTTTCCTATAAAACAACATAACAAAATTCTTGGTGTTTCTTTAAAGTTTTGTGTTCTATAAAAAAGTAATCGTGGATTTTAAGGTTGTTTACTTTTTTTCTAAAGCAACATAAAACCTTTTGGTGTTTATTTAAAATTTATCTGTGTTCTTTAAATATATAATCGTGGATTTTAAGGTTAGTACAGTATAATTTTTTCAGTAAAATCTTAAAATATGTGTAGCCTAGGCTATATATTAAAAATCATATTATTTTTTATTATTTTTTTCCTATTACAATAGGAAAATGAAATAGCTTGTTGCGAATATAGGTCACACATTTTTCTTTTTAAGGTCCCGGAAAGTCCCCAAAAAGTCACCTAATTTCATAATCCCCAACTTGTAGACACCCTGAATTGTCAATGTTACACGAAATTAAGTTGGTAGCCTGAATAAAGTTCAGATGTAGCAGAATGTACTGTATTTTTTCTAGCAGAAATGTTTCTTTGTATTATCGTACGTCGCGTCGTACGTAGTTTATATTTTAGGGTAGTTATTTCTGTTTTATGATTACTGTTTTGAACCCTTATAATTAGCGTTTGTTGATGAATTTATTCTTTTAGAGTGTCAATTTGATAAAGAGGTTAAATTCACAATGTGAACTTTTAATGTCTTGGCCTCATTCTTTAGAACTTCTTTAATTCGAATTTATGGATAATTCGAAGTTTTTAGCTGGTCCCTTGAGGTTCGAATTATCCAGGTTCCACTGTATTATATTTTATTTTTATGTTAATTAGGGGGCGTGTAAAAGTAAAGCAATCTCATGAACCCGATAAGGTGTTGTAACCTATGAATTTTATACTTCTTGTTAATGGCAAAAATAATTCTTTTTAACATTTTGTATTTATTTTATGATTCAGTCTGGTTCTTAAATGGGGGAAATTCATCAAAAAAACTACCCCAATTATCACTTATTTTTTAATTTAGTCCTCCTATCATTTATGTAGGACCTATCATTTATATATATATATATGAAATCTTAAAGCCAAAAGAGCTTTCTATTATCTCCTATGATAAACTCTTTCACAATTTCATTGTTTTAAACTTTTAAGTTACTACTAGGTGTTCCAAGTCTTGGACAGCTTTATAATTTTGTTATTATTAAAAATTTACCTACACAAATTGGAACATACCTCGTCGACATTGACATTCATAATAGCACACCGTTTGAAAGTCTCAGTTATTAACTTTTTGATGATCAATAGCTCACTTTGTAGTGGTAGGTAAACTCTAGAGTTAGATATATGTTAATCACTAAAACCATTGGGAAAAGAAAGGAGGGTTAAGGTTCCTTGGTAAAAGGCTTTAACAAAACAATTAACAATAATAACCCTTTTGGGACTAAATCATCCCATCATCATCCATTTGTGTTTTGACAATTAATTACTTGTTATTCTTTGTAATTAACTCAATCCTTAAGAGCCATGTTTGCATTTGATACACACACACAGGGTGTCAGGTGTCAAATAGGTGTTGTTACCTAAAAATCAAAGTCCTTACTTTTTATATTACGTTATTTTGTCGCACCACGATACTACCTTTTAAAATCACCTTGTTATCACATTTTTGCACATCATTTAACAACTAGGTTCTTGATGTTTCAAATTTGACTTGCAGGTGCGTCAGATGTGTCGCCACTTCAGAATCAGCTGTTTCCAGATCAAACCGCGGCCCCATTCTGAATGACTGCTGGCCGACAACGCGTGTTAAACTCCCACCACCCTCTTCCCCCCACCCTCGCCCTAGACGCACAGCTGTGTGAAATCTTCCTGATGGCGCAGTAGCTGTATATTCGCCGGTAGGCGTAGGTTCTGTCCGGTCGAAGCTAAAGGTAGTATATTTGCAACAATAAATCATCTTCCAGTAGATGTGAAATCGGTTCCTTTTGGACCTTAGGCAACAATTTGATAATAGTTCCACTTTTCACGTTTGCAATGAAACTGATTTGAATAATATTCACATTCAGTTACTATATAGTTTTGTTATTTTTCTAACCATTTTATGTTATGGTTCTTTTGTCGGTAAAATGAAGTTGTGGAAGTTGGGAGACAATTTTCTTTGCAACGATATTTTGTTTTGTATCAAAACAAATTTTTATATTATGTTTTATTAAAAGTGCTCGTTACTCCTATTGAATGAGTAAGTTCAACCTTTTGAGTCTGCATTCTTATTTGTTACTCCTTATTTTTTTATTTTCACCCACAACGAACTACGGAGAGGATAACTTTTTTCATTGAATTTCATTTTCTCCAGTAGAAACTGAGGAATTTTTTTTCTAAATGAAAGGATATGATTAACCAAGCAAATTATCATACTGTATAAATTATATAATCATGTGAGGTGGTTCACTTTAGTTTAAATGTGTATTTTTGTTCCAAATCAGAATTTATTCACACTTTGATCTGCTTTTAATAGTAGAACCTCTATAAGAAGAGATTCTCAAGGGAAAAAAAATTTATATACAGTAGACCCCCTCTTAATCAACCTCGTTTTAACCGACGATCGGATTATCCGCCCTTGCTGATTAAATATTAAAGTTCGTTTTAACCGACCTTGTTTTTAGAATAGTTCGGTTTAACCGCCCTTTTCTAGGAATTGTGGCATTTCCGTTTCCATACTCGGCAATGGGAACGTTAGGCTCAACTCCACAGGTAGTTACGAGTTAAAATATTTTGAATACAGCATTTGTTAATTCATGGAAACGTACAGTAGATGCATTGGCAATCAATACCACATTACAAGAGTTTTTTTTTAAACATGAACACGTTATTAAAGGTGTTAGCATAAGAACTTTTTTTAAACACGACTTCTGTTTAGTTTATAAAAAGGTTTGTTTTGACTGTGTTTTGGGGTTATTTGTGACATTTCTACAGTAATTATTTTGGAATATAGGTTGATAGTTAAAGTTTATTTTCTAAATAATAAACAAACAGCTTTATAATGATGTTAATTGAACCCTAAATCAATAGAGCTTTCATTTTTAGAGTACAAGGATGTTTAGGGGATTGCCCGTTTTAACTGACCTTTTAAGTTATCCGACCTAGGTCCTGTCCCGTGTGGGTCGGTTAAGAGGGGTTCTACTGTAAAGGGATTTCCCTTATTGAAGTTCGTGCAAATAAGTCTTTAAGTGTTATGGTATTTTCAAGGGTATTTGAAAAATGCACATGTTAAGAGAAGGTTTTAGTGTTATCGAGTGTCTTCTTATCAAGGTTCTACTGTATTTGTTGTTAAATCTAAAAAGTAATATATTTATTTTATTTTCTGTGAGTAAAATCTTGGAATAAAACAGTAAATCATAGGCTCAAGTGAAAGGTTATGATCTTAGGCCTGCGAACACCCAATATTTACTTAAAGTTGCTACAATAAAAAAAAGGATTCAACAGCCAACTTTATAAAGCATGGTGATTCAAAATAATTTGAAAATTTTTTTTGATAGTATTTAATTCTTATAGTGTAAATCCAGAAAACACTCACTTGGTACCTCATGGTTAATTTGTAAGTTTAAAAATGTGGAAACAATTCAGATGACTAAAGTGTAAACTTTGAATAGTAAACTGTGAATCCTGTGAACAAATTGAAACTTTATAAAATTATTTGACCTTCGAATTGCATTATTATTAATTATTAGATGCCCCAAATTTACCTTCCACAGGTTTTAATTTTTCCCTCTGCCTCATATGTTGTGCCCTCTGCCTGATTCATTTCTAATCATTCTTAATAAAACAGGTACCTCATGGAGGACGTTACCCTGAATATGAGTGAAGGATGAGTGTGATGATCGTGATGATAGTGGCGCGATCTTGTAGCCTTGTTACTGACTAAGGTTGGCACGTTCCTTAGACAGGATTGTTAATTAATAGCCCATCAACCAATGGCAGCTGGCTCCAGATTTTTTTTTAGAATACTCAGGGTCGGCGAAAGGGAGGGGGGGGGGCAAATGCATAGTGACCTCACAGGGGGCCTGGAACCACACGTACTAAGTAAAAAAAAAGGTTAGGGGCCCGGGTTCCTCTATTTCACCGGGGCCCGAAAATCCTGTCACCGGGCCTGTATTTCCTAAGAAAATTCTGCACACAGTATGATAGTATGATGTTATAATTAATTTCTTATATTTTTTATCAAAATAAAAATAAGGGTGTATTACTGTAAACTATATATTTATCTCTGACCAGACCAGCTCATTTCTTGTTTAGACATTATGATTTTTTCCTCAGGAAAATATGAGTCATTCAGCATTCAGTCAATTCACACTCAACGGCAAAGTTCACTGAACGGATACTTCATTGAAATAAAATTTCAAAACTCGCTCAAGACTTGATTTTCAAATTAATGTTAAACTTTTCTCTTAAGGTAGTGTTATGACAGTGAACGTTAAAACGTATGTCTTTAAGCTTATTTACAATTTAAGCTTTGCGTCTTGTGATATATTTTTATTTCATTTGGTGGTGGTTTTCCTTTTAACATGCGTTGTCCCTCGGACAATTTTTCCTTTGTAATTATATATTTTAAGATTTTGTCATTGTAAATGCAAGTGTAGGGGATTATTAACTTTATTTGGGATCACAGATTTTTGTTATTGTATTTTTGCTAGAAATTAATTATAATGTGTCATTTAGAATTCTAAGTTTAGCTATGATAATTTAAATTTATTATCATAATCTATATCCCTGTGTGTCTGTAATGTATTTCCGTTTTGAGTGCATTTCTTGTTATTACCTATTTTTTACACTCTTATATCCTAGTGAGTTAGATAGGTAGCATTATAGTTTAAGATGCCAGTTTACTTTCTGTGTGAAAATCATGTATGGGTTTTTCCTACTTCTGCTTGTATTTATAGTTTTTTTCTTCTTGTCATTAATTAATTATTTTTATGAATGAACAGTTATCCTTACATGAAGAATATCTATTCATTGTTAAAGTTTTTCTGGTCTGCATCTTTTTAATATGTTTTTCCTTACCCATAGTAAAATTATAACTTTTTCAGAAAACAAGAAACTTAAAGTGGTGCAATTATTTTAATGCTCTAGTTTTTATGACTTTCCTGAGATGTATGTAATAGAATAATTAACGTTAGAACATAATTTATCTAAATGATAAGCAATCCAGTGAGCCAGGAAATACACTATTTGTAATTCTGAAATTAAAAATATCATTTTAACTGTCACTAAAAATATATTAATATTGATTATATAATTAATCAAGGAAAACATGATTATTTGCGGATTATTGAACAAATTTATTTATCACTAATATTATATTTTAAGTTCAATTACATTTATGACAAAGTTGGTAAAGTTTACAATAGATAATGGTATTAATTTTAATGAAATTATGTTGCTTCAGTAAAATCAATGTATTATTTTTTTCTGGTTATTATTAGCTTGATTGGTATTTCAAATGAAAAGAAGATGACTTATAAAAAAGCACGTCCCACAATAAATTTTCTAGTCTTCTAATACTGTGTGGAATGAATTAAAGTTTTTCTACAATTTTTTTAGCAACTAATTGTAAATGTGCTTTAACTTAATGCTCGTAATACTCAGTGAGCCGATCAAGGTATTTGCTCACCATTCCAAACATTATTTTAGCTATCAACTAGTCTTTACTTTAAGGTGTTTGATAAAGGTGATGACAAATTGTACGAGATTGTAAATAAAATAATTGTTGTTAAGTTGAATGTTTTATTGTTGGATAATGTGGCTAGAATAAAGATTTGTTTCTTGATATGATTTTTATTATTTACTCCATGATAGTTTCATAAATTTAACAAATATGGGTGTTTAGGTACTTGGTTCC
The DNA here is from genome assembly GCA_035578135.1 of Flexamia atlantica. NCBI lineage: Eukaryota > Metazoa > Arthropoda > Insecta > Hemiptera > Cicadellidae > Flexamia > Flexamia atlantica. The sequence continues at coordinate 28,287,170 of JAQJVK010000008.1, read as the reverse complement.
GCTCTGAGGCAAAAGAATAGTATATTACGTTACTAGGCCGGGAAGTATTGTTTTGCCGGACGAGCATGATAGTTCATGCAAGTACGGCAAAACTTCCCGGCCGTGTAACGTACGGTATTGTTCATCATACTACGCAGAAAAAACATACCTTCAATCATAATGTAGTCCTTACATAAACATACGTTTCTCAATCCTTCAAACCTAACCTATAACAAACAGAACAATCATTTGCTACGGATGCAGTGCTGCCACTACATAGATTACAATCTTCTTAAAATTAACCAATAAACAAGCATTAAACGTCGGTTTGCTGCAAGTCAGCTGATTGTTTACTTCCGTTCTTTCCGGCCTGGGGCGGATAAGAGTTTATCCGGCCTAGGCCGGCAATGGGTAACTTTCGAGCCAACAAAAAGGAACTGAAAATAGATGTTTCTGTGTTAGTATGATGAAAAGATTATTTACTCAGGATATATTTGCAGTATTGTTGATGATAATGAATGTATGGTAAATAGGAATTTATATGTTCAAGAACATGGTATGGGATTGTTGAAAATCTTTAATATATTGAAAAATTTCCATCACTGGAAAGAGTTATAATCTGTTTTTCATTATGCTGTTTTTCATTGTTGATTTTATCTGTTAAATAGTTTTATTTGCCAATAAATATTAGGTTTTTTCCTTTGTATCCTATGCTTATAAATTACAGACTCGCCTTTGAGTCTTTATGTTTTTTGAGAATGCATATAATATCTGTATTCTGATATTCCTTCGCCACCTCCTTTCTATCCCCTTTATGTACATTCTGGGGGCTGCGTTAGGTGTTGGACTGTACACTGTCATGCTCTTAGTCAGATTGCTATATCACTAGAATAGTTTTAAGTTTAGTTTTAGATTATGAATGGAGTTAAGTGATCTTGTTTCTACCTAATGGTGCAGAGTTGGTTGGCTAACATCATTAGTTGGCCATAACATAGTCATAACCCAATAACAAAAATGTCAACTTGCAGGCAATGGCAGTTGGGGACTCAAATATTATAAGGAGAGCATGTTATAGATAAATAAACCAATAAACAAATGTAACCTTTGTGGTACTGTATATGTATACAAAAAAGCCTCTGTGGACAGCAGGGCTGGCGACGGGGGGACAAATGCACTGGGGCCCCGGATCTACATGAGATGAGTGGAAATGGGCGCCTGGAACTACATGAGATGAGTAAAAATGGGCCTGGAATCACATGAAATGAGCGAAAAAAAGGTTGTCAGCTTAGGGGCTCGGGTTTCTGATTGCACCGGGGCCCAAAAATCCTGTCCCCGGCCCTGGTGGCTAGATGAGATAAGAGCACTGGCTTTTGTTCTAGATAACAAACTATTTTTTTAGACAAAAAATAAATAAGATCTTTTGGGAAACTTCCGTTTTCGTACAATTTTAGAGTTAGGTTGCCAAATTTAGATAATGATGTAAAATTATTCTCCTCTGAACAAAGCGTTGACAAACTCTGTGTCTCTACCAATCTCCACCACTCTGTATAGTTCCCTGTTTGAGTCAAATTGGGTGGTGGAAATATTATCTAGGCATGACGATTCTTGTATAGGCTTCTGTGTATGTTAGGTGTTGTATGAAGGTCCTAAAGATTTGAGAATTTTATGAACAGTATTAGTTGGCCATAACATAGTCGTAACCCAATAACAAAAACGTCAACTTGCAGGCAATGGCAGTTGGCGACTCAAAGATTATAAGGAGAGCATGTTATAGATAAACAAACCAATAAACAAATGTCACCTTTGTGGTACTGCATATGCCTAGAAAAAAGCCTCTGTGGATAGCAGGGCTGACGACGGGGGGATCTGGGGATGTTGCAACAATATCACCTGCCAAAAAATGGAGGGATCCCAAGTCAATGCATCCGGACCCTTCCTTCACTTTTTAACGTAGTATGGAATATCTGTTTATTTAATATCTATGATTGTAATACTCCCACTGATACATTGTTTTACATTCTTCATCAGTGGCTTTTATAGAGAAGGTGAATATATCCGCTCCTTGGCCATATGGTTTGTTAAAAAAATGTAGCCTTCTGAAACAAAGCTTATGGCTTGCTGTGTTTTGGCTAAGCAGAAAAAAGGATAAACGATCATAAGTTTACTAACAAACAGCTTTAACACACATCAATACTTTACTGATTGTGGGTAACCAAGATCTCAGATAGGGGTAATGCAAACATTGCTTTAAACTGTAAAACAATTATGCATATATATTGCAGAACAATGGTAGTAGTAACTCAAAACTAAAATAACGGTTTGCTCATAAGTCAAATGACGGTGAAACAAGACGTTTACACATTTATCAACTGTGGGACTGCGGACGAGTTACACAAAAAACAAGAGTTGCAATAAAAAACATTCAAACAAATTTTCAGATATTACAGCCATATAGACAGCTCTCTGACTGATTATACCAGTATAAAAGTAAAATCAGTCTATGTGATGTTATGTCTATTGTCTGTTCAGCTTGCTGTTCGCCTTCGTTCCTTCTCTCGTCTCTCTGGGAACTTTGATTCCTGGCTGAGCTCGGATTACTCAGTCAGGTCTGAGCCCTGGAGAGTGTTGAGGATCACTCAGACTTGTTTATCTTGGAGGGGGATGAAGGTTATGAAGGAACCTTAATCGACAAACCTCTAAGCGTTTGCTAGTCTGGAGGGCAAACCGACCTGGGTGTGGCTCTTCAAAACAGGGAGAGCTCCCAAGGTCCTTGACTGGGATTGCTTGAGAAGGTCTTTGTTTAGAGGATGAGTCGACCCAGGAAGAGCCTGGAGGATTGATTGAAAACGTATTATCTCTCTTCCTTCAGGGACGAGGCTGACTGACCATAATACCTTTCCCATCCTGACATCACTTCTTCATTAAAATGCACATTATCCCTAGGGAGATCTCTCTAGATGGGAAAGGTGGCGTAGGTACGGGGGGGATCAGAGCTACCTATATAATCTCCCCCCTTGACCCAGTGATTTATATGAATTAAAATTTCATCCTTTTGAAATAAAGTCCTCACCTTTTACCTTTACAAAAAAAAGGGGAGATGTAGACTCAATGTAGACAAATTTAATAGTGATATGCTGTAAAAACCCGAGCGTGTTCCCGATTTCGGGTAAACTAAGAAGGGAGCATGTACCGTGTGATCACCGTTTTAACAAAATCGTGCCCTTATACTTCCTGGTGGGAAAACTGCGGGAAAATCTTTGCCAATGTAGCGAGTAGTCATGTCCCATGTAGCACACACAGATCGGATGGGCCATCGTTGGCCCACTGTCAGTCGCTGACGGTGTGTCCACGGTTGGGATGTCCACCTTCCCCTCATTGGCCCAACCCACAATTCACCAACCGTTTGCCATCCAAAATGTTTTTTCATTTAACTATCATAATACTGAAATATGTTGAGTAAACCAATACATAAACAAATAATCTTGGCTTTACATTAGGTTTTCATAAGAAAAGATAATGCTCCCACCGAGATTTGAAGCCAATACCTTCACCTTACCACACTCACGCCTCAACCCACTCATCGGCCAAATATTTGACCCATGTATGAAGTGGTATCACCTAAGGATGAAAAAGTGATCGGGAGAGCACTTTCCTCATTGACTTGGAGTTTCAATGTTTATTTTTTAATACGTAAATTTAAAATTATTGCAAAGAGGATATTAATACAAAAAATGTCCAAAAGGTTTTTTTTATTAATTTTTAACGAAATTTGACTCTGTTGGCTCATTGTTAGAAAGCCCACCATTTCCCAACGTTGGGCCAAAAGACTCATATTCGGTTGGCCCAACTAACCACTCAATATGTCGGGCCCATATTGGCAGATCGTCAGCAAAGCCACCAACCAATTCCCAACCATCCGACCTTTTCCCAACGTTGGCCCAACGGTGAGTGCTACATGGGGTTAAGATATATCCTACCAATCCTAAATTAATATTATAAGTGTGAAAGTTGTTGAGTTTGTCATCATCAATGTAATAAACTATGTTTGTCATCATGGTGGAACGACATGTCATTGTCATATTATGTAAAGTTAGCTGTAACAACGTATCCATCCAAGCAGGCGAATATAAACAAATAAACCCATTTCCAATATTAATTATTGACAGATAGAAAAAACGGTGACCAAATTAGAGGTAAAATATTATTTTTTACCTTAATTGCCTGTAGACCTTGAGTTTACTGTATCTGGAGAGAACAATATACAATAAACTCAAGATCTACAGGCAATTAAGGTAAAAAACAATTCTTTTAAGCAAGGTCTTGAACTGGCCGGGTTACCAAAGAATTTGCAAAATCGTAGTTTTCTGATAAAATATTCTCCAAGGGCACAAATATAAAGAAAAGGGCTGACTTAACATAGAGGTAGATTTTTACTCGGTCCGAGTTAGAGCTAAGAGCTCACTAGGCCCGAGTTAATTCGGAGTATTGTGGGCACGTTATTGGCTTAGGATCAATTTATTAAAACGTATCCGAAGTTAAATCAATTTCAAATCAAAATTCGTATCGGAGAAAATATCTTCATCCGACTTACCAGGGCCAAGTTAACGAGCTATTCGGTGTCATATTGCTGGCACGTTCCGAGTGGCGTCCGAGTTTTGCGAGCGCGTCGTCCAAGTTCACTCGGTCCGAGATTAATCGTACCACGTCAATCCGCCTTAACAGTTTTATCTGTCAACTATTTCAAAGCATCTTCATAATATATTCAGTTGTGAACAAAGTAATCTCTGAGCTTGGTCGATATGGAACATCGATGTGGATATCTCCTCTATATTCCAAAACTTCACCCCTCTACTGAACAATTATTAAGCGATGCCTTTTTTGTAGTGTACCATTATAAAATCCACGTAAAGAGACCTTTAATATAACACCTCAATCGTTCGCACAGCCGTTAGCGAGCTATGATGAGTGTACAAAAAATCCTCATATATATTTTAATATACAGATTCCTGATGATCCGACCAGGTTGGCCTCATTTAGTTGATTAATGGAGTTCCTTCTACATTTTGCTTTTATGTTTCTAGATTGCAAAAAAATGCGACTTTATAGTTCTCATTTTTTTAAATTTAGCGGACTCCCCTTTCTCCGTGGTATATTTCATGCCTCCCCCCCATCCCCCCTTTGACAAAGATCTATATACGCCAATGGCTGGTAATGCTGGGCTTTCATTCCTCCAAAGTCTGACAGTCTACACAGCTATTACAGAGGAATAAGGACTGGAGTAAATCTGCTTAACATTAAATATCCTATTTTTATGATAAAAGAAAATTTTACTCAAATCCATGGATCATCAGACTTTGTCAGAATTCAGCCACGTATAAGCCTTATGGTCTTATTGCGTCAATTAGTTTAAATTGATAAGTTCTCATTTTTTTTAAATTTAGCGGACTCCCCTTTCTCCGTGGTATATTTCATGCCTCCCCCCCATCCCCCCTTTGACAAAGATCTATATACGCCAATGGCTGGTAATGCTGGGCTTTCATTCCTCCAAAGTCTGACAGTCTACACAGCCATTACAGAGGAATAAGGACTGGAGTAAATCTGCTTAACATTAAATATCCTATTTTTATGATAAAAGAAAATTTTACTCAAATCCATGGATCATCAGACTTTGTCAGAATTCAGCCACGTATAAGCCTTATGGTCTTATTGCGTCAATTAGTTTAAATTGATACGGAGTTGCAATTATAATGCCCATAGATTGCATAAATTTGCGACTTTATCGTTATGAACTTTCAAATATTTTCCGGGGGTGTGCTCCCCAGCGAACCTTTTCAGCTAGGTGACATTTCCCAGCTAGTGATGTACCCCACCCCCTTATGCCACCATTGACTATGCCAATTTAGACTAGGGAGAGGTCTAAGCATAGATAAAAAATACCCAGTATTGGGTGTTTTTTATCTATGGTCTAAGATGCCACTGACTAAGGCCGCACCGCAAACGTAAACAGCATAGTTCCCTGCCTACTTTTGTGACGTGGCTTAGCGCTGGGGTCGCTGCAGCATGGCCTGTTTTTTCAGTGTGGCCTTTCTCTGACCGATCTTCAATGTAAAAAACACTAAATTAAAATATTTTTAGTGATTGATTGTAAAAAGCTTAACATACATTTTAATGTCTAAAGTGGATGTCAAATTATCCTTTTTCACAAAGTAGTACAGCCACAGCCGTAATTTAATGTAATGTAGCCTTGTACACTTGGATCCTTGGATCATGCCAAAATGCTCAATATTCATTTTCTAAGGAATACGGATGCTACTTATTTTGTGTATAAAAGTAATATTACAAAATCTTTAGTCAACACTATTATAATTTCATTCTGAAATTAAAACCAGTTGGTACTCACTTCTGCTTGAATAAGAAGGATTCTACTCTATGATTGGTTGTTAGTTAAAATAAACCTTGTTTCAGTCGGTAAAGTCGAGGCTCGGTGTGTCGTGTGATGTGTCAAAAGATGTTATTTGTGTATATATTTTATTATGTGAATTTAACTACTTATTTATGGTGACCTAAAGCAAAGTGAGAAGGAATTATCCTTCTTTGATAATTTATTTTATCCAGTGAAGTGTTTATTAGTGCTCGGATCTTGCCTGTGTTTTGATATAACTTAGGAAGAATCTCGGAAATATGGCGGATTCAAGCTATTATCAGGTGGGTTGTTAGTTATTTGTTATACTAAGCATGTATTTAAAATGCAAGAACACTTCGATACTCTAAACTGTAAAGCCCAATATTTAAAACCACAACAAATACACTTTTTAGTATGCACCTAACCTAAATTGTTGAAAGTTCATGAAGGATTTCAACGGAGAGGTTAACTGTGCAAATGAGGTTAAATTAACAAAATCCATTTCTTAGTAGGATCTTTACTTAGTTTACCTTTCCTTTACCATGCTTAGCTCCCTTGGAAATGACTACTTTTGTTACAAGTTAGTCATTTAAACTACATGAATACACAATATTCTCATGAATAAAAAGGCTAGTTAGGCCTACCCCACTATTTACACAATTATAGGTAGTAGCCTATGCCTTTGTAAAGACTTCCTTTATTCTCTAAAGAGTATTTAAAGGAGCATACAAGAATATGCTCATCTTTATTTTTTCCCTCTTAGGCCTAATGTAGGCATCGTATCCACCTCATCCCATACGAGTTTCCATCTGATCCTTTGCCGGTTAGCGGCTGTTCGACTGTCAGTTGATCATTCCATATTGTTTTCTTGGAAGTCAGATGTTCACCCTGCTGTACATGGTGAACAGCAGAAAGTCATATATCGCATGAACCTAGAACCCAAGAATGATAACATGAGCTGGGATAGGTGATTTAAGGTTTGTGCTTTGAAGGTCCAACTGAGCTAGCCATCGCCATGTTGTGTCAGCTCTAAATTACTTTGGCACCCTTGTTTCTTCCAGCTCAGATGGCGAGCAGTGTTCCTACTAGTAAATCTGAAATGTGCTGGAATATCCAGCTTGTTGCCAAAGTTATTTACTCCTCCACTCTTATAAAATCTGTAGTTGAATGTTTGACGAGTCTAGCAACCTATTAACTAACTTTTGAATTAAATCAGTGATAGCTCCTGCAGTTCATCCCTAAAGATAGCTCCTGCAGATTGTAGGCCTAATAGGGTTTGTGAGGTTAGCCTATTGTTAAGGCCTTAAGTGTTGTTTTATAAAAAAATAATTATTTTGTTAATTAAATAATACGTTAGGCCTAGATTGATAGTGGGGTTAAGTGATAACAATTAGCCTACCAGCACATTTGAGATGGTGGCTGAGACGGAAGAGAAATTTTAATGGCCAATACTGGTAGTGGTTTAATGGCTTCTGAGTGTATAGGGTTTAGCCTTAACCTAAAAGATTGGCCTACAATTAGCTACTGGAAATAAACAAGGATAAAAGGGCCCTTGCCATATCTAATTTTGTAGGAGTGCCTTGGTTTATAAGCCTTTGAAAGCTAAAAGCTCCTTTTTGTTAAAACATTTCGGCAAAAACTTAAGTCAACTCATCCGTCTCCATTAATTGTTCATTTATGTTTGAAATTGATATTTTTCAAATCGTTAAATAACTGAAATGCTGGAAATATATTAGGTAGGTAGGCTATTTGATACTTTCACAAACGACAAATTAGATTGAATCTAACCTAACAAACAGTAGGCCTGTACCTAAAAATCCGAAAGATACTGCATTAAATGTGCAATCTCATTAAAATTAGGAAGCCTACAGGCAACCAATAAAACCAAACTTTCGCAAAGGGAGAAAAAAGTTGCAGTAAATTCCATGTACTGTACCTTAAACAAATTTATTTTTTTATTTTTCCATTATTTAGTAATAATTGGTAAATACTAGGGTTGATTAGAATAATCAAATAATACCCCCGTTGTAGCAGACCTGCATATTCAACGAATTTCAAATGCAAAACAACATATTTCAATCCAACATAGCGAGATTCAACATGTTTTTGTAAGCTCCATAATAATAACATGGGGAATGAGTATGCAGGTTTGCTGCTACGGGTATATCAAAACTGGGTGGTTTTAATTCAATATTTAGTTGATCTGAACTAGAAGAAGCCATTTACCAAGTTTTATTAAGATATGTTGAGAAATAAGCGAGATATAGAATTTTCTTTATTTCCCATAAGGTTAACATTGGGACAACGTACTGTGTTCGCCACTTTCAATATCTCGGAAACCAATGGACATAGAGCAGTGATTCAAAATACTAAATTGTTTGTTTTTTTGAGCTGAATTCAATAATGCTAGCAAAAATTGGATAAATTTTAATTTTATATGTAAAAAACTCAAAAAACCCATTTTTTGGGGGTTTACCCCCTTTTACCTCCCTTCCGGTGGTCCGATCGGGCTGGTTCATGAACTCGTCCGAGTGATTACCACTTTACACGTCTGTACCAAATTTCATTAAGATTGGACCATAATTACGGCCGCTATCGTGTTAACAGACATTTATATATATATATATATTCGAACGAATAGTGTTTTTTGCTTCTGGGGGCCCCAAAATGAAAAGTTATCATGGTCTCGGGTTTAGGTCTTACCATGAGACCTACGGTAATAGCTTATTCCTTTAAGGAAATTCGCTAAAAATCATTAAACCAGTCATTTGGCCTAATTGCTCAGTGTCTATTGGTTTTTCGAAGCACTTGATTTGGTACCGGTAACCACAGAAAGATAACTTAGCTACCAAGGGGGTTCCCTGATTATTACTTTGTACTTTGTTATTGCGTGTCAAAAATCAGCTGTGGAGTCCCCATGAAGTTCAGGTTTAACACCTGTTTTTTTTGTAATTGCATCTCATGGCAGTTGTTGTTATTGTCAGAAAAAAAATATAAAGCGCTTGTAAAATATGTTTGTGAGAATTATAATAATTACCTTGTCTACAGTTCACTGTTGTTTGTGCGGTTAGGGCCGTATACATCAAAGTGCCATCATCAGACATAAATATCCGCTGAAACGGCCGTAATCGCACAAACATCAGTGAACTGTAGACAAGGTAGGCCTAATTATTGTAATTAGGCCTTCATAAAATAGCCCCAAAGAGGCTAAGAACTGGGACTTTAATTTTTATATGAGCATTAGCCTATTAGTTACGCTAGTTGATTTTTCTAGTCTGCATTAAATATTTTATTGAAGTGGTTTTTCAATATCAGTGGCATAATTTTAAACGTGCAATTGAAATGAACTCATTAATAATTCCTAGTATTGTTGCTAACAACAGTGGACCTTTGTAGCTTATATTATTTTAGCTTTATAGCCCTGTGACAATTGTAATTATAACCCCGTCCAGTTTTATGTACGTAATCAGATCAATCAGCAATTAGAGGTGATGCAAGACTTGTTGTTAGCGTCTTGGGCCTTTTAAGAGTTTCATTTTTAATAATGTTCTGGAGGATCATATTCTGGTTTGTCCATCATTTAATAATCAACAAAAGAAATTAATCTCACAAAATAAAAAGCCATTCATAAACTTAAGTCAGGAATCCAGAAAACAGTTCATTCAAAAATTAATGTCCTCTCTTTAAAAACATACATTTTTCTCTCTTACATGGCCAATAGAATTTAAAAAAATTCTTAAATATAGGCTAACGTTACACAATAATGAATCAAATTTTTTAATCAAATAAACATTTACAAGTTAAAGATTTACAGTTATAAGAAATTCAAATTAAATCATCACACCTGCGCACTGCACTAGTTTTCTACCAACATTTAACATGTTCTTGTTTTATTTTCACTGAAACTTTCGGATTAGGCTGGATATAATTAAAGCTTGTTGTCGAAGATGTTAGAATTTGTAGACTCTTCAAGGCTATTTATATAACATCGTAAGACAATGGATGAGAAAATCCATCTGAAAGTTGTGGGAAGGCTAGATGTGCCTGGGAGATTGAGCCTCAGTTTTATTGTGTTCTCTTGGCGAAAGGATGGTTAAACAAGTGAAGTCCCTCTATTTTCTGGTAAGAAGTTTTTATTCTTGCTAGAAAAATTAAGATTTGATTCTTTTGTAAGAATGTTTTTTCATAACCAAGCTACGTAGACCCAGCCATTTTGTGTGATAAAATAGCAATGTAGCAACATTTGTCCAGCTGCCTAATTGGTTTGTCACTTTTCAACATTTTAAAATCAAACCTCGTATGTTAGTCTTATCAAAATTCTCCTTAAAGTATAGTTAGCCTATTAACAAAAATTTACATACTGGTATTTTAATTTTACTGGTATAATCTTAATAGAAGACTCAGAAATAAATGTGTTTTTACTGCAGAGTATACTAGATTCTTGTATTTAAAATCTTTTGGTTCCTAAAATTTTAAATGGGATTTTGGATCTTTTTAAGTCACCTTAGTCATAGGGCCTAGGTAATTTGTCTTATTGTAGTAACAAGCTACATTTTCTTAACTCAATTACATAGGCCTACCATACTTTCTTTCTTGTATTCTTTCTGTTTGCAATGAATGTAATTATCATTATTTGTAATCTCATTGTAAAAATGGCATTTGCCGTGTATAAATAAATAAATAAATTTATACTTAGATTTTTGATTGTTGATTAATGAAACTCGGCAGGGGTCTTTGTTGACTTACAAAGTTTTATTTATTGAGTTTCTGTTATTATTATTAAATAGCGGACCATATTTACGGCCGCTATTATTCTCACAGACACACATATATATATATTGATAGAAGATAGATAAATAGATAGGACTAGATATATAAAAATTCTAACAAATGGTGTTTTTTGCTTCTGGTGGTCCCAACACAAAAATTTATCATGGTCTCGGGCTTAGGTCTTACCATGAGACCTACGGTAATAGCTTCTTCCCTTTAGGGAAAATTTGTTAAAAAATCATAAAATTGTCAGGTTGCTCCATTTAACGCTATTGTGCACAATGAAATTAGTAATTTAGGCTACCTACTACCCTACTTACTTTTGAACCACACTGTTTCCTCAAGAGCTGGTAATCCTGGCTTTGCTCAGATGATTCCTGCTTTCATGTCGCAAACAGCACAAGTCCATTCTGTGCTTAACGTTTATAACTATAGGTATCTGACACTCATTCTTCACTCATTTTTCAGTAAAAAAAATCGTCCTGGTCTTAAACAGGTTTTAAACTAATTCAACAGATAGTCTATTAAACTAGCCTATTTCAAATTAGGCCTAAGACTTTATATGACCTTTTTTTTATAAAAATTAATCAAACTTTGAAAACTTTAAACTTTTTACTCCATTGAAGATGTGATACCATGTCATGTCAAATTATAACCACCATAGGCGTGTGCATATTATGAGATTACAAGCTAGAGTTAGACACAAAAGAGGTGCTCTATGTTTAGTAGGTGTGGCAGTGGTGTGATTTACAGAGATAAAAGGCTCAAATTTTTATTTAAGATATATTGGCTATCATTGTCTTAGGCCCTTGGAACTAACTTGATCATTTTTGTTCCAGGGCGACTATATCCGTCATCCCGTGCTGTACGAGCTCAGCCACAAGTATGGCCTTCAGACGGAGGCTGTGCCCGAGGCAGCGCTTCCGTGCAAGCTCGAAGAGCTCAAGGAGCACATCCGCCGAGAGATACGGAAAGAGCTAAAGATCAAGGAGGGAGCAGAAAAGTTAAGGGAAGTCGCTACTGATCGGAAGTCGTTATCGGATGTGGCGCATATTGTGAAAAAGTCAAATTCTAAACTCGGTGAATTGCACGCGGAACTTCAGGAATTAGAGAGCCAGATTATTTTAACGCAAGGTCAGAGCGCCTTGCCCTCGCCGCTCACACCGCCTACACCTAACAACGGCCATGGTGAGTAGTTTTTGTTAAGTTTTTACCGTAATAGTTTTTCTAAACAACTAATGTGTCTCTAATGAACATTTATGAACATTTTGAGTTGAGTTGTACTTTCCCTTATTCTATACATTTTGAGTTGGGTTGTACTTCCCCTTATTCGAAAACGAGTCTTATTCTAATAATTCAGATTTTTGGAACTTCATAGTTTCATGTTGCTTTACAGTAGAAATAATAAAACTGCTAAGTGGGAGAGGGATAAAAATTACATTTATTGTTCACCAGCGAAAGGCATGTCACTCACTAATACCAACAAAATAGTTTGCAATATCCCACCAAGTGCTCCAGATATGACATTAGCTGGAACTTTTTTTTACCAAAATCTCTTTTCTGTTGAGTGAATCACTAGGTTTGTTTCTGTTAACTTTATTTATCATCCATTAGAAAGTGACACTTAGACTGGGATTTTCGGACATTTTTGGATTGGTTCCCAGTTTGTTTTTGTCTGCCTTCGTTGAACGGCACGAATCGTAGCAGTTGAATGATAAGTTTATAAATTACCCCCCCTCTCCTACCATAGAGAGCTCGGTCCTACAACATACAACATAAATCCTCCAATACATATGTTTTTTTTGGTTGGCCCAAAATGTAGTAGGCTGCTTTAAATCAACAAAATCTATACCCTTTATGAGTGACTGACTCAGGTACCATCAGGAATTTTAGGAACCAAACGATAACTTATGGGTAAATCAGTTTTATGTAGTTTTTGAAACAATGTTTCCCGCAGCTGCGGGAAATGAGTGATTTCTCAATTTTATAGTTGTTTAACAACAAATACACTCATCCCTTTCAAACAGTTTCTAACACCAGGTTGCGGTGATGACAGACTGACATGGATGCAGCCAGAACATTTATTCTGGGATTTAAAATATCGGTCAGAGTAACATTTTCGTTGCAGACTTGCCAGGCTATTTAAAACCCCCCTCTCTAAATCAAAGCACAGTATTTGTTATGGAGTGCATATTGATGCTGATCTATTTCTGACACCTCGATGTGTCTAATATTTGAATGTTACCCAATTTCCAGACTAGATTTTAGCCTACTGCCGATTGGTTGATTCTTTAATTAAAGGTTTTTGATCCCTGTTCTTGAGGAAAAATAAGTTTTCAGAACTTTTTTGAATGCAATGTTGTTGTTTGTAGTAAACTTAAATTGATTTTTTACCTTTCAAACAAACCAAACGAGGATTAAATTTATTTTCATAGAGAATAATTAATAAAAGATTCTAACTCACTATGTGTATCAACATTGCAGTATAGTCTGTCAAAAAAAAAGATGTAGGCTAAGGGATGTTGTAAGGCATAGTCTTCAAAATTTTTATTCTCGCGTTTTCAAATAACAATAGGCATCAAGCATTGCTTTCACTACAACCAGTTTACTCAGTTGAAGTGTTGGATTTTAAAAGATCTATCTCGTAAAACTTCATATTTTAATCTATGTTTACCTTTAATTGCTTCTTCAGGTTATTTTAATTGTATCAATCTTTAAAATCAGCTGTTACCTTTGAGACGTTTTTAAAAGTGTAAATATCATTACAGCTAGATCAAATGTTTCAGTCAATTTGATTTGGCGATAACTTAGAAAGCAACTGTCATAATAATTGTTTCATTTTTTATATATTATGGAATAAGTCAGTCAAGTTGTATTGATGGAATGTGTTACGTATTGATGAATCAGCCAATTTGTTTGAATCAGTGCATAACACCTGATATACCCGGCCGAATACTCATAAAAATATTTTTCTGTCTTGGGTGAAAAATCATTTTAATGATCTTTTAGCTCAATGTTGAAAAAGAATAAATTCAGCGCGGTAACATTTGTTAAAAATAGGTTTTTTTTCATACAGTAATGACAACAATTAATTCTATAAGTAGAGAAAATTAACAATAAACTCGAATCAATAAGTTAGGGCCTATCGTTACTCTTAAAATACATTGATCGAATCATTGCAACTTGATTAACAACTACTATTGGAAATTCGCTGCTCAGGAGCTTTTAAGATTTTGTTTATGCTAATTAAATCTTGCTTATTATAATCAGCTGATCCGTGAAATCTGTATTTTTATTACAAATCTTGTGGAGAAATACTAATTTTAAAAGGTGTTCACTGCTATTCCTTTTCAATATTCCTCGAAACATGTCTTGCTAAACCTAATGCTGAGTTCTTTCCAACAACATATGAATTAGGCTATTCAAATCGGTTTAGAACTATAGTAGGATTTTTGATGACTAAAACCACAGAAAAGGGGTTCCTTTCTCTGTGCTAAAACATACCTAGCCTATTAAATAAAGATTTTCCCATGTTTTAAGCCTTTTGGTGAATCGGTTTTAGTGAATCCAAGACTTTTAAATCTCTAGTTCTTGGAAGCAGACCGGTGACAAGGTGTTGTATGAAAGTTATATGATAGCTAGTTGTGTAATCTGAGTGTAATATGAGTTATCTCCTGTGATAAGAGCAGAACCCAAGGGTCACTGATAAAGAACACCTCTGTGTCAGATTTGTCATAGCCCCCTGATAACCTTTGATCTCTAATTTGTCTTTTTTATTTAATATAAAGCATTTTTTTGTGGAAATAGGTATAGTTGTTTGTAACTTGTTTCACACTTCACTTGGGGTGACAAAAGTATGTTCCGAAGAATAAAAATAAATACCCCCTTTGCAGCAAACTAACGTACTCAGCGAATTTCTAAAGAATTTTATTTATGTAAGCTTATTTAACTTAATTTATGTAAGGGAAAATTATATTTTGCACATTATATATAAATAAACAAAAAGTATATTTCATAACAATTCAAGAGCTTCAGATAGGGCCTATAACAGAAAATGACCATGTGAATCACATCGGTATTCATTACACACTTATTGTATTTCTTCTTTTGTAAAGTAAGGTATGTAAAAAAATGTGATAAAATAAAAATACATACAGTAATAAGTAGGAGGGAGTCTGCCAAGTAAATTAGCTCACATTAAAAGATGAATTTATGTCTCATTGTTGTAATTTTATTTTTTCTGCAGATTGACAGTCATTGAGTCATTATTTTTATGTCTGGTGAACCGAAATTTACTATTCTTGTGTTAAATTCTCCCGGTAATACTTAGTCATTGGCAGTTCTGCAAAGTAACTAAAACAGCCATGAAGTTATTCTAAGGTTACAGCATTCTCCCTTATCTATTGTGTGCTGACATCTATCACAGTACAATTGAGTAGTTTTCTAAGTATGCATTAATTGCATAGCCCAAAGTACATTTGGCGTTTTTAGGAATGTTAGACAATGTAAGAAAGTATGTGTGTTTTTCTTTCTCACTTGAAGACCAGATTCCAGATCCCAAAACATCGTGGGCCTTTTTTTTAAATCAGTAAGTTATGTCAAATGTGGACAAAAATCCAAATGTAAGCCGTTTTAAACCTCATGAAATATAAAATATATGAATCCCTACCCTAGGAAAGTTTTAACACATCTTTTGCCTTTGCCGGTCAAAAATGAAACGTCAAACACTATGCAATACAAAATGTAACAAGGAGATTTACATAAATCACTGTATAATTGAGAGGACAGGTGCGAAAAACAAGGTCGTATTGGCATTAATGTAGGCATAGTGAAGTGGCTATTACTTGCCTGTGTTTCGGGCCTACACAAGAGACTACGTGGGTTGGCAGTGCATGGAACTCGGCCAACTCTAAATGGCTACCTACATGCTCCACAGGCCAGTTCAATATGGAGTGTATTGTCTCTCTCTGAGTCATCTGTACTCTCTTGAAATACTGGGAGTTTCTCTCCTGTAAGATAAACAGCGTAAAATGCTCACAGCTGCTGTGTTTTGAATGTTGAAACCATAAAATTGTTAAGAAAACTCATTAGTACCTTTACCACATATATTATTAAAATTGTCGTATATGTGGAGTATAATTGGTAGAAACAGTGTGAAAATCAATCCTATTTATTATTGCTACAATTTTTCACAGTGTCGTAACATTTTTCTCTGATAAGCTCCTGTAAGTTAAATGAAATGTGTAAACACTTATAGCTGCTGTGTTTTGAATGTTGAAACATAAAATTGTTAAGAAAACTCATTGGCACATGTGACACATATATTGGTAAAATTCCTCAAGAGTAATCATTTGTAAATTAGTAGAAACAGTGTAAAAATCAATCTTATCTACAAAAGGAAGAACAGTTTGTGTTGTTATGTTTTTTATTGCAACAATTTTTCACAATGTCCTAACATTTTTCGCTGATAAGCACATCCCCTCTTGACATAGCTGATTCATTCCTCGTTCTTTCAAATGGCACATTTGTGTGATAAGCCTTCGACAATTGATGGACATCAGAACTGTGTATGTGTAGCAGACATTAGAAAGTAGGTCTAGATTTGCTGACTTGACAGCTCATAGTCTCACAGTTGCTGACTGACAATATTGTGGCAGGTATAGTCAGTGATTTCAGTTGTTGCGTTTGGGATGAAATAAATTAAATGTTACTTTGCAATACATTATTTCAGTTGGGTGGCAGAGGTCTTAACTCAAGTAATTAAGTGGTTGCTAAACGTATGAATTTATTTAAGCTGTTACCTCTGCCTAAACTACGAAGGGCACAATAAATTCACATATACAGCTCTGCCTCCATGGAAATGGGGACCCCACTCTGTCTTTTTGAAATTCACTCTTTAATTACACTTGGAAACCTACAATGGAAACAGGTTCAAAAATTGACCATATAATACAGCACATTCTTGGATTTTAAAGGTATCATTCAGCAGGGAGGGAAAATGGCTGGCTAGTGATAAGAGAAAAAAATAGGTAGATTCTTAGACCAATGAGTTTTTTAATGTAAGGCTGGGGGACCCCTGTGACAGTTCAGAACCAAGAATCAATTTCGAGACTTGCATCTAGTGCGGGCAAAGTCATTCTAACAAGAATTCTTATATAAAACAGGAAGTTAAATAATATTTTGAAAGGAGATAACTCTACTGCTCTTAACTACTTGATAGTAAGTAAGGTCAATGTTTGGTTGTTTGATTAAATGGTTTGACGTCTAGCATTCTAATCTTGTGGTAGGTGTGTATAATTTATGATGATTCATATGTCACAAGATGAGATTGATTCCTGTTTTACTAGTTACTTTTTATTTTCTCCTGGAATTTGAGTACCAAGTGCTGAAATTATGCACTTTAATTGTAATTGTAAGTAATTGATGTATGTAGTAGGTGATCCTAATTTAATTTTTTAATACTAGCCTAGTCAGAATTTTTTTAATCATAGGAACATTTGGACAAATTTTTTTCAAAGCAGTAAATTTTTCCGAAGAGCCTATTGCTTAGAAAGATTGACTTTGGAATCACAAGTTTCTTTCTAATCATGAGTAAACTTAATAATCATTCTGAATGCCATTTTTTCGTGAACAAGTCGTAAAAATGACTTTAATTTTTGGGGCTTTCCATCTGCTGGATTCATTTCCTTATTTATGCCACTTGACGTAAAGTCTTTGAACTATGTTATTTCGGGGTTCTGCCATTCGGCGCATTACTTTTTGTTCCGATGCCGAAGTCTCGTGCGTTGAACGCCGGCGACTGAGACGCAGTTACCAGACGAGGAAAATCGTCGTAAATTTACTTAAATTGCCCTACTCTTACTTCGTAAATTTGGTATAATATAACTACATTAAAGTAAAAACCATACCAAGGCTTTCAAGAAAACCGTGTAATACTGTCAGGAAACCATTTTAGATACTAAAAAATATATTGATGATCCTCGAAAAGAGTGAAAATGAAGAATAAAACATGATTTAAAACGTCATCAAACTAACGCAACAGACAAAATTTGGATTATACCTCATAAAAAATCAACGTAAAAGTGCGATAGTTATCGTACGTCCGGGAACACTGGTAGTGGGCGACGTCACCTTGAGAGGTTGCCGGCCGGGTGGGAGGCTGGTCGCTGGAGATGTGTTATTATTCCCCAGTTCGCCACACTCCGCCCGCCGCGCCGTCCCCATTATCTGTTATTGTTGATTTTATCTTCCGGCCAGTCTAAATACTGAACATCAAAGCACTCTAACTGACTATGAATGAGCGTGTTGAAATTAAATCCTTTTTTTACTAACCCTCTGAATCTTGAATGAATATTCGGGAACGGGTATTATTTAGGTCTACTATCGATGATTTACGACACATTATAATACTTGAAAAACTGTTGAATTTTGTAAAAAATTATTCGTTCATACTTTGTGTCGTAGTGTGTATTATTAAAACTTCCTGAGCTACTCTGGTTGAGAAGCTCAATCCAATTTTAAATCCAATCTATGGATCTCAAAGAAGTTCTGAAAATCTGACAAAATCTATTTGGTACAACCTTTGAATAAGTCTATCATCAACTAAAAAAGCATTTCAAAGTTATTCTTGTAAATAAAGTGTTCTTGTAATTAATTTCCAAAGAGGACTTTAGTCGGCTCTTTAACAGGAATCCAGTGCGCTACATAAAAATAATATTGTTACTAAACTAAACTCACCATGCCCAATAAATGTTATTACTTTTTAATTTTAAAACATGCCTAATATGTTTCAAGTAGACAAAGAGCCGCGAAGATAAAGCGTAGCTTGTGTAGCCAGTAGCCAGCAATATTGGAGCAAACCCCTGCAGTGCAGTTGAATGAAGTGGTTACTTATTATTTAAAAGCCCGCCGGCCAAATCGCTCTTTCCTCTTTCATATCCTTCTACGTCCGTCGGTTGAATTCCTTGTTGGTCTGCAGAAGCAGAATAATCTTTTCTTCATCGCATTTATTGACCTGCCGTTTGTATACTCGAATCTTTCGAATACATGATGTGAAACCGAAAGAAGACCAAGACCGTTCATATATCTTTGCTAAAATCAGACTTAAAGGTGGTTCATAATATGCTTTTGTAACAAATCTTATGATATGAATGTACAGTAGCTTTTTTTGGACCAGGGACTCTCTTACTCTCTTAATGTCCTGGTATCAACCTATGTCAAATATAATATTGACTTAAAATTCGAAGTGTGATCAACCGTATTTAATCAATCCTACCCAAATATCTTTATTTGAAGCAACTATTTAATGTTTTAAAAACTAAATTAAATTGTAAAGCATTCAAGTTTTAACTGGGTCAACTGAATTTTCTTCCCCGCTTCAGGAGACTTGATGAAAAAACTAAATTTTTCTCAAATTTATTCATGTGGTCTTGGTGCAAATAGTAAGAAAAACAATGGGTAAACAATTTCTTTAGGAAATGCTGTGTTGCCATGCATACATTTAATCAATATACACAAATTCAAAAACATCCCGCCTAATTTCTTAACAGTTAATTAATATTTAGAAATCTCTTAGATTGTTGTATTATCAACATAGCTGTTTTAGGTGCAACGCATTTATCTACTATTAAAACTAATTTATCGGCTGAATATCCTTGATACAATTAAGGATATTTTAAACAATCGAATCGAAAGGAATCGATTTTTTTCCAACACGATCGTCGCACCGCCGGCGCCGGCACAGTATCAGTGTCGGAGTACGTGCACGGTGCACGGCGGCCCCGCCCACCCCCTCCTCTCACTTCCGCCGGACTCGTCCCGCGTCCCGCGACACTCGCGGTTTCATTTATTTTTGACGGCCGGATCGCCTTAAAAGGCTGTATAAAGCGTTCTCACGATTCGTCAGAGTCGCCGATCGTCGTATATATAAGGGGTTGTGATCAGCTTATGGCGTGATTGCACTGGTCGAGATGTAGATTTGTGTATGCGGGACCGTCCACAAATTACGCAACCCCCCCTTTCCCTTGCCCTATTAGGCACCCCCTTTCCCCCCACTTGTAACGGAACTGTAAGGCCCCCCTTCATCTCATTCATTTATCTCATCCTAAAAACGTTATGTCAAAAGACTCTAACTCTAAAGAAACTCTAACTTTAAACTCTAAAGAAACAAATTATTTATTGTTATAACAAATAAAAATATTTGATCAAATCTTAATGTATCACATCCAATTATACTGCACACAGTAAAAGTAAATAAATTGAAAAAATAAATATAATCTTAATTCGTTTTCTCATGGAGTGGTCATGTGGACACTGTCATTATTGCATGGCACAGCGGATTGTCGATGACTTCGTTCTGGGGTTTTTTGTTGATTGGCGTGCGTCGCTGCGTCAAACTTGTGAGAAAATATAATACAGTACTAACATTAAATTAAACCATTGAAATTAAACTAGAGAAAAACAAACTAATTTTGAATACAATAAGACATAAATTCTTGAGGTTTGGCAGTTACGTAAAGCTGCCTGTAACCCTTCCCCCACCCTTCCTTCCCAAGCCTTAAACTATTTTGCATATTATTGAATCGATCGATTATATTCACTCTAAAATGTATCATGTTAATAATAATTTATAATTTAGATGCAGTGCATTGATGAAATAGGACTTAAGTCGTTGCCACAGAATTAGGTGGGTCATAATTTTTGGAACAATGGAGTTTTTTCACGGACATGACTTTATGCGCATGGTAGAGGAAAAATTGTACTTATTTATTGCTATTTGTTACGGGTGCCAGTAACAAATAATTTTCGTGTTTAGATTTTTACATCCGTAGAATTAACAGTTAAGTCATATATACAGTATTTGTTTAACTTTTAAAGGAGTGCAAGCAGTGAACAAAAGGGCTATATGATGCTATCTAACAAAAGGTCGCCGTAAGATAGTGACAAGACCAGGGTTGGGCCGTTCCCGATCAAAACTTATAATAAATACAACACACGCAAACAAAAAAGTTTTGAGTTTGTTTTACTGTTTGATTTAATGAAAGCTGTTCCAAAATGAGAGTCAGTCATATTACAGTATTGATACTGGGATTGACAAAATCGAATAAACTAAAATGAAAATCGAGCTTTGATGTTTGTACTTGTATTTCTAAAATTTAAGCCACGTATGTTAGCGGATTGAACTTTGAATGGGTGCGGGAACAATAGCCCAGTCGCCCAGTCCCACAACGTGCGAACGTTGAGGCAGTTAAACGACTTCCTTCTTTTATTGCGAAATCCGTCAACGCCTCCGTCCATTGTAGGTTGTTTTTGTGGTTCCCATTGATAAGGCATGGGTTTGAGTAAAGTATAGCCCGAGTCAAATAACTGGGCCCTGGTTCCAGGCCATGCTTAAGCGCAATTCTAAAAAATTAACATTAGTCTAAAGGGTGGATTGGGCCAAGTTTTTAGACTTGGGCGGTACGGGTCTCTGTTTTAGCCTGAAATGCGCGCCACACATGTGATGTTTTGCATAACGCACGTTATTGTTTGTTTTTACGGGTGCCAGTAACAAATAATTTTCGTGTTTAGATTTTTACATCCGTAGACTTAACAGTTAAGTCTTATATTTATTTAACTTTTAAAGGAGTGCAAGAAGTGGCTTAAAACAATACAGGAGTCAGTCAGCAATGTAGTTATATCTTACACGGGAACTTTATATAGATTTATAGGCCGTATACATTAATCTAATAATTAATTATCACTGAACCATTTCATAGTTTCCGTCATCACTTTTTATGTCCAACCAAGCCTTGCCTTATTTAGCTCTAGATTGATAATGTCACCGACGTCATTTACCACGCAGCTGCTGCTTGTGACGAAACGTTGTGTCTGTTATTCAGTTAATTACTGCAGATTACGGTCTTTACAGATATGGTCTTTATTATTGAATTAATCGATTATTTACTCTACTGTATCATGTAAATAAATTATAATTTATATGCGGTGAATTAAAAAATTGTATTATAGCTGTGGCCACAGAATTATGCGGATCATAATTTTTGTAACAGAGGAGTCTTCTGACGGACAGAACATTATAGATGAAGAAAAATTCTACCTTAACTGTTTTAGTGAATAAAAACTCAAAAACTCTCTTGAAAATCGTAAGAAGACTTTATTAACAACTAGTGTTACAACAGAATAACTTTATAAACTGAAACTACTGTATGACTCACCTAATTCTCTCTAACTTTGCCCCTAGCTTCAAGTTGAAAAAATGTGTTGTAATTGTTTTTCTTTTTGTCAAACATTGACAGGAACTGAGAGAATATTTCTTTCTATTTTTTAAATGAATCAAAGGAAATCGTTACTGTAGAAAGTACCTGTCGAGTGATCGACTAGAATGCCTCTTAGGGACATACTAACTTTCAGACTGTCTTTTTTCTTCAAAAAAGTCAAAAGAATTTTAAGTCTTGCGTTTTGTTTTACGGTCAAATGGTCTAATCTTTCAATTAAATTTTGAAACTCGTCGAGTCGTGGATGGGAAAACGTGACCAGCCGAGTAGTAAGTAGTAAACGTAGCGTTAAACGTGGTTCTGTGTTGGCGTGCCGGTCCACTTGGCTACACGCCTCGCGTAACGTCCCAGTCCTAGCAGTAATTGCTACCCGGCTTCAGCCCTAACTATCGCTCTCGTTAGCATTACGGCTGGGCGGGCGGTCTACCTGGTTTCACGCGATAAAAGTAGCGATGGGGAAATCGGCAGTCGGTAACGATGGGTCGGTAATCGGTTCGATCGGTAATCGGTTAACATGATTGCCGTGTGATGGATTGGATAGATCTCTAGCTCGGTTTGGTCGTTGGGTCTCGGGTCGGTTTGAGGTTACAATCGTTGATTTACGTGGTTAAAATTTAATTGTCGCGGTAAGGATTCAAACTGTCATACAGTGTTTCATATTTTTACAATTTATTTGTCGCATTCTTGTACAGGTCGAGTTAAAATAAGATGACCCAGGCCGTCCGTAAGCCCAATGCTAAAATTAACATTATTGCTATGGGCTGTGGACCTCGTCATTTGGCTCGATCTATAATCCAAAAAAAGTTTGAATCCAAAAAGGATCGAGCTGAACTCGAAGGTACATCATTGCAGTGAATTGCGTAGGTTTGGAAAATCTTGTGATTATGCTTTCACACAAAACAAGAACGCTTTCATTAGCTGTTGACGTTTGGAAATACTTTTATCCTTGAAATTTTCTGAATAATTATTCAAGAGCTTAATTTCTTAGCCATGTATTCATGCAGTAGCTTAATTTATTGTAGCCAACTATCACACCAAAACCTTCAGATTTATTTCTATTGGACACTCTTTCATTTTAAGTCGTAAATATGCCAATGCCAGTGATTGTTTCGTTCCAAGTTACCACGGTAGAGGTCTTTCAACCGAGAAATATGTTGTCAGAGTTAAATAAATTGGCCCATTCCGCTCAACGGAATGATAATTTCAGCATCGATCTTACGGTCGGTCTGGACCAAGTTTTTTGACAGGGAATGTTTACTGTTACGTCACGCCCCGCGGTCTCGCCTCATAAAAGTGAGGCTCGTTCATCATCGGCGGTGTGACGAAGCCGAAGATCGCGGGCCCGGGCGCCAATTGCGGCGCGCCGGGTCGTGGTTGCGCCACCACGGTTTTGGCGGGAACCGGACAACCAGAGTCAACCGTGCGTGTCGGGGACGCGATTGGTCAGCGGTGTGGTTGGTTCGTGGTTGCCTGGTTGCGTAGTGAACGAGGGCAGGGTTGTAGATGTGATAGTAACAGTTGAAAAGGGCCAGTATCCCCAGAATTAAACCTTGAAACTGTTTTGGATCAGCTCAGAAAGGATAGATTTTCTTGTGTTGCAGGATCGTGAAATGAGCATTTAACTTAAATGTAATGCAAAGTAAATTATGTAGGCTATATTAAATAAAAACTTTCAATCTGAAATAAAATATAGCAACCCAATTACAAATAAGTTTATGTTATCAAGAGAGTCAAGTACTGGAGTTCCACAAGGAGCAATACTTGGGCTTTTACTTTTTATCGTCTACATCGATTACTGGTCTTACATCGATTCCCATGGAGTTGATAATAACCTTCCAACATGATAACCTTCCTTCATAATTTTGTCAAAACGGTCCATAATACAATACAAGATAGTCGACAATTTAATACATTAGCAGAGAACACCAAACAAAAAAGACAATTAACTGTAATAAAAAAGTGTATCAAAGAAATTATTATGAGAAATGTGTTTACAAAATTTAAGACTATTTTATTATGATTAAATTATTCTTAATTCTGTAAGGTAGGAAACAGTATGCAAGCATTTACCCCGCGAAGGTGAACAAGTGCTGTGGGCATCAATTAACCCATTTGTCGCGCCTCCTCAAAGTAAAAGTGACAAGTGGGTAAAGTGACAGAGGGATAGTCCATGCAGTTGAACTAGGTGTGCCGCCAACCAGGGCTCATCGACTACTTTTCGCTATCGACTAGTGACTGTTCGATTAGTTTCGAAGACAAGTTTATTCGTTTTCACTAGTCGATTAGTCACCTCATCAGACATCGACTAGGGCAAGTATAGTCTTTCAAACTAGTTGAACGAGCAAACAATCATAATCGCTAATCGGTTAAATTGCTGACTACACTTGGAACATTATATCTTAATTGAACCAACATCTGTTCTGTTGCCGAAGCTGTCAATAATTGTTTATTGTAAATGATTTGGGAGAACAACTATGTAAAACACAAATTTCGACAAACACCGACTGTATTTTTTATACTTGACAATAAATAAATAAATTGACAGCTATTTAGAAATGTTAGCATGTCACACGTCAGGCTAGTACAACGTAGCGCATCAGCTGTGGTGGCCTGATGACTTTCACTCCACTCCACTACAACTGTATCAGGTTTAAATGGATTCCAAGTGTCAAGATATAATGCGCCAAGTGTAGTCTGTTGATTACGATGTTGATTACTGTACTTATCTACAATTTTATAATAATCTTACAGATATATCGTGTAGTCAAAACAATCGACTTGACAACTGTCCCACCACCACCAGGGCACAGTTCGACTTTGATTTAGGGACCGAACCGCTGTTTGCGGATTCTGTCCTTTCACTGTCGCCGCTGCAGTAGGTTACTCTTTCTGTGGACAATCTAACCACCTACTTAGTCAACGCATATTGTTGACATACTTGAGCCGCCCGACGGGAAATCCGGTAGAAACGGTAGAAAGCGACGCGAGGATTGTTTTGCAGTGGATGCATTTTGGCGTCATTTCCTGAATGTGAATGCACTCTTTTGCGTTGAAAGTGAACCGGGTAATTTGTTGATGATTGTTTAAAAAATACAATGATGAATACCCCCGTTGCAGCAGACCTGCATACTCAGCGAATTTCAAGTGCAAAACATCATATTTCAATCCAACATAGCGATATTTGACATGTTTTTGTAAGCTCCATAAGAATAACATGGGGAATGAGTATGCAGGTTTGCAGCTACAGCTATACTAAAACTGGGTAGTATTAATTAAATATTTAGTTTATTTGAACTAGAAGAAGCCATTTAGCAAATTTTATCAAGATATGTTGAGAAGTAAGCGAGGAATAGAATTTTATTTATTTCCCATAAGGTTAACATTGGGACAACGTACTGTGTTTACCATTTTCAATATCTCGGTAACCAATGGACACAGAGCAGTGATTCAAAATACTAAATTGTTTGTTTTTTCGAGCTGAATTCAATGGTGCTAACAAAAATTGGATTATTTTTATTTTTCTATGTGAAAACCCCAAAAAGCCCATTTTTGGGGGGGTTTATCCCCCTTTACCCCCCCTTCCAATGGTCCGATCGGGCTGGTTTTCGAACTCATCCGAATAATTACTACTTTACACGCCTGTGCAAAATTTTATTCCGATCGGACCATTTTTGCGAACGCTATCGTGCTTACAGACACACACACACACACACACACACACACACACACACACACACACACACACACACACACACACACATATATATATATATATATATATATATCTACAAATTTGAACGAATGGTGTTTTTGGTATCTGGGGGCACCAAAATGAAAAGTTATGATGGTCCCGCGCTTAAGTCTTACCATGAGACCTACGGTAATAGCTTCTTCCCTATAGGGGAAATTCGCTAAAACAAGTCCGAGTGTTCTTAGTGGCATTGACCGTGGTCATGCATAAAATTGGCGTGGATCAGAGGATCATGCCTTATGGTAATGTAGTTTTAGCGAATTTCCCCTATAGTGAAGAATCTATTACGGTAGGTCTCATGGTAAGACCTAAGCCCAAGACAATGATAATTTTTCGTTTTGGGGCCCTCAGAGGCAAAAAAACACCATTCGTTCAAATTTATATATATATATATATTATGCAATAAATGACAAGAACTGAGTACCCTTTGTTAGATTTTATTTCCAACCAATATATAGAGCTATATATATATATATATATATATATATATATATATATGTATATATATATGTGTGTCTGTAAGCACGATAGCGCTCGCAAAGATAGTCTGATCGGAATGAAATTTGGCACAGGTGTGTGAAGTAGTAATTATTCGGATGAGTTCGAAAACCAGCCCGATCGGACCACTGGAAGGGGGGGTAAAGGGGGATAAACCCCCCAAAAATGGGTTTTTTTTGTTTTTCACATAGAAAAATAAAACTAATTGGAATTTGGTTTCCACCATTGAATTCAGCTCGAAAAAACAAACAATTTAGCTAGTATTTTGAATCATTGCTCTATGTCCATTGGTTACCGAGATATTGGATACCGAGAGTGGTAAACACAATACGTTGTCCCAATGTTAACCTTATGGGGAATAAGTAAAATTCTATACCTCGCTTATTTATCAACATATCTTAATAAAACTTGGTTTATGGCTTCATCTACATGAAATCTAACGTTTAATAGTCTAAAATCCCCGATATTTCCATTTTTGTGGCAGCAAACCTGCATACTCATTCCCCATGTTATTCTTATGGAGATTACAAAAACATGTCAAATCTTCTATGTTGGATTGAAATATGTTCGTTTGCATTTGAAATTCGCTGAGTATGCAGGTCTGCTGCAACGGGGGTATTTTATATACTTCATGAAAAATTCCCGCATCTCTCACTTCGGTCTGTTTTTCAAATTTACTCAATCGCTTGAGGAATGTCAACTTCACACTTCTCACGAGTTCATATATATATATATTAAAGATAAGTGAGAAGCGATTTAAAGCATAATAAAATCTGGATTATAAAAACTCTTGTTTATGAGTCTGTAAAACTATTTTTAGAAACTAGAGCTGTAAAGAAAATAGTAAATGTTTGTTTTTATAGGACATACACTACAAACTTCCGATGTTGAAGTATGAAATGTACTCACGTGACCGATAATAATCAAGACTGTTACAAACTTGACTTTTCAACAATAATGCCACTACTGCTTACGTCTAACCGTTCTGATTGGATGTTATCAAATCTAGCCTCGTTACAGGTAACGGTGATAAAACCGGCTGATAATCGTTACAGCTCCCGCTCCCGCTCCAATATACGAAATGGGGTAATCGAATGGTCGACTAGCGGTTCTATCGACTAGTTGGTCATCTAGTTGAATGGTCGATTGTTTTTAGTGGTTGATATTTCCAGTCAATTATTTTAGCTATTCGAAAGTTTTTTTCGTTTTTAATCTAATATTATAGGAAACTTAAACAGTACTGTACTGATTTAGTTTTCTGTGCTAGTATTCAGCAACTTAACTAATCAGAATGATATTGGGTTTTTGCTTGGATTTCCTCGTTCGACTGAGTGTGAACGACCAGTTTAGTCGATGTAAAGAACTAATCGACCAGTCGATAATGAAAAGTAGTCGATGTTCTAACCACTTCGAAACAATCCCGCGACTTGCGTCAGCGCGCGTGTGTGATGGTGCGATTACAACCGCGGACGGATATCAGGATATCGGCCCGCCCTATCGCCACCTGTTATCAGCGGCCGTAACAGCTGCTATCAGCTGACCGGTGACCAATCGGACCTTAAATAAAACCAACCTTGCAATCCCGCGATGTTGACTCAGCATTACGGCAATTTGGCCACCTTTAGAGGGTTTCTACCGGTCCTCCAAAAGTACTCCTTTAGGAAAAATATCCTCCGAAAGTATTTCTTTTGACCTGGAGGTCCTCCAATGTTTCCAGTTTATTAATGAATCATGATTTATAAATATTTTGATATTATTACATTTTTGGGATTTACAAATTTACCGATGAGGTATACTTCGGTAGTACTGGGTGTAGTACCCTATTGATGCGCTTAGTGGAAATTATGTGGTGATTTTTTCCAAAATTAATATCGTGCTGCGTGTCTTTATAACACGAAAAGTTTTAGGTTACCCTTGGAAGTTATTAATTTTTTGATTAGCCTAAATATGAAAATCAAGTATTTTTGTTTTTTTGTATAATTTTTTCATGACACCTAGCATTTTACCATAATTCGAGGTTATAGAGCCATGGAGGCACTCTTCCTGAATAATTTAAAGGTGATTTTGCGGAAGTGGTTAAAAAAATGGGATTCGAAACAGGACACTGCGAACGTTTGTTTTCGAAGTTTTTCGCATAGTAATTTTTAGCAGAAGTGATAAAGACTCCAACCGATGACCTGAAACCTGACATTTTTTATATTTTGTCTCATGGTTTTTTTTTAATTAAACCAGAAATTCTTTTTATTTAATGAACTAAATTCAGATTAACGTTTACAGAAATGCGTTCAATGTGCTTAATAGCGCGAAATATATAATAGCGTATTAATTAAAAAACCCTAGTGGTTTGTGTAACCAAAACTCCTCCTTTCAGTTCTGATTTTAATTTAGGTGAAATTGGAAAGAGCTTGGGGTAAAGTTTTGCAAGAATCTAAATATGAGTCAGACATAAATTCAAGA
The DNA here is from genome assembly GCA_035578135.1 of Flexamia atlantica. NCBI lineage: Eukaryota > Metazoa > Arthropoda > Insecta > Hemiptera > Cicadellidae > Flexamia > Flexamia atlantica. The sequence goes on along the minus strand of JAQJVK010000008.1, from coordinate 28,258,039 downwards.
GGTTTGTGAATCGCCCTAGATGCTTCATAAAGTTTGGTATTTCTCCATAATATTCATTCGTAATTTAGAGTCAAACAGCTAACTGGAGTAAAAAAGGTTTTCGGCAATATCATAAGTTTTCATTGTAATTGAAACATTGAAACCATAGAGTATATGCTGAATCAGACTTTTTATGTACACTTTATAAAGTTAATAGCCAAAGCCAATAATTAAAGGCCTCAGCCCCTACCTACAGGTAACTAGTCTAGTATCAACAGTGAGAAAATATTAACAACCGACAATCTACATGGTCTACTTAATTAAAATAGTTTATGGGAGCTTGTTAAAAACATTCAATGTTTAAGTGCCATAGTTTCACACTCGTTATTTCCGATTCATTTATTCTTTTCTGTTATTTTCTTGCAAACTATAACAGGTATTTTATTGTGAAACATTACTGCCTATATCTACTTTAATCTCTCTGACTGCTATGGATTGCTTGCCATTGTTGGGCTTAATACCTACACATACTGCAATTGCGTATTATGCGTCTGTTTGCGCATTAGAAACAAATTCACGATACCCCTTTAAAGTGATTTGTTAAGGTTATGGTTAATTGAGTAATCTCACGTAGTTACAGGGAACAATTTTTGTTGACCTTTCAGTAACCTATAAATTCAGAGTTATTGTAATGGCTGAGGAAGTTTCAGTAGACTCTTATTCGGACCTTTTTAACGAGACATTGGTTTAACCGGATTATTCACTCCACGGAAGTCATATCTTTTTAAGCAGACGATTTTCATAAACGTATCGGTAACCGGGGGGGGGGGGGGGGGGGGTGAACGTTGGGAAATGGGCAGTTCTTTATTGACTTATACAGTATGCATTAGAGTTATAATGTACGCGTTTAATGCGGTTTACCCGGAAACCCCTTTAACCGGTTGGGTCTCTGAGCCGGTGGAATCCGTACTAGAGGGAGTATAGCTGTATTAGTTAGTTGTTAATAGAATGTAAATAATGTAATAGGCTATTAATTTTTCAATCTGGTGAAGATATTGTGAGTCTTTTGAAGAAATTGAGGAGTCAGGAAAACTTGTTTCCCTAGAACGGCGAGATACAGTGACGTACACGGCGCGGTGCCGGACCGTTGGACAAATTGGCAGGACAGTATTTCGTGGCAAGGGGGAGGGAGGGGGGCGGCCGATCTGCCGAGCTGACGAAATATGCGGGCCGTGACGTATCTGTAATCAGCGGGCCGCCGCGCTGAAGGGACTACCTCAAGGTGGTGTGATGGCCCCTTTGTTGTTTTGTTGTAAATTATTTTTTATAACGTTGTTTTTTGTGTGGAATAAAGACTGCCGAAATAAGTTTGTAAACATTCTGAGATAATTTATTCTAGTCTCACGCGTGATTGAAGCCCCCCGTGGCTCAATGTAATATATATTTGTTAATGTTTTCTAATAAAACAGTATTTCATTTTATTGTTTTATATGTGAGTCCAAAAGAAAATTTTCAAATAATAATGCATTTGATTACATTTTGCAAAGTAGATACGGCAGTGAAGGTGTAGAGCCTGTGTTAAAAAGTTATGATTCTAGATTGTGATTTCATGTGCAACTTGAAAACGAAAAAGTTCGTTAACCACCTGGGTGCGTTCGAAAATGATTGTGTACACGTGTAAAAACTTTAGTTTGCGCAGTTGTGTTGCGACATTGTTACCCATATAAGCTGATCGTCTCGACCACTTGTTTGTGTACCAGCTTTGCATAGAATATACAGGTGGTTGATGCATTATGGTTTTATATGGAAGTTAATATGCGTTGTATGCGCTAATATGCTGCTATATTAACATAAGTGTTCTACCCACTTTAACACAGTAGTACACTTATTTACAGTACTTTAAACACCCTCGATCACTGTATTGGTCTCCACAACTCTACAGAGGCTACTGTATAGTGTGACCTGTGCCTCTATTGTATGACGCATAAGTTCATTGGATGGCTCTCCATTACATTGATTTCTTATTTAGAAATTCTAATCGCCCATTAGAACCACGCGAATGCACACAGTCAATAGTACGACGTTTACACACGTGGCTTTACGGTACCTCGAATCGTGTCGCTCTATTGTGAGGCCGGTAGTGTGTTCGTTTTTCTACCGTTGTTAATGAACGCTATCTGCTTTATGGGCTATTAAAGCTCTAAAGAGATATTTTATTGGTATCGTCGCGGCGTTTGATAGCGCAAACGTTTCTTTGTTTTGAAGTTTCAGTCGTCTATTACTCTTTACTACTCTGTAGTGTCTTGACAACATAAAGATAATGACTTAATTTTCATTCAACTGCTGAAAAAGAATGAACTCTCTTAGTAACTGCATCGTTATATTGGTTTTTTTGTTGTACAACATTCTTATACTAAAATTGAATCAATGAGATGATAAGTACGAAATATAAATTGAACTAAATTGTAAGTTCATTGGATGGTTCCCCATAACATCGATTTCCTATTCTTCAGAAATTCCAAACACCCATTAGAAACCCGCGAATGCACAAAGTACCTAGTCAGTAGTCGACGTTTACACACGTGGCTTTACGAGACCTCGGCATCGCCTTTTAGAGACAGCACTATGCCTTACAGGAGTTGTATGAGCCGTTTGTATGTATTGTGTCGCCAGGTGGTTACGGGGTAGCTATATTTGCATACAAGTCGGGAGTTGGCCTGTTTCGTTTGGATTTGTTACGTTACAATACTTATACATCGCGTCAAATGACGTGGCGCGGCCCGCCCATAAGACTTTTGTTAATTTTGCCAATGGGTTTACGGATGGTCTGGACCACGTGATCTGATTCGTTCGGTTAGCCCATTATTCCGTTATCATTTTACACAATGCGAGGTGAATATGGGGTTTGTTTGCGGTTCCAGAAATTTATGATTCGGAAGCAGTTCTGCTATCAATGCTCTTCTTGCATCTTGCTCTTCTTGGTTCTGTGGTTATATATAACGAAGCAAGACGGAACCGAGTCCGCTTTAGCAAGAATGTCGGAATGGGCTGCTGTTTCAATGAATGATAAATAAAATGTTGATTGTTTTTCATGAGGGAACTGTAAGATGATCTACGACGACAATTATATTAGTTGTTACGATACAATCGATGATGGTAAAAGTCCGCTATTTACTTATTTATTCGCGTTAAATGTTCACAATAGCATCTTGAAAAGAAATCCCTTTAATTTGACACAGTAATCTTTCAGTTGGTTTATATAAGGGTAAAAGTACCTCTGAAATCGCAGACAAATTCTTAAAATTGATTTTTTATTGATACGTCGCCGAAAAATCTGTTCGAAATTGCCAACATATATTTTGTCGGGAAGTTTGCGATGAAACTAATTGGTATAGGCTTGCTGATTTGTTAGAATTAAAAGAGTGAACGATGAAACGCACAACTCTAGCAGTGAACTTTTGATTCCACCATTGATCCGGTTTTTCCCAGTCGTTTTTACCGGGAGTGTTACGGCGAAGGAATGATCGGACGGCGCGGCGTGACCATCGAGGTAGACTTCTGGAGTGATCGCTAAATGGGGCAAAAACGGTCCGTGCTGGAAAGCGGTGGTAGGCAAGAACGAATTCGGGCGTATTTCAGTATCGTGCGCGCTGCAGTTTACTCGCTGTTGTAGCTCAACGGAAAAGCTCCAGTCAAATAAAACTTATATATTCTTAATCTACATAAACATCGGATTCTGACAGTATAAATATCTTTTATTGTAATAATTATTTCGAATTTTAATAATTGAAAATATTGAAGACTTACCAGAGACTGACATGGAAAAGTCACTAAGGGAGGAAAATTTTTATTTTTGGGTTACAAACAAACTTCTAGCGGGAAAGTTGTAGCCAATGAGTTGATCTTAACTTTCAAATCAACCAATTTGTGATAAAATGATTGCGTCATTATTAAATCGTTTGGAAACGAGCGTGGGACGGTACCGCGCCGCCACCGCGCGGCCACTCCCGGAGTACCCGGTCCCGGTTGTGTAGCTTTGTCGATATGCATTTTCAGAAAACAATCTAGAACGTTTATTAATAAGTATTTGTATAGGATCTTATCGAAAATACATACTTTCCTTTCCACATGTACTTTAGGAGTAAAATTAATAATCAAGTTTAAGATTAAATTTATAAATTTGTTTTCAGCTATACAAACGACCAATGTTCATTCAAATCAAATTGATTATTTGCCATACTTTAAAAACAAGAAGAATATTTGGAGATTTTAACGGGTAAATTTCATGAATGACAACCCGAAATCTGGGATTTTTCGTGAATGCAGTGGTAGGCCTACACTGCCAGGCATTGATAGGATCGAGATGTTTTTTGTTTGTTTACGAGCAGCGCACACTTGAGTTGGGCGTCTTATCATCTCTGCCATCGTTTGTTGATATTGTAATGCACTGGACTTTCAGTTTTAAAATGTTCCCAATGTTCCAAGATGGTAACATCCTGTGCAGTTATTAATTGTACAAATAGGCAAGCAAAGGGGACGACCATTTATAAACATGAGACCAATCTCTAATTATTACAGTAATTGGACTGTTATGACCCTCTATCCAAATTTATTTCAAAAGCCAAAAAATGTTTAAAAATATTATACAAATGTGTTAGGGAAATATTCCAATTTGTTTTTAATAAAATAAAATAAAACATGTCACTGACAAGAAAATTACACTAATAGTTGAAGTTAATCGTGTTTTAAAAATATACCTGATGTGAAAGTAAGAATGAAATTAATTCCGAAAGAACCACAATCTATTAGAGAATACAATTCAATCGTTCATTTGTCCTAAAAAAATCATGTCGTCTGGAAACAAAATAAAAGTAGGCGCGCGTCGCGATTTTCCCTATCCCGCCCATCTTAGCGCTGGCGTTCTTGCCTACCACGGGCTGCTCACAGCTACTCGCGGCCGGACCGAAAAACGGTTCGCTTCAACACGGGCGCGATCACTCCAGAAGTCTACCTCGATGGGCGTGACAGTGAGTCTGTGGGTCACTGGGACAGCGCGGCGGCGGCGGCGGCCGGGTATGTCACCGGGCGTCCAGACAGCGCTGGAGGCAGCGGACTGTGATGTCGATTGTGTAACAAGAAGTAGACAAGAGCGAGGTACCTAGGTAAGGGTGAGAATGAGGAATAAGAAGGGAAAGAGTAAAATGAGAGCCTATGAAGTCAAAGGAAGGGAATGAAATGATAAGAGGAGAACAGAAAAATAATAAAGGACATGAGAGATGAAAGAAGAACAATAAAGTAATAGGAGGAGTGAATGGAAAGTAGGAGGTAAGTAGAATGAGTAATAAATAGGGTGAAAAAGTTAACTAAGAGGTGGAAGTCAAGGCAGTTAAATTAAATCAGAGGTGGGGAAAATTATAGGACGAGAGATTGCGGAAAAAACGGAGAAAAAGAGAGAGATTGGAGAGAAACAGGAAGTCTAGGTCGCGGTGTAAAAAAGGTAATTTAAGTGGAGACTATGGGAAAAAATAAATGGATTGTATAGAAGTCGAAGTGCAAGGTGGAGATGTTGGATAGATTTTGCTGGGTGGTTGGTTCTTTGGGCTGTGTAACATAAAAAGATGATATAATTAGGTACAGTTTGAACGAAAGGTTTTCATGAGCCTGCAGTGTTCTTGAAGTTTAGTCACGCATAACATTTATAATGAGGATACTGCAGTGCTTTTACATATTTACGAAAAAGAAGACGTGCTCATTTCATCACTATACAACAGGCTATTTCGGATTTTGTTAACTTTGCGGCACTGCATTACCCTACGTATTTAAGTTACTGTCTAAATTGTAATAGGCTAACACCAAAATGTTTCGAAATCAGAGATGTTAACTTGATTTAAATAACCTCCTACCAGCGTCACGCAGTATGGTGTCAAATATATCCTAACCTGTAAGAAAAAAATTCAAAATATTGGATTAGTGGTCGTTGTATAAAGCAGTTTAAACAGCTAGCAAACTTACCAGCGAATTTTGGCCGTAAAAATGTCAAAAAACTAAATTTTACCTTTTACGGGATGAATCATGAAGATGAAATCGTATGTCTATTTTATTTAGAAATACGTCGCGGTGCCGAGATCCCGCAGAGATCCATCATCTCAGTTATGCAATTGAACGAAAATATGTAAAGTCATCATTCATCCGGTGTACAATTTTGTATTTTAAGTGAATTTCTACGATTCCCCATCCCTCCCAACTGCAGTTTTCATCGACCGGTCGCTCATTAAGTTTACATGTGGATAGAGATGTTCCAGACGAGCGGCCGGGCAAATAAGGCGTGGAGGCAGGAGGCAGCGAGTGAAAGGAGAAATGGCGGTGCAGTTGCAGGGAGGGTGAAAGTTGCAAATAATTTAGACTACCCGATATCATAAGAAACCTACATCTGGGATCCGGTTGGGCCTCGGCCGCGACCGCGACCGCGGCCGTGAATGGAGGGAGGGCGAATGATGTACAGAGTCAAATGTCGTAGTCCAGTCCGCACCCAAGATTTAACGTCGGTTTTTGGGCCACGTCATTTGTATCGACCTGTACGGCAATCTTTGCGGTAAGTCTGCAAGTCTGGGCAAGTTAAGAGGTTACAGTATGTCATGCACTGAATAATCCAATAAAGTTAGAGGTCGAACCACGAAAAAAATCAATTTTTTTCTCTAAGGTGAAACATCCATGAGGGAACCGAGAGGGATTTTGACAACACTTAGAGTGAAATGTAAAAATAAAGGGCAGTTGTCAAAAAAAAAAAAAAAACAGTATAGACTCGTTATGTATAGGAATTTATTTTTAATTCAGGCTGATTATTAAGGATAATATTTTAAATGTATTTTGTATGAATTTGAGTTCAATTTTTCGTCACATCCAGTCATTTAAAGACGAACTGACGTAGATTGAATATGCCTGGTTCCTTTTCCCAATCAGTAACGGAATTCTTTAGTACAGTGTCTGTACTGATAATTTTAAAAAATTGGAAAAAAAATTAAAAAATGGAATTCTTTGACGACATTGACAGCCGGCCGACTTACTAGTCATCTTGTTAGCGAACTCGGTGACAAGTTTGTTTATGCTACGCCAACATTGTTACGGCTGATTTATTGTCCTCGCGTTAGCATTGAGCGCCGTAAAGTTTAACTACTTGCTGTTGCCGTGACAGAGGGGCTTCCCTTCGGTCAGTCATTAAGTCGCATGAAGGTATTTTCATGCACTTCCATCAAGTATGATATATATTATTGTGTGACGGGAAATTCACTTTGTTCTCTAAACTTTGCATTCTCAAACAACACATATTTATAATATATATCATGTTTTGAAAAATGCGCGATTGTTATGACAGAGACGGTTTGGCTCAATATATTTGAGTTGATTTATAATTCTTTTGTGCCTGTCGGGTCGGAACACACCATATGATTTATTGTTAAGCCGCCCCCTTCTTCTATTTGAGGCTGGTTTTTAATAATTCATCCACGAGTAATAAAATGAAATATCGCTTTTTCTTAATACAGATAAGTCTGAGACTCAATGCAATTGCAAATATTCACTGCTCCCTTGGAACTTCAACCAAAATGCATGAATATACATAATATTACTGATATAATTATTACCTATTGTTAAAATAGTGGAACCAAGTTAATTACAAACGTTTCTATATTATTCATTTTGGTCGTAGAATTCTGAATGAAATTTTAAATACTGATGGAAAATACTGTTTAGCTTGGATTGGATCCTTCAAGTTCATTGTTAGTTCTTTATAAACATCTAAAGATAGTCATAGCTCAACCATTGATAACATATCGATGAGCTCAACCACGTGTTGATTAAACTCACTGATTAGTTTTACACGCGGCTGATGTATAGCGACACCTGTTTAGCTACAGAATGTTTTAACACGTCGTGACGCAGCGTTTACGTCCGCGCGTCGTTTGCTTTCAATTAGACAGTACTGTTTTACTGTTTGTTGTACATAGAGATGGCGCCATGTTAAACCAATCTTTCGAACGTATTCATAGGAGTAAAGTGAAGTCATAGGAACCACGTAATTATGTGAAAATTCATTAACACATAATCATAAAAACCCTGACCTGAGGAGCTATGAGACCTGTGTTAAACATAAAAACCGAAATAAATTAATAAATTCACGTGCAAACATTGGTCAGGGCGGAACTTTTGGCCCCAAGACAAAACTTGAAAGCCCCCTTATTTTAATTACGAGTTTTGTACGTAGATAAGTAGATCTAATGTACTTCCTCGTGTTTCCAATCAAATACAAGTTGGCTTAAGGGTTATGAGGAAACTTTAACTGATGTTTATGAAAAAAACAGATTTTTCTATTTGTATGTTATGTTATATTTTTAAAGCTGTTTTCACACACGTTTACACTTCGATTGGGTGAGCCTCGACCCCTTTTTCACCTGTGGTCGTTACGGCCCTGCGTTTGGATGTCGAAATTTCTATCTGCACGGCCGTGCTAGCGCTCCACAAAAGTAGACACTTAAAAAAATTTAACAAAACGTGTTTAAAAATTCACTCCTTAGTTCTAGTTAAATCATCAGAGCAGTTTTTGCAAGTAGATGATTTAGAATCGTAGAAGAAGATGCTGAGGATCGGAAGACATGGAGGCATTTAGTTGGCGAGGCCAAATACCACCTTGGGTATCGATGGCCATGGGAGTAAGAGTAAGTAAGTAAGTAAGAGTTGTTACAGCCGGCGATGTCGTGAATTGGGCGTGTTATCGGCGATCAACCTGCGGTGTAATACGCCTCGGTCGCCGCCCTTGGTGAGATATGCGACGTTCGATAGCGGCTATCAGCTTGTTACGAGATAACCTCGTTCGCGCCTCGTATCGACACGGCGATCAAACATTAATCGCTCCTAACATCCGAATTATGCTGTAGCAGTTCCACAATCTAGTGTTTTCAATCGGTTTCACCACTTACTGGAATACAAAAGGAGATTGTTCATCACCATAGCAAAAAGTGTACAACGTTTTTGCTAGCCAGGATTTGAAAGAGGACGTATAGTCCTTCAACACTGCATACTGATGTAAACTAGTTATTATGCTTTCGATTGGCGTTATTTAGGCAGTTTAGTATTCAGGGAGCAAACATTAGCGGAGGAACTCTTATTTTGTAGCGTAAAACGTTTTTAAACACTTTAATAAATATCTGAAATAAATTATTCATAGCACTATCTGCCTGTGACATATAGTAAAACTTCGCCCTTTTCAAATCTAGCTGGCACAAAATTAGGCAGAGTCAGACCTAGGTTTACTTCTGTACACGAAGTCAGTGATTTTACTACTGTATATTATTGGTTATAAGGAAATTAAAAGTTTCAATTCTAAATAGGTTGTTATTGTTTGGTATGACTTTATGATCGCGAGAGCCAGAACGACGTTTTCTACATTAATTAAGAAGTTTAATGAGTGGGGTGACCTAAAGCTCAAATCTCAGGGTGTGTATAAAATAATATTCTGGACCATTCGGACGACCACTCAGTCAATCTATGCCTGCAGATTCAGCTTAGCTGGTGATGTAGCGATTTCAATAGCAAGTTCGTAACGAAAATGTTACGAATGTATGTGGGCAATGTAAAATGGTGGAGCCGGTATCGATAAAGTGGGTGATACTTATGTCTCATGAGGCCATGCTGATATCAGCCGGTAGCGGCCACGCTATCAGCCGGTGTCGGCCACACTATCAGCCGGTAGCGGCTACACTGATATCAGCAGGTAGCGGCCACTATCAGCCGGTAGCGGCCTCACTATTAGCCGGTAGCGGCCACACTGATATCAGCCGGTAGCGGCCACACTATTAGCCGGTAGCGGCCACACTGATATCAGCCGGTAGCGGCCACACTATCAGCCGGTAGCGGCCTCACTATTAGCCGGTAGCGGCCACACTGATATCAGCCGGTAGCGGCCACACTATCAGCCGGTGGCAGCCTCACTATTAGCCGGTAGCGGCCACACTGATATCAGCCGGTAGCGGCCACACTATCAGCCGGTAGCGGCCTCACTATTAGCCGGTAGCGGCCACACTGATATCAACCGGTAGCGGCCACACTATCAGCCGGTGGCGGCCTCACTATTAGCCGGTAGCGGCCACACTGATATCAGCCGGTAGCGGCCACACTATCAGCCGGTGGCGGCCACACTATCAGCCGGTGGCCGCCACGCTAACATCAGCCGGTGGCGGCAGAGGTTTCTTCCCGCGGAGGATGAATGGAAAGTCGCGGCGATCGGCGGATTAATTAGCGGCAATCCCACCGGCTCACACGACTGACGGCGGCGGCGTTTACAGAAAACAATGACGGGCGTGAAAGCCACCGCCATCACCGCTACACAGCTTCACGGCTACCGCCCGCGTCTCCGCCTCTCCTGGCAACTGCTCCGTCTGACACCGCGTGTTAATGCGAGTCCGATTGTATCGGTACAGGCAGAATGAAATAACTTGGCCCAATCTCGGACGAAGGCATCAAGTTCGCTTCAAGACAAATGTTAGTTTCAGAATCGGGTTTGCGGACGGTCTGGCTACGTTGTTTGACGCGGACTATATATGGTATTTATACTATTATTTTACTACCTGTAATCGAATGAAATTGTGGGGCGTGCTTTGAAAATTGGATACCTTCACTTACCATAGCAACAATCACCATATAACAACTATTTGGAGGTGTGTCTATAAGGTATAACTATGGTGGTTGTTATGGTGTCGTACCATGTAACAACTTTCCCATTTTTTCGCTAAAAACCTAGAACGCTAGAACAGGACGGTTTATATGGTACTGCACTTTGGATGATTAATACAGTAAATCAAAATGAATACCTTTCTTCTAACTTACAAGGAAACTTTGCCCGTTCAGAAAATCTTCCGTAGTACGGATCGAGTTAAATGAAGTGGCCCAATCTTATTCCCTGCTCGCTGGTCCCAATCCGCTCATAACTATCGATAATTTTAAAATTTGGCTTATGTATGGCCTGGACCAAGTTATTTGAACGGTCCGGGCTGGAGGCGGTGCGATAATCGAGTTCCAAACGATCGATGAATCGATTCTTGGATCGATCGAAAAATCGACTCTTGGACTAGAATCGATCAACCGATTCTTTTCCTCAAGCATGGATTGTATTAAATCGCCAGACTCCTTTCGATTTTTGAGCGATTTTAAAGAATTGCTTCATTCCACAGATAATCTTTTTTTCATATCGTTGTTTTACAACATTAGTAATGTTATTTTATTTCAGTGCCGCAGTTCATTAACCCCTAATCACGTCATGTTATTCATGAAATGAAAGACTAACAGAATAACAAGCACTTGACTGCAAGTAGTCGCGCAAATCAATGAGGGAAACGAGCAAAAACCGGTTAATGTAAACGATTATCTAATACTGTAATATAAAAATCGAATTATAAACGAATCGATTTTCGTTTGATTCGATTGCCGCATCGGCATCACTTCCATCTGCGGGCTGGGAGCGGTGGCGGATGCGAGATTTGTGGACCGGTGGCGAGAGCGAGGATTCGCTCTTGATATTCCACTTCCGTTCGCCACTGGAGTGCCGTCAAACAACCTGTAACTACTGCTAGTTTCCGAATCATTTGGCTAACCAGGGTAGCAGGAATAGACTGTGCAATTGTGAAGTACACCTAAGTAACTACTTCTAGTTTCTTGATCATTTGGCCGATTAAAGTAGCAGGAATAAACTGTGCAACTGTTGAGAAGTAACAACAGCTAGTTTCCTGATCATTTCGCCGACCAGGGTCCTATAAATAAATTGTACAGTGTTGAATGTACTTTAGTAACTATTGCTTGTTTCCTAATCATTTGGCTGGCCAGGGTAGTAGGAATAAATTGTGCAATTGTTGAATGTACTTAAGTAACTGCTTCTAGTTTCCTAATCATTTAGCCAACCAGGGTAGTAACCTCTCCCTAGAGGTTTACTGAAGTATTTCAGGGGGCACTAAAGTTTTCAGTACCAGGGGAATATACTGAACAATTGTTGAGTGTCCGCCACCAGAGAGCCATCAAACAACATGTCGTAACTACTGCTAGTTTCCAGATCATTTGGCCGACTAGAGAAGCAGGAATAAACTGTGCAGTCGTTGGGTGTACCTGAGCGTTTTGTGTATTGCTATTTTAAAATTATGTTTCCTGTTAATTTTACCAACCAGGGTAATTTGTGTAATAATGTATAAGGAAATGCGCTAAGCCTTAGTCACTTATTTGACATTATAATAAACTAGCAGTTGCCCGTGGCTTCGTTCACGATAGATAGCTTGAAACAGCTGATCTTGCCACTGCTGTTAGAACTGTCAAATTAGTACCCACAGCTGTTCAATTAATCAACCTGTCAACCTGTGCATATCCATAACAAAAAAAATAGCAACTTTGGAAGCCAGTGGTGCGGAGCCCTAGTGGAGTTTAAAAATAAAAATAGACCCATGTCCTTTTCTGATATAGTGGCTCTATTCCTGCAAAATTTCAGCTCAGTTGGTCCAGTATTTTTCACGTGGTTCAAAGACAGATATTCACACAAACATCCATACTTTCTCATTTATAATATTAGTAGGATAATCGAGCTTCTGTCTTATAGCAGTACATAGTTTAATGATGGATGACAATTATGTTTTTTCAAAGTCAAAGTCAAAGTCAAAATCATTTTATTAAAGCAAATTATTATATTAATTACAGGCTCCCATGCGCCTAACATGGCGCGCGCGGGAGAAGAAAAATTACAATATTAATTTACATTCATACATTATGACAGCCAGCAGTCAGCAAATGAGTTTATTATGGTCTTATCAGTCCATGTAGATCATATTTTCAATTTTGCATGGAAGTAAAATTAATTAAAATATAATTAATTAGCCTAGTTATTTGCAATAATTTATAAGGTAACAATATTTATATACTTATAAAAAAACAACATATATAAAATTTGAAAAAATAACAATAACAAAAATAACATATATAAAATTTCAAATATTTAACAATAACCAAAGTTAACATAAATAAAATTTCTAAAAATTTAATTACAAAAATAACATAAAATTTCAAAAAAAATAAAAAATAAAAAATAAAAAATAAAAATAAATATAAATAAATAAATAACCACAGCAAGATAACAAGGTCAACATTCCCTTCCTGATGTATGCATATTTCAGGTAAGAACAAAGTTTTTAGCTTTCATCTTGAACTTTGGCTTGACCTCAAAATAAATATCGTTACCAGAGTAAGAAATTAGGCTATTAAATATTTTTGGACCAGAATAACTTAACTGTTTTCTACATTTTTCTTTTGTGAAATTAGGTTCGTGCAAGGTTATACTCATTGCTCCTCTAGTCACTCTGTTGAATTGTCTAAGCTGAAATTGGTCTAAATATTTGTGTATAAACATTAACGTGCTATATCTGTAGATCTGATCAAAAGTTAATATATTTTTTTCTAAGAACAAATGACTTACCCTATCCATTTTTCTAATTCCATAAATATTTCTAACAGCATGCCTTTGGCTCATAACAATTGGTTGTAACAGAGAGGGGTACGTACCACCAAAATGACAAATTCCAAAACGCATTACACTCTCAAACCATGCTAAATACAATTGTCTCAAATTGTTGCCATCTAGATAGCTTCTCATAAAATACAATGCATAATTTATTTTCCTAAGTTTGTTATTTAAATTAATCAAATGCTGGTCCCACTTCAAGTGCTGATCAATAAATAAACCCAAGTACTTAGTGTATTCTACAACTTCAATATTTTCACATACACACGTATATTTACATAAGTGACCATGGCAAAGGATGTTCAAAAAATTTCTTATTTCAACCTTATCTAAGTTACAATCAAAAAAAGCTACACATTTTGATTTACTTACATTAATCAACAACTTGTTTTCAATAAGCCACTCTGACATTTTCTCTAAATCTGAATTTATGGCTATTTTAAGGCTCTCTCTATCTGGGGCGGAACAGACCAGGGCAGTGTCATCAGCATAAGCAAATATCGTTGAATTTAGTTGTAGATGTAACATGTCATTGATATAAATTAAGAAAATTAAAGGACCAAGAATTCCTCCTTGAGCTGTTCCATATTGAAGCTGCACCACCTGGCTCAATACATTATTGATTTTCACAGCTTGTTTTCTGTTAGAGGAAAAAGATGTCAACCATGCCAGTGCTGGACCTCCTATACCATACTTCTTAAACTTGTTAATTAATATGTTTATATCTAGAACATCAAAAGCTTTTTGAAAATCTAAATAAATTGAAATAGCAAACCTTTTATCATCTACAGCTCTTGTTATGCAATCCTCTTGTTATGCATGTTTCCTCAGGATAAACGTTAAGATTGCGAAAATTCAATGGTAACTCATCGTCATCGTAGAACATCGTCCCATGGTATTTGTGTTGGTTCTGATGGTTTGGAACGATTTTTTAAGCTTTGTACATGAAAAGTGTAGAGGGTTGATTATAATTGCCTGACACGTATTTTTTGATTCAACTGTTTAATATAACACATAATAAGAAGCCTATTTAGCCTATTTATGTTAATTTTCCATTAAAACAATAAAAATTAAAAATAAATGTTATCCTGTAAATGTTATCCAAGTAGAATTATGTTGATTCTTTTGAAAATCTTTTGTAGCCTATGTGGAAAGTGATGGTGTAATTGGTTACTCAATCAGTTTTCTCTGTTCAGTTCATCACGGTTTCGACGCAACGATTTGAGGGAAGTACGGTACTTTGTCAGCTCCAATCACAGCCAGGGAGAGAAGCTTTCGAAACCTCGCGAAAGGTTTTGAGTTGTAGAGCACTTTTATGTAGGCATCGAACTAGTGTTAGGCCTAACCGTTTTTTTTGTTTTCAGGTAAGCTTACTGCGATCCAGTTATGGTCATTCATTTCGTGAGTAGTAACTGCTGTATAAGTTATGGAAAAATATAAGTTATTGATGAATTTTTTTGCGAATTGTGATTATAGTACTGTATATTTTATCAGTAAGGCCTATTTCAACATTTTTCAATTTTTCTTTTTAATTATTAGCAACCTAAAATGTAGCGGTCACACTTTTTTCTTTCAAGCACGATGATATAATTTCATTGAGACTATACGCTTTATAATGTATGTATAAAGAATGCCAGCAATTTTATCAATCTCAGGACAAAACAGTAAATTATTTAAAAAATTGTAAGCTGTAAACGTTTCTATTTTGTATACGTTCATCCGTTGAAAACGCCAGTATTTTCTTCTTCGCCTCAACTAAGTGATACTGTAAAATATACAATCAGATTTTTGATCGTCCTTGTGGTCGGTGAGGTGAGGGCAACTTAGATCCCAAGAATGGAACTTGTGTAGCCTCCTGAACATTTTTAGAACGCTCCATTTTTCACTGAAGCTGCAATTTGTAAAATAGAACACATTCCAAATTTATATCCCTAATGATAAATCATTCTCGAGAGTGTACATGACTAAAATAAGCGTTCAGTATTTATCACTACTTCAGCTAGCTACTGCCGCTTTTTAAACAAATGACTTAACTATTTTTCCCCCTGCAACATTGTAACCCACCCGTAAATTCGGTTTCCCAAATAATTTTATTTTATAGGTCGCGTCAAATAAGACTAATGCTCAGTCCGTCCAAAAGGCTAATAATAACTGTAGTACTGAGTTTACGGACAACCCGGGCCATGTAATTTGACTATTTACGCACGTTTTTTGGCAATAGCAGGGACAAGTAGCGGTCATAACCTTGGATTGTTTACTTTTTACCGGAAATAGTCGCTTGGCAACGGCAGTCGGGGGAAAAGGAAGTGATGAGAAATGTGCGGTGTGTGGTTTCCACCGGGACTAAATCTGGCCCGCGGTCCGTCTTGTCTTGACCTAGCCAACTCGAGGTAGTGACGGGAACATCGATCAGTGACTAGTCGATTGGTTTCGAACATGCAGTAGTCTAGTCAAAACATGTTTACCTGCATTTATATATACCCCTCATGCCTTAACACTAGATTTAAGAGTAACTCCTCTGAACAGCATAGAACGTAAGATTAAAAGCAACTTACTAATGGTCTGGGTCAAATGTTGGTATACAATGGCTTATATTTCTTTAATTACAAGCACAGTTATATATTTAGTCTCTTAGGTGCTCAAAATTTTTACCTTCCACATTTTCATGCACTCCTGGAAACGATTCTCAACACTCTTTCACAATGCGACTCAAATTTCTGTAAAAACTAACTTCCTCAAATGCGTCATTGATGGATTTCTTGAGGCTATGTACCTACATATTGGCCCAAGGCTACTAGCATTTGGCCCACTACGCACATTGGGAATCGGCGGTCGAATTTGTGTTGTTGACGGCGCTCGCGGTCAAGCCGTTTATTGTGGGCCAATTAACCTTGGGTGCGCACTACGTGTCACGGCCGCCCGTGGGAAATCTGGTGGCTCTACTCAACAGTTCTGCTAGCATTGTGGCTTTACACAGCAGTTCTGCTGGCATTATGGCTCTACACAACAGTTCTGCTGACATTGTGTCTCTACACAGCAGTTCTGCTGGCATTGTGGCTCTACACAGCAGTTCTGCCGGTATTGTGGCTCTACGCAACAGTTCTGCTGACAATATGGCTGGTACGCGATATAATACCGTGTAGAGCCTACTTGACTTGTGCTCCAAGTAAAAAAAAGATTTTTTTGTATTCCTCTTGTTGATAATGTAAATGTTTGACACAGAGTGTCTCAAAAGATCTAGTTCGGTTGAAAACCCCCAAGACAGTAGAAATATAAATACCCCCGTTGCAGCAGACCTGCAAACTCAGCGAATTTCAAATCCAAAATAACATATTTCAATCCAGCATAATGTTTTTGTAAGCTCCATAAGAATAACATAGGGAATGAGTATGCAGGTTTGCTGCTACAGGTATATTAAAACTGGGTGGTTTCAATTCATTATTTATTAGATCTGAACTAGAAGAAGCTATTTACCAAGTTTTATCTATATATGTTGAGAAATAACCGAGATATAGAATTTTACTTATTTCCCATAAGGTTAACATTGGGACAACGTACTGTGTTTACCACTTTCAATATCTCGGTAACCAATGGACATAGAGCGGTGATTCAAGATACTAAATTGTTTGTTTTTTGAGCTGAATTCAATGGTGCCAACAAAAATTCGGTAGACTTTATTTTTCTATGTAAAAAACTCAAAAACCCCATTTTTGGGGGGTTTATCCCCCTTTACCCCCCCTTCCGGTGGTCCAATCGGGCTGGTTTACGAACTCGTCCGAGGGATTACCACTTTACATGTCTGTACCAAATTTCATTTAGATCAGACCATTTTTACGGCCGCTATCGTGCTCACAGACACACACACACACACACACACACACACACACACACACACACACACACACACACACACACACACACACACATATATATATATATATATATATATATATACAATTTCGAACGAATGGTGTTTTTTGCTTCTGGGGGCCCTAAAACGAAAAGTTATCATGGTCTGGGGCTTAGGTCTTACCATGAGACCCACGGTAATAGCTTCTTCCCTATAGGGGAAATTCGCTAAAACGCAAAATTATGCTTAACAGAGATTAATATCGCAACTGACTTAAATAAATTGAATTTTCATTAGGTTTCAGTTTAAAATGTTAAATACAAAGCATGTCGAACAATTCAATAACAGTTTTATTGTTGCCACATTCACCTTTAAACCTCCATTTTAGAGTGGGGGAGGGGTTGTGCCAAATGTTTAACCTTGACAGTCAACCGCACTATTTTTCAAAGACGATTATTTGACAGGTAGTTTGTTAAGTGCGCACAAACAAATACACCCGTGTGGCAAAATCATTTAACCAAATGAACTAGTGGGGTTTCATGTGGAAGGGCAACCCACCAACCAACCACCTGTGTAGCCTGTAGCGCAGCAGGTGGCAGAATGGTAGAGCTAAGGGTCAAATTACGAATGTCGTCCCCAGCTGTAATTGCCTCCTTCCGGTTTTACCCACTGGCGGTTTCCGGTTCCAGTAGAGTTATTTTGCACCCTTCTACTACAAAATGTGTAACGTGAGAATTCTTGAGTCATTTCACGAATCCCAGTGTTTAACGGAATTCAGAAATCGTTTAGAGTAGGTTTGTGGTTCTTTGTAAACCCGCGTTGTCATTTATTTTAGAGCTTTGTGTTTTGATTATAGAGCGTGCTGTTGGTTCAGTTGGATAATTTCAGCCGATTCACTACAGCAATGCTGATTATTTTTAAGTGTTGTATGGTTGTTTATGTACTATACATAATATTTAAAAATTGAGATGCGTTACTGCTATTAAAGTTAGGACGGAAGCCTTCAACCGATGAAAATTTTTATTTTGATCAACATTTTGGAAACCTTTTACATTTTTAAATGCGTACTACGCATTTGCAGAATACAAATTTCCAGCACAGTGCAGCGAGCTCAAAATACAAATAATAAAGCAAGGGGTCTTGTATTATTATTTAGTACTCAAATAAAACGTTTCACATTTACAAAATTCCGTACTGTGAACAAAAACATTTCTTGGATTTCACAACCACCATTAATTAATTGTATATAATATTATCGCAGATATTTTTACAATTAATTACAATTGGAGGTTTTGATAAACCTTTTATCACATGTACCACGTAGATAGTAGTTTCTACACGTTCATTTAAGAGAAATCTTTTTTAATTGACAAAGATAGTTTGGAAACAAAAGAATATAAAACAAAAAAAAACTTCAGTATTTCCATTTATTACATTAGCCTAACAGGTTTCTAGCAACCTGTGGTCAATTTTATAATGATCTAAGCTTCCTTTGAAGGAAAACGAGTTATTTATCTCGTTCTTAATGGATAAACACTCAGAAAATGCAATATTGCCGTTCTCGGTGGATTTGAAAACGAGCAGAATTTGCTTCTGTCGGAAGCACGTCAAAGAATGGTTAATTAATGTACTGGAAGATGATGAAAGCTGTTGAAAACTACAAGAGCTTTAGAAGTAGTTCAAAGGTCAAAAGTAACTTCGGCCAGCATCAAGTATTTAAGTGAATAGCAGCATTGTATTTGTAAAACATTTGAATTTCTTGTTATGAAAGGTTTGTTGGCTTTGTTTCACACAGGCCTACTGAGTTTGATCATTCTTACTATTTTATTTTAAACATTGAACCGTTCCGCTCTGTTAATTTACATTTTATAATAAAAGAGAACCAATTTTTTAAATTCTGTTTTCTTTAGTTAGAGTTAAGGGTTATTATTATTATACTTGAAATGTCCGGATCGGCGCGGAGGTGGAATAGTGGTTTATTTAAAACCCCCCTCTCCTAACGAAACCCTCGGACAAGGAGGGGATGCTACATTAAATTACTCTCCGGTTCTCCAACATCTTTGTTGGTTTACGGTATGTACAAATTCATTAATTCATAAAACATTCCGCAATAGAATTTTCCGCAATATAGATTTATGAGTAATACAAGGACAAGGACAAGGATGCTTGATTTAACAGATCGATAGAACAAGACCACACTAGTGTAGTATACTTCGGTGAATGCTAGCTCTCGTATTCAAAACCGGTTTCTATGGTAACTCAGTTCAAGCCCAAGTCAAAATTTCGCAGTAAGGTAATCTCAGCCATCATGCATTCTAGACACAGGGGAAGTCCTCAACTGCTATGATAACAGGAGCGGTCTTCACCCAGCACCCCGAAGTCTCCAGAGACCCCCTAGGGTCAACACCTAAGACTCGGAAGTCTCCAGCAACCCTTGGGGGTAATCACGAAAGACCCATTGAGTAAGCATCTAGACCCCTAAGACTCCGGATCCCTGGGGTCAGCACCAAAGACTAAGACCCCGAAGTCTGCAGAGACTCTCGGGGTGAGCATCAAAGACCCCAAAGCCTCCAGAGACCCCAGGCTTGCTGCCGGTCATGGCGACCCCCCAGGACCTCGTGCAGACCCCCGCCTCCCTCGTGGCTGCCACCCTGGGGTACCTCGCCTCCCTGGCGGGTCGCTCCCTCGCCGCCACCGGGGCGGTCGCCTTCCTCTCCTGGTGGTCCCGGTACGACTTCCTGCTCGTCCCCGTGCCCGCCCGCTCCGCCCTGATGGTCGCCTACTGGCAGTACAACAGGCCGACGGCCATGCGCGCCGTAGTTCTAGACTGTAACAACGTTTTGGAGAGTGCGCCAATACATTTTCAATGAGGTTTTGGTGTTTTTTTTTTTCTTTGCGAGAAGCTTTGCGACGAATTTTGATTCCGCATCATAAATCTCGTTTTATACATTGACGATGAGAATTGTTTTGAGATAGAGAATATGCAGTGCGAATTTCTCTGGAATTATTTTAAAACTATCTCAAGACTATCATCCCTATCATAAATGTAAAAAATAAAAGCGTATGCGCATTTTTGTGTGTGTTGTCAACGCTCAACGGCGTTTACAGACGAGATACTAAGCGCTTAGGGAAGCGGTCTGAACCCACCATATAATATTGTCTTTGTGAATTTTGGGAATCGAACCCGCGGCCTCTTGAAATGAAATGAAATGAAAAATTGAAAAAATTGAACCTGAACCTGATCCAAAGACGCCACTGTTAATGCTTGCAACACACCCCAACGGCGTACTTAAAAAAAATATTAATTTAATACTAGCCATAAGTGGCGAGACGAATTGTAGCTTTGTTAATGACTGGTTGATTTATTATAATACTGTAATCAATTAATTGCCTCAAGGATAAATTGCTTATAAAGCAATCTGTATTCTCGACCGGCGAGTAGAATAATTTATTTGTATAATTAAATAAAATTACCTTATCCAAACACAGTTTTTTATATGACGACATGTATCATTCCTTACAACTTCATCATCAGGTCATTGTATGCAGACACATAACAGTTTGAAGATTAACACCTTCAGTGAGTCAGTATTGTTCAGTCTGTGATAGTGATTAGTGCTGGCCAGCATAGCTAAAGATTTTTTTAAATTTTAACCTTATATCAATATGACAATTTTAACTACAGTGACCTAACCAATTGACTTGCCACAATCTAATGACACATTGAATAATGTGGCTGCATACAACGACCTTATGAAGCTCTAAGGAACGAATCATGTCGTCATATGAAAAAACAGCGATTGTATAAGGTAATTTTATTTCAGTATTTATATTCCAATCCAGGGTCTTAATGAATAATAATTACATTAGGGAGTGTTTGCAAGGTACGGTAAAACAACACGATAAACGTTGAACGGTTAGTTAAATCTTATGATTTTCTACATTTAGCACAATGTTAAAAAATAGTTAAACGTTTTCCGTGATGGTTTATCGCAGGTGGCAAAACACTCCCTAATACTTATTGTTCATTAATAAAATACAGAAACATTTACATTTTTGCCACAATGTTTAATTTTATAAAATTTTACTGCACCATCTGCGTCGCATATATTAAATCCTTACTGTTACGTAAAACTAATTCGTCCGGTAGAACAATCAGTTTTTGTTTTATTAAGTAAAGTTTTGTTGTAATTAATTTTAAATATAAATACAATTTTATTTCACTTAAAATATAAAATTTATTACTAAATAAAGTTTGAGAACTCCTTTGATCAAATTTAGTACTCCTCCGGTGTCAAATGGAAGGTAAATTGAATGCTGCATCCTCGCAGGTGGTCAGTTAATGAACCACTATAGCCATGTTTTACTTGTTGTTTAATGTCTATACTCTTAGCGCATTAAGCCTACTTGTTTTTACTGAAACTAGCTGGTAAACGACATAATTATATGATCAGAACCAATCAAATATAAGTTTATTATTATTGTCTTAGCTAATTTGAGAGAAGCAGGTACAGTAACATTTAAATCGCCGCAGCGAAACCAGGCTGTTTGAAACAATAGGCCAAGTCAGATCTCGGCCAGTTCGGCTACCACACACATTGCCATCGCTCTCGCCGAATAGAGACTTCGGTATCAATTGGTGTTGCAACAACGCCGATCGTACACGAACATAATTACAACTCCATGTATGGGTTCTTCACCGATCAAGTTTCACAATGTTTGACCAGTCCCGAATGAGCCCGCTCCAATGCTAAAGCAATCAACAGGTCGACATTGACACAGAGAGAACACGCGGCGGGAACACGTCCGTATTGTCAAGGTCCGGCACGCGCGCACACAGACGTCCAGACGTCACGCTCGCGGCCAAAAACTGGTGGTGATTCCGGTTGTTTTCCTCGTGCGATCGCTGACATGGTCTGGTTAGGTTTTGCAAGTAGTACTTAAATACATGATTACATTGTGTTTCGACACTAACTGAGCATATACTTTTTTCATTGCGGATGTAATCTCCTCCGTATGTTGTGTCGTTTTATTTGTACATAATTACTGGAGACTAAATTTTAGGCGTATGTTGACTCAGGTTGGATTTAAAAAATATTCATGGAATTTATTAGTACATTTGGGTTATTAGAGCTTATTGAAGTGGCTGTAATGTACCGTTTGGTATTAAATCTATTGCATAGTTGCGTACGGCATACTTCCGAAAGAAACTCTTGCATATAAGAGCATTACTGAAAGAAATATTTGCTAGTTTCCAGTCATCAGTCAAAAAACAGCACTTCGCAGATTCGCCGCTCCACTAATCCTGGTGCAAGGGTTAAACCGATTTGAGCGATCCTTTTGAAACAAAAATGTTTGATGGGCCACCCATCGCTCTCCAGATACCCATCAGAGACGTCATCTCCCGTGTGCACGAGGACACAGGAGATGACGCGCCAGGGAACCAAGGACGCGAACCGCGGTCCGACACTGGGAACGACGGAACTGTCGGAACGAGGTCAGCAGACCGGGCGTCGGGTTACCGCGCGGCGGCGAGATGACGCGGATATTTGGGCGGAACAGCGAGACTATGAGACCGAGACTGGGGGATATTGGACTCTAGCGTTGTATTGTCTCTTGGTTGTATGTGTGAAACGCACATGTGCAAGAAAAGTGCAACTCCCTGCAATGTAACAAACGGTCAACCAATTGCAAACTACAAAGTTGACAGATTAAGTCAACAGAATGACTTTATCGATTCATTCAAAACATTATAGTGGGTTATTTTTTATGATTTTAAATATTAGTATTTATGACAAATTTGCTTCCTGAATCAGCCTACTTTGTGTATAACTGAAATTCCTGTTTGAATTAATTTCCTTTATATAAAAGGATTAAGCTATTAGAATTCTATCCTTGAGCACTGTACTATTGGCCTCATCATTGACTGTACTCTTAAGATTATCAATAATCAGTTCCAACGTCCAACGTTCCAACGTTCTTTCACAAAGTTTCTCAGTCTGCCTTTTGATATTGTTCAAAATTGTAAATACATTTCATACAATTGCCTGTTCATACAATTTTTGGGTTTCATACAAAAAAACCTGGAAAGGACTTTTGGGATGACTATTTTAATCCTATTTCATTTTAAATTGTTACAGAGTTTTTTTTTTGCGAGAACTAAAGTACATATAGCACAGTTTTTCTAATTTACGGATTTACAGTGTGTAATTTTTTATGATTTTAAATATCAGTATCTATGACAAATATGCTTCCTGAATCAGCCAGCCTTTTGTATAACTGATATTCCTGTTTGAATTGATTGCCTTGATTTAAAAGGATTATTATGCAATTAGAATTCTATCCTTGGGAACTGTACTGTTGGCCTCATCATTGCTGTACACTTGAATGTAGATTATCAAAAATCAATGACCCTATATTCTTTAACACATTTTCTCAGCCTACCTTTGCCCTTTTTGTTAAACATTGTCAATGTAGGCATGTTCATCCATTATTTGGGTTGCATACAAAAATATTTTATTATAAATCAAAGGAATTTTGGGATAAGTATTTCAATCTTACTATTATTTTTTGCGAGACCTTTGTACATTTAGTGCAGTTTTTGATTTACGAATATTCCTATATTTGTTATGTTAGATCCACAACAATTTCAAGAATTATTTTTTACTCTTAACTGTGCTACAGCCCATGTTTTTGATTGATCAAAATCCTCTCAATGGCCAAAAGTTCGTCCCTGGAAATCAACACGTTGCAGCTAGATTCGCAAAGAATATTTCTCATCTAGATCCGGTTATGTCACATCCGTCTTCTCAACTCCTGTGGCCAATCCAGTTCGGAATTACAAACAACAAGGGCGCGGATTGGCCAAAGGAATCCGATTAGATTGGCGATAAAACATCATTAACGCGTGTGATCGTGAGGGCGGTCGCGCACACAGTGTCAGGTATTTCACCGCCTACGTCTTCTTCTGTGGACTTGGACCGCTGTATTGTACTGCAAAACCATCGCGTGTGGTATTTAATAGTAATATAACCAAATTTCTCACATATCTTGTAGTACCGATTTAAAATTTGAGTAGTCAATGTCTCATTTCATCGGAAAATCGGCATGTAATTTCCAATCCATTTTTACAGTTTGAGTGCGTGAAGGTTTTTTTAAAATTTATGTAGTCTTTTTACCAGATTTTTGAAATAATATATGTACAATGTACATGTTAGGCCTAAGTTTAGTCGTGTTTAATTTCGTGTGCTCCTATATCCAACAACAAAATATATTTGGAGCAGCATTTAAAATATTTGTATTTTTAACAAGGGCTGCTGTTATTCCCAGAACAATGTGAAAGAATATCTCATGATAAGTACCATTATACTGACTTCGAGTATACTTACTTAACTTAAATCCGCCTAATCTAATTTTCAGTTCAACTAGCTAGGCCTAATTATGTACGTTTTATCGTTACACATGTCAGATAAAGTCAACTATACCCTACCCCGACGTAAATCTCTGACGTGTATATTAATATGTTTATGGTATGGATATGCACAGACCAATCAATAATGTAACAACAGTTAATCAAATAAAACTTACTTTGGTTATTTAAAAGAAGATTGGGAGGGATAAATAATTAATTATAAAGTATACAGTAATGTGATCCGACTCCGACACTACTGTATGCTCATTTAGATAATTAACTGAGCAACAAATGTCATAATTAAGATAATTGTGTAGTGCGCCCCAATGATTGCATGTGCAACAAAGTTTGTTCCCAGCTTAAATGGACTTGAACCACTCTGTACTTGCAGTATAATTAATGTGGCTTTATTATTGTTGTATATTGTGTAATGTAGTAACCGTCCAGTCAAATTTGTTAAAGTTTTTTTTTGTAAATTCAGATTCATTATCTGCTGTGTTTTAAATAATATATTTATTAATTGTTAATCATCAAAAAAGTTTCATTTTTTGGTCTCATTTTTTTTAGAGGATCAAAATAAAATATCGCATTTTTATGCGATTCCGTATTCTCATATCGATATCAGTTAATCGGTCTGGTGAAGGAATCGTAAAGGCCGAGTCAAATGACGTGACCTGAGACCGTCTCCAAGCAAAATGCTAAAATTAATTAGACTTATGGTCTTAAGAACAATACTCGATATTTGACTCGATGTAAACAAAACTGATTTTGAGCCGCGGTTGAAGAAGAAAAGTTCTAACGGAAAAGTGCACGTAAAAAAGAAGGGATAGGAGGAAGCGAGTTCCGTTTTTAACCGGTTGGCGCTAGTTGACCAGCCAATTATTGCATCCTACCCGACGCCTAGCCGCCAGCGAGCATGCGGGAATTCATACCAGTCGTATTTAAAATAAGCAGTTTAAAATATCGAGTAGATTAGTCATAACTCTATGTAAACCGTTATGTGATAAAATATGCTATTTTGATATACTAATTTTATAGTGTTATTAATAGTTTTTCTCTCCAGAATTTAAGTAAGAATAGGAGGATTCCAGAGATGAGTGAAATCCTAGAACACACTTAGACCGCTGCACTCTGGTCGGCTTGTGTTTCGGTTGCAACTTGTTCAACCAAGGTCGTAGAGTGCGAGGCGTCGTCGTGTCAATTTATCATTTACCAATGCATTTTTAACATTTACTAATTGATTTAAAGTTATCAGTCGACGAGAATAAATTGAATTCAGGGTAAATGGAATGTCAAGAAAGGCGAGCGTCCGTTTAAATTTTGTGTCTACCTAAAAAATGTTTTATGTGAAGAGACAAAACAAGGTCAAACTACCAAATGTTGTTACATTATATTGAAATCTTGAGTTAAACATGTGTATATATGAACGAATTCCTTTTCTCTCTTTCACAAACGGTTAAAATAACTTTTCTTGTACGCCTGTTTAAGCACCTCATTTTAAGAAAAGCATGTATGTACAATGTAAATGTTTACGTTAATCTTAGATTTGCCATAAAACATAGGGAAATAAATATTCAAGAAGTGGAGATTCATCATTCATCATTCATATTTGATATCAAACTGTTTGTAAATTTATTTCTTGCAGTGACTTTTCTGATTAAATAGTCTAATGGATGTCTTCCTAAAGTGGTCTTTCTCTAATGGACATACCCACCGTAAATGCGTCTATGTTGCTTAACGTGACTTAACTCGATACATTTTCTCACGTTATTCCAAAAAGTGATTCAGTTTACTATCTATATTATGTCTGATCGCTCGGAGCGAGCGAGCGTGAACAGAAGGTTCGTCACAGAACAATAACCGCTTGATTGCCGCTCGCCAGACAAATAAAACAGCAATTACGGCTCGATAGTCACGGTAATTAAAAGGTTCGCATAAACGACTAACTACCGTAAACAACTCGGCAGGCTTCCTGAGCAAACATGGCGGTGCGATGGCGGTTTCTAGGTTTGCTGGGGGGGGGGGGGGGGTGGAAGTCACAAAGCTTTTTAATTTTTTTTACTTCATCCTTTCGTAAAAGTCGGTGTATTTTTTGTAAATCCGTATCTTTCATAGGGATTATATATTTAGGTTTCATAATATATGTTATGTTATATTATGTTTTTGTTTTTTGGTGTTCTTATGGGAATTATGAGTGTCAGTGGTTTCATAGTAAAATGACAATCATATTTCATAATACAGTAATCATTTTCACTATTTCCTTTACACTCGAAAACTGTCAATCACACTTGTATTGCGTCATCGTTTTTATTGTGTATAAAAAAATTCAAAAATTTATCAATTTTTACTTATTTTAAGTACCATGTCCCCTTGAGCAATGTATTACGTACATCCGATCGGGAGAGCTATGTACCGTCACTGTTTGGGAAAGCAGGGATGTGCTGTGAATATGCATTTCAATAAAACCGAAGAAGGTTATATCTGAAACGTTAAGGCTAAACATCCCAGAAAAAGTTGTGTTTCTGGCCCGATAGATAGCAGCACCTCTGGGGGCAAATTTGTATTAAAGATAATATGCATAGTTATTGACCGATTTTTGTTTTGTAAGTTTTGTTGTATATAACATGAACAAGAAATATACGCTATATGGGTAAAAAAAAATTTAGTTATTTAATAAAAATATTTTAGAGAAGAATACGATTACTATCATCATTTTTCTAAATCGCAGGTAGTCATTTTGTAAACAAAAATTTTAAAATAATTTTGGCGTTTTCAGATATGAAATCGGTCAAATGGTCGCATCGGAATCGTTTTTTAAAGATATTACCATTATTTCTCTCACGCCCGCGCCGCCCCCCCCCCCCCGCGCACCGCCATACTGCCCGGCCGCTCTGACGCGCGGCGCTGCTATTTAGTATCGTTCGTCTGTTCGTCAACTCAGTAGTCACATTCGCACTCTGGCCGGGCACACTAGACCAGACTCTTGTAATTAATCCTCTGATTACAAGAAAGATGATTTATGAAATTATCTAGGGGTTCATTGTTCAATATTAATATTACCACAAACAAAATTACCATTATTTTTGTTGTTTTATAACACCATGTTAAATTAAATTATTAATTCGTTAAGTCACTTGTTTAAAATAAAAGTTACCTTTCAGTACATGAAAATGATAAATAAATAAACAATAATTAGTGCAAAAGACCTTCATTTACTTAATTCACAAAATGCACAGTATAAAAATATACAGGAAACATGTTTACAAATTAAAATATTAATTCGTTAAGTCACTTGATAAAATAAAAGTTACCTTTCAGTACATGAAAATGATAAATAAATAAACAATAATTAGTGCAAAAGACCTTCATTTACTTAATGCACAACATGCACAGTATAAAAATATGCAGGAAACATGTTTACAAATTAAATTATTAATTCGTTAAGTCACTTGTTTAAAATCAAAGTTACCTTTCAGTACATGAAAATGATAAATAAATAAACAATAATTAGTGCAAAAGACCTTCATTTACTTAATGCACAAAATGCACAGTATAAAAATATACAGGAAACATGTTTACAAATGTTACGTGACTTAGGCTATTTGCCCATTGATGTTTCGCCATTGAAAGTCAATTCTGGAAGTGGAATTTGTGGAATTGGAACAGGGTGGTGGCACTATTTCTCTCCATATACAACTATTTCTAGGTAATGCATTTATAAATCTGCCCTGTTATTTTACCGGTTACAATTGCAACAGTTTATTTTCGCTATTCTTAAGTATAACTCAGGTATGCAACACTGTTTTGGTTACAAAGTATTAGGTTCAGGAATTATCGTAGAACTAGATAACACGTAGCTCGAAATCGAGCAAAAATCGTATAGTAAAAGAATGAAGAATAATTAATTAGCCTACTTAAATACTTTTAAAGTATAATCAAAAGGATAAATTCAATAACTAAAAATTATGGCTTAACTACTGAAACTTTTAAAGTTAATTTAATCTTCCGCGGTAGTTTCCGGTAAACGTAAACGATTTTCTAGGGAACACCTTCATTCTCCGTGTCCTCTTGTTTCTGTAATGTATATTTTAACACCGGGAAAAGATCAAGCACTGCTTAAAGCAACATGTCCGACAGCAAACACTGGCGCCGTGAGCAATGAACTCCTTTGTTCAGGAATTGCCGGTGCACCTTATTGATAATTATCGCCAAAAGATATTGTAGAGAACGGCTGTCTTTATAGGGAACCTATCCTTTGTCAAGGTTATCCTTTGTGGCAAAAACGCGTAAATGACGCATTATCTCTACTAAACCAGTCTTTTCATTCTTGAAATGCAACCCATCGAAATGAAAACATTTTTAGTTCATTGGTCTGAGGTTGGAAGGAGCATCAAATGTTACATCAGGAAGGTGATGCCAGTGGTTGCGATCGTGTTCTTTCCGACTCCTCCGGCCGGTCAAAGTTCGTCTTCTTATCGGTGGCATTATAAGTGCACGAAATCCAAAAATAGATCAGCTCAGGTTAATATAACTTCAAAAAAACACTACCGTATACGATATCGTAAACTACATCGTAAAACTGGTAACTGGAATTTGTAAGACCTTTAAAACTTCATAACGTAACCTAAATTACATAATTAATCTTTTAAAAAGAAAACTCTTGAAAACAAATAGGCCAATAAAATTAAGATTGTGCCTGGACAAAATTCCCGGAAAGCTGGAAATCGTTTTAATCTTTCCGTTTTACATCCAAGTATATGAATTCGAAGTTTGTCCCATTTTTCCTGGTGTGCTTCCGACCTGGGACCACAAAAATATCAGAGTTTTGGGCCATTTTTTATTCTTTTGCAAATAAGTAAAAAACCGTTTATTCTACATAAAAGGTTTAAATACAAGAATTGTAGAGGACAAAATTCTGCGTTTATTGAGTACCTTCTGATAAAGATAGTTTGAATAGTAATTGATTTATGGTAAGTTAAATAAAGGGTTTTGGCGAATTCCTCTTTTAGGGAAAGAGCTAATACTGTAGGTCTCATGGTAAGACCTAAGCCCGAGACCATGATAACTTTTAGTTTTGGGGCCCTCAGAAGCTAAAAACACCATTCGCTTGAATTTCCATAAATATATATATACCTATATATACGTATATAAATATATATATCTACATATTTGTTAGCTCGATAACTCTCGTAAAAATGGTCCAATCTTCTTGAAATTCAGCACAGACTTGTAAAATAGCAATTATTTTGACGAGTTAAAAATTCAGCCGGATCGGACCATCGGAAGGGGGGGTTATGGGTAATAAATCCCTAAAAATGGAGTTTTTCGGATTTTTCATGTAGAAAAATCGAAATAATCTGATTTTGGTTTACACCATTGGACTCAGCTCGAAAAAACAAATAAAATAGTATTTTGAATCATTGCTCTATGTCCATTGGTTCCCGAGATACTGAAAGTGGTAAACACAGTACGTTGTCCCAATGTTAACCTTATGGGAAATAAATAAAATTGTATATCTCGCTTATTCCTCAACATATCCTAATAAAACTTGGTATATGGCTTCATTTAGTTAAGGCCTAATTGATTATGGCATAAAATCTACAAATTTATATAATCCTGAGGCAGCAAACCTACGTACTCACTTTCCCAATGTTAACCTTATGGGAAATCAATAAAATTGTATAGTCTGCTTATTTCCAATATATCTTAATAAAACTAGTTATGTGGCTTTATATAGTTAAGGTCCACTTGATTATAGTCTAAAATCCCCAATTTTATAGATTCCTGAGGCAGCAAACCTGCGTACTCATCTCCACAATGTTGACCTTTGGGAGAAAAATAAACGTGTGTAGCTTGCTTGTTTCTCAGCATATCTCGTTGAAACTCAGTACCATGTGGCTCAAGATAGTTTGGATATTTTGGATTATACTCTAAAATCTGCTATTTTTACATTTTCCTTGTCAGGAAACCTGCATACTCACTTATACTATGTTATTATGTTGAATACAGTGATGCCAATAATTCCAGAAAACTAAATTAAAACATAAAAATCTTACAAGTTTTCACAATTGATGATAAAACATGAAAAATACCCCTGTTGCAGCAGACCTGCATACTCAACGGATTCAAAATGCTCAAATAAGTGGTTTAGATAAAGCCTCGTACCAAATAAAATCAAATTATGTCCGTAAATAAGCATGCAAACATGTTCTCCATAAGAATAACATGGTATAAGTGAGTATGCAGGTTTCCTGACAAGGAAAATGTAAAAATAGCAGATTTTAGAGTATAATCCAAAATATCCAAACTATATTGAGCCAAATGGTACTGAGTTTCAACGAGATATGCTGAGAAACAAGCAAGCTACACACGTTTATTTTCCTCCCAAAGGTCAACATTGTGGAGATGAGTACGCAGGTTTGCTGCCTCAGGAATCTATAAAATTGGGGATTTTAGACTATAATCAAGTGGACCTTAACTATATAAAGCCACATAACTAGTTTTATTAAGATATATTGGAAATAAGCAGACTATACAATTTTATTGATTTCCCATAAGGTTAACATTGGGAAAGTGAGTACGTAGGTTTGCTGCCTCAGGATTATATAAATTTGTAGATTTTATGCCATAATCAATTAGGCCTTAACTAAATGAAGCCATATACCAAGTTTTATTAGGATATTTTGAGGAATAAGCGAGATATACAATTTTATTTATTTCCCATAAGGTTAACATTGGGACAACGTACTGTGTTTACCACTTTCAGTATCTCGGGAACCAATGGACATAGAGCAATGATTCAAAATACTATTTTATTTGTTTTTTCGAGCTGAGTCCAATGGTGTAAACCAAAATCAGATTATTTCGATTTTTCTACATGAAAAATCCGAAAAACTCCATTTTTAGGGATTTATTACCCATAACCCCCCCTTCCGATGGTCCGATCCGGCTGAATTTTTAACTAGTCAAAATAATTGCTATTTTACAAGTCTGTGCCGAATTTCAAGAAGATTGGAACATTTTTACGAGAGTTATCGAGCTAACAAATATATAGATATATATATTTATATACGTATATATAGGTATATATATATTTATGTAAATTCAAACGAATGGTGTTTTTAGCTTCTGAGGGCCCCAAAACTAAAAGTTATCATGGTCTCGGGCTTAGGTCTTACCATGAGACCTACAGTAATAGCTCTTTCCCTAAAAGAGGAATTCGCCAAAACCCTTTATTTAACTTACCATAAATCAATTACTATTCAAAGTATCTTTATCAGAAGGTACTCAATAAACGCAGAATTTTGTCCTCTACAATTCTTGTATTTAAACTTTTTATGTAGAATAAACGGTTTTTTACTTATTTGCAAAAGAATAAAAAATGGCCCAAAACTCTGATATTTTTGTGGTCCCAGGTCGGAAGCACACCAGGAAAAATGGGACAAACTTCGAATTCATATACTTGGATGTAAAACGGAAAGATTAAGGCGATTTCCAGCTTTCCGGGAATTTTGTCCAGGCATGACCAATTTTTGATCTAATTTTACTGGCCTAAAAGCCAAATCAGCTGTAAAACAAAAAACTGCTCTCTTCTAAAAAAACAATAATAATTCATAATAATAAGTGATACAATCTGTGGTTTACCTGTAGAACTATTTCAGAGCTTAACCATATGTTCAGTTTGTAAACAAAGTGAACTGAGCTTGCTCAAATGTCAATGGATAGCGCCACTGATCCGAAACTTCAGCCCTTTACTGTACTTTAGTGAAGCCCTTTTTAAAAATTCTGAGGCTTGTTGACAAATCTATATAAAATTCCCTTTAATTTGACACCTCAAATGTTAAAATCCGCCCAGCCGTTATTGCGGTTGGACTGTGAAAAGAAAGCCGCTTGCGTATTAATATATAGATTAACAACAGCTGTTGATGCTTAGCTAAAAAAAGAAACAACAGCAGACGTTTTGAAATCCCAGTGTTTTTAAATGGCAGATATTCTTCGTTATTTTCTAGTGGATTTTGACATATAATCTGCTGTTTTTACCGACCCCTGAAGCTAAGTCCTTTAATTTGAACCCTTTCCCATCATCCTACGACCTGCCAAACTTTCAAAATTTTTATTAAAAATCACTTATAGAATTATTAATATAGATAGATAGATTGTCCAAGCACAAGCATACAAAGCAAACATTGGTCGTACACAAGAGTATAACATCATAGGTTAACTTTCAATCTAATCTACACGTAATAAGTTTATTCCAAATTGAAACTAGCAACTGTAACGTGGTTGAAAGCTTAATTCATAGTCAATGGAATTTGTATTTCAATTAGCTTGAAACAGCTGTTATTGCTTCTGCTCTTTAATTCTGTGAAGCTAACTAATCTGCTTCGATTATTGAAGCAGAACATCGTCCATTTGATTTAAAGAACTCCGTTGTCCTTATTCCGAAATGGTTGTATATGTATAAATACAGGTAGGTTTTCAGATACATAAGAAATACATAAGAAATTTCAGAAAAAAATACTCTGAATGTGTTAACATTGATCACTTTAATTACTGCAGTACCCAATCTTAAAACTATTTTCGTGTAAAGTTTAAGACTTGGCAGTTAGAACCCTAATGTTCCAAGCCCTCGAAATATCATTATAGCTTAATAATAATAGATGTAACATATTTTAACAAGAAATTCAAATTTGTCATAATTATTTTTTGAAACACGTGGGCCATGGAGAACATAAAAGTTTAACAAAATAACGTTACCAATAACAATAATTAACAGGCGAAGAAACAAACTCGTAAGAAGAATCATGGTAACTAATAACCGAGAGCACATGGATGGAAGGGCGGGAAGTCATCATCCACCACAAGGAGTGTTTGTACGACGAGCAACGGCTGAGCCGCGTGGTGGGGGGAGAGCTACAGTGAGTCACCTCCGGCCGGCCCTGCACTGCGTCATTTTTTTGTCTCCCGTGCGCTATCTCGCTAAATTTATAAAAATTGATACCGATTGAAACACTCGGGCGATTTTAAATATTAAAATTTTAAAATTAATTAAAAATTATTGCCTACAAAATGACTACCTGCGATTTGCATATTTCTTTTTGTAACATGAATATCTTGTTATTATTTTTTTAACCAGCAACTTAATAAAAAATATGCCTGGATAGCGTGAATCATAATCTTATTCTGTTTACAAATCAGTTTATCAAATTAACATCGGACGAAAATTCCACCAATAAACTTTAATACAAAATGACTTCATTTTGGTGCTGCGACGTGGTGGCAGAATTTATAACTAACCCTGGGATGTTTAGCCTTAAATAGGCTTAACAACAGAAATTCGTATTTTATCAATTTAATGTTCTTAATAACAAGTCTATTCTTCGTTTACAGCTGGAAATTAAAAAAAATAAACTTTAATATTTTTGCAGGGTCGGTGATGCAGCGTATCTTTCCCTCTATACCCTTGTCAAATTGCGATCGAGCAATTAAACAAAATGATCTGGTGACATGAAACAGTCAGTACCTTAGAGACGCCGCTCATCAAAAGTTCCTCAATTGGAATTAGTTTCCTGGCGGTTGGACAAAGTGATTTAATACCTGCTAATTTATAGGCTCGCGAGTTGTCCGCACCGGGCGCCAGCTTTAAATTACTGCGGTCCCACGGTGTTGATGGTCCGGGGGGGGCGGTCTGTGGTCCGAGAAAGTGAATTTTTGTGGGCGTAGTTCTGGTAAAAAATTGAAAATACAGTATTATCGTTTTAGCCCGGTGGTCACAACTTTCTAAATATTCTTGTTCAAGTGGTATTCTACGAGGCAAAAACGTTTTTAATTATTCAGAAATGTTTGTTAGATTTTTTCGTTATCAGGGTGGTTGCATGGATTGGGATTTCCTTACCCAAAAGGTCACAAGTTTCCAGTTGGCTTCGCATGCCTTTGGTTTGGTTTGCTAGCAGGTTTTGAAAATTTGAACATTAGGGATTTTTAAATGTGCCTGTACCCCAGTGGCATTGGCCCAAATTGATAACACATCAGTTGAGGAACATCACTGGGGATGTGATTTGGACGTTGGTTTGTTGGAGGCACTCTCCCGTAATACAGTAGTATAAAATATATATTAATGCCGTTTAAGGTCGGCACTTGAAATCAGAACGTGGTTTAAAATTTACAGGCTTATTATTTCACAATTCATTACATTAATCTATTCTATTTTTCTTTCATTGAAATTTCACCATCCACGACCCGCGCCGACTGATACCTCCCACAATGTGATAGTTGATACGCGATAACAACAGTCTCAGTAATGGCCCATTGTCAATGGAAATATTGACTCTCAACAGGTAAATTGTTTGCGGTATTGTTTAGAGTATGAGCCGAACGTGTATGGATAATATAACTTGGCCCTGTCCGCCCATGTTAATTTTATCATTGGGCTTATGGATGGCCTGGGTCACGTCATGTGACGCGACCTATACTACACACTGATACGTGTTAACCGTGAATCAGATGGATGACTCATGTACAGTACTCGGATCTGCGTTGTCATCGGTGTTTGTTGTGTGTTGTGCCGGTTATCAACCTGTACCACTGATGTATAGTATGACAGATATATGTAGAATATTCTCAATGGTTGTGCAAACAAATGCTGAAATAATTAAGAATAAAATATTGTCAATCATTAAAAAATCAACTGGCCTCTAGAAATTTTGTATTTCACCTTACACAATTTGATAAGACAATTTAAAATTATTTTATAAAATAACCAGCGTTAAGATTGATGATTTTTTTAAGTAAACGAAAATAACATGTAGAGAAAATAATACTCTTTTAGCGTTTGGTATGCAAAAATTTAAAATTTAAAAACATCGAAAACAATTGTAACGAAATTTTGTCATTACCTGTCGTGTATTCAACACTTGTTGAGACCCAAATCAGAGGCGGACCGGGCCGGAGGTTGAGGTGAAACCAGTGTCACACCGTCTGTCGGGGCGCTGAGAAACAAAGACGTCCTCAGAGATGACACCGACCTGTTACGTTCATTAGCATACACTGAGCCACAATGGTCGCATAGCGTGGCCCGCTGCCTCCCGTCTGGACTCGGAGAGAATAGGAATTTGATTTTCGTTTCCTAGCAGCCACCTTTTAGAGTCTTGTCTTGTTTGACCACTGAACGGGAAAAAAATCGGACTGATTTTTCCATCTTTTAACTGATTTATAAAATGCAGAAGATGTCGGATTTTCAAATTTTAAGAATTATATTTGTTGTTAGCGGACCAGAGCTCCACGTCCAGCCCATTTCAGAATTTCAAAGAGTAGAAACTACCTCTGACCGACGCAGAACCCCGAAGCTGTCCCTCAGTTACGATAAAATTG
This sequence comes from Flexamia atlantica, assembly GCA_035578135.1. NCBI lineage: Eukaryota > Metazoa > Arthropoda > Insecta > Hemiptera > Cicadellidae > Flexamia > Flexamia atlantica. Next base: position 28,221,886 of record JAQJVK010000008.1, on the reverse strand, counting down.
TCGTCCATGGAATTGAATGTAACTTTCCACTTTAGAACAACTTTAGAATTTTTACTAGGTACATAAAATTGTTTAAAAGTTATTAAATAAAAAAGAACTATTAACATTCGAACTTCAAAAGTGGTTGTGAAGGATTCAGTTCTCATCTTTACCATTTCTCCATTTCATGATTGTAAATTAATACACTGTAATCGTTATTTGACATAATTTGTTTAGTTTTTATTCTATACTACTTAATGTATTGACATACTGCTCAACATTGCAGTAAAAAACGATACTAATGGTATGCAACATAAGCAATACATGACAAGTGCGATAGGGATCGCGCGAACAATGAGACAATTTAGGCGGCGCTGATAGGCTGATGGCGGACGATGTTGTATAACGGGTCGGCGGGAAAATAAGGCGGGATTTTCACACGCCTTGGCGGGAAACGTGTCGGCAACATAACCTCACTTTCCGTTCTACCGGAGTAACACGCTGAGCGGCCGTGGTCAGTGATTTTAATCACCTGTGGTACAGTTCCATATACTTAAGAACATACTGGCTCACATGTTGTAACTAACTAACCTAACTAGAGATAACCTAACAGACTAAGAATTTATTTCTTATTTGAAAGCTGATACAAGTTTAATTTTTAACACCTGGTTTTCACTTATTGTTTACATTATTCTTATCCCACATGGTTTTGATTGTACTTTGCAACGGTGAAGGCAATGACAATAAATAAGAGTTAATGATGTATGCCACTAGTGCAACTTGTTTCCCGAAACATTTCACGCGAAACATTTCAAGTTACTGCGAAACAATGTATTTTAATGGGGTTAAAATTTCGCCTTTCTTGCCGAAACATTTCGCGACTTTTTTATATAGATGTACTTAACATGGTTTCGCGAAACGAAGTTGCACTAATGGCATACGACCTTTATAGCTAGCTGTTTGTTCACGCTTAACATGTTTTGATTTGGGTTATCATAAAGAATTAAATATTTCTAAAAGTACTGATAACTTTTATATAATAATCAAAGTTTTCCCTGAACATAATACAACTATACGCATTTTTTATAAAAAAAAGTATTTACACCATTTTCACTAATTGCAATATTTCAGCGGGTCCGAAATGACATGAATTGACCACACATACTGATATTGATTTGCTTTGATTGTTTTTTCTCTGTCGGTCTTGGCTTTCTCTTGTCCCAGTGATATTTTACCTTTGCTGGAAAATACCTTTCTTGCAGTTATGGCATGGCATCTTGCAAGATCTGTAGATTTTATGTTTTTCTTTTACCTTTGCGGCGCGTTAAGAAATGTGTTTTTGCACCTGAACAGTTGGCAGAGTCATAAACTGATGTCAAACCTGGTCTACCCAACAGCTGTTGAAGGCCGGTTGGTATACCTGGTCGCGTTTCAACAGCTGTTCGACGACTGACACCATTGTTGGCAGACGGGATGCCGGTAGCAACCAACGACTTGCCTGGGATTCCCATTGTTGAAGTGATTCTTTAATCTATTTGAAATATAAATTTGATCTTAAAGGTTACAGTAGATATTTGATGCTTCCATCCAATAGCTGACAGAAGATTTTAATGGTTTATGTAGACATAGAATTTTATGCATTAAATAAGTGTGATTCATATTGAAATTTACCGTACATTAAAGTGCCTATTTATGTAGACTTGATCACAGACCCAATCCTAACTTTTTCAATCGAAAATTATGTATCTGCATAACGGGATGGACATAACCCAATAGATGAATATTATAGAAAAATAAATAAATCAATATTTTCAGTCAACAGACATAAACTTGCAATTGGACAAAGTCAATTCTCAGTACCTTCACTTATTATATAATTTGGCAAAATAACAACAAAAATTATGTAAAACATTAAAATTTATAATGCGTAAAGAAAAGTATCCTCTATAACCAATTTAAGCTACTAATGCTTAATAACTTTTACGCATTGAAAAAGGTTTTTGGTTTTGTTCCTGGTAAATGGTTATTTAAACTGTAGTTTATAATATTATTTAGCGCCTTTAGTATATTTTATACATTTAATTTATTGCTGCTATTTTATATTTACAGTTTATTAAATGTTATATTTTATTATTAATTTATTAAATAACAAGCTGATAACCCCGGCTTTGCCCGGGATATCATTTTTCTTCTCTTATTCTTGTTGTTCCTCAGAGTTGCATTTTGTTAGTAACCATAGTAGCTATTCCTAATGGTAACCATAGCAGATATTCAAAGCACTCCCAAAAGTCCACTGGAAGGATTCTGGTTCTAAGCCCTTAAAGATATCAATACCAAACCACCATAGTGCACATCATGAGATTCCAAGCTTTAATTTGACACCAAGATCAAGTGTCCACGGCATGTAGTTTTGGCTGTAGCCCGAAATATACCGACACACAACTCTTTTTTATATATAGAGATATATTGATTGTATTCAATTTATTTACTTGAACATTTTTGTTTGTTTGATTTGTTTTTTATTTGTCATTGCTTAGAGGAATTAATTATGAGGATTAAGCATGAACCACTAGAGATAATTAGATATGAGGATTTAGCATGAACCACCAACCACCAGAGATAATTAGATATTATGAGGATTTAGCATGAACCACCAGAGATGATGCACTACTTTTTGAGCGCAATTATTGATATATTTATAGATTTATTTTTGTTATTGATTTTTTTTTCAATTTATTCTTGTTATCTTTGTTCTGCTATTATTATTATTATTCGTTATATGATTTTGCTCGGCTGGTCATCTCTACTCAAAAAATAATCCAATGCCTGTTTTGCATCGAAGAATACCGAACTACTTTATTTTTTGATATTTTACTACGCTGTTGATAATGTACTCGTATGTATAATGGTGTTATCCGTGTAGATAAATAAATAAAGAAATGAATAGCCTTTCCCAGACGGAGTTGAGAGAGCGGTAAAGTCCGAGTCAATCGACAAGGCCAAATCCGCCCGTAAGTTCGAGGCTAAAATTAACATAAGCCTTATGGGCGGACTGGGCCACGTCAATTGTCCCGATCTATAATTACAACGTGCAGACGGAACCGAGAGGGCGCCGTCGCCATATGCCCGGGTCAATTGCCCAGATTGCGGCGGGCTGTGACGCGCGTAGGCTGCACCACCAATTGTCCACCAATCTATTCTCATTGACCATGCAACTGTCAAAATACAACGGCTCATTATATAGACAAACGGCGCCCTAGATGTACCAATTGTCTGCCGGGTCGGGGAATCGGGACGCGACGCGGGCGATTCATCAGCTAAATACTTCAAGGTTTCTTACTTCAAATATAAACCTTGGAAATATAGTTGGTAAATGATAGTCTGCCTCCAAAGCTGCATGTATAACATTATCTTAATAAATAATCATGTTCGTAGTATATCATTGAAATTGTGGGTGGTAAACAGAGTAAAGAAAGAAACCTGTTTGTTATTCTTCCCTAGGTTAAGTATGTTCTTTAAAAATATTTTCAGTTATTCATTTTACAGTAATTAGCGTATCTTTATCAATCAAATACGCTAGAGTTGCTCGGGATTATAACATATTATATGTTGTTGGTGTTTTACTAGCTATGTATATTAATCGGACTCACGGGATAGTTATAAGTAAGGTGACCAGACGTCCCGTTTTGAACGGGACAGTCCCGTTTTTTAGCAACGTGTCCCGTTGTCCCGACGAACTCTCTCGGGACGCCCCCGAGAGAGTTCCATGTCCCTTGTAGTTTGTTTTTCCATGCAAAGGGACTAACTAGCCTATAGCAAATTTATGGCTTCAAGTCGCGCCTCGTTTGCTCCGTCTATTTGTATTATGTGGTCGCTGGAGCAACCATAGTTAGTTATTCTGTAAAGCCATATGTTATTATTGGACTTGATACCATTGGATTTGGGAAATTTAATATTCTATCATCAGGGGCCAGCCTCTACAGGCAACTTGTACATAGTTAATCTTAGTTTGGGGTTGCAAAAATTTAAACCCATCATCGATTTGCTATTATTATCTTGAAATCAGAAAGTTAATGCGGCAATAGCCTACATGAAAATTGCTCGATGATACTTAAAATCTATATTCTAATACTAAAAACCTATCTTTATCTAATACTTAAAATTACTAAATTAAAGATCATAAAATGATCAGCCAATAAAGATCCGCGGGGCGGGGACGCTGTCTTCGAGTTATGTTATTGTACGGTAAATGTTTGGTGGGAGGCGCTCACGCAACCCTCTCGTTAGTGATGGGAACTTCGACTTCTTTTCATTCACTATCGATTAGTGACTTTTCAAAACTGCATCGACTATTCTATTTTTAAACTAGTCGAATGAGCGAAAAGTAGTAAAATACTCCATTTCTAATCGATTGTGTTGTCGACTGTTCTATAAAAACCATAAAATATCGACCAGATAGAATAATTGACTTGAAATATCGACTAGTACAAACAATCGAATAGTCGACTAGATGATTAACTATTCGATAAAACGACCAGTCGACTACCTCTCGTGATCATCCGCTGTTTATCCGACTGTCGTCCGCAGCGAAAGGCTTAACATGTCCAAACTTTACTGCTTTCTTTAATGCCGTCGTATTTTACTTTAGGTTTATATTCTTCCGTTTGTTCAGATAAATTTGGAGCATTTTATATAGCGTATATTAAAAGTTGTATTAACCTAGTTGTAGCCATGTTTGGAAACCGGTTTTCATGAAATATAGTTTTTTTCGGCGTCTGAATGTTTATTTATTTGGTCTGTAAAAAATACACAAAGAAATTTTGAGTGTAACAACTAACTGCTTGCATACTAGGCCTATATGGTTGTGGTATTTTACAGCTACATGATTTTCTGAAATTTTTACGGTCAGCTCCGTGTCTCCCTTTAATCAAATGGGAGGTGGACGTTTTCATGTACAGTGTTTCCAAAATTAACCATATGAGACAACAAACCGGATAGATTTTTTATCTTAATCTGGCAGGCTTGAAATCTCTCACTTATGTCAACTTTGTATTGGCTATTATTTTAAGGAACGCCTGTAGTGAGTACACTTCTCAAAATTCCATTACCTGTTGGTGGGCAGAAGTGTAATGGATTTTTTTTTAGTTTAAAATCATTCGTTTGCTCAGACAATAAAAAAACTACATTCACTGTAAGCTTTTCCGAGAGGCACTAACTCACGACAACCTCGTAAGGCTGTTGAACTAATGTGTTTACTTATTTTTTATTTTAACTTACCTTGGAAATCGGTTAGTTTTTAATTGTAACCAAAAGATGAAATTAATCACAATTACTTTTCCAAGGATGGTTTTACAAGTCGATTTCTAAATCTAAATCCTTGTGCGGCACACGGTGATGTGAGGGGTCGTGGTCGGTTGCGACACACGCCGCGCCGGATACACGCGAGGATTGCGTCTCCGTCCCCGCACACCCGTCGTACACCTGCTGAGGTCGTGCCTCGGCATCGATTATACCCAGGGGGACAACACTTTGGGGAACTCAACAAGCCGACAACGTTGTACACCCCCTTCATTCAAAAGTTTGGCGGTCAAGGGCATAACGGCGTAGGGTCGATTTCATAGTTTATGAAGACCGGAAAACGAGGCTCTATTGAGTACTTCACATGTCGTCCGGGAATCGCGGTCGTGTATAGTTGCATGTATCGCAGGAATTGATTTCCATGCATTTTGATTGCAGAATTAATTATTGGTTCCGTCATTGATGCAGGAACGTATTACTATATATTTTGATAATAGAATTATTGATTCCGTCATTTATCGTATTGGCAAAAAACGCATCATAAGTGCGTATACAGCGTTCAGCAGCACAGCAATCATTCCAAACCCGTTCAAAGCAATCTTTCGCAACCCGTCGAGACATCTTTGTCTGGGATATTCCAGCCCCTTAACGTTTCAGCGCGCAATAAATATAGTTTGGGCTTGTATAGATTTTCGTTCAGCTGTGCGCCCCAAATGGTTCCCAAGCAATATTCACGTTTATAGCGGTTTTGTTTTTGTGGGAACCAACAGCATTCGGTAAACAAACTCTCCAGTTTTATGAGCCGTAAATGCTGAATCGGTCTGACGACTGGGCAAGGGCGACGTTCATTCCCCTCCGCTCAGTCAAGGTCTTAATCGAAGCAAATACCTACAAAAGAGTCTGAAATCCCATTTTGGGTAATTCTGTCCAAAGTGACTCATGTAGTTGGAGCGAATTCTTTGGAACTAATTAGATTAACTCGCATAATTTTTATTTGTACGTTTAAATTTATTTTTGAGGATGCATGGTGGAAGCTTCCATTATCTAGTCCTCTTGCATGACCCACCAGTTCACACTAAAGCTTGACTGTACGGACTGGTTCTGAGTAGAAGTTTTAGTATCTACAGTTCTGGAAACGAATCTGATCAGGATGGCAAAAATGAAATGTATGTACTGTATTTTGTTCTGATACACCGTAAAACGTATATCGATATTCCGTCCCATATATCGTATAAGAAAAAAAGCTGTTAAATTGGTTTATTACGATCCAAATACTTAATCACAACATTTAGAAAATTATAGTGTATGAATGTTTTTTTGGCGGTTAAATTGTGTACGGTACATTTCTTCCCGCTTTTTTAACTGCACGGCTCTTCTCTAGTGAACTTATGGGAAATGCTGAGCTCCATAGAGGCAACCCTGAGTATGAAAATAGAATTATACATTTTTAAATTGTGGAATTGTCTTCTTATTTGACTTTAATTTATTTTTTTCTTCTTATTGGAAACACAAGATCCATAACAATGTATGTTTGTTGCAGACGGATACATGTCGCCGGTGGTGGCGGCGCCGCAGAACTCCGGGTTCGCCAACGACCTCAGGCTCGTGTCGCTGGAGAAGCAGCTCAACATCGAGCTCAAGGTAAACCTAATATTGACCAATAATATACGAAACATTAACCAAATATATATGCTATGCCAAATATTAACCAAATATATAACAAATATTAACGAAATAGATACCAAATAGATACCAGCTCAACATCGAGCTCCAGGTAAACCAAATATTAACCAAATATATAACAAATATTACGAAATAGATACCAAATAGATACCAGCTCAACATCGAGCTCCAGGTAAACCAAATATTAACCAAATATATAACAAATATTAACGAAATAGATACCAAATAGATACCAGCTCAACATCGAGCTCCAGGTAAACCAAATATTGACCAATAATATACGAAACATTAACCAAATATATATGTTATGCCAAATATTAACCAAATATATAACAAATATTAACGAAATAGATACCAAATAGATACCAGCTCAACATCGAGCTCCAGGTAAACCAAATATTAACCAAATATATAACAAATATTACGAAATAGATACCAAATAGATACCAGCTCAACATCGAGCTCAAGGTAAACCTAATATTGACCAATAATATACGAAACATTAACCAAATATATATGTTATGCCAAATATTAACCAAATATATAACAAATATTAACGAAATAGATACCAAATAGATACCAGCTCAACATCGAGCTCCAGGTAAACCAAATATTAACCAAATATATAACAAATATTACGAAATAGATACCAAATAGATACCAGCTCAACATCGAGCTCCAGGTAAACCAAATATTAACCAAATATATAACAAATATTAACGAAATAGATACCAAATAGATACCAGCTCAACATCGAGCTCCAGGTAAACCAAATATTAACCAAATATATAAGAAACATCAAACAAATATATATATGCTATGCCAAATATAAACCAAATATAACAAATATTACTGAATATATACCAAACATATACGAAATATTAACACAATATATATACTACTATACCAAATTTAAATGAAATAGATCTTATTTAAACTAAGGAAGATGTGATTCAACTTCAAGTTTCAATTAAATTACAACGGAATAATTAAGTATTATTATGTAATAAAAAAAAAATTATAAATCGATTGGCGGCGATGCGCTCGTGGTGCCTAATGCCCAGGAAGGTCAGCTAACTGCACCGACGCTGAATGATTACAGTCATTTCGCTTCACTCGGGTTTCCTCATCCGCGTCACTGGAGTGCACCACAGGTGGAGGACGACCTTCGGTGACTTGCGGGGTTTCAGCGGATCAGCGAACCAAGGGGTGATGGATATACCGTTATTAAAACCATAATGGATAATTGTACTTGGATTACCAAGGTAATGGATGGATGAGTATGCCTTTATTGAAGCCGTAATGGATGATTGTACTTGGATTAGCAAATTGAAAAAGAAATGGATACTTGTCTTTATGAAAGCCGTAATGGATAATTGTATACTTGGAATACCAAAGCAAGTGAGTAAAGGATTCACCTTCATTAAACCCGCAGAGGATAATTGAGCTTTTATGGTAGTTGGCTATTATACTTTTGTTGTAACAAGGTAACATGGAAAATAAGTGACATTAGGGTGACATGGAAAATTAGTTTATTTGTACAACCTCAGTGTAGTCTATCAGGAATATTGCAAACAAACCATGTTATTTCCTCGAGTAAAACATACTTTTTCAGTGTTTAAATGCACACTCCCTCAGATCCGGCCACCTCGTGACCGAGGACCGAGGCACGGCCGATTAACGATTTGGCAGGTTATGTCTGATACATACTATTTGTATCAACATTGGTTATGATGTAAAAACTTAAAATTTTTATTGAAATTAGCCTCTTATATTTCCCTGCTGCAAGCGTCGACAGCGTCCGCTCTCTGCCGATCTAGTTCTTTTGTTTCTCACCAAGTTTCTTTTCAAATTAAATTAATACTATTGCAATAACGACTCGTGCTTACTTACAACAATTTAATTATGTATGCACGATCCTGTTCACTATTAATTTGTAAAACCTTGAAATATTGCAGAAATGCGTATCATAACCCCTCCCTCTTATAGTAAACCATAGGGGAGTGTGCTCGTTCCTATAGTAAATCTTTACTTTGTAAAACCTTGAAAAATTGTAGGAATGCGTATTATTATCCCCCCGTGTAATGTGTGTATGCGTGTAAATGTAGCCCGACTTTCTTATTTTAGAGTTATCACAGATTTGAGTTTGAGTGAGTCCTGTGTATTACTGAAAATCCGCATTTATTTAGTCTCCCGGTCTCTCCAATGGGTACCTTCGTCATTGATGCTTCTTCTGCCAAAGGCAAGGTGCCCATAGTGCCGTGTCCCTAGGCTAGCCTACTCGGCCGATGGCCAGAGAACACGACCCCGGGGTCAGACCAGGGACCAAGGCCGGGGTGGCGCTTCCTCAGGATTACAGTAATCAGGAGACATTCGGCAGCTATCACTGGTCGTTCGCCTCGTCGGATTACCGTATCCTCTGTTTCGGTGACTAGGATCGCGCCTGAATGCTGAATTCTGAATGAAGCGCTGTGCGGTCATTGGTCATTCCGTGTATGGACCAGAAGCAGGTGGAGAGAAGAATTCGAGTGACAATCTGGAAATCGTTTTTGTTGCTCACTACTTGTGCTCACTTATTAGACTTTCAGATTAAAATTTATCAGGTCGGGTTTTGTTGAAAGATTTTGATATCAAAAGAAACCACAAGAACATTCATATGATTTTTATATAATAATAAAAATTATTACAACAACACTCAGGTTTTGTTTTTCTATGGGTTTTTATATGATTTTGTATTGGCTAACCGTATTCAAAAATCGGATAGCGTTAAAATATTAGGAGTAATAAATGATAGTAAGTTATTCTGGAATCAACACATTGAGAGGGTGACAAAGAAACTTAATTGTCGTCTTTTCCGTTTAAGAGTTTTGGTGAAATGCGTACGTAAATTTCTTCTCAAAAAGCGTTTTTTTCGCATACAGATTTTCAAAACAACTTAATGTATTGCATAATATTGTCAAAAAAAAAACTTAACTCTCTGTCTACAGATTAAAAAAAAAAACTTAATGTATTGCATAATATTGTCAAAAAAACACTTAACTCTCTGTCTATTTGGTCTGGAACTTCTTTGGGAAATGGAATTAAAGTCTTTTGACTACAAAAAGAACAATAGCAGTAATTAATTATTTATCACCATAAGGATCGTGCTATGAATATTTTAGATAATCGAAAATTTTTAACTGGTCTATGGACTGTTATTTGTTTAAGTTTTGCAATTGACTTACTTAAATTCTGTTAAAAAAGTAAAGAAAAATTTATCAGAAAACATTACAGCAAACATATCACAAGAAAAAAAATCCAATAAAAAGTTCACCGAACTAAAAAACACGAGAAGACTACATTACTCGATTGGCAAATTACTAATTGAATGAAAAAGAAATATTAAAAATTCAAATAAATATTTAGAAAATCCTCTGTGAACTCACCCCCGACTTATATAATGTTATAATTTAGCTTAGGTTATCTGAAGTTATTGTAATTTTCACGTTTTGAAAAATGCCAAAGCAAATATACGAATTCGAATTCGAATTTGGCTTTTCTTAAACGACTATGACTATTGACTAGTCATAAAAACTATGAAATAAAAAAAACTATGACATTTTAAATAAATGACTTAAAACTGACATTTTCAAATAAATTGAAAGCTGACCTCCTGACTCCAGTAAATCAAAACCATGTTAAGACCAAGCCTGTTTGAAATAACTGCTAACACGTTTTCTTAGTCTGATTATGATAATGACGTTCATTAGGGTATTTACGCTTATTTTATTTACTCTAGTATTGAATTTTTCGCGAAAGTAATGTGAAAATCGGTTAGGTCTAGTGTAGATATCAGATAACGTGAAAGGTGGAAAACACATATGGGCTAGATTAATTGAAAAAACTCATTTTAGGGAGGTAATTCAAGAAAAAGAAACAAAATATTCAGCTTTATCCAGAACAAAATTGAAGGGGTCCCTCCAGTAACGTTGTAAACGACAACTTTTTCAAAATTGAGATTTCTATGCAGTAAGGTTGTAAACGACATCCTGCATCAGTGCAGGGCATTTTTTCGTAGATATCTCTTGTGTTGGCAGCACTACCACAGGTTAAAAACCAAGTGCTGTTGGTCCCACAGTTGCAACAACGTTGTAACCGCCAAAAATTGCATTATCACCGCGCACCGTTCTGTCGCCGTCCCGATGTTAATCGGCTAAATCGTAGTAAAAAACGCCCTGTTAAGTTCGGAAGTTGGACCAGAAATGTAAGTAAGCAGAGAAGAAATGCTGGGGAACTGTACATAAATGAAAATAAGAAACCAAAAGAAACATTGTTGCATAGGCCAAGCCGGCAACAACGTTGCAAACGACTGTCATTTACAACGTTATTGCAATTTTAAAATCACTTTTTTTGTAATAACTTTTTTATTACGTGCGATAATATTGTAATACTTCATAGTTTGGCTAGATTTATGATATTACAATTATATATAACAAATAAAACATAATTAAATCATTACATTCCCAATTATATGTTTTTTCCATTTCGTGAAAAATTTACTGTATGTCGCTTACAACGTTACTGGAAATTATAAGTACATAAAACTCTTAGAATATTATATACACCCTATGTTTAAGATTTTTACACAAATTAACCTTGGTGGTTTCGTTTTGTGAAGTTAGTCCCTATTTCTTCAGGGATCTTAGTCAGCTAATTAAAAAAGTCCAATGAGGTGACGCAGTTGTTTTTGTCCGACGGGAAAAATAATACCCATTCATCCAGATTATTTGAGAAACTCTTTATCAACTGATTCTTCGAGTTATTTCAAAAAATTATGTGCGGGAAACCCCAATGGTATTTTTATCAATAGCCAGTATTAGACTAAATAGTATTAAAGTAGTTTGGGATTTGAGCAAATAACTGTAAACTCTGTACTACACTAAATCCATAAAATCTATTTTATAAGATCATGACCTCCTGGTGATAAAGGAGATTATGAGTGAAGGAGTGTGAGATGGACGGATGGACGAGGTGATAGCCTTGTTACTGACAACTTCCAGGGAATTATTTTTTTTGGGATCGTTGATCAAAACCCAACAATCAGGGTCCCACTGCTTACTAAATAACTATGCGGCAGAGTATTTTCTACTATTGATTTTTTGAGGAGTCTGTTTCCTTTATATTTTTATGATAATACCGTATATATTAACATACTGTAATGTAAAAAATAGGGAATACGATAATAGTTTTATGATTAGTACATTTTTTTAATAAGTCATCAACTCGATGGTTCTTATAGCCATTATTGTAATTTTGGACAGCGCCCTCTAGAAAAAAAACAATCCACCACTTGAACATTTTTTCATTCTAGGATATCAAAATGTTTTTGCCTCACGATTAAATTAAAAAAATAGTCCCAAGTGTTGTGTTGTATCGGTAGTGTATTTATACTGTCAGTAGTAGGACGACGAAACAACTGATAGACGTCAAATTGACGTTGACACGATGACACTGGCGGCTCGGGCGCGGGGCGCGGTCGGGGAAGGACCGGAAGTGGAAGTGGAGGACGTGCGGTTCCGGCGGAGCGACAGGTGCTGCCCCCAGCGGCGCGCCCGCCAACTGCGGTCGACACAACTACCGGTGCCGCCGGCTACTACTACTGCACTTTACTTACAGTAGTGCGCTCGTCATTGTCATTATTATTTCTCTACATTTGTATACTTTCTCGTTTTAACCGAAATTTGAGGGTTGAAAAATGCTTTTGTACTGCAACGTAGAAATTGGCAGATCATTATCAAAAGGCGCACCTAAATCCTTAGTGGGAATTCTGTTTTGAATAACAATTCATCTGAGTGGAGAGCATTTTTCTATGAAACATTTATTTTTCTACGAAACAAATAAATGTTCCCCAGAAATGTTCATAAAAAATTTAGAGTTAATCCATTGCTTGCAGTTTGTTGAATAATTAGGATTTTCCTCTTTGTCTATCTATAAGTATAAAAGAGGATGTTGGTATATAACAGTACATGTTGTATATGTTGATACAACATGGGGTATATGTTGATAAACTCAGACACCGCTGGATCGATGGCCACGAAACTTGGTAGATACATGTAGAATTTCATGGAATAGGTTTATACACCTTCAATTTCGTGATAACTTTCAGGGCTTAGCCCTGGGACCGTCTTAAAGGTACCCATGTCAGGGATTTTGAAAGAATTTCAGTTAGATTTGTTTACTAACAAAACATGTGAAAGTAAAATTTAAAACAGGTGATGTAAATTAATGGTATTTCTTTCTGCTATTTAACTGTATTTGTTTACATGAAGATTTATTACTTGGTGCCAGATGGTTAATGAATTAAGACTTTTTAATATATTTTAAGTGCAATACACTATATAAAATGCTGGTATGTAGTATAAAATAAAATAAATAATTGATATTACTGAAGGACTTCTGTGATCACTGATCACTTATACTTGAAGGACTTCTTTTTTATGACAACAACTGCTGTTTAAAGAGGAAGAGTGTGCTACTGTAAAGTATTAATTTTGTCTACAGTACTTTAAAAAAATTGCCGGGACGGCTCATTCAATCTTTTTGTTCAATATAGAGTCTAAAAACGTAATAAGACAGCACTTTTTAATAATTGCTGGAGTGGAATTGTAATTTTTTGTTCAAGGTAGACCCCAAAACCTTAAGAAAATGATCTTTTACAGTGAATGAAATTTCAAGTCATGTTCTATGGTTCCTCTAACACGTATGCCTTCATGAAGGAAAGAAATAGGATTTCTAATACGCAGGTCTGCTGCGACGGGGGTGCAATAAATTTCAAATTAAGGGTAACTATGCTCAAGGCCCCACAGTGTGGCCTTGCTATGCTACATATGCGAGCAGATTCAAAGCCGTCGAAAAAGCAAAGGGAGCCATTCCTTATATCGTGCGCCCCATGATCATCATCAGGGCAAGCTCAGATACCGTGCGTTAAGCAGAAACGACCATAAATTCTTCTCGGCGTTTGTGTTGGGTGAGCCAGTCTCTGTAAATTCGCTTCTTGAGTGTGTGAGCACAATCCTCGTCACCTGATAGCAAGATCGACTGGACAGCCGATACAAGCAAGCAGCACTTGCAAGAGGAAGGACCGCTGATATTGGGCATGAGCCTACCCAGGGCAGCAACACCATTTGGGGCTTTGTCGGTGGGGCACTGGATATGGTCACATTTTTTATATATAGACAGGCACTTTAGGCAGGAATAGAATACCCCCGTCATAGCATATGCGTACTAAGAGCAAATTTATAAAACCTTTTTGTTTTATGGAAGTACATTTGATATAAAGAAGTAGATTTTACAACAAGAAACATAAATGGGAAAGTAAAACGATATAATTGATTGGTGATAGATCTAGAGTATGTTTAATTTTTATCGTGAGCGAAGCCACGGGTTCTTCTAGTAAATTATAAATATAAAATTATTTATACCACGTGTCCTTGAAGTCCTGGACCGGTTTAGTACATTAAATCCGTAGAATATTATCGGTTACAGATATTTTGATTATTAGTTCAGACAAAAAACCTAAATTTGCTTCAAAATGTGATTTTAGCTTGGTTGCTCTGAATTTTAGCGAATTTCCCCTATAGGGAAGAAGCTATTACCGTAGGTCTCATGGTAAGACCTAAGCTCGGGACCACTATAACTTTTCGTTTTGGGGCCCCCAGAAGCAAAAAACACTATTCGTTCGAATTTATATATATATATATATATATATATATATGTGTCTGTTAGCACGATAGCGGCCGCAAAAATGGTCCAATCTTTATGAAATTTGGTACAGACGTGTAAAGTGGTAATCAATTGGACGAGTTCGTGAACCAACCCGATCGGACCACCGGAAGGGGGGGTAAAGGGGGATAAACCCCCCCAAAAATGGGTTTTTTGGGGTTTTCACATTGAAAAATAAAATTTATCGAATTTGTGTGGGCAACATTGAATTCAGCTCAAAAAAACAAACAATTTAGTATTTTGAATCACTGCTCTATGTCCATTGGTTACCGAGATATTGAAAGTGGTAAACACAGTACGTTGTCCCAATGTTAACCTTATGGGAAATAAGAAAAATTCTATATCTCGGTTATTTCTCAACATATATTGTTA
This sequence comes from Flexamia atlantica, assembly GCA_035578135.1. Taxonomy (NCBI): domain Eukaryota; kingdom Metazoa; phylum Arthropoda; class Insecta; order Hemiptera; family Cicadellidae; genus Flexamia; species Flexamia atlantica. Next base: position 28,206,793 of record JAQJVK010000008.1, on the reverse strand, counting down.
AAACTTGGTAAATAGCTTCTTTTAGTTAAGATCTACTAAATATTGAATTAAAACCACCCAGTTTTAATATTCCTGTAGCAGCAAACCTGCATACTCATTCCCCATGTTATTCTTACGGAGCTTACAAAAACATGTTAAATCTCGCTATGTTGGATTGAAATATGTTGTTTTACATTTGAAATTCGCTGAGTATGCAGGTCTGCTGCAACGGGGGTATTTATATATAGAATCCTCCATTGAGTGACCACTCTTTTTGGAGGGCTTAATTAATTACATGGTGACCTGTCATGCGTACTTTTTAAATGCAGTCCTTGTGGCAATTTTGATTTTTCAACAGTCCAAAGAGTTTGGTTTGGAGCAATATTTTCAGTTCAGGTTTTTGGCATTCTGTTAATTTCATCAATCTCTTCAGAATTAATAGTCACTCAACAAGGATATGGGTATTTGGAAATTTGGATTTTTTGTGTACGGTATCCTCCCTCATATCCGGACACCTTTCAATCAGACTCAGTTAAACTTGACTAAATTCTGTAGAACTATATACTTCTAAGCTGGTGATTGTTATCAACACATCGGTTTAACCGGACATAATAGACTTTGACAAAAGATCTTAGAATGGTAATCAAGTGACTTATTCAGATCATTGGCTTATTCAGTATGTTTTGGAGTTCTACAGTAATTTAATGAGATTTAGGGGACGTCCGTTTAACCAAGAAAACCGTTATCCGGATTGGGGGTGGGTAGAGCTAAAATGGCATTTAAAAAAGTAGTGCTTTTTAAGTCAGAGCTTGTTTGCAAAGTATTTTAAAGTTACCTATATTTTTCAATTTTTAATTTTAAACGGCCCAGGACATGAGGGGCATACAGTATAAGCAGTTATTTAAATTGTTTAGGTACACACTTTTAAATTTATATAACCTTTATTGGTGTCTGAAATTGAAATTTCAAGCTTAGTCCAAGTTATTATAAAATAATTAGGGCTGCCATACGTCCTGGTTTGACCGGGTCAGTCCCAGTATTTTGCTTTTGTCCCGGTGTCCCGGCCAGTTTTCCTGATGTTCCGGTCATTTTTCAAATTGCGTAATATGTTATTAAATAATGAACTACTAGCCTGTAGTTTAACAAGTTTTCTGCGGCAAACGAAGAAAGAAGAAAAAATTCTAATACAATAATGTACTTTAGTTTTTAAGTTGTATTTCATTCGCATAAAATACATTTGTATTTTTCATTGAAGTAAAATAAATTAATTGAAAGTTTTGTTTCATGTAATGAATTATTATCTAAATTTACCATGGTAAAAATTGCATTGTCACAACACAAAAAATAAAAATAACTTTTTTCTCAAATCATTAAAGTTCACAATTTTGGTCTAAGACTTTTATACATTTTTTCCAGGTTATAAGTTTGTTCAAAAGTAAATTTTTCCTCAGTATATTTACCTAAAACATATTAGTTTGACGCAATAATCTGGACACAAAATAGGTCTGCTTGAAGTTAAATTTTACTGCAAAAATTAACTAGAATCAACCCTTTTCCTCCAAAATTTCCGGGGGAGCACCCCCTAACCCCCCTTGCCTTGGGGGGTATTTCATACCCCCAAACCCCCCGGTGTGTCACACACTGGAGCATCCTTTTTTCCGGTTAGTTGTCCCGGTTTGACCGCGTGAAAATATGGCAGGCCTAAAAATAATAGTTTGCTGCCTGAGTTTTTGTTTCCTGTCTAATCATACCTTTGCAACTTCTTGATGGCAAATGGCATGGCTTGATATGTTTTCTGCTCCTGAATGCCCAAATTAGCGAACATTACCTTCGTCACACTTTTGGCTATAAATACTGAAGGCCAACTTTTGATGATAGAGTAGAGGTGATGTCATACTTGTCCAGGGTGTGGCCAATCAGGAGATTTATTTTCTTTTTGCATCGTAAAGTTTGGGTTTCATGGTCTTAATACTGTTAAGAGGATTACACCAAATTAACAGACCGAAATCCCGAATTATCTTTACCTGGTTACTAACATATCAATTGTTTAGTTACCTACCTCATGTGACTGTTGGAGGGGATTTTTCATCTTTTTGTTATCACTATTATGAGTATGGAATTCATTGCAAAATTAAAGTAGCACTCTAGTAATTAAATATGTAGGGGCCTATACAGAAAAGATTATGGTTTCTCCATGCTCTTTTTATAATAAAATTATTTTTTCCCGTTCACTGCGGATTCAAAGCGCACTGAACTAGGTCAAGTGTTAAAAATACTAGAGATAACAAATATGAGGAAGTTTGTAATGAGGTGTGAAACAACACCTAAGGTGCCTGTCTCAGCTGTCCGGTGTAATTACAATGTAATCACGTCGACCCTGGATCTGACTGGCAAGGATTCTCGTGGTGGTGTAGGGATTTAATACAGCTTAGAGTTTCACTGATAATCCATGACTCACCTGAGCTGTAATATAAAAACAGCAAGGTGTACTGCTGACTGATTTGATGTACAGTAGAGCGCCGATTATCCGATTGGGGACAAGGGGTGTTCGGATAACTGAATATTCGGATAATCGAACATGAAAAGACAAAATTTAAAAATTATATATGTAACGTAATTCTTACTAGTAAAAGGGCTAAAAAATGATCATACAAAAATTGTTCACGTAATTTTATTATGAAATCGATCAGAATACATGGGTATAAATTTTTAAAGAACAATTTATCATACATATATTCAGTACACTGCATAATTTTATTTAGAGAAGAAGTCCAAAATTTGTTTTTGCTTTAGCCCTGACACTTTTTTTGGCACGCGAATTTGAATTGCTTGAGAATCATGTTCAAAATATGAATTATTACGGCGTTCGGTTAACCGACGGTTCGGATGACCGGCGTTCGGATAACTGAATCCAAATTATCCGAACTAATTGGGGACAAGGGGTGTTCGGATAACTGAATATTCGGATAATCGAACATGAAAAGACAACATTTTAACTTTATATATGTAATGTAATTCTTAATAGTAAAAAGGCTAAAAAATGATCTAACAAAAATTATTCACTTAATTTTATTATGAATTCTATCAGAATACATTGATATCCCGGCGCAACGGGAGTTTTGGTTGGCGCGCGAATTTGAATTGCTTGAGAATCATGTTCAAAATATGAATTATTACGGTTCGGTTAACCGACGATTCGGATGATCGACGTTCGGATAATCGGCGCTCTACTGTAATAACCAAAGTTACCGCCCTTCAGAAAAAAATATTTTACTGCGAACAGCGTACTGTAGTAATATATTTAAATTAAATGTTGTTTAAGATAGAATAATATGAATTTTGAAGGGTTTTACAGCTTTCCGGTTTTATACTACTTTAATGACCAAATTGCACAAACTCGTAGAATAATTATTAATGTCCATAGTTTTATTTACATCTCTATATTTTCTCTAAAAGGTTGGCAAATAGGAACATAGTACAGTACACATGAGAAGTAATATAATGTATGGAATGTTTCCAAAAGAGTGAGTCCTTCTGCAGTTGTAGGTGGGAAGTGTAAAATGAATTGTCTTCATAATAAGTTATAACTTCCGGAATATTGTATGATTTGAAAATGTCTTAAGTTCCACATTTAACATTAGGGATCAGGAATAGTATAGGATTCACATGGAGGTATAGGTGATTAAAACCTGTTGGAACTAATCCATGTGAATTCAATAGAGCCTGGATAAAAACGTTTATTTGCTCTATGTAGTAATTGCTAATGTCAACCAAAAGTATGATTAGTTTCCAAATTGAAGTATATTTTTAATATAATATATTCATGATGCAAATATCTTACATTTAATCCCTTCTTCTTGATAATTTTCAAATTAGAATTACAATTCATGATATCATATTGATAAATGGGAGGTATAGTTAGGTCACACGTAACAGAGAGCATTCAGCAGAGAGAGTTGAGTGGAGGAAGCATTTCTGAAAGCAGAAGCTGTGATGGGTTTTATCAGCTGGGGTTACACAGTTGTGGCTGTCAGGTGATATGTTTACTGCAACAGCTGTTAACCGACTGTCACATCCAACATCACACACTGGGATATTGCCACTGAAATACACCTCTCGGCCTCCCTGTGTTTGGTGTGATGATTTGTACCTCTCCACTGTTTGGGGATTGGTTGCTCTCGCTTAGATTTATTATTGTTTGTAAACCGAATGTGAAATGTGAGAGTTATTGTGTAACTCTTATACTGGCTCACATTTTGGATGAGATCAAACCATGAAGAATGATGAGTTCAAGGTTGTAAGGGAGAAATCAGTTAAACATTTGTTTTGACCGTATTTACTCTGATAATACATCGTTTTCATGTTTTTACCATGGATTGTGCTGATCAAAAATTAAAATAATAGTAGTACCCAATTTGATAATTAAAAATTCAATCAACATATCGAGAGGATATTTTAAATACCCCTTACAGTTTTATAATGTATTACATGAAATAATTGTCTTCAGTTCTCACTAATACTATGAAAAAGCCCACTTTTACATTCTTTGTGATAAAGTACTGTCCCCAGCAGGCATATTGGAACTCTTGAACCCAAATTGAAGCCATTGTTCCTCCTACTTGAAAAAAAGCCATGCAGGTTTAAAAAAAAAGAGATTTAACCCTACATTGATATAAAGTCCTCCCTTCCCCCCTCTGAGAGCTTAATGATATTCTTCTCTCACAATTTTTGATGACGTTTGATTAACGTTTGTGTATTCCATTCAAGAGGCAGTTGTATTGATTCAAGCAATGTTTGTTTGGTACCGTATTTGCTTCTCATCAGGTTTTGCACCGCATAACTGTAGCTCTTTGGTTGAATAAGTGAGTCGAAGGTATGAAAGCTCTTTACCAAACCAAATTCTTTTGTCTGGATTCAAACAAAATCGCCCAAGAAATTAATGAATCCTGAAAAACAAATATTCACTTCAACTTTTTAAAAAGATACATACTTGTTGGAGTGGTGTACGGAAACAGATTAAGTCAAATCGTGGATATATACTGAATTTTGAGGTGCGGTTTTAAAGTTAAAATAAAATAAAGAGCTTCTAGAAAATTTCATGCCTAATTCCACCAGATTCTATAAATTCCAACATTATTAAAATAATAAATGTTTGATGTTATTTTTAAATAGCTGATAACATTGGTTTCACCTGGTGTTTATAAAATTGTTATAGTACTGGATACAATAATGAACATGAAATTACATCATCTGTTTATTCAAATAAACAGGAAAAACTTCATAATAAAGAGGATAACTCTTTTGTAATAAATAAGAGAAAACTGTAATAATATAGAATGATTTGATCGTCATTGGAGTTTTGAATGTCCCATGAGGAGTAGCCCAGAGGATTTCGAGGAAACTGGGAATCAGGAGCTACCGTAAAGAACCTACTGTGAAAATTTCATGTCTTATCTCCTTGTAATGGCAATCCACACACAGACAAGAACTCTTCTTTATTTCTATAGGTAATACCTGGTGGGTGCTCTCTACCCCCACTTGCTCAACAATTCATTTTTCAATTTCATTTTTACGAGTTCATCGTTTTTCTAGCCTAAAACAAATTCAGTGTCTTTAGGATGGTACACATTTTTTATTCCTTATGCAACATTCATTCCTGACGCTGAAATATAATTTCTCTTAAAATTTAGGTCTCAGATTGCAAACAGATAACTTGTTTTCGGTTTTGCTGTTAATTTCATTGCTAACATGGTAATCCATCAGGCAAATTGTTTAAATTTTATGGTCTTTGAATACATTTTTCTTACGTAATTAGATTTTTCCTGGTCATGTAAGGTGTATAGAACAAGTTTTCAAATAAAAAATAAGTTATTTCCAGCTTTCAAAAGAAATTATCGAAGCTGTTTTAGGGATAATCGTGTAATAAATCAAGCAAGCAAGCATAGGCAGTGTTCGTATTAGTAAAAAAATCAAAGATTTTGTCAAATCAATAACGGTGCGGACGGTGCGATGTTGCAGGTGAAGCAAGGAGCGGAGAACATGATCCAGAGCCTGACCAGCGGCCACTCGCGGGACAAGAAGCTGCTGGCCGAGGCGCAGCAGATGTTGGCCGACTCCCGCGCCAAGATAGAGTACCTGCGCATGAGAATAATGAAGGTGCGTACAACCTCGGTACACAGTGGCGGCGGATCGCGCTGGTTACCAATATAGTAGAACAGTGTTGCCACTATTGGGGATTTTTCACCAAATCGGAGATTTTTCTTGGCCTGGGGATTTTATTGGCGGATTGAGTCTGATGGGGAATTTTTGGCGGATTTAAATTCTGGCGGATTTTGGCAAAGGGCTGGTATGGTAAATAATAAATTAGTTATAAAGCAAATGTATGGTTCTAATATATTTAGAGTGAATTTTTTTACCCACATATTTACTGTCATAGATATGAATTTTCGGGTAATTGCGAGTTGAATGGGATTTTTGTTGAATTTGGCTATTGGATGGGAAAAGGATTTTCTTTCGTTTTCTATGGCTTGGTGGATTATTGGAGGATTTTTGCTTTGGTTGGGGCTAAAATTGAGGTTTTTTGCTAGACAGTTGGGGAAATTTCTGGGTCAGGGGTGCAGGATTTTCTGGAGGCAACACTGCAGTAGAGCCTCACGAATTTGAACCTCGATAATTCAAAAACCTCTTTCTCTTTGATTAGTATATTTTGTCTGTTCCCCTCAAATCTCTAATATTTTAAAAATTATACTCTGATAATAAGAAATTTTTTTATACACAGTGTAGCCTCTGAAATTTAAATATTTGTCCGCTCAAGCCTTTAAAATTCAAATTTTGTTGCTGTGATGTGAAACATGACTTCTCAGATTTGAAATCAACCTCTATAGTTTGAACTGAGACCAATGTAAGCATTGATTCAACTTGAGAACAAAAACCAAAACCTGTTGAAATATGAACCAGTGCAATCCGGTACTCCGAATCCATTGGTGAGTTTCTTCGTAACGTTTAATGTGCTTGTAAACAAACAGACCTCCATAATTAGAATTTCATTCACAATATCCCCATTGGTGAGTTTCTTCGTAACGTTTAATGTGCTTGTAAACAAACAGACCTCCATAATTAGAATTTCATTCACAATATCCTCTATAATTCAAACCCTCGATGTTTTAAACTTGCCATAAATAAAAATGAATTGGCTCTCCCCTGAATTTTGAATAAGTGAACTGTAATACGTTTCTGTGGTGTACTGTAGGTAAGTTTCTACTGTATTACCACATTACTATATTACCATATAAGACGTCAACCACCAGTTTGGGGTATTTTAAGGCAAAAATAACTGAAGGATGATTGTTGGATGATCATGGCATGATCTTGTAGTCTTGTTTCTGACTAAGGCTATTGTTCCTTAGATATTACTGTTAATTAATAGCCTAACATCCAATGGAAACCGAGTGACATACAGTTTAACATGTGATCTGAAACACAATTTTGTCAATTAATTACGAACTGGTCTAGTTATGAAAATAGTCCCATGGATCATCGTAGTTATTCACTATTGCAGAGATATTGCTTATAACTATCCACAATTCATGATCTCCAAGTAGCTGGATTACAGGACATCCAAGTCATCTACACACAGAGGCAACAGTCGCTATCCCTGGTCGATGGTTTCTAAATACCATATAGAGCCAAATGAACCGAGGTGTTCATCATACATGACAGGAGTGGTTGCTCCAGCAGAGGTTACTAATCCTTACTGCTGGTAGTTAGTAATCACGGTGACTGGAAAAACTGCTGTAGTTATTATATACTTTGAGTAAAATGGGACTGTTTATACACAGCAGGAGGGGGGGGGGTTGCCTCTTGCAGTGAGAGCTGCCAAATCTCAAGAATAAAATTTACGAACAGTTCATCTTAATATTGTCCGCGGACTAGGGGGATATGACTGACTTATACCCTTCGCTTATGCTGCCGCAACTGCTGTTTATAAATAGGGGGTTGAGAGTTGGGACTAAAGCAGCTAAAAATCTCCTTCTGCCACTACCGCTATGTATAAGTGGGCCCTAACGGTATGTCCTAAGCCCACGCCGATTAATATTCTGATTCAGTTCAGATTTTTAATGCCTGTTCATACTGAGTCAAGATTTTTTCCACTGACTCGGCAAGTCAGCAGTGTTGCCAATTTTGTGTACAGGATTTTACTATTGAGTATAAAAGTAACGTGATAGATTGAATTATCTTATACTTATTTTTATAATTCATCAGGCCTTTGCAGTTTATTTTACCAGAGAGCCAGACATCTAAAACCAGCATGAACAAAACAACCCTGGTGAGCAAGCACCTACACACAGACTCGGCTGTGGGAGCCACCATGGCTACTTCTGGAATAAAAGTGTCATTCCTATCGCCAGAAATCTGAACCTGAATTTGGTGTACACTCAGGATGTACCAGAAGCAAATCGGTGATCAAAAAGAAGCTTAAACTTCCCAGATTTTAGTTTTCTATATATTGGATATATTTTATTTAAAAGTATCATATGAGGCCCCACTTAATATTTTTCTTCCTATATTATACCAAATCTTTAATCCTGATTGATTATCAACCTGATAAATTAACTTTTATTACTGTTGTTAAATTAAAAATTGATAATTATATTTTGTAAATGTATGGAAAATGTAGAAAAAAGTTAGAAATAATGGTTTTTACCCTTCCAGGTCAAACAGAATCGACAGCAGAAGTCACAGGACCATTCGTCAAATGGCGATCTGTCCCACAAGGGTGAGTCACTAACATATTTTTGTTTGTTCGTTAAATTTTTGGTTGTTCTCTTTTTGATTGGTTACTAGAATATTATTAATGCCAGTAAGAGATTCATTAGTCTACTGTTCATCAGGAGCGCAGCTATAACTAGACAACTTTTTGTAGGTATCTTAGCCATAAGAATTGGGTTGATTTGGTGATTTAGCCAATCTAACTAGTTACATTTCCTCAGGCATAAATTCCAATATTTCGGTCATTTAGGACCAACATCAAACTGGATGTAAGGTGTCATAAACCATTATTGCTTTTATATAAGCCGTTTTGCTTGGAGCTGCTGCTATTCTGCCATAACCTGATTTTCTTATGATATACCACACACAGCAATCTGTTGTTCCTATACACCTAAGTTGTATCACTACATTTGTTATACTGGTTCTCAGAGCAGTAGCCTGTGAAAATAGGTAGCAACTTTTTTTTTGGGGGGGTTGGTTCACTAGCGGTAGCTGCTCCAAGCGTAATAGGACTGTGCATACTCCATAAGAGCAGTGTTGCTGTTTCACTAAGCAAGTCAGGGGATTAAACCGCTCAACCAAATTTATTTATGTATTTATGCATTTATTGACAGAAAATTCATTTTTAACAAAGTCAATTAGTTTGGTATAACATTCCAAAAATAAGTTCTAATAATAAATATATTATCTAATATCAAGATGCGTGATTTAAAATAGCAAGCACAAACTGAAACAAATATGCAGCAGAAATGACAACAGAATATCACAATATCATGCCTAAAACCTATTGACTAAGTATGAGTGTAATAAAAAGAAATAAATAACAAGCAGACTAGAGTTAATTAAAAAATAACAAGCACAGAATAGTTTAGAAATAAATAACAAGCACAGTCTAGAATTTAAGGTAGGTAAAAATAACTAACAGGCACAAACCTACAGTAACGGCAACCATAACAATAACCCGCCAAAACATCAAAAACTTATATGGGTAGCAAGTAAATTGAACATTGAACAAGCAAAGGAAAAAATTGAACAGGCATGAGGTATCGAAAAAATGAATTTATTAAGTGTAGAATGAATTAACAAAATATTCAGAACAAAAATTTGAAGAGATTTTTAAACGTATCCTCAGGAAGGTTTATTTGAAGCGTTTTGCTATATTCATAGCTTTGAGATGAGCAATTTTTGTAATTTTACAAGTACTGCTTTTTCACTATGAAAAACAGCTTATTAGAAGTTTTATTAACTGGCAGAGAAAAGAAACTGAGTCTTACAAATGTTATTATTTGTTAAATAGTCAGTAGTCAATAGACAACAATCAAATATCTTGATTTATTTCTATGTACATGTGATACAATAAATATTGTCAACATTTGTAATAAAAATTGAAGAACTAACTAAAACTAAATTGATAGTTAAGTTACATGGATATTTACATGTGATTAATAAACTTCTGAAGGTACAGAAAAAAATCAATTCAGTTACTGTAAAAAAAAGAATAAAAAAGTTACTTCAGGGAGAGGTGGATTGCTCAATCAATGAATAAAGAGATTTATTCTTTAAACAATAAATATTCTTTAAACAATTTATTAAATTTTACACCTTTTTCATTTTTAATTTCTTTTGGAATGTGTTTTAAGAATTTATTGCCAATAAAGAAAGGTTTCTTTTCAAAGAATTTCAGTCTGTGCTTCTCAGGGACCTCATTTTCCCCCTGGTGTTATGAGTTTGTTTTTTAAAAGAGAGAAAAACAGAACCTGTTATCTTCTACTTTTTTCTCCTTTGCTACTTTTTTCTCCGTCTCAAAAACATAGTGACCATAAACTGTGACAATTTTTAATTGTTTGATGTGATTTTTTACTGATTCATCATGTTTTAGATTTAGTATAGCCTAATTCTAATGGCTTTTTTTCTGTTTAAATTTTTTTTTCCATATTGATTATTTTTGTGAGCCATACAGGGCAATGCAAAAAGAAATATGGTAGTGAACATAGGTGAAATAAATGTGTTTTAATGTTTTCATATCAGAATAATGACTCATCCTGGATAGTGCATAAATTCCAGAGTTTATTTTTAATAAAATTTTATGAATATGCTCATCTCAATTTAAGTTTTGATCAATTTTTAACACCAACAAATAAGTACTATTTCTGTTTTCAATGTGTTATGAGTTATGTTTTGTCACAGGATCTTTCAGATTTCTATTTTGAGGAAATTTAAAATTTTCATAACTTGTTTTTTGAGTATTTAAAAGTGTATTGTGTTTAAAAAAATTTTTCTATGTTTTAATAAATGTGACGTCTTTGGTTTTTTCTGGTGATTTTTTTTTGATACCACTAAATTTTTGTCATCAGCATAAAGACATAATTCACTACTGGGTTTATGTATTAGTACCTTGTCTAAACACCCCAGATAACACAAAAGAGTAGAGGTCCTAAAATAGATCTCTGATGAACACCAAATTGAAGAAGTTTATTGTGTGATGAGGATTTGGTGTTTTTATTTGTCAAATGGTTGATTTCAAAAAACTGAGATCTGTCGGAAAGATAAGATTTAAACCAATTTATAGCATTTTTTGATACTCCCAAGACAATCAATATTTTTATTAGTTTTGGTTGCTTTACATTGTCAAACTCCTTAGTGATATCCAAAAATACCCTATTTGTGTTATTCCCCTCGTCTACTGATTCAATCATTGATTTTATAAAAGCTATAGCTGCACTCACAATAGACCTTCCAGATCGAAGTCCATTTTGACCGTTGTCAGATAAATTAACTTTTCTAAAAATTCTGTTAATTGTATGCATCCAGCTTTTTCAAAAATTTTGGAAATAGTTGGAAGTACAGATATTGGTCGTAGTTTTGAACATCGTTTTTATCATCTTTTTTATGGATTGGAACTATTTTTGCCTGTTTTAATTGAGATGGGAATACCTGACACAAACGATGAATTTATAACGTGGTTTAAAACTGCTCTTATAATTGTTTTTACTGATTTAATCACTATAATTGGCACCTCATCATAACCACAAGAATATTTGTTCTTAAACGAGTCTCTTACATTTTTCACCTCACTTCTGTCAACTGGTTCTTTTTTTAATAAGAAAAAGAATCAATGATAATATATATTTTTCTGATCGGTTAATCATCTTAAAACCTTTTTAAGAGACTACCCCAAAAACAGTTTTTTCCCGTACATTTTGTAATTTTTTCCCGTCGTTAAAAGATTTTGTAATTTGGATATTTCTACAGGTGGGTGTACGTTGTTGAACATAGCTAAAATTGGTCTCAATCCCCACTTATCAAATTTAGCTCGTTTTAGAAAAGAAAAACAGTAGAAATCTCAAATACTACAATTACCAACACCCGAATTCCCTTGTGAATGGGTGAAAACGATCTGTCACCTGTTGCCAATCTGGCCTTAGCATTGAGGAAATGTTATACGGGAGAGATGGACGTAGTGGCTAAATATACCGCGGGCGGTGGCGGACGCCAGTGGCGGCCATTAGCACACAGCGGCCGTCTCGCACTACCGCTACACATTCCATGAAAGCTCTTATCAAACGGGTGATTGATAAGAGACGGCGGAGGGATGAGGAACGGGACTGGGCAGGTACAGCAGCTTGTGGTGTGGTTTGCGTTGAGTGAGCTGCTATTGCTTGCCGCTAACACTGCTCAGTCCCCCATCCCCTCCCCTTCACCTCTCTTCCTCTCTCCCTCTGATCAGCTGTGTGTGGATCGAGAGTGTTGTTTGATCTTTTTGTGAAACACTTGTTGTGCACTTGAGCCTGCTGCAATTTGTTTGTTGCACAGGCGATTTCAACTCCACTTTAATGTGGCTGGTTGCAGTATGAGTAGGAAATGAGAAAAACATCATGATTAAATTGTAACATTTTTAATTTTTAAATTAAAACAATAATAATAATATCTTTATTTTTCAATACATGTTTACATAAATTAATTTTAGGAATCACTTCAATTACTGAATGGATTGTTTATTGTCTGGAGAATAATAACGAAGAATGATCAAGCTCTTTATGTCTCTAAACATATTCACTATTAAACATTCCAAATATGTGATCGCATTATAAGGTCTGATATTCTTTAGTGAATAGTTCAAATTTACTATTTCCTCCACTGTAAAAATAAACACTTGCTAAACATAACAGAAGTATTAGGTTCCAATTTTTAGTTTTTAAAATCAAAGGCTTATAAATTGCTAATTTATTTTTTTAATTAGCCTAATAAATTTATTTCCTAACATTCTATATAATTTCAAACTTTTTAACAGTTGAGTTAGGAACATGAAGACATCAGTTGCAAAATAGAGCTTCAATTAATTCGCAGACAAGGGAAAATAACATATTTATAGCATATGAAATATAATTATTCGTAACGTACGCCTAAAACTTATCATGATTTTGGGTAGACAGTAAGGAAAAATATATATTTTATGGGTGGTTGGTTTTGTTTGATTTAAACATCCTAAAAACTGATAAAACTTTAAGCTGGAGTATTGTTTTTTTAAATCTTTTTTCAAGTACATGGAATTAAGTCTGGTGTTTTGTGTTGTTTTATTTTTGCGTGATTCGTCTGGGCTAGAATTAGTAGTTGGCAACACTCAAGGCTTAATTGTTGGCAAGGAATGAGAGGTTAAGTATTAAAAGTCTCCAGTTTTAATAATCTTAATACTCTCAACTTGAAATCTTACCTACAAATCATCTTTAACTGCTAAGAAAACTTTAAAGTGATTTTGTACCACTTAAATAAAACAGAAACAATTCTTTAATTTCACTAGTTTATATGTAAAATGTATTAAAAACTAATTGAAAGTTACTTTAAGGGATCTCTGTCTTCTTCACCCAGTCTGTTTGTATCGAATCATAATTTTTCCTCTCTGTTGGTTGAGTTAAGTAAAAGTTAGTGGTAGACCTGACAAAATCTCAGTTAGGCTACACATACAACAAAAATTCTCTCTAAAACCCTTTTTAAAATTAATGTTAGTTTTATATAGTTTATCTTATGCTAATGATACAGGATTCTGTAGTTGAGAGCACAGGGAGGGACTACTGTAGCTATCTTAGGCATTTTGTTTTTAATGTTAAGGATAGAGAGTTATTTATTAAGACTTTTCATTTCTTTGATCATACAACTTTCCACCATTTGATGCATTTCAGAGTGTAAACAAAATTAATACACTCTGCAACCAATTGAGATAGTTAAAACCTAACTTTCCCATGCCTAAACAAACATTACATGAAAGACTCGGCAGCTAGCTCTTCCGCCATGATAGGGAATTTAGTTTGTCAAATGTTATTTTTTAGATACACAGCTGGGTTTCTTTTAATGTAAATTTTCAAACTATTTCAGAGTGCACTAGAATTTATACAATCATCATAATTTTCAATGATTTTATTTTGTATGATTAAAAAAAAATTGAAATAGGTGTATTGCCAGCTCATTCCACTTAATGAGTTTTTCCTCTTAATTCCATCCATTTGGATGGTTCATATCTACTCTTGTACACAAGGCAATCTTTGTTGTCCATCTATTCTCTCATACGTTCCTTCTTGTGTAATATTTATTTGAGTTGGAAGAGCGCTGAGTTTGTGTTGAGTTTGGAGAAAGGCTGCAAGGGGAATTTATCAAGACAACATTTTTGAATTCAAAATTTTGCTCAACCAAGTTCAGCTTTCTTCTATCAAGGCATTCTTTAAGTAGAACTTCTCTTCAGCTGAAGAACCTTTTTTAAGTTCCCGCTTTTCTGATCAGGCAGTTACTTAGGCCTGATTTAGGTGAATTATTCATAGGCTGTCAGGTGCAGAGAGTGAGTAGTTATTATTGAGTAGCTATTGTCGCAAGAGACTCTAAAAAATTTATATTCCCTTATTAACTCCATCGGACTTGAACAACCTCGAGACTAACTAGATTGGTCACTGCCAGCAGCTTTTGAACTGCTCAGCAAAAGTCCTGTAAACCCAAGTTTGAAATAGGAGTGCTTAGATTGCTCTCCGCCTCACAGCAGAGGGTGCACCGTCCTGGGTGAGACTCTCACTGCAACGGTCCCTAGCTTGTGGTTCTTGTTTTGGGAGCTCAAGAAAGTCGACAGGTTAGGCCTTACTTGCCCCCTGAAGGAACCTGGAAGATAGGTTTGAAATGCTTCTCTCTTCCTTCAGAAGTGGAGCTGACTGATCATGTCATACTCCCTGTGCAATGCTGTTCCTGTCATGCAATTCCCTTTCTTCCGTACTGCACAATTTTCCAAAAAGAGAGATGCCTAACGGGTATTGTTGGGGTTTTTGTTCTTTAAAAAACTAACAACTAATACCTCACAAACAACGTCTTACTGCTGACCAGTTTGAGAGCTACCTAAAGCCTTTTGAACACTGCTTAGGAAATAGGAGAGAGTAGATCACCTTACAACACACAGCCGACATGCAGGCAACTTTCGGGCAACCTAGAGCCTTCTAAACATTGCTCAGCAAGAGTCTTTGAAGCCCAGGTTGAATATAGGACGGATTAGATTACTCTTCAATTGACAGCCGACGTCTTTTTGCAGACAAGTTCGAGAGTAACCTGGAGCCGCCACTGGAGGAGCGGGTGGAGGAGTTGCGGCACAGGCTGAGGATAGAGGCCGCCGTCGTGGAGGGCGCCAAGAACGTTATACGACTGCTACAGAGCTCCAAAGTGGCCGACAAGAAGGCACTGCAGGAGGTAAGTCTTGAAATTTTTGAAAGTGAAATGAATTTTTTGAATTTAATTTCCTTTCTGTGACTCTGAATATAGCTCCATACTGTGTTTTCTACTGTATTAATTGGTTCCTAAATTTTCTGTTTGAAGTAATCGGCTGGTTCTGTTTCTTGGTATTAACCAAGTGTTAAATGCAAAGATATTAAAAAATGACAGCTAGTAAGCAATTTCCTCAGTCTTATTAGTGACACGATCTGCCATTTGGGATTAGATTACAAAAATATGGTTGGGAAATCCACCTTGGCAACACCTTAGAGCAAACAACTTGGATGGTGCCTTGGTAGAACGACAAAACATATAAAAGAAATAGGTCTACTACTCAGATTCTATGCTGACGTCACTAAATTTGCCAGTAAGTATTTCTAACATTTGTTTTAGGCATCAGGAGTCAACTGATCTTTCAAAAAATTATTAGTGTTTGCAATCTGAGTGACGTCAGCATGGAATAGTAGTATCAGGCTTATTTCTTTTTAATTTATTGTCAGTCCACCGACAATATTTTATTTATTGTCAGGATACAGTAATTGTTTAGCAGTTTGTTGTTAGTGTCTTGGTGAACATCTGTGCAATCTGGCGAACTATAACTGTTGTACAACTATTTGGTTAATTTGGTTATTAAATGGATTTAGAAGACGTGTGTCAGTATCACCTCACTAAACTAGATTTTTTGGTTAATCTGAATTAGATGTTCAGAATTAAAAGTATAAGATAACACAAAACAAAATTGAAAGATAAGATAAAGGATTGTTTATAAAAAGATCATGTAGAAAGGGGAAAACTACCATTATAAAAGTTGATTGATTAAAATTAGTTAACTTAACTATAAAAAGGCAAACCCACGTGATCAGCAAACATCATTTTGGCCAAAAAACAATTTTGCCTGAAAGGCATATGTAATTTTGCCGAAAAAGACAGTTGCATTTGAAAGGCATCATAATTTTCAGCTTAATAGTCACGCATGATCGGCACACTTAATTTAGCAGTACTCGGTTGATCCGAACATCCATTTGTTGTTTAATGTTGCCATGGATTAGTCAGCTCCTCAGAGGTATTCTGCATTCTTACTGCTCATACATATTTTTTTACAATTTTAGAAATCAGTAGTTTTTTTTAAAGTACTAGCGGTACCAGGTTTGTTTACAGTGAGGCTCATCCCACTGCTTTTCTTCCTTTTTTTTGATAATGCTTTACCAATTTCTATTTCCGTCTGTACTGTTATTGCAATCGTTCAGTACAATACTCAAAAATATTTTTTTGCAGAACATTGCTGTAAACTATAATTAATTCATGGTGTGATCTGTGATATTACATAATGACAGTTTATGCTTTATGTCTTAGTGCATTGCGGATAAAGGCCAGCAGAAAACATTTTGAAAGAACAAAACCAAATGTAAGACTATATTATATCCCCTTGAAGTTGAGTTAATAGAAAAAGTTAACATTTTTTCTGTCCCAATAATCGAGTTCAGACTCTTATTTCTACCTTAGTCTTGTTAAACCAACGATTAACTATAGCCTTATTCCAAATAAAACGGGAGATAAATATTTAAAATCGAAGAAGAGCAGAGTGTATTTTTGAACATCAGGTGACCTCACTATGCAATGTCTTTATGAGGTTGTTCACTCTCTTTCAATTGCCCTACTGCCAGAATATTTATTTTATTGCAACGGAACAGTTATACCTTCCACCTGGATATTGTTAAAAAATTTGCCTTATCAAGTTCATTATTTATGAAAATGTGTTTTTGTGTTTCCTGAACATAAACAGAGTATGTTTGTCTCCCTTTTCAACTAATTTTAAAGCGGTTGGAATGACTTACTATTGAAAATTAAATTCCATGAGTTACAATTAAATTCTTGATAGACATATTGATGAGTAACAACTATTCATTTGTACTTAATATTAGTAAGTCTACAAATATTAATAACTTGTTATAAAATTCAGGCAACCAAAATTGCTAAAAATAAGTCAATTTTAATAAATAAGTAAATTTTCTAATTTATAACGAGTTTTGCACTGAATAAAAAATGTTAACACATTTTAAGTTTTAATTTAGAAATTAACTATTTTCCAGCTCCCACAATACATAAATTTAAAATTCATTTAAAGTTATACAAGTAATCTTCATTATAGTTTCCATGGCCCATTGTTAAGTTATTTAAATGGGACAGAACAAGTTGAATTTCTTAACTAAGATTTTCATGAGAAATTATTTCTTGGGAATCACAACTCATTTTCCTATGAAATTGCTCCTCAAATTGCACACATATTGGAACGTGAAATATCGATGTCAAGCTGGTAATGATGAATGTAGTGCAACACAGCGTAGGAGTGGCCGAGAATAGCGCGACTTGGCTCTCCGCCATCCCCGGCTATCACTCTATTCCCGGCCTTGGGTCGCACACCTTGCGTGCACATACCACTCTTGTTTTCCGTAAAAAAATGTGATCGGTAGATTGCGAGTGTTCGGTAGGATCAGCGAGCGTCCCGTCTCCCCCTCGGTTCGGTTAGAGCCCTTGGCTTGTCCACCATGTTGGTTGGCCTCATGCCAGCTGGTGGAACCGTTCTGAACTCTCATCTGCTCTGCTCGCCTGCCCGATGGTTTTGCAACGAGTCTTTCCTTATAGCGATGTTGTAAGTTTCCAGTGGTAACGGTGTACATTCCAAGTTTATTGTGGATCGAGGTCAACAGACAGTGGAGTCCATCTGTGTTGTAGACAGTTTGATATATCTGTGGAGTATTTGATGATTTCATCATGATGTGGTAGGGTTAGGTGATTGTTCAAGAATGGTTGGAGGAGTTTTTGTGCTCCAGTTTTCCATCAAAATGTTGTGATTTTTAATAAGTGAAATATAAATGCAAAAAATGAGTATTAAATTATGCTTACCTAAGAAGAAACATAGTTCAGAAGAAACTAATTTCAAAATACTCATAGTCGAAACATATCAGCCGGTTAAAGTTTCCTCACCTTAAAATGTAAAGACAAAGAAATAAAAAATGGCAGGCAGGCCAGCAGACATAGAGCAAGAATGGTCGGTTCACGCCCAGCTGACGTTTTCGCACGGCGGGACGCACCTGGAGGCCACGATCCCGCCCCAGCGACCCCAGGGTCACCCATGCTACGGGTTCCAGCGCGGGAACATCGTGTTTACTACGAGGCCGCCGGGCGACAGCGCCACTCTGCCCAGTCGCCGGACACCGCAGCCGTACGGACGCCGGTGTATGAGCACTTGCAACATCACGCTGGACCCGGCCCAGCCGTCGCCCCGGTGTCACCACACGGTGACACTGTCGTGCGATGGGCCGCGTGACGAGTGCGACGTCTGCAGCGGACGACTCAGCCCGTCGCGCCGGGCGCACACCTTCACCTCGCACTTCTGCACGCGAGTGCCCGACAAGACGGCCGGCACCAAGACGGTGGAGACGCAGACCTCTCGGATATTTTCGCCGCCGCCACCGGAGAAGGAGAGGCTGAAGGTTCCCGACGGCGAGAAGCAGAAAACACCGAGGGTGAGTTAACTTTTTGTTGTGTAGTTTTTTTAATTTGTCTGGCTGTTAAGTAGTTTGCTAGAATGATTCTGGTCCAAGTGGAGATTAGATTGGAAGACCATTGAAATATTTGTTACAATTGCTTAATATGATTTGCCAGAGTATTAATTCATGCTGTAGCTACTGATGAACTGAACGTTTTATCGGCTTTCAGTTTGTTATACCATAATTTTTTTAATCTTATAATTTATATGAATGATGAAATAAAGTTACAACGAATACTACAAATTATATAGGCCTCGGTATTCACTAAGATGTTTTTTTAAACAAGTAGAGGGTCTTGTTAGCGAGCTTTAAAACTGAAATGATTTTAAGATCATTGAAGATTTATTGCTACCATAAAAAAACCTTTGTATAATAGAAAGTTCAGCTATATACCTCAAGCACAGTTTGAGGTCTCCATTTAATGGTGTGATTATTTTCTTGGAAATAGTTATGTCACTTAATATATTGGTATTACTCACCATGTGAGGTGGAATTGTCCAGAGCCATAAAGTATTATATTTTTACTGAGCCATAAATTTATTTCATTGTAGCTGCTCCCTTTGTGACGCTTTCCTGAAGGTTTTATGTTTGAGGTTCCGTTCTAGACAGTTTGTGACTTAAATAAAAAAAAACCGATTAGTTGAGTAAGCATTATGATTAGCCTATGACATTTTCTTTTGTAATTTTAATTACTTAATAAAGAACAAAGCTTATAAAATAAGAAAATTGTAACATAAATATATTTTAGTTTTCAAGCACAACATTATTTTACATTTAACAAAAAAATATTTAGGCCTAAATAAAATATTTTAATATTATTAATTTTGTTATAATAATAATAATAATACTGGTTTAGTTTTCACCCGATTGTTCTATTACATGATTTCTTTTTTGTCTTTCAGAAGTTGTCAAGATCACCAGCTAGACTGAGAGGGAAGTCACCACTCATAAACAATCAGAAGAACAGCACCAGCGACAGTAAGAAGAAGCAACCTCGCACCGTCCACATCGACGTCTACTGCACGGGGTCGGAGGCCAGCAGCTCCTCCGACGTCGACGAGCCCTCGGAGTCATCGAGACAGACGGTGTTTGAGTCGGAGGATGTGCGAGTGGTCCACACAAGAGAGGACGAACGGCTGCCACAAGCTCTGTGTCGGCAGAAGCGACGGACACTCAGCGAAGCCTCTAGTTCTCACAGCTGCCTAGGGGGAGCAGAGGCCAGCGATACCAACATCAGCTCATTGTATCCGTCGCAGCGGAGCTCATTTGCGTCTGGAGTCAGTCTGCAAAGCACCGGAAGTCTTCAGACGGACAGCAGCCTTCTTACTAGAGTCACCTCTAGCTGCGCGCTGTTTAGCGATGAAGTCATCACCTCGTGGAAAGACACAGATGTGGATTCCATCCGAGAAAGCGATATCAGCCTCGATCGGACGGAGAGTTTCGAGTACGCGGACAGTGTGGATCGGCTAAGGATCATGGAGAAGGAAAGGGCTTGGGCGGATCAGGAGAAGAGCTGGAGATCGCCGGAGGTGGAGAGGAAGCATCACATGCAGCAGAGGCGGCACCAGCAGTACCTGGAGCGGAAGGGGTCGCCCTTCCCCCATTGGCAGGTGGAGGAGGAGGAGGAAAGCAGCATGAGCAGTTCCGACGGCTCCGACGTCTCCGGTGAATCCGAGATGGCCTGGAGCTTCGGCAACCTGGACCGTTTCAAACCCATCAAGCGGGAAGACACCGTGAGGAGAGCAAAGGAAGCCATGTTTCCCAAGAGCGAGGAGGCTTTGAAGATACAAGCGAGTAAAATATTAGACTCGGGGAGTCTGAGCGATTCGGCCGCTCCTTCACCTGTTCAGAAATGTCTGATGCGGCATACGATAGGACCTTTCGGTGTGAAAGAGCCGTCCCCGCCGAAACCGAAATTGGAATCTACCGTGACGACGCCTTTCACCGCTGTACCTGGGAGGAAAACCGACCAGTTGTCGAAGGCTGAGAAGTTTGGGACAATAATAGGCACGTTGCGAAAACCAGGACATCATATTGGGCCTTCAAAGAATCCAGATTGTTCTTGTTATAATTGTAGGCAGTATTTTGAAGAACTGGGATATCGAAACAGAACAAGGTCGTTGGGGGATATGCCTAGCGTAAAAGATAAGGAGAAATGGAAAGCTACTCTTGATACCTTGAAGCAGAGCAAACTAAAAGAAGACTCGGGTAGTGGAGAATGGGATATGGGGACAGAAGTTTAACAGCTTTCAGTCAATACTGTATCAGTATTTTTTTCCGTACATGCTTTATAAGACTGCTACTCAATTGAAAGACTTATATTTTAAGAAGTAGCCCATTTTAAAACTTTTTACAAATTTTCCATTAGCCTTTTTTTGCCGTAGTATTTAGTAAGGCAGGAGAGTTTTTGTAAATCTGTAAGGGTCATTTATATAACAGGTAATCTTCATGAGTTATTAAGTTGGCATCATTGAATAGTTTTACCCTAACATGGCAACAATTAAAGTATTTTGGTCAGGCTAGACAAATATAATTTTTTTAGCCTTAATTAACAGAATCAGTTAAAAATCTTACCCTTGCGAAATTTATTTTTATTGAGTCGCATATTAGTTTTTTCTTTTAGATTTTTTTTATGGCAGGTTGATTTTTGTGTTTCAAAATTATTTAAATTATGAGTAAAATTTTAATTGTTTACATGAGAGAATTATTTTAGTCATGGTAATTTATAAAGTATCAGTATCATAGTGTAGGCCTTTCCCCAAGCTTTTAGTTTTTTACTTTTATATTCTGCATAAAATGCTCAAACATAAATATGCTCAAAAGAGGTGTGAAGGTTTTCATGTAATGAAAATATTTCTAATCATTTCAGAAGTGTGTTACTGCTTTGTGTGTTTTACCCTGAACTCATTCAGCTTAATAGGTTATTGAACTCATGATGTATCACTGAAACATAGATGTAAGTGGAATCAAGTTATGTAATTCACTATTCTATTATAATATTTATAGTCATTGTATTGGGTAGTGTCCTCCACATTCAATCATATATTTCGTTCAGTAAAGTTCTTTTTAATACTGAAATTAAAGAGAAAATTATTTTTACTTTCTCCCCCTTTAGATAGTACATGAAGAAAGTATTGTTTAAAGTAATATTTGAAAAAAAAATTAGAATCATTCTAGATTATGGTATTAAAGTGTTTTTAAATACTTTTTTAACTCTTATGCACAAAGAAAAAGCAATTATAAATGTTTTCCAATTTATTGAAAAATATTACTTTGTAGAAGCAATTACAATTTAAAACAAATAATCGATTACGCTTTTGTAAACTTGGAAGAAAGACACACCCTTATTAAAAGTTACCTTTTTTGTCAAGAGTTAATTTAACATGTACAGTAAAACATGTTTTTAGTCCAGTTCAGTAATATTCTAAAAAACATTTATGGTTTAAAAATAAAATATTTGTCATAATGTTTAAAAAAATTGATAACCAATTAAAACTCTTAACTAACATTAATACTTTTTCAATGGTCAAAATGCATAAAGGATAGATACCTATAGAGTATTTGCAAATTTTAATAACGATAAACATTACTCACTGGCCCTAACAAGGCATTTAATTTATTTTCCTTTTTACTCGCATAATAGATACATAATAAAGGTTTTAATTTTTCATACACCAATTAGTTTAAATCGGGTATCTTTTTACATCTGCCTTTTCAATAATAGACTACTTAAGTAACCATGTAAAATGCTATCAATATTGTAACAGTTTGGTAATTTTATTTGTACTGAAACAAAAGTATCTAGTCATTATCTTAAAAATATTAAATATTATTATTTTAGTTTATTTAAGTTGTGATTATTTAATAATCGTAATGCTTTTTAATTTAAGCATTTTTTAGCATTTCAATATTGTTGATAATAAAGTGTTTATGTTGTTTTCCTTGCTGTCACTCTTTAATTAGCTTCCTTACTTAATCCCATTAATAATTGTAAGAAAATGAACAAATCTTGCAAAGATTAAAAAGCTAAAGTAGCCAAGTTTGATTAAAAAAATGTCAAGTTCATTTAAAATGAAGTAATGAAAAAAATCTGTACGAAGAATTCGCAGAAGTATGCAATAGTTCATTCAATTAATTTATCACACTGGAATTAACATGTTTTTCTCGTGATTATTAATAATATGGAAATAATATTTGCTCGGACAATATTTTTCAACTGTCATTCCTTTTTGGCTGAAGAGTTCATTAGTAGAAGCCTTAAATTTTAAAGGTATTCTACATTAAATTAAGTTTTTATTCATTTTAATGTTTAAATTTTTTTGTAGAGATTGGTAGGCAATTATTAATATACATAAATCAAGGTTAAATTAGAATATGTAGCATTTTTAACAAAGTTTTTGGGTGTGATGAGGTGCATTGGGTGTTTCAAAGCAGTTGCTCTTCTTTTGAAGTTGTGCCAGAACTAATCTGGTTTGTTGGTCTTAGCTAACCAGTTTCTTTTTATATAATGCAATATATTCTAAGCAAAAAAGTTATCTTACATGGTGGGGTGTCTTATGTGATTTAAAATAGCTGATCTACTTCTAAAGTCTTCCCAATGCAGAGCTGGTTTCTTGGCCTCAGCTAACCAGTTTTTATCGTTTTGGTAATCAACTTTGGTTTAAAAATATTAAAAATATATACTTCTAAAAACTGGTGGTGTGTCCATATTTTTACATATTCATGTTAAGATGAGCTTCAGATTAGGGAAGCATAAAATAGTTTACAAGCATCTAACCATTCTGAGTAAAGGGTATTTGTGTTCCAGAAAGTGAAAAGGGACTTTTTGAGTTGGGGAAGTAAAAATTTCAATCAAGTCGGTCAATTGTCTCGTTCCAAAAGTAATTCTGACAATGTTTTTTCTTTCTAGTTGTCTATTATTCTGCTGGTCCCTTTTCTAACTTCTCAGTTTATCACTATAAATACTTTACTTTTACTATGAAAGTGAAATGTACCACACATTTTTTAGAGATTTAAAGTCAGTTTTCAGCTATTTTTTTGTTGCGAACATAACTCATTTCTTAAATGTTGAATATTAAAATTTGGTTAGCGTTTGAAGTTTCGGTCCTTGATTTCTCAACTCAAAATCCTCATTTTAATTTCTTAAAATTCGATTGCCAGAAATATAATATGACATAGATTTAGAAATTATAAAATAAAATTCTTCACCATCTGAAGCTGAACTTTAGAATGCTTAAAATTTTAAAACAGAATTTTGATTAGAGGTCCCTTTTCACTTTCTGCATCTCATTTAATATGACTTGAAGTTCAACATTCTTTGAGGCGTAAATAAGGTTTCTTTATGAATGATTTGAAAAAAATAGGTCTATATTGAAAATTTTAATAAACTGTCAGTGAAAATATCAAATACCAAACATTGCTAAATAAATAAAAAATAAATTTTAAAATAAAAAAAAGTTTGGGTTAAGATTGTGCGGGCGCCGATAGGGACAAACTTCTGTGTCAGGTGGCAAGGCAGATTTATGATTTATTTTCCTTATTTTTCCAACTTTTTTAACAGTGCATGTGGCAGGGTTGTATCATACGAACTGTTCTGCAGCATCTCAAAAGATGAACGGAAATGGCGCATTGTATAATCAAAGTTTGCAGGTGAAGAGATCTATATGTTCGTGTATCTTTCCAATAAAAAGTTTAAAAGGTTAAAATTTAATGTTTTGGAAAATAATATTGTATTTACTTGCCTACAAATTGGCATAATTTTTATAGGCTGAAACATTTTTAATCAATCAAAAAAGAATTATTTTCTGGCAACAAGATTTTTTTTTTAATTTCATTGGTGATAAGTTTAAGACATTTATTAATCTTAAATAGTTGCCAAATATAGGTTCTCTAAGTTTAACAGTTTTTCTCTGAATAATGTACCAAAAATGAGGTCTTGTTACCTATTTTCACTTTTGAAGTTTTTATTCCTCGTCACTATCTCCTCATAATTAATATAAAAATAGAGCGAGGCAACAATAGTTAGTAAACATTATTGACTGCACCACTTTAAGGTCTCAAACGATTTTCTCGCCGTTTATCAAAGAAATCTTCTCGTCATAATTAACAAAAAAATAGGGGGAGGCACCACCTTAAGATCTCAAATGATTTTCAAGCGGTTTATACAATAAACTGTCTCCTTATCATTAACTTAAAAACAGAGGGAGGCAGAAAGGTTTTTCAAAATTATCAACTGCACCACCTCAAGATGTGAAAAGATTTCCTTACTGTTTATTCAAGAAATTGTTAAATAAAATATATGCCCACACCTACTTGGAGAACAAAAACTAACCACATTTCCATTCCGCAGGCGCAGGCGTCGCTGTCGGAGTCGTCGCGCAAGCTGGACCTGCTGCGGTGTTCGCTGGAACTGCGCCACAAGGAGCTGCCGCCGGACAGCGCGGCGGCGCAGCAGCTCAAGGCGGAGATACAGAGCGTGCAGGCGGCCAGTCCCGGGCCCGGGTACACCAGTCTGCAGCCGCTGCAGCCGTTCCCGCGCCACGACCAGGCCAAGCCGGCCAGCAGCCACCTCAGCGTGGGCCGCACCGCCGCGGTCACCGGCAAACTGGAAGTCAGGTGCGGGACTTCATGAACATTAACATTCATAAACATCCACCATTTATTGAATTTTAAAATGGCTGAGAAGATTTTTCACATGTAGTGTTAGTTAATATAATGGATTTTTGGCATGACTACATAAATTTCATTCAAGTGTATTTCTAAATTATTAATAATTTATCTTCATAAGCTCAATTTCAGTTTCTTGTTACGGCCATTTCGGCATCAACGTGCCATCATCAGATGTTCTGCCAAACATTAAAATATAAAACAATACCACGCAGCACATTGGTAAGTTTTTTTGTTACCAATGTTTTATTCCTATCATTTCTACCACTGTTTACCTGTAGAGACAGATTGTTCCGTACGCTTTTACAGTCTGAAGATTTACACATTTCAGGACATTTCATGACAAAATTGACCCTTTTTTTCATTGCTTTATCTCTAATCAGTTGTTATTGCGGCAGGCTGATGGGCTGCCAAGACCTGCTGGAGGACGTGCCGGGAAGGTCGCGCCGGGAGAAGGACACGTCGAGCAGTCCTGGCGACCTGAGGTCCTTCGTGAAGGGCGTCACGGGCCGCAGCAGCAGCAAGAGCTACAGTGTCAAGGACGAGACCAGCAACGAGATAATGGCGGTGATCAAGCTGGACAACCAGACAGTGGCTCAGACCAGCTGGCGGCCGTGCTCCCAGCAGGCCTGGGACCAGAGGTGAGTGTCTGGGACAACCAGATAATGGCGGTGATCAAGTTGGACAACCAGACGGTGGCTCAGACCAGCTGGCGGCCGTGCTTCCAGCAGGCCTGGGACCACTCAGACCAGCTGGTGGCCATGCTCCCAGCAGGCCTGGGACCAGAGGTGAGTGTCTGGGACAACGAGATAATGGCGGTGATCAAGCTGGACAACCAGACGGTGGCTCAGACCAGCTGGCGGCCGTGCTCCCAGCAGGCCTGGACTAGAGGTGAGTGTCTGGGACAACGAGACAATGGCGGTGATCAAGCTGGACAACCAGATGGTGGCTCAGACCAGCTGGCAGCCATGCTCCCAGCAGGCCTGGACCAGAGGTGAGTGTCTGGGACAACGAGATAATGGCGGTGATCAAGCTGGACAACCAGATGGTGGCTCAAACCAGCTCGCGGCCATGCTCCCAGCAGGCCTGGGACCAGAGGTGATAATATTAGTTGAAAAGGTTATCTAGTAAAAGAAGTCATGAGCTATATCACCTGTGCTAAGGTTGATAAGACAATGGAGGTCTGAAGACA
The DNA here is from genome assembly GCA_035578135.1 of Flexamia atlantica. Taxonomy (NCBI): domain Eukaryota; kingdom Metazoa; phylum Arthropoda; class Insecta; order Hemiptera; family Cicadellidae; genus Flexamia; species Flexamia atlantica. Next base: position 28,179,901 of record JAQJVK010000008.1, on the reverse strand, counting down.
AAACTAAAGTCTTTACAATAATTAAGAAATTATATTGTTTACTGAAGATTTTTGTTCCTCCAATAGCTGTTGTTTACTGAGATGAGTGATTTTTAAATATACTTCAACCTTCTATCAATAAGCAATTTACAATTTGTAACTTTCAATAGATTTGTTACTACCTTTGATTCCATGATGAATTAGTGGATCTTTTTAGCTTTTCCAACTGAGAAGGGCATTTTTGGTAAAGTACAGACTGCATACAGGACTGTCAGTAATTAGTAAATGAACTATCCTGTGTACTCTCCTTGGCTTGGAGGGCTCTGGAAATGCAGTCCTTGTCTGGGACGGTTTTGGTGAATTATCCAGGAGGTCCAGAGCAAGGTGAATGGATTGTATCAATTCTTTCTTCTAGAAAGAAGAACCCCCTTCACAACCTTTACCTTTCCCACCTTCACAAATCCGATAATTCTATAACCCTCCCCCTTGAAAAAAGGAGATACTCTTATAGTTTTTGCCATCCGAGTCCTTCAAGTCTGACATCTTTTGTTCTTACGCAGGTTCTCGATAGAGCTGGACAAGTCGCGGGAGCTGGAGATTGGCGTGTTCTGGCGTGACTGGCGCTCGCTCTGCGCCATCAAGTTCCTGCGGCTGGAGGAGTTCATCGACGACATCCGCCACGGGATGGCCCTGCAGCTGGAGCCCCAGGGGCTGCTCTTCGCCGAGGTATGTAGAGACAGAGTCGAACAATGTGGCCCAGGCTGTCCATAAGAGAAGTGGTAAATGTAGGATCAGGCTAAGGGAGGCCATGCAAGGAGTGAAAGGTAGGCCGGGGCAATGTACCATACGCCACATCTTTTGACTCAGACTTTGGTCTTGTTTAGTAGAAAAGTGATAGAGATCATAAACGATTTGTACTTTAGAACAGTCGTAAATCACTGGTTTTTCATAAAAAATAAGTATAAAGTTAACCAGCATATATAAAGACACAATATAAGAAAACAGAAATCTATTTTTACACTGCAGTGGGCTTGAGAGAAAGGATCTCCTTTTTCTTGGTAGTACAAATATCACAAGATTTTTCTCCTTGCTTGAGAACTTATACATATTTTCTCTCCAGTGTAAAAAGAATCTCTACATTTCTCCTTTTCACCTTCACATGGTAATTACTGTTAGAAGCCCTTCTAGTTATCTTTATTTGTTCATTAGCTGAATGGGACTTAATGAGATTTAAATTTACCTCAAGACTTTTCTTTTTGAAGCTGTAAGTATTGGTGGGAGTACCTTATTTTTTCATCGTATAATTCATCTAGAGTATACAAAATAGTAAATTTCTGTGTTTAAAAAAGAAAATAGATCAATTTCAATCAGTTATGCCAATAATCACCAGGCCCAATTTGCACATTTTATGCTTTGACTTCTTAAATAACACTAAGATTCTATTCATGTGTTAAAAGATTAGGTTATCTTCCCTAAGTTTTGTTTACCTGAACACTTTTCCCTGTCTAAACCATTTTTTTTTTCACTCCACTTTCTGACAAAATTTGGAAACAAAAGTATTTTATTATTCTCACCATAATTTCCAGATAAAATTCTTGAACCCGATGATCTCGCGGAAGCCGAAGCTGCAGCGGCAGCGGAAGATCTTCAAGCAGCAGGTGAAGAACTTCCCGCGGGCCAAGCAGATGAACATCAACGTGGCGACGTGGGGGCGGCTGCTGAAGCGGAGCTCGCCGTCCATACAGAACAGCCGGGGGCACTCGGAGAGCCCGCCCAGCACTGGTACTTATGGATAACCGTTATAACATTAACTGTTACTTAGAAATAACCTATTACCGGTATTTAAACTGTAAGAAATCAGGGTAGGATAGTGGAAACAGCAGGCTTACCTGGTGGTTAAAGCTGCTGAAGAGCACACAAAAAAGCATAAAACTCAAAATCAAAATGAATTTTCAAAGCCACTGGCTCCTTCTTTAGATGAAGAAAGTTCATTGTATACTAGGAAGCTTCTTTCTTCCTTCCTATTTATATTTTTAGTGTTATTTATACACTAAAAGTATAAATAATTTATACTTTATTTATACTTAAGTAATAGCTTTAGGATTTAAAACCTTCAACAGTGTCCAACTTGTTTGACAAAGGAACTGGTCCATATAATCTTTATGGGAAAATTTCTAAAAGGAACAACTTAAATTTATAAGGTTGTTGAAAATGAAAAGCCAAAAGTTGACTAGGGGCCTTAGGTCTTCCATAGACGTAGGTGCCATAATACCAAACAAGTTAACCAATAAAAATATTTTTTTATAGTCTTTTAAGTAAAGTTTTGGAATGCTTCTTAAAAATCTGTTTTGGATTTGTTTCTTTACAACAATTTTTATTGACTGCAACTTAGCTAAAACCTATTTATTTGGATAAATGTAAGAAACTCATACTCAAATCTTGACCGGACACCCCCCCGCCAGTCTGACCCACCTCTCTCCGTGTGGCAGGAAGCAGCGAGGTGGAGGACAAGCCCGAGGCCCCTGGCGAGGCGCCGGACCCCGCGGTGGCGGGGCTGAGCGGGGCGCGGCCGCTGGGGATGGGGGTGGCCGTGCTGCCCCCGCTGCCCCCGGACATGCCGTTCCTGCCCTCCGCCGTGGCCAAGAAGCGGCCGCCCTCGCTGCCGTCCGTGCCGCCCCCGCCGCCACCCCCGCCCCCCAGACTCGACCAGGAGGTGAGTGACGGAATAGGCTGAGGGGAGTTGGTTGAGCTCATCCGGCTGATTGGCTGAACTGGCTGAAATACTTACTCCGTGAGGTTGTGTTGGTTTTAAGTCCACCGCGCTTTTGAGTTAGTGATTTAAACCAATTGCCATTGAAGAATGTTTAAAACAAAACTTCAGAAAATGTAAAAGGTGGGTTGTAGCCCATACACCACCAAAACCGTGGAGAATTTTGCTTAAGAAATCATATTATGGTGACTACCATTATACATAAATAATTTGCTGTTTTCTTGGACAGCCTCCAAAAACAATGTTTTCTTGGATAGTCTGAAAAAGCTCTCATTAGGCTAATTTAGTTGGTGTTCATAATTATGATGGGTGATAGTGTAGACATTCGAGCAATTTTAGTTAATCATTTTACAGTCATTTAGAATTTTTTCCAAGCCAGAACACGTTGAAGCACTCTTTGTTTAAAATCCATCGTTAGTGATGGTGATTTTACGTTTCGATTTAAATTTTTGTGGATATTTGCCATCACTGATTAGTATAAACAAGTTAGTATAAACAAGAGATATAGATTAGTAGATTAGTATAAACAAGTTTCACCACGTTTTTGGATCTGGAATCTGATGTCGTCTTCAGATGGATAAGAACCTTGAATATATCAAGATTAGTAACACACAGCCAGGATAACCTGGGCAAAAAACAAGCTAAAGAAGCACAAAAAGCAGTAAAAGCAGTTACAAAAACACTATACTGAAAACTAAACAAGAACACAAATCACACAGAAATCAAAATTATTACAAGTAGGCCTATTTAAGAATCACCAATCAGGAGAGAGAGCATACACACCCAATCAGAGCAGAGCTCTGTCTGGTGGGAGGAGAGGAAATGGCGGCGGACCTCAGCCAACCAAAGTGCAGTCGCTTCGAGAAACAATAATTTGAAACAAAGACGTGTGATATGCAAATTCTGTGTGTCTGTTTGTATTTTTTAATTACTTTTTAACTTGATTTTGCCCTTTGGCCTTGCACTGGTTAGAGATGGAAAATGTCTGCAAAAATAAGAATTACAACATGTTAAAAAAGTTTTTTCCTTAGTTGCATTTGAAATAAGTTGCTTTAGAATTTAAATTGAAAAAATAACATAATGTAATTTTTTTAGGAAATCTTCCCTAACAATTAATTGTAATCAATCAATATTCTGTCCTTTTTATCACGGTTTTAATGAATTAAGATTGTTGTTACAATAGTGTTTGATATGGAATTTTTCGAGAACTTACAAGTGTTTTGGTCCAGTCAGACAATCAGCCAGTTCATGTATCTATCATGTATATTCTCTTTCATGTGTCAGAGTGTCATCCTTTCCAAGTCTTTGCTTCAATTCCATTGGCTGTGTTTTGCTCTTACGCTGTTGCTGTCCTGGCTTCATTATTGTGTACCACTCTTGATTCTTCTCATTTAGTTTCATTCTTTTCATTTACACAAATGGTCAATTTCACTATCAAACTTATCACATTCATTTTTTCAATGTAAAATCTTTGCATTGTTGTTCATTTCACTGTTCACTTATGTTATTTTAAGTTAATATATATGTCACCTATTACTTTATACAACAATAAACTAAAAATATTGTTTAATAAAATTACAAACAAAATGCTCAACATATTTTTTTAGGAGGTCAAAGATAAATAATTAATTTTAGCTGATCAAAATCAATTTTTTCAAGTAACTTCAAATAAGGCCCTAGTTTAGTCTCAATTTTGTTTATGCTCTTTTAAATCAATTCATTAAGTTATCGAGTCATTCTAAAGTCGATAGTTTTTATAGAAAAACAAACATCTCCGACTAAAAAAGAAATGAAATCATGTGTTGCAATTTAATACATAATTTTGTCCTGAACTGCTCTTGAAAAAGAGATAATGAGTGATTTTAAGTCCAAACATTAGGAAATGGTACGGTATAAATCCAACTTGGTGTTGACATATCGTTGGTTTAATTTCTCATTCTAAGCCTTAGTGCAAGTTGTGAAATTGCACTCTCAGAGAATGCATCAGCCTCTTGAAAACATTTCACAGGATTGGCTGAGGAAAAATTTTACAGAGAAATTAACACTGATTTATAAACTGACACTTAAAAGTTGGATTTGACTTTTTATACCACCAAAGCCTGCAAACACAAAAAAACAGCAAAAACACATTTTCCACCGCAACAAAACTGTAAATACAGAGCCTGTAGGTGATGGTGTAGTGCTATCGCGTTTTCGCACCTGTAACCGTCGTTTGCTGCATGTCGCACTCGCAATGTTCACAGTTGCAGAGCGCGCTGCGAGAGTTTGACTTCCTGCAGGAGGAGGAGAGAGGGGGGAGAGCCGCCCCCCTCCCCCAACCCCCCACCCAGCCCCCGACCCCCTCTCCACTTGTTGAGTTCCCGATGGAAGAGGTACAGAGATCCCTTGCATGCTGTACAGACTTAGTGCCCGTATGAGAGAGTAGTAGATTGCGAGAGTAGCCTCTTGTAAAGATGAAGGAATTTTCTTTTCTCTAGTTACCAGGATAACTCTAGAGATCCTTTATTTGTACTGTTTACACAAGGCTGGTTGCCAGACAACCAGCCGCTTAGCGGCTGACAATCACACATTGTACAGAAACACAATGTATTAGTATTTAAGTCAGCAACGAATTTTGTGTTCACACCAGGCTGATTATCGCAGCTTCCACACAGCAGCCGATTGTCACACTGGCAACTAGCTTGATGTAAAAGGGCCTTGAGGGCCTTAACTTTAGGGTTTAGCCTTTATTTATCCAAGTTAATGTCGAAGTAACTGTAGAGAATTTCTATTCATAAATCAACTAAAGCACAGCGTAATTACTCGTGTAGTACGCAAGTCAGTGTATTTTTATGGCCATTCATTGAAGGTTTTAAGTTGGAGGAGAACTTTTGAAGTTCTAGTACATAGGGAACAACGTAAATGTCTAGTGATTTTAATTTTTTGATTCTGAAAATCTAAAATTGATTTTTTTGTCAACCAGATGACTGAGAGAACCATAATCTCTTACCAAATTGAAAATTCCAAAAACAATTATGTTATCTTTTTAATTTTTTGAATTCTTCATCTGTAATTGAACTTAATTGTTCACTGACCTCAATGGTTAAGCGGTAATCTTACATTTTATTTTTATAGTAGGATCTTTTATCGAAGTATTTTTTTTAAAGTTAGCATTTTTCAATATCTTCTAATGATGTTACAACTCAAATTAAGTTATACTATAAAAATGCCATTTTTTTTAGATACTGTATATTATTATTTAAATTTAAACCATAGTTATAATTTCGCCTTCTTAAAATAATAATTGTACTTGTAGTACTAAACATTTTTAACGTAATTACAATTAATTAACAATCCTTCATTGGGTGTAGTTTACAACCTTCCTTGAATATCTCAGGTTTAAGGTTTGCACTTTCTTTGTGTTTAAGCATTTAAATTTGTTAGTTGCGAAAATGTGTTTCTAATTTACTTTTCCCTTTATCCTTTTTATATTGTAGTTTCAGTTTCACATTTTTATTCTATACCATTATTTATTTTTAATTTTACGTAATATTAATTTTTGCTACTGTTATGATAAATTTAGTTAGAATTTAAGTTTTGTTTGGATGTAATATTTTAGTGTTTTATTTAAAGTAGTGATGAGCAGCACATAATCTACCATAATTATCAAGAAATTATATTTAATGTCCAGTCTAAAAAAAATCTTCACTATTGCTAAAACAGTGAAATTCTAGCAATAAAATTCAACATTATTGCTAAAACAAATGTTTTCCTACTTTTCATTTTAATAGAGCAAATTAAAGTAATATGAAGGAAAAACTTAATGTATTTTTATGAAAATCTTTAAACCTTCATGTAAATTCATGTTTATTACTTTCCTATTTCCTATCATGTTCTGCATTTCAAAAATGGGAACTAAGTTATGAATTGAGATATACATTGAGTTAATGTTTTTGTAGGTAATTTCTTTTTTACGATGAATATTCCACTCCAACTTGCAAATGTAAAATCCAATGCTGCTCAGTGCTCTCTTCCTAAAAACAACTTTGCCATAATGTTGTAATTGTCACGTCACACTCACTTGTGAGGTTCGTGTTCCGCAGCCCGAGTTCCCACGGCCGCCCGCGCGAGGGCTGGAGTACCGGGACTCGGCGTACGAGTCGCGCCGCCACTCGCAGTTCTCAGGGATGACCATGGACAACTTCAGGCTGCTCAGCGTGCTCGGCCGCGGCCACTTCGGCAAGGTAAGCAGTTCCAGGAGGAGCTCAGAGATTATTTTGTAAGGTTTTAATGTTTTTATTTTGTACCGGGAGACCAAACTTTGATCGGATACGATACAAGAAAGTAAACTTAGCTGAATATATGAGTCAGATTTGTTGGTTAAATTTGTCCATAACTGTAACATGTGAACTTCGAAGGACTGTAGGACGGAAACCGGATTTTTCCCAGTCTTGTGGCCAGCTCCAACCGATTCCTTATGGCCAAAACCCCATATGGCCTACAATGTAAATACAATCTGTAAGAAAAAATATATTTTGCCCATACACTGGGAGACCGAGATTTGATCGGATAACACAGAAACAACCTCAATATATGAATCTGCTGTTTTGGTTAAACAGCTGTCCATAAGGACTTCAAAGGGTTGTAGGATGAAAACTGGATTTTTCCCAGTCTTGAGACCAGCTCCAATTAATTTCTCGTCACCAAAAATCCCATTTAAAAATAGAATTTAAAAAAATCCTTGGACAAAATCAAAATTTTGCCTTTATAAACATCGCTTGTTTTAGTGTATAAAATAAAACTACCTGGTCCAAGCCTTGCTCGGAAGCACATCATGTTTAGCAGTTCATCCAATTACTATAAAACATTTCAATGTTAAATTTTTTATAAATAAACTATTTTATTTCTCCATGCAATATATATCCCATATGTTGTATTTTTCCTAAATGCCTGTAGTTTTTAAACACAATTTACAGGAGAGTCCTGCTATTTTGAACTAATTGGGAGCGAACCCGGTTCGGATTAGCGGGACTTTACTGTATTACTTTTTTAGTTGTTTGCATTTTGTTGCTTATCTCATTGCTAGTATGGAAACTCATTAAGGCCCAATGTTTTTTTGACTAAAATCCATTTTATTACCATGTATTATAAGATTTTCTCTGGCCAGGTAACCTACATGAAACTTGTTTTTGAGTCAGAAATTAGTTATTTACATATGTTCAAGGAAGTGAGATATTTGTGCTAGCAAGCAAGCAAACAAACAAGATCAAAGTGTTCAAATAAGAGTATTAGATAAATTATATAACGTTTTGGATTTTATTTTTGTAATACCTTAATTTTCCTCCAGCACAAGCTCAGTACAATAGAGTTAAAAATACAGTAAATCTTAATCTCGACTAAAATGTCATTTCACCAAAAATTCATCTATGGTGTGCAGGTGGGCTGTGTAATAATTTTGTTTTGTTTTAAAAATCCTGAATTCTGTTTGGGGTATGGTTCTAACATTATGAGCGAAGGCGTAGTTTGTCTTCGGGTGTGATTTTTAAATGGAAGGAGAAACATTAACAATACTGCCAGGAATTGTAGGACTTCTCCTTTTAATCTGGCGAACAAAGAGGAAATTGTGAGAAATACTGGTTCACAATCATGGATCTTTCTGATTATTTCCTTAAAAAAATACTTGAAGTCTTTCACATGAGATAGTGAATTCAAAATACTTCACAAATGCACAACAAATTTCAGTTGCTGAGTCTTAAATAAATCTTATTACACTGCCCATATCCAATTTTGCAGCATTATCAATTTAGGTGCTTACGCATTGAGGCAACTTTTAACTAACACATAACCGCCTTAAATACGCTGAAGCGTATTAAGTCACTGCACTCGCTGATGATTAATTACATATATTGAAGGCTCAAATTCAACAAACAGTTTTTCTCAAATACAGTACACTTATTCGCTCGATATTCCGCCGCAGGTTATCCTGGCGCAGTACCGCAACACCGGCGAGTACTTCGCCATCAAGGCGCTGAAGAAGGGGGACATCATCGCGCGGGACGAGGTCGAGTCCCTGCTCTCGGAGAAGAGGATCTTCGAGGTGGCCAACACCATGCGACACCCCTTCCTGGTCAACCTGTTCGCCTGTTTCCAGACCGAGGTAGACCAATTTTAAATTAATTATGTCCTTTAAGAAAAATTAAATGATTATATAAAAAAATGTACATACCAATACTTGGAAATGTTTAGTGGGGCGTGGATGGTAAAAACATCAAGAGACCGATGACAAAGTTGAATTTTCAAAAAATTCAAACTACAAAGGTTTGTCAAAATCCTGGTAAGAAACGTAACCTCAATCTTTCAGTTAGAAATCTGCAATAAAAACATGACAATTGTTTAAATATTCATTATTTTACACTCATTTCAAGATGATTTAAAATATCAGTTTAAATATACCTAAATTAATATTCACTTAAAATAACCCAGAATAATTGGTAAATTTGAGTGAAAATCAATTATTTACATCTTTTAAGTTTATCACTCCCTCTTGTAAACTTAAATTCTAAAACTTTTGAAATTTATTTTGTTATTTTGTACAGTTTTTAATGATTTTTAAGTGTCAAGCAATATTTTTTGAGATGTGACTTAACACATCCATAAAAAGTTCCCAAATAATAATAAATGACCGGAAATTGATGTGGTTGAAAATTTTTTTAATCCTGCTCAATAATGTAAAATTCAAGAATTTAGTTGTTGTATAGTTTTTTAAACTTTATTTTTATTTGTTTAACTTTTTATTTTTAAATGTCTTTTTTCAATTTTTTCTCTTAATTTTTAACTAGTTTTTTATACCAATTCTAACATGCCTCCTTCAAGGCTGTCTTTATACAACTTTCGCCTCTGTCTCGCCACGCAGGGCCACGTGTGCTTCGTGATGGAGTACGCTGCCGGGGGTGACCTGATGATGCACATCCACGCGGACGTGTTCACGGAGCCTCGCGCCGTGTTCTACGCTGCCTGCGTAGTGCTGGGCCTGCAGTACCTGCACGAGAGCAAGATCATCTACAGGTGCTCGTCTTGTTTTTGTTTAAGAAGTGTGCTTTATTTCTATTATTATCTTGTTGAACGGTGTTTATACACTCTTGATGAATTATATCAAGAGTGGCCTCGGGAGTATTTTTAGGGAAATCCCAACCTATTTTCCTTTCCTAACATTGACTGGTCTCATGCCACTACGGGGTCAATCTTACTTCGACTCTTCAGAAGTAAGAAGTAAGTAAGAAATAAGATCTTATTATAAAAAAATTAAAATGCAAATTTCAGATTTTTTTATTACATACACTTTCAGAAACTTAAGAAAAAATGCATAATGATATTGCAGTATGTTAAAATACCTAAAATTCATTTTGAAACTAAAATAGTTGGGTTTACTAAAATGTTTAGTTGGGTAAGTAAACCCAACAATTTTAAAAACCCAAAAAAAACCCTGGGGTAAGTAAACCAACTATTTTAGTTGGGTTTACTAAAATGTTTAGTTGGGTAAGTAAACCCAACTATTTTAGTTACTTAACATCGATTCTGGAGGCAAAATCATGAATAAATTCATTTTGAGTTTACTATTGTGGTTTCCTAATGCCCCAAGTACCTTTACGTTTCATATGTTTATAAGGGATTTGAGTTATTACTGCATCATTGCAGTTGAAGTGATCAAGTTTATGCTGATAGTATGCAAGATGGTAAAACAAAATATGCTTCAGTATTATCTACACTTAAACCTCATCAACCCAGGATCTGTTGAGAAAGCCAAAAGACCGACAGACACCTATCAACCCCATAATGAATGAAAGATCTATGTGAGCAAATAAAGGAAAATATTATTTTTTTATCAACAATTTTCTAAGGTTACAATTCAAAAGTGCTGATTTTATGTAACGTTGAAATTTAAATTCCAGGGAACAGCTTTCGTAAACCATTTTTCATCAAAGCTGCTTAAGAGCGCATTTTCACTAGTGCACACACACACAAATAACAAGTCTTGTGTAAAATAAAACCTAGAATCACTAGATTTTTATCTTGAGCCTGTGTGAAATTAGGACTTGCTAATTAGCAAGAATAACTATTCAAAGCAGATAATTCTATGTTTAAGGGAGGAAATGTGGCATGTTTTTATCCTGTTATTTACTTTCAAGCAGTTTAGTTTGTTTTAAGTTAAAAAAGACAACCAATATAAAATGGAAAACAATGATTTCACAGAGACCTGAAACTAGACAATTTGCTACTGGACACCGAAGGTTACGTGAAGATTGCGGACTTTGGACTGTGCAAGGAGGGGATGGGCTTCGGCGATCGCACCGGGACCTTCTGTGGGACACCCGAGTTCTTGGCACCCGAGGTCCTCACTGAGACATCGTACACCCGAGCTGTCGACTGGTGGGGCCTCGGCGTGCTGATATTCGAGATGCTTGTAGGAGAGGTGGGTCTTGAACAAGTGAAAATATTTAGTTTTTGTTTAGATCAGGTAAAAAGGAAGGGGATTGACAGCTAGCTCACCTGGTAAAGATGAAAAAAAGGTGAAGCACAGAACAAAGCAAAAGAACATAAACAGTTTCTTGATATTTCGCCCTTTTTGGACTTCAAAGACCTACAAGATGGACAAATGGTTTATGTCAGGGACAAGCAAGTACAAGGAAAAATCATCCAAAAGCTCGATCAACCCAGGTCTTACATAGTGGAAACGGAGAACGGGGGGAGATTAAGAAGAAACCGAGTTCATTTATCAAATATTAAAGATGAAGCTCAAACTGATGCCAGACGTTCGACTTGAGTAGGGAGGATGTGCTGGTCTCTTGTTCTGTCTTTACTACAAATCATGTGATTGTGTAAAACCTTATGTTATATTTTGAGTATTTTGTAAACAAGTTATTATTGTAGCAGAATGCTGTAATATATTGATACAATAAATATCTTATTAATTATCATTGTACTAATATCGGTAATAAACGACCATCGTTTATCGGTAATAAACGACCATCGTTTATTACCGATATTAGTACAATGATAATTAATAAGATATTTATTGTATGAATATATTACAGCATTCTGCTACAATAATAACTTGTTTACAAAACACTCAAAATATAACATAAGGTTTTACACAATCACATGATTTGTAGTAAAGACAGAACAAGAGACCAGCACATCCTCCCTACTCAAGTCGAACGTCTGGCATCAGTTTGAGCTTCATCTTTAATATTTGATAAATTAACTCGGTTTCTTCTTAATCTCCCCCCGTTCTCCGTTTCCACTATGTAAGACCTGGGTTGATCGAGCTTTTGGATGATTTTTCCTTGTACTTGTTTGTCCCTGACATAAACCATTTGTCCATCTTGTAGGTCTTCTCTTTCCCTCGTTGCATGCCTCTTATCGAACCGGATTTTCCTTTTACTTGTTATCTGTTCTTCTTTGGCTCTCAGTGTTTTGAGATCGGGTGTTTTCGGGACAAGGTTAACAGGAGCAATGGGCACAGTCCCTCTTAATTTCCTGCTCATAAGTAACTCTGAAGGAGAATAACCATTCTCTAAAGGTGTCGAGCGGAGAGCCAAGAGACCCTCATGTACGTCTTTGCACTTGAGAATAATCTTCTTAGCAGTTGCTACTGCTGACTCGGCCAGGCCATTGGACTGGGGATAATGAGGACTACTAGTGATAATAGTAAATCCCCAGTCCTTTCCAAAATTCTTAAAATCTTCACTATCAAAAGGGGAACCGTTATCACACCGAAGTGTGTGTGGAATACCAAATTGTGAAAAGATCCTCTTCAGAATTGCGATAGTGTGTATTGCAGCAGTCGACTTTGTTGGTATCACATCCAGATACCTTGAGTAGTAATCCTGTATCACAAGAAACAATTGACCCTTGACTTTGGCAAAGTCACATCCAACTAGGGACCATGGAAGTTCAGGGAATGGAGTATTAATCAAGGGTTCTTTTTTCTGAGTCCTATGGAGCAAGCATGTATAGCAATCCATAACCTTTTGTTTGATATCATTGGATATCCCAGGCCACCACACGGTGTCTTGTGCAAGACGTCGACATTTTGTAACTCCTAGGTGGCCAGAGTGAAGTTTGTTTAAAATCATTGGTCTTAAACCTTGAGGAATAACTATTCTGTTCGCCATCATGAGTAAGCCATTGATCCAAGATAAAGAATCACGGAACTTGTAGAAGGGAGTTCATTTCGGATCTATTTTACCATCAGATACCCAGCCATTTTCAATGGCATGTTTGATCATTTTTATAGTCGAATCAGACTCTGACGTTTTTTCAATTTCTCTATGAAGAACATCTGTTACGGGTAAATTTTCCTTAACACTTGTTACTTCTTCTTCCAAAAGTTCACAAGCAGATAATTCTACATCGTTAACATTTAAACCTTCCACTCTGGAGAGAGTGTCTGGTACGAAAAACTTCTTGCCTGACACATGTTTCAAATCATCAAAAGCTAGTAGCCGAAGGCGAAATCGCAATATTCTTGGTGAGAGAGTCTCTAAGAGTTTACTTCCCAATAAAGAGACCAGTGGCTTATGATCTGTGAAAATTTCGAACCTTTTACCCAAGATGTACAAATAGAGTCTCTCACAAGCCCAAGTAACTGCTAGGGCTTCTTTCTCTATCTGGGCGTACGCTTGTTCAGTTGGCGTCAAAGCTCTGGAAATATACATCACAGGACGAAATGTCCCGCCATGCTTCTGCTCCAAACATCCCCCCAACGCGAAAGAGCTAGCATCAGCAAGCACTCTAGTTTCAGCATTGGGATCATACATTGAGAGAACAGGTGGTGATACAAGTACTTCCTTCATACTGTCGAAGGCTTTCTGCTGTTGTGCACCCCAGTAAAAATTTACATCATCTTTCAGGAGTTCACGTAAAGGCTGTGATTTACTTGAAATATCTTTCACAAACTTAGTTAAATAATTATACATACCAAAAAATCTCCTCAATTCATGGACGTTGTTTGGACGAGGCATGTTCAGCACCGCTCTTACCTTACTTTCATCAGGCCGTATACCCTCGCTGCTAATTTGGTGTCCTAGAAAGATAACAGAATTTTTTTTTAACTCACACTTCTCTTTATTTAACGTGATATTGTTCTCTCGTAGTCTGGTTAGCACGTCATTTAAACATTTGTCATGTTCTTCTAGTGTACGTCCATAAACAAGTATATCATCCATCATGTTTACGCAGCCCTCTACTCCATTGAGAATTTCACATAAGCGTCGCTAGAAATGTTCTGGTGCAGAGCATATTCCGAATGGCAAGCGCGTGAAACGATATCTCCCAAATGGCGTGAGAAATGTCGTCAGGTTACGAGATTCTTTAGCTAGAGGTATTTGCCAGAATCCCATCCGTGCATCCAGTTTAGAAAAAACGCCCCCCCTTATTTTAGCTAAACATTCATCCGTTGAGGGCAAGATTAATCGTTCTCTTACAACATGCATGTTGAGCTTAGTAAAATCAACACAAATTCGTACCGATCCGTCTTTCTTAGGAGCGACTACGATTGGTGAACACCATTCAGTCCCCTCAGTTACCTTTTCAATGATACGCAACTCTTCCATTTTAACTAATTCTGTTTTTACTTTATCGACAAGGGGAAATGGAATGCGTCTGGGCGTTGCCACAGCGTAGGGTTGTGCTTCGGCTCTCATTTTTATGACATAGGGCTCCCCCTTTAAAATTCCCGGATAAGTCGCAAATAAATCAGAAAAGTCTAAGGACGCAACCTTCAAAGGTTGTTCGTCCCCAAGCTCAGTGTATTTAATCAGAGATAACGCTTTAATGGCAGTACGACCCAGTAAGGGTTGCTTAAGGCCACGAATGACATAGAGTTCTTCTTCGCACTTCCTATCGCGCAGTTTTAAAGGAGATACTAATTTCCCAAGGCAGCTAAGAGTATATTGGCCAGCGGACTTGATACATCCATTAAAAGGCTGTAATGACAAACATGAAAAACTCTTTTTTCCACAAGGCTTCTGGTATACAGGAAACATCCGCTCCTGTATCAATTTTAAAAACTACTGGAGTTTCATTTACATGTAAACATACCTCATACGGTGGAGTGGTGGATAAGCTATGCACTGAGAACTCAACAGTACCTAGCAAAGCACTTGTGTCACTACCAGAACATCCTTCCTCAGATGCCTCAACCTCTTTAATTTCTTTCTTCTTTTTTTTGCAACATCGTTCAAAATGTCCCACAATATTACAATACCTACACCGTACTTTATTTCCAGGGCAGTTTTCTTTGGAGTGATCGTTATTGTCCCCGCAACGAAAACATTTGAAATTTCTTACTTCCTTGAATTTAGAACCTGAACCTGAGAACGATGACTTCGAGGGCTTACCATATCGGGCTGAAAGAACGTCAATGTTATTTGATGTCACACCCCTAATCGTTTCTTGCTGTGTTTTAACTGTTTCCCATAATTTAGCTATTTCCACTGCTTCATTCAACGTCATGTTTCTATTCATCTGCAACGATTCAGAGAGTTTGCTGTCACGTACCCCAACTACGATGCGGTCACGTAGCATCTCGTCTTTAAGTGTCCCAAAGTTACAATTTTTTACCAATTTGTAAAGAGCTGTCAAGTATAATTCGAAAGATTCACCTTCAAGTTGATTTCTCTTATTAAACCGTGCTCTTTCATAAACAATGTTAACGGCTTTGTTAAAGTAATTATTGAAATTGCGTACAACTTCATCATAAGAGGCGTTAGCCAACCCAAATGAATCAAAAATATACTCAGCATCATCACCCATGGCAAGTAATAAAGAACTAATAATCTGAGTAGCCTGAGGTTCATGGTTTAAAAGTGAAGTAACCCTATACCGTTTGAATTTCTTTATCCAAGATGTCCAATTAGACTCCCGGTTTTCAAAAAAACGTTCAAAAGGTGGTGGTACGTAAATGTACCTGCCATGAGAAGCCTTGTCAGATTTGTCGGTCACTGTATAACTCTGCTGGTTACCTGTATTTTCATCTACTTCCGTTTCTACATCAGCCTGGTACCTTTGTGACTTTCTGATCCTCCTGTTGTTCGGCATGGTTAGTTCTTTTCTGACACCATCGTTTATTACCGATTTAGTACAATGATAATTAATAAGATATTTATTGTATCAATATATTACAGCATTCTGCTACAATAATAACTTGTTTACAAAACACTCAAAATATAACATAAGGTTTTACACAATCACATGATTTGTAGTAAAGACAGAACAAGAGACCAGCACAAAAAGGAAGGGGATTGACAGCTAGCTCACCTGGTAAAGATGAAAAAAAAGGTGAAGCACAGAACAAAGCAAAAGAACATAAACAGTTTCTTGATATTTCGCCCTTTTTGGACTTCATCAGAAGAAAAAAGTTTTTCTTCTGACTTGTTGGGGCCGAAAATTTGTTTGCGTTCTTTTGCTTTGTTCTTTGCTGTGGAAATTGGGGGACTCAAAAGAGCATCAGAGAAGATATATTTACTGTACAATAATCGCAAAGTGTTATGTTGTAGTAGAGTCTCACAAACTCGACCCAATAATGACTTGGACCATGCTGGGTCTGGAGAATGTCGAGTTTTCTAGATTACTTTGTGGGGGATGAAGAAAACTCAAGAAATAGCTTTATGTTGGATACTGGCTTATACTGAAACCCAATAGTCCGAATAGAGGTATATTATACATTTAATTAATTATTAAGTGCAATTAATAACTTTAAAATTGAGATAGCTTACAAGCTTTATTGCCCTGAATGCTAAACATTATGTGCAGATGAAGAAAATAAAGGAGTCGAGTTATCAAGAGTGTTTAATTACCGGGAGACAAGTTGGTGAGATTCTACTGTACTATGAAATTGATAGTACATTTTTTATTATAAGGAAAATCAAAAGTATTACATTAATTTATCAAGGTATTTTCATAGTTGGCTGCATAACTTATAAAAAATGTAATTTCCAGTCACCGTTCCCCGGGGATGATGAGGAGGAGGTGTTTGACTCCATAGTCAACGACGAGGTTCGCTACCCGAGATTCCTGTCACTGGAGGCCATTGCTATCATGAGAAGGGTGAGTGTCCTGCCTTAACGTTGAGTTTTAATGTTGAAAGTGGCTGAAGAGGAATTTGCAAATATGATTAATTTCACATAGCAGACATAATTTTGAAATAGTTAATTAATTCCTGTTTTTGATCAAATCCAGTGATATTTTTTGTCTTTTACATAAACTGTCTGAAGAACAAATAAGTATGATAAAACAGATAAAATGAGTTAAGACCCACATGGCTGGCGATTGGTCGGGTCCGTTTGTTCAGCCATGACTCTTGGAGGAATCCTCTTGTCACACACATAAAACATATCACACAATACACAACATGAAACATAAAACAGAAAAATATCTACCTGACGTTCCAGGAAACCATAAAAATTTTTCTTAGAAAGTGCTTGATTAGTTTTAGCGAATTTCCCCTATAGGGAAGAAGCTATTACCGTAGGTCTCATGGTAAGACCTAAGCCCGAGACCATGATAACTTTTCGTTTTGGGGCCACCAGAAGCAAAAAACACTATTCGTTCGAATTTTTATATATCTATCTATCTATCTATCTATCTATCTATCTATCTATCTATATATATATGTGTCTGTAAGCACGATAGCGGCCGTAAATATAGTCCGATCTTAATGAAATTTAGTACAGACATGTAAAGTGGTAATCAATTGGACGAGTTCGTGAACCAGCCCGATCGGACCATCGGAAGGGGGGGTAAAGGGGGATAAACCCCCCCAAAAATGGGTTTTTTGAGTTTTTTACATAGAAAAATAAAATTAATCAAATTTTTGTTGGCACCATTGAATTCAGCTCAAAAAAACAAACAATTTAGTATGTTGAATCATTGCTCTATCTCCATTGGTTACCGAAATATTGAAAGTGGTAAACACAGTACGTTGTCCCTATGTTAACCTTATGGGGAATAAGTAAAATTCTATATCTTGCTTATTTCTCAACATATCTTAATAAAACTTGGTTTGTGGCTTCATCTAGATGAGGTCTAATGTATTTTAGTCTAAAACCCACGAAATTTCCATTTTTGTGGCAGCAAACCTGCATAATCATTCCCCATGTTATCCTTATGGGAAATAAAAAAATTCTATGTCTTCCTTATTTTTTAACATTTCTTGATAAAACTTGGTATGGCTTCTTCTAGTCAAGATCTACTAAATAATGAATTAAAATCAACCGTTTTAACATACCTGTTGCAGCAAACCTGCATACTCATTCCCCATGTTATTCTTATGGAGATTACAAAAACATGTCAAATTTCGCTATGTTGCATTGAATTATGTTCTTCTGCATTTGAAATTCGCTGAGTATGCAGGTCTGCTGCAACGGGTGTATTTGATACTCACTACAATATATAGTAAATAGTTACTCAGCCAAATTTCTTCTCTTCCAGTAATTTTCCTTATATAATACCATGCTTCCATCCCGTTTTATCTCATGGCCTGAGTCATAAACATGTCCTGTTTGTCGCCAGTTGCTGCGGAAGAACCCCGAGCGGCGGTTGGGCTCCAGTGAGCGAGACGCCGAAGACGTCAAGAAGCAGGCGTTCTTCCGCAGCATTCCCTGGGAGGATCTGCTACTGCGCAGGTTCAAGCCTCCCTTCGTGCCTACAGTCGTACGTATTACTCCAGAATAATCTGAGGCTTTGAATGATTTCTTACTTTTAGTAATCAAGTTTTTTATCGAAACGAAAAATTTATTTAGCAGCATCAGGTTAATGATTAGTTTTATTTTTGAATATAAGAATCTGTTTATTTTCCAAGATAAAATGCTATTTACTGGAAAAGGCAAAGATAATAATCGGAGAAGAATGTTTTTGATGAGCACTATGAGTTGAGACATTACTGATAACATAACATAACGTTAAATTTCATTTCTCTGATTTACCTTTGATAGTTGTTGAAAAGGATAAAAATTCAATAGATTTTATTTAATAGGTTTTACCAACTACATGAAAACATGCGGTTGATTTGTAAAAAAAATCATCAATTATTTAAAAATTGTTCTGTTTCCATAGTAATACATCTGGACAAACTATAAAATTGTCCATATGAGGGTAAGGTTGTCAAACAGTTTTTAAATTTTTTGAAAACACAAAAAGATGCAGAAAAATCTATCAAGGAATACAAAAAAAGTGGTCAATTATGTGTGTTTCCTGCTCCCTGCTCTATGTTTCTGTGTCTTTTTGTGTTTTCAAAACATTTTAAACTGTAAACCTCATCCCCATTTGAAGATTACTGCTTAATATCGCGATCACTCAATAATGAACCTTTTCAATGTTCTAAACTGTGATAGTGTGATACCAAAACAAGGATTACTCGAAAAAAGCAAAGTGATCCAAACTATATTTGCTTTCCTCCTCTTTCCCTCCTGTGACTGATCCTCTTGCAGTTTATTCACAATGTGTTATCCTATTGCAGTGTGTTATTTGATTGCGAACATAAAAAATATTTAACTTCTTAAAGTCCACGGTCGCGTATATGTGACGATGTCCAAGCCCCGCCAGCAGGCCACGATCACTTATACGCAACGGGGTTGCTTTGCTGACAACTGACTTGTGTTTGTAAACATTGCTCAATGGCAGACCGAAAACATTCGAGTGACAGTGAAATTAGAAAATACTCTGAAGGCAGCAGCCTATGAGATTTTCCGGACAATACAGATACAGTAGAGTCCCGCAAACCCGGACTTCGATAACCCGGAATTCTGGATAACTCGGAAAGCCTGCCAGAACAATAAAGTGCATTGAGATTCAAGGCCAGAGCACGTTGTGACACGTTAAAACAGTTTTAGTTTTTCTTTAAGTTTTTTTTTGTAAATAATACAGTTTTTTATATATTTTTTACTCTGCAATAAATTATTACAATGATTATTACAATTATTATCAATTGTTACAATGATTTCTTATAGAAATAACATAAACTATTCTTATTTTTTCTTATTTTTACTCATTTCCCGATAACTCGGAATTTTCACAAACCCGGACACCGTTCGGACCACATTAGTCCGGGTTTGTGGGGCTCTGCTGTAGTGAAAGTGACGATGAAATAGATCAGGGAAGTTGTTGGTCGAATGTTTGTTCTTTTTGCAGCACGGGGTGGAGGACGTGAGCAACTTTGACGAGGAGTTCACGTCAGAGCTGCCACAGCTGACGCCGCCCAAGGACCCGCGGCCGCTCACGGACGAGGAGCAGCAGCTGTTCAAGGACTTCACTTACATGGCCGACTGGTGTTAACACCGCCGCCGGTGAGGTAACGCTCGGAGAGGTATTGGATTTTTTTCATTTTGTCGTGTTTCTTTTGTTGTGTATAAAGGTATAACTGCTAAAAGTATCGTATAACGGATCTTTATGCTGATCCTAAGTAAAGTTATGGTAATTGAAAATATGGATTTTGTTTTGTTAATTTTGCCTCTATTATCATGGTTTTGCTAATTATTTATCAAAATAGAGAGATTACTTCTTCATTTAACAATGGTGCTATAATTTGTTGATGCAGTAAATAAATTATCAACTTAAGGGGAGTCTCTAGTAAAAACGGCCAAAATCTTGAAAATTTTACTTTTTTTACACCTAATTCTTACTTGTTTATTCCTGAATAAAAAAAATCACATTTCATAGTTTTTATCAACTTTATTATGGCATGAAATTCATATTATACGTTGCTATGCAGGAAAACAAAATTCACGGTTTTCGTATTTACCAAAAAAAATTATTGTCTTCAAAAAAATTATTTTGACGCTCTTATATTGTTACTGTGTCATATTTAATATGTAACAATTATATAAACTGTAAATGTATCAATAAATATAATTTTGTGCTATATTTCCATGAAATAAACACTTTTAGAAAACTCGCGATTACCGAAAGTAGCATTTTGACTGTATCTAGCATATAACTTTCGATATTCCCAAAAAAACTACTGTAGTTAGTCTTCAATTTTTTTGGGATATCTAAGATAAATTATCTAAATAATCACTTATTTTGAATAAGTTTGGATCAGTGGATAAAAAACTTAAAAATCTTAAACATTTTGTAAAAAAATGAAAAAAGTACAAAGTTTGAAGGAAAATTAAAAATAGGAATTTTTGGCCTACATAACTAAAAATACGTGATTTTTAACTAAATTTAATACTGAACATAATGATACCTTTGAACATTGTGTAGGTCCAATACTTTTCTTGGATTAACGATTTTAAAAAAACCTCGAAAAAATCGGTAAAATCAAATTTTAGGCCCTATAAACATTTTTTTAAATAAATGACATTGGGAATAGTGGTTTTAGGTCCATCTGAAGTATAATACATGGTTATTTACTTAAAATTACCTTTAACCCTCGAGCGGGCGCATGCGGAGTTTTCCTCCGCACGTGTTTTTTATGTTAAAATAAACAGACATAATGGGTGTCGGCGGTCGTGTCCAGCTCCGTACTTTTCGCCCCTCATTCAAGGAATTTCCTAAAGCTATTTATACCCCCCACCCCCCCCCCCTTGGTACCTCGTTATATGCAATTCAGTGATGCCGTCTCAGTTTGCGGAGGGCCCTCTCCCGTTACACAGACACTGATACCTATTTTTAAAATTCATAATAACAATGGATTTGTAATTATTATTATTTTTTTTTGGACTTTTCCTTTTGCTTTCGAAAAAAATAAGTGAAAGGAAAAATCCAAAAATGTTAAAATAATTAATACATATTTTATATTTTGATTAGGATTTTTGCGGACATTTGCCATCACTGATTAGTAAAAAACAAGTTTCACGACGTTTCGGGATCTGGAATCTGATCCCGTCTTCAGGTGGAAGAAAACCTAGAACATAACAAGATTAATTACACATAGCCAGGAAAACCTGGACAAAAACACAGCTAAAACAGAGAACTGTAAAAGCAGTCACGAAAACACTAGCTGAAAAGAAAAACAATAACACAAAATAACACAGGAATCACAAGTATCAAGAATCACCAGACAGGAGAGAGCACGTCCACACCCAATCAGAGCTGAGCTGAGACTGGTGGGAGGAAAGCAAATGGCGGCGGCAACGGAAATGGCGGCAGCCACAGCCAACCAAATCACGGCGCGCTACCGGTGGCGAAAACCTGAAACAGAGACATGTGATATGCAAATTCCGTGTGTCTGTTTGTGTTTTTTAGTTAATTTTTAACCTGATTTTGCCCCTTGGCCTTGCTACGGGTTAACATGTTGTGAGAATTTTGAACAGAATTGTTAGTCCCCTATTTTGCCCTACCCTATTTGCTGACACTTTATTTTCCCTGTCTTTCAATTCTTTGTTTAATATTGGTAGCCATACTGGCCTTATTTCAAGTGAAGATTGACTGATTGGTTGGTCTGCTATTTTTATGTATGAAGCTTCAATTAGTTTTCTTTTGAAAAAATGAGGTTCGCGGTGTACTATGTTTGCTTCGTCAAAATTCATCTGGTGATTTTCAGACCAGCAGTGTTGAGCAATTTTTGATTTATCCACTAAGCCCTTCCTCGTGTTATCTTTGTGTTCTTTGATTCTAACATTTAAAGGTCTTTTTGTCTCGCCATAATACGGCCTAGAGCAACTATTGCAGTTTATTCTGTAAACACAGTTTTTTGATTCCTGAGTGCCATTTTTTGGTTTGGTTTTTACGAGACATTGCCTAAGAGTGTTTTGTGTCCTAAACGCGGTTCTAACTTTGAACTTCCTAGCTACTCTTCTAATTTTTTCCGATAATCCCAGCACATAAGGGATTGACATAGGAACGAATTTTTTTTTGTTGTGTTTTTTACTAATCAGTGATGGCAAATGTCCGCAAAAATCCTAATCAAAATATAAAATCACCATCACCAACAATGAATTTTAAACATATTTTATACTAGAAAATTACTTACTATGTTTAATTGAAATATTACAACTATTAAGTTGAACAATTAAATGAATCGACGATGAAATGTGATTCCTAATGAAGTTTGTCAACATTTAAATACTCTATTTCGTTATAAAACAAGTAAAATGGGTTAAATTTGTGCAATCTAGGGTCGCGGAGTAAAACTCCGCATGCGCCCGCTCGCGTTTTGCCGGTGAAGCGCCCGCTCAAGGGTTAATAATTATTTTAGGATTTTTACCAGAGACTCCCCTTAATGCACATATAAATCGAGCTTGAAGTGTATGAGCTCATTGTAAATAATAATTTATGTGCCATTTCATGGTACAGTAGAACCTCGATCAACTGTCACTCTCTGTTATCCGTCACTGCTACTGTACTTTTAATGTGTCGTAATAGATGCTGTAAAAACATTGAACAAGTACAACTTACAATGTCGTTGGTGAATAAACAATACTGTCTATCTGACAAATCTTGGGAAATTGAGTTTTTGGTGTCCTAGCAACCGTAGTGTTATTCCGCACGTAATGGCAGTCGAAGTTCACCAAAAATCGGAGGGATAGTGTTACTGTAGCACTGTTCTAATACCGCCCAAGAGATAGGTGTAGAAAAAACCGTCCATCTGCTTTATTATTCTTATACATTTTTGATGTGACTAAGCAGATAGGCAGTATTGCTAAAACAGTTTTTCTTCTCTCCTGTAAAGTTTGGGATTGTTATTGAGGCGGTATTGGTTATTCACCGACGATATAGTAGTTCTGTTTTACGTTTGTATGTTTGTAATTTAATAAGAAATATGTATTATCCGCTTGTTATAGGTATAATTTCTTCCAAAATCTTATAAATCCACTCCTAATGTATTGGTTTGTAATGAAATTTCTGTTATCGGTCTATTCTCTCAACTGCCACTCTCTCGGTCCCAAGGGTGATGGTTAACTGAGGTTCCACTGAATGTTATTTTAAATTTCAATCAATCAATTTGTTAATCTGTGTTTTTCTTTTTCAGGAGTCAAGCTCAATACAAAAGCTGGTTTGTGACTATCTGCTTTTACTTTTGATGAAAACTACATATTTATATAAGCTGCCTTATACTTTATATATTTACTGATTGTTACTGAATTATATAGTTTACACATTCATTGATATTGTTACAGTAAAATATATGCTCTTTTAAGTTAAACCTAAGAAACATTTAGTACATTGATGTCTTTTGCATGAAAAAATCTATAATGGTGTGAAACGATATCCTTCTCTCAGAAAGTTGAGTTCATTATTAAATAATGATAACAGTGTCATTTGAAAAGACTTATCAAAGTTGAGGATATTTTGCTTTTAGTTCTGAAAGTTAGTCCAAGAACCTAAAGTTACACAAAGGCATTAAATTTGAAAAAAGGTATAAATAAGTTTAGAAATGAAAATTCATCAAGTGTAATATAAATAAGTAATAAATAGTATATTTCACTACTAGTCACGAAATGGTACTTTTGTGACGAGTTGTGAACAGTACTTTTCATCACGATGCAAATAAGTGACCAAACTTATAAAAAATGATCCAACATTTCATAATTTAGTCATTTTTCTATAAGTAAACACAATACGGCTGAACTGTCTATTTTAGTTTATAAAGTCAGCTGGTTGACCTGTCAAATTAAGGAATTCGTTTGTTTGGGTACGGCAAAATTTAGTTTTGGTACGGAAATGGTTTGTTTGGGTACGGGAATGAATTGTTTGGGTACCAAAAAAGCAGCTGATCATTGCTTGTTTTGACGTAAGGAAATTGAGAGTTTTCGTAGATCTCAGCGGGAGCACATCATTTGTCCCAGGTTGTTAAAAATTTAAAAATATTAAGTAAATCAAATGTCCCAGGTGTCAAATGTCCCAGGTTGGTTTAAATAATTATTAAAAGTTTGTCAAATCATTTGTCCCAGGTTTCAAATGTCCCAGGTCTTTAAAATATTACACAAATTAATATAAAATCAAATGTCCCAGGTGTCAAATGTCCCAGGTTTGTTAAATTAATTAATAAATATAAGTTACATTATTTGTCCCAGGTTTCAAATGTCCCAGGTGTATTATTTTTAATAAAAACGCATCGCGTCAAATGTCCCAGGTGTCAAATGTCCCAGGTATCAACGGCGCCAAAACTCTGCGCAGCGCCGCGAACGCTTGTACAGTCCGCACAAGCAGCGTCTAGTGCCTCTGGCTGTGGCGGCCGCGCCGCGCCGCGCGCCGATATCTTCTTTGTTTACACCGTCCTGAACTTAAATTAAAAAATATAACTTGGTCAAACCTAATATATTATTAATCTGCATTAATTGGCGAACATAACTGTGTAAATATTGTTTAATACAATTATGTGAATAAATTGTAATAACAACAATTTAAAAGCATTATAATTTTTCTGTAATGAAAAAGTTAGTCGGCTACTACTTTTTTTGTTTTTTGGTCAGGTTTGTTTCGTCTGTGAGAAAGTTGTAGCTATTGAAATGAGCTATGCACTTTACATTTAACATTTTTTCCTAGCTGGTATAGTTTCCTCATAAAATTAGGTTGAACAGCGGTGAAGTTCGAACTCGAGCGCCCGTCGGTCGTTTCGCTGGCGGTCGCACTACATTATAACACAAAGTAACCGTTTGAATATTTAAATGGTTGTTTATGTAACAAGTTTATAATTTTGAGCACAACAATTTTTATATTTATGAATTCCAAATCCAACTACTTACAATTCTGTATTTTCCTTAATATTGAAGTAACTTATTTAAACTTCAATTTTCTTACGATATATTTATCGAATTATATGATTGATATTCAACCAGAAAGTATTATGTGGGTGAATTAAAAAACGTGTGTATTTGTTTTGAATTGTAAAGTAAAAAATATTTAAAAATTAAAATAAGGATAAACTATTTCATGATTTATTATATTTTTTAATACTGTTTTTGTTAAAGATAAATTTGTATTTGGAAACCCAATATATTTCCAACTGCATTATGTTCATAATTGTATGAATGCTCACCTTTGTTGAGCTGTAGGACATTTATATTTTTATGTATGGCAATAAAGTGGTTTATAGTAATTATAAATTAATTTCATTTTCATGATCAATGATTTTCCATACTTTCCCTTTTCAAGATTTTTTAAACAAAAAACGATGAATCACGTATTTCATGAGGAATCCTTTCTAGAAAGCCTACTTTATCAAATAATTGTTTATAAAAATCAAATTCATTTTATTAATTGAACATTACAATAACTGTAGGGTTTAGCGGATGGTGGAAGCGCATGGGCAACGTAATACCATTGTGTACACAGTCGGCTAGTAATATAATAAAATAGCTAACTCCAATATGACCTGTACTAAAAGGTGATTGTGGAATCAAGTACAGAGGAAGGGAAATAATAATATCAGAAGATAAACTATGAATTTCTTGTGTCAATCATAAGTTACTAGTGGCTTGAAGGGGCTAAAAGCCCCTCATAAGGGAAAATTCAAACAATCCTTATTTATTATAATACAAAATACCTTCATAGCAAACCGTCTCTAGGTAGGCTTAATTGAAATCTAGCCTACCACATGGTTTTCATCAAGTATCAGCATCATATGGTTCATGAAAACAAAGCAAACAATTTTAGATCCCAATTCTTTTTAAATGGTAGATATTTTACGTTATTTCTCGTTTTCTGGTGAATTTCAAGCAATTTTATTATTTTTCCCGTCATCACGGAATAGAGACCTTTAATTTGAGCCCTCTCCCATCTTGTTACAGCTTGACTGACGCCCACAATCTTGACGCAAAGAATCGCCTTACGAAATTAAATATATGATATCTTCCTAAACAAAAAAAACCTTACATCTGCTTATTGATTGTTATTCAAAGAGCAAAAAATTGTCTCCAATATTAACCCACACTTTGTTTTGGTTTAATATTTTTTAACAGTAGCGTAACCACATATGGCTCTCTTTACTTCCACGTCATCGATGATTTTCTCCCCTCCTTTGCCAAAACTTAAGACTTAAAAGCGTGAACATGTTACTCACCATCTATATTTATTTAGATAGCGGACTAACAGCTGATTCGTTTAAAAAGATGGAATCGGAGTTATAGGACTAACGCTTTTTTATATTTTAATAGTTTTTTATTCTTGGAGTGTGAAGTCATGTTAACTGTTGTACAAATACAAACTTTTATAATTTTTAAAATTGCCGAACAATAATTCGTAGAATTGTATATAACTAAATGAAAGAGAACATTAAACTTCATACTCATGTATAAAATAACTTAACTAATGTATGTACTTTGGTATGTTAAATAGCCTAGCTAATGTAGGCCTATTTTTTCATATTATAACAGTATTTTTATTTTGTACAACAAAAATCAAATAAAACGACTTGCGGAATTAAACTCAATAACCATTTACGTTTCTTAAATAATTTTTTTAATTTATGATGACGAGAGCCGAACTTTATATTGGGGTTTAACCACAATAAAACACACACTTTTTATAATTTAACAGCATTTTAATACTAAGTTGAATTCCAAAGTAAAATACAACTGACTGGCTAGGATGTTTCAGTGACGGATCTAGGGGGGGGCAGCGGGGGCGCGTGCCCCGGGCGCCGGCCAGTAGGGGGCGCCAGCGCAGCGGCGCCCCAACTGGTCGGCTCCGGCTAAGTAAACATTGAAAAAAATAAAGTGACATTTTTCGTTTCGCGGCCGGCAAATCTCTCTGTAGCATCACTGCCGGAAAATCTCCGTCGCATCGTGGAGATTTTCTCTTTTTACGTGACTTTCACATATCTCGTCGTTTGAAGGCAAGAAAACTGCTCGCTCATTTAGACGTCGGAAAATCGCCTGCTTCTTTTGCGGCCGGTAGACCTCTTGGTCGCATTATGGACGACAAGTCTCTCGCTCTTTTCGCGGCCGTCACATCTATTGGCCGTATCTTAAACAGATAATCAGTAGTTGCTGGTAGGCATCTTTATTTGTTCTTTCACTGCCGACAAGTATTTCGCTATTTTCGAGGTCGTCATATTTATTGACCACATTGCGGCCAAAAAAACTGTCGTTTAGACCACAGCTGGCAAATATATGCCGCATTGCAACCAGGGCCGGCTCAAGAGTTTTTGGCGCCCTAGGCGGGAGTATTGCCCGGCGCCCCGCTCCAAATCAAAACTAGATCAAACAAATAATAGTTCTGTCGTAGCTTTTAATTTTCAGCCGTATGTTTTTCTTCATTTCGTCAATAATAATTAGTGATAATTGACTGCACATCGAGAACTCAAAGGACATGATAGAATTTGACAAATTAATCCCATGAAATGAGGCTAGATAGGTTTGATATGGAGTTGATTCTTTGAAAAATAAAAGTAAAAAAAGCATTTTATTTACCTATTTTAGATACTTAAAGGCGCTGTTTAATAATGTATGATTTTGAGAAAATAATAAAAATAATGTATTTAATGTATAGTTTAACAGTTAAAACACTTAAGCTAAACTTGTTATGAACAAAGATATAAAAAAATATTATCGTTTGGCACAAAGTGCCTTATTGCTTACATGAAGATTCCTCCATGTTGATTCGTAATCTGTTGTTAATTTTGGTGTAAAAAACCGGCCCGACTAACGTATATTTGACGTTTGATTTACAAACCCATACTACATAACGACGAGGGCGCCATGCGAAATGACGGGTGCTAATTATTGGTATAAAAAGTTGATTAAAGGGCAAGTTGGGGGTTTCCACCACTGGTGATAAGTTTTGAAGTGATTTAAAAAGTAACTACATGACCAGAGCATGTAAAACTACTCCTGAATTATAACCTCATAATTTAAACCTAGAATTTAAGTCCATCATTGGTGTTAATGTTTATTATTTTATTTTCGCCCCGTACTATTTTTACAAACGTGACCATCCAGGGCCCCCTTTGGCGCCCCTCAGGCCCTGGCGCCCTAGGCGGTTGCCTAGTTCGCCTATAAGGTAGAGCCGGCCCTGATTGCAACTACCGCTTGCCCTTTGTCACGGCCGGTTTCACCTTCCGCGGTCGCATCGGTGCTGTCAAATCGCGGCCGTATATACCACGGCCGGCAAATCTCTCGGTCGTATTTCGGCCACAAAAAATCGCTGTTTCTTTGACCAGAAAACTCTTGGTCGCATTGCGGCTGTTAATTATGTTGGGACATATCGCGACCGAAAAATCTCTCGAACGCATTGCTGCCGTAAAATAATATTGTATTTCACTTTAAATAGATTGGGCTCAAGTATTCGTTTTAGAAGGCAACATGGCCGATTTCACTGTTCGGGAATTCTTTTGAAATAGTTGGAAAAGGTCAGAAAATAAGTCTGAAGTTTCATGTGTAAAATCTGGTTGACATATTGTTTTGGTTTTACAGCGGCCGGCAAATTTCTCGGTCACACTATAGCAATAACAGCTCTTGGTTTGGCTGTATCGTAGCCTATGAACATCGGTTATAAAAAATCATAAGAACCATAAGATATAATCATATTATGATATACGAGATAACTGTTTATCCATCACATTAAAGACACATTAAAAATATAATATATTTCTTGTGTTTGGTGGCGGGTGGGGGGGGCGCCAAACTCCGATTTTGCCCCGGGCGACAGTAAGTGTAGATACGTCACTGGGATGTTTACTCATAAGGTATTAGCATACATATAGATAGATAAATTTACTATTAAAACCTAGTTACAAAAAACACTTATAATGCTAAAATAAACTAAACTAGTCATGGAATACAATAAAATTAGACTAAAAAGATCTACAAGAAAATACGGCGCGGAGAATCGCGCGAAACCGATGATAGAGAACGACACGACGCGTGCGGTCCAGGCTACTTCTTGTGCGGACTGTACAAGCGTTCGCGGCGCTGCGCGGACTTTTGGCGCCGTTGATACCTGGGACATTTGACACCTGGGACATTTGACGCGATGCGTTTTTATTAAAAATAATACACCTGGGACATTTGAAACCTGGGACAAATGATGTAACTTATATTTATTATTTAATTTAACAAACCTGGGACATTTGACACCTGGGACATTTGATTTTATATTAATTAATGTAATATTTTAAAAACCTGGGACATTTGAAACCTGGGACAAATGATTTGACAAACTTTTAATAATTATTTAAACCAACCTGGGACATTTGACACCTGGGACATTTGATTTAATTAATATTTTTAATTTTTTAACAACCTGGGACATTTGAAACCTGGGACAAATGAAACGCACCCATCTCAGCTTGTACGGTAACGGGCAAACTTAAAAAAAATATTAATTTGATTTTTGAAAACTGCAAGAAAGAGTTCAAGAAGTATAAAATGAAATTTAAGAATTCCAAAATAAGTTATTCTAGTTATGATAAAAATTAATATTTGGTTTATTAAACAAATTTTGTTGAGAGATCTGAACTATTTGGATCTTGTTTCTTGTCAGTGCCACAAATTATTTCTTAAGGTAAAAATCATTATGAGTGGGTGGGAATCAGGAAAGAACCTAAATAAAAGCTAAGTAAACAGAATTTAAACAAATCTTGAAAATTAAAAAACAAATAAATAATTATTACTTTTTCTATAAATGATAAAATCTATAAATGATAAAATCATTTTGTTATCACCGAGAATATTGTGACAATTCAATAAACTCACACTTTATAATCCAATAAACTCAAGGATAATCCAAAGTGCATAAGTCCTTTACAATGAAAAGCTGAAAGTCAAAGTGCATAAATGGCATGCTCATGATATGTGTTTTGTCATATGAGGATAGTAGTAGTGCCTTCAATGTAAGGCCCGTATTATACACGGACACTCAGCGACCCAGTGGCTGGGTCGCCGAGCGACCCGGACACTCGTTTAACATTGATCAAATGGGAGTGTCCCGCGAGCTATTATACACGGACACAGTTGGCTCGGTCGCAGATCTGCGTCCGAAGTGTGTCCCGGCTGTGTCCGAGGGCGAGTCGCAGCCCGGACACACGCGGGACGCAGATCTGCGACCCGGGTAGCAGATCTGCGTCCCGGCAGCTGGGCCGCCAGCGTCTCAAGTCAAAATTAACATTGAATCTTATGGGAGTGTCCCGCGAGCTATTATACACGGACACACGGTGTCCCGGACACAGACTGCAGCGCATCGCCCGAGAGTGGTCGTTTTGTTTATATATTTATAATTATGATATATAAATATAGTGGTCGTTTATGATATATTTATATTTATATAAGGTTATATAACCTTATGTAAATATAAATGTAACTCTTCATTACTCCTAACTGGTCATAAATTAGGAGTTTTGGTTTGAACATTTATTATTTGCATTGATCTGAATATAGCTGAATATCTCTGCTCTTACCTTAAAGTTATGACCAGCTTATCTTCCGGTGAAATGCACCTTTGTAAATGGGTATTCGTTCCAGCAATGTCTCCTATAAGTTTCAGAAGTTCTTTAAATGATGATACGGACATCCGAAAGTAGTTAAAAAACTTCTCTTGATGAGTGCACAGTTCATCAAAAAGTGTAAAGTATAATCCTTTTTCAGGTCGCAAAGAAAATATAGGATGCCTTTGCATTCGTCGTCGACTTCGACGTCTTCTTTTTTTCAGAAGTAGGACGAGCAAAAGCATATCTTCGCTGTTCATGGTAACGGCTGAGTGCATGATATTTGGTAGTGGGGCAGTGCCGATGCGGTGTCCCTGCAGCGTTCCGGCTGTGTCCGGGCCGCTAAACAGCTACCCGGACACTTCCGGGTCGCTGAGTGTCCGCGTATAATACGGGCCTAATTTTAATTTTTAATTTTTCTTTGTCAAGCTCAACTTTGATGTAGCAAAAGTTTCGTTTCATTATGTCACTAGGTCCTACTGTGTTGGACAAAAACATTAACTCAGTAGGGCAAAAAATATCGTATATTTATATTCTTTTTGTTAAGTTTTTCAGGAATAATGAAGTATTTTGTGAGACCTTGCTTTTACCTTTGTAACATGATGAATCTAAAGTTTTGTACCAAATGTTTTATTGTAACAGTCTGTCATATCATACACAGTTTTATCATGATAGTCAATATCAAGCTGTATATTTTTAAATGTAAATATCGTGTATATACGGTTAACACACAATACCAGGGCAGATTGCGTCAAGAAGTGCCTTCGTAGGGGACTGGGTGTTTAAACAATGCTGCATATCGCAAACTGATAAATTATGTTGGTATCATATAAATTATAATCATCACACTTTGTTTAAAGTTTTAATTTTCCTTTGATTTCCTTGTTTTGTGTCGATTGTTTTGTTTAATGATCATGTCGAAGTATTAATTTACTATGTTTACTTGATGTGGGTATGTTAATTTTCCACCTTTTTAGAACACTTTTTATTTGGCATTTAAACTATTTCTATTAATTTTAAAATAACCTATTTAATATTTATAAACTTATTTATAAACCTACCTTCAGTATTTCGAAATCCAATTTTTTGGATTTAGGCAATTAGTCAATATTAAACTAATTAAGTGTTTTACTTTCTTGAAACTAAATAAGAATGTTTTACTTTATCTAAAAACTGAATTAATTGCTTTATTCATGAATTGACTAGAGTTTAGAAGACAGTTGTTGTTTAGTGACATTGGGTTGTATTTTTTATACATGTATTTCAGAGAGATGTTCAGAGAATTTTACTTTCAATTTAGATTTCCTGGATGATAAAGAAATACCTCGTAAAAACGTTTTTAAGAGAAATTTATCTTTAATATCCATACAGTATGATATATTCAGATTTGAGTGTTTTTTGTAAATTTAATCAGATAAAACAAACTTGGTATTTATAAAATATGTTTTTAACATTTCCCCAACTCAACTATTTTTGATTTCAGTTTATTGAACCTGACAATAAATATGGTAACATAGAATTTTTACTACTGCCACTATTGGTAGACGTGCAAAAGTCTTATGTATTCTTGAAACAATTAATTAATTGCTCAAATCAGACTTGGACCTTTCTAAATTTGTATCAATAATCTTAACCATGATTTTTTTTATAAAAAATTAACAGGAAAAATGTATGTAATATTGGTATAATAGTTATACGATTGCTTGCTGTAAAACTAATATAAATAACTTTAGTGTTATGAATTATAGAAGTATTTTTAAGAATTTGATATTGTAAGATTTATTTTGTAGATAATTCCCATATAATCTTTACAAGTTTTAATCAACCGATTTAGAATCAGAGTTTATTATCAAATGACTGATAGAGGTTGCCTTTTTGGAAATATTTTTATGAACAGAAATGATTCTAAAGCACGTTAACTTAATCTTGTATAGAACACAGATTTATAGCATTTATTTGCATGTTATTAGATATATATTTTGGATATTTTATTTTAATTGCAGCTGTTAAGTTTTGAGATTTAGAAGCTTGCAGGTGTATTTAACAGAGCCTAATAACTTTAGTCGATTCTGTAAAGTTTTCGATTGATAAACTAATTTTGTATTAGCTTTAGTGATAGTGAATGTGAAGGATATGTTTCTATTCATATCGCTTTATCAGAAGCCAATGTGTATATTATGTATAAATCTATGTAAAGAATATTCTAACCTGGTTTTAAAATTGCCTTTGCTAACACTATTGATAAGATGCTCATTATTGACTAGCTACATAGTCTCTTTTATCAATTTTAGATCAATATTTCTTTAGAGATTTTAAGGTATTAATTGGTAAATTGATTTTACATCTGTTCCAAACCTACTTGTGTTTTTGTAAAATTTAGCTATACCTTTTGCTTTTTGTTCCACTTACTTACCAATATTAAATTTGTGGTAAAGTGACTTAGAACTATAACTTAAGATGTGATTATCTTTATAACAAATAAACTACATATTATTGTAAAATATCCTATACTGAAAATTAACATTTTAAAATATTTTTTCTGAATAAAATAAAAAGCGCTCAAAATTATTTTGAGTTAAAGATGAATACTAAAAATTTAATTTGTTGAATAATTTCTGTTTATTTTAGATTTTATTGCCAAGCAGAGTAGGATTATTTGACTCATCATACTTGGTGTTATTCAGTTGTGAACATAAAACATACTTAACCTCCTCAAGTCCACGATTGTGTATATGTGACGATATCCAAGCCTTGCCGCCGGGCCACGATCACGCATACACGACGATGTTGTCGTGATTTAAACTTGGTGCTCTTTCCGCCACGGAGGAAGTCCGAATGCTTCGTTTATGTTCGGGAATAGTCAGGCTCTTTCTTGAATATTTTGTTTTGCGTCTTAGCAGACTGCTTCACTGAAATAGTCCAATCAATTCTAAGAGTTGCTTTGCTGACAACTGACTTGTGTTTGTAAACATTGCACAATGGCGGGCCGAAAACATTTGATTAACTGTGAAATTAGAGAATAATTTGAAGGTAGCGGCTTAAGTGATTTTACAGACAACACAGATAGTGAAAGTGACGATGAAATAGATTGGGGAAGTTGTGGGTCGAATGTTTGTTCATGAATAATGTAAGATGAATTGTTTATCAATCTTCCAGTTCGTTCTGGGCGTGCTGGTAATAAGTCAAATGATTAATTTTATTTTAAATAAACTGCAGAAAGAACGGTTAATTATACATATTATTTTGGTATTAAGCTTTATGTTACATACAAAACAGGGAAGTAACAAAGTTACTTGATTCATCCGGCCTGGGGTTTTACAGAGGTACCAAATTACTCGAACTTTAAGAGGTTAAACAATTGGTCAGTTACCTCTGTTATATACGGGAATAGCTGTATAAGCAGTTCAGCTGTTTAAAACAGTTCAAAGCTCGCAATCGTTTGATGCTGAGTCTCGAAGGGTTCAATAATTGTTTTTATTGTAGAATTATTAAAACTATGAAGTGAGAGAGAAGGGAATTTAACTAATTGTTTGCCAGCGCCAGGCATGTCCCTTGGTAAAAGTAAACAAAAACCAAGGCAAATAATTTGCAATATCCCAGTAAGTATATTTTTGGCTAAGGCATTTTGGTTTTTTTGTCACGACGTTCTTTCCTATTGGATAAATCATTTGGTTTGTTGTTTATATCTTGCCCTAAAAGTTTATTGAATGTCTGCTAGATAGTGACACTTAGACCTGAGAATTTTTTTTTCAAGGGGTTGGCCTGTCGCTGGGGAGTGATAAGTATATACATTTCCCTCCCTTTCGTGCTTCATAGTTGTATTAATTCTAGTATAACAAGCTAATTGTATATTCAACAAGTTTTTAGTTGGAGGGTAACTGAGTAAACTACTACAATTTTGCCTGTTACTTGGTTCAATATTCATTCACCAACAGTTTTATTGATGAAATATGTTTTGAGTGGCAAAGAGCAAAAGGTCATAATATATTTTTAAATAGTTAATCTAAAAACTCAGGAGGGATGGAAGAATTAATTTTCACTTGACAGTTATTAAAAAAACTGAAAAATATGAAGGTAATTAACCTTTAAGGGATAAAATTACATTTAGGTAGCATCAGCGTATTTATAAATCAATGTTGATATATGAGTGTTAGCTTGGATGTGTTTTAACTGAG
This sequence comes from Flexamia atlantica, assembly GCA_035578135.1. Lineage (NCBI taxonomy): Eukaryota > Metazoa > Arthropoda > Insecta > Hemiptera > Cicadellidae > Flexamia > Flexamia atlantica. Next base: position 28,144,629 of record JAQJVK010000008.1, on the reverse strand, counting down.
TGAAATTGAGTAACACCGAAGCCTGATGGATTTGAAATATAGAAGCTATTCCATATACAGTAGAGTCCCACAAACCCGAACTAATGTAGACCGAACGGTGTCCGGGTTTGTGAAAATTCCGAGTTATCAAGAAATGGGTAAAAATAAGAAAAAATAAGAATAGGCCTAGTTTCTGTTATTTCTATAAAAATTCATTTATTTATTGCATATATGAAAAAATATAAGAACTACATTATCAGTTATAAAAAAAAACTTAAAGAAAAACCAAAACTGTTTTATATGTGTCACACCGTGCTCTGGCCTTGAATATCAATGCCTTTATTGCTCTGGCAGACTTTCCGAGTTATCCAGAATTCCGGGTTATCGAAGTCCGGGTTTGCGGGACTCTACTGTAGTCTTATCTGTTGCTGTCTAGTATAACTGAAGTATGTTTTAACAAACTGTGATGCATTTTACATTTGTACATGAAATGAAGGGATTAAACCTTTTTGATTTGGTTAAACGATTATTACTAAAGGAAACCTTAATATTCAACCATATAATTTTATCTTAAGTATGACCAATTCATTTTAACGAGAATAAATTCTATTTTATACAAGTCAAGTGAAAGTGAAGTCTTATTCCTCCAGAGCCATATCTTCCTACAATTCACTTAATTGCTCATAAATACTTTTTGCCAAATTAATACTTAAAACAAATTCTATGTATTCTGGTGTTGTGAGTGACAAGGCAGCTACAACGTTGAGACCTAAGTCACGGTCTATATTAATGCTATTACTGTTACATTCACTAGAAATAAATCACATTTTAGTCTATGTGGTTGTTTTTATTTGTCTCTTATCCCTGAATTCCTTTTGCACACACTATAATGCTTGTTTTAGTCTATGTGGTTGTTTTTGTCTCTTATCCCTGAATTCCTTTGGCACACACTATAATGCTTGTTTTGTATTTAGTCTTGAAATCTGACTAATTACAAAATTAAACTGTAAAATTCATTACTGGACCTGTTGTTATTGTGAGTAGGTTTAAAGTGGAGGGCTCAGATGAAATTTAGTTTTAAGGAATAGGGTGGAACAAACTCACTTAAAAATTTTGAGATTCGGGAATAAATAAAATGATCACTTTTAATTAAGTTAAACAACACAAAAGAAGGAGGGAGCTATGCAAGAAAGGCTGCAGAAAATGATTTTGTGTAAGCAATCATAGGTACAATAATATTCAACATAAAGAAACTGTTGGACGGGAAGAATTTATGGCCATAAAGGCCCGTTTTAACGATGACAGGTTAAGAGCCAATCAGCATAAGACAGTCCAATGCCAACTACTTCCAATTTTGTTTTTGAGTTTTTTGAAAGTAGTTGAAGTAGGGTCACTTGAAAACGAGAGGGGTTTCAATACCTCTCTAATTGTAGTGTTGTTTAAACACTAGAAGCGGAAGGAAAAGACCAACAAATTAAATAACAATTACAAATCCTCCGCTACTATGAATTTAAAAAATACAAAGCCTATTTTATCACGGTATGTTGTTTTTAAGTCATGAAGAGATGCGGGCTGCTAGTATATATATATGTAATATATATGTATGAAAATGAACATATGGTGTTTTTGACATCTGGGGACCTCAGAATGAAAAGTTATGATGGGCTTAGGTATTACCATGAGACCTAGTGTAACACAGCTTAATCCACATGAGGGAAATTCGCTAATAACAAGTACTGTATTGTTGTTAACTTGAAGTTCACATTCCGCTTGAGTGAAGACAGATTAAACCAGAATCAGCAGTGGTGACCAGTTCAGTTGTCAGGAGACAGAATAAAATGATTTATCAGTGATCATTTTGTTTTAAAGTCTACTGACAACTGAACTGGTCAAAGAGTGAATCAGGCTTAGGTCTTCCATTCTCTCCCTAAAAACAAATGATTCATTAATATTTATTAATTCTCTTTAATTAATAAGCTATTGTAACCAAAGAAAACTAAAAAAACTCATTTAAATTTTGTGAATGTATAAAACTTCCTACTATTCTTATCGTTACCACTTTCAATATTGAACTCATAGATTGCTTAAAATTATTAGATTGAAGATTGTAAGTAAAAACAGCTTGAAGTTCAAAAAGATATCAGAATTAGTGACTATGCATTTATTTTCTTGCAAATCATTGAGGGAATATCTGAAACAAGAACTTGCATCATGTCTGAGGTCAGTTTTCAACTTCTTTATTCATGGCTCATAACTAGCCACAGCACAACCTTGGCTGGTCAGGTGCCCCTCACAATAATTTTAAACATATAGCTCAAATCAAACTATAAATTAGAGGTATGAGAGATAACCCAAGCTAAGCTGGTATGAGCTTGGTTTATATGCCAAGTTAAAAAAAATTGTGTTTTGGTTTTTTTTTGTGTTAGTAGAATATATACGTTATGAGCGTTACGGTGCCCTTGCAAAGATTCAACCTGATGCCCTCTCCATTCCCATTACCCAAGGGGCCCCAATGACCTTTACACTGCAAATTGAGACTAAAATATTTTTAACTCATCTTGACAATATTACTTGATTGCTGTGGTCTGACGATTACATTCTTTTGCTGCGACCAACAATATTTGTTTTGCTCAATGTAACAATGACGTTCATTTGCTACGACACAATGTGTATATGTCGACCACTACACCATGACAGTGTTTATTTACTGGGCTTTGTTTTTTTACTGAATTGCAGTCTAGTACTAGGTATATGTATTTTTAATAACTTTTATATTAAGAAAGATAGGTTAAAGATTCAAACAAGTTCCAACCAAGAAACTTGGTTGTTCTTACACATAAGTAAGAAAAAAGAATATTTGACTCATTAAGGTAATTTACCAAGCTAAATATCTTTGAATCAAGAAAATAAGTTTTGCTGTACAAGTCATTCTTGTCTCCCCCCCTCCCAGAATTATATTATTTTGGTTGGCTGCCCCAAATTTTGAAATGCAATCCTCCAATCGAGATACCACTAAAAGGGCTTGGGAAAAGAAACAAGATGACACAAACCCCTACCAAAAACTAGACATTTATAAATACAAAATTGTTGAAAATTTTGTATTCATAAGTAATATTGTAACACACAAAATCAAAATTAAGGACAGGAATCGCTCAAAATTAACTTGATTAAAAACCCTATTGCCATACTATATTTATCTTGAAGGGATCATTAAGTACAAAACAATAGTATACATCTGAAGCCAATTCCATGTCCATATAAAAACGGCAGTTTTTAAATTTTCATAAAAAATATCACTAAATGTTTAAAAAGGTGTAAAATTAAAAACAGATCTAGAAATAAATTTAGAATATGCACTTGACAAGCCCTTTAACTTATACTAAACAGCCTCTCGATAGAGGCTTAAATTTTGGAATATGAGTCATACCTAAAATTTAACATAGTGGGTTTGGAGTAGTGGTACCTTAATTACAAAAGAAAATAATCTTGTAAAAACTATGTTGAAGGATTTTAATCAAATTTGGAGGCTACTTTTAGATAATAACCTTTTATGAGAATACATTTTTAATGAAAATGTTTTGGCAATATCTTGAACTTTAAATTTAAAATATTGTGCAAACTTTGTATTGAACCAAGTATTATTTAAACTAAGCTGGAAAACATTGGATACTTCAGTAATTACTCGATACCCCGAACAGTAATTTATTAGATATTAAATTTGTATTAACTAAAATTAATATTATCCTACAAGGGTAAGAGTAAACCACTCCAATGTGGTTTACTCACCTATAAGGAGTATAGGTGAAAATCAAAACTGCAAAAAAATGCTAAACGTCAAAAATTAAATCTTAAAACACTGTTTCATAACTAAATTACCTACAGTAACTTAGACCTGTCCCTCCTGAAGAGATGTGTTTATTGATGTAAGTTTAACCGTTTAAACAATTTCAAAAACATTAAATGTTTTAAAATATATGAGATTTGAATCGCTTGGCAACAGTAAATTTGTATTAGACAATAAAAAATGCTGTATGTTATCTCCTAAATGTCATTGAAATAAGGGCAAAATTTTAAGTATACTGTAATAATAAAATAAAAAGATATCAGAAATTTGCCTTAAACTTTCTCTCTTTTAATCATTAATAAACTTTTATTGTTTAACCTGATTTTAGATACTGTATTTTTGCTGAAATTACATTAATGAAATTATGTTGGATATGGTATGGATTTAATTTAGCACAAAATGAATTTTTTTAATATTCCTTGAACTGAAGTTTTATACTGCATGCTAGATTTTATTTTATATTGTTGGATAATTTTAAAGGTTTTCGAAGAGAGGTTTTTACCCAGAATTGACCAGCAAATGTCAGGGCTTAGCCAAAGGAAGTTTGCAAGGGATCAAACCTCAGACCTCCCTCCATCCCCACCACCACTCTGAGTTTGTTGAACACTTTTCTAACAGACAGTAGCATTATTCACCTTGTACAAATAGAGTATCCAGCTAGTAATTTGTGTTTTCGATTGATTGAAAATTTAAACTTATATAAAACTCTCCTATAGCTAAAAACACTGTACCGAATATGTAATTAATTTGTTTATAATCAAGTTTAAACGGAATTTCATAATAAAAGTTAAAAAATCTAATTTAAATATATTTTTTAAGTTGATAAAAACTAAAATTAAAACTAAAAAAAACATAAATTCAATCTAAATAAAATAAATAGTTAAACAAAAATATATATATAAAAAATGGCTATTGTAACTAAGAATTGAGCCTGGATCTGCAGCTTGTGTCATTGACTTATCCATTAGAAATATGCATCGGCTTATGAACATTTGAACATTATGGCTTATGAACATTTGACTTAAACATTTGGCTTATGAAAATTCCATACTGAAAGGTGAAAATGGAATTATGGAAAGGAATTGTTTATTACAAGTTATATCTTCGAATAAAAAAATAAAAAACTGTTCTCTCCGCGATTTTTTAACCAAAAGCCAAAAATTCACAGACAAGCGGATGGTGAAAATTTGTTTGGTACCTTCAACATTCTTAACCTTTAGTTTTTTTTTTTTAATTTTAATTGTTGGAACAGTTTTGGACAAGTTCAAACTTTTTTTATTTTCTAGTTATTTTCAAGTTTAACTATCCTAGAAAATAATAAATTCAATAAAATGAAAAATTCCTGGAGAATATAAAACGCTTTTGAGGATTCAACGATTCAGGAGCAGGAGCACCCATGGTGTAAAGAAAAGCACCAAACAAATAATTACACTAACTTTAATTTAAAAATTCTTACAAAACAATAATATTTTTGTATATAGTAGATGGATGAGGTAAATAAGCCCAGCTTCTTACGAAATAGCTTTTGCCTGTAGTCATTTCTTCATCTCGGGAAAGAATTGTTCGGATGTTTTGCAAACATTATTGGTTTTAACAAATATTTTTCTTACATTTGAGCTTACATGAACACAGATAAATACACGTGTTTGGACCATTTGTGATCAAAACGTAAATAAGGCATTGTTTTTTGACACAAAAAATAAACTCCATCAAGAGATGTTCGTGGCAATTGCCTTTGTGGCGTCGAAAACTAAAGATGTAAAATGAAAAGTTTGACTTAATTAGCATAAGAAATGGTACGTATTTGAAATTACAGTTACAAAAAAGTTGTATTAATGCAATGTGTAACTTTATGTTTCAAAGTGTTCGACTTTTATTCGCACATTACGACGTTAATTTTTTTGGTATATAAACCTACATTCAAAAATATGCTTAGACATTTTAAACTCACCCAGTTTCCAAATTTGTCTTAGAAAATATCGAAACTAATTTACTATAAATTAGACAAATTTTCGCAGCAAAACCTCTGTTTAACGACCCTCCCGACATGACCTCAAAAAAACCAAACAACAACAATTAAAAAAAGGTTCCAGATTAAAGCACGATGAGTAGCGGGATAAAAGCTATAAATCCGTCGGATTCGGCAGCATGCGACTTAAAAACCCATCGCCATCAAATGTTTTTATAGATTTGGCGGCAACCGGGTAGCCTAGGGGACGGATCAACAGAGGCTATGAGATACGCCGATAGGGATCGATAAAAAGTTGACTCAGTCGCTGGCTGGCGTCGGCGGTGGCTGGCGGCTCGCCTTGCTCGGCGCTCGGCTCTGCTCGGCTCTGCTCGGCTACGTTCGGCCTACATCCGTCACTCGTGGTGAGTTGTATGTATATATGTTTGTAAACGCCGTCTCTAGGTGACAAAATCTGTGTATGCTTTCGTCATCTGAGAGCCTCCTGTAGACGGATGCTTGTTTTACAGCGTGTATGCGCTGAATTGGTATTGTTTACTTTCGGAGTTATCGGTATAAAAGGTTGAAACAAGTTTGAGGTGAACACGATTATAAGAGAAAGTAAGTTTTTATCAGTGTTTTTTTAATGTTTTATCCAATGATGATGTATGTGGTTGGAACTTTTGAATGTTCAGGGTGGTTTTAAACTCCTTGGATACACCTTTTGTGGATTTGTTCCTGACAATATATGACAAACGTTTTTTACCTTAATTGCCTGTGGATCTTGATTTGATTGCATTCTTCACTCGATGTACATTTCATATTTTTATAAAGGATGCGGAATCTAATTAAAAAGGTTTCTGATTGTGCTAGTTGTGTATCCGAGATTTTTTTAAAGTTACAAGGGCATTTAACACAGGTAAAAAGTAAATAGGCTAAAAGTGACCCAAATTTACGCAGTAAATAAAAATACCCCCGTTACAGCAGACTTGCATACTTAGCGAATTTCAAACGCAAAAGAACATAGTTTAAGCCAACATGGCGAGATTTGACATGTTTTTGTAAAGCTCCAGCATAAGAATAACATGGGGAATGAGTATGGAAGTTTGCTGCTTCATGTATATTTAAACTTGGTGGTTTTAATTCAGTATTTAGTAAATCTGAACTAGAAGAAGCCATTTCTCAAGTTTTATCAAGATATGTTGAGAAATTAGCGATATATATATATATATATATATATATATATATATATATATACATAATTTTACTTATTTCCCATAAGGTTAACATTGGAATAACGGACTGTGTTTACCACTTTCAATATCTCGGTAACCAATGGACATAGAGCAGAGATTAAAGAAATTGTTTGGTTTTTTTAGCTGAATTCAATGGCGCCAACAAAAATTGGATACATTTTATTTTTCCATGTAAAAACCTCATAAAATCCATTTTTTGGGGGTTTATTCCCTTTTACTCCCCCCCCCCTTCACATGGTCCGATCGGGCTGGTTCACGAACTCGTCCGAGTGATTACCACTTTACCGCAACTTTCATGAAGATCGGACCATATTTACGGCCGCTATCGTGTTAACAGGCACATACATATTCGAACGAATGGTGTTTTTGCTTCTGGGGGCCCCAAAACGAAAAGTTATCATGGTGGGGCTTAGGTCTTACCATGAGTACTGTGGTAATAGCTTCTTACCAATAGGGTAAATCCGCTAAAAACGCTAAAATTTCTCAGCTATTTATGATTAAACCTCTACATTACTGCCTATTAAATTAATTTTCGCATAATTTTAGTAAATTAACACCAATGGAACACCGAACATCATTCTATAGTTTTTCAAACATTAAGCTTTGAAAAATAAAAATGGCCACCCTTTAAAAATGTAAAGATTAGAAAAGTTACACTCCAAATTCAAATAGATCTAATGTAGCGGTTTTAAAATTGCCTCAAGCTGGTTAAAAGTAAAAACTTAATATGTGAAAATTACATTCAAACATGCAGTCGTAAAAGAGACAACGGAAACCCATGATTATACAACAAAATATGTTTCTCCCGATGCAAGGAACAAATCGCCAAAAGGTCTCAACAGGGTTTTGAAACACCCTCTATTTTTTCAACTTGTTGTAACAGAGAGTTCTGATGGCTTCGCCTAGATTTTCTCATTTTTTTGTTATGGATTTATAATAGATTTTAAGAATAATCATGCGTTGCAAAAACCTGATTGACTCATTTTTTTAAGAGTTTGATTTACAATTCATACATTTTGTAAAATGACAGCTTTACTAAATGGTTTTCCGTTAAGTCTTCTGAACCTTAGTTTGTTGCCTCGGTACCAGCTTTCAGCTTTGTAACGTTACTTCAAGCTGTAAGTTTAACTTTTTTTAAATCAATAAGTGTGTTGCAGTCAGTCCAATTTTAAACAGTGGATGAAACTATAACTTCAGAACTCGAAAGCTTAGCAAAAAAAGTTCTCAAAAGTTTGAAAGTAGCAGTGCTTTAAGGAATAAACGTATCACCTGACAAATGTGGTAGTGACAAGCATTTCTATACTCAAACGTCAAAGTAATAAATATCAGTTTATCGTAGCCGTATTTTAAAATTTAAAATTAAAAAAAACTTAAAATTTAATTTTTGTATCTTGGCTTATATTAAGAGGCCTTATCTAGTTATTAATGACAAAAACACAACCAATATGCAAAGGCCCAAGAAGGAGTCCTAAAGATTTTAGTCCTACATTTAGCACAGGAAGTTAAGTTATAAATTCGGCTTATTAATGCTGAATTTCAAATCAATATTTACAATTTCCAGAGTGCCTGTAGCTTTGATAAATTCTGTATCGTTCAGAGAAACATATTTTGCAAAATTTGTAGGCCAGATGAAAGGTTTACAAGATTTTAATCAAGTTTTGTATTACGTGCTTTACAGAGAAGGTACACATTATAGACAAACACATTTTTGCAATATTTTTTTATTTGTTAAATGTCAAATATTATACTCGGTGGCATGAAAGTGCGAGCTTGGAAATTACTAAAACACCCGCTCTTTACCTGCATAGTAATAATACTGTATAAGTGATGTATGTGACTACTTCAGTTAGTAATTTCAAAGCTCACAATTGTAAGGCGCCCAGTATTAGTTCAACGTAAAACAGGAAAATAATAGTGTATAGTGCGAGTCAGTTAATTTGGCCTAGGCCTTACATTAGCTCAATACTAAAACTAACATTAGTTTTACTGGCGGACTGGGCCAAGTTGATTGGCTGGGAATAAAGCCACACGCTCCCAAAGTCCCAACGCCAACTTCACACAATGTGGAGCTCTCGCCGAGCCACCCCCCCCCCCCCCTGGTGCTTATCTAAGAAATATATTCGTGTTTGTAAACATTTTCTCACGCTGGAAGTCGCGTGATGGGGCGCTATCGGCGTGGAAGTGCCGATACTGGTATTGTGATAAGGAAAACACTCGCAGTCAATATCCGCGATATTATTGTAAATCTTTCGCAAACGGTTGGAGTCGTTTGGTTTTTATAGCTTTCGTGTTTTGTTCCTAAACTGAACAATTCTAACATAGGAGCTAAAATGTAAACAAATTTAATCAAACTTTTAGAATTAATAAAAATTAAATTATATTTTTAAAGGATCGAAGTTTTTTAATTATATATTCGTTGGCGTTAATTGTTCTTATGTACTACTGTCATAAAGTAATAAATTGATTAGACTTTTAGAAAAAGTAAATAATACTTTACTGTCTTATTGATGTTCACATTCAACAAGTTTTCATATCAATCCACCCTCTTAGACAAAATATACATCTCACAATATGATTGCATTTAACTGTTAATGAATATATGAGAAGTTACATAGGTACTTCTGCTTGTTTATCGCTGATTATTTTAAGGTGAAAAGACAAAGCGTACAGATCAGAAGAAAAACGCCTAGGAAACAAAACTCATTATTGATAGACCTTGTCATAAAGAGTCCACGACGTCGGGGTAGACCGACTCGCACCGTTTCTTATTAGCAATTTATTAAGTACTTATTATGATGTATAAAATAAAAACAAATCATTCTCTTACCAAAAAGCTCAAGGGACGATGGCGTTGCCGCTAAGTTGACATTTGGTAGTTCCTTCTTTGTAGTAGACACTCAATAAGAAATTATTTTACGGAATTCCTCCCATAGCCTTTGTTCTAAAGAATTTTCAGTGGTTATCTAATGTGTAGTCATTGAAACACTACAATTAAATTTAAGAAATTTAAGAACGTATGGTAAAAAAAACGTATGGGGTTTAAACTATTTTGAAAAAAGGATAAACCCCACTTTTAAGAAACCTAAATTTAAAATGGTGAAAGTTTCCGAGGAAACCATTGTCGGTTTGCCTAGAAATGAAATAAATTGTCAAATTTAGTTTGCGATAAATATAAGTAAAAACACCATTAGCCTATATTAAATGTTACCAACAAAAAAACAAACAAGTTTGGTGTGATAGTTTTTTTATAAAAATAATAAAATTTATTTGGAAATAAAAAAAGTTTTTGAAAAAAGAGATGAGAAAGTAAACTCTAGTTTGGCGTTGGAATATTAGAAGACGGTCATGAATTTTAACTTGAATTAAGCTTGATAACAGGATTTAATATTTTTGTAATGGACCTGCTTGTCACAATCTATCAAATAAAATCTAAAAACCTTATTTATACACAATAAACCTGTACAATCAACATAAAATAGTGTAACCGAAATAACAAGAATCTCTTGAAATAAGATAATACGAATCCCTTGAAACAAACCGTAGGAATAGTGAGAAATAATTCACACCTAATAATTTGAAATCGTTTGCATTCAAAATGTTAGTGGGAAACCGAATGTGTTTTTGTGTGATCTTGGCACTGGCAAGTGTGTTTATAGTCCATCAAGTTTTATGCAATGTTTTATGTGGAAGCTTAGGCACATTTGTGTGGGACTCAGCGCTAAAGTACAACTTGACAACTTCAAGAGGAAGCAAGTCGTATTTCTTAATCTATTCCCCATTATTTTGCTGGGTCTGCACTTATTTAACTCCCCTTTTTCATCCCATATCATTCATAATATAAAACAAATCTATGGATTTTCATTTTTTTATGTTTAAAAAAGATCCTTTAAAATTATATGCTAGGGATTGGTAATTTGAGAATCAACAAAAGAACCTTGAGGAGATTTACTCGCAAATATAAATAAACTAAAATACTAAATGTAGGAAATTAAATTTTTAGCTCAACGAGTTTGTAGTTATTTTTGCATTAGTTTACCTTTAAGTAGCTGTTGTACCCGTTTTTCGGCTGTTAAACTAAAATATAGCAATTGTTCCAACGGAAACTAAGAAATAACTACTTAAATAAAAAAGTAAAAAGTAATTCATAAGAAGTTTACAGGGCGAAGCCTGAGGGGATTTCAAGAAAGGGAAAAGGTCCATTTGTTGTTCCATTGGATCAAGATCTGCCTATGTGCAAAACTTTAGCCCCGTCGATCCGGTAGTTTTTGCGTTTACGGTGCACAACAAACAAACCCACATCTTAGCTCTAATATTAATGTAGGTTGCACATTAAAAACTTAATACAGCTACACACTTTACTCATAGTCAAAGCTTTAAGGTTCAAATTTCAAGTTTTACCCTACAATGACTGATGAGTGACTGATTCAACTTCAACCAACTTTTGCAAAAATCTATTCCAGTATCTAGGTACCTAGCTTCAACTGACGTTCGATCTTCAATCAACAGCGCCGGAACTTTTTCTTATAATGAAATTAAGGTCGAGTGTACTCTTTAGGAAACACGCAAGCCTCAGAATAGACAGATTCTGAGAAGAGTTGGGGTGAAGGTATGAATGATGTGGCGGGCAGAAGTAGGTCGTATTTATAGTGTGAGAGAAGCAGGTAGCATGCCTCACGGCAGATACTCGCTCCTCGCTACTCAATACTCGCTACTCGGCCTACTCACTCGGCGATACTTGTCTAATTTCCGCCCTTATGTTGCTGGCAGCCAGGGGAAACTTCTCATACCTTACATGAGACTTCACACTCCACTTGCAGTCTTCATTCGATGCGTTGAGGCCGGATTGAGTGCTGAAAGTTGAAACTGTTATGGTTAATTCATAAGTGCTCAACTCAGTTTAGGGAATATTTAAAGGTGCATCTGTCTCTTCAAGATACTGTGTCGTTACTTAAAGATGTGGTGGCTGTAAGTGAATTTTTAACACTAAATTAAAATGCATGAAACCGTGCGTAGAGGTTAGATAGATGTCTGTGGAAAAATGCAATGAAAATATTCCGTAGACTTAAATAGTGGCTTTTGTGATGTTGAAATCTTATGGAGAGGGGTTTTCTTGGCTTAGTTTCCTTTCTACCCTAAAAAATGAATGCTCACTGCATTATTGTTTATGGCGCACAGCTTACGGTCATCTTTACGGCCACACAAAGAAACTTTATAATGTTTGTTTCTTACAGTCGAGCTCATGTTATCAATGCATCTTGCTGATATATGTAGTTTAAGTTATTTAGTATGACCAGACATTGTAAAATTAATGGGACCCAAATAAATAAACAAATTAATGATGTTTTAGGGAATAAAGGAGGAGAATGCTTGTGTTTTGTGTTTTTTTCCTTAAAAATTCATCAATTTCTTAGACAGTTACCAGCAAAAAGAGCTGGAGTTATTTTATCTTCAGCGTGCCCAGCTCACTAAGGAAACTGGAATTGAATAATTGTTTTTCTGGCCATATTGATTTGCTAGAAAATTAATATATTTGTTTTATAATTGTTACAGGAAATTCCTGTGAGAATTAGTATAATAGATTACTCAAAAGGTTTCATAATGTGTAACAAATGAAACAAAAAGTGCGTTTGACAAACTAGAACACAATACAAATTCAGAAAAACATTACTTGGCACATATAGGGCAAATGTACGCTGTGCAGTGAAGTTAATGTTATCAAATAAGCACTCTTCTTCCATAAAGCAGGTTCGATCAAGAACGCCTTACGGAATCCCGAAAAAGATGCTAATGGCAAATAAACTCATTATTTAATTTAGTTCATTTGGTAAAAATATTATGATGGAAACACGAAGTTCACTCTTGCTGTTATGTAATAACTGAAGTAGCATTAACAGCGCCTAGTTGTTAAATAAAAAAAAAACTGTGGATAAAAAGCAGTTACAAAGTGTCAAATTCACACACCGTGTCCACAACCACCGTGTCTTTGTATCATAAACGCGTCAAGTGGTCTACACAAAAATATACAACTAACAGATCGATCAATGACAAAACTTTCAATAAACCGTTCTACAATGTCACCATTTTCCTAAAGAACGATTCACGTGTGTTCAAACAAAATATCACAAAAGATTACGACCTTTACAAACAAAAACGGATCGTCAATATTGGCAGGACTGGAATAAAGCGAGGAATGTTGAGTAACGCGACAATCTCACCCTGAGTGACGCGACTACGTCACGCTGAGTAACGCTTCAACGTCACGCTGCTGAGTCTGAACCCCCTCGGATCGTCCGAGTGACAGACAATCTGGGTCATGTCTGATTTATTGCCGGGGCCATGCATCGCCGAATCGATACCAAATATCGGCGAGACTCGCAAAACCAGGGTAATTTGTTGTCCCATTGTGTTACGGTTATTGCAAAAAATAAATTTCCTCACAGACTTTACCGGGTGAGAACGGTCTTATCATCAATCTCAAATTACGTTTTAGTCTTGACTCGGTATGTATTTGTGACACGTTAAGGGAAAAGGGACCTTATCTTCCCAGACAAAATTTTACAGGACAACAAGTTTTAGGGGATAGGGTAAAAAAGAATATTTTTTGATTTTTTGTTTTTTACTGTTTATGTTTCCAAACAAAATTTGGCCATCTTACACCTGAATTTAACTTTTATCATGGTTAAATTGAATTTTTTCCTAACCCTTGCAATTTGGGGAAAGGGGACCTTGAATTCCTCGACGCTATTTTAACGATTTGAAGTTAAGAAAATCCGAGAGTTCTGTGGGAAATAAATGCAGGACTTGCTAAGCCCTGATCCAGGAATCAGATCATGAAAATGTACAGGATCTTCCAAAAGAAGTAGTCGATGACGTAGCTCCTGGTACAAGAGAAGTTTCAAAACAAACAAAAAAGTACTAGAAGGTTAACAACTAAAAAATAAAAACTCAGTTACCTAATATAATGTCATATTTTGTTAATATGTTTTATAATAATTTCCTAATTGAGTATAAAATTAAAATTAACATGAGTTTATATCATGTAACAAGACATTCTGCCTTTAAAACATTGTGGTTTATTTATTACTCCCATCTATTTCAGCAACATTTGACATAAAATACAAACAATTGACACAAGTTCAATGGTGGATTTATAGTCAGCTTTAAATTTCTGACAAAATGATATATAGAACATATACAACAATGTAAGTAGTAACAAAAATATTGAACTTAGAAATTAGCAAAACTTTAGAGCTCGATTTCCTAAACTTGATGTTTTTAATATATCAAATTAAACAATTTCTAACAGGCATTTTTAAAGATATATTGAAAATTCTTTTACCAGTTTGTTTGGTGTTTAATGTATATTAAGGATATTCTAATAACTTAATTTCGAAAAATACCCCCGTTGCAGCAGACCTGCATACTCAGCGAATTTCAAGTGCAAAACAACATATTTCAATCATACATAGCGAGATTTGACATGTTTTTGTAAGCTCCATAAGAATAACATGGGGAATGAGTATGCAGGTGTGCTGCTACAGGTATATTAAAACTGGGTAGTTTTAATTCAATATTTAGTAGATCTGAACTAGAAGAAGCTATTTACCAAGTTTTATTGAGATACGTTGAGAAATAAGCGAGATATAGAATTTTAGTTATTTCCCATAAGGTTAACATTGGGACAACGTACTGTGTTTACCACTTTCAATATCTCGGTAACCAATGGACATAGAGCAGTGTTTCAAAATACTAAATTGTTTGTTTTTTTGAGCTGAATTCAATGGTGCCCACAAAAATTCGATAAATTTTATTTTTCTATGTAAAAAACTCTAAAAACCCATTTTTGGGGGGGTTTATCCCCCTTTACCCCCCCTTCCGGTGGTCCGATCGGGCTGGTTCACGAACTCGTCCAATTGATTACCACTTTACATGTCCGTACCAAGTTTCATGAAGATCGGACGATTTTTGCGGCCGCTATCGTGCTAAAAGACACACACACACACACACACATATATATATATATATATATATATATATATAAATTCGAACGAATAGTGTTTTTTGCTTCTGGGGGCCCCAAAACGAAAAGTTATAGTGGTCCCGAGCTTAGGTCTTACCATGAGACCTACGGTAATAGCTTCTTCCCTATAGGGGAAATTCGCTAAAATTGGAAGTTTGGAAGTTAAGGTCCCTTTTCCCTTAGCGGTCCCATTTGAAGATATGAACGAAATGTATGAGTGTTCGATTTCGGTGTGACCAACCGAAATCGATCGCCATTTTCCATCTTTTATGTATAATTACCGTCTTGTATATGATTACAGTATAAGTGTAAATATATTTAAGTGTTGTAAGACGTCTTTTATTTATATCCAGTATATAGAACAACACGTATCATGATAATCAAGAAGTTATTTAAAATAATATAGGCTACACATACAGCTTATGTATTCTTTTAAGTATCAATGTTACTATTACCATTGACTTCGGAAATTTCTGTATACAAAGTCCATGTTAAGTTACAAGTTCCATGTTAAGTTTAAGAAAGTGCCATGTGGTAAGAACTTTGCATGGTTAAAATAAGGAATTTTCAATTCATTACAAAGTCAGTGCTATAACAGTAATTTAAGTTCTTTACAATTAGTACTTTTGAAACTTAAAGTGATAGAAAATGATTTAAACTGTATTACAATATTTACTATCAACTCGCTCTTTTCATTTTTCTCTTAACCCTTCAGCAGCTGGTTGTTTTTTAAATATGCCTATTTCGATGAGAAACAAACTATGCGGATTTATAGTAATCGTAATTTTTAGAAAAAAAATGCACTTAATAGTTTACAAGTTTAGGCACGTGCTCATTTTTTTTGCAAAAACCATATAATAAATAAATACAAATGTCAAAGATTCTAATAACTTTTGTTTTTGAGAAGGATTTAACTCAAACTATATCTCGCAAACAACCGAACAAAGGAACGAATAAACTAGCAAAGAATAAAGGTAGGCGTATCGATAAGTGTCACCTTATCGATTCTGCCGGCGAAAGTGACTGTTAATCTTCTCTTTCAGGAGGGGTCGATGCGACAAGGTCGGCAGCCCGGGTGACATGTCGGGGAAGCGGCGCGCCGCGGGGCCAGTGCGGCAGTTGAGTCTGCAGCAGTCGGCGCGGCGACACCCGCGCAAGGAGGAGACGGGGCGACTGCGGAGACAGGCCTCGGAGGACCACGGGCTCCGGGTGTTGGCCAGCCACATAGTGACCCCGGGGGAGTGCGAGAACAAGCCGCGGACGCCGCAGCCGGTCGTGGTGCGGCCGCGACCCGTGCGGCTGGCCTGGGCGGACAGGAGACAGGTGACGGTGGACTCCGAGCCGCCGGTGGGCGTGGTGGTGCAGAGATGCAAGGGTCTCCCGCGGCCCGTCACCGCCAAGCCGGCGAGGGCCCCCGCGGCGCCGGAGAGCATCCTTTACTCCCGGCAGGAGCTGGCCGAGCGACTCCGCCTGGCGTGGAAGGACCGGCAGGAGAGACCGAATCTGGACATCTTCCTGGCTCACAATAGTCTGGACAAATCGGACCCTGAGGAAGCGTTCAGTGTCAGAGAGATACAGACGGAAGTTGAGAAGAACAGATTAATATCCGAAGATTCGGGGAGATCTAGTAGGTTCACCCCTTTTTCTGATGGGAGAAGTTCGAGTGCGGTCAGGTCTCCGGATGTATTCAACTCGTTCAGACGAAGAGATGACCCTCCTGATGTTCCTCGACTCCAGGTGCCTTCCGTCCAAACGTTCCCGACGACCACCTTCCCCCTAGCCGCTTTCAGAGAGTCCAGCGACAGCGAGAAAGAATCTCCACCGATCGTGACGGTTATAAGTCCGAAAGTAGAGAGCGGTAGGAAGTTGACTCCTTCGATAACGATATCCTTCGACCACGGAGTGGATTCTGACGATCAACGGGTAAACGAAAACGACGAAGAGGTTCCGTCTCAGGCGAAGCCCGATGATAACCTTTTAAAGCCGGGTAGTTACTCTGGTGAACCACTGAGGAAGGATAGTGAGGAAGTTTCCGAAGAGACTAAAAATGACAAAAAAGAAAACGACAAACCTAAAAAAGATAATTTAACCGCTACTATGCGACGGGCGAATTTCAGAAACATGAATAACAACCCTGTGATGTCAGGGACGGTCAGTTCCGCCACTCCGCCCTCCACCCCTGCACCGAGCCCGGGGAGGCCCATCCTGAAGAAACCGTCCGGTCAGCCTCTGCAGAGGATGATGTCCGCCCCGGTCTCGGGCAGGACCACGCCGGCGAGGAAGGACGTCGCTCCCAGGCTGGAGGCGCGGAACGACTCCCTAGACCTGGACTACGACGAGGACGACATGGCCATCGTCCAGCGGGAGACGAGGGTCAAGTCGGCGCCGGCGAGGAGGAAGTTCAAGAGTGGACGGAAGAAGGGACCGAAGAGCCACGAGGACGACAGCTCGGAGGACGAGTTCGGCCTGGAGGAGGTTCCGCCGGTGACCAAGCCACGACATCGGAAGAGGTTTGATTATAGTTAATTACCTATGCATAGAATTAATAGAGCTAAAAAACTCCCTTAGTGAAAAAAATCATTAAAATGACTACTCTTACAACAAAAGTTAATAGGAGAAACAATTTAAATGCATGATTACGCCGAGAGACAAATGTCTTTAGGAAGTATGCTTTTTACAACTTTTAAAATCCATGGTTCTAAATTAGATTGATTCAGACTAGATTAAATTATAGATTCGATTTAGATTAGATTAGATTTCAAAGACCAGCTTAGTTTCCCTTGCAGTGGCATTTAAAGTAATTCCAGGACTTTCTGGAGCCGTAATTATGGCTTCTTCCCAATGAGCTGTTTACTCAAAATTGTTGTTCCAATATTAAATATCATGGAGGACAAACCAACTTTAAGGATTTCTCAGCCTCTTCGAGTCTGATCCTCATAAATTTTGTTTCCTGCAAACGTTGACACTGACCTTTTTCCAACGTAACCTCAAAAATTATTAAAATCGGTTCAGAAGAGTGGGATGAGTTGTTGGCTCACAAACAGTTGCATATTAACCAACTGTATAGACGGACTTGTTCTTTAAATTCACGCATACAATCAATTGGCTTCAGGAGGAAAAATATCCTACACAACTATTAATCCAAAATATACGGCTTTTTCGCTTGTAAAAGTTGGGTTTTCCATTGGTAATAATTAAGAAACCTTTTACAAAGTATAATTGGATAATCGTTAATTACGCAGCATTTGATATATTTTTTTCGGAAAACACGTACAGTGCATATTTAATCGTTGGTTTCTTATGTACTTGAAATTATTGTTGTTTGTAATCCATGGTTTGATAAATTCAATCATTCGCCAATGCTAAATTTATGATAATGGATCTGATTTGTTATTGTTTGTGAGTTCATCCAGTTACGCGATTAAGGAGTGTACTCCTAGGCTAGTTATAGGATGAATCATTTGGCAACTTTGAATTACCACCTCACACAAAAATGATATTCAGATAATTTATAAATGTTTTGGCTAAATTAAAAATCTAGATTCAACGCAGGTTCGTGGAGAAGGCGGCGGAGATCGTGACGATGGTGTCGCTGCTGAGCCCCGCCGAGAGCGAGGCGGAGGACGCGCCGGTCCAGGTGGTGCAGCTGCCGGATACCTGGGCCGCCGCGCGCGCCCCCGCCCACGAGACCAAGACTGAGGCCCGGCCCCCGGCCACGGTGGCGGCCGCTCCGGCCACTCCGGCCACCGTGGCGGCCACCGGCATACTGTGCTTGCGCAAGTTCCCCGTCAAGACTGGTATTTATTTATTTTTATAACCCTTATCATTGACTTTGAATCTGAAGCAGACATTCCATTGCATTATCAAATATGTACTAGGTTTTGAGTGACCCACGATTGGCAGTGCTCCTAGTTATAGTGAATCACCAACAGAGTGTGCAGATGTAAGCTCTTAATTTAGGTATCAGGAGGAGGTAATATATCATTCTGTGGCACATAAAACAAACAATAGTAAATTAATTATTCATTTATAAAGTGTGGAATACAATATGTTAAAGTAAATGGCTAAAAAAGAAGGTTGACAAAAGCACCCTCTGTTGCTTATTAATCAATCTATGTCAACTTTAAATTCTGGACCAAAACTATAGCTACAGCTGGGCCAGAAGATTGGGATGTCGATTAATTATTTATACGAGTCAAAGCCCTTATTTTTAAATCTATAATAACCTTTAAAGCTCAGAAAAAAAGAATAAGAACTATTTTTCTTCTCCATTAATACATGCATACAGTATATAATTCTACACTTTGTGAGATACAAAAAACAATTTTAATTCTTTCTGACAATAAGTGTCCACTGATGTTGGCGAAATGTGGTTAGGATCCCACGATAAAGTGTGGTCCCCAAGTTGACATTGGCTGTTGGGCTATTAACAGTCCTATTAGAATTTCATCAGAGTGTATTAGATTTTTGACCAGCCGCCATTTTGTAACGAATGAACGAATGAACCTTTTGAAGTGCGGTTTGCGGCATTGAACTCTACTTGAATAGCCATTTAAAATGATGTCCATATCGACCTATGCTTACATTTAAGATATTGTACCGACTCCTTGTGGGCCGTTCCCCACTGGGGGCCAAGAGTCAGTTAACACCTCAGAAAGTAGTTTTTTTTAAATATTTTTTTACACAGGAGTGAATGTGCAAAGTTTGATTTCTCAAACCAATTCTGTTCAAAAAACATTTTGCCGTTTTTACCGGGCCATTTAGCCGTTTTTTTACATATATACCGGGACTATTCAGCGCCCCTGTATATATCTAGAGCACTTTCAAGAACCATGAAATGCGTCCGTTTGAAAAGGTCCTGTTGCGAAGCACTAACAGATATCAAAGTGCAGTCACTATAATGCACATAATGAGATTCCAAACTCGAATTTTAGACCAACATAATGGGCCAACGACATGTGGCTAATATACCACCACAAAGTTTTCTAAATATATGTTAAGGCGGGGACTTTTTTGTTGTGCGTCTTCCTTTTTTTCAAAGTGTAAAAAATTTCAACAATAACCTATTGAACATTGTTTATATCAGCGGATGGCCAAATTAAAGGATTCATAAATTGAGCCTATAATCTTGAAAAATACCATAACGATTTAAAATTTAGGGATTACGAATTCATATTTCTGTGCATGTTTGAAATTCTGTATGAAAAGCTCATAGCTACATTTCAACCTTGAAAATGAGTCAATTGTTAATTTCAAGTTTTAAGAGCGATAAACTTTATGTGTTAACATTGATTTGACGGAAAAAACGGGAAAATAATAATAAGTTAGTTCCTTATTCAGTCAGGTTAGGCCTACATGATAAATTTATGATGGAGAGATATTTTAGATTTTTATTGGACACTCTTAATGTGAGAAAAAATAATGTGACTATATTTAATCATATTTAAAAAATGTTAAATGTAACATCAGATAACTCAATACGTGCGATAAGTGCGTCGGTGTAGCGGCAGAAGTGTAATTCTGTTTAGAGAACACGGGCAATTATGTCTGTTAGTGGTCGTTGGGGGGGGGGGAGGGGAGAGGGTGCGATGTAGGGGGGAAGGGGGTGTAGGCGCGTGGCAGATAATTACAACTTACCTACAGCAGTTTCCTCCAAGGCCTATAGGGCTCTTCCATGCGATCGCACCCCGGAAATTGAAACTGTATCGTTCGCGTTACAAAACTATCGCTTAAAACTTTTATCCTTTGTTTCACAGGGCAGACTCTTGACATGAAATCTTGTACAAGTTTGTCCAGAGATTCTTCCTTATGTAGAGAAGAAAGAAAATTCTTTGTTTGTAATTTATTGTTTATGTTTTAATTTTGATTTTTCATAAATTTGTCATACCGGTCCCCAGGGAAAAAATCAATCAAACAACAAACGACTACAAAATCAGAATCAAATATGAAAGTTAGCGTTAGTAGAGCATAACAGTAAAAAACAGATTCTTCAAATCGGAAAATGTTTTTTATTTTAGGAGTGATTGCCCGAGTGGTAAGCACTGGGCGTTGTGCGGCAATTGAGATACAGCGGAGTTGTGCGGGTTTTGCATACATACAACGCCTTTGTGGTATTATTAAATAACTAGCGGATGGAAACGGATGGTAGCGGATATGTATTGATAAACAGCTATTGATTTACACAAACTAACAGACGACTGTAAAAAAAATCAACAGGAAATGTATTTTCAAAATACTGTGCGCAAACGTTGACTTTATGCTTGGCGGAGCCTTATAGGAAACTCGACAAATCCCTTCTTAGTGTATATCTTCAAGTGGAATATACATCAATCTTTTATGCTAATAGGTAAAATTTTGTGGCCTAGGCGTTGATTATATGTCTATATCTATAAAGGCAAAATTATAGATTTGGCTTTATATATATATATAGACATAATTTCTTTCACACATTCTTAATTCCTCTTTACTCATTGATTATTTATATTGCTGTTTATGTTTGCAACAATTCTGCAGCCCAATACTAAAGAATAAATTACTCTAGCCTAAATTTTGTTATATAATTTGTCAAATAAAATCTTCCGTAAGACTTTTACACCAACTAATTTAAACAATACCTAGGCTTATTATGATTTGATTTTGATTTTTGCGGGTATTTACTGATTAGTAAAAAAAGTTTCAAGGCGTTTTTAGATTTAGAATCACATCCTGTCTTTAGATGAAAAAGTGAAAATAACAAGATTTGTATCACACAGCCAAGAGGATCTGATAAAAATATTGCAGTTTTCTGTTTCAACTGTGTTTTTTGTCCAGGTACTCTTGGCTGTGATGTGTTAATAATCTTGTTATGTCCTAGATCCATGTGTTTTTCCACCTGAAGAAGGCATTAAATTCCAGATCTCGAAACGTCGTGAAACTCGTTTTTACTAATCAGTGATAGCAAAAGCCCGCCAAACTCAAAATCAAAACATAAATTCACAACCACCAACCATGAATTTGTAACAAAGAATCTCTATTAGATAAGTTGGAGAGTTTTCATAAATAGTGTTGATCTTTTGATCCCTTTATTTGGCTTCCCCAGTGAGCTTCCAGCAAGGGACGCCGCCCAACCGGAGCTACACGGCCAGCTACCCGTCCAGACGCGGCGCGGGGTCTCCCCTCATCCTGCCGCCCCCGGAGCCCTCGCCGCCCCCGGCGCCGCCGCCGCCCCCGCCGCCGCCCCTCGCCCGCCGCCGCCTCACCAAGTCCAAGAGCGCCGGTCCCCTGGGGTCAGTACATGGGGAGGGTTGTTGTACTGGGGCTGGGCTACTTAGGTGTGAGAGTCCTTAAGGATTTTTAAAAGAGTTCGATGAGTTTTGAAGTAAACGAATAGGTTTAAATGGATCCGGGGCATACAGGATGGTAAAATAACTTTCATCATACCAACACAGAAATATCTGTTTTCTGTTACTTTTAGTTGGCTAGAAAGTTACCCTTTGCCGATACCAGTCTAGAAAACTTTCTGGCTTTGGCCGGAATGTTTTCCGGACTACGATTTCAGGAAACGGAAGTAAATAATCAGCTGATTTGCAGCAAACCGACGTTTAATACATGTGTGTAGTCTACTTTTTAGACGAATGTACTGGTAGCACTGGCAGCATTAGAATTAGCTGGTAGTATTAGTTTTGTTTGTTTAATATAGGTTAGGTTTGAAGGATTGAGAAACGTAGTTTGTTATGCAAGGAATACGTCATGATTAAAAACAAGCTTTTTCTTAATATAATGAAAATTATCGTACGGCACAGGTCGGTAAGTTTTACGGTACTCGCATGAAAATCTATAAAACCATCATGCTCGTCCGGCAAAACAGTACTTTCCGGCCTGGTAACGTAATATAATGTTTCCTTTAAAGCTCAATTTTTTAATGGTAGGGTGGATGATGCATTTTAATCCTTCAAAACTTTTCTCATAAGCAGTAAATAAGCCATAGTTAGGACTTTAGGCCTAATAACCTAAACTTTATATTTTTATAAGCATTTTGATTTCTGTTACTATTTGCCATCATAAAAATAAATATAATTTATTTGCCATTTAGTTAACAAATTAAAAATGCCAATTTCTTAAATAAAACAATAGGACCAAAATCTTTCACTGCTTTGATTGACGAACTTTTAATATAAAACATTAAATTATTATAGATTTAAACATCGCACTGGATATTGAGGAGAATATATACCCTAATCTTTATTTGTTATATTGAGAGACCTTATATCAGGGTTATTCTGAGATCCACTAAAAATCCGAAACAAATTAGTTCAAAAACATTAGCGACAATTCATTACTATTAAGTTTAATTTTCTAGAACCATTTTATTTTACACAAGAGCAAGCTTCTCTTTTAATTTAAATAACTTTAAACTAGGTCAGTTATGTTTACTTCTCTAACAAAAAGTTTAATGAAACTTGAAAGTTCTGTACTTAAGAAAAGTTAGTCAGTCACAATTAAATGCTACATAAAGTAATTATGTTCTCCAGTCACGATAGTGATTAACATCGTCTTGATTGTGTCAATTATCGAAGAAAATTACTTGTTAAAATTGGCAAACGTAAAAGTTCTTTGATTAAAATAAGAGGTCTGAATGTTTATGCTTAACAACTTTATTAGAAACATAAGTTCTCATTAAGTTTACAAATATTAGATAGCGAAAATTCTAATCCAACTCTCATATTTTTTAACGATAAAAGTGTTCCTCCGATCATGACTAGTTTGATAGGGACCTTTTATTATAAATTAAATTATAATTAGAATTCGTATACTGTAGATTTGTTTGTAGAACACTTATTTATATTAGAAATAGTAGGTGTCTGAATGATAACTTAACATTTCTTAGTTTTAATTCTGTCTTAGACTTGTTTCTTGATGTATTTAATTAATTAATAACTATTGCTATAATCTTCTATCAGGAAACTTGTTCGGAGAATACGAATTAATGTACGTACTATCATCACGTACTAATAGTAAAGACATTTCAAAGGACTTAAACATCGGAACTTAAAAATCGTGTTGAGGTAAATTAAGGAGTTTTAAAAACCATGCCACAGTTTAAAAATTTACATTTATGGTTATCTTTTCATTTTACTATTTTTAATAAGTTGACCTTGAAATTAACTTAGAACAAATTATTAAACATGTTGATCGGTTTTTAAAAATGGATCATGAACTCTTGCAAAAAAAACTGTTGCAAAGGAACTGTTGCAAAAAAGACAATAGCTTTAAAAACCACCATTTGTATCTGAGTTTTGAAAAGATATACTGCATATTAGTGTGTCGAACCGTAACACATTTGGGAAATTACATTTCTCATGTTCGCGTGAAACTGTATCCACCCGAGAGAATAAAAACATCGGCCATGGAAACTTTCTCTAGACACAGAATTTAAATAGTAAAACGTTGTTTTTATTTAAAATTTTCAAACTAAGTTACGATAATGTAACTAAGTTTACATTTTGTTGTTACTCCGTAACAAATATGGCAACTCATAGAGCCCATGTTTCTTTTTTTATGATTTAAAATGATTTTTTTCCTACAGTAAAAAAATAATAAATTATGATGTAATAAATAACTTAGGTGTTTACACATCTAAAGGAAATTACAATTCTATCAGTGTCCTTTGATTTGTCTTACAGTGCCCACAGGCTGAGAAAACGGGATTATAAAAATCATACTTGCCTTTTAATTATATAGATTTAAGAAATTTTGAAACACTGAAACTGACTAAAATAGTAAGTAATTTCCAATCAGTTTAACCTTAATTAAACTGAAATAGTACAGTACTTCAGTAAATGTTAATATTACCCGGTACTTAAAAACATTATTAATTAAACTGGATGTTCAGCTAAAACATAATTAGTTGTTTGATTTATTTAAGGACTAACATGTTTAATCATAAGGTAACTCGGCGGCAGTCGGTAGCTCTGGCGTACCTTTTTCGTTATTGTCCGCGCCAAATGTCACGACCCAGGCCGTCCGTAAGCTTAATGCTGAAATTAACACGAATCTTAAAGGCAGACCGGGCCTTGTCATTTGACTTGACCTAGTTTATGTAATTAAAACTAACTACGTTTTAACCTGTTGGTTAACCCTTCTGATCAAAACACTGAATTAACTTTAACAAAAAAAAAAACAATCAATCAAACAATCAATGAATTCTTTACTGCTGGAAAACTTAAATAAGAATTGGCATGAGTCAAGCGAGATATATACTATTTTGTTTTAGAACAAACATATATTTACTTCTAAATCGTAAGCTCTATAAAAAGTCTTAGGCACAGTAATGTGATCCCTTCAGTAAATTTTCCTTAAGCTGTTATGTCACAGCTTATTCTCTAATGCCCCCATAAAACTGTTCATGTCACACCTCAACTTCAGGCAGTCGTGCGTCTTTGAAAAGTTTGATAGACGAGCAACAGAACATGTTCTTTTCACGAAATGTGGTTTTATGTTTGCGGGGTGGTATGCTATAAAGTTGATATAAAAAGATGTAGTCGGGAATCTAGATTAACAAAATGGTAGGTTTTCTCGTGATAAACATTAAGGTTTCTAAAGTACCCCATTATAAACCTAGAATTGTATACTGTGTTAGAAAGGCCAATAGCTTTTAAAGAAATACATAGTCTTTTGGTTCTTTTACGATCCACAAATGTCATATGTCTTGTGAGATTCGAGTGTTCAAGTTTTTCAGCCCAGAACATCATAAATCATCGGTAAACGTTGGACAGAATGGACGTATGTCTGTTAAACAGTTCGAATCCTCGAAGGCAAAAAATAGTACAATTTCATGAACAAACTATTGTACACATAAACAATTGGATGTATATAATAATAATAATTCCTCAGTATAAAATATTTATAAACAATTCCCATGCTGCGGTTACAGCTGAACCCATAAAGACATAAATTTCAATTAAAAATTGATTGTTTACTTAAATACCAGTGACCGCATGTCAATTATCTATGCTATATACTCAAACATTCGTGTAAGTAAAGGCAAATACTACATTTAATTAATTTGAAAACTGCACACTACCAATCCCTGCACTAAATATTATTTTATGTTTTTGTTGTTCTCATTGTTAAGGATATAGTTAGGCAGATTTATAAGCCGAGTCAAATAACATGGCTCAGACCGCCCGGAGACTAATATTAACTTTAGGATTGGGCTTTCGGACGTCCTGGGTCATTTATTTTTTTCTATTTCTTTCCTTGCCTGTCCGAGTTTCCAGTTTCCGCCACACCACAGTGTCCTTTAATTTAAATAATTTCTTGATTAACTTTAATAAATTTCGTTTAACTGTATAATTTCTCTTTCTATGACTTTTATATTTGGGTGGCTCTATCTTCTTTGGTTCTGTTTCATTATTATTTTAACTAATTTTCACTTTTTTCTGCCTCATTTTCCAACATTTCCTCCTCCTTCTTCCTTATTCTCTTTAGCTTCTTTGATTTTGTATCATTTCTTATCTTAACTAATTAACTTTCTCTTTTTCACTCCTTCTCACACCCTTCCTCCTCCTAGTTCCTCATTCTCTTTACCTCCCTCCATTACTTTACCAGGTATGATGACTGGGGGACCCACGCTCTGCAGCCTCCAACAAACAAACACCAAACACAACAACAAACAAACATGCCTTCTCCTGTATTTAGGTCGGTCTCTACCTTACTTTCTCCCCTTTCGGCAGGGGCGTTGGACCTTTACGGCTGTTAAATCCATAACCAAAATGTCCACATTTATAAACATCCACTACTTTTCACGTCCACTTAATTTCATGTTTACTACTGTCTTGTCCAATATGATCCGTACCCACATACAAATCGTACACATAAACAAACAATAAAAAACAAATCATTTAAGTTATTCGACTCTGACTGTAGTTGCTCAGTGTAATGTAGGATAGGTTCGCCAAGTTATTCGACTCTGACTGTAGTTGCTCAGTCGAAGGAGGAAGTGGTGTGTAATGTAGGCCAGGTTCGCCAAGTTGTTCGACTTGGACTGTAGTTGCTCGGTGGGAAGGAGGAAGTGGTGTGTAATGTATGCCAGGTTCGCCAAGTTATTTGACTCTGACTGTAGTTGCACGGTGGGAAGGAAGAAGTGGTGTGTAATGTAGGCCAGGTTCGCCAAGTTATTTGACTCTGACTGTAGTTGCTCGGTGGGAAGGAAGAAGTGGTGTGTAATGTAGGCCAGGTTCGCCAAGTTATTCGACTCGGACTGTAGTTGCTCAGTGGAAGGAGGAAGTGGTGTGTAATGTAGGCCAGGTTCGCCAAGTTATTCGACTCGGACTGTAGTTGCTCGGTGGGAAGGAAGAAGTGGTGAGTAATGTAGGCCAGGTTCGCCAAGTTATTCGACTCGGACTGTAGTTGCTCGGTGGGAAGGAAGAAGTGGTGTGTAATGTAGGCCAGGTTCGCCAAGTTATTCGACTCGAACTATAGTTGCTCGGTTGGAAGGAGGAAGTGGTGTGTAATGTAGGCCAGGTTCGCCAAGTTGTTCGACTCGGACTGTAGTTGCTCAGTGGAAGGAGGAAGTGGTGTGTAATGTAGGCCAGGTTCGCCAAGTTATTCGACTCGAACTATAGTTGCTCGGTTGGAAGGAGGAAGTGGTGTGTAATGTAGGCCAGGTTCGCCAAGTTATTCGACTCGAACTATAGTTGCTCGGTTGGAAGGAGGAAGTGGTGTGTAATGTAGGCCAGGTTCGCCAAGTTATTCGACTCGAACTATAGTTGCTCGGTTGGAAGGAGGAAGTGGTGTGTAATGTAGGCCAGGTTCGCCAAGTTGTTCGACTCGGACTGTAGTTGCTCAGTGGAAGGAGGAAGTGGTGTGTAATGTAGGCCAGGTTCGCCAAGTTGTTCGACTCGGACTGTAGTTGCTCGGTGGGAAGGAGGAAGTGGTGTGTAATGTAGGCCAGGTTCGCGTGCTGCGTGACCCGCGGGTTTTGTGGATCCTTCACATTTTGTGACGAGCTCGCTGAAATGCGTGGCCTGTTCCGATATGTATTCCTTGCACAACAAAACTCGTTGTGCCTTTTGTTAGAAAACACCTAACACGTTTTAGCTTTAATTTATTTTATATGTATTATTTTCTGTCATCTCTTTCAAATATGTAGGATCTAGTGGTTTATTTAGAATGTATGCCCAGTTTTAATTTGTTACATGCCAGCATACATTATTACTTGTATGGTTAATTTTATCAAACTAATACATTTTTACAATAAAATGGCAAGATCTCTGTTTGTTGCGATTTTTAAATTTTAGAAGGATAATAATCAAGAGCGATTGCCTTTAAACTTCGATTATATTAAAATTGGAAGGATTATTTAGATTAAATTCGCAAAAATAGAGCTAATTACTTTTAAAATGTACTTAAGTCGATAAGTTAATGACTTTAATATTCATAGTAAAATAAAAATGTTTCCTAAATCAAATGTTAAAGTAAAATTATTTTAATTAAAGATCATATGTACGAATACTCATAAGTATATATTTGTTAAAATATGTCAATATTTTTTGTTTCATATTTTTGTAGATCAATTAATTATAATTTGCTACGATAACTACGATAAATTGCAAAATTTAAAACGACGCTCATTGAACATTTATCCAATCGCTGTCAGGTGTTTTAAATGAATTTTTGAAAGAGAATAGAAGTAAACAATCGAAATTTGTTTAATAGGTACCGTAATCAATTTGTTTCACCGAGTAGCTTAATCTTATGTTCTTTTACGGCTTAAGGAAATATCTAGGTTTTATAACGATATTAGTTATATCCAGAAACTTCAAATAATGAAGAGTAGTTTACAATTTTAGGGATAGTTTAGCCCGATATTCCCGTTTTCCATTATGAATCGTATTAGGTGAAATGACCTAACTTAATAAGTTAACTTTTCTAGAGATAGTTCTTTCTTGGTAAAATTTATGGTTTTCATACAATTCTGACGAGAAAGCTTACATTTTTGTGGCGAAGAAAATTATTTTTCCCAAGTTGATTTTAACCTCTTTACTGAAGTATGTCATGTTAGGTGTCAAATCTATACGAAGCACACCTTAAACAGGTCGACTTTATTAGTGCGAGCTATGCAGATAACATTACGACGGCAATGTTGCACTGCAGACGTAAAAAGGCGAACGAGAAACCCTGCCGTCACGAAACCGTAAAGGAAAACTACAGCCTCTGACAAATCTTTCACGAAAACAAGGCCGATAAAGAGTGACATTGCAGTGCCGTGCAGAACTGTGCATCGCATAAAAAGAGAAAAGTCTAGAAGGTAAATATCGAGGGATTGGGAAAAGAGGGCGAGTGGAAATATAGAGTTGACCCGGAGGGTGTCCCTGGCCCCCTGGTCTAGTTTAGGGGGCAGCAACCCCTCGATTGATAGTTGGGTCGGGCCCACACGCGACAGCGGTATTGGGTCCGTTAGTCGTCAGCCGGCAGTGTCGGAGCCATGCCACCTCTCAACTACGCAGGCTTCCTCCCCAGGTATCCTCAATTTGGTTTAAATTGAAACATTTAAGAAATAATAAATTATTTTTCAATTTGAATAGTTTGTCATTGTAAATCAACTTTGTCATTGAAAAGAAGTTTAAACCTTTAAAAACTGTTTTTTTTTTAGTTTTTTTTTGTGGTTTATATTTATAATTTACTTTACATACACCCTACCTTTTTTACATGCACAATAGTTTTTCGTTACTCCTCGTGAACATTTAAGTTAAATTTAGCAAATTTAAGTCTGCTGTTAAATTATTAAATTTAAGTTAAAGTTATTTTAAGTCTGTTGTTACAATTGTTGTCAGTTTCAGGTTTTTATCCTTCGGAATAAACTATAAAATTTATTACTTTTAAAATTGAAAAATTGGAAACATAATAAAGTTATAATTGCAATTGTTTATTGAAACAAGCAAAATATAAAAAATCTATATAAATTCATAGGAATTCAAACCATGTACTAAAAACGTTTGCTATATTTATTTTGTATCATGTGGTTTGACCCTATGATTATATAGCTAAAATGAGTTAATAACAAATTAAATCCCTTAACAACTTACATTTTTTTATGGACTAATGTAATCTGGCATGCTAATTGCAAATGCTTCTGACTCATAACACTAAGTTTGATTGTAAAATAAACAAGTGTATATATTATTGAATAAAGTTAATTGTTAAAAATAAAGGTGGATTATTTTACAATCGGGGGTCACGAAATCAGGCTGGAGCGTAAAAAATGGAGCTCTTTAAAAATTTCAGTTAAAAATTTATTTGGGCGCTTAATCAATTATATGATCATACATTTTGGTAAAGACACCTTTACTCTGCCAGAGTTTAGAATTAATTAGCGGCGTGAGAGTGGTGATTTCTAAAGTCAAATTGAGTCAAGTCAAATTTTGAAATGCTCGCTCGAGTTTCGGACTTTCTTAGAGACGAAACGTTTAACATTGTAAATAATAGGTGTCATACCTTTACCTACTTATCATGACAAAAAATATTATTATCGTTGAAATAAAATTTCGTTTGCAAAGTTATTCAACAGATGTGCTTCTGAGTTAAAAGTAATACCTGTATTAAAAAAAACAAAACAACTAAAACTCAGGTCATTTGTAATGTGCCCTATTAGAGCCTAACTCTATATTTTACTAAAATACCAGCCAAGTTTTCTTTGACTTTTTCATCCAGGTTTTTTTAGGTTTAACAATAAAAATACCAAAGACCGAAGGAATGAATAAAGTAACCTAAAATTCTAGAAAGGAATTAAGAGGTGTAAATTTGTTAAGGGCACTAACTAAATGAGACTTCTTTATAAGAGTAAAATAAACATGTTTTACCTATGGTGGATAAAGTTGGGGAAAAACGAGTAAAAAACGGCCGTAAACATATTTGGGTAAACGGGGGGAGTAAATAATCAACTCGAGATTTTATGTACAGTTTTTGGACTTAAAAGTAAAAAAATCAAAAGAAATATGCTTGCCTCTTTTTATATTCTCAACAAAATTATTACGAACTCTTGTCACTAACAGAAAGAATATTTTTTGGTTTAAAAATTTATTTGGTTTTCTTGTTCGGTTTGTAGTTGGGGCGTTTGAGGTAGCTCAATAGCGTAACTAATGAGGTGATTACAAATAATCATAGATTTTCATGTAGTCGCAAGTTTAATAGTCAAGAAGAATATGAAGTAAAAGCGTAAAATATTGTGTAATATACAAGAACCTTCGGATTATGTTGAAGGAACCCTCCATTACTACTAGATACTTTGATAAATACAATATTTTTCAATTTATAAATTCAAATATTGATTGTCCTATCTCGTGTGTTGTAAAAACACCACACTCAATTTGATATTAAAACTCGGAATATTGCGATTGACATTGAATTCGCCATGAAATTACATACAATGAAATATAATTGAGTAATCCATCTGTTAATTATGTTTTAACTCTTCTGGAATCCTTCTCAGAAACATTTGGAGGAATTTTCCTGACAAATACCCCAACAGGAGATTATGTTAAAGTTGAACATAACGAATGATATTTACTATTTTCTCAGAGAACCCTCTATGTAAAATGATGCGACGTTATGACTCTCTGTCACATCCGGTGATTGTTTCCGTACATCCGGCCAGGAATGGCATGCCAAAACATTAAACGGGATCAGTTTGTCAACCTGAGTATATCTGACAAGCGGGGAAACAGTTAGCTTCGCGAAACGTTTGACATGGGAAATGCAGAAGATATTGGCAATTCAGCGATCTCGGAGACATGCAACAATCCATCACTGTAGTTTCCTCAAATGAAACTTACCTTATTGAATAAGTTTAATCGGTTTGATAGATGCAGTTCGGATCGAATAATTCCTAATAAAAAAATAGGTTTGTCTATTTATGTATGAACGGTTTAATGATGAATAAACTATATATCAATTCGTGAAGGTATTTTCTTTTCGGAGTCATAACTCGATAACGTCTAGACGGATTTTAACGTTTGAGATGTCAATTTAAAGGTATTTTTATGCAGATTTGCAATTAAACTTCAGCATTAAAAAAAGTTTCTCAAGTACAGTAAAAGGTTAATCTTTGGAACAGTGGCGCTATCCGTCGACATTGGATCAAACTTAATTAATTGACTTTGTTGTTAAAAACTAATCATATGGACATATTTTGATATAGTTCCAAGGTTAATCACAAACTGCAGCAATTATAGTTTCCCGTGTAAAAGCCGGACACTAAAAACAATTTTCATATTGCCCGATGGCACTGCATCGAATAAATTATGTTACTTAAACTCGTTGTGTTGTTACATTACACATGTATAAGCGTAACTTTCTAGTCGATTCACGGGACATGATTGATTAAAAACCCTATCTTATAGAATAAATAATACAGAAAGTAATAGAAAAATGTAGTCAACGGTTTAAGCCGATTATTAAGACACATCTGAGTTCTCCAAGATGTGTCCAGTTGGAAATGAGACACAAATTCACGTAATATTATATGTTCATTAACGAAGTCATAAAATTAAAAAAATATAATACAATAAGTAAATCATTACAATATTTTACATACTTCTTTTTCACTATGACATATACTAAATTTTATGTGTAAACTCTGTGGATATTTATATGCAAAATGCTTGGACATAAATATAACAGTACGTAAGAGCAGTGGACATAAATACTGACTATATGTGCAGTGGACCTAAAAATGGGCATAATGTTTGTACACGTAAAAACAATGGACATAACAGCTGAGTATCTTTAAATTTCTGGTAAAGTTTGAAGTTTAATCCCCCCCAGATCTAGGTTCATTATTAATAAATTGAGATCCCAAGTTGTAAATATAAAATGAGTGTTACGCATCTTTATTATGATAATGAACACATTGAGTTACATATCAGATAAGCCTTCTTATCTAGTGAAGCAGTACAATGGAATTCTAGTGGAGTCCCAACATAACTACATGAGCGAAGGAAGTTTTAGGTTTCTGCTAGACAAATCTTTCTAGGGACAGAAATCTGTTTTGACTGTTACGTTAAATATACAGAACACAGTTCTATTTATACATCGATATTGATTTGTAGTCAGGAGAACAGCATTGACGGTGAGCCCCCGGAGGTAGAGGATGTCTCGCCAGTGGTACCCGAGACATTACCCCCGCCGCCCCCCGCTCAGGCCCCCGTGCCGCCCCCAGGCCCCCACTCCGCCGCCCCCGCCTGCCCCCGCCTGGACCCCGCGGACGACCCGGTCGCCGACCCGGAGTCGGAACCCACCTTCAAGACTGCCAAGGAGAAGGAGTGCTGGCAGATGTTCCGGAAGATGACGGACAAGGGGGTGGCCGTGTCGTACGACACGGTGCTTAGGTAACAATTAATTGTTCGTTAGCTGACAAATATTATTTTAAAATCACTAAAAATAAAAATAAATGTTTAAAAGTATAAATAAAATTAATAAAATTTAATAAAAATAAAACTCATTAATTTCAACAAAAATGAATTAGTAGCTATTTTTAATTATTAATAAAATTATTATTATTTTATTGTTTGAATTAAAAAAGATATTTTATGTTAGTGTTATATATAATAAGAATAAAATACATACGTGATGGAGGAATGTATCAGGTTCCACACAATTAAAGACATTAAAGCATGACAAAAAACATTCCCAGATATTTTTTTTAGTTTTTTTTTAATGTTTTGCGTTGACTTAAGTCTGTGAATTAAAATCTTGAATGTCCCTTCATCAACGCATAACATCGATTAAATTTGATGAGTGTTACAAAAAACTTCTTAAGAAAAAAAAATAAATCAAAGCTTTTGAATTACAACGTAGTTCACTAGTGTGTTGTTCATAGTTAAATTTCTCGTTATAACACTTAAAGGTTTTCGGCTTTTCTTCTAGTTCAACAATCACTTCCTCAATGCAAATTACAGTTTGAAGAATTATACTTTATTCATTAATCTTATATATGACCTAAGAGTTCAATTTGCAAAAAGAGCAGAGGGGTGCAAAGAGAAAAATGGCCTGGGTGTAGGTTAGCTAATATTAAACCCCTTTTTTTATTGTCATCATCCTGTATTTAAAATGTTATGAATAAAATCATTAAAACATTATTTACTTGAAAAAAATAAAAATAAAATAAAAATACAATAAACTAATTTATATTTAAATTAATTAGTTATGATTTAAAATTGCTTTACGAGATTCTTCATTTAGTAATAATAATAAGATTAAAAATCATGATATTCTTGTAAGCTACCGGAAATGTAAATATTTATTACCAGTAGCTTAATTACTTTACTTTGATATTAATACCGTTTAAATAATGTTAATATTTGTTCTACACACCTGTCTATTTTTCACTGGTATAAAGTTAGTATACGAGAAGTCCCCTAATTAAGTTGGCAATGTTACAGAGGCATGCTGACGCCGACTGAGTATCGACTGCACAAGAAATCAATGTCTTCCACGTGCTGAGCGAAGAGCGAGAGCACTCGGTGATACAGTACATCAGTGCCTCCGTCTGGGCCTGTGTCTGCCGTCGACGTCATCTCTGTGAGGGGGAGAGGAGGGTGGGGTGAAGGGGGGTGGGAGGAGAGGAGAGAACAACTGACAAAACGCCTCTCGAGTTTCAATAACATTAGCGTACCATGTTGTTTACCTAATTTCCTTCAACACTTAGGTGCCAATATTGTGAATTCATAATGCCTGTCTCAATATAAAGTTTCCAGAACGTTAATGCCTATGTCAGTTTCGAAATAAAACTAAAAGATAGCAACTTTATAGAACATCATAGATTTAAGATGATAAAGTTGCTCTTATGATTATGTATAAGAGATTTTACTATCGTATCATGATCATGATCGGTTTGGTTTTTTAGCGCTATAAAAACAAGCTATGTATATAGCGTCATATAATTAATAATATAAAAACATATAATAATAATTTATTTTAGTTGTAAATTGTTCAACGGTTGACCAACGATTGTTGGATTCAAAATTAAATAAAAAAGTAAGCTGAAACAGATGTTAATCTAGATGAGTGTTTTTTATGGTGTAGGAGACCATGTTGTCGCGACGTATCTGTTGAATAACCGGTTATGAGCCAAGAGATGACTGTAACGTCTCAGATTAATCATATCTATTTAACATTCAATAGAACTGTGGTTAACAAATTTCACTATGGGGCAATCAGACTAAATTTCACTTAATCCAGCGTTTATTTCAAACAATGCGTTTAGAAAAGTAGTCAAAATAATGACTGATACGTTTAGTTATACTTTTCAGATCCCAAGATGTCTTTAATGCTGGAATGGACTTTCTGCTCTTAAAAAAAAAAAAAAACTAACCCTTAAGATTAAGAAACAAACAGGGAATAATGCAACAAACATACGATATAAAAACGTTACCAATGGTTTTAAACAAAGTTCTAAATTCTCTTAATGCTCATAAAAAAAATATTCAAGAAAATATTGACATAGGATAAAGGAGTATACAAAATTGAGAGGAAAAATTATTTAAGATTAACTACTTCTTCATTTTATAACATTAGTTTTTAATCCTGTGAGAAGGTCCATAGGATACATAATTTTCTGGGTAAACTAAAAATAAATTGTTAACTAAGACCATACTAAAAACGGTGCTGCAGCATTTTGTATTTTTATTTAACTTTTAGATTGAATAATTCTGAGCAATTTTTATTTGTTCGTTTTCTGTACATAAATATTGTAAGACTGCGATAAACTAAACAAATTCATATCCTTGTTTAAAAAGACAATAGTAGGCATAATTGTTTTTGATTTATAATGTAAAATGAAATGTTTATTATATGGAGTACTCAATAATAAAATTAGTCGTATGAATAAATAGACTATAAACATGTAAAGATACGCAACATAGTATACATAAGTATTTATACAAACGCTTACAAAACCAAAGCACAACTATGTCTATAGAGCCTAATAAATGTTAGTAATATATGGAATTTTAGAAATATATATGTACCGTTAAATTTGAGGTTATTAGTATAACACAAAACATATTGTATTTTTAGAACATAAATAACTGTTGTTCAGAGAACTGTCACTCAGAATGACACACATTGTCTTGTTATCAAGAGATGAAATGAACTTTTACGCAAAGATGATGGATGGGATTATTACACCTACCTTTTCCGAAATACTACCATCAGATATATAATTAAGAGCCACCTAAGAGTACATTAAAGAGCAATAAATAAAGTCAGAAAAACAATTTTGGATAGCTATTTTTGAACATTTGATCAAGCTACAGATGAGGGATAAGGCTTGATGTACCAACTTAGAAATCAATGTTCGGAAATTAGGTTTTCGTAAAATATTTATATCTACGCTTCAAAAATGGTATTTAGTTCATTTTGATCTTAAAATACGCAGTGATACGTCGGCTTTTAAAAATATTTATACATAGTGATATGTCGGCTTTTTAAAAAATAATGATACGTAAAATCGGTTGAGTTGTTAACGGATTTTGAGGCTCATTACGATATAAGGTTTAGTTATTTTTGAAATTTTACGCATAGTAGTAGATTATAACACAACCCGAACTTGTCTGAATTTAAATGATCACAGTCTCAAACGAAAGCTGATATATTACTTAGGCCTTTTAAAGAATTCATAACCCCAGATCTGTCCTAAAACTGGAGATATCAGTCTTTACTTAAAAGAAAATGTTTGAAAAATTTAATTTTATGTGGGTTTTAGAACCTCAACTCGCATAAAACTCAATCTATTAAAATAGTTTATGACTGAAATAAAAGCCAATAATCTACTGAATCAATTAAGAACTGTACGAGTTTTGGGTCTTCTTTGAAACTAGACAAATACTTTAAGAAATGTTAAATCATTCAAATAAAATGAATATATGTTGAGTGAAAGCTCATAAGTAACTTAAACTTAGTCTGATGATATTAAGAGTCAACTCCTTGAAAGCTGACGGGATTTAAGACCAAAATGAACTAAATACCTTATTTAGAACCGGAGATATTAATATTTGACTGAAAATAAAAATAAATAATCAAAATTGATTTTTAAGTTACATTAAGCCTTATACCTCATCTGTAACTTGCCTGATGTTGATAATTAATATCTCCAATGAATGCCGGTATTTCACTTAGTATTTTAAGACTAAAATTAGCTTCATATCTTAATTATTATTAGAGATATCAGAAAAATAATCCAAGAAAATATTGAAAATATGAAACGTCCATAAGAAATGTATAGGGATGAATTTTTGTTTGAGCATATCTTTATAACGAATGCATATTTTCAAAAACGGATTTCAGCATTGTAATCAGCGTAAAAATATAATGATGTGTTCATAATGAGTTCATAATGATGTGTCACAACACCATCTTTACAATAACAAAAATAAAGTTGATATCCAATATGGCGGATCCAAGATGGCGTCAGAAAACGATTATCAAGTCAAATTAAAGCTCTTATCACCCGTCAATTATTGGCAGTGGTATTAAAGCACATAAGTCACTTTCGTATCACCTATAGCATTAATTTCTTAAATATGTTATGCTTTTGACCTCATCTTGGACGCCATCTTGGAATTGAGGCACTTCCGGTGGTCAAACTTTGCTTAATCATTAGTATGTTGTTAATCATATAAAATATGACAGAAAAATCCATAACTCTCTCTTATTGATTTCTTCACAGGGCATAACCATATCTCTCCATGATTACAATAACTAAACTCGTTAAAAAAGTAAATTTTTTGAATTATCTTTAAATTCTAGAGAACTTACAGGTTTCACAATTAAAAGTTAAATACGAAAAAGTTTCCTCCTTAAATCAGCTTGAAAATAACGAAAAACGTATTGGTATCGGTCTGTTAGGAGCCGAGATGCAACCGATATATTAGAATTATGCGGGGGCCCCAGCCGGTCATCTTCAATGGCCGCCATTTTGGTGTTAGCCGCGGATTTCGAAGTGGCTCACCGACTGAAAAGTTTCCTTTTGGCATCAACTATGATCACTGAAAGTGCCATACTCCAATCAAAAAGTGCAGCTTTTCTCCATATCTGGCCATGTACCCGACGTACTATTTAGGTCTAAATAATAATTAAAAATTAACAATCTCAATTCTGAAGAAGAAAACTCATATTTATGAGCCATCGGTGAACAGCTCGCTGCCTATCTTAGTCTGAGCCGAGGTGAAGCTAAGTTCAGTAAGCTGCTTATCACTATGCTGTGTGTGCTCTTGTCAACTGCTCAATGCAATCCGATAGTGACCTACTAAAATTGACTATTAAAACTTCGTTCAGTTCTCAAGTCATACAGTAATATTTTTTGCATTTAAAATGAAATTAATGTATGCATTTGGTTGTTACATTTTGAGCTATGGGGTCCCTTTACACCTGAAGCAGTTGGAGTGGAGTGAAAGTCATCATAACATTACATTTGATATTTGGAGTCTTACTAGCCCGACATGACAACATTTACGAACAGCAAGTATATTTATATCTTTATTATAATTGAAAGCAAACACGGTTGATGTTTTTTGAAATTAATTTTTACAATTGTTTATAGTCACAGATCATTAAGGATAAACAATTTTTTGACAGCTCTGGCAATGGAGTGGGCCGTAGCTCAAGATGAAAAGCACCAAGGTTGGGGTCTACCTAAGATTATATAGCCAATACTTTGATCCAGAAAAAAATTCACCTACAAGGAAGGTTTTGATAATTGGAAGTTCATTGATGTTGATACACATGTCTCCACATAAATTTGCACATTGACTAAAAATATTCAAATAATGACCGTAAATTTTTTTTCTAAGAGCAAAAGGTGATGATGAAAATATTTGTGTTGTTGTTATCTTTAAAGCACTCAAAAGTGGGTAATCAATCTACTACAAAAACCAATAATAAGTACTAAATAGTATGTGAGAATCAAACCGCGAACATTGGAGTGCTGTGCAACCGCAGTTGTGGTTTTCATCAAACATTCAGTGTTTTGTGTTGGTTGTGGTGTTAACTGTGCCACTGCTGTGAGAATATACTCAACCAATTATAAATCGCGTCAAATTACGTGGTCCAGCCCGCTTATAATACTGAAATTAATTTGAACGTCGGGCTTACGGACAGACTGGGCCACGTCATTTGATTTGGATTTCATAACACTCCTGTCTAAAAATATCGAACTCTCATTGGATTAGAATCTGCATAGTAACGTGACTCCTGAATGACTAGTTTACTTTACGTACTGTATCATAAGTTAACGTTGTACAACAGGTTTGTATTTGGTAATGTACCTCTTTATGATGATACTTGAAATCATTATTAGTGCTTATTTTAACGGACGTATGAAATGGTTATTTGTGTGTTGAATGGGTAAAGTACAACATTGTCTCACGAGAGAAAATGTTGGCGCCCGAGCTTGTCGAGGCGATGTCGTAACATTAAAATTATTTTGACTTCCCTACAGTTGATTGTTGTCAATGTTATTAACATGTAAGTATTCCTGCCACGGAATCAGCTGTTAGCGCCTGCAATCTATTAAGCTTCATTACATTTGTATGTCTACGTGGAAGTTTAAAGGCGATCAATTTTGAATTATTGATTTCAATTTTATTGTTATCCTGCTGAGGGTCAAAATATTATTTTACTCATTAATTACAAGGAGTAAAATGCGTCTAAACATAGCTCAGGGGGGGATATGGTTTCATTTTCAATTGTTGTATCGACATTTTGAAGTCCATTGACGGAAATATTGACGAGACAACATCGCACGTCAGGCTGCTGTTTACAGAGCGGCTGTGACAGACGACATGGCAAGTCCATTATCGCCTCCCTTGTTATCTTGGTGCCGTTAAGTTGTGCAAGTGTTTCAGTTTGCAACAGTTGTGACAGTTGCAGTTGCTAAACTAGGGATGTTTATCGGTTTAAATGTTAGGGGTCAAAATAGTTTTATGAAATTTTGATAGCATTTTAATGTTGTATGACCAGATTATGGTTTTAAACTTATCGAATTGAGGGTTATAAAGGGCTTAAACTGCCCGTTTTAGAGTAGAAAACCTGGAACATAGGCCCTGCATGCCCCCAAAAATGAGGCAATAAAACGAAAAAAGTAACAAAGACATTCAAAGCCTGTGTTTTTTTCAGGTAGACTTGTGACTTCCCCGCAAATCCCCGCAAAAAAATGGTCTGTCGGCGTTTGGTGTGCCGTGCTAATCGATTAGTGTGCAATTTTGACAGATGGTGCCTTTTACTGTATTACTTTGAAGGTAATACTGCTATGGTAAATGGCGAATATGAATGAACTTTTATAAGAAAATTTTCCGTGCCCCAGTTGAACGGAATCCACGAACACTTAAAAGGTTTCGTTCCATCGTGATGGTGCAATATGCTACACAGCACATGGCGTAGATAGTAAAAAATATATATCAGCTGTTGGAAAGTGTGTTGAAACAAACTTTTACTTCCAGACTGCGCTTGTACGAGCACGCCGTGGTACCCTTATGCTCAAAATAATTATAATAAAAATTTATGGTATACTAAATGTAATAAAATAGTAATACAACTTATTTTTCTTGGTTTCGTTTAATTTTTATTAAAATCCCACCTCTAAAAATAACACCTTACTAACTTCCGGTCGTTGGCACTCAAATGTCAAACAAAAATTATATTACAGTTGAGATTCAACGTTAATTAATTGATATCTGACCATCTGACACCCTACAACTTAACACACAGACCGTATAGTGTGGTAAGTGAAAACTTTCAGTAATGTTAATGGAAAAAGATTTACATAGACTTAAAACACTATTTAAACTTTTAAAAATAAAGGAAGAGACTTGGAGATACAGAAGAGAAAAAAGTCTGCAAAGGTATCCGGTGACAAAGAAAGTGTTTTAGATGATCGATATTCCACATATATTTACTGAAGTCTCTCTCTGATCCTTTTACATTAAAACGCAGTCATAAGAATTCAAGAATAATAAAATATTGAAAATATATTTGGAAATTGATTGGAGCTATACTCTAAAACGGATCCTGCATTACAATCTGCAGCGAGGCGATTAGTTTTAGTTAAACTCAGTTATGACAGATAATTAGTTGTTTACGCTTCGAGATGACACCAAATGTTTTTGGCATTCCTCCAAATTGAATTTGCGCCGGTAAAGTTTTTAATTTTCTTAGTTTTCTATATGTCATCATAATTCGCAAATTTATTTACATAGTTCGAATAATTTCTTACATTTTTATACTTTTCACTGTTCTTCTACATAAAATCGTGTATGCCAAATTATTATATACCGAGGAGGAAGGAAAATACAACAAATAGCTTAAGGAAAAACATTGTCATGTTTTCAAATGCTGAAATATAATCTTTTTAAATCAACATGAGTAAGCCCAAGGCAAACATTTGTTTAATTTCCCAAGGATTTCAAGCCCAAGAACTCATACTTCTCGTTGAATAGTCAAATTAAGAACTCATTCTAATGATAAGAATAATCAATCTTTTCCGTGGTTCTATAGACTTTGTCCTATTTTATATACATTTTTCATAATTTTCTTAGAAACGAAATGTTTTATGTGCCGTTATGTGCGAAATATATTTCTATCGTGCCGTTTACTCTTTAGCTGACATGTTTCATTCTGGGCGAAGGTATTATAATAGACAATTTTAAATTATTTGATACATTTACTTTTAGTTGATATATTGTAATAAAAACCGTGACATTAGGGGAATTGTTTCATTTAGTAACAACAAACTGATTCCACTTAAATAATTAAGTAATACTTGCTACTAATAATTACATTATATATAAAAGTAAAAAAAAATAACTATGCAAATAATTGGAAATTACTGACATTCAAGCTTTTATACAGATCGAGTTCCCTCGGCTTGACTTGCCATATTCGGGATTTTGATAATTTTAGACCTAAAATTCCTTTGGTAATTTTATACGATGAATAAAACACTATCTAATAAAAGGCAGTGTAGCTTGATCCCGCTCTGTAATACAAGGGCTGTATTGTCCTGTGGAGACCACTAAGCTCGACCTTAGCTAATGACGTCACCGATTGTTGATGTTGCAACGTTAACAAAGTTCATTCTCTACTACCTGAACGATTGAATAAAAACCATATAATATATAAAATCGTGAGTAACATATTTTGAAAATGCCCAATGTTATTTTTAATAAACTATTTCCGGCCATTCATTTTCCCGAACATATTTGCAAATCCCGAACATATTTGCTTGAATTGGATAAATTTTCATACCCTTAAACGATTGCCAGAAACACCCTTTCAGCATTAAGAAAAATATCCGAAGATAAACCGTAACTCTCCTGTAACAAATTTGATTGGATGATGCTTTAGAATCAATAGTAGAATATCAGGCTATTATTTTTGAACACCAAAATTATCGTTAAGGTTTTTGATTTCATAGTGGTTTTTAATTCTAAATAAGGATATATCGTATGAAGACGAGCCAATTTCTTCAGAATAAACTAAAATTATAATAACTTGAGCAATCTTTTTAGTAAAATTGTGCTTAAAAATAAGTAAGACTTTACATTGATCACAGTCCCGTTGAAGAACTTTCGTAAATTTACAACAATATCCTCGATGATGTAACATATGAAATATAACATTTGAATGATAAATTAAGATGCAATGTAATGCTCAGTTTTTCATTTAACTCATTTCTAGAGTGATAAAGAAAATTTGAAAACTATAGAAAGGGCGTGTAGTAAATTTAACCGAGAAAGAGACATGGTAGTAGGGTGTTTTAGGGGGTCCCACCGGAGGTGGGATGAGGAGGATGACGTCACATCCCACAGAGCACCCCCCCCCCCTCCCCCCCCCGATGCTAAAAATAGACGAGCCCCCCCCCCCCCCCCCCGAGGCTAAAAATAGAATTTGAACTGAGTAAACCTAACTTTACTCAAGCTATGTTAACCTAACTTACCTTTTTTTTTTTTTTTTTTTTTTTTTTTTTTGTCTTATGGTGCTGGGAATTGAACTTTGATATGTTAATGAGCTAATTAATATGTTAATTAGCTTAATTGATATGCTTAATGAGACTGTTTACATAATTATCGTATCTGTACGATATTATCGTATTGCGTACGGGATTTCTACCCAAAAATTATGGTACTGGAAAAATTAAATTATTAAAGCTGAAATTTGTGTATTTACTGCCAGCTAGTAGCCTCATTAGTGAAACCATAAACAGCACTATGCCGAGAATGTGAAAGCTGGTGCAGTGACACCCGTGGAATGTGAAAGTTAGCATGTTGCGACAGGTGGAACTAATGGAATGTGAAAGCTGGCGCGTCAGGTGGGCGCCGACCTAGTTTG
Organism: Flexamia atlantica; assembly: GCA_035578135.1. Taxonomy (NCBI): domain Eukaryota; kingdom Metazoa; phylum Arthropoda; class Insecta; order Hemiptera; family Cicadellidae; genus Flexamia; species Flexamia atlantica. The sequence continues at coordinate 28,101,217 of JAQJVK010000008.1, read as the reverse complement.
GCGTACGTGTCATCGCTCGTTGGTTTACTCAGTCTAGTGGTGGTACTCAGCTAGTGCGGACGTGAGAATAGTGCTCTCCAGAGTGATCAAGTGCTGAGTGTATTGTGCAACAGTGGAATAGTGCGATTTGGATATTTCATCTGTAAGTAAATACATTATAAGTATTTGTAAGAATATATAATAACATTTTAAGAAACTATAATGATAAATTCAATCAATTTTGCTTGAGATTTGGACTTAAATATGATATTGCACAATCACCAACTGACAAAGTCCATGCTTAAATTTAATATTAAACCAAATAATTAATATTCATAAATGAACTTAAAAATGATTTTTACTTTTTAAAAACTATTGATAACTTTATTCTGGATTTTGAGACTACAATTGGTCTTTAACATGATATTACACAATCACCATCTAACAAAGGGTAGGTTTACTTTTAAATATTAACCTAATTAAACTGAATTCACATAAGTGATTTATACTATTTAAATAGTATTTTAAACTTAAATCTGGATATTGAGTTAAACTGTAACCTTTAAGACTGAAACTGTTGTCATAAAACCTTTCTGTTTTTACATAGTGGAACTAAAGTTATGTAAATACTGAAACAGAATATATAGAAAATCAGATAATTATAAAAAAAAAACAAAGACTGAGTTTTGTAAAAATAAAATGTATTTATTTCAGGTTAAAGAGTTAGCTGAGGAATGTTAAAATCATTGTAGAATAGAACTATTGTGCAATTCAGAGTAGCCATTAGGAAGTGTAGTTAGTCATGTAGGCATAAGGCCCCCCCCCCCTCCCCACCCCCCCCTCCCCCCCCCTCCCCCCCCCCGGCCAAAAATAGACATGAGCCCCCCCCCCCTCCCCCCCCCCCTCCCGGCCAAAAATAGAACTGAACCTCTTTCGAAGCCAAAAATTGGAAAATGTGTAGTTTTAAGCGAATTTTTGCATTTTTCAGGTACAACATGGAGTGTAAACGTCGGTTTGTCTGCGGGGTGTGTTTTGCCGACTTTGTGCAGAAATGCCATCTGCAACGGCATATGAAGGCTCATCGCGGCGGAGCGGAGGACTCTTACTCGTGCCCGGACTGCATGAAGACATTCAGCCGGCATGATGCCCTCCTGCGTCACCAGCGTGCTGCTCATGCACCGACGCCTTCGACACACCCTGCTACCGGCTCTCCATCTACCCTGGATGACCGTACAGGTGTGTAAAATATGTTTATCCTAATAAAATATTCATTTAAATAATGAAACTGAGAATAAAGCTTAAACCAATATCCCTATTGCTTTTTGTTAATGTTTTTGCTAATAACTTCACAGCGAACTTATGGGTATTGTGTTTTGTTCTTAGGTTCACTTGCTGCTGGTGGACCTGCCCCTGGCCTGTCATCTGTCCCGACACCGTCATCCATCCCCGGCCAATCATCAGTCACAGATGTACCAACAGGTAATTTATTAACTTATTATAAAAACAAAACAAATATAAACCTGATTTAAAGTAATATGAATTAAAATCACATTTCAATTTCATGCTGAAGATTAATATAAGAGAAAACTAACTAATTTAGGTGGGCCCCAAAGTGGGTCCGACCCTTTGTTACATAATTAACTAATTTTCTTTTAATTCTAGCAGACTGTATCTCTTAAAGATACATCATGTTTGTTTTGCTATCATATTAAATGGAAAACTAAAAAATTGCAAAATTCATAATTACCATATGAATTAGTTTGAATGTTAACATGCAAACTACATCTAACAGAAATACAAAACTGAGTATAAAACCTTGGATGTTGTAAGTTGCTTTTTGTAAATGTTTTTGCTAATAACTACATAGGGAACTTATGGATATTGTGTATTGTTTATAGATTCACTTGCTCCCGGCCTATCATCTGTCCCAGTCCCGTCATCAGTCCCAGATGTTCCAACAGGTAATTTATTATCTTATTATAAAATTGAAAATAAACCTGATTTAAAGTAAAATGAATGAAAATCACATTTCAAATTTCATTATGAAAATCACTATATGAGAAAACTGACTGATTTAGGTGGGGCACAAAGTGGGTACAACTTTCTTTTTTTTTTCTCATAATAAACTAGATGTTTTTTAATTTTAGCAGACTTTATCCTTGAAATAAACATCATTATTAACTGATAACATATTAAATGGAAAACTGAAATATTTGAAAATACATAGTTTGTCATATGAATCAGTTTGAATTTATAAAGCAAACTGCATTTGACAGAAATAAAAACGGAATACAAAACCATGAATGTTGTGAGATATCATTGTGTATCAAAATAAAGATTTAAAGGTCTGTGTGAGTCTATATAAACCCCGTTCCCTCTCCTCTCCGGTTATTGTATTGTCAACCTTCGACCAGGTAACAGACGGATACCATGCCTCTTTCAGGTGTTTCGTGCCCCAAGTGTCAGAAGGCATTTTCAAGGAAGGACAACTTGGCGCGGCACATTCGTCAGAGCTGTCCGGCACTTCGCCCTGGCTTTATTTCACCAGTGTCTGCACCTGTTGTGAATCGTCCTGTGGACTTCCCTCCCCCGTCTACGCCGTCAGGAAGTAGCAGCAGCAACAGTGATGCTGAGGACAAGGAACCCGAGGACATCCCGCGCGGTCTGGCTTCAGGGCGGTTTGTTGAGGTTGAAACTGCCTTCCGTGGCCGCCTCAAGACATACTGTCTTCGGGAACCAGAGTCGGACAAAGTGTCACTGTTAGCTTTCTTGACGGACGTTTTTGATGAGTTAGTTTCTCTCATGCACCTAGTCTTAAAACATGTCACCGGCGTAAAGGTTAACCTCTGGGTCGAGTGTGAATTTCAGGACGTGCACGGAGAAACCTGCAGACGAGCCTTCAAGACCAGGAATGTCGTAATACTTCAAAATGATAACAAGGAGGATATTTGCAGTGAGTTATTTAACAAACTGGTTGCTGAAAAAGAAGCATGTGAGATGAAGGGATCGGGATGGGCATTTGTGCAGGTGTTAGATATGGAGGTGAGAGTAAATGTCTACCGCCCGCTCAAAGGCAGCTCCTTCGTCCCTTTACCTCAATCCATTGACAACAAAAAAGCAGTAGTTAATGTTTATAATGAAGACCAAAAATGCTTTATGTATGCCATACTCACAAAATACATTGACTACAAGAATATCTCCAACCGTCTACAAGCTTCAAACTTCACTCCGCAACTCCGTGCACGTTCCAACATTGATTTCTCGGGTCTGGATTTTCCTGTCAGGCTGGACAAGATCGGCAAGTTTGAGGAGAGGAATGGTGTAAGCGTCAATGTGTATGGACTGGATGAGGAAAAGAAGAAAGATAAACGGACTGGCCAGTTCTACGTACGCCACATTGTTTACCCTCTCCGCATTGCCAAGAAGGAGGCAGACAACCACTTCGATCTCCTCTACTTGACCGAAGATGATAAGTGCCACTATGCATACATTGCAGATTTTGAAAGGTTGGTTCGAAGTCAGCTAACAAAGCACAAGCAGAAGATCTTTGTATGCAAGAGGTGTTTTGCTCACTTTGACAACCAACCGAATAAGTTGAACTTGTCCGGTAAGCAGCGGCTTGAAGATCACAAACGATACTGCTTCGACCATGCGCCGCTGCGAACCGACATACCGGAAGATAAGATCATCAAGTTCAACCATCCGGAAAGGTCCCAAAAGAGCCGATTCACCATCTATGCGGATTTTGAGAGTATGTTGGTGCCGTATGATGGTGATAGGCCTCTCAACCCCCCACCAACAGTGGCACCTCCAGCCTGGGATCCAGCGACATCCAGACCCGGACTCCCCCATCATCGGCATCATGGTGATTCAGCGTCGTCGGCAAATGTTAAAACGCAGAATGTGCATGTTGCTTATGCATATGCGTATTACATCTGTGACAGTCACAGGAGCGCCGAGGATGGAGATGTCGACGACGATGATTCCGATACCTGCGAGACTTTCTCAAAACTGCGTCTGTACAGTGGTGAGAATGCGGCCCAACACTTCATGTCAACGCTGCGGGAGGACCTCAACACCATAGGGAACATTCTCTACGGCCAGCGTCAACCCGGCAACCCTCCGAGCCTCACTGCAGACGAGGAGAGGGAGTTCCAGATGGCAACGACGTGCTACATCTGCCAGAAGGACTTCACTCCGAGGGACATCAAGGTGCGAGACCATCAACACTCACCACCGTACAGATACAGAGGAGCCGCACATCAGTCATGTAACCTACAATTCAAGGAACAGGATTCAGTTAATGTTTACCTGCACAACATGAGCAATTATGATGCTCACTTCATCGTAAGAGCTTTAAACATCGACAGGGGAGAAGTCAACGTGCTAGCTAACAATGAAGAAAAATATATTTCATTCACGAAGAGGTTTGAGTACCCGAATGCAGGCAGACACAACAGCCTAAGAGTGCGTTTCGTGGACTCATACCGATTTCTGGCTAAATCGTTGGCTACGCTTGCTTCGTTGCTTCCCGTCGACAAAATGAAAGTCTTGCAGGCCCGACACACTGACCCAGAGGAATTCCAACTCCTTAGGAGGAAAGGTGTTTTCCCTTACAGGTACATTATGTCGCTGGATGTACTTCAAGAGGAAACCCTTCCGCCAATTGGAGCTTTCGAGGAGAACACTTCACCGGAGGACTATGCCCACGCACAACGAGTCTGGGAACGATTTGGCTGCAGGACTCTCGAAGATTACTCCAACATCTACCTGACAACGGATGTACTCCTGCTTGCTGACATCTTCGAGAGCTTCCGCGACATGTGTCTGGAGCACTACAACCTGGATCCAGCGCATTACCTGACCTTGCCTTCGTATGCGTGGGACGTCATGCTCAAGAAGACTGGCGTGATCCTCGATACCCTGCAAGATGTGGACCAGTACCTGTTCTTCGAGAAGGGTATTCGAGGCGGACTCACCCAATGCGTCACCCGTCATGTTGTAGCTGACAACAAATACATAAGGGGGGATGACACCGAGTCGGACGACGACACCTTCCTTATGTATTATGATGCCAACAACCTCTACGGATGGGCGATGTCCGAGCCGCTGCCTTATGGTGACTTTGAATGGCTATCACGCCGGGAAATTGACGAACTCCAGGAATCCCTCATGGACCTGCCGGCAGATGGTGAAGAGGGCTACGTGCTGGAAGTGGATTTGGAGTACCCACGTGACCCTGAACTTCATGACCGTCACCGAGATCTGCCATTCTGTCCGGAGGTCATGAAAGCACCGGCCGACCAACTGCCATATGATGAGAGTGTTCTCCTCGACAGTGGAGTTGGAAGATCTGCCAAGCTGATGGCTACTCTTACGGACAAGACCGGATATGTTATCCACTACTGCTACCTCCAGCAAGCAGTGCAGAATGGACTACGTATTCGTCGGATTCAACGTGTGCTGCGCTTCAAACAGTCTGCATGGTTACAGCCGTATGTGGCTCTAAATACCAGACTCCGTCAATTGGCCAAGAACAAATTCGAAGTAGAGCTCTTCAAGCTAATGGTCAATGCGGTGTATGGTATGAGCCTCCAAAATGTACGTAAGCATAAGAACGTGAATATCTGTACCGACCGTGATTACTATCTTAAGTATGTGGCAAAGTCAAACTTCAGCGACCGGGTGTGGTTTGAGGAGGACTTGGCCCTACTTAATATGGTAAAAACGCGTGTGGTACTAGATAAACCGGTCTATGTGGGTATGTGCATTTTGGACCACTCAAAGTGGTGGATGTACGGCTTCCACTACAGGATGGTCAAGCGGTACGGATTAGACAGGATTCGCATGGCCTACATGGACACCGACGGCATCATCTACAGAATCCGTACTGCCAACGTGTACCGGGACATGCTGCAGCACAAAGAAGAGTTCGACACCAGCAACTACCCCGACAACCATCTTTGCTATGACGACAAGAATGCGAGAGAACTGGGGAAGTTCAAGGATGAAGCTGGTGGTCATGTCCTAACAGAGTACATCGGCCTAATGGCGAAGCTGTACTGCATCATGTTTCTGCAGATCGGCAGCGGCGAAGATGACGACTGCAACCCACCTCCCATCAAGAAGGCCAAGGGGATCAACCGAGCTGTGGTGCAGCGAGACTTGACCGTGGAAGACTATAGAAGATGTCTCCAGAACCACACGGTCAAGTACACGGAGAACGAGCGCTTCTTGAGTCGTCGCCATATTATCTACACCATCGTGGTTCGGAAGCGCTCGTTGGCACCGTATGATGACAAGAGGTACGTCTGTCCAGAAGACGGTGTCAACACTCTCCCGTGGGGGCATTATGCCATCACCGCCCCAGCTGCACCAACAGATGAAGAGATGCCGCTGCTGCCACCATCACCGAGACCTGGACCTTCTTCTGCAGAGTGATAATGTACCCACCAACATCGTCACAGAAGATCCAGCATGTATGCAGTATAGCTTTTAATTCGCGGTGACATTGGTGCATGAGAGAGTAGTGTTCAAAATTCTCGTGGTGGGCAATTTATTGATTTTTTAGGTATTTTTAAAAATAAATACCTCTAGTCATAGTCTAGTTTGTTATTCAATCAAATTGATTTGTAAATATGTATCTGTAAATATGTAATATGAAATGTAAATATGTAAATATAAATATGTAATGTGAAATGTAAACATGTGTTAATGTGGAAGAAGTTATGATACTAATGTAAATACTAACCCCGTCGTTTCGACGGGGTTCAGATACGAACCCCGCCGTTTTGGCGGGGTTAAGCAGTTTGTACTGAAAGTCAGACCACTGTAAATATGTGTCATAATGAAATGTAAAAGCAGACCTGTGTAAATATTAGTCATATTGATTTGTATAAAGTCAGACCATTGTAATGTAAATACTAACCCCGTCGTTTTGGCGGGGTTAAGCAGTTTGTACTGAAAGTCAGACCATTGTAAATATTTGTCATAATGAAATGTAAAAGCAGACCTATGTAAATATTAGTCTTATTGATTTGTATAAAGTCAGACCATTGTAATTATTTATCATAATGAAATGTATTAAAAAACCAAACCAATGTAAATATTAGACGTATCAAAATGTATAAAGTTAGTCCTTTTGTAAAATGGTTATAATTTGAAATGTGAAGTTTGTAATAATTGATTGTAAAAATTGATGAGTGTACATAATGATGAGTGTAAACACTAATGAGTGTAAATAAATATACATTCTAAATATCCACAAATGGTTCTTACTTATTTACCCATGTTTATGTCTATAAGAAATACAATGTCCAGAGATTGATAAAGAGTAAACTTGATTAATTTATAACTTGACATGCAGTCATACTGTTTTTAAATGAGAAAGTATAAACTTTATAACAATGACTGCTTTTCTTTCTCCAAGATAGTACCATTTTGGTCTATCAATGTTGTTTAAAATATAAATGTAATCATCTACTTAAGTCAGGATAGGTTGGTTATTTAAAGGAAGACTCATTTCAGTAATGGATTGTGATAAAAGTAACTAACTCTGGACTCTTAAGACTATAAAGAACAAGGTATAATGACAAGACGGTGGTTAATGATGTACACATTTTTATTTTTTCAAAAACCTTATATCTAACAATAATGGTTATACAAAAATTAGATGTAGAATTCTGCGAAGAGCATCTGGACCAGCATATCATTCTCAGCAGTGGAGTCACCGAAGAGTTGGACGAAATCATTCATCTTCATGTCGTAGTTGGTACGGCAGTACAGGTAGGTCAGACAGTAGTGGCCGCAGACCGAAGTATCCAAGCCTTGTAGACGGTACTTGTTGTAGGTGTAATGCAACATATGTCCATTGATGTTACGTCTCAGAAACTGTTGAAAATCACCATGATACGGAGGTCTGCCAAAACTATCGAAATATTCGACAGTATTAGTGTTGTTGTTGTTGCTGTTATCTTGTCCTCCAGGTCTGTAGAATGCCACCCAATGTTCTCCACTATGTGTATGCGGTTGGGTGTTTACCACTAATGTAGATGACGGAGCAATATGTCTCAGTAGACGATCTGATGCAAACACTCCGACATGTTGTACATTCGGTAATTGTAGTAAATATTTTCTCATAGTTGTGGTATTCATTCTTGTGAAACTGTAGTCAGATCCAGCTGGTAAACACTGTTTTGGTCGTTGTAGTCTTTTTGCGATTTTTCTCGTTGTTGTGGTGACGAGGACAGCAACAATAACACATTCCACAAGGTGGTTCTTTAGCTGTAAGTAGTAACCAACCACGTAGCAGTGTGCTATGTTAGCATCATTACCAACTGTTAAAAATGAACACGGATAGTGTGCTTCAACTAGCGCTATTTCCCAATCTGCTCCGTCACCACCAGGCAAATTTATTGTTGATGGAAAATGTGTTACATAATGAGTCACTGTATTGTTCGGATAGTAGTCCATCGAACTGTTACTAGGCAGTGTCAGATAAAACTGATTATGTCTAGACACTGACATGATGGTCAGGTTAGGTTAGGTTATTCGTTTCACTTCAGATGCAGGTATCCACGAATTAAATTCGTCTCCGTAACCTACCCACTTGACGAGGAAACGCTTACTGCGACCTCTGCCCTTGGTGTCGAGTATTTTATCAATTTGGTACAATCGATTCGGTCCAACTGTCACCTTTTGTAGCTCGTACTCGTAGAAACGACCAACTAACAGTTTCTTGTTCAAGTCCTTTAATATATACAGTGGTATTGGATGTGAACCATATTCTCGGTCAATAACAAACAATTCCTTGCTCCAATTAGTCTCGTAACCTTTGGCAAATGTACCTTTTTCTTTGGCAATACGCACTGTGTCACCCGGTTTTAACTTTGGTTTAGTGCGTTTCGGTATCGTACTACCTTTGTACATGTGACGCCACACTTGATAAACAGTTCTTTTGTCTCCTTTTGCTACGTCTATTGGACATAAACCCAACTCTTATTATAAGCATCAACCAATTTGTCCAACACATCAATGTATCGATATGTATTCTTAAATGTTAAATAACGCCACATACGTGTTTTCAATGTGCGATTCACTCGTTCAACAACTGCCGCTTTAACATCAGGGTTTTGTGTAGTGACATATTTCACATGATAATCTTTAAACACACGATTCACTTTTGCACCTGTAAACTCTGTACCTTTATCAGTTTGTAAACAGCGTGGAGGAACTGTGTAAGGATTGTTAAAAATTCGTTCGAATGCTGCAGCCACTTCTTCACCACTCTTACGTTTCAATGGTTCAACATACAACCGCTTGCTAAACACATCTATCACTGTTAACAAGTAATTATACCCATCATTGTGCATACTGAGTCCACGCATATCATTCAAGTCGGCTTGCCACAATTCGTTTGGTCCAAACACAACATATCTGTTACGTGGAAATCGTTTACGTACAGGTTTGTGTAATGTATATGTGTCTTGTGTGCGTAGCCATTCGATTACTTGACGTTTTGTTTTATTCTTTTTCTTCTTGCAACATTGGCGTAATGCTCGAACAAGTGGACTTATACCACCAAACGAGCCCGGGTTTGCAGGATCATAGTATAGTTTTTCTTCCATCATCACCATTTGTGACTACAGTGTAAATGACTTCCATTCACCAAGTACACCTATACTTATACATTTTAATCTATAGTGAATGCATCCCACTTTAAAGGTTTTCCTCTACATGCTCGTAGTTGTGGTGTCTCTGCCGCAGGCGCCGCCGCTGTCCTTGACCTTAATCTTCGGGCTATTGGCGTTGGGCTTGGTGTTGGTGGAAATAGTGATGAATAATGTGCTTGTGGTGTTGATGCTGCTAGCGGAAGCGTTGGTAGACTGTGTTGTCTGTATGATAGTATCGATGGTGGCGGTGTTACCAATCCTTCTTCCAAGTATGGTTCACGCCCTATATACTGTCGAGCTTGTGCATTGCTCACATACTCAGTTGGTACGTTCATATCATTTAGTGCATCCAATACTTCATGCCAGCCGGTAGGTAAATTTTCCAGCCTTCGTACACGTACAATTGCATGTAACACATCAATAATGTTCGAACCAGGTATTCTAGTATTACGAACAATAACCGTACCATCTGGATCCCATGTGATTATTTGTTTATTACGTTTTATAAATCTCAACAAGTTGCGTACATCCTTTTGATATGTGGCAGGGAATGTTTGCACAATATCCTCTTCATCATTCTCTTCTTGTATTATTGGTAAAATGATAGGATTGCGTTTTTGTGAACTAAAATATAAAAACCTCTGTAATACTTGTTGATATTGTTTCCACTTTTCACTGTCATCCAATGTTTTGTCTTGTAATATATGATGCATTTCAGCATCCAAACTATTAGTATTAACCGTTGATGATTCAGTTAGTTTTGATTGTGAAGCAGCAGCAGCAGGTGTTGGCTCACTATGTATTCGATCAAATAGCTCTTGCGGAACAACAACCATCTTCTTTGAATATTCCAAATTTGATCTATCCATTTTTCTAACTAGTTACGTTATGAAGAACTGCTTGTAATACAGTACTCAATGACAGTGGTAATACAAATCCACCACCTTTTTGTACAAGGTATTTGCGTTTCTTGGTCCAATTCTCTCCTCGTTTCACTAAACGTCTGAGTGTTTTTTTATGTTTACACAATTGACGCTTTTGTTTGTCCGACAACTGGATATTACCACGTAACAGGTTGTATGCACACTCGCACACTGTTCTAATACGACTGACGTCGCAAGCCTTCAACAGTCCCTTACGTTCCTTCGGTGTAGCGTGTATCAATGCCGTCAACAGAGCGACGTCTTTCTTCACTCACTGTGACATAAGAACTGACTGACTTGACTGTTGTGTTCGCCTTTTATTTATACTTTTTCGGTTGATAAACGTATTGTTGTTTTTCATCAGGCAATACGGCCGTACGTACACGCACCTCGTCTGGTGTGGACTGTTTCAAATCCAACAACAAATAACCATGTGGCGTACGTGTAGCATCAGCGTACGCTTCTTCAATAAACCTTGTATTTTCTGGATACACTTGTCGGGCTAAATGCTTTATCTGAGCCCGGTCTCTTGGATTTTTAAAAAGCACTATGTAATGTGCATTTAGAGAAATGTCTCTTTGTCCTCGTCCTTGATGGAAAATGTTTTGAGTTATAAAGAATACACTCAAGTTCCTATGATGTGATCCCTTAATAAATAAGTCCACTATTGAATTGGATCCTGAAGTGACTGATGATTCACGCATCATATCATCCACAATTACCAAAGTGGGTGTACCATCAAAGTCCTCCATATTTGGTAACCCTTCTCTATATTGCACATTACCACAATCACTTACACCAGGATTTAAGCCCGGAGAATGATGCCAGTAAATATTGTTAAACTTTGTATCACACATGAAATCCAAGTACTTGATAAATCTAGCTACAAAAAATGATTTCCCCGAGCCTGAAGGTCCGGCTACTATGGCTGAAAATGGATGTTGCCACCTCAAGTCCATTATGACGAGTGAACACAACTACACACTTACCATCACTTTTATAAACTTTAAGCATAGTTTCTTAAACAGGGATTCAGGTTTAATAAATAGAAAGACAGTTTATTCTGTTGATGTATATATTTGCTTACGAAAACTATCAGATTTACAATTCTTTAGTGAAGTCTTGAAGCTTCTTGCTTCACAATGTACATTATTTCCCTCCACATTTCTTATCAATTAAATCTTCAATGATATTTACAAAGTTATGGCGAGTCTAGACTTGAATATATTTGGATTCATAATGCATACAAAATTTTCGCATTACTTCTTTAGCTTTATTCAAGATATTTATGCTATTAGGAACATTTTCCCTGAAGAAACATATTTCAAACCCTTCTTCTTTAGCTTTCTTCAATGCACATTTAAAGTTTCTTTTTTCAGTACAAATACATTTGTATTCGCACAAACCATAGATATCTAAGAGGGTTTCCTTAAACAATACACAAAAGACATGTTTCAAGTCTTCATCTTGAGGTATTACAGCAACCTTCAATGACTGTTCAGACAGAGTCTTTCTCAATATGTCTGTAGTAGTTTCCAGCCGGTTATTCACAAGAGTCAGCTGTTGGATGGTTTCAAGTGACTTTGTAAGTGTTTGTAACAGTTCACTATTCTGCTGTTTTAGTTTGTACTCTCTATGTTTACGGATTGAAGGTAACACTTCTTTTGTGACCCATTTTCTAAAAGCATTAGCCTCAGGTTTTTTCGATGATAAAATCAATGAGTATAAACCACTTTCATTGATAAAAACAAACGATTTCTCATTTACTTTTAACCCCGCCAAAACGGCGGGGTTTATATTTTCATATGTGAGCTTGTCATCTTCATCAACATAATTTCTAACTGCTTTATTTGTATCTAAATAACCAAGTACTTCAGCAACTTCTTTCCCCTTGAACCAGGGGTTATTATCACTATCAATTAATATAGTGATTGGTTAATTTTTAAACACATAAGCAATAAGGATAGACATATTTCCTCAAGTGTAAAAGTGAGGTTATGTTATACACCAAGCACAGCAGTACAGCTCTAGTTCAGACGTCCGCACTAACTAAGCTCCAAGACTAGACTGATCAAAAAAAAAAAAAAAAAAAAAAAGATTCATGTATATAAAAACTGTGTCACCATACACCAATGAGATGTTACAAACACAATCTTCAGCTTTGGTAATTTAAATTTTCTAGTACCATAATTTTTGGGTAGAAATCCCGTACGCAATACGATAATATCGTACAGATACGATAATTATGTAAACAGTCTCATTAAGCATATAAATTAAGCTAATTAACATATTAATTAGCTCATTAAGATATAAAAGTTCAATTCCCAGCACCATAAGACAAAAAAAAAAATAAAAAAAAAAAAAAAGGTAAGTTAGGTTAACATAGCTTGAGTAAAGTTAGGTTTACTCAGTTCAAATTCAGCAGGGTGGTCGGTGATGACGTCGGGGGGGGGGAGGGGGGGGGAGGGGGGCTCGTCTATTTTTAGCATCGGGGGGGGGGAGGGGGGGGGGAGGGGGGGGGTGCTCTGTGGGATGTGACGTCATCCTCCTCATCCCACCTCCGGTGGGACCCCCTAAAACACCCTACTCATGGTGGATAATTAATTTATTATTACTTATCATAAAATCTACGGTAGTTCTAACCTTTTGGGGAATAGTGCCGAAACGAATTTCCAATAAAAGCTAATACGCGACTCTTGAAAGTGATAATGCTATGTATTCTTGACAGATAGTCAACGCAAATATGGCTAAAAAAACCTTTATTATTCACAGTAAAATATTGTAATGTATTCAACATGTGCTAAATACTCTATAAGTAATAAAAAGAATCGATACAAATCAAACGAGAATTGAATTGTTTTTAATGTTATCAACGAATATTGGTATCAAACTTATTGAGCGCGGCTTTTAATGGCTTTTGTATTTAAACAATTTCAAAACTTTAATATACGACTGACTAAAGCATCATCTAATCAAATTTGTTAAAGAAGAGTTACGGTTTAGCTTCGGATATTTTTCTTAATGCTGAAAGAGTGTTTCTGGCAATCGTTTGAGGGTATGAAAATTTATCCAATTCAAGCAAATATGTTCGGGATTTAGCGTAATACCAGAAAAGTTAGAAAAGTGGGGAAAGCGGAAAAGTTTAGCCTCTTGGTAAAGATTCTGCATTCCTACTGTCTCATAATCGCGTTGAGCTCGAATTCTTGTAAAACCAGCTTGGTCAGACCTTTAGTATTTTGTATCCGACTTAACAAAAAGTTCAACAATTTAGAAATAAAAAATTTTTCGATAAAAAGGGTAGGATTGTTGTTAGTTCAAATAAAAAGATGTGCCAAATTTTCATTTTAAAATGAGGATAAAAATAAATTTGAATATAATATAGTATATAGATCAAAGTTGAAATCATGATTCCATGAAAAGCTACCTGATAATGAGTTATCTGTGTTTGATATTTTAAATTAATAAATATAGATGAATTAGGGCGTAATGTATATTGAAAACTCACCCCGTATTTACCCTTTTAGCCAACAAAGTAGAATATCAGATAAGAAAATTGTCATCATTTAGGTGTCATTTAAATAAATTAAATATGTGTGGGTGTGAAACGTCGAGGAAATAGTTCTATCTTGGTATTTTAAGATAAGTTGAAATTCTTTGAATATTTATTTTGACTTACTACAAGTTGAAAGAACGCTTGTATATTACTCCAGTGACCGTGAGACGAAAACGAAGAGGAATCAAACGAACACTGTAAAAACCTAGAGAGCATTTTTCATTTTAAATGAACGCTCAATCGTTTTGTCTACCGATCTCTCAGAGAGTGATATCGGCGTGGCGGTCCAATTTGTCGTGAAGGGTAATCGAGTTACTACACTTGTAACGAGGCAACGCGGTCGTAACGTTATTATCCTCACTTCAAAGCTTCGGTAGTTTTATTCCCGGTGGCTCTCTAAGCAACAAGACTTTTATAATTTGTAAGAAATCATATATTTTATTGTATAGTACTTGGATGTAAAAGCGAAAATGTAAACTATCCTTAATAATCTACTACAAAGCAAAACAACGCTAGATCAATAATTTTATTGTAATAATTTAACAAATTCACACTTGATATTATTTACTGTTAAAACAATAAATGTTTTATTGTATGTATTTATTATATGTTTTTATGTATTCACATGGCAAACGGCATTTTTGCCCCTTTCAGCAGACTTGTATACTTAGCGAATTCTAAATCCAAATACACATATTTCAATCCAACATAGCGAGTAATGACATGTTTAATAACTTGTGAAATCATCATCCTGCGTAAGTAATTGAAACTGCCCTTGTCATTTAAGCTAATAATAACTTTAAGTAGACTATAGCTATTCCAAAATCATCTCTAAATACATTCGGAACTCAAAATTCATTTGACATCCACTTTAATGCGAACACGTCTTGTCAATATTTGTACAAAGTACGTGTTATATTCAAGTTTATGAAGTGAATTGTCAAAATATGTAAATAGTTGTAAAAACCTTAAAACTTCCATGTCCGAGTGATGTAAAGCGAACCCATTTCGCAAGTCGGGTGGGCCGCTAAGGTAAGTCAATTTGTTAACTTGTCCCATGGGAAATAATCGTTCTCTGGAATCCCTCGGTTTTCTTTCAATTTACTTTACTTTCCCAAACAAATCTTAGAGGTCAAAACTAATTAGATTTGCTTCCTTTTATTATAGTGTCAACCTACTTAACAACTAATTAGATGATTTAGTAAAGATACATTAGAGAGATACTTTATCTAATGTATCTTTACCAGATCATCTAGTAAATTACATTATGCAAATTTTGTTTATATATTTAATGTTGATAAAATGATATTCCTCTCACCTGTTCTTGGGAAGTTAGGAATAATATAAAAATTTCATGGCCTCTGTATGAGGTTTTACTGTAGGGATTTTCAAGAATCATCTATTTTTTAACAACTCAAAGAGTTACAAGTCGTGTACAAGTAACACAAGGAGGGTAGTTTGTATATGAATAAGTATTTTATACTATATTCATCATTCTGAAGGGAGGTAGACCAACTGATTTATTTTAAACATTTTTGTTGTTGTTAAAAATTTTATAATGTAATAATTTTGTACTAAAACAATAAATTCCATAATAATAAGTATAACAAGTAAGTATATTATTTATTATAATTAACCTCCTTTTTTGTGTACGGGTAATATGGAATACAAATCACCCCAAACATACCTTAATATAAATAAATGTTTGAAAACGATTATACGTTCTAATTTATACTGGTTTTATGGTACTGGATACAATGGTTCATTCAATAATTTATTGATTTAGTTTTGCCAGGATTATTCAATAATTAATGTTATTCTATAAGGTGTTAATGCATCCACAGTTCATGCCATTTGTAATTTATAGTTCAATACCTATGCGATCGGTTAATTTTAATTATATTATCATTATCAAATTTCCAATGCCATTAACTCTAATGCATTTCATTTCAGGATAAAATGTTGGTATAATATTTTCTGCAAACTGATCGCAAATGGGGCAATGCGAAACAGAGTGGAAGATATTGTTGGAATTACTCAGGGGGGAGTGGTCATTAAATAGACTTATCACAAGCGGCTCCGTCCGACTCTGCATGAATACACAGGGTGTACCGCAACCGTCCGGAAACTCAGAGCAAAATTATTTCCAGGATATTCAAATATTTGTTGGTAAACATTCATATTGGATGTAAACAGTGTTTAAATTATCTCTACGTTTGTTTTAAGAAACGAAGTTTATACAGCTGAATATTTTACTCATTTCAACTTTTATCTTGCAAAACTTTTATTTTTTACGAAGTTTGGTTTTTATAGCTGAGGCGGAAAATTTATACATGGCCTTTAATTGCTTAATATGTTGCAACCTCTACATTAAGGGCTTTGACGTATTCGTGATATAACGTCATCTTAATCCACTGAAAATCATAGGTACGTAAAAAACTATGTAACAAAAATATTACTAAAATTTTTTGGTATAAAACTATATAAAAATCGCGCAAGGCCTTGCAATAAAATTTACGATCCAAAAAATAATTCATATTAAAATAGATGTAATTTTAAGTCTGGGTCAGTGAGAAGATTTTGTCATTAAAACCGCTCTAAAAGAAGTTGAGACAAAGATAGTATTTTTAATGGATAAACAAATCATCTGTTAATTTAACTTGCAACCGTAAAAAAATTTTTAAGTTACATAGTTTATTGAATCTCAAGGTTTTGTCCATTTTAAAATCAGCCAACCGTTGTTTAAAACAACTAATGTTTGTTGAAAGAGTAATGCCACACTGAGCGGGTTTTCCCGCTGCTGTTGAGCGGTTTTTACCCGTCCCGGGTAGCACTCGCCATTTAAATCAGAAATCAGGTGATTCTGCTTCACGGGCGGTAAAACCGCGAAACAGAAGCGGGAAAACCCGCTCAGTGTGGCATTACCAAAAAGATACATACAAATTTCCGTTAAGTCGGCAATGAAGAACGCTATGGTTCCGTCAGTGACCGCCAGGTCGTAGTAGTTCTGACCGTCACCGGAAGTCCTCGCTAGTGTTGCTAGCTAGGGCGCTAGTTTATGGGCTAGGTTAATTTGATATCTTAAGTTAGTCAATTCATTTTTAAAAGATTTATTTCATATTCACTGAATGAAAACAAAAGGAAAAAGAATAATTTATTTATATTTTTTCATTAAAGCATAGTACTTTAAATTACTTTCAGTGATAAAAGGAAATTTAAATGAAACTTCTCGCATAAAGTAATATTAATTTCCTTGATTAATAACTAATCTGGCTGGATCGGCAGTCGAATCTTTCTTTTGCAGTTGTAAGTTCTGCCTAGATATGTCATAGGATCGATATATCTAGAATTTTTGAGAGCCGCTGGTCAAGCGGCTTCATTTGATATTCTATTATGGTATTATGTACGTTTCACTTTGCATGATCAAGAATCTCTTCCACATTTATTTGTTCCGTGTACAATTTGCAACAAAATTTACTCACACCGTCATTCTAGCAGTGAAATTTAATTTTCGGTGTATGAGGTTTAAAGCAAGGCCAGGTTTGTGATATGAGGCCTAGAAACATTACTTCCACTAACATAAAAATAGACTAGGCCTACATAAAAATCATGATTGTTGACCTCGCAAAATCATGATTCTTTTTTGTCTATAATTGATTATAGACAAAAAAGAATTTAAACTGCCTCTACGATGGCTTATGTGATTATGATGATTAATATTGTATCAACTCCTACAAAGTATGTTTAATTTAATGAAAACATTATTTCATTAATTTTTATTTCAACGTTTTTTTATAAAATATATTGCAAATATATTTAATAAATTTACTGCCACTTTGCATGATCAAGAATCACAAAGTGCCAACTGGAATATGTGATGAACATTGTAAACTTATGGAAGTAGCCTAATTTGTTAAAAACATTACAGTTTTATTTTTGAATTTAATATTTTCAACTGACAGGACGTGTACTATAAGTCTGCAATCAGTGGCTCTTATAAGCTGTAAATAAAAAAGAAGTGTTTCAAGTTTTGTATTTTCATCTCGTTAATTTTCTATTTGTTTTCCCCAATAGAAAAATTTCGATCTTAAACTTAATGCATTTACAGATTAATAAAACCGCCTTCAATACGCTTTTTATTGCACATAAGGTTCAATATAATGTGCAAAAACTCATTAATATTTAACATTTTGCAATTAATTTGTTGATTCAAGCTTGAAAACTAGCTTTTTATAACTTGTATATAAACTAAAGACTGAAATATTCAAACTCGTGATATTATTTTATTCATGCATTGTTAATATGCGACATAATTTGTTATTTACTTTTCGTGATCTAATTCAAGGCGACTTTTGACTCAGATCTTGATGTCACGAATTGTTTAATGTAGAGGAGTAATATTTCAATTTATAAAAAAATGAAAACAAATAGGTAAGTAAAATAAAATATTGTAAGTTTTTAAATAAAAAAATAAACTTTGAATACAACTGGCCTACATTCTAGAGGGTTCAATTTATAATTCTTTATTGTTTGTGAACATTACAGAAAATAATAATATTAAAAAACTAAAGCAAAGTTAAAAACTCTCTATTGCATTTTGGATGACTTCTGACCTTTCTTTAATTTACCTATTCTTGACTTCTTTAATTTACCTATTAAAAAGCTAAAATAATTTAGGCAGTTAGAATTAATATCGAGGCACTCTACACATATACCCAAACTGCGATGATAATATAGTTACCCAAAGTAACGTTCAAATGCTAAACTTTGATTCGTAGTACCGAGGAAGTTGTGGAGCCAGTGTGGTGTTTGGGCCGCCAATACGAGTGTGGAGGGGGTTATCAGAGGGGGTGCAGAGGGAGGGGATGGCGGGAGAGTTCAGTATCAGTGATGGTTGCGTTCTGTGCCGGTGTGAAGTCTTCCCCACCTTCTTACGTCCAGGTTCGTCATACTCTATAGTAAAATATGTTTTTAGATCTATTATTTACGGCCTTTTATGTACTTTAAATTAAAATTTACTGTTTATATATATTTTATGATATGGTCTTAATTTGTTTGTAAGTCAAAAATATAGCTCGTGGGTTTTATTTTTAAAGGGACTCTTTTGGTTAAGTGTAAATAGAAATTCAGAGTACATTGGCTTTTTTTTAATGGAATGTATTTTCTTGTTGACAATCAATTATACCCTAATAGATCACTTCCAGGAAGTCTACTATTATCAAAAGGTCAAGTTATGAATAGCAAACAAATTATTTAAAGAAAACTGGTTGACACGTTGTTTTTTAATGGAATGTCACGTGATATTGTATTAAATACATTTTATGGAAGTGTAAGCTGGAACCTCGTTGACAACTTTCGCATACTTGCTTCAGATTTATGAGTTATATAAAATATACTATTTTTAATTTAAAGATTCAATGGTTGGAAATTAACTCTATGTAATGAGATTTAGACACTTATTTAGGCCTACATATTTTATTATTATTATTAATCATAGATATTTATCTAACGTGATATTAAGATTATACTTATAAATTAGATCCTTGTATAAAACATTTTATAAATAGATCCTTGTTTTACATGTTTATCAAACGTTACTGAGCTATGTACGATTTTTTTTGTATTGGAAGGTTACACAGATAACCAGTTTGTTTACAGCTGAGAGATAATAAATATATTTATTTTGGATGGTTATATTTTATAAATAAAAAAAATATTTTCGTAGAAAACACTTTGACATATTTTCGTAATTAAAAAACCGTATCAGGAAATGTAAAATTTGTTGTTTTTTTCTTGACTTGGGAAGCTACCAAAATAATTTTTTTTATCATCACAATGATAGTGACATTTTAAACATACATATTTTGCCGTTTTACCAACAACCATTTAACAACCTAAAGACAACATAATACAATACCCAAGTTATAAGGCTCATCAAATGGGCTTAGGTAATAAAAACAATATATATGTATAATCAATAGTAGATAAATAATACATAATTAACAATAAAGAGACTGTGATGCAACCATTACGATAAAAAATATCGGAATGAACGGTTTAAATTAACGTATTTACACTAAAAAAGTACCTTAAATGATATTTTAAATGGACAGACTGAATCATAGTGTTCGAATTAGTATTCTAGTAACTAGTAAAGCATTTTAAATGACATAAGGAAAGACCGGAGCGTGTCGCTGGTATAAGCTTTTTAAAAGAGAGCTGACTTTGTATTTGCTTTATTATTTTTCATGTATTAAAAAAATGAATATAGTATTTTTTTTAAAGAAATCATTTTTTTGTAATAAGATTATCATAATTATTAGTCAGTGCTACCTATTTTCACTTATTGTAATGCTTGACAAAAAAAACTGGCTTAAGTATGTAAATGTTTTTTTAGGATTCGTTTCTTCAAAGAAGTTTTTCAATTTCTCATGGATTAATAAAAAATAAAAAAAATCCTGAAACAAATATTAAGGATGCCCTGTAACTCTACAAGAAAATTTATTTAATTTTTTAAAGTTACTGAGCACTCACCTAACAAGCTGTTATGTAATAAAAAAAAGTGATGACCCTAATTAATTTTGTGAAACATGTTAGTATTCGTCTGTTGCACAGCGCTGCAAATTATGTTAGAGAGATAACTTGTACAGTTATGGTTGACCCATGATGTGCAACTGTAATTTCGCTGGATCAGATATGGCCTTACATTAATTAGATAGTTACTTTAGAATAGTTTAAACAAAATTATTATCTTCTATTTAATTTAGTGGAAAATAATGCAAACAATAGCGTAATAGCGGAATTTTCATTTAACAGGCTGAAAGTTGGCGGAGAGGTTATACATGCAGCTGGGATCATTATAGTAAAATTCCCAGAAAATCCCATTTGGACTACATGCTGCCGCCATCTTGAAAAAAACATTTCCGGTCCGTGTTTCTCCAAACATTTTTTATTTACTTACCACAAAATCCATAAGAGACACAAAAAAGTGTAAATATATTTTTTGTAGGAAATAAAATTTCCAATAAAATGAGAATAAATAAGTACAAGAAATATTGATAATAACTGGTGATATTAATTTTCAAAATTGCTGTAATTCTAATATCCCTGCCATAAGGAATACATGTAAAATTTGATTTAAAATACATTCTCAAGGGAGCGAATCCCTTTGACTTTATTGAATAATAAATTATATCCATAGAATCCTGATAATAAATACAGTTATTCGACACCTCAATCATTAAAATTAGCTTCACTATAAAAGCGTGGGTAAGCTCACAAAAAATATATTCCTTAAGGAATTTTTACAAATGT
Organism: Flexamia atlantica; assembly: GCA_035578135.1. Lineage (NCBI taxonomy): Eukaryota > Metazoa > Arthropoda > Insecta > Hemiptera > Cicadellidae > Flexamia > Flexamia atlantica. The sequence goes on along the minus strand of JAQJVK010000008.1, from coordinate 28,079,777 downwards.
TACCATAATACTTCATTTTTGTGAGCTTACTCACACTTTTATAGTGAACCAATTTTAATGACTGAGTTGGCAAATAACTCGAATTTTCATCAGGATTCTATGGATATAATTTATTATTCATTGCGGTAAAAGAGATTCGCTCCCTAGAGAATGTATTTCACAAACTGTACTGTATTCCTCATGGCAGGAGTATTTTAATTACAACATTTTAGAAAATTAAAAATATCAACAACTATTATCAATATATCTTGAACATGTTCATACTCATTTTATTAGAAAATTTATTTTCTACAAAAAACGTCACTTTTTTCGCATAAACTTTTTCGTATCTTTTTCGTATCGTATTAAATAAAGGTTAGAGAAACACGGACCGGAAATGGTTTTTCCAAGATGGCGGCATTCGCCCAAGTGGGATTTTTTGGGAATTTTAGTATGATGATCCCAGATGTATGTACGATCTCTCCACCAATTTTCAGCCTGATAAATAAAAATTCTAGAATCCAACACTATTTTCCTGCACTGTTAATTTATGTTTCAAAACTTTTATACATTTAAATACCATATTTGAAAATTGTAACAGTCGTAGGTCGTCTTATTATGGGTGTAATACATCTTTGCTGGATTGAGTTTAACTTCTTGCAGACCTGGAACTGGCAGTTGTAAGCGGTAATTTAAAAAACAAAATTATCAGAGCAGATCCAATTGTACGTGCTAGACAAAAATTGACAAATTGAGTTGCTACTCAACAATAATTTATCAAATTTTAAATGCACCAAAGTCATGGTCACAAATTAAATCATAACTTTGCTTTTCTAACTACCTACATAATTTTTTGGATTCACGATCATCGTAAATTAACAGCAATGGCGTGTTGAAAATGGGTTGAATAAAAAATAGAGTCAGTTAAATACTGTGTTTGAGCATGTTTTCAAGCTGATTATATGTGAAGTGTTAATTAATTATTTTTCTTCAAAATCAGATTGAGCTTTTCACAAAATAATCACCCACTTGTGACGGAAACATACCGACTTTTTTGTTCTTAGGTAGCGTTACGTTTGTTATAGGCTATTTATATGCAATAATCCTAAGTCTGACAAATTAAAAAAAATAGAATTAAAGTTCTGCTTCCATTGTCTTTCTTTTACAATGGCAGGAAATATTTCTGGCATCATCCTGTTACCGTCCTTCCTAATACAATAAGACGAGAAGTGATGGAAGCCCATCTAAAGCTGAAGACTTCCATTTGATTCCTTGATTGGCTGCGACTGGATTTAAGCTTCCTCCGCAACTTCAAGGCAAATTGAAATGAAAAACTCTCAAATTTGTAAGAGAGTTAAACTGTCAGATGGATTTTCGCTTCAGTTAGCAACCGTTCAATTAAGAAATAATTAAATAATCAAATAATTAAAAATTATTGACAGGTTTCCCAGAATTTTAGGGGAATTTTTTTATATGGATATTTTGTTACACTATATCTATAAAATATAAATATATTTCAAAAGCCACATGTTGTAAATTTTTCATTTTTAAAAGTAAATAAAAGAGGATCAATTGACAACATTAACTGTTAGTGTGACCTTGACTTATTATTATTATTTTAATGACCTGAATGTATTTTTTTATAAAAAATATTGGTATTGTAACTTTTTTGGTGAATTGTATGAAACCTAAACAAAAATCCTTAAAGTATTTTCTGACGATTGAAAGAAAACTATAAACGCCCTCACCCCACTACCACCATTAACTTCTTTATAACTCGTAATGCATCAATTGAACATCAATAGTGCATGAATACATATAGCAACAGTATTTAACAATTCAAATCGTAATAATACAGCACGTAATTAAAGTGGTAAAACGCAGTAATGAAAAAGTAAAATTAATGTCTATATTAAAGTTGCATAGTTATTTTATTCTTAAGTGGACACAGGACAAACTAACCACACTTTTTGAGTTAAAACTTAAAAATTCTTGTAGCTTTTATTAAAAGCAAAGTCTTTGTGTGATGCAAAATATTCCTAATGGATTGATGTATTATTCTGATTGAAATATTAATTTAATTTACTATATTTTTACAAGAGATAAAAATCAATAGATTTAATTAAGCACGCTGCGAATGAAATGTACAATGCTCACATTGGGTGGGCTTTGACTGGTAAACATTAAATATTTGCTTTTATCAATTATGCATCGTGTTAATTTTTACATGTTTCAGAGATTTTTAACTGGTCCAAAAATATGCTTTATCAACCTGCGTATTTTTATTTGTTTTTAATTTAGATTCTTTTTCTAACCGAGTTTTAATTTGTTATATAGAACCACGGGTTTTTAAGCATCATTACTAAATCCGGTACCCTATATATACTTAAAGACTAATGACTTTAAAATGACTAAGCCAGTATTGTACTTCTCATTCGGAATCCCTAAAACAACATTACATTTCAACTTGACAATTTTTACCTTTATTTAAAAAGGCGATTGGCGGTTAAGTATTTAAGTAGTATTTCACCACAATTTTACTCGGGTCAAAAGCTGACAGGTAAATGTTTGTTTCTATTAAAAAAAAAGTCATCATATGTGATTACCTGAACCTCCGAATGAACTGGCGTTTTTTATCCTTTTGAAACAATAGGTAAATCGGCTCGGAAGTATTACTCTATAGTAAATACCAACTCACTCGCCTAAAACCTGTGGTGGTTTTTATATGTTCTCAGCCGTATTAAGAGCATGTTGATGAGTTAGATTAGTAAATTAATATAAGGACTGAGTTAGGGATGTCACATGATTACTTAAGATAAGGTCGCTACCACTCTAGGATATCAACGGCGCCGTAGTCGAACTAACCGTCATGCTTTCGGATAATCTTATTGATAAAAATCGGTATCTTTGCATCAGGTGGGACAGTGATTCATTTCCAATGGTCTAATGATGAACAACTCCAGAATTCAGCTTTTGCATTGTGCTGCCAGGCCAAGCACTTATTAAGATCTCGAAATTTCGAACATGGAAACTGTCTATTCTGTCGTTTTGTCGTCAACAAGATCAACTGGAAACATCAACTGGAAAGATCACTTTTCATTTCTTGTCCGTGTGAGTTTCATGATCCAAGTATTGGCGCCAATTGCTGATCATGAGACACTAATGACTGTCTCCTACGCCCAAGTATATTCGCACCTGAGGTATGGCGTGGTGTTCTGGGGAGGCTCGGTGGATTTGGGTAGAGTTTTTAAAATCCAAAAGATCATCAAAGTCATCTTTCAGCTGCAGTACCACACTTCATGTTGTAGACAACACTTCATCAGCTCTAAAATTGTGCCCCTTACCTCTTTATATATCTTTGATTTGATGTGTTTCTTCAAATCCAATCCAGATATTAAAAAAAATAGCTGAGGCATGACATATTTCACTACCCGATTCACCGCCTAACCCTCTATGAAAAGGAAGCCTATTACCCTGCATTGAAGGTGTTCAATGGGCTCCCTGAATCAATCAAACAAGAGCACCCAGAGACAACTGGGTCCGCAAAAAGAGAGACCCAGGAAAAAACATCCCTAATACGTACGACCATAACGTACGTATTAGGGAAGCAGGCATAAACTGGCTCTCGGTATGCCATAACGTACGTATTAGGCATAAACTGGCTCTCGGTTTATGCCTCTATGGGTGTTTTAAAGAAGTTTATATAAGCACACCCTAAAGAACCATCTCACGAGTTGCGTGTACTACTCTGTAAAAGAGTATCTTTGAAAGTAGTCGTGAAATTTTGTGGACGTGTGAAGTGGTCGACATTTCTTGTAAATTTTTAGTTTAGTTTAGCTAATTAATAGATAATTAAAGATAATTAATATCTTAAGATAATTAAGATATTATTGATAATAATTAAGATATTATTGATAAGATATATCGCTAGATAATTAAGATATTATTGTTTTGAAAGTTTTGACAAATCACATATTTACCTAGCGTATAGCTTAAAATGTAAACCAATGTAACACTTGTAAACAAATAAATAAAAAAGGGAGTTAATACGCTTAGGTAGTTTAACGATGCCACAAAATTTCATTTTCATCATACTGTACCGAAAACAGCCGTTTTTAGTTCTCTAAATCGTACGCAAAATGATTGTTTTTTGATCACTTCGAATAGGAGTACTGGAAAAACATATGGTAAATTTTGCCGTACTCTAATGTCAAAATTTGTTTATGTTAAGTTTGAAAGATTGAACGATTTCTTAACTTGTGTTTGTAAACAACTAACAGATGTGTAAATGACGATGACTATTTTGGATAACCTCAAAATTATGTAGTCTACTTTTTTAACGATTAAATGGTTATTTATTCATAATGATGAAAATAGTTGTTCATCACACGGAGCAAAAGTGTCTCCTTGATACTCGATCGCATTTCCAAGCTCGGCTGCGCCTCGCTTGTAAATTACGATCTAGTACCAAAAAGAGCCACTTTCGCTCCTAGTAATGAAAACTACTATTAATTCAATGTAACAAATTATGCTACGCAAGGCGGCGGCACTGCTGGCCGCCTAGTGTAATAGGGCTCTTGCTTTACTCTTGAAATCTAGAGTTAACCTAGAAAAGCCACCTTATACTACTGAGATATGAGATATAAAACTTTGAATAGCGGTAAAATACCTTTCTAGATAGAAAAAACATCGTTAACAATTTTATTACCAATCATTAGTTGAATGTTATTGTGAATCAAAGGGTGATTTTTAATCCCTCTAAAATAAAACTTAACATTGAAAAGTCTGCATGAGTCAATTTTTTATAGAACTATATCATATGTAAATGTTAACGAATCGCTAATAGGACCGTTTCAGCCAAACAAATAAATGCACAGCTCAAAACTGTCTTCTCTACTATAGTTACAAAATAATATCATAATTGAAATGTTGCAATAAAGTAAGAAATAAAATAACTAAAAATGTTGATACTATCGATAATGGCCATGCTTTCAAAAAATCTAAACATTTTCTTGGAAATCGTTCAAACGCCAACTGCAGTGGAAATTGAAATATTGCAAAAATAATTTTTGCTACACTACTGTGAAATTGCCCGTGTTCGTTAATTGTTTATCACCTGCAACATCTGATAATTGCGTTGTTTACAATGCAAATGTATGTTTACTATATTTTTTTGATTTTTCCAAAAAACCCAACTGAAAGTGGTTTGCAAATCTCGCACTTATGGTCTCGGATATGCTATGACCCACCTTTTACTCATGAGTGTCTGACTGACTACGCCACATCTACCATTGTAAAAGTTGTAAATATAAAAATGTTATTGCTCATCTATAAACTTCCAGTATGTACATAATTGGAAACTTTCAAAATTATGACCCACATTTTACTGTTATGACGACGCCATATGATGGCAGAGCAACAAACAATGGCGATGTAAATATGGGTCTGATGTTGGCTTGTCTCGAGAGCCAATATGGGTCTGATGTTTATTTCTCGATCGGAACATTAATTATTGTTCTTTATAATTATTTTTATTTTGTTTTAACGCGCTGCATTGTGTGTTTGTTTACTTTCATTATGGGAATTTTCTGTTGTCTAACGTTGACATATTATTAAATAGCCGACATAATTCATGACTGATTACAATGATTAATAATTGCGTTTAAATTTCGAATCGACCCGGCAAAAAATCTTCAGATAATTAAGAGTGTATTGAGTTTTTAGTCTAGCAGGCTTTTTGAGCTTATACATTTTCCGCATTATATGAAGTGTTTATTTTTAATTTCTTCTTGTGAATTTGTACATTTGTAGATTCTAAAGATCATGTCATGTCATAATTCGTTGTAATATTATGTTCCTTCCGTCAAGAACTTTCACCTATTTGTCATCCTCGGAATCTGTCGATGTATTCACATATAGGCCCGCAAACACAAAACACACAACATGAACAAGATTCCGGGAACGGGCCAATACTCTTAGTGATCCTGGGACATGACTTACGACATTTTAGTATTTATGTGTTTCTACGCGTGACCACGTCCACAAGATCCCGGGGATAAGAAATAAGTGAGAGTCACAAACAAAATGTGAAAATTAGGTTTAACATCAGCAAAACCATGCCTTTAAACATAAATTGGAGCTAACATAACCAATATGGAAGAGATGCTATTTATTTTTGTTCTGCCCATGAGTTTTGTTTATAGAAAGGACTGTGATATAATTATAGTTCTATTACAATCCAGTTAATTAAAAAGAAGATTTAATGGTCTGATTTAAACTAAGTAGAACGGCTTCTGATCATGGAAAAACACTCACTTCCAGGTCAATGTACGTTATACATGATGTGACAAAGACAAAACTTCCTATAATTAATTCACAGAACCATAATGTATCCAAAGAAATCGCAATCTCAACTAAGTTAAATAGTTTGAATTTTTTAATAACTTAATGTTTTTCAGGAATGTTAGTTAACTGAGCGACATGCCAGTGGGAGGAAGAGGTGGCAAGGTCGGAGGAGTCCAGAGCTATGGAGTTCGAAATGGTGAGTTTACTGAAAAAGTGTGTAAAGAGTTGATGTATTTTTAAATCTATTTATTTAGTAAAAGCAATTTGTTTTATGATTCCATCCTCAAGCTGTTGTATATATAAAGGATACCTAACTTTGTCGATGAAAGATAATGAATATTATTGATCTGTATACCAATGCCAAACCTACAATGATAAAATAACATGAAGCATTCCATTTGATCTAATTTTGTAAACTAAAGTCTCAATGACTACCTCATCTTCCACGAGTAAAATTTTTAGTTTTTTTTACCAATAACAATTCTCGATGTTATGGAAGAAAGTCTATCAAGCAACGACACTTACGACAATCAAGTAATCAAATGTATTCTGTTTTAATTAAATATTCCCTTTCAAAACTGGTGACTGTTTTACATTTTATTCAAATATATTGAACTAAATAATCCGAATGCTCAACTGAATGTTATTGAGTGATGACTACGAAATCTAGAGATAGATCATTGATGGAGATAGAGATTGATCATGGTAAATAGCTGTATTATGTTTCAAATTGCATGTGAAAACCTAGTGACAAACTCTTGTGGTGTATTGGTGTGCTAATCTCCTAATCAGAATATGATTTGTGTAGATAACGATAAACTCTATTTAAGCCATGTTATTTGAACCCAAGTAAGTAGTATTACAAATACAATGTTTTTTACAGTTTTCTGATTTAAAAACACCGCTGTGCAAAGGAAAGTGACTAAAGAGACATAAAATAAATAATAACTCTAAAATATTAATGTAAACAAGTTAAAAGCCCTTGCATTTTAACATAGTTAAAACGAGTATCCAGAAATATATACTAATGAGTAATCTGCTACATAATTTCATACAGGTGGCTCGGGGTAAGGTTAATCAAGGCAGAGATTGGTTTTCATCTTGACAGGAGAGAAGCTTCTGAGACAAAGTCACCCTTTATTGTCAAAGACCACCCGTAATAGAGCTTGATGCCATGTTGTATGGTAATCAAAAACGGAGACACGTTCCTAGCCAGTCTATAATATCGATATATTCAGGATTTACTCTGACCGGAAACTGAAAATAAAATAAAATAAAATTTAATATACATTTTTTTTTAGTTTCGACGTATTTTTTAGATTTTCCTAATGGAATTACCATTTAGAAATGGCCTGGCGGTTTACCGAAGAGTTATAAATTTAATAAAATTCGAATTGAAGAAGTGGCTGTAGCATTTATTCTCTGCAGCCAAGTTTGCGAAAATTAATAACAAACTTTGTGTTATATTATTACCTCAACACTATACTAGATTTCTTGTTCATCGTAGTACACTAGAGATTATACTGCCTTAGATATGAACATCCATTTACTGCATATTTATATTATATGATTACTTTTTCTCAGACTATGATTTTAATACGCAGGTCAAGAACATTTTATTTCACATTTCACATTATCCAGGGATATTTATTTAACTTTATGTTTCTATTTGAGAATTTGAATTTTTAGTTTTTTTTTTTTAAGTTGTAAGCTATTTTAAGATACGTTTTGTAGTATTTGATAAAAAATAAAAATTATGGACTATATGCAATTACCTTTTTGGAAAGGAAATGTTTCGACCATTACATAAAAATAGAAATAGAAATAAAAAATAACAAAAAATTAGCACAAAATATTATTGGGATGAATATATATTGCATCATCAAAGCAATCTAAATTTTTAGGCCAGGATGATTTTTTAAATATTTTTTTCTCTCATGCGCATCGTTCGAAAAACTAAACTCGCCGTTAGGACTGTTTTGCCGCAGCAAGGAGTAGAAATAAAAAATTGTCCACAAAGGTTTGAGGGCTTTAACCGATTTTCCTTAAACAATTCTGCGATCTCATTCCTGCAAAATTGCCAGATTAAAACATCCGTTTCAACATCCGTTGAAACATCCTTTTCAGATTAAAACATTTTCAACATACTTCCGACTTTATAACATCATTAACCACAAAATCTCTTTCCAGGCCAGAGTCTCACAGGAATCAACGAGGAGATCGTCTGGATGTCGATCGGTCTGGCGATCACGATCGCAGTCCTCATCACCATAGCGCTCTGCTACCTGCTGCACGAGAACTGCAAGAAGCGGCACGACCACGCGGCGCACGCGTGACAAAGGCCCATCCCTCTGGCGCGGGGGCCGAGGGAGTACTACATCAACGTCTAGCACAAGGGGCGGTTGCCCAACCCCGGCACGGCCGTCTGGACAACGCAGACCCTGTAACCATGGCGCGCGGGAGCTCGAGTACCACCTAGCACGGCTGTTTGGACCACGCAGACTCCGTAGTCATGGCGCTCGGGAGCTCGAGTTCTAGAGTGGGGAGAACATAGCCCCGGTGTCTGATTGGTCGAGGACTGGTCACGTGATCGTTGATGGCATCACGTGATCCATCCAATAGCTGATCAGCCAAGAGTGACGTCAAGGTCACGTGACCAGATGTTGACCAATTGGATGTCGATGCCGAGCCGTATCTCATCTAGTTTACGATCTTGGATTGAGTATAATAATCGTCTAAGAACAGCTTATGGCAGGATCACGCTGTGACTTAACAGTAAGAACCGGTCTTGGGTCATAATCTTATCTACTTTACTATCTTAGCTTGGTCGTGTTAAATGTCCATCAAGATAACGCTAAAGAATATGAAAGGATAGAGAGTGTAGGGGTTGAGCTAAACTGACCAATTTATATACAAAAGTTTAAATAATGTAGAACTAACCGAGGTAGAATGTGTCCAGAAGTAGCTGAGCGCATTGTTGTGGTTTTCCCTTATCATTTTGTTTTTGTTTCCGTCTCGATTTATTTTATTTAATTTATTTAGTCAGCGTCTAATTGTAAATCTATAAGGGATTATTATTTTTTTTTCTACCTAAAGCCAACGAAATAAACAGATAGTGTAAATGTATTTTAATGTTTATGCCTTTCGTTACCTTAAAATCGTTTTAAATGATATCGTGGCTGTTCAATGATATTCTACCACTGACTCTTAACGGTACTAAAATATCGTTCAAAGGGTGGAAAAGGAAAAGTCTAAACACGATTCTCCTTCTTATAGCACAGCGGCCATTTAAACCGCTTACTTGTATGTGTCATACTGGCAAAAATGGAAAACAAAGAGATATTTGACATGTATATCTTAAAACTTATAGATTTATGAATCCTACAATGTTGATCAGTGACACATCACCTGTTGGACCTTAACGTTATGGTTAAAAAAACTTATCGGGATTATAAATATATATTAAGATAATTATGTTTAAGAACTTTATAACAATGTTTCTTAAAGAAATAGTTCCTGAAAATCTTGGGTTTTTAGTTTCTTTTTCAAACAGTGACGATGCTTTTGGAATGATAACAGGTTAAGCTTGTTTACAGCAATTAAGTAATTCGTTTATTTGTTTAGCACTACGGAGCAATAAATAAACAAAAGGACTAATATTATTTTATGAAATTATGTTAAGAAGTATATACTAAAGACCTCCATACACGTTCTAAGACTTTTTCAAGAAATTTGGCGATCACGTTGGGTTATACGCTTGGCTCAACAGACTTACCCAAAATGAGCGAATCAATCAACTGTTCGATCATGTATAGGCTCTTTCCCAACATGCTCGCTAAATTCTGCTATGTCCACGCGTTGTCTGTTTTTTTGGTGTTGGACGTACGTCCACTCGATCCCAACGTCCTCGTCAACACGCTGTCCAATACGCTGGCCAACAAGCTCACAAACACGTTCGCCAAATATCCGAGCGTCTATTGAGGCCTGAGTCTCCAATAATAAATGTCTACTGATGGTTTACAGGTTTTTACTAATACAAACCTTTTAATAATACAAATCACTTAAATTTATTACACTAATGTACTCATGGCGCGTGCTAGGTTAATAGCCATCACATTTTTAGGCTAGCCTAATAGTGACTTATGATTAAGATAAAATACTAAAGTACTAAGGCCTAATTTTTTTTATTATTTATTGATCACTGTAGTGAACCCCTGCATCCCATTAAAAATCCATATATAGTGAACAAGAATTGTAAACTAGAAGCATAAAATATTGTAAGATGGACAAAAAATGCATTTGTTATTCCCAATATAATTATACTGTTTTCAATACTTAAAAAAAGACTCTCGATTGCCAAAGCACTGACATCAGGTGTAACAATATTTCTCAAGTATGACTTTCTAATGACTTAACTTTATTAATGAAAATAATATAATTGAATAATTTTAGACCTATTCCAACTAAATTATTAATCAACTATTTCACGGTACTGACATTAATTCGCCAGAAGTGGCAAATCGTATCTTGATCATACCTATATGATGGGGACCAAACACGTTTCATAGATCTCCTCGTAGGCTGTTTAGTCAGGTATTCTGAAGTGAAATAATAAATGTATTTGCAAAAACAAGAACACCACTTGAAATATAAAGGGACGTAAAGTAAATATGAGTAGTATAGAGTTTTAGGACAAATAAAATAAACAGTGAACCATAACGTGCAGGGTTTACAAAATAAACTATATTTTTTCCACAGCCATGGATTGGGAAATGTTCTATAGCATAAACTTGAGGTAATTTATGAAAATAATATAATTGAATCCGGGTGGATTGCTACATTTTAATTTTTAAAACATTTAAATTGTCTTGAATAATTTTGTTTCTATTTACCTGAAATGATATCTTCATATTAAGTTTTTTCAGTGGTTCATAAGCCTACATTTATTTTAAGAATATGAATGAATAATATAAAGTTTATTTGTAGCACATTTGTGTTTACCAACAGAACAAAAATATTTAGTGTATTTTTAATATCAAGAGGAGATATTGGGTTAAAGGGTGGGGTACAGTAATACCCCATATATCATTGGTTGTACATATTATTGCGTACAAGGTGTCCTTCATATTTTAGACCTACGCAGATGGTCGAGACTATGTAAAACAGTTTCACGCCTGTATTGAACGATACTTTTCATACACTGGAATCAGCTGTATTCATCATTTGTTAAAATCTTAACAGATGATCTTAAAACATTAATTTTTCAAAATACCAATAAAAACATAAAGTTCCGAAGGTATCAAACAGATAATGAAAAGAGATGATTTCATTGTAGTGCGTTGAAAAAGATTTTTAATGGGTAAGATGTACTGTCAAATTATGGAACGATTTAAAGCAATTTAAGAGCAGTTCGGAATTATTTATCAAAGTAGCATTTAGTGTAAGAATAGTAATTAATGTTTACGGTTCATGAAATATAATCAGGTATTTGTACTGTTTCATCAATTTTCTCTAAATGTGTTTAATTGATTAGTTCTTACATAATAACATTCAACTTTAAAAACTATAAATGTTATATCGTCTATATAAATAAAAACAGGGATAACCCCTAAGGCTTTTACATTGATTGAATAGGCGAGATTTATTTAATATAAAATGGATATTTTTAATTGATTTCATTTTATCTACAGTTTTAAGGAACATTTAAAGTAGGGTCGTTAATAAATGTATATAATTGAAGAATGATAGTTACATTTTTACAAGGTGTCCTACATGAGTATTGCTATGGTATTAAACAGATAAATTATAAATAATTGTCGAATTTTTAAATATGTATAAAAATGTAGAAATAAATATTGAAGGTTAACATATTTTTAAATTTAGAATAAAATATATATCTGTTGTACTCGCATTTTTCTTTATCCTTGTCACTAAGCATGATTAAACTAATAATTTCAGTAATGTTCTTTTAGTGCAGGCTGTATGTATATAGTATTTCAGTTTAGGCAATTTGTTTTAGTAGTGTCCTGATGTATTCTTCAAAGAAATACCACACTATAATTGCTTACCAGGAAATAGTATATTTCACTTCTAGCCACGTAAATCGCTCATTTCGGGGTAAACTAGGTTTTACATACAAAGCGTAAGCCGAGCAAGTCCGAAATAGGATTTTTGTGACGAGTTGTGATCGATTCTTTTCATCACAATGCAAATAAGTAACTAGACCTAGAACCAAACTAGTGGCTTGAAGGGGCTAAAAGCCCCTAATCAAAACAGGGGAAAAAGTCGATTAAAACAATATTTCGTTAATATAGCACAAAATACCTTAATAGTAAACGGGCTTGTAGATGCACCACATGTTTTATTGTAAACAAAGCAGACGTTTTTGGTAGACAAAAATTTTTAAATTTATATTTAATTTTTTTAAAGCAGATATTTTACATTATTTCTAATTTTGTACTAAACTTCAAGAAATTTAAGTTTTTTCCTGAGTCCCTGGCATTAAGACATTCAATTGAGCCCTTTCCCATCATCATAAAACCTACCAAATGCCCACAATTTCTACACCAAAATTTCTCCTACGTAATTATACTTAGAGGTTACCCGACACTCTAATTTTTCCAAGGTTTTTAGGCCGAATTCAATGCCACAACCCGTTTTTAATTATCGTGTTTAGTTTTCAAGATATTGACAAATTTCTAATAAAAAAGGCCGAAAATGAATACCCCCTCAAAACGAGGTACTTACTACCTTAATAATGTTTGGGCGGGGTCTTGGATAATTATTTTATAAATGTAGAAAAAAGTGAGGGGGGGGGACAATTAAAACTCACCCTGTATATTCGTTTGAATCAGCTGATAGAACATAGACCTGTCAAAACAAACAACAAAATCAATGATGAGCTAAATAGGAAATATTTTTGTTTGGGTAAGACAAAGTATTGTTTGGAAATGGAAAGGCAATCTTTGGGTAAGGAAATTATTTAGTGTTTGGATCAGGAAAAGTCTATGATTTGTTTTGATGTAAGGAAATCGAGGGTTTTCGTAGATCTCAGCTATACTAAGTATTTTTGTATACAGAGTAATAACAACATATTTTATATATTTCTCATATTTTATTTCGAGTTCTAATCATCATTAGAAACTCTAGTTTTCTTAATGGTTTCCAGTTTCCATTGACATATTATGGAAAAATTAAATTTGATCTTGCTTTGGTGAAACAATTTGTAAACTGCATTATTATGTTACAGTAATATGTTGATCTACGAATTGCATTTATTCACTACTTTTAATGTATAAACATATCTCCATAATATTCTCTGAGATAGTAAATGGAACCTCTTATTAGGTAATGGAGTGATTTATTTACCAGGAATGTTTGGAACTCTATTTTCAGGGTCCAATTCGTAGAAACAATCTGTTTGTGCAGAGCAGTAATCAAGGAACAAGGACATTTACATCCGACAGTCTCCAACATTACTCCAACTCTTTGTGACGTCACAAAAGACATTTGTACTGTGAAATCCTCTGTTTAGACCTACATCGCTGACACACACTCCTCCGTTTTCACAGACTCACAAATTTCATTACAAGGTCTTAGGTACTCTACAAGTGTAATTACAGACAAAAGGTTTTATCATGAATTATTAAAGAATATTTAGTGCCAAGTGAATATACTTCTATGGCAATTAATACGTCATCAAAACCCAAGTAGGAGATTGATATATGATTTTAAATGTAGATTGATCTATGTCAATTTATTTGGGTTTTTATAATTTGAACACTGTATAAAGATGAACCTGTAAAGTATAAAAACTGTATCGAAACGTTTACAGCAAAGAAGATCTAATTATCGTAATTGCGAGACACCAGGGTTAAAACGATCAAACCATATTCCCTGAAGATTGGAAACTCAGTTCTGAACTGTCTCAACGGGAAGCATACTTCAACCAAATTACTGATTGTATTCGGATTTATACGCGGATAAATTATAAATAACGATTTTAAATGTACTCTAGTTTGAAATAAAGCTATATTTTGAACACTGACTTGAAAATGTAAAAAGTATTGCAAAGCCAAAACACTTTTATAAACAAATAAATTGCCATCGTCAACAGTTCAGAATTAATTGTTCGTGTGGTTACGGCCGTTTCGGCATCTATGTCAGACGTAATATCCACCAGACAGCTTCGCCAAAACATCAAATACCCCCGTTGCAGCAGACCTGCATACTCAGCGAATTTCAAGTGCAAAACAACATATTTCAATCCAACATAGCGAGATTTGACATGTTTTTGTAAGCTCCATAAGAATAACATGGGGAATGAGTATGCAGGTTTGCTGCTACAGGTATGTTTAAACAAGTTGGTTTTAATTCAATATTTAGTAGATCTGAACTAGAAGAAGCTATTTACCAAATTTTATCAAGATATGTTGAGAACTAATCGAGATATAGAATTTTATTTATTTCCTATAAGGTTAACATTGGGACAACGTACTGTGTTTACCACATTCAATATCTCGGTAACCAATGGACATAGAGCAGTAATTCAAAATACTAAATTGTTTGTTTTTTTGAGCTGAATTCAATGGTGCCAAAAAATTTTATTTTTCTATGTAAAAATCTCAAAAAACCCATTTTTGGGGGGGTTTACCCCCCTTAACCCCCCCTTCCGGTGGTCCGATCGGGCTGGTTCACGAACTCGTCCTAATAATATTTTTACTATTTTGTATTTACGATACAAGAACTGAGAGCAATGCTAACTTACTTAGAAATACTCATTAACGTTCTATTAGATTTAACAAGATTTATAAAACAAATTGTAAAATTTTGCAATCCACCCTTGAACTTAAAACTCAATTTCTATACAGGACCCTGCTTAAAATTCTTCTAAAGCTCCGCCGTCATTAGTTGTAGAATTCATAGGCTAGGAGGATTTGCCAAAAGATTTATATTCAACATTTTTCAGGGTCTAATTATAAAAAAAAAATAATAAAACGCCTAGAACGAGTACATAATTTTAACGATGATCTATTTAAATTAACTTATATGAATTGAATCTAAAAAGACATTCATGTTTTTTTACAATTTAGATTGGTGTAAACCAGCACTACTATACAACTTACAGTGTTAATAGGGGCCTATTACTTTCTCTTAAAAACGATGGACATTTAATAATTCTGAAATTACGCCAACCTATTTTACATTATGTGTAATATGGTATTATTTGTTGAACTAAATATAATAACATAAAATCATAACCATTTTTTGTAATGTGTGTATGCTTATTGAGGCGGCTTTAACTGAAAATCCAATTCTTTCTGCAATCGGAAAAATTAAAAATCCGTACACGTAAAACTGTATCAACTAACTCAATGGCGAATCCCCTTCCTTTGGAGTGGACCTAATACACTCAATATATTCATTTATTTAAATATCAGCAAAATATCATTAACAAGGCTACAAGATCGCGCCACTATCATCACGATCATCACACTCATCCTTCACTCATATTCAGGGTAACGTTCTCCATGAGGTACCTGTCTTAGAAAGAATGATTAGAAAAGGGTTTGTTTGTAATGATTAAAATTTAACACAGGAAGAAAAACCAATACAAAAAATTATATTAGTCAATTTATATGATCTTTTCTAGATTAGTCTATGTAATGGTTTTGTTTTAAAATTTAATTCCATTATTCTTATAAACCAATATATCTTGTTCTTGTGTAAAAGTTTGATTAATCTAGTAAGTCTCGAAGGTCCTTCAAGTAATGACTTTTTGCTTGGCAATACGTTTCAAGAAACTGGGAAATTTAGGTATGTTGAGTACGGATAATCAAGTTCTTATTTCACTTACTCGATAAATAATAATTTGGTTTCTTGCAGTGCACATGAGTGAAATTAGTAACATAAAACCGTTAAGATAAGAATGGATGCTGATCCCAAGAGCGAAAGCAGATTGCCAGTGTGTGCTTCTTAGTTTTATTTCATCAAGCTACAATATTTTCCTATAATTTATAAAAAAATATACACGACTCATACGACACTTCGAAGTTGATTATTACCGATTCATTTATCTTACATACTTTATTGTTTTTAAGTTTCTTTAAAAAAATTATATTATATTGACATAATATATGAAAAAAATATTGTTTACTTTATTGAATAAATTAAATTATGGTTGAAAAATGGAAAGTCGTCTGTTACTAACCGGATGGTAAGGATTACGCAGTTTGAACTACCATCTCTCGGGTTCCAGCGTCAACAAGTGAGAGATTGGTCTGGGATTTGATTTTAGGGATCAACCCTCCTAACAAAACATTGGCCCAGGATCTGTCGTTTCTCCATTCCCTTTACATCTCTCAGTGGTTATAGGCTGTGGTTTCTCTACCACTGAATGGAAAAATCTTAAAAGGTTTTCATTACATGAATACTCAGAAAATGTAATATAAATAAATCATTCAAAGCCTCAAAAACCTTTGTGGTCGTGGACATCCTTGTATGTGGCACAGTATTACATTATTTGTTTAATTTATTTTGTATTATAAACGTTTGTAACATATATTTTATATCAATGTGTACCATATTTTATCAATAATCTAATTGATTCTGTTTATAAAAAATATCAGAAAACTGTTGGTTCAAATAATGGTAAACAAGTATCCCCTTGAAACACAAATTCCAGGTTTATTTAAGACCAATAACAACCTGGACCCAATAAGGCCAATAAGACCATTTAGGATCAAGCTTTGAAATCGAAGGCGATAATAGAGGCAATGAACATAGTTTCAACCTCAATTATCGTTTTTCTAGTTTGTTTAGCTGGTATTTCAATGCTTTCCAATTCTAAACCTCTGAAAAGTGATTAATAAATGTAAGGTATTTTAATTGTACAGTCATAAAAACGTATTTTATAATCACTCGAATATCAATATAAACTCTACCACGACTTTAAGTTTAAATTAAGCACTACGTATATTTTTATAGTCATCTGGTTTGCATGCTTGAAAAATAACTAATGCCATATTATATATATAAAATTAAATTAATTGCTGTTAACTTATGTTCTCTGGAAAAATTACAACGAATTCATAACTAAACAATTATGATTAAAGAAACAAGAGCAAGGCGTTCAGTAACTGTTTTAAAATGTTTTAAATTTGTCACATTTTACAAATTGGACATAGCATCTATAGATTAATCTATTCAATTATACATTTTTAGTCGTAACATAAATTATATAGAATATTAGTTTAATACACTATTTTGTTTAATACAGAATAATAACTGAACACTAACGGAATAAATAGTTGACTAAGAGCTAAGAAATATTATAAAGGCTCAGGAGAGTGCGATTCTAATAGTGCTTAAAATATTCTTAAAATAATTATAAAATAAACAATAAATAAATAAATAAATAAATAAATAAATAAATAAATATATATATAATAAACAATAAATAAATATAAAATAAACTAAATATAAATATAAATCCAATATTAAATAAACAATATGCTTAAAAATATTGCTTGAAATATTCTTATTTTGAGAGATGCCCGACGAAAAGCCGGCAACGAAGTGAAAGGTCCGTGACTATGGGAGATTCCCATGTGGTTAAAGCGGAACTGTGTCTCTTATCTCTCACAATATGACGAGGTGTGGGCGAGCAGCATCCGGCGACCATAGAGGATGAATATATTCTTTCCCTATGATGTAACTCAAGCTTAAAACAACTCGACTATGCGGTATTTTTAACTAGGTGTTGCGCCGATGTAGAGGTATTAGTACAAATCCCATAATATTTTAGAACAATGCTATTTTTTTAGGAGAAATTAGAGGAAGAATAAAATTATTCTCAACTTTGAACCAATGCATACAATATTTTATATTATTTTTTAACTAATATTGAGTTTACTTTTATATTTAAAGGTTTTAAATCCGTATTGCTATTTTAATTAATTAGATATTAATAAATAAAGCAATATTAATGCATGTTCTCTTTTGCAGTTTTGCATTTAAATTACCTCGTGGTGTTTAAAAAAATTAGTCCTATACGATAAAAATTTCAAACTAAGTACACTGTAATATTGAACTTACTGAAGAAGATAACTTTACTTCTATCAAGTTACACTTAAATTATATCTCCTTAAAAAAGCTAACTTGTACTGTTATCTTTTCCTTACGAACATAAACTTATTTGAATATATTATCAGTAAAAATATGAAAATATATGCACAGCATGTATTCCTGTTGAGGAACTTTTCTGAATGGAAGTCAGGGACGTTAACGTGCTTTGCGTAACTGAAATTCCAAGTGGAGGTTTTAGAGGTAGATTAAACATTTAACACCCCCAGGACGTTCTACTTATTACAGTGTTTAAATTCCATCCTACTATTGATATTCCTATTCCTTAATATCATATTCTATTCGGCCGTCTATAATCCTATTCTTAAATATCCATGGTAGTTTCCTGCCACAGAATGCATGCATGCACACATTATACAGTAGTAATGTACCTCATATTGAAATTGTAATTGAGAATAATTTATCAGTTAGATCTTAACCAAGAATCTTCACCATTTTCAGCTTAATAATTGTTAAGGGTGAATAATAAAGTGATAACATTTGCATAAACTTAATAATAATTAAAATTAAGTAGTAGATTGATTTATTTTATGAAAGAAATAAAATCATATATCATAAAACTATTTATATTGTAAATTTAAGGACGATTCTAAAAGTTCTATTCAAACAGCAGAGCTTATTATCCCAGGTTGAAAATTGTGACCTTTGGCAAATCTTAATGCCAAAAAAACGGTGACTACCTAAAAAAATAGCAAACAGCAAAACAAAAGGAAGTAAAAGGAATTTATTCAACTCCCGAAAAACGTTCATAAAATACATAAACATTAAACATCTAATAAAATCAATAAATAGTAAGTAAACTTAAACATATATTTAGTTCAAAGAGTGATGAAATTAATTAATTAACATTGTATTTTTGATTCGTCTAAAATCGATACACTTTTTATCACTCAACATGCACTTATTCACTTGTTATGTATTTTAACGAGGTAATCTAGCTGAACTGATTTTAAACCATCAGACAAGATGAAAATGAGTTTTTCAAATTTGGTTGATAAATATATTGATAAAATAAAAGTTAAAATGAAACTGAAATGAAGTAAATGAAACGAAAAGTTAATGAACATTTTTTAACAAATTTATTGACTATTTACGGTTAAATATTTGACTGGCATTGTCATTCTTAAGGTATATGACTACACCAATTAACTGGTGGTCTGGATAGTCTTAAAACCATTTAAGACGCCGATACCAGTGGTGTTGAGGTGAATATGATTGGAAATAGAGTGTAGAATGGATGACATGAAAGCGTGTCAGAAGCCAGGCCAGCAGTTCACTTGCCAAGATTACAAATTAACAGTCCAATAATCAACGGCAGATGGTGGTAAATATAAAATCCACTAATCAATAGTCACAGTCCTCTACAATAATCACTTCTCTGTTCTTCATAATGTATGGGATGTTTCATTTGTATGATGGTCATTATTTTTATATCTAGCTTGCTTGACTTTAAGGTAATACGATATATTGGTAAAACGTTAATTTATTTTCTTTACTTTAGATAAACAACCTAACCGAATTACCATACATGTTCATTCAACAGTAAAAAAAACTTAAACTGAAACCACCAGAAATGTTTCTGCATGTGAGCCAGAGCCGAGTCAAACTATTAATCAGCCCATATTTCCTTACGATTTCAGTATGATTTAATATTATTACATTTATAATAATCTTCTCTTATACATTCTGTAAAACTAGGTATTGGAGAGTTCTAAGAGTACAGTTGAGAATCATCTAAGAAAAAAGAAGGAGAAAAGAGTGTAATGCGTATTAATGAAAGTGGAATACACGGAATAATAATAAGTGGAAAACGGTATAATAATTAATTATAGTAAATCATGCTTCCTATTTTCTCATTAAAATCATAAGACAGGCTTAATTTTTATTTGATTTTTGATCATTTGTCTTGACGGACTATATAAAGTTATACAGTAAAAGTAGAATAACTGAAATTTTCTATAACAAAACAGAAGTCCCCACTGACACTCTGGGATTGATGGGATGGTGTTAGATGGCTCTGACCTGATTCAGTTCATGGCTACTTTTATCACTGCAATAGATTTCGATCATCTGCAATGGTTTGTCATTTATTTATTCCATAAATTCGGTATTTTTCTTTATTACCGACGAGTAAAAGAATATAGCTTTTCTCTTCGATTGCAACATAACAGAAAAATGTTTTTAAATAAACCAAAAAAAGATGATAAATTTCAATTTTTTGCAACTTTTCTGAAATTAATAATCTTAAAGACAGAGTTAGTTATTCAAATTATTAAGTTAAGGGTTTTATGCTAAAACTTGAATTACTGTATTTTAAAACTATAAAACAAATACAAAAATATGTAAACAAATAAGACTTGAAATCGTAGATTACTTTCTTTGGAAGCACTTTAAAAGAGAGGTACCAGTCGATGAGAGTAACTGCCAAGATAAATAAAATACCGGGTTAAATATGTCCAAACGGGTAGAACAACGTCGAGGTCACTGCAACAAAGCGACGGTAAACATAATTTATGTTAACTTTTAAGAAACAATTCCTAAAATATGATTTAAATCAAACCGCTCGCTCCTTTAGTCTTTCATTCTGAAACCAATAGCTGATTTTTAAGTGTGAAAAATTATTTTGGCAACTAGTGGAAATGGTATTTTTAAACGATGGAGTATTAAAAGAATAGTTATCTGATTACCCAACCAATTAGATACCAGGCTCATTTCGATAAAAAGGGCAAATTTTGCGCAAAACAAAGTAACATAAATAAAACTACTAAAGTTGTAATATGTACTTTAATTATAATTTATATTTAAAAAATTAATAAGGACTTACTCAACCACGGACGTTTTAAAGCAATATTCAAAATAAAAAATTGTAATATGAATATCTGAAACTACTAAAAAAACTAAACCCCATGACCGAATAATTGTTGAACGATGAAGTGATGGTGCGTAAATTCTTTATTACTCCTTCAAAATTATGTACACAAATTAATAAGTTTTTATTTTGGTAACCCAATATCGTAACTGCTTAGTTCGTTTAGACAATCCCTTGAGGTATTGTCCAAGTTAGTTTCTGTAAAATACGTCCTTAATTTATTAAATATGAGGTTAATAACCTCATATTTATTAAAATATGAGGTTTAAAATCGAAATGCCATGTTTATTAAAACAGCATAGTTTCTTTGTAGTTTTAAACACTAGTTAATAATTCATTGTTACTATATTCATCATATGGTAGCTTCAACAGATTGTAGTGTTTTTACCGCTCATTTTATATGCTGGAAGCAAACTTTCAATTCATAAAGTATAAATTGTGTTTTATAAAAATTAATTAAATTTCTTTTTAAGTTTATGGTTACTAGAATAACAACCTGTAGCATTGTGGGCAGCCTCTAGACTAAGGCAGCAGCCATTAGGCAAATGACTCGCAAATGGGAAAAGCTTTACTGGGACCGTACAATCTGCATAATACCATTTTATAGCACCGTACCTTTTTATTAAGCGTAAATGTCCCAAATTAGAGTTCTCGTTAACCCCGTTTGGGAATAAAATAAATAAAAGCCGTATGGATTTTGCTATGTGTTTATTATGTTTAGAGACTTCTATTGGGTCCAGTTATTTTATGAAATACTTTCGTTGAATGTATTTAAACATTTTCCAAATGTACACCCTAATGTATTTTCTAAATTACTATTGTGGTACATTTGAACTAAAATGACTTTCATAGGTATATAACTGACCCGGTAATATTTAGAATTTATGGAATTAAATTTTGATCACATATTTTTACTCATTGTAATGCTCATCATCCAAAAGTGCGTACAAGAGAAACTGCGTATTTTAAAGTCTAATCGAATGCACATTGATATTAACAACATTATCATCATTTAAAGGTATTATAATGCATATAATCCAGTACGTTAACTTTTTCAACACATGCATCATTGGAATATAAAAAACCATAAGAGATTCAAGGAAGGTTAGATTTCAAAGTACTGCATAATAATTACCAAAATAAAATGTTGATGAATATTTCACCAAACTAGTTAGCTAAACCAAAATCTATTTTTTCTAAAAGACCTATATATGTGGGGGGGTAAAATTTACGTCGTGTTTTACGCGATCCCTGAAAAAGTTCATGTAAATGTTTCCAATATGTTTTTGTATATATATATGTATATATATATATATATATATATATATATATATATATATAGATTGTAAACCTAGCGAATCATCGGCAGTTTTTAGTTTTTAATAAAAATAGTTTTTTTCAACGAATTTGTGTAATATTTCCAACATTTACAGCCATTAATTAGGTGTATGATAAAGCATTACTCTGCGAATTTAACCTTCCTTGTATCTCTTGTAGCCTATGAGATCCCAATGATGAGAACAAATATGAAACTATGTATGTAGGCCTACGTCAATCAAGGAATAATACTTAATTAGAAGCATTAACCGTTTGGGTTTCATTTTGCAGAGATATAGGCAAGGATTATAAGGCACTATGGTCTTTAAAATATTATTATAGTTTGATACTCCTAAATTAATTTCAATATTTTTCTATTTCCTTGCTGCAGTACACACCATATTCCGCTGGGCTATTCGGAAAGTAAAGCAAAATTATTTTAATAGAATCAACATTGCTTTTTAATATTAGCGGGGTAAACTTTGTCTTTTCCCTGCTCCGGTAAACCGAGTGAAATATTCGATGGACTGGTGAATATCAGCAAAAGTAAGCGAAGATGCAATATGATTCCTTTAATTAATTAACCCATGACGTCGCAGCCTCTGTCCAATATTGGCTCTACCTTCCCTTGTTAGGTCTCTGGCCTCGGTAATGATTATCATTATTATTTGCCTTTAACTGGAACTTGGTGATGTTAAATTCGAAATCATCTGTTACAAATTCATGGTTTCTAACACGTATACTTGTTATTTATCAATTAAGAATACTTCAAGAATCCACCTTTTATTTAATTTTTATATCGCTGTGTGTATAATTTTTTAGATTTGAGATTTTTGAGCCCTAGTTGTAACTGTTATTTTATAGCAGTACTAGCTGTTAACCCCTGCTTTGCTTGGATATTATTTTCTTCTAGTTGTATTAAGAAGTGCTGTATCATTTTAGTAACCATTGTAACTAATTAAAATAAAATCGTACGTTTTGATATACGCAAATCAAACCTAAAGCTCTTCCAAAATCATTGAAAAGGTTCCCTTTTGGACAGTCCTGTGCCTAAGCCCTAAAATATATCGGAACATTACCATCATAGTACACATCATAATAGTCTAGACTTTAATTTGACATTAAGATAAAGGGACTACGACATGTAATTTTGGCTGTAGCACATTCCTTACCGATATAAAACTCTTTTTACATACACCGAGAGTCCCAACTTTCAGTTTTTTTTATTTACGAAGTTAAAAAGATCAACTCTGTGTACATCACCAAAGAAAGAAGTTTTTGGTGAGTCACAATGTTCACCCCTTTCCACCAACTTGGGGTGATTTGGGGGTTAGTCAAAAATTAAATTTAATAACGCTTTCCTTGGATAACCAAGTTGTTTTAAAGGTCTTGACAAAAGAAGAATAATGGTGCAAATCAGAGGTCTCACGGTTGATTCAAAGCAAAGTTTTGGCACCTCAAAATTTGATTTTTCAAATACCTTTTTAACACTGTACACCATTAAGATAAGCCCCTATAATCTTGATTTTGCAATTACATAGCAGTGAGCTCACTGTTAAATCATGTGAGTTACATGTAATTATTAGTTTTAATATGTATAAATTATTGTTAACTATAACAATAACCTAATCTATAATTAAAATCTTAATCTTAATTAGTAATTAATAATCTATAATTAATTAATCTTAGTCTTACTAATCTAATCTTACTAAAGCCTAATCTTATAATGATTAATAATCTATTAATTATAAACTTGCTTTTGTATTTTTTAACCTGTATAAAAGCGAAAGAACAAATTAACCTATTTTGTCATTAGGGTGAAGTCTGACAAAATAAATTAATCATTATTAGTGGAAAAATGGAAAAATGTCCTTTTAATGGCTTCTTTTAAATATTAATTTAAATTCTCAAGATTAAACCTCATGTGTATTAAATATCTAAAAAATGTCTACCATGCTCTGAAAGTTCGGTGGTTGGTTGGGCTAGGCATATTAAAAAATTAAGTTTGATTAATTTTAATCACCTCCATCATATCACTCTTATTGTATGGCTTTGCCCTTTTTACTGCCCTGAGGAGCACTGCAAACCTCTTTTTATTCATCCCCGCATTTTTACAGTGATAAATTTCTTCAATGTTTCAATGCACGCAAAAACTAATATACATGAACTTCACTCCCAACAGTTGATAACTAAAGAGGGCAAGGGACACTACAGACATCCCTCAACAGGCTCGCTTTGATTGTTAATTCATTCTGAATTAACCTCGTAAGACTTTATTATCACGAAGAGAAGCCCAAACCATTTTTATATGCACTTTTCCTAGTTCAAACCCAAAATTTACTCAGAGTTATTACAACATTCTTTTGTCTTTTGCCTTTATGTGTTGTTAATATAACCGAGTGTAATAAGTGTGGTAAATATTAATACAAGTCAACAGGCCGAGAAGCGATGTTATATTTTTCTTTCAAAGGTTTTATTGACCTAAATATTGAAATGTAGTTAGCTTTAGTTTATGTCTATCCCGAACTGTTAAGAATTGCATCGTTCAAAAAGGAAATCCGCTGTAAAACAATCGCCTGAGTATTTCAACAGTGGTTTTACAGGCCGCATCAGATATTGTGGCTCAGGCCTTCCGGAAGCCCAGAGCTAAAATTAACTTGAGCACTGACTAATGACATCAGTCTTATGTAGGGACTGAGCCATGTTACCTGACTCGAACTGTACTCGCCTCGTAGCGACATCTCAAGTTGTAAACGGTTACGGTAAGATGCTGCTTGGGCAGTCACAGCTTACATAATTGTTAGGGAAATTGGATCCATTGAGCCAACTCAACGTTAGGCAACAACTACAATCAAAGAAGTGCTAAAATGAACTTAGTTAACGGCTTGAGATATTCAACTAACTTTCAATAACTTTGTTAAATTACTTCAGTGACTGCTGACTTTACCAACTTCCTGCACCAAGTAGTTTGTATCTCGTCGTTTGGCATATATTATATTCAAGTTTTATTTTAATGCATGTTTTAATGTTGAAACACAGTTTTTTGAAAATGGATTTTACTACAAATATATAATGATTTTAAGCATTAGTACTATCGTTCATGAAGTTCTAAGATATGTTATATGGAACATTTCTATCAAATTTTCTAAGTTTACGGATATATAGTAATTTAGTCGGACTATTATCTACAAAAGATAGAAGAGATCTAAGGGTTTAAAAATGCAGTAATTCTATTTTTATGCATTATGGGTCATTTAAAAATAAAATTACTATCGAAGAGATTTTCAAACCCTTTATCATTGTTAGGATATTATTTGTAAATATTTAAAAGAAACCCGGAGTGAATGATAAAAACTAATTGTTGTCCAAACAAATGGCAAACTTGTTGACGAGCCAAGAATTTTCTCGATCCTCAGCAGCAAACAATTAACGCCGACCACTCTCAAAACGCTCTTGCTGAGTCTCTAAATCCATTTAAGCTTTTGTAAATTGCAGAAAATTACTGAGCTTCCACGGATAGACCAACTTTTAAAATTATCTCCTTCGTCGCTAAATACTAATAATGTCTTCGTCATCTACACAAATAATGGGGGGGGGGGAGTTTGTTTTAACTTAAGGTTTTTACCTTAGTTAATTTGCTAACATTAAATATCAACTTGTTTTGGTTAGTAATAATTTATAATTATTTACCCTAAACGTTAAACTTTCTATTTTTAAAATATGTTATTTTATATTTAGTTAAAAATGTTGGGTAAGGAAGGATTAAAACTAAAATTCATTCAGGTAGTAAAAATATAGGCTACACAGAGTGTCCGGAAATTATGTTAAATTATTTTTGTGTATGATTGTGGAGGTGAAAATAAGAAAAACGTTCATATGAACATAGGTCCAAAGTACTTCGTTTGTTTGTGTTTTAACATATTCAACTATATTCATGAAAAGACCTTGCGATTTTTGTAAGAGGTCGAATTTATACTTTGTACCATTTCAAAATGACAAAGGTTTTTAGTTTAGTGATTAATACAGTAATATAAACAATTACTTCCTGAAGGGTATGCATTAATTGAATGATCTAAATTCAGGAACTTATACAACACTAATCAACTCGCTACATCAGTAGATTAACACCGGTGAATTAATTTGTTTATTCGGAGTAGATTTATTTAATAGATAGTAGATAGTAAATAGTAGGTTTATATAATTTCACTTAAATGTGTCAAACCGTTCAGACACGTTTGCAAAATAAACTGAAAGTGAACGTTTACAGAACCATAAACATTCCTTAACATATTTTATAGAAAATTTAACATGAAATACGTATTCTGTTGGCTGGAAATAATTATTTGATCGGTATTAGAGATAATTTTCCCCTTCACGGAAGAAGCTATTATTATATAACGACCACTAATCAGACTTAAGCCCGAGACCAACTAGTTTTCAGACTCAAGACCGGATAAACCTCAAAAAGTCCTTTCGCCAATTTTACTATATATATGAAAACTAAAATGAAGGTGATGACAGGTGGAGAATTTCACATGCTATAACATGAATAAATTAGGTTTAAATGTCTTTTTTGTAAACAGTTCTTTATTATGTGCTTTTGATTTAATGACAACATTATTAATAATAACACAAAAAATAACCTCATTATAATATAATTAGCAGTACCGTTAAAGGACGTAAGGTGTAGTCGTTCCAATTACACCAGGCATAAATATTAGCAGGAAAAGGTCAAGTTACCCAATTAGCACATTACCATAATGAATTACATTTCGAATTCAACAAGATATCTTAGCTGGGTGCTCAAGATATTTTAATGCTACGTAATTGTCATCATTGTAGCAAAATCATTAATAGTTTTCAGGCATCAACAATGTTTGTCGAAATTACGTTAAGACCTGTTAGTACTTCTTAATTGTTGTTAATGCAGCAAATCATTACTAGTTTTCAGGCATCAACAATGGTTGTTGTAATTACGTTAAGAACTTTTAGTGCTTCTTAATTGCTGTTAATGCAGCAAAATCATTACTAGTTTTCAGGCATCAACAATGTTTGTCGTAATTACGTTAAGAACTTTTAGCGCTGCTTAATTGTTGTTAATGCATCAGCAAAATCATTAATAGTTTTCAGGCATCAACAATGTTTGTCGTGATTACGTAAAGAACTTTTAGTACTTGTTAATTAATTGTTGTTAATGCAGAAAAATCATTACTACTTTTCAGGCATCAACAATGCTTGTCGTAATTACGTTAAGAACTTTTAGTGCTTCTTAATTGTTGTTAATGCAGCAAAATCATTACTAGTTTTCAGGTATCAACGATGATTGTCGTTATTACGTAAAGTACTTTTAATGCTACTTAATTGTTTAATGCAGCAAAATTATTGGTAGTTTTCAGGCAACAACAATGTTTGTTGGTATTATACTGTTTTACCATGGGTTCCAATAAATAATTTAACAAAATCATTAAAGATTTGGAAATTATCCTATTACAGCTAAAACGAAAGCTTTACACTTTGGTGGTTTTGTTCAACTTGTATTTGCAGTAAAATGTAATGCTGCGAATTGAGTCCGGGATTTTACAATGCGATTTAATAAAGTAATAATGTGACCGTGCGATTGGAAATTTTGTTTTTCTTATATTACTCATCGTAAAAGACCACGGTTTGAGCAGTGGAAACCCCTAATATGTTCATGTAATAACGTACGAGGTGTTAATAAAAGTCTATCCCATAAACTCTGGTCAGCTATATTGGACAATGAGGTTTGTGTTGTAATATTCTCTACAATATGGGATTTCATAGCTCCAAGTCTTCTTCATTGTGTTCACAAAATTGTAAAATGTCCCCGTTTGTGTTTATTACTTTCCATTCAATAAATGTCTTCAAAATTCGAAAAAAGAATTTGGCTAAAAGGCGTATTTGGATAAATCATTATTTATCAAGAAGTACGGTTTAAATGTAAGGTATAGGCAAAATGATTCACAAATAGCTCGGGATAGTAAATTGCTTGTAATCGGCAAACAAGAAACTCATAATCGCCAACTTACCAGTTGATAAGTGAGATAAATTTAGGTTTTATTGCTTGATATCTTAGTTAATTAATTTAAATGGAAACAATTAATAGTAAAACAAAAGTTAAGCAATCAAAAGAAAGTCAATTTTCATACTTGATAAGTACATGCGATTTGCGTGAGTCTTACCATGAGTATTCTGTCTTAATTTTAACTTCAGATAAATATAAATAAATAAAATAATTAAACATATATATAGATCAAATATATCTTTCGTGCTTAAATGTTTTTGAAAGGTTTTTTAGTCAGACGTTTTTTGCAGCAGCCGACTGAACAAGAAAGCCTTGGGTAACACATTTAAGAATGTTAGGCAAGAATGTTAGTCGAACAGCCTTGGCGTAATTGAAATACTAAGAACTCCTCGAAGTGTGCTGTGCCTCCAAGGTAACCTGAAAACAATATTGGAACGAAGCTTTGGGGGAATTGCTTGAATTTGGAGTTAAGTACTTATCAATTACTTAAGTTAAGTTAAATTAAATTAAGTTAAGTTAATACTAATAATATAAATTAAATCAAGAAATTGATCAAAACCCAACTAAATGGAATTATGTGTTTTACTTCGAAGCGATGTAAATTAAGAAATTATAAAATACATTAGGTTATAAAATGTCTACATTTTTGGTGTACGAGATATAAATTAAAAATACAAAAGCTTTCAAATTGACAAAGTAATGAAAAATTGGAGTAAAGTTGTTACAAACATTTACATTTTAATGTAGCAAAGCTCGAGGTGAGACTACACTGCATCCCACCGTCAATCATATTCTTTACAGGACGTTTAAAACTTTTGTTACAAAAAATAGATTTCATTCATAATTTAGTTTTGGAGGAGTGAAATATTCATAACTTAAAATAAAGATATGTAAAAGAATAAAATGTTAATGAAGTTGCATTTCTGTGGTCTACATAGTATGAAAAAGTATTGTAAGTTATATACAAATTTATTATTCGACTTTAATATGATAAGTTTGTGGAGGAGGATTCTTCAAACCTCTATATAAGTAAAAGTTTCCTAGTTATAAATATGAGTCTTGTTTTAAAGTAAAGCAATGTCTGACTTGAAGTGATGAACAATATATCAAGTTCTTCTGACTTACTCGAATTCCATTGCATTATTTGAGATGTGAGACACAAGTTAAGTAGGAGTTAAAGCAACTCGTAACTTTACAGTTGCCAACATCTTATATAACTTATAATCTTATATAACTTAAGATTAAAAAGGATCTGTAATCGAATAGTTTTGATCTTAAGTGATCGTATAAACTCTAAAAGCAAAGTTTCTAAGCGCCACTACGTCCTAAATAAGCATGAAATTAAAATTAATTCCAAGTAAAATCGTTTCTCTTGCTGCATATTGTCTATCACATTCACTCACAAACCCTCACAATCATGCAGTTACCGAAAATTCTACATTTTGGGAGGTTTACCACATCCATTGTCTTATTTGATATCCAACATCAAAATTAATTAAGCAGCACATGGCAAATGTTTATGTTGTTTATGCAGATGCTTATCTTACTTCTTTATCGACGTTATGTATTTTATTATGGGTGGAGAGGGGAAGGGAGTTATGAAAAAGTCCTTTCAAGAACCGGTCCCCCTTCCTTTCTTTTACCAAAACTCCTATTCTTTCAGACGCAGGCCTGTGAATAGTTATACTTACAACGACAACTTGTTAAATTCAGTGATGCTTTTAAATGTAAGCTTTTATGTGAAAAAGGCTTCTGAAAATACAAAGAATGCATCAAAGTTATATTCATCAAAGATATATCCTTCAAGTAATGAGAACTACGAATAAAACTACTGAATTACTGAGATATCAGTGGATATATTATTTTTAATCTAATCTCCATTTCAAAGTATTCAAACTGATAAAATATATTTATATTTTATTCAGTGAGTGTGTAAAGTAAAGCCCCACCTCCTGCACCAGCTGTAATGTTGGCAGGCTGTGTCACATGAGTACCTGTTGTTATTGCTACACAACTCCAAAGAGCTTAAGTATAACCTGGAGCTGGAACTGGATGTCTATTAACAAAGCTAATTTGGTTATCTTTGTTTGTAGCGAAATTTAAATGCATTTCAACTTTACAAAAATCCAATAAATGGCTCGTAAGACAAGTAAATGCATTAATCCATTCTTTGTTTATTGTTCATAAAATATGGTTTATATTCATGGGCGTAATTTCAGCATTTCTATTGGGGGGGCAAGATCCTCTAGGTCATTCATTGCCTCATCCTAATTTGATTGCATACACCATATACCCCCTCCCTTTGCACTAGCAGTTCGTACTGAAGAATATGGGTTGGTACTTTGGTATTACACGGAGGCCACCCTTATACAGCGCGCTGCGGCGGTTATGTTATGTCAGGTTATCATTAATATGTTAATAGGACTTTCCTCGTTTCGTTACGAATCGAACGATACCAGATGAGTCATACTTTTGCCCGCCAAATACACTTGAAATAGGCCAAGGTCAGGTCGTTGATCGGAGCGCACGCATCACCTGTCAAGGGATTTAGCAGGCGAAAGTATGACTCATCTGGTATCGTTCGTTTCATAACGAAACAAGGAAAGTCCTACTAACATATTTATGATAAACCTAACTTAACATAACCGCCGCAGCGCGCTGAATAAGGGTGGAGATCGGGTGAAGTCGCTAGTGGCGGCGGCGACTCGAACCAACTCAATCCTCACTAACATCGCTGTCTTCTGGGAAGCAGAAAACAAAGACAGATTATCATAATTATGTCCAATTTGGACAGTAAGTCAATTAAAGTATGTTCTTTCCAATTACAAAGTCATTTTTGGTAACCAATAAAAAAATCTAAAAATAATGGCCTCCATATAATACCAAAGTATCTATGGGGTATATACACTGCCAATGCATATTATTTTCTTTATATCTAACTAGCTAAAGTCATAGATAAAAAATCCTTCTGGGTATTTTTTTATCTATGCTAAAGTTAATATCCAACCACGATATCACAACACAATGTGAACTTGTAATCACCATTCACTTCACTCAAAGCCGTAGCCAGAAAAAATTTTTTGGGGAGGTTTGGGCTCCGCGGTTACAGGAAGTGAAAAATATAACTTTCTAACCTTTCATTTAAGTGCAATTTCAACATTTTCGGGGGTGGGGTTTGACCCCCTGACCCCCCCCCCCATTGGCTATGGCCTTGACTTCAGTCAGTAACTGTACTATTTGTAAAACTGCAGTCAAAGCAGGCACACCAACTGTGCTTCATACGACTGGCGATTATTGACTGTTGCTATACTCTTATCTCTAACGTCCAGTGTTGCATTACACAGGATTTGGCATTTTACCCGCTAACTCCATTGATAATCCTCACTTTACCCGGTTTTTCGGCACTAATCCCTGCAATATCCCCCCAAGTACCAAAATCCGGGTAGTTAGTCGGAAAACCACCTAATGACTTTAAAAACACCAAATACCGGACTTTTTCTCACCTTACGAGGACATTGAATATTTGCAAAGCAAATCACAATTCAAAAATCCCCGGCTTTACCCGTTTTTCTTGTGTATTTAGGATGCCGGGTAAATCCCCGCAGCTCAAGTCTAAAATCCCCGATTTTTCTAGATTTTTCTTAATCATGTTA
Organism: Flexamia atlantica; assembly: GCA_035578135.1. Classification (NCBI taxonomy): domain Eukaryota; kingdom Metazoa; phylum Arthropoda; class Insecta; order Hemiptera; family Cicadellidae; genus Flexamia; species Flexamia atlantica. Next base: position 28,047,427 of record JAQJVK010000008.1, on the reverse strand, counting down.
ATTAAGTCCCCGAACGGCCAACAAAAAACCCACAAACCGGGCTATTACCCAGTTTCTGGTAACACTGCAACGAAATAACCAATACAACCATACCCAATACATAACACTAACTTTCGTTTGAAAAATAAAATATCTAGAGTTCCAAAAATCCTTGTACCTCGATTGTCAAAAATCCCCGATTTCACCCATTGTTTAATATCCAGGTTGATGAGTGAATTTCCTCAACCCAAGTCTCCCCCCCCCCCGTTATACCCCCCCCCCCGGTTATACCCGGTTTTTTCTCAATCACTGCCGAAAGTCCGCACGGCCTCCAAAATACCCGAAATTGGTAACATTGCTAACGGCTGTGTCAGACCGGGGCCACAGACCCTGTCTGACACTTATGTCTTCTGGGCCCGATGTCAGACAGGGTTGCCAGTCTAGTCGACCCATTATCAACCGCCCTTCAAAATAACTTCCCATGTAGCACTCACCGTTGGGCCAACGTTGGGAAACCGTCGGACGGTTGGGAATTGGTTGGTGACTTTGCCGACGATCTGCCAATGTGGGCCTGATATACTAAGTGGTTAGTTGGCCCAACCGATTATGAGTCTGTTGGCCCAACAGTGAAAAATGGTAGGTTGGCCCAACCGATCGTGAGTCTGTTGGTCCAACGTTGAGAAATGGTGGGTTTTCTAAAAATGAACCCACAGACTCAAATATCGTTAAAAATTCAAACAAACATTTTTAGTACAAATTGTTTGTATTCATATTCTCTTTAAAATAATTTTAAAATTACCTATTACAAAAAATTACATTGAAACTTCAAGTCCATGAGGACAATGCTCTCCCGATCACTTCAAATCCTAAGGTGATACCACTTCATACATGGGTCGAATTGGCCGTGTGGGTTAAGGAGTGAGAGTGGTAAGGTGAAGATATAGGGTTCAAATCTTGATGGGAGCACTATCTTTTTTTCATGAAGACCTAATGTAAAGCCAATATTATTTCTTTATGTATTGGTTTACTCAACATATTTTAGTGTTATCACAGTTAAATAAAAAAAATTTTTTGGTTGGTGAAAAGTGTCGGTGAATTGTGGGTTGGGCCAACAAGGGGAAGGTGGACATCACCAACCGTGGACCCACCGTCGGCGACCGACAGTGGGCCAACGATGGCCCATCCGATCTGTGCTACATGGGGTAACACATGGATTGACTTGGAGATTCAATGGATGGTTTACATAGCAAACTTGAATATATGACGAGTTCAGTGATGGTAATCCTGATGAAATGGTTAGATAAATAAACAGTACTTTTTACTGTTGCGTACGGTTATGATAATTTTTTTTTGTAATTTTCCCTTATTCGCTGGTTCAAAATTTCTCACAAAACCTATATCCCGCCCAAAAAATCATGCCCCCCCAAAAGTTTGATGGCGCAAGTTGCCATCATCGATAATTGTGTGTGTGGCAACTTACACTGGCTCTGAACAGCACTACAGAGTTTAGAGGTTGGCCATCCTGGAGCGTTAGTTCATTGGTGGACGTGTCATTTGGTGTAGGAGTGGGTTCTCAATCAAGGAATGGAATGAGCAACAGAGAACCATGAGGCTTCATGGACAAAATCCAAGCTGCCAATTTTGGCACTTAGAAAAAAAGAGTGGGTTCTCGTCGACCGGCGCGCCATAGTGGACAGCGTGTATCTCTGTAATTTGTTCGCTAAACGTAACCTTGAAATCGGACTTCAAACAAAACTACGCCACCAGCGTACTTTTACGGCATATCGGCAAGACTCATATTAATGAAAAATGCATGTCAATAATAATTTAATTTTACAACTTGAAAAAACATGATTCTGGTCAATTTTCGTTATTTATACCCAAAAATTAATTTTAATTTTCAAATTTTTTTCGGGGGGGGGCAACTGCCCCCTCTTGCCCCCCCCCGAATTACGCCTATGTTTATATTTTCGTGACTAAATTCTTTAGACTAGCAATTATTTTGGTACCAATTATTGTTAACAAAGTAATTAAACAATATTTAACCGCTCAATCCATGGTCTTATTATTTATTGACATACTGGATATAAGTAATACATTTTTAGTTTCACGTTCATATTTTTGCGTTTTTTGTAACGTTTTAATTAAGTATTTTTCTTTTATGTAAATTTGAACCCACCACTAATCCAGAGGAAATGGAATATTGTTTTTACGTAGGATACAGCAAAAAAATACCATAATATGCCACAGCAGCGTCTACCTGAACCACTTTTCACATTACCGTAGATCGTTGTTAGCTATCAAACAGTAAATGACAGCTCCACTGGGGTCATAATCAACGACCGGTGGGTGAGTGACCATGACCAATTTTGTCATCACCTAAACAGGCTGAGATAAATGACATGGTCCAATCCATCCATAATACCTTTTTAATTTTGCCACTTGGTTTACGGACGGCTTGGGCCATATTATTTGAATCGGCCGATATCACTTTATCATGCACATCTGTCGTTGCATTGGTAATTTATTTCCCTGTAGACACTGTATTTCAATTTTGAAGAATTTATTTAAGTTTTGAAACTCCGTGAATAATCATTAATGTTGTCTAATTTTACATTTTATTCTTTTGCTCTTTTCTTGAGGCAGTGCTTGAGACCATGGGCACTAATTACGCGCTCCCAAAAGGAGATAGGAATTTAAAATATTGGAAAGGATGCCTATTTGAGGAATTAGAATATCCTGGACTTGCCTATTTAAAACGTATTGTTATTTTAACTTACCACATACCCGAAAAATAAAGCAAAAGGAATTGAATTTAATTCGACTGAAAATTTAAAAACTGTTACAATAAAAAGTTTTATTTTTATTTTGATAATTCTTTGCATTATGATAAATACCAATGAAATGCGCGGTTTATCTTTTCTTCAACCAGATACTTTAAATAATAACCTTTTTATTAGTACCGTTATGTACTATTATTACAAACATAAACTGGCTATCTCTTTAGTTTAATTATGTGAAGTAAAACAGCTCGAGGCGAACAAAGCGCTAAGGGATAATAACGTAAACAACGTAACCAATTTCCATATTACGTCCTGTTCAGTGTAACATAAAACTTTCCTGACTCTTGTAACGTCACTTTGATGGATGCAGCACTTAAATCGTAGCAAATTAATTTTACCAGAAACTTCCTAACAGCCGTGGCCGATAAATGTTTTTGTATTCTTTTTGAGAGAAAACGCTTGAAAAGCAAAACGAAATTCACGAAACGAAATCTTCTCATACTGCAGTTCATAGATCGTACACTGTATTTATTTCGATTTTGACTTCGCGCTTTTTAAAGGCATACTAATTGCACCAAAGCGTATCACAACTAAATTGTTTATTTTAACTGTATGTGAGATAATCCCTTGGCCATCTACTTGATAATGCTTTTGGTGATTCAATCGAAGGTAATTTTTCCTACAGGTATAGTTGAGATTTAAAAAGGCAAATAATAATCTTTTTATTTGCCTTTTTTGTAAACATAAAATAATATAATTATAATAAATCTAAAACGAACATACCTAGTTTATGGTAGCTCCATAAACACAGGACGGCAAACAACTTCACGATATATATTTATTTGTGTATTTAGGGAGTAAAGTGCAACACGAAACAATTTCCTTAATGCATATTATTTAATTAGCAAAAATAAGATTGTTTGGATAAAACTCTGAACAATAATTGTTAAGTTTAATATCCGTGAATTAAATATTTGGTTACGACCGTATTTGTGGCACAGGGATTATAAGTTGGAGACCCTTTTTCAAGTAAAGTTCCACCAACTTTATCCGGGTTCTCAACTGAATGCGTGTCCTGTGGTTTAGGGGCGAGCGCGCTTTTGAACTTTCTTTCCGTATTTCTTGTTTTCATAATGATACAAATAATTTCCATACAACATAAAATTGCACTTTAACGTAAAATTGTATTTATACATGTTCGAACAATACAGAAATGAATGGGTTATAAATTCGTTACCTTATTGTTGGAGTAAATTTGCAATTAGGGCAATCAATGTACTACGTCAAACTGCAATGAATTTCGTTACTGTTGATGCTACTCTGCATAAAGTACTATCTATCTGAATAGTCATAGCACCTATCATATAAAATTTATGGAATTTAGATCGCTTTACTTACCCACCACTCCTTTAGAATTATTGTAATCATAAACTCTTTATTTGGGAAAAGTAGCTTTATTTTTGTTCTCTCTTTTTCAATTCTGGGGAGACTCTTGCTCCATTCTGTTGTCGACAGGCGAAGATAAATCGTAAAAGAGGTATTAATCACTAAGACACATCATTAAAGGCCATCGCTGTGGCGCTTCCTCATCTCAAAGAGTTGGATTTTTACTCAGATAACCGAGAGTGTATGTATTTTATCCAATATTTTCTTTTATACCTTGACCTATGAAACGTGTATTTTCAAGGATACTAAGATTTTCCTCACTAATTTATTCACTGTTTGGTCAATACTTATAATCACGAATTTTTCGAATTAGAGTATAAGTATTATTCGAATCATTTGACAACAAATTCAAAACTTTAAACCCCCACAGTTGGTTATATATATATGCTTATAAGAACTCAAGAAACGATTTAATCGCAAATTAAATCATTGTATTTTCAACTAAACTATGAATAAATTTATAGCTTAGGAAATATATTACAATGTATCGTATTTCTCAACTAAACTATTTATAAGATTTAGGAATTATTTGCGAATAGACTGAACCAAATTTATAAATTAAGCAAAATATAAGATACACGAGAAAAAAATGGAAAGGGTATTTGGGTGATCTTAAAATGTATCAAAAGAATACGTTATTCGTGTTTATTATTTTAACTATTGTAAAACTCGTTACGTAGACCATTAATTTACCTAATAGTTTCAATTAACGTTAATGAAAAAATAATTTTCAATCAAATTAAAGAATTATCCAACCGAATTATTCAATTATTTACTCCGAAGAACCATTAACCGAAGTGAATAGGAAGAGAGGGGTTATTGTGTTCAACGTCTAAGGATAATCCCAACTTACTTTTTATTTGGTCCCACTTTTTGATAATGGATTAAAGGGCCATTACAGTTAGTTCATGACCTGTAACGAATACACTTCTTTAAATTGGTTGCCTCTAGGAAAATAATAATGTTCATACAAAACAAAATGTGTGTATATTTAAGGTTTGTGAGATTTGTTATGAACATAATATGTTGGTTGAGTTAAGATATTTATAATTTATGAGACTGCTCGATAAAAATTCTATTTTTGAGCTTAATAAGAAATTTAGACATATATTATTCACAATCTCGCCTTACCGACCTAAACTACACCAATTATATTAATTTTTCATAATTATGATGAACAAATTATTTATTGAATGAATGAAGAAACATTAAAAAATTAGTAAAATTGCTTAGTAAAAACGTTTGAATGATTATAAACCTATCATTCAATGTAGTCCCCTACAAACAGTATTTCATCGAGTATAGTATTTCCGGATGACAAATTCTATCACAGTACTGTAAACGGCGTTTCCTGAAGTCATGTTAACCATTCTCAAGAGTTGGAACGTGCAGATCAGACAAAGCACTTGAGTACACATCAAAATCTCAAGTATAGATGAATAAATTCACGATTGATGGTAAGGGTTACTTTCTTTTAGGCAAGAAAAAAGACTGAATATTAACGGATAGACCTCTGCGAATTCACAGTGGCTACTAACATAATGCAGAAACTAACTTACTTATACAAATATAAATAAATCACCTTCCAAACAAAGCCACAGCTACCGTTTAGTCATTAATACGTAATTTACATTTAATAATAAATATCCTACAATTAGACTAAATAAAAAGGTCACCGCCGTACTTTTGTGAAAATTTCAATTTAACTTTTCCATTTTGAGTCCCACGTACATAAAAACTCAAGTGAATGTTAATAAACCCAACTCGGGTGAATGTTAATATAATTATTGACGTTTAGGCCTAATAATTATGTAAGTTTTTACGAAGCACTACTTTATGCCGATAATACGAGTATACAGCTCAAGAGTTAGCTATGTACATGGACTTGGAACTATCATTATGAGAGAGTTATCACTTCGACAATGGTTGCCACCTCTTTTATTGTAGTTGATAATTACCTGTACTTGTAATTAATGACTGCTTGAGTCAAACCTGATTGAATTAACAACCAAACAAAAATTCAAATATTAATATTATATTTCAAGAAGTAAATCGTTCAAACATTCGAACTTTCACTTTGAATCTCTGTTTCTATTTGACTTGAATGGTTTTAATTTTTTCTGCAGTTGTATTTATTTTTCTGCAGTGTGGAGCAGGGCTGCAACAATCTTAGCTGTGTATTTTTGAATATTTGCTTGGTAATGTAATGGGACATTTTGAAACCCACCTCATGCAACACTTACTCCTTATAATTATTTTTTATTCTTACCCTGTGATAACATTTTTCAATTAATATAATATGAATATTTAATATATTTCTTGTCTTTTGTTGGACCTCGATGATAATTTACTTATCAGGGTCATTGAAAACATGAATTGTAAATGAATATTTAAATAAATAATTGCGATTTATTACCTAGTTTATTTGCTCAATGGCATTAAAATATGGAAAAAATTAACAGTAAGTGATATTACATTTTTAATAGATTATGTGTACGAGATTTACTCATCTCCCTTATATGATAATGATAAATTAACAGTATTAAATAAATACATCTAAGGAAAAAGAAATATAACATATTTTGGGAATAATAGATTTGGAAAAATGCCGAGATCAAACACAAAAACTTGGACCCATGGGGAGGTTTAAAAAATTAACAATAACACTTAACAAATTTTAACTAAACATATGTTATGAATACATACAAATTTTCTTTATAAAATATTGTAAGTGTAATTAGGGTAGAAGTATCTCTAACAAAATACGTTCCTCTTATAAGTAAATTATTTTCTTCTAAAAGAATGTTATTTCCATTATATATCTAAATAAAGAAAAATACAGTTCAGCGATGATTTATTTAAAGTTTCAAAATAAAACACTCAAGAAACTAGAAGCTCCCCTGAAGTAATCTAACTTGTCTCAAGAAATAAGGGGTCAGTCTGCTCTCTTCGTGTCTACAGCAGATTGTCTCTGTTCATTCTTCGTCTATTGTTTCTATATTTCTAAAATACTTTTTAATGCTTAAGTTCCTTCAACATTTCTCTGCGTGACGTTAGAAAATTTAATATTATTTATCCGGGTTTGTATACATTACACAATCTGTAGCATAGATATAACTTGCTCTATAAGTAATTCAATAAATAAATGATACAATGTAATTTTTTTAAATTTCAGTGATAAAACATAAATCATCATTTTGTAAAAAACTCTGGTTTAACTGTTTCTGTTTTTCTTGTTGACGAATTATAGGTTTAACGATCACTTTGAATATATTTTGATAAAAATGTATCGTTCAGTTTCATATTTTAATTTATATCACTCAGATAAAAAACGAGTAAATGTTCTTTAATATTTTGAATTATAGCAAAGTGTGGGTCGCGATCCACTATTGGGTTGCAGAGGGTTTCGGGTGGGTCGTGACGTTTTCTGGTCAGTACTTATATGTAAAAGATATATCAACGAATTAATTAATTGAGGACATTACATTTAGCCCAGTCATTAAAAACCTTGAAAAATGAAAAATCATATATTTCTGGAAATTGCTTTAAATTTTCTCTTAGGAGCTTAATTTTGCTTGAATTGCTTCTATACTTAATGCAATCGGGGTTGGAATTTAATAAGGGGAATCAAATCACTGACGTGCAATACAGTAAGCACATAAATTATTCTCTCCGATTAGTGCCAAGGAAGTTTCGTGGTGCGCCTCTCGGCATCTGGTGACTTGTAAGCAACAAATTAAATAGTGTCTAGCCTAGCTTATCATTCCTAGAGGAGAACGGAAAGTAAAAATACAGTTGTTTTTCAAATAGCTTTGGTATTAAAATCAAATGCTTTTGAGTGACTCGATCCAAAGAATCAATTGATTTATTGTAGAAAAATGCACACAAAACAAAATTATCAAAATATTATATCGATATTTGTTATGATAATTAATAAAACGTATATTATAAGATGGAAATAAAAAATACAAATTTAAATATAGTTTTAGTTATAATTGATACGAGGGACCGTAAACATAATTATTATCAGTATGTCTGTTAAACAATAACTTACAATGATCGAGTAAAAATGCTCCTTAATATGAGCCTTTAGTGTGTACAATCCGGAGGGAGACCAAATCCAATATCCACTGGCGACGTTTTTGGCGCCTCGGCCAACTCTGCCGTTTAGATAGTAAATTTCGCACTTTTTCTCGGCAATCATATCTTAGCTTTTTATTTATAAACTCTTTTCTCTCCGTCTTTATTTTTCGTGTGGCGAATTTTTTCCAAATAAAACTGTATTTGTATATATTCTTTTGGGACCAAGTATACACAATTCCTTTCATCCACGTACAGTTAGAATTTTCTCTGTTTTGTACTGTAATCCTCATATTAAAAGTATCAGTTAAGAAAATATAAATTTTGTTGATTTCCGTCTCGAATGTAACAAAAATGATTTTAAAGATCTTTCGTTATGAAAAATTAAATAAAAGTGGAAGCTATTTTAGAGAGGCAATTACTCCTGTCTGAAAAATTTCTTTCGGTTTTGCGCAGCGACCACGAAATACAAATAGATGCAGAGCATAGCTGTCTTATTTGCATTACAGAAAATGAAGCCTGGGCCGCCATATTGCCTAGGTATAGAAACATATAACGACGCCTAAAACCGCGTAATCTGACAGTGCTCATGTTTCAAATAACTCGTATTTAAACCATTTAGCATCGAGGTTTAAGGTTGAAATTTTGCATGTGAAAAGTCCTTTGATTTTTAAAATTAATTGTAATTTATATTTAAAAAAATATAAAAAACACAAGTTTTTATTCAACTTAAAAACATGGCATGAAAAAAATAGTCGGCTGCTACTTTTTATTTTTTGGTCAGGCAAAATAAGAAACGGCGGAAATTGTTGCTAAAGACTTAAAATGTTTAAATCATATTTAAAAAAAAAACAGCTGCCGTAGTTTGGTTGATAACTTAGTCCCCACAGTACAATGGTCCCCTATAATAGTACGAGAGTTTATCCGTACGGCGGCGACGCGGGCGCCTACATAAAAACAAAGTCAATTCTAAACTGCTGTTTACAAAAATATTGTATCAAATTAAAGGTCTGAATATCACAATTACTATGGTACCAATTATAAATGGTTTGGATGCAGTTTACACATCATAGGATCGTTACAGGTGCATTCCGTGGCGGCAGCCTCTCTAAAAAAATGTCAGGTCAAGCTTCTAGGTTATCAGTGTTTACGATGTTTTAACTACCTGTAAACCATTTATATTTGGTACTATAGTGATTCTGAGATTCATACCTTTAATTTGATACCATATTTGTATTTTTTTCGATCTTTTTACTGTTTCTTCCATGCTTAGAGACTAGAAGCAAATTTTGGCTTCAAGTAGCGGTTCGTGTACTCCGTCTATTTGTACTATGTGGTCGCTGGTTTTGCGTCACTTCTTATAACTCAACTTGCAAGTTAAGTCACAAGGACACGTTAAAGATAGCAAATGATATTTGAAAATTGTATGATAAATACTTCATCCTGTATTTCATCCTGATGGATGGAAAATAAGGAACTGAGAACTCATGGTTATATTTAATAAAATATTATTTTTTTAATGAAAGTTCGTATACATCTGGTGTATTATTAGGATAAAGCAGTAGTTCACGGTTACACAGGAATTAGAGAAATAATCAGTATTAACAATAACCCCACAAATATCCCTAATGACAGTATGCGATTCATGGTGTGGTGTTTAGATGGATCTAACAGAACCCAGCTTGGTGACTTTTACACCGTGTTTACACCTGCAACGGATTGTCATTATCTCTAATATTTTGTCGTTGGTTTATTCGATGTTAAAAATCAATTAATGTTACTTCTGCAGAGGTTGGGCTTATACCCTAATGGGAAAGGTAATATGATGTTTTCTAAGTTTTAGTAACACTTATATTATTTTCCTCAAAATATTGCAATTACTCAGTTACGAGTATATGTATAAGAAGTGAGAAAAAGTGTATTATAATATCCACGGGGTGTACCACCCCCGCGGTGGTCAATAGCACATTGGACCTCTTCACGTGATCCGATATTTTTACACAATTAACTGGCATTGGTTATGATTGTATTAATTGTAATTGAGTTAAATAGATATTAACTTTTCCACAGAAGATTCATTAAAATGGACGTATTATCTTGATGTGATAATATCTAAAAAAAAGCCAGTATCACTGCATTTTGTTTAAGAAGTGTAGTTTTTTTATAAAAGACTTTGTTTGAACATACTTAAAGTCTTTAATTAACCTTGTCCGTTAAAACGTTGTATATGGATGGAAAATTAAGTGGGTTATCTACGATACTGATGGTTAACTTGCAGAACTAATCACCACCTCTGCATTCGAATTGTAAAATATAATGTTCGGCCAGAGAAGTTAGGGTAAAAAGTGAATACGTTTTTGTTTAATAAAACCCTATTTGTTTTATGTGCAGTAATTTTAAACTTGATTTTTATCACCCCTAAAATAGCAACGAATTTCTAATAAGCAAACGAATAAACAAATGACAACAAACAACACCACCACAAATTACTTTGTTTGTCCATAACTGGCAAAACAATATAAAACAATAGTTTAATAGGGTCGAGTGGATACAGTAACGCTAAAGTCTGCAATAAACGACGACCATCACGGTTTATGTTAACCTGCTTGGAACAAGTCTTTATGGAGGGGTTATCCCACTCGTTTTGTCTTTCGTTTGAAAGTTTTAAAGTAAATTGGGTAAATGGATTGTAATATTATATGATATTTTTAAATTAAAAAAAAATAGAAGAACGGACTAAAATGAGACCGCATTATTTACGTGGGAGCTGATGTGCTTGTTAAAAATACCATGAGGGCTTTAGTTTTGAATGTTTTAATGAGCGAGATTTTCAACCTACAACTATTTTTTTGCAATAAGTTGGGAATTTAGTATCCCAGCTGGGTAAATATTGTAATGTTAAACTTCAGCCTTAACGACTATACATTAACATTTTTTAGTAAGAACTTACCCTCTACCCTATTGGGTCAAAATACGTTATCAACAACTGTTTATTTGCAATGTAGAGTAATATAACAAACTAATTAGATGTGTAGGTGATTATAGATATTTAAAAGACAAATTATTGGGTCAACTTTTATTCATACACGGTTTGATTTCACACCGTAATGTTATTTTATGAGCAGTTAATTAATTTTACGAATGCAAGACTTAAATGAAGTTAAGTCAAAAATGATTGAACCAAAATTCACATAAGCCAGAAATCATTGGGAAATCTTTATCTGAATTTATATTAAATTTAAAAGAAGCGAAGAGAGAGGTAGAAATTCTAAGAGGGTGTCTGATGATGAGAAATAAATTTTCCTTTGTTTGATAAAGATTAAATCCGAATCTCATTTACATTTCAAAAGCATGCCAAAACAAGCTCTGAAACTCAATTTTAAGAGTTGTTTAAGCTAACAATTACGTTCGTGTAAACATTCAGACATAAAAATAACAATATATGCTTTACCTTTGCAGCTTCTTGCCTCTAATATGGTTTAAAACTTCATTAATTTCATCAAGATAGTTTCTGATATCATTTTAATGTTTTTCTAGAAGCTATTCATTGTTCTGTTAGTGACCAGAATTTAGAAAACCAATGTGGCATTCAGAGTACAAACTAACTTAACATCCTTAGCAAAACGTTGTGTAAAGAATATTGGTGATTTGGATATTCTAAGATACTCTAGTTTCTATTCACCAATTATTTAGAAATTCGTCGTTCATACTTAAATACTTTAACTTGAAATGGCGACCTACCTAAGCAGGTATTTTTAGCCAAGTATGAATGAGAAATGAGTGTAAGATGATTGTGGCACGATTTTGTTGTCTTGTTACCGACAAGATTTTGTTGTCTTGATTTTGTTGACTAAGACCGACATATTCCTTAGAAAGGACTGTTAATTGAAAGCCCAACAGCCAATGGCAACTAGGAAACTTACACTTTAACGAGATCCGAACCACAATTTCACCAATGATTTACGAACTTGTCTTATGGATGAACGAAGTATTCACTGGTGTGGACGTCAATACCCACCAGAAAATGTCGCATCCACAAGCCATCGCTCATAACTAGTCACAATTTGTGACCTCGTAATAGCTTGAATACAGGACACGCCACCGGTCATAATGTTACAGTAAAAAAATACTAAAAACGTCTTATGAAACATGTCCAGGTTATTAGGACAAGTTTGAACCTGTTTTATTAATTTGTAATGTTGAAATTGGATGAAAATTATTTAAATAGTACTCATATCTAGAGAACCAATCGAGATATTAAGAAACGGATTGCAGCATTGTAATTAATAAAAAATCTAGCTTTTAATGATGGGCCACAACACCACTTTTTTATTATTTATTTTTTTAATTTTTTAAATTTTTTTTAAGAGGGTGGCGGCCTCTTTTTATCTTGCATTTGCCCCCCCCACATGGGCCTCAGGCCTGTGCGTGGAAGTTATCAAGCAAACCCAAGGAGTGAGCCGGTACAGTACCAGCATGAACAGTACTGTTAAAAAGTATGCGACGTCATCGGGACTCGATCCTACGACGCTGCCGCCACAGAACCGGGGCCGAGTGCGCTACCAACTGCGCCACCGACTCACTTTTACTTTTACACTTTTTTTACATTTGAAAAAGTTATTATGGATCCAATATGGCGCCCGAAAAAGAGAACCCACTCAAAATGAAGTACTAGGGTGGTGTGGGATTGAAAATAAATAGAAAAAAGTAAGAAGGGGGACTATTATGGGACACCCGGTATATATTTGGCTGTTGGGGGCCCCAAAACGAAAAGTTATCATGGTCTACAGGGCTTACCATGAGGCCTACGGTAATAGCTTCTTCCCCATAGGGGATATTCGCTAAAATACTATGTTATTTTAGGCAACTACGAAAACAAGATTACCGATTGTTACAGTCAAAACTTGATGAAATAAACTTAAAAATGATATATTATAAACGTGTCATTTAAAATACAAGACATATTTATGAGAAAATGGCTATTTGAAAGTTTCCAGGACTTAATGGAGACCCGGTATATCCAGAAATAAGTGAATCGTCAAATCAACCAGTATTTACCAAATAAATTTTATAATGCTTCTTGACAGTGACTGTTACTTTAAAAAGAGACAGTGTAAATAAGTGTTAAAGTAATCGGATGTATTGATCCAACCCAGCGACAGATACGTATGGAGCGAAGGTAGTGTTTGAATGCTGTTCCTGGCTTCCGGTTATACTTTTCAAACTTTCGTTAACTTTCTAAATGCAATCAAGCTTCACTAATATTTCACTTCTTCGATGTAACTTTGTTCTCGTTCTCTACCTTAAAATTAAATACTCTCTTTGATTGTCTTTTGGTAATTCTTTTCTTTACCTATAACCCTTTCAAGCATATTGTACCATTCAAACTATAATTTTAGCGAATTTCCCCTATAGGGAAGAAGCTGTTACCGTAGGTCTCATAGTAAGAACTAAGCCCGAAACCATCATAACCTTTCTTTTTGAGGTCCCCAGATGCCAAAAACACCATTTGTTCATTTTCATAAATATATATATATGTATGTGTGTGTGTGTGTGTGTGTGTGTGTGTGTGTGTGTGTGTGTGTGTGTGTGTGTGTGTGTGTGTGTGTGTGTGTCTTTAAGCACGATAACTCGCGTAAAAATGGTCCGATCTTAATGAAATTTGGCATGGACATGTAAAGTAGTAATTATTCGGACGAGTTCGTAAACCAGCCCGATCGGACTACCGGAAGGGGGGTAAAAGGGGGTAAACCCCCCAAAAAATGGGTTTTTTTTAGTTTTTTACATAGAAAAATAAAAATAATCAAATTTTTGTTTGCCCCATTGAATTCAGCTCAAAAAAACAAACAATTTAATATTTTGTACCACTGCTCTATGTCCATTGGTTACCGAGATATTGGAAGTGGTAAACACAGTACGTTGTCTCAATGTTAACCTTATCGGAAAACAAGTAAAATTCTATATCTTGCTCATTTCTCAACATATCTTGGTAAAACTTTGTGAATGGGTTCTTCTAGGTCAGATCTACTAAATATTGAATTAAATCACCCAGTTCGAATATACCCATAGCAGCAAACCTGCATACTCATTCCCCATGTTATTCTTATGGAGCTTACAAAAACATGTCAAATCTCGCCATGTTGGATCGAAATATGTTGTTTTGCATATGAAATCGCTGACTATGCAGGTCTGCTGCAACGGGGGTTTTTATTATACATTTACCCTAAAATACTGAATAGTTTATTGGTCATTTTAATAAAAGTAATGGGAATATTTTGTAATATTTTTATGTTTAAACCTTGATTAACTGCAAAAGACATTTTGTTGTCTTTACTAAAAAATATGCTGAATTACTCCTTCATTTCAGCTAGTAAGTCAAATACTAAGTGAGCTGACATAGTTGGATTTATAAATTGACGATTACTTCTAAAAATAACTTACATTTACGTAATTAGGCGATGTCAAGTAAGAAGAATATAAAACTTCAGATTTTAAAAATAAATTATACTTGGAGGATTAAAGTTTTTTTTAGAAAGAATGTTATCATGATACTATCATGCTATTGATACTCAGTTTATGAATACATTTCAATTAAAAATGAATAAACAAAAATATACTTTGATAATCCGACCATCTCATGTTGCCGTATGAGTAAAAGGGTAGATACCAATCTTCCTTGTTTACTGTAATGGGAAAGAACCTCTAGTAGTAGGGCCTACTAAGACTTCTAAAACTTTCTGCAACGTACTATTTTTACCCCTCCTTTATTTTATATTTGCCTTAAAATGACGTGTCTGTGTGTGTGTAAAAAATCTGAAATTATGTTAGAAATTTTAACTTCAACTTCGATTTAACTTAATGTGGATTAATCAGGGAACTACATTAAGTTAAAGGGAAGTGCGACTAAGTTTGTTCATAAAATACGTACAATTTCAAGAATTTTTTAAAGTAAAGGTCACCACAGTGTTTAGCAAAATATCAATTGACGTTATTTCCAGAGGCTAATACAAACCATTTATTAGCCTTTGCAAGTGTGACAATATGGTATTTATTTTCTTGTTGAATCTATTGCTGGTTATTAAAAAAAGAATTAAGAATTCTGAATTTGTTTTTAAATTATTAGTGAGAATATTTGGTTTTTAAACAGAAAACGTATTGACAGTTAGTGCACGATGAAGAAAAATAAGTATAAAGCTTACTTAACAAATATTCGTAAAAAGAAACCAGGGGTTTTAACAAACAATGTAAATTAACAAAAAATAAAAATTATACACAAAGCTTCTATATGAAATTAATCATTAGGAAGTATCAGTATCATACATAATAATGACATATGCTCAGTGTTCCCAGACTCAACCAACATTCTGTTCCATTGAGAGTATTAGGTTGAATTGATCAATGATCAGCAAATAGTGACATTGATTAATCGAGAACATAGGCAATTAGTTCTTAACTGCCAGGGTTCATTGATTGTGCAATCTAATGCTGCGCTAAGAAAGACATAATTTCAGTAAATTGGAGATAATTAAATTATTTTTCTTGCCGGGCAGTACTCACCTCAGTTAGGATATCCTTTGGGAATATTAATTAATTGAGGTTTAACACAAAAAACACGGCATTCACTAAAAACACATTGAAACATACATGAATGTCCCTAAAGTCTTATCCCGATGTTTTGCGATGTTAATTCGTCTCACTTTTTCGAGGATGGAGTGGGATTATTTTTCCCGCACACGGACAGATTGGCGAACCGCGACTCAAAAACTCGTTGAGCCCGCATGCGGAGAAAATTATCCTTTCAACCTTCGAAAAAGCGTTGTGTTTCGTGTTTGCCGGCATTTCATAAGTGTAACAATCCTAGAGAGTGCGTAAGAAGAAGAATCCATAAAGATAAGCTAACTAAGCTGTCTGCAACCCAATAAGGTAAAGGAATAGATAATATTTAGTCAAAGCTTATTATT
This sequence comes from Flexamia atlantica, assembly GCA_035578135.1. Taxonomy (NCBI): domain Eukaryota; kingdom Metazoa; phylum Arthropoda; class Insecta; order Hemiptera; family Cicadellidae; genus Flexamia; species Flexamia atlantica. Next base: position 28,031,178 of record JAQJVK010000008.1, on the reverse strand, counting down.
CATACAAGAAGAGATATATAAAATTAGTTTACTTTTAAAATTTTATTTTTACGCTTGGTGCTTACTTTTAGTGATAATTTATTGGATGTAAATACAAACGTCCTACAACACTTAATATATATATTTATTTACACTTAGTACAATACAATAGTACTTAATACAAGATAGTAAATATAAAAAAAATGGTGGAAAATGGCGATCGATTTCGATTGGTAACACGGTAACACCAATCATCATCAGACCCAATGAGAGACTCGAGACGGAATATGAATGCAGCATTCTCTTGGAGAACGAGAATTTCCATAATGATGGGTTTTTTATTAGTTATGCAGTAATGGGAACTGGACGTGAAGGTTGTTGAGCATTTACTCTTCGAAAAACAAAAACGTTTGTTTTTAGATATTCATGGATGGACATTTTCAAATAAAAAAAAATACTGTTTCTTACCCGTCATGAAATGTTAACAAATGATTGTTAGACTGGGTTGGGCAATAGTTAGGAATATTATTAAAAATGTAATGTGACTGCAGCTGTGTCCACGATGGAAGTCTTGATATCCTTCGGTAGGCATACCGTGAGATGTGCCTCGTTTTAACGAGCTTAAAAGCGGAACACATTAGACGAATAAATGCGAATTATCAATAGGTAAATGTAATTTGTTTCAGAAAAACTTGATCTACGTAAGAATAAAAATTTTCGAAAACTTCAAAACTTTGGGGATTTAACAGTAAAACGAATAGGATCTTGATAATAAACTGAAAAACTAGCATTAAAGCAAAAGAGTTAATATATTGCTTATGACTGCAGCAGACGTTCTGCCAAGTCCATTAGAGAATCCTTGCTCTCTCAGGTCATTATTGTATTATAAATGTAACCTATATCTTGATGTAATATTGACCGATTAAATTGGCTTACATAGTTTCCTTTTTAAATTAAAAGGGTGTTAATTAAGTTGTGATATTGCTTGTAAGACATTAAAAAAACTCAATCGTCTATATTTTACACTAAATGTTTAATACACAGCTTAAATATCAGCGTTTATAACATGAGATTAAGAAAGTTTAAATTTTGTTTCTTTGATAATGTCATTTGCCGAATTAGAGTAATTAATAAAAAATTATATCAAGCATACTTTGATAAATGTAAGTTTGACAACTATATTAACCGGCCGATTTCCTTGGACCACGCTGCGTGATTATCACACCCGACCAGCGTATATAATAAAAATGATATTGTACCGTGACCTCTTTAACATTATACAAGATAACATTTCTTTTAAGTTTCAAAAACCTTCCTTAAACATAGTTTGTAACGCTGAATGCTCTCTGGCTATATAATGGCTGGCCTAATATTTACCATGGCTTATTTATTAGTGACTTGCAAAAAAATATAAAAAAACTGATTAAACAATGTATAATATAATAAACGATAATTGCTATACTTAAAGAACTTTTTTCCATACAATAAAAATTATTATAGCCGCAAATAAGAAAAAGTAAAACAAAAATTGCAGTTTATAATATTACTTTAGTTTACGATATCACAATTTTTTGGCCATTGCGCCAGCAAGTGTCGCACACTGGAATGTAAACGCTCAGTGATGTGCATCCTCTTTCCTGCTAAACTGAGGGAGAGTATGTAAAATACCTCCGTTTTAGCAGACAACCATTGGAGTGCCCCTGACCGTCCGTTTGGGGGGATTTGTAGATGTAGCGCTTTAAACGGGTCATATAAACTACAAATGCCACCTAAATAATTTTTTTATTAAATAAAGTAAAAACACAAACATTTTAGGCTCACTCCCAAGATTATAGCACAAGAAATAACAGGTCTATCATTAAACATGTAAATTTACTTACACAGCATACGTTTTCGTAAGGTAATTTCGCACTCAGGCGGCTACAGTTACTATCGGAATTTTCCTTTAATATGACTGAAAACTTCTTAAGAAAGACTCACTATTCAGTCATACTAAAGGAAAATTCTCAAAACCGTTGGAGCCGTTTTTGATATATTTGGATTTTTGTAGTTTTTTTATGGAGTGTCTAGTTTTTGTTGTGGTTTTTTTTGTGGAATATACCATTAAAAATAACATTACAAAAATACCTATAGAAATAACGGTTTGATACCTACATGTCAAATGTCGTAGTGTGATACCTACATGGAAAATCGGACTTGTGTTCACTTGTGTCGTCTCTAGCTCTGTTTACGTACATGCACACATCAACTCAAGTTCGAAAACTTTGACGGAAACAATACTTTCTCCATATACTATGGTATAAGGGGAAGAAAGTAAAAATTTGAACCAAATCTCTAATGGTCATTAATAGCTTACTGTTCAGGCTTCAGGCAAGCACGTTTCAGAATTCAGGAACGAATACGAATGAATCGTTCTCAAACAAGTCTTTCGGATTAACTCAAAACACTGAGGTTATTCTAGAATGTGTTCCTTCACGATCGCTTGCTCAAGTTGCTTACCAATATCAATCTTTACAAACTATTGAGGGATAGTATTTATGTACTATGGTGTTGAGATGAAATCACTATTGTCTATAAAAAATAGGACATTTTTGTTAAAAATTTTAAAGATGAATCTGTAGAAAATAAACAAATGTCATCCAGGATAGTAATTTTAAATTTGATAAATACATGTTAAGAAGACTTATGTATTAGATAGGAGCACATTGCTCTTGACTTTTTTTATTCGATAGTATGCGACTGCTAAATACGGTGCCATAATTTCCTTTTTGGAGGAGGTACTGAGTCAAAATTTTATAGTTAGCATTGAAAAAAAAAATTAAATACTTTTAAGTTTAATAATTTTATACAGTATTTACTGTATAAATTAATAATAATTTCATGAACGTTTTCAAATAAACTTTTCAACATTTCAAGAAAAGTACAGTTTAATAATCTTAAATAGTGGTGTGAAATGCCACTAAACTAATCGATCTAAGGGAAGAAGACTACCCCACATTCTGTATATTGTCCAGACGTTCAGAAATTAATATAAATAATTCTTAAAGACACTCAAACAACAAGTTTCAAAGTGAGAACTTGTGACTGGAGTGAACCCCCCCCCCCACACACACACTTTACTTATAGAAATGTATAAAAGCTTGACAAAGGTCAATGGTGCATCCAGAAGAGAGCAAACATCTAACACCAGAATATCTCTGACTCTCATTTTAAATTCATCGTCTGGTATTTCAGTTTCAGTGTAAAAGTGACATTTATGAACTTACTCTAACTTGTTTTACCTTCTTCAAAGTACACTGAAACAGAAGTAAGAGAGAGAGAGAACGAAAACCGGAAATTCAAGATAATAATGTCATTCATCTTGCTGACGTCACCGATGTAGGGGGGCTGTCAGAGGGAGGGGGTTATCGGAGAGATTCAGTCATGTATCCCCCCCTCCTCGCGAAAACTCCTATCCTATCCATTCTATTTCAGGCTAATATGAAACTAATTTAATTTCTCAAGCTCTTATTGATTGGAAGCTAAAATTAGAAATTTATACTTAGAAAAATATTTAAATTATTTTAAACGAGCCTCACTTAGTATTCTTTTTTTGCACACACACACACACACACACACACTCATAAGCATATATGTGTTCATTGTTCGCCTCCCAAATACAATGTGGAAAGGCATTGTTTTCACAGTATTTCTAGTAGCGATGTTAATCTAAACATACATAATGATATATTATCTAGCATATATATGATAAATATGTGTTAGATAATAAATCATTATACATGTATATATTGATTAAATGAGTTTTACGTATATTGACTTGTTGTTTCAGAATTCGTATTCTAGCACAGTATCTTTAGTGTTTCAGTATTTTATTATTCATTCTAGAACTCTCAAAAAAAGGTTCCAGCATCTACTTTATGATTTTATTAGGTATAATATCTCACCATTAAAACGTTAGGTCGCGAGGACAATGTGAGAGCCGACCGAAGTTCGCGTCGCTATCAAAACACACTACGTGTGTAATACCTTTGACACACTAGATCATTGTTTGCTGCCGAACAGTAGATCACAGCACCACTGGGATTGTAATCAATGACTGACGGGAGACCATGATCAATCTTATCACGATCAATCCTAACCTAACCTATCTATGACTTTCATCTGCACAACTAACTATGTTTTTGTAAGGAGTAAAAAATACTACGTTCATAAATACCCGTCAATAAAGACGTCCGTCAATAAATACAAATAAGATCTTTGAAGTGTAAGGTATTTTAAGGTCGATGAGGAAGCAAAATACATCTGATCTGTTTAAGTTTGATTAAAAAAGTACCAAACTTATAGAAAATAAATAAGTCAGTCAAAAAAGTAGAATAATATTATACTGTTGTTAAATTTTCAGTTGTCGAGAAACAGTTTGCAAACTTCATACATGCAAATAACATACTCTCATTTGTATGCATTTTGCGTGTATATCCGAGTTGCAATTGTCCTTTTATGGGTTTCAATCTGGACAAATCTCGAAACGGAATTTAATTGAAGAGTGTTTAAAAAGTGGTAAATGTTTTGGAAAGGATTACATTAAATTAATAATTTGATTGTTAAAGAGTGTTAGTGATGAAAATTAATAATTTGTAGCAATGGCTTAAAAACATTAATGACAAAAAGTTGATATAATCAATAGGTTATAAATCAGTGAAAAGTAATTCTATAGCCGTGATTGGTAGTGATATTGAGTCATTGTAGATGAGACAAAGATTTGTAATAAATATAAAAAAAACATGCATAGAAAATACAACTAACAAAAACGAGTAATGTAGCAAAAACTGTTTCGTTTTGTTTTTCGTTCATTGCGATAAAATATTTTTTAAGTAATTCCGGAGTATATAACATTTCTACCTGTGAATTATCCGTTCAAAACTAGTAGAATGTATTCTGAAAACTGAAAAGTATTTACATAGCTCTAAAGTGCATTAATATTCCTCGAAAAAGTCTTTAGTACTTTTTTTGGGATTCAAGAACACCCATAAATATTTAGCTCGTAAAAGGTTTTGTGTCTTTGCACACGACGTGTATGTAAAGAACGACTTCCTCTCGGGGTCCTCCCTCCCCTTCCCAGACAGTTGAGTTGGCTAGCTTTTGTTCTTGGCTCAGTTCCTTTAGCGAATTTCCCATGTAGGGTAGAAGCTGTTACCGTAGGTCTCACAACTTTTCACTTTGAGGTCCCCATATGCCAAAAACACTATTCGTTAATTTTCATAAATATACATAGGCGTCGCGTGAGCCATACATTTGGGGGGGGCACAACTTACCGGGGGGTCTGCCCCCACGAAGAAAAAATTCGTGGGTTTTCTCACTTAAAAGTAGGGTTTTAAGCCTTTAAACCTGTGAAATATAAGCATTAAAAAGCTTAGTTTGTTTACGATTTTCAAGGTAAATTTGCAGGAAAACTCAACATTATATGCTATTTAGATTCCGAACACGTGAAGAAAATCTTGTTATATTTACCTCAAAACCATTGCAGTTACAAACGAGCGGTAACCAGATGCGGTTGCAGTTGCGTAACCATTGCGGTTACGTTTGTTTTATTCGTTAAAAGAAATAGGCGGTCGAAAAAAACACTGTGTTATTTACAACTCCCCTTCTTTCCTGGCTGTTTCTTCGCCGTCATTCTCATGACATTCTCAAATGCAGCTTATAGGTTAAACTCAATAAACTATCAAGTTGATTCTGATTCTGATTCTGATTCTGAAGCAGACAATCCGAAAACTACAAGAAAAAGATAAAAACAACAAACTAGTGAAACTAGAAATTCCTCATACTCAATCGGTGCATACACAACAAATGTATATAATTTCCGACTAATTAACAAATGTATATATAACACTTCGTCCAACCTCTATGTTTAGCCAAATGATTTACCTGATATCAAATTGATTTTGTTTATCCAAATGATTTATCTGATATGAAATTAATGTTATAATCATTAAATATAAAAATAAAGTAAATTTCAACAATGAATATCGTAAAAATAAACAACTTACGATTGGTTTAAATGACTTGTGAGTAGGGGAAAGATATTATAAAACAGTTGAAAATAATTTTTATTTGGATTTTATTTTTGGTCGACGGCTATAAAAAATAAACTTTTTTATGCTGGGGGAGCCCCGTGCCCCTTCGGCGCGACGCCTGTGTAAGGTATTCTAGTATTGATATTAAGATTTATATCTTTACGAAAAGTGTTTCATAGGTTTGTCCGATGTCCACCATAAGCTAATTATGCAAGTGAAATGACTATACAAAATACGCGTATGTTTGAATAGCCAAAAAAACTCACGAATTAACAGTATGAATTCCCCTAAATACACTTCCTAATAATTTAATTTCATCGCACGTCAATGGGTCACAGCTGGTGTGAGGGCTAAGTCAAATAACGTATCTCAGATATCGGACGGCCTGGGCCATATAATTTGAGTCGGACTATAAAATCCTGTATACGCTGGTCAAACTGCTTGATTTCGTGCTTTGAAGTTAATGTACTGGCTTGTCGGGGTACTGTCGTTAATCCAACGATTCTTATCCAATTACTAACAATCACTCAAGTATTTTTAACAGAACTATAAAAATATATTAATTCAGAATTATAATGAATAATCTTACTCTCTTCACCACCAATTTACATATTCTTTTTATGAGTTTTGAAATTTATTAAAAATTTGGCTTTGAATATTTATTTGTCAACAAAGTCTAGTGGAAAGTTAAATGTATTTTAATTCTGCTCAAATTTAAATCAAAGTAAGGACATTTACAGTCATAGTTGGGCCACAGTTTGACTATTTTAGATGAAATCACGAAAAAATGTCAAAATGTTTGAATTTTTTATTGAAAAGAAATTCTTAGTATTATACAAAATAAACAATTTCTGCATTTAGATGAGCTACGGGTTACAGTTTGACTTGAGAGACGAACCGTGAAATACATTCTAGAAGTTTCCTCTGAATTTAAACAAGCTCAAGCTAACGTTGCCGTTAAATATTTGTTTCTACACCAAATGATATACTAAAAACTATGAAAATAGTTAAGAAACTTAATGGATAAAACTAACCAAATAATGCTCACTGAATTACATATTTTAAGGAAATGTATATTTAAGGAAAAAAAAACGCTGTTAGACTGGTTTATTGATTATAAAGTATTGAAAAGAAGTTCAATTTACATGTCTGTGAACAATAAAACTATTACATTTTTATCTCTGAATGGCTACAAGGAGATCGTAATAATAGATTTTAATTAAAAAATCTCCTAAAATATTTTGTACATACGAGTAATAATTTATTTTAAAATTCATTTATTGAGTACATGACTAGTTTTGGTTTTATTAATTCATAAATAAAATTAAGATCTTTGCTGAGTAATAATAAGGTGGATAAAAATGCCAAAGTTATCAATTTTTTCATTGATTAAAAAGTATAAAACTTGCATTCAGAGTGCTTCAAAGAAAAGATAACCAAACTGACAAATTTTAAATAGTTTTTTTTTTTATTTATAAGGTCTCTCACAAGTTACGTTCGTTCGGTTGAATATCCACAAAGATTTCAACAAAATAATTGTACATTTGGCTATTTTCACCAGCCAGTTCATAGAAAAACTTGGGCTTGAAATTCATCCAATCATTCTATACATTACGTATTCATTTTGTACATCTAGGACAAAGTTTAATTTTTTTGAATTTATTTTAGAGCCTGCAGCACAATGTCGGAAAGCTAGACCAATGATGGCAGCCTTAATAGGGTGTAGTATATAAACTATTTTTGATGGAAGTTTCCGAATGAGCTGTTTTTTTAATTACAAATAAATAAATCTAGATCAGGCGAAAGAAAACATAAGAAGTGTTCCAGGAAACATTGTCATCAGAGTGGTGATGTGGCTGGTAAACTGACGACCACATGAATTGTAAAACCTTAAGAAGTGGAAGGAATTCAGAACCCATGACCCAATTGTAGGCGTATACAATATTTTCAATCACATTTCTATGTTTACTGTATTTTTCTATTGTTTACCCTTTTTGCACCACCTTGTACTGCTGTAGGCCTACGTTTGAAAAAGGAAGCAATGAAGAGGAATTAGAGAACAGAGAGAAGTTTTAGTTAATGTTAGAGGGATTATAAGAGAGAGAACATGAATTGTAACTAATATCTTAAATCCTATACCATAACCCGGGTCCCAACGAAGAATGAGTTGGATTATCCCTAAACGCTGACAGAGTAAGCCTTTTCGTCTACGGCGTGGTAACTATCTTCTGAATACGAATATCGAAATCAAGTTCAAGTATTACTTATTTCAAAAGATCCGTTAAGTATATTTAAAACGATCACATCTAATATCAAAAAATAAAAACTTATCACAAATATGGGTTATTTATTTCTTCAACGTAAACTTTTTAGAATCGTTATTAAATATATTTCTGCATTTACTCATTTCTATAACGCACATTTGTTGTATACAACTTGTATGATTAGCAGCTATTACCAACCAATCCATTACTAATTATTTGAAACATATGTTTCACTTGTCATTTGATAATTGTTATACCTGCTGGGTGCTCAAACAACTCCAGATCGGCTTCGTATTTTTCAAAATTTTTAATATTGTCCAAGAGAACATGTCTCTTGGACACAAAATATTATTTTGGCACGTTTCGAGTGATTCCCCTACCTCCTCAGGAGGACGGTCCACTTGGAGTCAAAAAGAAAATCTTAAACGTAAGCATGGTTTGATAATACCATCAAATTAAAGCTCTTTTTGAGAAGAATACAGTGCTGAAAATCCGATCTTAACCAGATCACCAAATCCTAAGTGGTGGCAGTTTCAAATTTTCTCAACTGCAATTAATCGTTAACCTCCTTAAAAATCGATTTCAGACGTTCTTAGCGTCCGTTCGAGATTTGGTTTGCGGCATCAAATTATGTTCTATTACCTTTTTAAAATGATCTACATATCAACCTATGCACAGCCTATGGCATAAACCACCATGAGGGACGTACCTTAAAGGATGTCTTGCATGGATGATAACCAGCATAGGTAGTGCTGTACAAAGTTTTAAAGGGCATTAAATTCTCGACAAAATGCCGCAAACCTCATCTCCAAAGGACGCTTAGAACGTCTGAAATTGAATTTTTAAGGGAGTAAAAGTTGCAGCTTAGAAAAGTTTAAAAGACCGCCATTTTGGATTAGGTGATCCGATTAGGTTCAGATTTGGGCATTGTATTCTACTCAAAAAGAGCTTTAATTTAATCTACATATTATGCTTACATTTGAGATTTTCCTCTGACTCCTAGTGGGCCGACCCCCTGAGGAGGAAGGGGGTCACTGAATATGTGCTAACATAGTACTTGGTGTCCAAGAGACATGTTCTAAGTTTCATTGGTCAATATTTAATATTTAAAAAATTACGAAGCCGATCTGGGACTTTTTGAACACCCGGTATGTTTATATTTACATTTTAGCTACACATTGATATTCTCAATAAAGTATATATTTTCATCGCTTTATTATAAATGGTGTCGGTGGCCTGGTTGTTCTGTTGATGAACAAAACTTAGTATCAAACTGTCCAACTTGCTTATAACACAGAACCAACAGATCAGAAACTTTGATTTCAAGTGATCAGCCACGAGACCCATGGACCCCCTAGGGATTGATTAGTTATATAACACTAAGTCCAAAGATAAGTGGTATATAGTAATTTAGGACTACTACTCAAGGTTTTTAGAACTGGTGTATGTTGATAGGCTCACGTCAGAAACGATAATAGGAAAAATTAAGAATGTTTTTGTACGACACGGTATATCCCTTAAAGTTTGCACAGACAGAGGAACTCAGTTTACATCAACTTTGCAAGATTTTTGCATTGGACTTCGGCTTTTCAGCAGTCAATAGCAGTCCACACTACCCAAAGTCCAACGGGTTAGCAGAAAATGCAGTTGGCTGAGCAAAACACATTTTAAATAAAATTTCAGATGTCAATTTAGCACTCTTGGTTTACAGAACAACACCACTGGAATCTGGAATATTCCCTTCAAAGCTACGATATGGGAGGAAGATAAGGTCTAACATACCTTCGGTACAACTTTCTGAGGGTCTCAGATAAAAAGCAACAGGACAGAGATTTGGAGCTAAAGATTTGCCTCCTTTGAACACGGGAGTTAAAGTGTGGATAACAGACATAAGGAAGTATGGGGAGATAATCATAACCACAGAAAACCACGCACCTATATTGTTCAGTTAGGCAATGGGAGTGAACTAAAAATAGCATATTTCATTTTTGAAGATAAATAATATTTAACAACCAAAGTTTAAAGAAGCTTAAACAGATCCAGCTCAACTAAGCTGGATATAAGCAGATAGATTCCCAAAAGATTCGAATTAAATCTTTTAAATATTAACAAAGTAGATAAAGATAAAGTAGAACGAAGATAGCCAAGATAAAGTAGAAAGGAGATGTATGATTAGCAGCTATTACCAACGTATCAATCACTGTTTATTTGAATAATATTTTTCACTTGTCATTTGATAACTGTTATATGTTTATGTATCATCTTAGTTATATTTTGATATACCCAATAAAGTATGTATTCTCTCTTTTATTGCTTAATTATAAACGAATCCTATACAATATACATTATACATATACTCTTTATATACGAACCAAAGCTCCATCAGGCCAAACGACAAGCGACACATGCGCGGGTTAACATGCCGAATAGGGTACAGAGAATTGAGTTTCTACGGACACAGTTTTCTCAATTAACTTTGTACATAGACTCTTAACACTATATTAACACTGCACATAGATTTAAGTACAAATTAAAAAAACAATTAAATAATACGACCATATTTGGTTATTTTTTACGTCAATTATCACATTTAAATTGAATTGTTATTATATCCTGTCATTCTAAAATACTGTATTTACTGAAATGTTACTAAATTTTGATACCCAATAATCCTATTAAAAACTTAACTTCCAAAAGTCACGTTTAGCGAATTTCCCCTATAGGGAAGAAGCTGTTACCGTAGTACTCATGGTAACACCTAAGCCCAAGACCATGATAACTTTTCGTTTTGGGGCCCCCAGAAGCAAAAAACACTATTAGTTCATTTTCATAAATATATATATATCTATATATATATATATCTATATATATATCTATATATATATATATCTATATATATATATGTGTCTTTAAGCACGATAACTCGCGTAAAAATGATCCAATCTTAATGAAATTTGGCATGGATGTGTAAAGTAGTAATTATTCGGACGAGTTCGTAATCCAGCCCAATCGGACTATCGGAAGGGGGGGTAAAGGGGGTAAAACCCCCCCAAAAATGGGTTTTTTGAGTTTTTTACATAAAAAAATAAAAATAATCCAATTTTTGTTGGCACCATTGAATTCAGCTCAAAAAAACAAACAATTTAGTATTTTGAATCACTACTCTATGTCCATTAGTTTCTGAGATATTGAAAGTGGTAAACACAGTACGTTGTCCCAATGTTAACCTTATGGGAAATAAGTAAAATTCTTTATCTCGCTTATTTCTCAACATATCCTGATGAAACTTGGTAAATGGCTTCTCCTAGTTGAGACCTACTAAATATTGAATTAAAACCACCCAGTTTTAATATACCCGTAGCAGCAAACCTGCATACTCATTCCCCATTTATTCTTATGGAGCTTACAAAAACATGTCAAATCTCGCTATGTTGGATTGAAATACGTTGTTTTGCACTGGAAATTCGCTGAGTATGCAGGTTTGCTGCAACGGGGGGTATTTTGTCTATTGTTGTCCCTTGCTAATGACAACCAAAGAACAATCATAGTTATTATTTAGCCTACAAAGAGTATCCTTTGTTTTCGTCAACAGAGCGTGAATAATGAATGACTTCCTTTCTCATTTACTCTCTTTTATCCTTCTTTGCCTCCATCTTGGATAAGCTCGTTGTAGTCTGTACTTTGACTTAGAACATCAACAAATGTTTTCCTAAAATTACTATGTAATTGGCTATAGAAAGCTGCTGAGTTTGTCTCATCGCCAGCTTGTATCACTCAGTGCTTGCTTAGTTCTCAAAAATTGATTTGGACCTTAATCCTAACCTCTTTTAATACTTCTTTATTACAATTTTTACATTAAATACTAGTAAAACCAAATCACGAGACTGAAAACAACTTTGAAGTACTTGAAAGATTCATGATAAACGTTATCATCAAAATGTTAATAATTATATTATTAATGTAAAACAGAAGGAATACATAACATTTGATCGATTCAGAAATAAATAACTTACACTTTACATTTATTTGGTTTTATTTTTGTATTTATTCATAGTACCCAAAAAACATATTTTAACTTTATATCCACATACGTTTTAAAATCATTAATTATTTCTAAGGCTAAAATGCGATCGATGATTTACTCATACTCTTCTGTACTTTGGTATTATACGGAGGCCACCCTCATACAGCACGCTGCGGCGGTTATGTTAGGTTAGGTTATCATAAATATGTTAGTAGGACTTTCCTCGTTTCGTTACGAATCGAACAATACCAGATGAGTCATACCTTCGCCCGCCAAATCCCCTCTAAGTAGGCCTAGGTCAGGTTGTTGACGGAGTGTGAGCATCACTTGTCTACGGGATTTGGCGGGCTAAAGTATGACTTATCCAGTATCGTTTGATTTGTAACGAAACGAGGAAAGTCATACTAACATATTTATGATAACCTAACCTAACATAACCGCCGCAGCGCGATATATAAGGGTGACGACCGGGTGTTGCCGCTTGCGGCGGTGACGCTTTACCAGGGTTGCCAGATAGATTTTCACTAAATCCCCACACAGGGAAAACACAAAAGATCCCCACAAATTCCCCACTTTAATCACTTTTACAAAAACAATTTCTCTAATTTGAGGCATAAATAAACCAAATTGCAATGTAATGAAGAAATAAAACTATAAAAAAAAATTCTAAAACACTTGAGTTCATTCCTTGACAAATTGGTTCATTTACAAGGGGCACCTACGGAACCAAACGAAACCTCACCCACAAACTTTTATCCACAAATGGACGTTCAAATATAAAAATAATGACTAATAACTCATGAAATAAACGACTGTGCATGCTTATTTTAGAAAAACAGTCAAATACCACGATTCCCGGAGCGGTTTTTCCCATTTTCTTTGCTGATTTGTATAATCTGTATTGAACTGTATGTTCAACCAATAAAAATTACCCAAAATTCAAAAATCTCCACATAATTCCCCACAAAGCTGAAATCCCCACTAATTCCCCACCGACCAATTCTCCTAGGTGAAAATCGCCACTGTGGGGAAAAATCCCCACGTCTGGCAACACTGGCCTTTACCTCGCCGACATCGCTGCCTTCTGGGAGGCATAACACAAAGACTGCTTATCATAATTATATCAAGTTTGGACAGTAAGTCAATTAAAGTATGTTCTCTTCAATTATGCAGTTATTATTGGTATCCAGTCAAAAAAATCTCTCTAAAAATAGTGGCCTCCGTATAATACCAAAGTACCTAGTCTTCAAACGCTGAAGATGTGATTATACAGATTTCCACTCTCACAGTCAGGCCCTACCCTTTAAACAGCCATTAATTTAATGACCCACTCACTCCTCTGTGTAATGACTAAAACGCTTACGGTCGCCTTTGTCGCTTACCCCCTTAACCGCAATACGCAGAATATAGCAGTAAGAAAGCGAATTGGATGACACCATATCTACACTAATTAAGAAATAATAAAGATGTATCTACACAAATTAATTAAAGCCATACGAATTAGTTAAATTATTATTCATGTCCTTTTATAAATCCTAGTTTTCAATATAACAGGGATACTTTTTTGTAATTGCGTATTTATGGATAAATTCAGTCAAGTAGAGTTAAAATTAACAAATTGAAGGTACAGTACTTAAAGGAAATATTGTAATGTTCTACAACAAATTAATATGACATCTTAAATTGTCTCTTCTAATTTTCCTCTTGCAAATTTATCACGTTTAGAAAATATGAAATACAATTGTAATGCACTATCTTTCCATACATATTTTAATTTTATTTATATTAAATTAATTATTTTTTATTATTTTCATCTACTCAGTTTTTGTGAAACCAACAAGTTTAGTAATGTGAGACAGTATATACAGAATATTTTAAATGTGTCTAAATTACTTTTAAGCTTAACGTGTTCCATGTGTTTTCAAAGCATGGCGTGATTCACAGAATTAAATAAGGTTAAACTATTATGGAAATGACAACGAAGGCCTAAGTTAAAAAAGTACTCAAAAATAAAGTTGGTAGTACTGAGGGATAACAGACGTTAATTCGTATGTGCTAAAGGTTGGTTTGTAGTGTAGGTATTAAAAATTGCATGATCTTTATTTAGTTTATGAGTATGAAATTTAGGAATATTTTTTTTAAAGTCTTCCTCCTTCCACAGTTCATTTTTAAACAAGTTAGAACATTAGTCAAATTAATATAGCCGAATTAAGGTTTCAATATATTTTGCCAACATTCCCCAGTTTTTTGGACGTTGAAAAAACTATGACAATTGCTTTGCTGAAACTACGTATAGTAAAAAAAACAAATATTTGGTAGATAATTTTTGCAGATAGTTTTTATGTAATTGTGAAATAACATTCCTTTTGATAGGGACTCTTAAAAGAAATATGTTGGGCTTAACATTAAAAATGATAAAGTTTGAAAGATAATATAATATTTGGTTTCATTGAAATATGAATGAGCAATAGTATCTGTCTGCAATCTAACATATGGCTTTGGTGTCTACAATACAAAGAGAGAACTAAACTTGTGTCCATTACCCACGTTTTGCGCCTTCGCCAGCTCGGTTGCCGCTGTAGTAAATTTCGCGCTTTCCCGAGTACTGCAAAATAGTGTGCTTTTCCTAGTTCAGTATTTGTTATGCTTAGTTTTTTGATATTTGAAGTTATAATCTCCAATTAACAGTTTCGACGTGTATGTTTTATGTAAAATCACCTCATATATACATTATTTAAGTCCTTAACTTTCCCACTAACATTAACCACGCACACAAACGGCTTATCGACGATTCTGATGTTTATTTTTAATTGTTTTATTGTGTAGACAGTAGACGAAGGAAAAATAATAGTTTATTAGAGTTTCTTTCATAAATCTTTGCTTTTGATGTCTGAGGTCAAAACCTTAAAAACGCTCTTAAACTACTACACCATCAAGAGTAAAATTATATATAATAAAATAACAAGATTTTCTGTAGAGAAAACGCTTAATTTCGTTCTTTGTGGAGCTAACATTAAAGAAAAAAAAGAAAAGGATATTAAAAAATACTGATAAGACATAGAAAAATTGAATACAATTGACCGCTTTTAAATATTGATTATACGGCTTCTCTTCGGCGACTCTCAATCTGGCGAGTTTCAGCACGAAACCAACTCCAATTAATTCCCATGTCTCCATGCAAAATAGCAACAATGAGGCCTCTTTCCACTAATTCAAACTGGCACTTTTCCCTAATCTACACCAGTATTGTGGCTCTGTGCTCCACAATTTGTGTAAGTGAATTCATACAGTTTATATTCATCAGACGAACTTTGCATTCTAATTACAGTATAAAGTAATATAAAAATCAGTATTTAGAAAACAAAATTACCTCTTCAAGTCAAAAGCTCAAATAAAAACATTCTATAGAAATAATTTTATAAATGTACTTTTTCCCGTAATAGTGATTAACTAGGCCATAAACGTATAAAAAAATATTCAGCTTTACATGTTATTTTTTATGTCTCCGGTTAATCTATCATAAATTTCTTCAAATTAGATTCTATTTATCTTCACACTTAAAATAAAAAGCACTATGGAGCATTATAGAAATGTATAAACACAAACAAGTAACATAAAATAAATCAATCTGTTTAATTTCTATTTCCAAACAATCAAATAAAAACTTGTAGATATTAACAGCTTGTCATAAAATATTATCTTTGGTATATACTTTTTACTAGTATGGTGAAATTTTTGTTTATTCAATCGAAACTAAAGTCTGATCTAAAATAACTTTTTTTTATTAATAATGATTGCTGTTAATTGCAAATTTAATTTATTGACTAAGTTTATTGAGTAGTGCGAAGGAATTATGATTTTTTTCAGTGTATTCTAATTATAATCATACTAAAAGCTCACATGCAATTTTGTGTAAACAAGGAAAAAATGGCAGTCAATAATATTCATGTTGATTATACCCGTTTTTAAAAGTTGGTTTAATTTATTTGTTAATATCATATTTTTTTAGAAGAAACCATAAAATGTTCAATCTCTAACGACCAAGAATCAAATGAAACATATAGAAATTTTAACATTTTTTTACGTTATATTATTGGTAAGTAACTAAAAGGAGAACAAACTATAATAATGTTTTAAATATATTTTACAGAGTTTCAATTTGAGAGTTTTTAGCAGTTTCACAATATGACAAAGTTGATGATAGCGTTTAAACTGATGTTGCCAAGGCAACTGTAATCTTCTCTCGGAATATGTTCTTTGTTCTGATTATTGTGTTTTCATATTTACTTTTGTAAACAATATGAAAAACTATGGTAGATGTTATAATTGTCCCTTATTTAAAATTACAATCAGCTTTGTTTGTTAGGTTTTTTAAAGCCTATTGTCTTTGATTACTTCTAAAGTATCAATTATTTAGTTACGTTTGTGAATAATTGCTTTGACATTAACATATAAAATAAATGAAATGGTATAATTTCACCTATAATAGATTATCTGGTTTAGAGTTAACGTAGGAAATCACATTGTTGGAAGTGAAAGTATCTTCATGGTCTTATAAATGTGTTCAGTTTCTGTAAAACCTTTTCAAGTACCGAAAGTTTAACTACTGATAAGATTGTTAATATAATAAAGATTTATTTATTGTACTAAAATAATATAATAAATTATCCTCGTAAATATAATGTACTGTATTATCCTCGTTAATATAACGTTTATTGAAATTCGATTACAAAACAAATGCAAATTCATTGCAATGTTTCACTTTTGTCAACTTTGATATGCATCCAAGGTTATTTAAACAACGTGTGTCTAAATCACTTTGAGCCAAACCGTTCGTAGCTTTATAAGCTTGAAATTTTACTTGAACCATAATGGTTATTAGTGCAACCTATATGGATTTATTGGTGTGCGGTTTTAAATACAACTACCACAAAATGAACAGAGCGCTTCGCCTGAGACATTGGTATAGCACGAGACAACATAACCTAGTCCCCAAATAAGACTATACTCGTTTGCAAGTTTTAGGGAGGCCAAAAACCTCACTAGAATCTAGCACAATCAACTAGGTTTTTCGCTTCACTAAAACTTGAAACCGAGATAATAATATTAACTTCAGAATTTGGCTTACGGATGACATGGGTCAAGTTAGTTATAATTTTGAGAAGTGGAACGCAGACCAAGACCGTCAACTTGGTAGGCAAGCGGCGCAAACGGATCGTAAATGAGGATAAAACCCAAGGTCTGTAGAGAAGAAGAGAGTAGAACAGTAGTGTTCAGGTTATCACAGTCAAAAATTTAAAGAAATCCTGACGTATTTTGTATAGACCGAAAAAATAACCTCGAGCTGGGACGAATGTTATTTATCTTGACCAGTCAGGGGTAGGTTATATTAATCTAACCTCGATTGAGACTATTATTACCATGTAGGCTAATAGAGCTTGCTTAGAGCCGGATATTGGGTCTACCACAGACGTCACAGGCCTGGGTCTATAGGCCATATGTGAGGTAGGCAACCTTACAGTATAATAATATTATTATCATATTCTAATCTACAGATCTATCTACAATAACATACACCAGCTTGTGCAGATTTTATTCTACCTATTATATGAAGAGTTGCGAGTCGTCTCTTTTGAGTTTGACCAGCGAATCCTGAACTATAGAGACTAGCTCTAAACTACTAGAGATTAACTCTGATATACTAGTTGCTCTAAGTAGAAAAAAATCTGATATATGAAATGAATGGAGAATGAAATATAGCTCTGGACCATCGCTAGACCTACACTTCAATCGATGAGTCCCTAAAAAATGATAAACTGCAAATACCTTTTTTGTGGCAGACAAGAAAATTCTGCGAATTGAAATGACTTAATAAATTATTTAGAAGTATTCTCAAATCAAGTAAAATGAACTTACATCCCAAAATGTGCGTGAAACAATTTTCCCCATAAGAATAACATAGGAAGTGAGTATGTAGGTTTGCTGCAACAGAAATGTAAAATTGAGAGATTTTTTTCAAAACTATCAAACATAAAGCAATGTAAAACATCGCAATGCGAGTAGTTTTTTTTATATTTGTTTAGCTGTTTTTATTTCTATGCCAAATTAAAAGTTAAATACGTTGTTGTGCCACACTGGAAGCATTGCTTTTAATACTTGATACAGTTTGAAAATAATGGTATAACATTATTTTTTTGAGAAAAAATATGGTATATAAAAAATAGAACGTTTTAACACCAGCCATTGAAACGGACATTTTAAAAGGAAAGATTAGTTTTTTATCATTTGTATGAATAGAGTATCAAATCGTATCAATAATTTTTAATACGAACTCTCCAGATATTTCTTCTTCAATTATATATTAGTACAGACAGTTTATATGTCTTGAGACACGCTATCTATAAAGTTTTGAACAAGAAAATATCAAAATAAACAGCCCTTTTCCTACAAATCATGTATAAAGATATGATGTCCATAACTAAAATAAATTTTCTCGTTTATAACAAAGGAAAGTGTGAAACTGCTGATATTTTTATAGTTGTAAATCAAAGCGAGGGTCAACTTATATGTCAGGGCATGGGCGGGATCCGCAGTAAATCCACACACCATTGTGACGACTGCTGTCAGCATATTCCCGCCTCTAGCTCCCCGGTCGCGAATTGTTAACTTTGGTTCTTTATTGGTCTCAATATTTTACGTGAACTGCATCCTCCATTCTTATGTTCTACCTAAAGAGATATAGCCTATTTCTGAAGGGGTTCCATGACAAGTAACGTGGCCCAGGCCGTTTCTAAACCCCATAATAAATTAATTCCAGTCTTATGGGCGAACTGGGCCACGTCGTTTAAAGCGGGCTATACTGTTCTCCGGTGTGAACTAAAATTACAATCATCATAGTTATTTGTCCATTCATTCTTAATCATTCATTGCTTTTTCCATAACTATTATAATACTTTACATATTAAAATCATTATATGTCTCGCTCTCCTAAGCTTCCCATTACTCACTTAGCAGCTTCAATCCTTCTGACTTTCATGGCTCTTGTATGATTTTTTTTTAGGCGATACCATCTTTTAAATATAATAAGACCTACGACTCATACGAGTTCAAGCATTTCAAACTATAAATATACTTGTGATTTGGTATCAATAGCAGAATTCCAAGAACAAGAAATACTTCAAAAGAATTTAGGGAACACGTTTATTCCAAAGATTTAAACTAGGATGATGAACGAAACAAACTCTGAGTTTATATATACTTTTTGAAATTCAAAATACTTTTATATGTACTCTGTCGAAGGTTTTATTCTATTTTATTATGTTTTGTATTTACTGAGCCATTTTCGAGAGCTAGAAAGCAAATATATATTATTGAAGTGAGATGAAATATTATGGTGTATTAAGGTTGAATAATGGATTTCCATTAATAAAAAACTCAGGCCTACGTGACATTCGTAATCCCAAGAGAAATATATTCATATTTCACTAATAATTTATTCCCCTCTTACACTGGTTTATTTTCACATTATTATCTTCACTGTAGTAATTTTCCAAAACCCACAAAAGGCAAAAATAATGTTAAAATTCAACATAAAATTATGTCCATTTAGAAATAAAAGAACTTTGAAAGTTAACCTTTGCCAGTGCAGTATAAAATCGACATTTAAAACTTTTGTCAGAGCTTAAACGCACAGTTAATGGCTATCCCAACGCTCGGCAACGCTCGCATTAAGCAAAAAAGCACCTCCCAGCTTAGTTTGTTTATTCTCTCATTCTTGTAAAGTTTTTATTAGTCGTGTTTTAAGGATGAATATTGTCATATCCCTGGATGATGCTTTTTTGTTTGATATGTCCTTGAAGTCATATAACATTTCTGATATGTGAAAGATTACAATGAAATTTGAAATAAATTTTCTTTGGTAAATGTTTTGTTGTGAAAAATAAAGCGTTGATTAAACAGGGATAAAAGTATATTAATAACTAAATAGAACATTAATAGCTTTCATAACTTTTATTCACACTAACATTTTTACCACACTAACTTTTATTTACACTCACAGGAATGGTGGCAATATTTCTTATCAAATGCATTTAATTTTTAAGAGATTTAATAAAATTGTCAATGTAGTGGGACAAGTCGAGTGAAAGAGCAAAAAAATGGCCTGCACACTCTGCTGAAATGGCCCTTACAACGAAACTGCGGATGCTAAATATGAATACTGATTCTGGCAAGCAATATGGGGACATTGACATGGTTTTACAATACACTTTACTGTTTATTTGTTGAAATGCATCTTAATTCACAGAAATAACCGGTAGCTTTTTTAACTAAACCCATACATTTAACAGTCCCTAAATGTTTGTAGCTATTTTTGAGTAAAATTAGATGTTCACAGAAATTTCTCATTGATTTAAGGGTTAGTAATATAACAAAATTATAAAAATATCCAAATTATATTTTATTACAATTATTTTTATAAATTTACTAATACTACAATAAAATTGGATCATCAAATTTTGAAAATGCGCTGTCATCAGAAGAATCTATATTTTCTTAGCTTATGTGTTAAATCACAGAAACACATTCTTCTTTCATCTTTCATTAAATGTTTAATTTAAAAGAACATTAAAGGATGAGCCATGATTGGTGTTTAATACAATAACATTAATCAGCATGAAACGACCTCTTTATTTGTTAAAGTATTCAAAAATGTGCGTCATGAGGAAACACATATGTCTTGATATTGCAATTACTTTATGGTGAGCGAAATAAAACTAAATATTTTAGGCTGCATATCCCATGTAGAACATTATTCTCATATTTATGGACTACGCTCTATGAAATTTAACCATAAACCATGAAAACACTGAGATGTTCGGTGAAGTATTCCAAAGAATCCTACACTACTATTCCCTATAATCATTGAATATAAAAAGCTGCTGCTCTAATGAAACTAAATAATTAATGAAGGACCATTATGTAAATAATAAAATTACTAATTATTGAAAAAACGTCTAGAAAACCCATCCTATTTTATCTCAAAAGTGAAAAATGTGGTTATAAACCAAGGTAATCTGTTCCTCAAGGGGTTCTTGGTTTGAGCTGATTCGAGACAATCAATCAAAAATTGACACGCTCAGACTGAAACTTTGTTTTCACGTAATATAATGTACATACAATCCACACAGTTCAAGAGCAATTGTCGATAGCATGAAACCGTCAATTTTCAACTTAGATGAAGACATATTGTGCATAAAGTAATTTTAAATTGCAGATTTTTTCGTAAGTAAATATTGTTTATGACATACACCGTATAGAATGCTTTTGAATAGAGCTTTAACTCTATATTTGCCTTGTAATTCTTGAGTCTCAAAAATATATAGGCCTATGAGCTTTTCTTCCAATAATTTACGTGGAGTTATTGACAAACAATTTATTTAACAAGTTATTTTTGACAGTTATTTAAGAAATTTGAAAAATTTCCTATGACGAAAATCAGTTTTATAATAATATTCGCTTAAAACCCCCTTTTTGTGTTAATTCTAGAAAAGCGGCAACCTTTTGCATCAACACTCATTGGGCGTGTCCAGCCTCTATTGGTAACTTCAGTCAACAGACATGATCATATTACTAGATCTAGAAAGGAGATTGATTAATGTGTAGATGTAGACACAATGGCTGTAAAGTAATACTTAATACTCGATCAATTATTTTTTTATATATATTTCACTTAAATTGTTGGTATATCCTAAATGTTTCTTAAAATTCGTTGATATCCAATGTTTTATCTGAAAGTTTTCAATTAAATTTTATATTTGTAAAAGTTAGCATGATTATTGATTTTTATCAGTAAAATAACATAAATCTGGAATAAAATAACACGATCTGACGAACATTTCTATAGGAGATATATATTATATATGTAATTAATACACCGAGATGCTTGTATTTTTTAGGCTAGTAAAATTGACGAAACATTTATTACTGAATAGTTAATAACAGTTTTATTTTTCCTATGTCAATAGTGACTCAAATATTGGCTTTGGTATTCTTTGAGTTGTTGAGAACAATCTTTGTTTGATTGCGAACCTAACAAGAGCTAGGACTTGAATATTTCGGTAGAAACACAGCGTAAATCCCTGATGATGTGTATTTACTCGCCGACCCAGACTGCAGCCCCGGGCACGTTCCCAGCTTTGTGCTCACTTTTGGAGCAAATAGAACTTAGAAATTTTACGGACGTTCTTACTTTTATTGTTACTTTACAAGTTGGGACCTTTGTTCCACCCGGAATTAGATTAAAGATTCCTTTTTTACCGGGTGTATTTAGCCAAGGAATGCGGCAGGAAGGAAATTCGCTAAAATAGATGCAATTTAGAATTAAAAGTTTGAGTTTCAAGGGTTCTAAACTTTTTATCGACCTAGTACATTTTCTATAAATTATGATATTTACACTCCTAACGGCCGCAAACAATTTCAGGGAGGTACGTCAGCTTAAAATGGTTTGGAGGTTTGTAATCTAAATAGAACATCATTTGGATTTTCAATATGTTCAAAAGTCGGATTTTAAAATTCCCCTTTAAAAAATTACTAATAAAGGAATACGAAAAATAAAAATGAATTTGGTGTAGTACATTGAACCAAGTTTATGTCAGTATAATTGAACACAGGTGGGCAAACATAGTTGTTGAATAAAGCATGTGGCTCGCATTACTTGACATATTTTCAGTTTCATAACTTTGCGTATTAAAGACTTTAGATAGATGGTTTGTTGGTTACTACTTATTTCCATGATAAATAACTGTCTTAACTTTTCTCAACGCAATTTAATAGTGAACTCACAGGTAGATGCTGCCTATGTCTGCTGATTCCTTTAGGCCAACAAATAAATAAAAGGCTACATAATGTAATGTTTTTAGTTAAAGTTGTCTGCATGAACATATTTTTTTAATATGAAATATTTTATTTTATTTTATTGCACAGTAAAGTAGCTTAAGCATTTTTTTTGAATAAACAATGTTTTTAATTCATTAATTCATTAAAACACAATAGAAAATAATCATTCAAAAAATACAAAACGATAATTCTTTTGTGATAAGTAACCATGTCTTATTATCGAAAACCAGCAGGGAAAAATACAAAAAAGAAGAATAAAACCTTTATAAAAAAAATAGTAAAAGAATTGGTAATTTTGTGTAATATTTACAAACCTACCCAATAATAATAAAATTAATAATTAATTTTTGTCATGTATATTATATATGATAGTTTTACTTTTGAATTTTCTTTTTTATTAATTTTGAAGTTAGTTTTAATTATTATTATATAAAAGATTAAAGTGATTTGACTAGCGATGAAAGAAGTTTTTCAAAATCTGTTTGAACGGAGAATGTTTCTTCGTATATAAAGAATCACGCACACATAAACAATTTTGGTTTATAAACAATAAGATATAAGACAACAAGAAATCAACTTTTTGCAAATTTAAGAAATCATTTTGTTTAATATCCATTTTATTTCATTGAATAACTTGAACAATAAATATTTTACGTTAGTTAGATGCTCTCTCCCGGCCTACAAAAATGAAACAAATATAAGAGAGTAAAATAAATCGAATTAATTTATTTAACAAATTTCTAACCTGAATATTTTTATGAAAATGAAAATATTTTTATAAATAATCCAACATATCATGTTTTTTTTATTTATATGCTAAGATAATTTTTTGGCTTGTGTCAAGGTTAATTTAATGGAGAATTGATATTATTCTGTCATGTGTAGTTGGGTTTTATTAATACGCGTTAAATCACTTTTAATAAGACACAAAATATATCGTTCGTAAAGAGGGATCGTGTTATAATGAGTAAATCTAATTGTTTATTTTATTTGTAAACTGAGAATAACTTTGGTCTTTGACGAATAATTCTCAAAATTTTCTAAGAAATTTACTGAAAAAATATTTGCTTGAAATTCTGAACAAAAAACGACTCAGCAAGGATATCAAAGGAACTCTGTCATATATTATCCTTTGTTCTGATTCAAGTCAAACAACTCCATGCAATGCTACATCACGGTTTCTTTGTTTGTTGCGTCCTTGTGACTTTTGTCTATTCTGAGAGTAGAATATTCTATATTGCTTCTTTTTAAACAGTACAATTCTTAATACACCGGTTGGAGAGTAGATTTTCAAAATCTTAGTTTCTGAGGCAAAAAGAAAAGGGCTAGCTCCCTTTGACCGATCCTTCTTTTTCAGGTCGGCTGTATACACTACAACAGACGAGGTGAAGCGAAACGAGGCACTTTGACTAAAGGCGTCTTGAGCGACAGAGAAAGCACGGGCGCTTACGGAACATCACACACTGCAAGAGACGAGGTGAGGAGAAGAGAAAAGGTGCCTTTTGTCAAAAAGCGAAGCAGTAAAACATTGCAGTCACTGACCATCGGAGCGTTCTGCGCCTGCAGACGATAAAAAAAACGCTTTCTTTGGCGTTTATATAATGCAATTTCTTGAGAACGTATGATGCGAATTTAATTTTTCTTTCCCCAAACTTGTTTCTTTATTTTGCTGCTACCATCATTGACTTTAAGACAATGGTACCATGCAATTTCAAGTTTTCAAGTTAGGTGGGGGTGAGAAGAGGTTGATGAGTGTATGAAATTTTCATGTGAAACATACGGGGAGTATGTCTCACATGAAATCGGCCATAGACATTTCCTGCAAACTGAACACTAAAATTTATTTAAGTTTTTAAATTAAAATGCATTAAAAAAATCATGTATTGGAATGAATTAGTGGAAGGCGGGATTGAACACGGGTTTTGGGGGTAATGGAGCACCCCCAGAATAATTGTAATCCTGGTCAATCTGTGTACGAAATAATTGAAATTGCTATATGTGATGGATTTTATATACCACATGGAATTGAATTAGAAGATGAATTATTGGTAAAGTACTTTTATTTTTCACACAGCAATCCAGCAGCTGAATGAAATTTCACATAATAATGGTCTTTTTAACACGAACAATCTGAAACTTTGATCGCGACTGGACTGTGAAAACCGCGCCAAAACTTTGGATGCCTTGACTTGCCCCACCTTCTGCTGGGAGCGCCCGCTTTGACACAAGGCAAATCATGCGACTTATCTTACGTCTCCTTGTCTCTCCTTGACTGCTGCAGTGTGTAGCAGGCCTAAACCTCAGGGAATATCATACCTTGATATCTTTAGCATAAAAGAGGTAACGTAATGAAAAGGTAACCATACAGTTTCCTACTTGGAAGACCAACATGAGTCTACAATATACTAAACTAATATTGTAGAAAAACAACCTTATGCATTGTTGCATAATGCAATTTTGTTTTTACGTTTGTAATCCAAGACTCATATTTATTAATTATCTCTGGTCTTTTAAAGCGGTATAGGCTACATGTTTGAACTAAAACCAGGTAAAAAAAAAACTATATTTTGGAAAAATAAATGAAAGGTATAAGATGATTATATTTGAGTCATTAAATTTTGAGATAATCCTGGTTTCGGTATTTGGGGCCTAAAAAACCCAGAAGAACACCTTAAAGAGATCGGGGTCTTAATTCTAGTCTCGTAAATGTAAATAGTAGCTCATTCTAGCGGACAACATTGGAGCGACTAATCTGCTTTACCGACCGGGTCTGCAGCATCGTGGCGCTCTAGTGGCATTATTGTGCACTATCTCGACACGTTCTATTATTGAAATATAGACAGGTGAACGTTATATTGAACGTTTAGAAACTTATAAAATAATAATCACTTAAATAATAAAATTTCAGTCTTGCATTGAATGGCTTACATTTTTACACGTTATTATTTCGACTTGAGTTCGATTTTTTGATTGGTAGTAAACAAATTAATCTTATAAAACTTAATAATAAATGTCTTGAAAATCATTTAAATAAAATAGCCTTTTAAACAAACAAGGTACATTTTTAAGCTGTACATGGCATTACTATTTAATTGAAATAAAATATACATGCTTTTTTATTTATACTCCTATGAGTAAATACACATGAGCGTTCACATACATCGTTTCGTTAGTAGAACGGTTTTAGTCAATCTGTTACAATGTGTAAAATAGGATGGGAAGAGAGGATTTTCGTTTTTTTTATTTATTTAAATCAATTTCAATCTTATACCTCAGGGTGAGTTCTTTGCCGTAGTACAATCCACTTTTAGGCTATTAATGAGGCCCTAACTTGTGAGTTCGGAGTGTAAGTGTGTAATTTGTGTGTTTAATTCGGTCACAGCATCATTTAAGATGCAACAGCGATTCGAAAGCGGGTACATTGGTATTATACGGAGGCCACCCTTATACACCGCGCTGCGGCGGTTATCTTAGGTTAGGTTATCATAAATATGTTAGTAGAACTTTCCTCGTTTCTTTACGAATCGAGCTGTACCAGATGAGTCATACCATAGAAAAAAAATAAAGTTCCTGTTCATTTTCTATGGTCATACCTTCGCCCGCCAAATCCCCTCCAAGTAGGCCTAGGTTCAGGTTGTTGACCGGAGTGTGTGCATCACTTGCGTACAGGATTTGGCGGGCGAAAGTATGACTCATCCGGTATAGTTTGATTTGTAACGAAACGAGGAGAGTCCTACTAACATGTTTATGATAACCTAACCCAACACAACCGCCGCAGCGCGCTGTATAAGGGTGGCGATTGGGTGTGGCCGCTACAGGCGGTGATGCTTTACCTCGCCTACATCGCTGCCTTCTGGGAGGCAGAACACAAAGACCGCCCATCATAATTGTGTCAAATTTGCACAGTAAGTCAATCAAAGTATGTTCTCTACAAATATAAAGTTATTTTTGGTATCCAGTTTAAAAAACCTCTCTACAAACAGTGGCCTCCGTATAATACCAAAGTACCCGAAAGGATAGTGTTATAAAGGACGCAGCATCAATTAAGATGTAACAACGTAAGCCTTTTTTTGTGAGTGTTATGTGTGTAAAGGACGCAGCATCAATTAAGATGCAACAGCGTAAGCCTCTTTTTGTGAGTGTTATGTGTGTAAAGGACGCAGCATCAATTAAGATGCAACAGCATAAGCCTTTATCTGTGAATGTAAGTGTGTTTAATTCGGTCACAGCATCAATTAAGATGCAACAGCGATTCGAAAGCGTAGTGTTATAAAGGACGCAGCATCAGTTAAGATGCAACAGCGTAAGCCTTTATTTAATTTGTGAGTGTACATGTAAAGTGCCACTAATTGTATGTTTTCGGAAGCAGCATCAATTAAGATGCA
The DNA here is from genome assembly GCA_035578135.1 of Flexamia atlantica. Lineage (NCBI taxonomy): Eukaryota > Metazoa > Arthropoda > Insecta > Hemiptera > Cicadellidae > Flexamia > Flexamia atlantica. Next base: position 28,003,559 of record JAQJVK010000008.1, on the reverse strand, counting down.
ACAGCGTAAGCCGAAGTGTAGTGTTAAGATTGCCGCGCCAACGGACAATCAGGGCTAAACAATCTTCCAATGTTAGTGTAATTACCACCAACTCCCTTATACTCACCAACTCGATCAACCTTTTTGAAACTTAAAAACATTAAATGAGGAGAAATGTGAATAGTACCGCCTTTTATTCTTCCGTAGAGTAACTTACAATGGATTTACAATAAAGAAATAAAATTATTACTTAGTGGCTAAATGCCTTATTACTGACAAATCATAATTAATTGGGGATAGGGGGAAATCCCCGTTTTGGCCTCTACCGTTCCAAAATAACAAAATCGGGGACCTACTGTCTACCCGTTACTGCTGGAGATGCAACAGCGAGCACAGAGTGCTCACAGCATAAAGTCAGCTATTGAAACGAATCTGCTTGGCCGGCGGAAGTTACCCGCCTTTTATAGCACCGATCAGCTGGGGATGATCACATGACCACCCGTCAGCCGATGCAATAGTCTACTTCTACAGGATTGTGACTATTTCACATCGTAATGGAAATGTAAACATTCCTTATACCTATCCTTTTACAATTATCGCCATTAAATCGTTAAATAAGGATTATTCTAACTTAAAAAAATAATAAATATCAATTATTTTACAACACAAACAAAGTATTTACAAATAAATAATGAAAGTACACTCTGTGTTCTTATTTACAACGACGATTTCGGATAACCTAACTTATACGGTAAGTCAACAACTTTACAATTGTTTAACTATTTCACATTTCAGCAAATTAAAATGAATATAAAACTGATTATTCTATTAAATTAAATACAATTTTAACTTAGGCCAACATAATAAACAATCCACAGCTCAAAATATCATAATGTACTGTTAAAATCTAGGTTAACAAGACTAGGCCTAGAACTGAATCATTGCATTGTCAGTTAAGTAACGATTTTAGTGCTAATTAAAAAGATAATACAGTAGTTAGTTGCACGTTACACGAATGTTTATATCAAGACATTACAACAGAATGTAGATGTTATTTCAAATTAATATAAAGTATAATTTTAAGAATTCAAAATTCTACGATATATTTTTAAAATTATGAAACATTCTAATATTGTACCACAGAGATCGAATTTTGAATCTTCTCTCAAAAGTTTGATTCTTCTCTGTGGTTGCACCTAATTTTTTTTAAGGACATTAAACATAAATAAAAAAATTATAATGTATTAATGATGATCTAAAAAATTAAAAGATATTTAGTACAATATTGAGATGTTTACTCAAAATAATTTAAAATTCAATTCAAGTAATTGATTCCTAATCTGCACTGAAATAGTTTATTCCTAAACAGCACTATTCAACAATAATGTGCAACAAGACACACGTGTGATGTTCTGATATGCAACCCTGGGTTGGTTTATTGTTTATGACTTGTCAATTATGGAGGTCTTGAATCACAGTGATGAGTAGCTCATAGAACTGTTGCATTAAACAGATTGATGTAGAGGCTCATAAACACTGGTTTAAACCGGAGCCGCGTCGCTAGTTGCAGTTGATTAGGTGATTTAGTGAGGAAACAGTCAGTTAACTGCACTTACACAAGGACGAAGTAGATGTAAAATTTTCCGCAATAAAGTTAAAAAATGAAAACAAAGTTTTGATAAGATCAAACGATGATGTTTTAAATCATCTCAAAAATGTATAAATGTTTTATTTCCTATTGGTCAAGATATGTCCTCTCGTAAATATTTTGCTGGGATTAGTTCACTAAAAATCGCTAAGTATTGCTTTCATGTATTGTTTAGTTGATAAATTATTCTAGGTTAAAAGTCCAAAATAATATACCTAGCTAACAATGTTTTAATAAAACGTATTATGTTTAGACAATAACAGCTCACTATGACAGCAAAAAACCAAAATAGTTTAAGTTTGTGAAGCTTCAAAACAAATGAAAGTGTTCAGTTAAAGTCGTTTGAGTTTTACAAAGTCGTTTCATTGTTTTTGTTTTAGCTTGACGAGGAATATAATTTTACCGAAACAATTTTCTATTGAAGCTTAGGACTTTTTAAACGTGTTCTGGTTTAAATGTATGTGGTCAAGTGATCCTTTATGCCCTTAAAAGGAAACCGTTTCCGACCCTCAAGGGGTCATCTTCAGGCCAACATCGTCTTCGTCTTGACCCTTTGAGGGCCAACATCGTCTTCGTCCTTAAGTACATAAAGGATCACTTGACAACCGATATTTAAACCAGGACACGTTTTGTTCGGTGATTCGGAGGCTTAATTATAACGGACCGTAAAGTATTTCATCGTCTACAAACATGACTAAAGCAGAAAACATCTTTAGCCTCTCAACAGCTTATGTGAATTAAACAAATGCATTTGCAACATGACAAAAAATAGGACTTGAAGAGATAAAACTATTCAAATTAGTTTTAATAATTAAAACGGATACTAAGAAAAACAAATAAAAATTTGTACAAGCTATAACATTAGTTTTCCCATATCTCTTTCGAATCTTAGCAAGAGGGCGCTAAAGAGGCGACCATCCTCTTAAAAAAATCTTTTGGTTACTCTACAAACATAACAAATTTAATCGGACGTTTCGGGTCATTGCCCCGTTGTACTAAATACCAATTGTGTTTAAGCCAAGCGAACCGACGGAAATGTGCATGTTTATGTGCACCGAGTCTACACAGCAAAGACACAAGCCAGGGACCGTGCAACTTGGTAACATTTACTCGGCAGGGTTATTGTTGGATAGGAGAACATTAACCTGGGTGGGTCGCAAACAACGTCTACATCTACAGCAACGTGTGGCTAATATCAAACGGACCTACTTACGCTCCTGTCAGTGACTCATGACTCAGTCCAACTTCTCTTAAGGAGTGTCTCTCCTTTTAACGTCAGTATCTTGAACATTTTGAGAACATGTTTTTACACGTATCCTTGAATATAAAAAAGACATCATAATTTTAATTGATTTTTTATGGTATAAAACTCGATGTATACGTTATTAATCGTATACAAGATTACAGCACTTTCCGTAGAAAACTTGAATTACCAAACGCAACAAACTGATTTACGCGCAACTCTAGCGCATTAAAAAAAAAACTGCATGCAAAAACTGACATTCTAAACTTGAGCTAAAACGTTGAAAATTTGTGTGGTTATATTTAACAATAGTGGAACAGTACAAAATTACAATAGGTTTAATTATAACATGATTTTACAACGTATTTCTGATATATTTTACCATAGCTTTTGTACTTCACTGTACTGTATTGATATTGTAGATAGATGCGATGTAATAAATTTTTGATATTTTACAATTTTAAGTGTTTTGTGAATCAAACGTCTGCATCTGCAATGCTTCAGTCGTCTAAAAGTATTATAAAACATCTGAAGGAAAAATACTTTTTTCACACTGCAGTAGAGAGCTCAAGCGTAGTTATCAAATTGTACAACTTTTAGTCTAGTTTTTTCTTCCGAGAAATAAACATTTCAGTGCCAAGAGTTAGTCAACGGTTCTCGTAGCCAGTGATATTTGTTTAGGTTGTACGAAACATGACTTCCAAGGCTAATTGTACCTGGTAAGGTATTTCAGTGCTCATAGGAGTGAAGGTTAACTTTATGTTTTAAAGGGAAGTAAACCTTTATCGCTGTTGATTGGTTGCAGGAAAATAAACTATTCAAAAGAGAGACCAGATGGCTTTTTTATCGGAACCCAACAACGTTCCTGCTAATATTTGTTATCGTAAACATACTAATAAAACAAAAAAGCTATTTACTATATCATAAAACATCCATTCTTTTTCTATGCCGTCACCGAGAATACTAAATAATGAAAAAAAGAAGATAAAATATCAGATTTCGAAAATAAAAAAAAACTATTTACTACGATTGAAAAACCATTAACGAGTAATAGATTTAAAATAACGGTGCCCATTAGTCTAAAACTGAAATAAAAACTTATTTTTAATTATACTATAACCATTTTTAGTTATAAATTAGGTAACCAGAGATTGCTTAAGTTTTTTTTTTCAAAACAACATATGTAATTTTTTTTATGAAAAATGTGCAGTACATAAATTTTTTCCACACTATCACGAAATTACCTGTTTTACATATGTCATACGAAGGCCGAAAATAGATCTTTCCTTTTCGGAAAAGGGGACTCTTGACGCCCAGGGCCGAAAGTCAGCGTATCGCTTATTTGCTTGAAACAACCTGTGAACGTCACATAACTGTACATAAGTGTGAAAATCATATAATTACAACAATTACTGTAACTGTTTAGCAACAAAGAAAAAAGTTCATCCTGTTCAATTTCAATGTTTTGTTTTGAAGTGTGCCAAATAAATATTCAGATTTTAAATGTTTAATAGGGTTTATTTCACTATCTTGACTTCGTCTCGAATTTGAAACACGATTTTTGCCTGGAAAACCTCATTTAAGGCCCTTGGTGCGAAATATACTGCTTTTAACCAGCATAGACTAAACATCTTAAACTATCTTGTATTTTTATAATTATTTTAAATATAACTTTTTTTATTAGCTACTTACCAAGCAGGTATCCAAGAGAATAGCCCTTAAGGAATAAAAATACATTTTATGTGTCTTTTTTCAAATAATTTTATAAGGTTAAGTTTCGCCAACAAAGTATCAATCCTTAGGCATTTTCCTAATTTTAAAACCACCCATTAAGATTGTTTTAAAATTGGTTTAAGATCCATGAAGTTTGATAGGATCTTTAGAGGTGACATACATAATTTTCATTATTAAATGATATACATTATATAAATCAGATGTTTTTACCCGGACAGGTTTTATATATTGAATGTTACCCGATTGAAAATAGTCCAGGCAACGAAAAGGTATGGAGGGAAATTTTTGGAACACAATTTATGACTTTGCAGCTTTGTTTGGATTAGTTAGGAGGTGATCATTTAAAAAGTCCCCCTCCGTGGCCCCTGAGACAGTTGAGGGAGGAGGGTCTGAAGGAACAATTGTTTTTGGTATTTCCTAAATATCCTGAAAACTATCTACTGTTAGTATTCCCTGTTAAATTGTAAAATTAACGAAACTTATAATTCCACTAAAAAAGTATATAATATGTCTATTTTGGTCCAACCTTTTACAAGGTAAGCACTAATTTTATTAAAATTTAAACAAATATCCCATCCATGAGAAGTACATGTAAATTTATGTGTAACATACATGCCCAATGAGGCACCGCTTTTTCAACTAAATAAAAATTAACAACGTTCAGGAAATATTGACAAACTTTCGAGTAATTTGACACCTTAGTCATAAAAATTTGCCTAAAATAGGCGAGCTCATAAAAAAGATGTAGTAATCGCATATTTGTAATAATTCCTCGAAAATTAACTTTTTTATGAGCTCACGAATACGTTTACTTTGGATGATTGAGGTGTCAAGTTGCTGGATATTTTGTCAATATTTCCTGAATGTTGTTCATTTTCCTTCAAGTGAAAAGTGTTGCCCCATTAGGCATTACGTTACACAAATTTACATGCATTTCTTATGAAAGGGATATTTTTTAAATATTAATGAAATCAGAGCTTAACTTGTGAATGGTTAGAACAAAATATACATATTATATACTTTTCTTAGAGGAAATTTAATTTTCTTTAAATTTTCAAATTTAATAGGGAGTACTACAAGTTGATAGTTTTCAAGATATTTATGAAAATCCAAAATATGGTACCTTCAGACCCCTCTCCCTCCCCCAGCTCAAGGGCTACGGACGGGGACTTTTGATATGTTCACCTCCTAACTTGTCCAAACAAAGCTGTTAAGTCAAAAATTGTGTTCCATTTATTTTCCTCTACACCCCTTTTTGAGCATTCGTTGCCTGGACTAAAAGTGGTATCTTTTGGTAACATTTAAATCTTCGCGTGACCCGCAAAAAGGTGGAATTGTGGGGGCATCTCAAACTTTTCTAATGTAAGCCTCTTTTGGTGACCCTAATTTTAAAGGGCTTTTAATGTTTTTTGTGTTCTAAAAAGCTATTTTAAATTAGGGGTCACTCAAAAGAAGTTCATATTAGAGAAGTTTCAGTTGATCCAACAATCCCACAGTTTTACGGGACACTCAACGTCTTTAATATCATTGGGTTAAGGTGGTATCGATCCCCAAAGGTGAATTGTTTGTCTTAATAAATACAAAAATTAAGGCTGGGGGGACGGACATTTCTGCACACTGTATAGATTATTTGTATGACAATAAGTAGGCCTATCTTACATATTCATGCACGCGAAATAAAAACTTTATCTCAGTACGTAATGGTAATCAAGATACACTACTTGCAACCAGTCTTCTATCAATTGGCAACAAGACAACTATTCTATACAAAACATATACCTTAATATAAGATGGAGTAATATTCTCTACAAGACAAATATATCCTAATATATGTAGACTATGTGCCCTTTATAACGTTCCTTTATGCATTGGGATTTACCCTATACTGTACTTAGGGATGTATCCCCTTCATTTCATTTCATTCTTTATTTACATATTCATTTGTTTACATAGCCATGTAACAAGTATCGTGTATTGTCATGGTACTAACACCAAAGATAACATTTACCTTTGAAAGCTAACCTAACAAGGCAAACTTTAAACAAATTGGTATGATCAAACTAACAAAACAAAATAACCCCGTTGCAGCAGACCTTCATACTCAGCGAATTTCAAATGCAAAACAACATATTTCAATCCAACATAGCGAGATTTGACATGTTTTGGTAAGCTCCATAAGAATATCATGGAGGAATATTATGCAGGTTTGCTGCTACAGGTATATTAAAACTGGGTGGTTTTAATTCTTTATTTAGTAGATCTGAACTAGAAGAAGCTACTTACCAAATTTTATCAAGATATGTTGAGAAATAACCGAGATATAGAATTTTACTTATTTCCCATAAGGTTAACATTGGGACAACGTACTGTGTTTACCACTTTCAATATCTCAGTAACCAATGAACATAGAGCAGTGATTCAAAACACTAAATTGTTTGTTTTTTTGAGCTGAATTCAATGGTGTCAACAAAAATTCAATAAATTTTATTTTTCTATGTAAAAAACTCAAAAATCCATTTTTGGGGGGTTTACCCCCCTTTACCCCCCCTACCGGTGGTCCGATCGAGCTGGTTCACGACGAACTCGTCCGAGTGATTACCACTTTACACGTATGCACCAATTTCCATTAAGATTGGGCCATTTTTACGGCCGCTATCGTGCTAACAGACAAATATATACAAATTGGAACGAATATTGTTTTTTGCTTCTGGTGGCCCCAAAACGAAAAGTTATCATGGTCTCGGGCTTAGGTCTTACCATGAGACCTACGGTAATAGCTTCTTCCCTATAGGGGAAATTCGCTAAAAGTCTACTAAGATCATCTACATATAAATAACATTTTGTTTATTTTTATGTAGATGATTTTGGACCAGAACCTGCTTTACTAACCGCCGTCTACTTAATACAGCCTTGAACTTTTTTATGGCAAGAAACATCTAAATTTACCAAAATATTATTGGAAATGTTTTACGTTTCTAACAATGGAAAAAAGTAGAGCCTTACATTGTACTTATGTCCGTGACATCTCTTCTAAGAATTCGAAATTGAATGGAAGACAGTCGTACTTTCAGACTACGATCGTGAGTTGGTCGTTGTTTAGTTGCGTTGATACTGTTAACATAATTTTAAACTATTAATTACTATAGTGGACACGCGCTGCTTAACAGCTTTTGTTTATTATTATCGGCTGTTCTTTGAAATTTCCATTACCCTTTCATGTATATCATAAACTAAGCCATTTTCTTTATATTTGTACCCTTAAGGGAATCAAAAAAATATTTTTCCTAAAATTTGCTCACCAAGATCTTTGATTCTAGAACGTGAGGTTGTGAGGTTGATGGTGTTTGATCATTTGAATCCGAGCTCCCGCCTTTGGGAGGAGGTAGTACAAGACTTAAAGTCATAAAAGAAACAAATGTTTATTAATCGCAAAACAGCATGTATATTACTTTTACTCGATCAAATGTAATCAAAATCTTTTATTGAAGCAAGACAATTTACTGTTGCATTTCATACGTCAGAATAAAACTTAGTCCATCTAACTAATTATCTATGCATCCACATGTGTAACTGACATAACGTAGGTATATGAATTTTTCTTTCCCCCTCAATGAGCAAGCAAATTAAAAATTTGGCAAGAATATTCTCTATGTAGCCAACACCGAGGTAAAACTGACAAAAGTTAAAATTTATATTTTAACACTCCTAAAAACGTGACGCTAAATTTAACATTGGTTATGGATTTAAAAAAATAAGCAATTGTAAGCAAGCATAATAATTTGTATGGCATTCTCGACTAACTTAATAAAAATGCCTGTGGATAGTGTATTTAATAAAAAAAAATATGAAGAGAGAAACTAGAGCTGAATTTTATAACTGCTATGTGAGAAGAGTCAATCCCCATCGGGTCAATGAGTGAAGTGAGTTGTCCTTCAAATAATTATCAAAAAACATACAGGTTAATCAAAGTTTAATACATCAGAGATTTCTCTATTTTGATTGATTTATATTATTGAAAAAAATGCATCCGTGTGAACGTAAATAGGTAAAATAACAAATGACTGAAGCACTATCATTACTGGTAATTTTTTTAAACCACATAAACTTGAAATCCTGGCCATTCACATAAGGGTGATTTAGATGGGATTTTTTTCTCATTATTCAAAGCCATTTGTAATACGTAATAATTTATAAGCGGAATCAACGATCACCGATTCGTTGTCCGTCACTACGCGTGAGTGACTAAGTGTGTGCGTAACGCAACAACGGTTGGTTTAACCTCTTAAATATTTTGCACAAACGTTTTGCTCACCAAAAATATGTCATTAAAATATGAAGCAACAACTTGAAGCATTTAGGAAAAATTTATTTTCAAAATTGTTTAATGTTCAGCGTTATCTGATTCCCTTTCAATTGGGATCATATGCTGCTGCTCTCAAACGGGATTCTTGTGTGTGCGATTTAGGAAAATTCGTTGAGAGAACGTTGCCTCTAGGGTTTATAATTTTTCGTTTTTTTCCCAAATAATGATTGTAAATTTTTTTTCAAAATATGTTAAGTTTTATTAGCAAGAGCAGGATATACAGTTTTATTTTGTAAAATACATTTTTCGCATTTTAGTAGTTTCTTTGAATTTGAAATTATCTCTATTTGTACTCCACGGGCCTCTTATCTACTTATCTCTACTCTATTTGAATCGGCCTCTTATCTTTTATGAGTTTATCCCCAAAGCGATAAAAGAGCGTACATATCTAATTTATTTTAGCCATATCAACCACAGTGCATCCAGTCTCAGTAACTAGCACCATATCACCACAGAGTACACCGCGAACACCAATTTTACTCCACCTCCGCCTCCGCCTCTGCCATCTCGCGGCTTTCCCGCCACGCCAGACGCTCGGCAGACGGTGGGTCGTGCGTCATCGGCGGCGTGGTCTCGCGGCGGCGGCGGCGGCAGTGTCGGCTCGGCAGTCGCGGCGCGCTCTAGTGCGGTGGCGGTCGTGCGCGGTGCGTAGCGTGTGAGATGACGTCTCGCGGCGGCCGCAGGCTGGCTAGCGTCGCGGCGCTCTGTGCTCTACTGCTGCTCCTGGTTCTGTTGGCGGCCCTGTTGCTGGCCGCGCACCTCGGACTTTTCGAGACACGTTATCAAAATTCTTGTAAGTTTTTTATATTTTTGATAAGGGTTATTTTCACTGATATGGTGTGATACAGCTTTTAAATTTTATGTAGGAAATTTTATGATTTTAATTGACATAAATTACCGTTTTATGCCTGAATTTTGAAAAAAACTACCAACAAATATTTATTGAAATTTTACTAAATAATATTTACTTGATATCTGCGTCCTCAAAATTAGCTCAATATCGGCCTGAACATAAAACAGTCATCACGTCTCTACTATATAAAATATAGTATGCTTATTTGATGAACTTCAAGAACGTGTTTAAAATTTAGTCTTGCTGCACAATAAATTTCATTTTGTAAATAGGCCTACTATTTCTATTTTATATTTTATTGGGAAGATGCTTTTCATATAATTACATTGAAATAAAACAGTCACATTTTTAATAATACCAATTAAACCATCAGTTAATTCCAAGCGTCCTGTTTACCAAATATTAAAAGCATTTTAAAATGTAGCTTAAATTTTAATCAAATTTGATCAAACCAGCACATGATTTTTTTTATAATTTCTACATATGTTTTTCAAAATTTGGTTTGATATAGGCCTAATCAGTTTGTTTAAATCATTCCGATATGTTAAGTTTCAGTTTTTTACCTCATTAAGACTTCATTTCTTAATTTTATAAGTCGAAGAAAACCCCCCAAAAATAATAGTAATCTATTAATATAAAAGGAATAATTTGTGTTGAACATTTTTGTTTCTAATACATTTGCTTAGGCCAAATTTCATTTAGGTTCGTCCAACCAATGTAGTCAAATCTTCTTTATTACTATAATCACTATAAAATGTTGCTTTATTTTCAAAATATGTTTAAAACATGTGTACATAAAATTATACACAGAACAAAAAGAGTAATTAGCCTAAAGAGTTGCTATTCTTTTTTGTTGCACCGCTGGCTTTGAGGTGCATGGGATACTTAAATATACTGAAGTAATATTTAAATGCTTAATAAATAAACATGACAAAAAATGATATTAATGTTAATTCAAACTTTTTACAACCAGCTGTTTATGTCGAGGTTTAATTCAGATAAATATATTTTAGCAGTTCATAAGATATTGATAATTTATGAAACAAGATCAACTTAAGTAAGACAAAACCACAACAATCTTTCTTTCACGCAAGCAACACGTGCATCCTGTTGTATGAATGAGTGTGGAAATGTTTGTTACACCTGTTAGTTACGGGTCTATTGTCATTGAGATGTGGGAGTTGGGAGTTAGCGGTAACTGACAAGACAGACGCACACCTGACAGACGGCCTTGTCGCCTTATCACTGATAAGAAACTCTGCTGATAACAGTCACTCAGCGTCGTTAAAATTTGGCCTCCATTGATAAGAAACTCTCTCAGTTCTGCTCGTATCCAATGGAGCAGGAGGAAGGAGGAGGTAACTTAAGGTCGTGTCAAATGACATGGCTTAGTGGGCTATGACATTTGATGCTGCCTGTACTGTATTGGCCTGTAGGATGTAATCTTTGTAGTAAAGCACTAGGTTTGACTTTTAGTCAATGATGATTAAATTAATTGCTTTAAAAAACATGCGGTGTTTTGGCTTAAGCTCTGCGGTGTTGTTTGGACTTTTGACCTCGAGTAGTTTCAGGGATAATTATTTCCCATTGATGATATATACGTATATATTTTTTATCGGAACAACACTTGAAATTTAAACTAAAATTATTTCAGCATCTGATAAGTCCAGTAAATTATACGTTTCATTCAAAACTGAACTGTTTCTTATCGTTAATTATTGAAGCAATACAGTAGAGTTCTAAGGCTTTACAGAGTCTTAATTCTCTTTAATTTACTACACACGGAAACATATTCACGTGAGTGTATTTTAAAGGTTTTCCACTCCAACTCTTCACCTTAAGTGCAGCTTCATTGTATACAAGTCTAACGAACACCTAAGACGTAGCAGGTCCCAGATAACATTGTAGGCCCAATATAGCATGCGAGCTTAGTCCTAATTTGTTCGCTCATGTGTAGAATAACAATGCTGTCTCTGTCGTCATCTCGTCTTCGGGATCTTTCAGGTAGTCCTCGTAAAGTGGTAGGCCGTCTTATCTTCTCCAGCTCCTAGTCGATCTAGCTCTGGGAGCTGTAAAAGGAGCTCGCGTTGAAACAAAAACTAAAACTTAAGTGTAAGCTGATCCAAAAAACGACGAAATCATGATTTTTTAATTTTTTCACTGAAATAAGAAATTAAAGAACCCTTTACACCTGGTAGTAGGCTGTCTCCAACCACCTTTACGTCTACGTAAAGCTTATTTACCTCTCCCAACTCATGAGGTGTAATTTATGAGGGTATACCTACAACTGGACCATTGCACGTCTTAACAGCCTATTTTATTAACTCGTGTTAATTCAAAATATGACCGCGTAGGCTGTTTTAAATTTAATGACACAACGATCATTGCTCTGATTAGAGTTTATAGCTCTATACCCCGGGGTCAGTAGCCTTTTTGCTTGTTAATGAGTCGCTTTTGGCCTTAGTGGTGGCTTTCTTTTACATAAACCCTTTAAACTCAAATGACTTTTGGCTTAAAAATCTTAGTTTCCATCAACGGATAACGTTTTGTTGTTTGTTCCGTTTTCATTACCAAACCCCTTCATATCCCTTTTTTGATGTAGGACATTGTAAGAAGCTAATGTATACAAGGTTATGTAAGTGACAAGAATTTGGGTAATATATTTAAAAAATCTATGTATATTTTAATTTAAAAGCTTATGCAATAAAAAACATTTCATAGCAATAAAGCTATTGTTATTAATTTATGATGAATGTCTTAAATGCTTTACACAACTGGGGTGTAGTTAATATTATTGAAACACATAATTTTGTAACTATCACACAACAATATATGGACCAAATAATTGACGAAAATCATAAAACTTTATAATTTTTTACTGCGGGACGATTATAGAAAAAAGAACATCCCATCCAGTTTATATAGACTTTTTCTTCCACCTCGGTGACAATTAAGATTGGAAATACTTGCAGAAAACATAACATTTCCGTAGCGTACAATTCATAGTAAATCTGAGGAAACCATTTATAACATTCAAAAGTAGTGTTTCAAAAACTAATTTAACGACTACCAAACACAACTTATTTTACGAAAATCTGTTCTTATTTAACAGTTGGTCAACAGTTACAGAACAATAGAATCTTTCCACTGAATGTCGGCGGTTGATGGCAGTAAATGTGAGGGTTTACACGGATTCGAACAAACGCCGGTCAGAATCACGAAGTCAATTCCGAGTTTTATCGGAGCTGTGAAATACTGACCGCGATCTTATCAGGCGCCGTGGTCACCGGACGTGGGCGCCCTTGACCCCTTATCACGAGCCTGACCTTGAGATAACACCCTCATTCAAACGCGACTGATAACCACTTGCCGTATTTACACAATTGCTATGCAAAAATGTTCGGTCTTGGTTTTAAAATAAATTCGAAATTAGGTGTGTAGTTTTTATTCATTGAAACAAAATATTCAAAACATCCATAAAGTTGACTTTAGGGATGTTTAAACATATTTTTAAGTAGGCTTAGTAATAGTAAAATTACTTTAAAGTGTACGAGCCCTAAATTGATGCTCATTTCAATTAGGTATATAATCAAATAAATAAATAGACGAAATATAATCTCCATATTTGTAAGTTAAAAGTTAATAGACAGGGACTTAATTAAAGTAATGTTACAATTATGACATGCTTTTTGATATTCATCGTTAGTTAGGTTGCAGGTAACCGCGAAAACTATTACTTGATGTCAGTAAAAACATTTTAATCGAATTTAATTTACTGAAAATATCTTCATGGTACTATTGAATTGGTAAGGATTTATTTATGACTAATTGTAAAAATTAATTGAACTATATAAATAATAAAAGGGCTACGTGAGCCACACTATAATATTAATATAAATCCCCACATTCAGTTGTTAACGCAGGTAAAGTTCAAAGCCTCTCCTAATTCCTAGGAAATAAAATCGTGGGGATTCGTCATAACCATCGAGTTGATGCATTTGATAAACCATTTGATAAACTTTAATAGTTACAAAATGTAAGAACAATCCATGGAACTGCAATTTTCTGTCTAGCTCTATTTATTACGGGCCTAACCACAGATGTAATTGGCCTAACCCTATCTGGCAGCTATTTTCAAAGTCCGAAATATCTGATTAAATATCCTGCCCACTGATATAGTACACAACCTACTTTAAATAAGCAGGGAAGTTAGGCGTAGTTTGCAGTATATAGCCCAAGTCAAATGACTTGGCTTAAACAATTTGTTCGTAGGCCCAATACCAAAATTAATATCAGCCTTAAGGACGATCTGGGCCACGGCAGTTGGCTCGACACATTCACATCTGAGATTCGTCGAGTTCGCCCGCCTACTCAGTATTAAAGGAGATAAGGAACATGTGTATGAGGAGAGATAAGTCAGCAGAGGCATTCATCTCTGCTGAGGCCAACGGGTGAAATTCGGCTAACTTCATGTGTGGTCTCAAATACGTGCGGGGAGCAAAACACAAACCTACAACAACAAAGGAAAAAATTTAAAAATGAAACGGAAGATTTTAAAACATTTGAACTATTGTATACATATTTTAAACCTACGTTTTTCGACAGAAGCCTAGTTATTGTTCCTATTTGTATTGGCAAAGTTAAATTCAAATGCCTGATGTCTGTAATTGGACTTAAAACAGGAAGTACTTTACGACTAATTAAAAATGGTTATGTTCAACATTAAAAAGTCCATAGTAATTGTTAAAAAAATATTATTGTACTCAAGATGTAGGAAAAAACATCAATTGTATCGCTTGCCCAAGCCTAGCTTAAATAATTTAAAATTAATGATTAAAATCTAAAGAACGATACTGAATTAAGAGTTCTAGGTTAACAAATAAAAAATAAACCGTGATAAAAATGTATTATTGTTAAGTTTCTAGATCAGCATCTTCGATTCGCGAAGTCCGAAGATCTTCCAAAGCAAATGTTGTTACAAGGTGCTGCCCGCGCGGCCCCCTCCAGACGAATCCCAACATCTGTAGGTTTTAATTAATGGTTTTGACCTCCTTCTGCCGTTAGCTTAAAGGCGTTATGTAACACATGGCCATTGCTTTAACGAATCCCGTTCCCCAATCACTCGTTCACTGATTTAAAACTACGATTCAATTTTATTACAGCTCTATACACTATACACCCGGCTTCCGGGCATAAAATGTCCATTGTATTCTGAGAGCGGTGAGGATTTAGGGATCGAGATCCTGTTTACATTTGAGAGTGTAATTATGTTGTTTAAATTTATTGTGTTTTTTAAATCGTGTGTACTTTCTGTATGTGTCCAAAAGGGGTAGTCGTTTGCCAGATTCCCACCTAGAAACTTTCGGTGTGGTTGTCAAGCTCCCCTGCTCACAATGAAAAAAAAACATTTTAAATCTTTGTTTTCTTACGGCAACTTCTCTACTAAGAACATACCTACAGCTTCGACTTTTTGACATATTAAAGACCTTATACACCATAATTATTCAAAGATACGTGACGGAATTTTGTTTTTTACGAGATTAAGCTTGGCACATAATTGGCCTTTGACCCGCGACGACGTGTGTTATCAGAGATATCAGTGCGAGGTTCTGCGATGGAAGCCGTTTGGCCCAAAACTTTCATTTTCACAATAATTCTTCCCTTGTCAGTGTCACTTATTATTATAAATATAGTGAAATTAAATAAATAGCAATTTATCGATCGCATTTCCACCTGAATAATAATAACGGGTTTTACTTGTAAACATGAATTTTCGAACTCACTGTTCTGTTATATTTCTTCCTTTAGTTGTGATTTTTCGGTTTGATTGAGTGCTGGGATTAGCATTTTTTCAATATTAATCATTCATTAATCATTCTTAATCAGACAGGTACCTCATGGAGGATGTTACCCTGAATATGAGTGAAGAATGAGTGTGATGATCGTGATGATAGTGGCGATTTTTATTCACAATTCAAAAGTGCTTTTGATAAAAAGTAACTCTTTACAGAAAGATTTAGTTAGGGGTCTAAATATAATTTGACGTTATTTAAAAAAAAAAACGCCGTTTGTTAATGCACCTCCTGCATATACCTTGGTACTTCCTTAATTTTGTATGTGTCAATCGTCTCTTTTTCATCATAATCTTTTTTAATCCGATCTTTCAATCCCTCCTTTAACAATTGATCCTTGAAAAGCAAAATTTAAAAACAAACTCTACGTTTTTGGATCTAAATTCTAAATCGGAACGAAAAAGAAAACAAACATTCTGGCACCTCCTAAATGTGGTTTTAAACTGACATAGCTCGCGTGTTTTCCGCCTCCCTACAATCCGAGTCAAACAACATGGCCCAGTCCGTCAACAAGCCCAACTAATAAGTCTTACTGGCGACTGGGCCAAGTTATTCGACTCGGAGTATATCCTTGTGTCGGAGACTAACCGCAGTTTCCAACCGCACGCCGAGCGGCCAATAACGATTTACACCGTTGACAAAATGTTTATGCGCGGCTGGCAGCGCTGCAGCGCGGTACGAATGGTGCTGTAATGTATGCTACAACCTGCGTCCGCGCCGCGCCTACTTCGTCAGAATGCACCATTCGTTAGGCCCCCGTTACAATCAGAGTCAATAGACGTGGCCCACGCCGTCCGAAAGCCCAGGGCTAAAATCCACATGAATTTATGGGTGTTTTGGGCTAAGTTATTTGAATCGGAATACACGCCGCTATTTCGAAAATCCAACAACAATGCGATCGGGAGGACGGAAACTGGAATAACTCCAAGTTTAAAATGTCTTTTTATGGTTTATCCTTATTAAAATAGCGGGGAAGTGTTAGGAAATGCTACACTGTATAAGGGCAAAATGAATTGCTTTATATAGAAAAGGTTAAAGTAATTTATTTCAACCTCGCTAATATTTCCTATAAAAGGTGTTTATGTACACCTTTTCCGCAAAGTCCGCAATTCCACAAAGTCCGCAATTCTTACTGCGGTCTTTGCAATTGTAACAACCATCTGCCATCTGTTTGCCACATTTGAGAAGCTGCGATAGACGCATTCAGTGACGTTTGTGTCAGAACACCTGTGTGACGCCAGGTTGTCTGCAGCGCAATGATGGAGGTTATGTGCACTTCGTTACTGATGTATCTCACCTCTTATACCTAATACACCCAGATGTGTTTTTGACAAATAAAAATAATTCTAATCTTTAAAGCGGTCAACTTTATAACTTTCAAATTTTAATTCAAAATAGCATTTATATCCGGAAATAATTTACAATAACGTGAAACATTACGTGAAAAAATAATTCCCTCATAATCAAATTGCTTGAGAGTGAAAATGAGCTGCATACATCACATGTCAACAAATAGTATGAGAATATAAAATGTAAAAAGGAACAAATGAAAGAGGATGCTTTTCTTCTTTATGTCGTGTTATTTTTATTCTTTACATTCTCTTTATAAATTTCTTTACACTCTCTAAAGATCGCGTTTGAGTAGCCAACGTTACGTTATCTGCATTGGTCAACTCCAGGACCAGGAGTAAGAACTAACCGTTGACCCCAACCGTGAAAAGGCTTTGGAACTGAATAGGGAACTATTTTGATATTACATTTTTAAACTTGGTTCTCGATTTAATTAATTCTAACAGTGTTCCTCAATACTTAAGTTTCTTATTCAACGTCATCCTCACTATCACCTAAACTAAAGCAGTAATAATTAAATCTCATTTTCAAATACCGCAGAAGCAAAAAAAAAACAGCACCGAAACTACTTGGTAGCCAAGTGTTTCTGGGAGATCACAAGGCGGATTTGATTTAACCTTTTTTACAAAGTTCAAGATTGTGAACTGAGCCAAGAACAAAAAAATTTAATCTGTTATTGGAAAAATCGTAAAAGTTAATTCGATACCGGGACTATAGAAACAAATATCCCCGCTTGATACTTCCTATTGTCTTTACTGCTTTCAATGTCAGTAATATAATGGCCGTATAGGTCAACGAATCGAAAAACTACGTTTTGCGTAAACTTAGCAGTGATTAAAAAAAGTTAAATTTGATATTTTCACATTGATTTAAAATATATAAAATAAATTTCTCGGGGAAGGGAAGAGACACACCGCTCTTTTAAGGTGCTGCTATACATACACGTCACGTCACGTCACGTCGCGTCCACTTAGGCCAACTCGGCGATGCCGGAGGGGGTGCTATACATTTTCGCATCGATTCGCATAGATTCGCATCGATTCATTTCGCATTTTCTAGTTTCTTAGAGCCGAATGGCCGAGTGGACGTCGGTGTAAGCTATACATACACGTCACGTCACGTCGCGTCGCGTCCCAATTCGGCCGATTCGGCAGTGTATGCTCACCAGAGCATTCGAGTCGGGCCGTGCTGTGACATGACGTGACGTGCATGTATAGCCGGTTCCATTTGATTACACAGGTTTCATTCACATCGAAAATGGACGCGACGTGACGTGACGTGACGTGTATGTATAGCAGCACCTTTTAGAGTGGCCGATTGTCCGATTGCCTGGTTTTCGAACTGCGGTCCTGTAAATTACCATTTATAGCGTCTCAGCAACAATAGTATAAACAACATATTTAAATAAGATAAGACCATTTTCACGAGCGTCACTTTGATCACAGAAGTATGAATACCCTACATGTTGAGCCTATTCGGTGCGGCGCGGCGGCTTTGTTTAGCTAGCAGAGGTAAGCGTCGTATACGCAGCATCCCTCAAACCATGGCAGTGTGAAGGGGTCAGTTCTGTGACACTAAACTGTAAGATAAGTTTTCGACGTCTTACGTAAGAGTAGTATCGCTCGAGCTGCGGCGGTGTAGTTGTTAGTTGTATAAACTAAGCCAGGCCTACTTACTCGCCGCCGTCACTGAAATAGCCGCTCATGGCGCTCATACACTTGACCCGGATCTTGTGCCAGGCACACTGTCAACATTCGCTGGCTTTTTCTATGCTCATTTACACCTTTGGACGCATTTAATGAGGCTTGTGTAGTCGGGAGTCGACGCGGTCGCCGCCCAACTGTACGTCATACTCTTGACCATGAAATTATTTTAGTTATGAATTATGGCGACAGATGTTCTCTAATTGTAACACTAGACTTTCTGTTCAAGGAGAAAATGTGCTCTAGAAGACTCGTTATTTTTAATTATTAAATTTATAATTATAATTTGTGTTTCAATGAAAAATACTTTAGACACTTTGGTGCATTTGATTAACTGTTGAGTATTTTGAAAACAATAAAAAGATCGAAGTCTGAAAAACGAATACTGTAATTTTTAGAAAAAAAGATCGCCAAAATGAGAGGTTTTTTGTTAGTAAGTGTGTGCAGAAGAATTATTCATACATAACTAATAAAATATTTACTTTAAAATTGTATACAATTTTATGTACTTTCATTATGAAAAATGCACTTGATACTCTTTTCGATAGTGAAATTAAGAAAAATTGTTATACTTTTTTATCATACTGACACAGAAACATCTGATTTCTATTCCTTTTGGTTTGCTCGAACGTTACACTGGCCTGCCGGAAAGTTTTCCGGAATACGATTACAGGAAACGGAAGTAAACAACTAGCTGATTTTCAGCAAACCGACGTTTCATGCATGATTATAGGTTACTTTTTAGAGGAATGTAGTGGCAGCTGTGAAGTAACAAATGTTTGTTTGTTTATTACAGGTTAGGTTTGAAGAATCGAGAAACGTAGTGGCTTTTGCAAGGAATATTATATGATTTAAAATATGTTTTTTCTCACTAGTATGATGAAAAGTGTGGTGCGCCACATGTCCGGTACATTTTACCTTACTCCGATGAAAATTCCACATTCGCCCTCGGCTCGCGTAAGAACTATCATCCTCGTCCAGTAAAAGGGTACTCTCCGGCCTAGTAACGTATCATACTATTATACACTGTATAACTGACATAAAATTTTCTACATTTACGAATTACATTTTGTATAAAGAAAAATGTATTAAATTCCACGTTGGTTATTTTTTTAGTAATTTTACATGCATTTTCAATTTTCGATCTATTAAAAAAGATTCTTTTCATCGGAAAATTGTTTACAGTTGTTAGCAAATTTCATTTTCCCTTAACAACCTTTCTCGTTTGGAAAAAACTTACAAGAGAATCCACGAAAAAATTAACGTACGTACAGTTGCAATAAATTGTGTCAGGCGTGGTCCGTGGTTGCGACTTATCTCCACTTGCAGACAAGTTCCCTGCAATATATTTTTAGAAAGAATATCTTCAATGTTGTGACTGCTCGAAAAACCCGCTCGTAAACTTAATGACGCGGTGCAGTAGTAAACTTCGAGGACTTGTCTGGATAACGATGGTGAAAATATTTTCGAAAAACTTTTCACTGCAATAAATTGATTAATCTGTTTTGGTTATGTGGTTATCACCTGCAAAACTTTATCTTTACGTTGTTTATGGAGGAAAAATAATGTTAACTATAAAAAGGAATGCTTTCCTCTTTTTTTATTGCGAAAAAATAATATTCAACAAATGATATTTACGAAGTGCTCGATAATGTCGTCTCGAATATGCAAAGTCCCACTTTTTTACGCTTATTATGAATACTTTTAAAGGTATCACAATTTAGGAAAAGAGAGGTAAAAGCCGGTATGTTTCGCGATACTAGAAAATGGCGGAAATTTACTAAGAAATGTAATTCATATTTTTATTGTATTAAAAACACCCCCGTTGCAGCAGACCTTCAAACTCAGCGAATTTCAAATGTGTAAAATCATATTATTTAAATCTATCGTAGGAAGATATTGCATGTTTTTGTAATCTCCATATAAATAACAGGGAAAATAAGTATGCTGGTTCGCTTCAACAGAAATGTTTGGTAAATCTGAACTAGAAGAAGCCTTATACCAAGTTTTATTAACATTTTATGGGAGCGAGATGTAGCAATTTTTACTACCAATAAAGGTAACATGGGAGAATGAGTTAGCAGGTCAAGGATTTTAGATTGATATACATTAGATCTCATATAATTGAAGCCACAAATCAAGTTTTATTACGGTATTAAGTTAAAATAAGTGATTTAAAGTTATTTCCTTAATTCACATAAGGATAACATACGGATATCGTACTTTGTTTACAGCCTTCAGTATCCCGGTAACTAATGGACATTGAGCAAAGATTTAATGTATGAAATTGTAGTTTTCCAAGCTGAATTCGATGGTGCTATAAAAAATTGATAGTTTTTCTTTGTAAACAACATACACATTTTTTAGGGTGTCTATCCCCCTTTACCCCCTTCCGGCGGTCCAATCGGGCTGATTTATGCACTCGTGCGAGTGATTACCAAATGTTATCGTCTGTGAACCAATTTTTATTAAGATCGTGTCATACTTTCGGCCATATATAAATTTGTAAGAATTTTTTTGTTTGCTTCTTGGGGCCCCAAAACGAAGGATAATCAAGATGTACCACCACCCACCATCAAAGAATTCCAATCAAAGAATTATCATGGTGTCGGGCTTAGGTTTACCGTGAGACCCACGGTAACAGGTTCTCCCTTATAGGGGAAATTCTCTATAGTAGTTAAAGTACCCCATTTAAAGTTTAGTCTAAGTCTAATCCACTGGTGGCACCATTTAAGCTGGTTGCCCTATATTTTATCTTAACAGGGTAAATTCACGAGAGATCGAAAACCATTCGCTTCCGTGAACAACTTCGACTGCTTTTACGGAATGTAAATAAATACCCATCCGTCTGTATTGAGCGGGTTTGCAAAGAGGTAAATCGCGAAAGACAAGACAGATGCGTTTTTTGCCAAGAGGCCCAGACGTACACGAGACCGAGGCGAATGTTTGATTCTTGGCACGTCCTCGGCGCCGCGCCAATAATAAACTGAAATCTGCCGAGCGGTCAATGGCTCCAGTCCAGTCAGAAAACCCCTCAAACGCCGCTATTTGTGGGTTTGCGTACACTTTGATACTCGCTTTAAGTGAAGGAAAAGCCTTTAAATGCAATTAATGTTCCCTTCAGGCAGAAAAAACCTCAGACGCCGCTATTTTTGTGTGTGCGGGCTCTTTGATACTCGCATCAAATGAAGGAGACGCAATTAAATGCAGCTAATGTTGTCAGTGAGTTGCCAAATGGTTGGGGTGCGATTCAGTCTGCAGTGGGTATCGTGACCTTTAGCACAGGCGGTGTTTGTTTTATTGCTGGATTAAAATAAAAAATATTATTTTTAGAGACATGAAAGGTATTATTATATAACTTTTAGTACTAATAATAAGTATTGGTTTTCAGCGTGAAAGCCTAGCGAATATATTAACACAACCAAGCGGATATAATATTTTGGAATTAGTTTGGTTTATTATGTGCAATAAAGTTGGTCAGTTCAAAGCCCACCAGAAAGATATTTTTCTTATTTGGTAGGTTCAAAAATATAGTGTAAGAATTAAATTAAAAATTGAAGATTTAGAAATAATCGTTTTGTATCACCTTTGTACAGTTAAATAATCCATATTGTTAGGAAACCCCATAGTTTTTGATATCCTATACTTTTTAATTCCTCACGTAAGGTATTAGTCATGACGATATCAATACGAGTAGTTAGATTTACCAAGCTGTCAGGTAAATTAAATCATACTTTTACAAATTTATTTTCATTTGATTCGGCTAAGATTTTCATCTGATGCAAACACGTGCGGCTACTTTCTGACATAGTTTAAATTGAAGTTTTTTTTTACTGTAACCTGTTGTAGTAATATACACGTTAACGAGGTTAGTTGTAAATTTCGGGGCTTGAAGCAAGTACAAGGTGTATTAAACGCGTTATTGCCCCTAAATCAGTGATATGCCTCCATTCAGCCCGGAGACGCCGCGCCGTTCTCAGCTTGCCAAATAGTCTCATGAGAACTAACGACGACGGCAAACGTGCGATCTCTGCCAAGAAACGTGGGTGAGAAACGTTCCGTACTTGTGCATTTCAATCAAATTTACCTAGATATGTTCGATAAATCCCGTATGTAGGTGGGTACCGTTCATAAAAATAAAGTTTTACGATTTTGTAGCGGTAAAGTTGCGCATACGGAAACGTTTCTTTCAATAGATGGGAAATGTGAAAAACGAGTCTGTATCGTTGCCAACTTTGGATCAATCTTATGTTATGCTGCATACAGAGATCCTTATAAGTCATAGTGTTGAAAGATTTAAATTTTAAAGCAAAGTTTTACAATGATAATATTTTTTTGCAATTTAAAAGACTACGCTAGGACTAAAATTAAATGCTAAGAAAATGAGGCTGGAAACCCCTTTCCACTAGTAATCTAGTTAACGTAATAAAAAAATAAATACATACAGTAACGTTGTAAACCTTCTCAAAATTTGAAATTAACCTACAACATTGACGAAACGGATATTTTAGCCTTCTACTTATATATTTGCTCCAATCGGACACTTTTCTTTCGTCGAAACAGATACGAAATGTCCGTGGAAGTGCCAAAATTGAGCGTGACAGAAGCTTGGGCGGCGCCTCGGTCGGCGTCCAGGAACGTTTATCACAGGGTAATTGTTGGGACGGGCAGGGATGCACCCGGTGCCAAAATGTATCAGCCGGGCAACTAGTCCAGCGGGAGCGACTACTGCTGCACGATTCAATAAACGATCAAAGGCCTTTTGCGCAATGAATTACAAACAAGTAATATTAGTAAAACAACCGGACAGAACAGAGTTGATGGATTGCTGCTATTATTGGCTTATATTGAACAAAAGACATTTAAGGTTGACATTTGAGAAGTGCATGAAATTAACTTTTACAATTTAGCTGTTTATCTTTACTATATATCTTGATTTGGAGACAAATGCGAAATAAATATCCAAGTTAGTCATTTAAAATGACAGGCCCACTATTCGAAGCTGTAATTTTATGTTTTATTATTTGTGTTAAAGTGATTGAAACATGAATTATAATTTTATTATATACATATGTAAGCGTAGCTTTCTGTGACTTATATTATTTAAGACCGTGCCGTCCCAAAATAAGTCTCTTTTCTTCATATAGTTCTGTATATTACTTGAAGGCAGTTCGTCTACCTTAAAGGTAACCAATAAACTTCAAGATAATAGGAACTTGAATGAGAATATCTAACCCCATTGTGGGAACTGGGAGGGGTGGTATATAAAGGACTGTAGTCTTGGAGATTATGAATTAAACATGTATTCAAAGAGAGTTTAAGCAGGCTTTAAACAATACTTTATAAATCAGATAAAGAACACCTGTACTTCTGCAAACCAGTTTGTTTTAGATATCTGAATCTCGGTGATAAAACGAACGTTATAGTAGGCTGGGTGTCCACAAGTCTTGGCCTGATTTAATAGCTTTGCTGTGCGAAAACCATTAGAGCCACACTTAACTTCTATGCCTTGTTTTGAACGGAATTTAATCAAGTTTTATTTCATTAAGTTGGTAACACCGCTGATTCAAAAAACGTAGCTGACTGACAACAATAAAGTTATGATTCAACAGTTTAAAAAATCAGAAATGGTGAATTTACAAGAGAAATCACAGTATACATTGTGGTTTCACGAAACCCAATCCCCTATTGCAGACGATTTTTCATGCCGACTTTTGGAAGACTTGCTCGTGATATAAGAAGCATCAACAGAATAGATGGTATTCGCATCTTAGGGAAGCATACATCAGCGTAAGCGAGAAGAAACGCACTCTTGTAAACTCACCGTTTCTAATTTGTTAATGTATTGAATCATAACTGTATTGTTGTCAGTCAGCTGTGTTTAGGTGTTAGCAACTTAGTTAAATAAATCTTTATTCAATTCTCTTCAAAACAAGGCATAAAAGTTAAGTGTGGCTCTCATGGTTTTCGTACAGCTAAGCTATTAAATCAGGCCAAGTCTTTGTGAATACCCCGAACTTCATAAGAGAGAAGTTTATGATTCCACTGTACTCTCTTTCTCTGTTTTATTAATGCAATATTATTTTAGATTTTTGAATTAAAAAAAACAGCTAAAATATTGAAATTAAACTTTTTTATTACTCACTTATAAAGATTTGTTGGAATATTTAGCTATTCAATTGACTAGTTCTGACTCATAAAACGTCTGCAGGACCATGTCAATCAATATTTTCCGGCAATTTGGTTCATTAAAAACAAATACTGGCTAATAATTTTATTGTTTATACACTAAATAGCCTAAATGCTACATTCGGGTCTGTTTCAAATACCATTGTTATTATTATATATTTATCGTAGATTCATTCTCCACAAAATGCAAAATTAAGCAGAGTACAAACTAGTTCTGCATTAAAAAATTACTTTACTTAGCGAGAGAAGTAGTTCCAACTGTTTAATTTTTAAAAAGTAGATTAAATTTTATTTATTTAAAATAAAGGCGAGGCATATACTTAATTTGTTCATCTTTATTCTTCACATCATTCGTTTTTCAGATCTGGCATGGTAAACAATGCAGATTATAACTATCTTCCACTGTCTCGCGACCTCGGAGTTTTGATTTATCGGGAGATTTTATTGCAAAAGGAAACGGAAGACATCAAATTCGGCCGAGAGTTTCTTGAGCGCCGCCCATGTCCAAAAGAGATCGGGCGGCTCGACTCACCTGCAGAGGCAGTGAACTTGGAGTCAAGGACATTGTCGTGTCGTTGTCGCGATGTCGTTGTCGCTGTCGCTTTGTAGCACCGTGCCTTTGGAAATGTCTCGGGAGTCATCAACTTTTTGTAGAGTCCGCAATCTCCTTCATAAACTTGTCAACGTGCCCATTTCGGTCCGCGTTTGGCTTTCCACCTGTATCGCTGAGCCTTGAATATCGAATATGGCACTCGAATTTATCAAGGACCGCTGACAAAATTATACACGATCACTTAGCGGACGATGTTCATGTTCCTTGTTTCGTTTTTATTGTACCAGCATCTCTTCAGGATGATGTCATTTTTAATATAGTCCTTCACAAAGAGGCTGATATTTAGACACTGAATATTTCTTCCTCTTAGAGTCAAGAGATATTGCTGTTTTAACACAGAAAGCTATCTATCCATATTTATTTCAGCCCCTGAACTCATACAACTCCTCAGATCCATAATATACAACATAAATATCAGCCTATAGTTTAAAAGGATGGCTTGAAAACTTCAGTTTAACTTACAATCAGACATTTTTCGGTTCTCTTCATCAAATCGAAATACGTATAAACAAAGAAAGATCGATTCTGCGAATTTCAATATACTAATTGACATTTGAATGGAGGCCTCGTTTGAAATTCGAATAAGCAGCTGGGACTGAACGTTGTCAGGTGGACTCCGACAAACCTGTCGTTCTAGTCTGGAATCCCCCAGCTTTGGATCCAGGCAACAAGGAAACTCCCCCTAGAAGTCATTTTGATTTCGGGTACTTCATCGTAAAATCCCAACGTTCATCGCGTCTTTTCCAAAGAATTTCGACCTCGGGATTTTACCTCATTGCAAAAGCCCCAACGCTCATTATATTTTTTCCCTAAAAGATTTCAGGAAGTTCTGGCTACATTCTTATTTCTAAAGTGCACTATCCTCCTTCAAAATCTGAAGGTACCTACCAAATTTATTTATAATCCGGGTATTTTGGATACAAATCATTCCGTTTATGAACTACAGTAAATCAGTCAAATCAATGATTGACATAAAATATGAAAAAGCGGACTCAAGTGAACGATAAAATTACGCCTGTGGTGTAAATTCTGTAGGGTAAATTTATAACCTAACTATTACGTGATATATGTAATGTGTACTTTTTTTGCTCATAAAAATGCCCTTAAATATTTTAAGTTTATCTGCCGTCATACGGAAAACTACCAATAACAGATTTTACAATCCACCTAATACTCCTTGACAACCTCATTTATAATCTCGATTTACAGTCTGTACTAAATGAAATGCAAACAAACCGGATTGTCTGTGAGTACAACTTAAAAATCCCACATGGTAAATTCTCCTGCCTGGTGCGTTGGTCGTTGTATGGCTCGATCTAAATGTAACACGCCAAAGCAAAAGGGACCTCAACTTCCATTTTTTCGAAATTGAGTCATTGGTATATCCTTAATCTACATTAAACACCAAGCAAACTGGTGAAAGAATTTTCAAGATATCTTAAAAATGCCTGAGTTATACATTTTTGAATATGAAATATTAAAAACATCAATTTTAGGAAATCGAGGTCTAAAGTTTTTTCTAAATTTAATTTGTTTTTGTTATTACTTAAATTATTGGTTATGTTTTATATATAATTTTGTCAGAAATTTAAATCTAAATGTGAATCCACCATTGAATTTTGTGTCAATTGTTTATATTTTTTGTCAGATGTTGCTGAAATAGACGGGAGTAATGAAAAAATACAACGTTTTAAAGACAAAATGTCTTGTTACATGATAAAAGCTAAAGTTAATTTGAATTTTATACTCAAATAATAATTTATCATAGAAAAATCTTAACAAAACACAACATCATATCAGGTGTCTGAATTTTACTTTTTTTATTTGTTGAACTTTTTGTAAATTTTTGTTTGTTTTGAAACTTACTTGGACCAGGAGCTACATCGTTGACTACTTCTTTTAGAAGATCCTGTACATTCTCATGATCTGATTCCTGGATCAGGGCTTAGCAAGCCCTGTATTTATTCTTCGCAGAACTCTAGGATTTTCTTAACTTCAAAGCGTTAAAATAGCATCAAACTCATCCTTCACTCATATTCAGGGTAACGTCCTCCATGAGGTACCTGTCTTAATAAGAATGATTAAGAATGATTAAGCACGGAGAAGTCAAGGTCCCGTTTCTCCAGATCGCAAGGGTTCCAAAAAAATATTTTAACCATGTTGTTCAAAGTTAAATTCAGGTGTAAGATGGACCATATATTGTTTGGAAACTTATAAACAGCAAAGAACAATAAAAATCAGAAAATTTGTTTTTTTGATCCTATCCTCTAAAACTTGCAGTCCTGTAAAATGGGAAGATAAGGTCCCTTTTCCCTTCGCGGGTCACAAAAGTCTTGGCCTATATTCCGCTCATAAGACTAATGTAATTTTAGCATTGGGCTAACACTTGGGCTGGGCCACGTTATTTGACTCGGACTATACTGGACATTGTTTATATGCATCTCAGGGTCGATAACTATTGGCGTGACAAGACCTGCGCCAACAGTAAATGTCTTGTAGGCCGATGTTGCTGGCTCCATCCCAACGCCTGGGGATAACTTCTTCACGGTTCCTCCGTGTCGGACAAGGTTGCTGAAGTGGTGAAATAACTTTATCGCCTGCTCCTTTTGCAGAAGTTCTTGCAAACTTTGTTGTAGACAATAAGGACTTGAGGTTGCACAAGTTGGTGAAATAAATGTATCATCTGTTCGTTTTGCAAATGTTCTTACAACTTTTGTTGCAGGCAATAAGGACTTGAGGTTGCTGAGGTGGTAAAATAACTTTATAGTCTGCTCGTTTTGCAGATGTTCTAGCAAATTATATTCCTGATAATAGTAGGGACTTGAGGTTGGTGAAGTGATGACATAAATTTTATCACCTGCTCGTTTTGCAGATGTTCTTGCAACTTTTGTTGAAGGCAGTAGGAACTTGAAGTTACTGAAGTGGTGAAGTAACTTTATCGCCTGCTCGTTTTGCAGATGTTCTTGCAACTTTTTTGAAGGCAGTAGGAACTTGAAGTTACTGAAGTGGTGAAGTAACTTTATCGCCTGCTCGTTTTGCAGATGTTCTTGCAACTTTTGTTGCAGGCAATAAGGACTTGAGGTTGCTGAGGTGGTAAAATAACTTTATTGTCTGCTCGTTTTGCAGATGTTCTAGCAAATTATGTTCCTGATAATAGTAGGGACTTGAGGTTGGTGAAGTGATGACATAAATGTTATCACCTGCTCGTTTTGCAGATGTTCTTGCAACTTTTGTTGAACGCAGTAGGAACTTGAAGTTACTGAAGTGGTGAAGTAACTTTATCGCCTGCTCGTTTTGCAGATGTTCTTGCATCTTTGGTTTATGAACATAAATATAGAGAATACATCTTCTTCCTCAATACATGTTAAAGAAAGTGTTAGAATGTGTGTCAGAATCCCGACTAATTCAACAAGTGGGCTATTCGAGATCTTTGGTTGTAGGCTATGTCGGACAAGGCTGCTGAATATGTAGAATAACTTTATCGAATAGAAATTCATTTGTCTAGTCCCTGGGCTATTTTATGTTTTATGACTATTTATAGTTTACCCTGTCACCTGCCTATTTTCTTTTTGTTTTATCTTCGGCAGCCTCGACTGTTTCGGCATCTTGTTTTGCCTAAGGTCTTGAGACAAAGGAGTGAATGTTTTGAGTCTGGAGTGTTAACTTGAGATTAAATTACATAGCCAATTTGTTAAGAAACTGTTAGGAAAAGGTAAAAATATATGGATGTAACTGACGTAAATTTTAAAGCAAAAGTAAATTAATCAAGACGGCTGTCAAATTGATGTGTCTTTTACTATAACGAACATTATGATAGCCAAATAAAAGCTGGATTGAAGTTTGTTTGTAAATAATATGAAGGATTTAGATTATAAAGCAATCCCGCTCCAGCCAGCTATAGCTATTCAAACAAAAGAATAATAATGTAATAGTAAAATGCAGCTTTCAACACAAACATTAAAATGTGTTAAGGAAATCAGATTGAGCGTTAAGAAATCAGCCTAAAAGCTATCGTGTTCCAAAGTCTTACAATTAATTATTTAAATTTAATTTATAATTTACATTAAAAAATGTAATACAAGTAATAAAACAACCCCAACTCCACCTCAGTTATTGCTTGTATAAGTACGTATTGCTGATTCACTTGTAGGTGTTCACTGCTGAGGTGGGCGATTGTCGCTGAACCGACGCTGAACGCTGAGTCAGCGATGCATGTTTGTCAACCCGCAATACAACACTATTGTTGCATCCCACTTCTATTGCTATTTCCTGGAAATTCCCCAATTTTTTCTTTATATTGTATGCAGTTAAAGATTATCTCTATAGTTGTGGATTACTGGTGTTTTTTGTGTGATAAGTCGGTCGGGCAGGATCGTGTTGCACTTGCGGTCAAAACATTCCAGGGAAGATTATAGCCAACTCAATGTGTTGGTGTTGTATTGTGTCCATGGTTAAGTGAGGAATGTATCTTTATTGTTGTTAGTGCTTCGTGAACCTTACCTAACATAGCTTAACTAAACATAATTATACGTAACCTAAACCCAGGATAACATTAACCCATAATATAACCAAAATCTTAACCTTACATATTCTAACCTTATCTAACCTACCCTTATCTAACTTCAGTTAAATTAACTTAAACTAACCTTGACTAGCCAAACCAAACCAAAACAAACCAAACCACAATACAATATTGCAGCCAGACAGAATGATCAAAACTGACCGAACCAAACCTAACGTAGCTTAACCAAAAATGATTGATCATAACCTAAACCTGACCTAACATTACATAACCTACCCTAATGAAAATTAACTTTCACTAACCTAAACCAACAAAACCAAACCATATCTATAACCTTGTTTAAGGTAAGCTGCAAATACCCCCCTAATGGCTCCAAAACTGACCAAGGGCACAATACAACACTGTCCCCAAACCAAACGGACCCAAACCGACATCTGCCTGACCATGAGTTCAATGTGACATCTACCATTCTAGTCGATTAGCTAGAATACATTTAAATACCTTTCAAACCAACAGCTATTGGTATTTTCTTGGCAGTTTCTCCTTGTGACATTGGCGTTTAGCGTATTTCAAATATAAATTTTCAATGCAGCTGTAAAAACAAGGACTATCACAAACCCTCTCGAACATTTTTTTTAACAATCACATATAGTCGATTGCTTTCTTTAAAAAAATCTCTGCAGATTTAGAATTAACTTAATGTAATGCAAGTTAATGATAAGTTAGGGGTGTGGCAGTTTAACAACTACAACAATCAATTCTCAAACATATCACCAACTAGACATCAAATAACATCCAATTCATTTCAATATCGGTCCTACAAATCGTCGTTTAATGCCTGAGAACATAAAAACTAATGAACTGGTTCACTATCTTACATGCAATTAAAAGTTATCGCCTAGGGTCAACATTTGTCAACAATGTGACTGAAGACAAAATGAGATCTAACGACAGCAGTAACGCATCAGAAGATAAGCCGTTGAATGGTTCATCTACAGTTTGAGAGTGATCTTGATTGGTACCCTGGGCCAGTGACCCCAGAAAGTTGCCCATTGTTTGTTCGAGATTCGTATTTCGAGATTTGCCCGTGTGGGCGCGCCTTGCGGATTCGCCCGCCTCTGAAGCTATTGTTGGTTTTCACCTTTTTCGTTCGCTTTATCATTACATTCTTTGATTTGTTTCCGTCTTTTTTATGTCTTAAACTTGCAAAGAGGAGTGGGAATATTTTAAAGAAGAAAATGTCTACAGCAGCACCTTTTGTTGATATTTAAAACAGTTATGGAAATGATTTGTTAAAACAATACTTACTAACCCTAGACGTTGGTTTCAGCAATTCATGTCTAATGTCACTGTTTTGAGTCTATATGATTTCAATTTTAAAATGCAGTTAAACGTATTGTAATGTAAAATCACTTCGTTACCGCATTCATTTTTCTATCAAGAGTTATGAATTTACGCTATGTTTTTCTGGTAATAACTCAAATACTTAATAAACTTTAATAATAACCTAATAAATTTAATAAAAAACTCATAAAATAAATATATATATCCTTCTAACTCGTTCATGTTGCGGGGTAGAAATTCCTAATTAAAAATTAGAGATGATTAATCTATAGAAGAACATTTAGTTTCGCAAGAGGGTATGAGATAGTCTTTTCAAAACCAAGAAGACTGGCCCAGCAAAAAAATCGCCAGTTCACACTAGTCTTGGAGTTCACAGTCCTGGTTGATAGTGAAATCGTTCAGCAGTTGTCTCGATATTGCCTCTAAAATTACTTATCAACCGATTGTCAACAATCCCTCTCAAATACTAAATTTATTAATTGGTATTCGAGCAGTCTTTTCACTCAAGTGTGAACACTGTAGAGCAATGGCACACTTCCCCAGCCACCCCACCCAACAGTCCTCCAGTCCCGTCCCAGGTCCACGTGAAGACTATCAGGCGGTCCTTATCACCGCACGTGGCCATCCTGTCCTGTTATCAAAGCTTTTGTTTCACGCTCCAGTAATCCGCAGCGTTCAGCCTCTCAAATATTGACTGGGCTTACCACTTCCGCCGCCGCCCGCCGCTTTGTAGTCAGGAGTGATTTAATGAGGGTTTTTGAAATAGTTTGCTGTGCATGACGTGTATGAATTAGCAATAAATGCGTGTAGAAATAATTTATGGTAGCATTTTTATAGGGTTATTTTTCAGGACAGCTTTTTCTTAAGAGGGGGCTTTTTTTCTTACAGTATTCCAGTTCCGGTGGTTGCTCCTCCCATAAGGCCAATGTTAACTTTCAAATCCGGCACGGCCTCAACCGCTCTACTAAATTCATTAGTTTATAGTTAATTTGAAAGAGCAAAAATTGTCTAGTGATTCCAGTGAGTAGAATTTTGATATCGCAATCAGTAAAATTCATTAAAAAGATACATAGATGTCAATTTATGCGATTTTTAACTACCAAACCAAAATGGATAGCAAACTTCTGCTCACTGTAACCGCTGGATCGTTTTTTGCTATTTAAAATGAGCCATAAATCAAGATTTTGGTTGCGTGGTTGAGGCTGTATCGAAATAGAAAATTAACATTGGCCTTAAAGGAGGAGCTGGTAGAAACGCGTTATTTTTCGTGATGGACTCCCCTCTTAAGTTCTGTGTATTACTGACAGTATTTCTCGGTAATATCAGTAAATACTGTTGAAAACTGTGGGTATTGAGGTACTGATGGGAATACTGAGTAATGCCAAACGGAACTAATGAAAAGTCTGGATAGTTAGATCCAGTATTGTCTACATACTGTCATTAAATATTATCCGTGTAAAGTCTGCTTTAGGTGGAGTATATTAAACATTTCCTATTTTCATAAAAAATATATCTAATGACTCTCAGATTAAGTTGTTAGGTTATAGTAAAATTTTAAATAATCACCCACTAAGCTTAAACACACAATATCTTGCAGAAGGGTGTTGTTTTGATTCGAAAGTTCTTGACAGATCTAGTACTGAATTTTTGATAAAAAAATTATTAAACAAATGAATGTTCAGAAATATTCATTTCCTTTATCAACATGAGTCCTATTATATATATATATATATATATATATATATATATATTTGTTATGGTGGTTTCCAAATAGCTTAGACATAATTTTTAAACCTAAATATTTACACCCTAAATCCAGGGATATTATGATATAGATGACTTTTCTTATATATCATCTGTAAGTGAATAAATGGTTCCAAAAATTAAGGAACCCCTTCAAAGTAATTCAGTTTATTAAAAGAAACATAAAAAACATAAAACATTTTTAATTTCACCCCCTGCAGTTAGTCCGGTTGCCGCTGTGTTCAGGGGGCGCTGCGGTCGCTCATTTATCCGCGATATCTGCGCATCTCCCCCGTCCCCGGGAATTATCCGCGAGCAATACAATAAATTCTTTATCAGCAGTTTAATACGACTTGCTGGCACGTAAAGTCCATTCATACGTCTTGAGCTCTTTTTGTTGCGTTTATTTATTCTTATTCGCTGCAGTTATTTCATAATGGGACTGGCCGGGACATTGTGTTCAGGCTGTAAATCCCATTCTCTTGTCTATCGTTCTATTTGGTTCTTTTACTGATGTTGTGTTTGATTAATTTTAGGTATAAATGATTGACAACATTTTTGGAATGTTATCGTTGACAGAATGACTATGGAGCATTAACGCGTTTTGATTATATGTAGACATTTTGTTTTTACCCTGGTCAGCACTTTGCCAGATAGAGGCATGTACTTACATTAAATTAACATTGCAAATGAAAATATTTCTTCTATGATTATTTACACATTCAATTAACTTTGGGAATAACGAAAATATGCCTTCTATAGTTTTTATGAATAAAGTCCAAGTTCACCAGATGTTTTTGGAAACCATTAGTCGAAAAATCAACTCTATACTTGAATGAAAGATCTTGGTGAGAAAAACCTAGGGAAGCTAATAGTTATATGTAGACATTTTGTTTTTACCCTGGTCAGCACTTTGCCAGATAGAGGCATGTACTTACATTAAATTAACATTGAAAATGAAAATATTTCTTCTGTGATTATTTACACATTCAATTAACTTTGGGAACGAAAATATGCCTTCTATAGTTTTTATGAATAAAGTCCAAGTTCACCAGATGTTTTTGGAAATCATAAGTCGAAAAATCAACTCTATACTTGAATGAAAGATCTTGGTAAGAAAAATCTAGGAAAGCTAATAGTTAAAACAAAACTTTTCTTAGCTGAGAAAAGAGGGCTGAACTGCTATTGCCTTTGTTTATTTTCGATTATCTGCTTACTAAACAACTGCTGAGCGCAGCGTGTACTACTAGACAGTAAAAAATCTCATACACGTCGACACTAAAGATAAAACAGCCACGAAATTGGACCCACTACCATTTCCTTCTCAATAAAGATTAGCTGTTGCGATTCATTTGCCTAATTTAGATTCCCAATTTCCGGATTAACTCAAAATCTCCAAGAAGTTTTTTTTTATTTTGCAGAAGAGAAGACATTTTTAAGACATTGCACGAGTCGACGGCTCAGATACTTAGGGGCACTTTTCGAGTCTAATGCCACTGGAGTCTCGGTACTCGATCCATGGTTGAGAGCGATGCCGACAGAGCGCTCTGCTGCCGATAACGATAAAGAGGCCAGCGATTCGGCGGCCAAAGTGATGGAATTAGCGGTTATACGCCACTTGAGCTTGAGCCTCGTGCTCGAGGGCTTTGGCTCAATCGACTACTTAAATTAATCCATGCATTAGTGAGTTCTGGTTTTAGCGGTCTTTGGAATACGATACAGATTTCAGATACGCCTTTCCGGTGTTGAAGTGCAAGTCGTTGCGGTATTTGCGGCTCACCCGATTATTAAAAGAAGAAGGATAAAGATTTTTGTGTAAGGAATGAGGTTCTTAGTAAACTTTCATTGGGGTTGTGTTCAA
Source organism: Flexamia atlantica (assembly GCA_035578135.1). NCBI lineage: Eukaryota > Metazoa > Arthropoda > Insecta > Hemiptera > Cicadellidae > Flexamia > Flexamia atlantica. The sequence goes on along the minus strand of JAQJVK010000008.1, from coordinate 27,968,562 downwards.
CTCTTGACTCATCAAGACTAGGTTCAAGACTCTTGAATATCAAATTGTGGTATTTATATTTGGAATGGCTTTTTCGCATGTACAAAATAACATTACATCCAACGCCGAGATGGTTTGTCTCATTGTTGATTGTTTTTAAGAGCTACACAGACAAAATATGAAGTGGAAAAAATGGCAATATTTCTTAATAAAAGTAATAAACACAAATGAGTTTTGAAAAGTGGCCAGAGTTTAACATGCAACAATTGCTAAAAAAGTAATATACCGACCAACCTTTTATCACTACTTCTTCAGTGGCCTTACATCAGGCTTACCAGCGGAAATAATTTATGCACTAAAGGATAGCGCTCCTACTTTTATATCTATAACAAAGCAAATTCTTAAAAATTAAAAAACATCCTCCTTCTTGATCACTCCTGCTCAAAAAATCACATTCGTACTTGGTCGTATCAAACCCCTCATCCTGAAATGTCTCATCCTGTTGTACCGAAGATTTACTCACGAACCAGGGCTTCAGCCGCAGACACAATGCTACACCTGATTGGTTGCACAATGTCGGCCCTTCTCCCTCTCAGCTGATTGCTATCACAACACCTGCTGATTGGATCGTTGGACCGCAGTGTTGGTTCAGACCCTAACCCGTCCTTCACGAATCTGCCAGATGGTTCCTCCCTTTGATTGCTCTATTATGTCTTCGTTTTTAGGATCATCGAGATTTATATACTCGTTGTGTTGTACTGAATTGAATATCCAGTAATAGGGGTGTTTGAGTTTAGACTACAAAACTAGCTAATGTTGAATATGGATTGCTGACTGACAATATAAAACAATTTAGGATACTAATTTTAAGGTAGAAAATGCAATAGTATCGTAAATAATCAGTGCAGTGTCTGGGTTGGCTTTAAAACAAAATCCAAATGGCTAATAGCATTGTTTTTAGATCATATGGCAAACAAGTGTCTTTACTTGTTTCTATTTAAAAAGTCAAGTTCACTAGAAGTATTATTGCATGGAACAATATTATGTTGTTCTGTTGGCACATCTTATTGTGAAATCAAACAAAGATTTGTCGATATGAAGAAGTTACTCGACAGATTTTGTTATAAACCACGCACATATTACCATCCCACGAATCACATCTGTTCTGTATTGATATCTCACTGACGTTTTCGCGGAGGCTAGTACCATTCACTCTTTTATCGACTCTTCCCGCGCATAATGTGTAATTATCAGTGTGAATGTAAACAGAACAATTTTAAAACCTGCTTCTGTATATGCGACTTCTTAAACAAAGGTTATTATTCAATTTCGATCCTATTAAGATCTGTCCATTGGTTTTCTTCCGTTATAAGGCGTTTAGTCATAAAACCAAACAGTTCAAATATAAGGTAAGGTTTAGAGTCCCTTCCTATTTTTAAAAATATAATATTTTATGGATGATATATTTTGATTAAAGATTTTAGATAAATGTGTCTTATAAGTATTTAATCTACATAACCGATATATTCAGCACTGTCTACGCTGAATGCTAATTACTCAACTGCAGTGAATCGGAAACAAAATTTCCCCTTAATATGCGTATTTAAAACTTATTTGAGATTGCTGATACTAAAAAGTGATTAATTAAGATAAGCATAATGATTATCAACAATTATTTACATCTAACAACAAGTAAATCGGCACTCAGCAATTTCTTATCCACCTAGATAATATTTATTGACGCTAAGGGTATGCGGTCATATAGCTGACGATAAAGAATTAAGAGAATTCAAACAATAAAATGTAATTACAAGAATTCTAATTGAATTATGCGATACTAAGGTCAACTATAAGCTTTTAAAACGACTTTATAACATAACAAGGGGATTATCAACTGCATGAACTTCGATTACATTAAAACTAAATATTTTATAACTATAACCCTTCTAGATAATTCACTGATAAACAATTTCCTGGGATTGTCCGGAGTATCAATTTATTGATTAATTAGGGCATGAAGTTTCTTCCCTCACTTATTTGTAATTTTTCATCTTTTGAGTTTAAATATATGAAACGTTGGCTACTAATATTTTCCCGTATTCATTCTTTTTTTAAATTGCGATTTATTATATTGGAGGGCATGTTTTATATTTTTTATTATTTATTGATTCAGTATTTTGTTAATAAATTTGGGCAATTGAAAAAGTCACAAAAATGGGTAGGTTTTTGTTGCAAATAATTGTCTTTATGCCCCATTTTCTAAATTCCGGGTTACTTATGTTACAGGTTACTTATGTCAGTGACATGTAACATTCATATCATGTTAACATGTGTTGGTTACTGCTATGTATCTACTTTTGAGTCCCTGCTAGCAATAAATTTTAAATACCCCCGTTGCAGCAGGCCTGCATACTCAGCGAATTTCAAGTGCAAAACAACATATTTCGATCAAACATAGCGAGATTTGACATGTTTTTGTAAGCTCCATAAGAATAACATGGGGAATGAGTATGCAGGTTTGCTGCTACAGGTATATTAAAACTGGGTGGTTTTAATTCAATATTTAGTAGATCTGAACTAGAAGAAGCCATTTACCAAGTTTTATCAAGATATGTTGAGAAATAAGCGAGATATAGAATTTTACTTATTTCCCATAAGGTTAACATTGGGACAACGTACTGTGTTTACCACTTTCAATATCTCGGTAACCAATGGACATAGAGCTATGATTCAAAATACTAAATTGCTTGTTTTTTTGGGCTGAATTCAATGGTGCCAATAAACATTTTATTTTTCTATGTAAAAATGTCAAAAAACCCATTTTTGGGGGGTTTACCCCCCTTAACCCCCCCTTCCGGTGGTCCGATCGGGCTGGTTTACGAACTCGTCCGAATAATTACTACTTTACACGTCTATGCCAAATTTCATTCCGATTGGACCATTTTTGCGCAAGTTATCGTGCTTAAAGACACACACACACACACACACACACACACACACACACACACACACACACACACACACACACACATATATGTATATATGTATATATATATATATTTATTTATGAAAGTGAACGAATGGTGTTTTTGGCATCTGAGGACCTCAAAAAGAAAAGTTATGATGGTTTTAGGCTTAGGTCTTACCGTGAGACCTACGGTAACAGCTTCTTCCCTATATAGGGGAAATTCGCTAAAGTGAAAGTTTAAAAGTGATTTTTATGAAAAATATTATATCAATTTGTAACAAAAAATATAAAATGGTGTTACACTTATTCCAAAAGCTTAAGATAGATTAATGTACACAATATGCATTCATAAAAACTGTACAAAATTTAAGGTAACAGATCAAACACTGTATTTAATTTTGAGTCATTTATGTGTTGAATTTAACATATGACGGGTTTTCTCTCCTTTCTTACGCTTGTTCCCTTATTTATGTGTATTTTTTACCTTTCGAGTTTCAGTGAATTAAAGGTTCTAATATTCTTCCTTGTTCATTTTTTTTACATCCGTGAGCTACAATATTGGAACTAAATTTATACAGCCGCTATTATAGTATACTATTCACGGTTTTAAGGCTTTTACCATGGCTTTTAAAATTAGACCTTTCATCAGTGTAATACGTGGAATTAAAAAAGGAATTAGGGGCCAGTAAAAACGAGAAACTTACAATTATTGAAATATAAACACTCAAATAATGATATTCAATGAGAAAGCTTCCCCTGGGCGTATTGTGCCTTACCGCTATCCCAAATCGTTCACCGCTTATCCCAAACTATGCGGGCCGTACAGTTATTGCTCCTCACATCTCTAGGTAGTTGTTCCGGAACATTTTCGACTCTAGGACCCCCAACGGTCCCTTAATGGCCTCTTGGCCCGTGTTTGAACTGTAATAAAATTTAAATTGATTGCCGATAAATCATCTATCGGAGCCTCTCCGGCGCGGGGCTCCACGGTTTCCTGCCGACTCGAAACGGGTCAGCTCAAATTTGAAGTGAAACTACTGTAGTGACAACTTAAAGTTTGAATTTAGCTATCAAAACCTTACTGGGTCCCAAAAATACTTACAAAAAACACATACGGCCTATCATATATGACATAAGACTAATAATGCCAAAACTATTGACCTAAATATCCCTAGTTTAACTTCTTTTAAAATTTTTTGCGGAATACATTAATTTTCATCCATCGTTACAAACTCAAATACATAATAATGACTGCGTTTGGAGTCAGTGTTACTTTGTGGGGATCCTTAAAATATTAAATATTAAGTAATATAATTAAGTAAACATTAAAATAGGCTGAAATGAAACTAAAACAAAATGATTCTCTAGCTTATTCTGGTTGGATGTTTTGTCTCATCCAATTTCAGCCAGCCTCGATGGTATTCTAAAAATAAATACATTGATTTATTTTGAGCGTCAAAATTAGGGCCTGATAAATATAAATATACAGCCGTCTTATCCTTCCCCCTCTTATTCCCTCAATGCTACTAAACCTTTAAAACCCAAAATGTTTAACGATTAACCAATAATTTACTAAGCAAGAAATCGAATTAATTATCTATTGTGAAAAGTTAAACAGGCCTCAACAGGTCCTATAAAGGCAACTCTAAAATAATTCATTCTTATCCATCCCATTGGAACATTTAAAGACCCATACCAAATTACAATACAGCAATATCGATCTACACTCATATTTATTTTTATAGTTTAGCTAAAAAGCTAACACGGCTACGCTCCAAACTTAACAAATCTCACCGACAGTCGATTCTCAACCCGTGACGGTAGCTGCGAGCTCCCCGAGCCGGTCCGGAGAAACACGACTGCGGGCGACAGGGCTTAAACAAATTCTCGGTAGCCATTAAGGCCGTGAGCTTTTTATATTCGCTGATCGGTTATGCAGAGAGGTCTGAAGAACACTTCATCACCTGGAACAAGCGCGGATAATTCCTCCTGAACGAACGTCGACCGCGGTGACGAATTGCTGATACCGGCTGACCTCCTACCTCGCCGATCGGTTTTGGTTGCGGGACGGTGGCGTGTCCTGTAATTCAACTACTTGGAGCTCACGAATTGTGGATAGTTATGAGCGATGGCTTGAGGACGCGTTGTTCCATAGTGGGGATTAACGTCCGCACTATTGAGTACTCGTTCATGGGACCATCTTCACAGTTAGACTAGTTCGTAAATTGAAAACCGAGGCGAAATGGTGGTTCGGATCCCACGTTAAAATGTAGTGGCTGTTGGGCTATTAATTAGCAATCCTGTCTAAGGAACATGTCGGCCTTAGTCAAGAAAAAGACTACAAGATCGCGCCACAATCATCCTATACTCATCCTTCACTCATATTCCGGTTAAAATACGCAGCCAGTGCTGTGTCCCGGTCTTATAAGAGGTATTTAAGGTATGTATTTTTTTAATAGACAGTATAGCTTTCGGTTGAGAGTATAAATTTTTTCAAGGCTTTAGGATACGGTGGAAGGGGTAGTCTGATGGATTGGGTAAACTACTTTTCTTGCACTCTATCATTACTTCTGATTTCAAATAATGAATTGGAAGACAGATCGTAGAAAAGTTTTCTTTCTTTTATTACGATGACTTTAAATGCAAAAGGAACTAGGTCATCCAATAACCCTGTTAAAATCAATCTGCTTCAAGATATAACCCCAAAGTTTGCCTCTCAGTCTATTTCAGAGTCTAAATTCAGCCATACAGCATTCTACCCTAAACCCGCAAATACAATGTCGAAGTAAACGATTGTAGACGAGTGAAAAAATAGTGTCAGATGATCCTTGAAGCGACAACCAAGGTCGACACTGACGATAACGACTGGGACACAAGCCACGTACATCCATACGGGCACGTTCCCTACCCACACAAACACAGAAGGCATACAGCCATGCACATGGAGACACATGTAGAGGCGAGCATGCACTCTGCTTGCGAGAGAAGCTCTGGTCGGTCCACAAAGTACAACATGCAGAGGTTGATAATGTTCTTCATTAGGACAATATATATTGTTTGCAGGACACAATTCGAACAGACACTGTTACTTTTCTTCAAATCGATGGCTTTAAGAAAGATCTTTTCAGCATGTGAAAATTTTTCAGTGTGGGGAATGTTTTGACCTTATGTCATGACATCACTTGACTTCCCACTCTCTCTCTGTTTTTCGGCAGCTGGCGTGTCTGTGAATTATTTTCATTCTATTCAAGTCCTTGCTCCTGTATTTGATTGTACTTGTTTTATATTTATTGTATTTACAATTCTAACATGAGCCGTCCAGAGAAGTCAATACAACGCGTTCGTTCATATAACAACGATACAGGATACGGATACAGGTAGATTTAAATTACCTGTATCCGTCGAATGATCTTAAATTGTGACTTCATCACTTTTATTGTATCATATTTATTGTATTTTGAATTCTATCATGAGCTGTCCAGAGCAGGCAATACAACACGTTCGTTCGTACAAAAAAAGATTGAAGTCACCTGTATCCGTCGAATGATCCAAAATTGTGACTTCAGTCGTGTCAAGTTTAATCAGTGACACGTCTTCAGGTCATAACGATTTACATATCGAGAGTCGGTCGTCATACTTTAAAAAATAAATCAGAAAAAATTAACATTTCTGTTTAGTCTAATTGGCGTACAGGACCTTGCCATCTCAAGTCTGAGAAGCCAGGGCATCAAGTGTCCTGTGCTAAAGTCTAATATGGAAAGTGGGTTTCTTCAAACAGTAATTGAAGACTAATGGAAGAGGACGAGTCGTCTTAATTACTTTTCGATTACATGTACTTCTGCTGCTCTGGTTTCGAAGCAAAAACTAAAAAAAAGAGCATAACAGTTTACTCATAGGCTTAATATAAATATGCTATACGTGTCTGATCCAAAATTTATATCTTGTACATATTCTATTTTGACCAGGCTCTTTGATACCAGCTTCTGATCTTGTTCAACAAGATCTTATCTTACGACTCCGCAGTAAATTAATTAAAAGGCCCCTTGGTCGCGCCGCGCAGCTATCGCGCCATCTACACGGCAGCAACTCCTGTGCCTCTTAATATCTGCTGGGACATCCGAACAGCTGTTTGCTGCTGATGTTTAACCAAATTAGACGTGAAATTAGACGTGTTCAACTGCTGAGATTAAGTTGAAGATTGTCTAAAACCTTATTTTCCTGACTTTGCATTCAATTTGATGGTTAAATAAACATGGTTATTATAGTTTTAGCTAAGATTGAGTGAGATACAATATCTCGCTAGTCTTAACTCTTCATGTAAAATACTTATCAGGGATAGTCTTGTGAATTTCATTTAAATTTGAGCCTTGAAGGCCAGTGATCAGTTTGAGTTGAGTAGGTAACGTCTTTACATGTTACCAGAACAGCTTGATTGTTAATTAATTCACGTGAATGGAAAATGTGAGCAAGCTACGTACATTTTAATATATGGCAAGGTACTTATAAATCTTAAAATATTGAATTGCAGTTGTTCATGTTACTTATAAATGAGCCAGTAAGAATGAAGAGTCGCGTTATAATAGTTTTGATATATTGAATTGTAAAAAATGTTTTCCTTATTTATTTTACGTTTCTTCCTTTTACTCTTGAAAACCGTAAGATAATAATTTTTAAATGCCATGCCACATTAAGCAAGGGAATCAAATCATCAAAAAGCAGAAACATGTGTATAATTTAGTCCAATCATTGGATTTAGCCTTAAGGTTATGTCAAGCAACCTCTCTTTCGAGTCTTTAACTATTTTCTTTATTGATCAAATTACAAGACAAGCCTTTCTCGAATTGCTTTGCCACAACATGAGCCATGCTACTGATAGTTTATGGGGGCGCGTACACACTACAAAACGTTGCTCGCCGCTTCTCCCGTGCGGAACAATTTAACCCTGCTACATATTTATGGCCGTTTAAATTCCCCTATTGTTTCTCGCCTCATTCAGCATAATTCCTTAGTTTATCTTGTTCACCATCTCTCACTGTAGGATATTCAATATTTATTGTTCACCGGATCAACTCACACCTTTGTCTGAGCGTTTCTTTGTGTCCAGTCCCCTGGAAGAGAGTTTGTGGTTAGTATATATTCCCTTGAAAGGGGATTTGTAGTTTGTGGTTGATATGAATTTTCATAGTAGGAAGGTTTTTAGTTTGCGGTAAATATGCCCCAGAAAGAGGGGTTGTAGTTTTTGATTAATATTTACTTTCCCGGTAAAAATGTTTGCAGTTGTGATTAATATTTATTTCCACAGTAGGGTTTGTATTAAGTGGTTAGTATTTATTTCTCTAGATAGATATGTTGATATGAGGTTGATATTTATTTCCCTAGTAAGAGGGTCTGTAGTTGTTGGTGGTTGATATTTATTTCCTTGATACGGGTTTTTTAATTCGTGATTAACATTTATTTCTCCAGTAAAAATGTGTGTAGTTTTTAGTTTGTGTGTATTTTCCAATAGAGGGTTTGTAGTTTGTGGTTAGAATATTCCCCCCAGATAAAAGTCATGCTCACATTTTAAATTGGTTTGACATTTGTACAGGAAGAATTAGTGGCGCCAGCTCCCGTGGCCGTATCAGATTTAATTAATAGAAGACATGTCTGTATTTTATCTTATCAGAGTTAATTATAGAGTTTTGCCGCCGCCGTCAGAAGGCAGACTGCTGTCTTCACTTTTGGCTTTTAATTATCGATTATGACTGCGCTTTTGATAATTTATGGCTGAAATAATAAACTTCCATTGGTCTTAGGCTTGTTTCGAAAATATAAAAACAATGATTTATTTCTCTCTTTTGTCATATTAAAATTATAGGATTGCATTGTCTCTTAAAAATAAAAATGGCTTTTATGTTGATTTCCATAATGTTAAATTTTATAAATAAATTTTACCACATAAAAAAATATGAAAAGTTAACCTTTTAGAAACTTAGTTTAGTTTACGCAGTTTAAAAAGAAATATTGTGATCTAGTCTAAACATTTCTAATAGTTTTATTACATTTCTAGAATCAAAAATTATAAACAATATATGTGGGTTATTGAAACACACATAAAATTAAGAAACCGTCACAATTACAAATAGGTCTTACACAAATTAGTTCACTTACACAAATTAGGTTCTTACACAAATTAGGTGGTCATTTGAAATTCATTTACGACCTAAAAACATAGTATTATATTTTGTAAATCCGCAAACTCATTGAAACCGCGTAGCACTTTCCTCAGCAAGCGTGTACTGCAGCGCAGCGGAGCGCGTGGTAAGCGTTGCCGCCACCACCGGTGGGGTGATGCTAGCGGCTGACGCTGCTGACACTACCTCGCGTCAGAACAGCGTTCACTGACCTTTCTAGGAGTCTTACCTGTGCTGACGCCGCGCTCGGGTTGCTGCTGCACCTCCCCGCTGTCCCTTGGCCACCTCAGAGGGAAATTGTAGAGGGAAGTTTAGGGGCTAATTGTCGTATGTTACTTCCAGTACTTAATTTCAATGCAATAGGTCCTTATGTGACTAATTTCAATGCAATAAATCCTTAAGTGACATGTTTTGCTTTCTTAGTGCTTCTTCTATATTTTAACTTCAAACTTCACTACCTTTATATAAACATCCAAAATTGTTTTGCTTTTAAAATTCTCTTAAAAAACAAGAACTACAGAATTAAAATTCTTGAAGCTCTAAACAAGTATTTACTGTTGTGCTGCTTTTTAAAATAATACCTTTATTTTGGATGATAGATTGAGGTTGGATGGCATTTTGAATAATATGGGTCTTAAAGTTTAGAAGATCCTATAGAAGAAGACCTTCTATAATACAAGGGACACAGGAATGGAGCCCAACACTGACATGTGCCCTACTTTTTCCTTTCTTATCAAAATAATTTACCTAAGCATTTTTATGAGCATTGGCCTAAAGATTTGATTGACAATAGTTAGCTTCATGCAGAAGTCCACCTACTATTTAAACTACAAACCTTAACTATAAACTGTAAACTTGTATTTAACTATAAACCGTTTTAGCACCTGGGGGCCCCAAAATGAAAAGTACTCTCTGACTTAGGTGTCATTATAAAACCTACGGTAAAGACAACAGTGAGCAGAAATCCACCTACTATTTAAACTATAACCCATTAGAAAATATCACGAAGAGAACTGGGTTAAAAGATGTTATAGGTGTTTGTCGTGAAACAGGTTGCACAGCTTAGAAGTTAAAAACACAAACAAGAGCAAAGCGTTAAAACTAATAGCAAAAGGAAAAATATGAAATATTTCTCTTCCATTAGCGTCAGTACAAGTACAGTAGATAAAGATAGGTCGACCTTAAAAGGAATGAAACGTAAAAGTCGACCTCGTCTTTAGTCAAGCGATTATCTTTATGCCAGTTATTGTCCTTTTAGTACTTGGGCATTAAACCCGCAGTACTTAATTATGACTCGGAAGTCTTGAAGCGGACAAGTATACCAGGAAGTTGCAAGAAATAACCCGTTGGTTGCCCTCCAGATATACATTATAAACATATAAGGCCTAATATGCTCAATTTCCATAGTAGTTTAATGATAAATAAATAATTTAAAACCTTTTATTTTCCTCCAGTATTATCTGCGTTTTAATTAGTATGAATCTCTTAGAACAAAATTATTGAGTTAAAACTATAAAACATTCCATAGCCATAATTTTTTATAATTTGTGGTATATAAAATCAAATTAAATGAAGAGATAACCTTTAAGGTCGTTGCAATAGTACATATTCTTGAAGTCTTGAAAGAAAAAAATCATCATGCATGTAGAATTTCTCTTTCACCTTTAGAATCTGTTGAAAAAGAGAGTATAACAGATGAACCTCCGAGTACAGGATGAATGGTGAATCAATCAGTGTAGATTGAACGGTTCATTGGCTTTTCCCAGAAGTAGGGAAGTGCGGGTTGGTTGAACGGCCTTCCGATGTTGCTGAGGTCTGCACGGAGCTTCTAGCAGCCGCAGCGCCGCCGGGGAGATGGGTCGGGTGGCTTTTGTGTTAATTGTAACTGATCCTTATGTAATCTGCCTTGAACTCTATCTTCAAGGTCATTCGTCATACCATTCTTCTAAATACCATAATTTATGTCATAAAAGAAAGGGTTTGATGGCACTGTTTTTGTTTGGTTATGGGGATCTTTATGACGGGCGGATACGGACTGTTCTCCCTTAGCAGGTAAAAACAGTGGCATACGGATTGCTCCCCCTGCCAAACCGGTCAAATTTTAACCAGCGCCGACATACGGATTGCTCCCCCTTGCAGTTTAGGAATGCTTTCTAGACATGACTGTACCAAAATCAGGATGGCGTTTTTGCAATATGGGGTGCACTGTCGCAACAAACAACAAAGAACAAAAATAACAAAGAGTAGAAATGTTATATTTATGTATTTATATTTCCGGAAACGTCTTTAATGCTTTTCTTAAACATTGATAGGAAACCAAATATGGAAAACCTTATTTCTGAAGAACTCCTCCCATAGGGAAAACCCTAAGGGCCTACCCCATCTTGGCACAGCCGATGAAAACTGGTTACCGGCCGGCGCGGCGGAGGAATATAATTGTTTTCCTTTGGGATGCAAACCACCCTAGCACTCCACCCCCATTTGTAGATGACTTAATGCCAGAAATACACAAAGATAGAGTAAAGCATTACGCCGACTATCTTGTGAATAATTATATGGAAGACAATGTGTGCGAATCATTCCAGTACAGTAAAAAACTTTATCACTCTCAACCAAATGTGTATGTCTTTACAAGGGAACTGCTAAATATGCAAACTTTCGTCTATAGGCTACTAAGAACAATAGTGTGCTGGATAAGCCACGGGTGACTGGTGGTAGAGCCTACAAGAAAGCCAAATAAAATTATTCGAACGGGAAAATTTATCGAAAAGAATCTTGTAGTAGCAAATAAGCGATACAGAAAGTGAACTGTGTTAAGTGTATGTGATAAATGCTTGTTACTATCATATAAAGAGAGAAAAATTTATTTTGTTGAGCTTAGAATAATAAATTTACAGTTTGGAAACCTGATTTTATTTTTCTAATATCACCTTAATCTAGTTATATTACATTTCCAACATAAGTATTATAACTGGATTACAAATATTAGCCCTGAATCCAAAACTTTTAATCCAAACGAAAACTAAAGTTAATAATGTTGACTACAATTCATGTGACCTAGTTTTGTAATGGAATAAATGTTGACTTCCTTTGATAAATCAGTCGTAACATTTTTTGTGATTGAATTTATATTTGGTCTGTTTATTTTACCAAGCGTGGTTTATTTTTCTAATGCCACTTAATCTAGTGGCTTTTCAAACATAAGTACCTAGCATTAACATAAGTACTCTGGATTATGAATGTTTGCATTGAATCCAAAACTTTGAACTTTAAAGAAAACCAGAGTTATTGTTATCAATGTACTTCAACTTATACTGTATATTCCCGGAATTTTATAGTGGGATCAGTATTGAATTTCTTTGATTAATTAGTGACAACTTTGTTATGATTGAATTTAAATTTTAAATCATTTATTAAACATATCTTAAAACTCTTTAATCGCATACAGTAAATTTAACGAGTGCAGATTAGGTATAAATCTCGTGTCAAGTAAATATTCATCAAATTTATGCGGAAGACCTCACTTACTAATCAGGTCAGGTAAGTGCTTTGAAAGAGTACAGTCTCGTCTAGAAATATTGACAAGCATTTTATCACGGCAAGAGGGAGCAATCCGTATGTAGGTACCAGTTGAAATCTGACCGGTTTGGCAAGGGGAGCATCCGTATGTCTCTGATTCTACCTGCTAAGGGCAGCAGCCCGTATTCAGCCCTTTATGACTTGAAATAAATTCTAACCTTACTTATACTTTTCCATCATGCTGTAACCGATAGCATAATTCGAACTTATATTGATTTCAGCGACTGCTGGGAGCCCCAACTCTCTGACTTAGGTGTTATACTAAATCCTACGGTAAAAAGGAAATTAATAAAAATATATTTGATGCTTGGCTTAAAATAATAAATATACAAGATTTCTGAGGAATGTGTAAACCATGACTGGCAACCAAACAATAAATTCCTCGGGTTGAGTTTTACAGTATAATCATCGACAGACCCGACGGGACGGTAGTAGAAACCTTTTAATTATAGTTAAAAAAATGTGGGGAAAATAAATAAAATTTACATTTCTATTACCACCCTGATATCCATTCCTTTCTCTGTACAGCTCAAAACATTGCTCAAAGAAGTTTCGCGCTGACACTTCAGCACCAGCACCACAACAATGCCACGATCACACGTCACAACCGTGTTACACGGTACGATGACGTGAGCATTGCCGATATTGGCGTGACGGCGCGGCGGTGGACAAGTCATATCCATAGCTCATGGCTCCAACGACCGCGTCTAATGCTGCTCGTCGGTCGCTCGTTGGCTCGTCATTGTCGTCGTCGTCGTCGTCGTCGTCGTCGTCGTCGTCGTCGTCGTCGTCGTCGTCGTCGTCGTCGTCGTCGTCGTCGTCGTCGTCGGTCGGCGGTTGTCCCAGGTCGTCCCAGGTTGTCCCGGGTTGTCCCAGGCTCGTTTTCCACGCCGGCGACACCGCGGTGACCGACCGACCTTCACACGACTGGGCAATCGTCTACTCCGCCCGAACATCCCGGGTGTTAGGTTACGGCCGGATGATGTCCCCAAAAACTTTGTAGCCCTATCACAGTTATAATGTGATGGTTAACAAAGTAATTTGGGTAAAAATTTGATAGTTTGACATTCGATACTTTGACTCTGTATAATTAGACTAAGACTCATTCTCACTAAACAATCAAACGTCAAACATTACAAAATAGTTTGTCCAAATAAGTCTTACTCTATAAAGCTGATGGAAGTTTTTATTTATTTCCTACACCTTTGTATTTTCGTCCAACTGGAGTCTGACGCTCACCTAATTGGGAGGCAAGTCTTAATTTGGATCTTTTTATTAAGTTTTATGAATAATAAACGTTAGTTAGGCATATCGATTTGCGGGGAAAATGCTCTGAGCGATTAAAGAACATTTATTCATATGAAGAAAATTGCCGAGGCAAAATTATACAAAACTAAAATTTTCAATAATTTGGTTACGATAGCTCTATATATACTCTCTCACGTCGGTGACAAGTATTTATTTGATAAGTGTTTTTGCTGTTTTACACATAAGATGCAAATGTATTTTTTTTATATATAGTTTGGTAAATATCCATTTTTAGAATCTTATGATATAACGTTCTTCAGGTAATAAAGAAGCAATCTGACTACCCCGAGATCGTTTTTGTAATTTAAGGACCCGTATAAGATTCGATGTCTGTGCATGATTAAATGTTACTGTCTTCTAAAGACCGGTCCGGGTCAACTAAACCACCGGATCCAGAATATAACTTTCTTGTCCTTGGTCTGTTTGACGATAAATCCTTTTATATAGGTACTAAAAACTCAGTTTGACATTATAAACTATTTATTTAATTTGATTTATAATCACCAATAAATTATAAACATAGTTTTTCTTCTGCAATCATATTTTTAATAATAAGTCGGAAATAAAATTTACAAAACTAAAAAAAAAACATTATGAGATAAACTAAAAACCCAAATTACACAAGAGTTAATTTTGAACGAAATAATCAGCAATTAGGAGAGACGCCAACAGACGATGAAAGCGTGGAATTTAGAGCCTTTAGTAGTGTTGACAGCTGTAAATTAACAAGTAAAATTTGTAAATCAACTCTTCTAATCTAATAAGGTAAAAAGTGTCCTCAATGTTACTCAATATCGACGATATACCACTTCTTTGTTGACATCCGAAAATCATGAAGCAATTACACCTTAATATGACAATGGAAACTTATAAATGCATATTTTATATTGTCCTTTCTTCTACTATATTATACTAGATCCTTTCTTGAAATTGGGCATTTTTAAACGCTGTATAAATGAATTTTACAAGATTCTTATTGTCCGAGTCAAATGGCATGGCCCAGTCCGCCAACAAGACTGATGTTAATTTTACGGACGGCCAGGGCCACGTTATTTGGCTCGACCCGTACATCACTGCAGGAACTCGACACTTCTGGCCTACACTCGAATGGTCTTTAATTAATTGACTGTGGAGAATCCTCAGATAACATCTTGTTGAAAAACAGGCACGAAACCGGTGAAGCTGGCAGGCCCGACAGCCAGACCTTGTAGCGTGTAGCTGTCCGGCCAGGTTAAGTGAAACTGACAAGCTTACAAGCGTTGAATTAAACTCTCACAATCTCTATGAAGAATCTACAAGTCATCGGTCGCTACAACGTCTTGTCGAACGGTTAAGTAATTATAGACTGTGTTGGGGTGATCCGGACTCACAACCTGGGGGAGTTTGACTCACAACCTGTATAGGGGAGTTGTGTTAAAAAAGTGTCAGGAATAAAAGTTAAAACTACTTATTCGTATTGAGTTGAAATCATATAGCTTTTTAAGTTTTGCTGGTTCACTATTTTAATCATCGATAGATGTATAGGCCGCTGAAAATTTTGTTTTGCCGATCATTTTCAATGCAGCCTAAATAAAGTTTAATGCCATATGTAACCGCACAAATAAATAAATACATTTCATAATTTTAATTAGAAAACTAAAAAAAACAATGTATTAAACTATTCTGAAAAGCAAACATTTTTGACTAGAAAAAATGTTGACTCGTCAAGAAACTATAACAATTATGACACAAAATGTTAACTCTTTATTAAAAGCTTAAGCGTAAAACGTTTAAATGATAAATGCAACTAACATTTCTGTTCAAAATTCTCATAACATGTTAACCCGTAGCAAGGCCAAGGGGCAAAATCAGGTTAAAAATTAACTAAAAAAACACAAACAGACACACGGAATTTGCATATCACATGTCTCTGTTTCAAGGTTTTCGCCACCGGTAGCGCGCCGTGATTTGGTTGGCTGTGGGCGCCGCCATTTCCGTTGCCGCCGCCATTTGCTTTCCTCCCACCAGTCTCAGCTCTGATTGGGTGTGGACGTGCTCTCTCCTGCCTGGTGATTCTTGATACTTGTGATTCCTGTGTTATTTTGTGTATTGTTTTTCTTTTCAGCTTATTGTTTTCGTGACTGCTTTTACAGTTCTCTGTTTTAGCTGTGTTTTTCTCCAGGTTTTCCTGGCTTGTGTTACTAATCTTGTTATGTTCTAGGTTTTCTTCCACCTGAAGACGGGATCAGATTCCAGATCCCGAAACGTCGTGAAACTTGTTTTTTACTAATCAGTGATGGCAAATGTCCGCAAAAATCCTAATCAAAATATAAAATCACCATCACCAACAATGAATTTCAAACAAAGAATTGATAAATGCAATTGTTATTAAGAAGTTTTTAAATGAATATTATAGTAGTTTAAAACATAAATCTTTCCTCCTTGGTAGGTCTACTGCAAAACCTAATTTAAAAAAATATAGGTTTGGATAGTCAGGATTATTATTTAAGAAAGCGCACTTGTTTGACTACCAATGCAATATCGAACGTTATGTGCAATAAATAATATGACTAGTATCTATGACTAATAACTTTTTAACTTAAACAATCCACGTAAAGCTGTGAAGTAACGTTTTGGAAAGTGGCGTAACGGTGAGCAAATCACACCAATTAAATGCTTTTGCCCAACTACACGACATACAAATTTATTCAGCGCTTAAGTAAAATGTGAAAACAAGATCGCACCGGGTACAACCCTCATTATAAATACATATTCATAGGGCGGGGGGACGTTCTAAATAATGTATACAAGGTAGAGGCTGACAATTTGAGACCGGCCCACTACCTCGGGCTCTCATAAAATATAATTTGTCCGGGCGAGATGTCTTTATTTATGCTAATCGATGGAACCGGGCTAACCATGGTCGTTGGCTCCAGTGACAAAGGATGACGTCACCGGAGGTTGACGTTGAGTCACTGGTTCGTAAATGCATCAGGTGTCAATCAAACAATCAAAACTGCCAGCGGGGTGTATGAAAGAAATATTGCGATATGTTACGTTGTATTACTTCTACTTAAATATTACTATAAAATCATCAAACTGGTCACTAGAACGTATAAATTGTGTTCCTGCTAGAGATTACGTTAAGCTGCAAGTAAGAAAATGTATCAGATTTATGTCAAACAATTTACAACTTTTCACGAAATTTTATCTATAGAACGTCTTCAAGAAGGCATTGACATATTCGAGGATTGAGTCACAGCTATACGTAAATGCGTAAACAAACAAACAATTTTATTGACGCGCGTACAACTTAAAAGTACATTGAGATGTACATAGGTTATAGAAAAAGTTTGAAAAAATGTGTAGAGTTAACCAAACATTTAAAGATGTCACTGCGGAGGTTAAAGTTTACGTTACATGCATTAAATGCATTAAGTGCCAATAAAATCTATGTCCTATACAGGTCGAGACATAAGTTGAAATGACGGGCCCAGTTGGCCCAAAAGACTTGCTAATTTTTTTTATCATTGGGCTTACGGACGACTTGGGCCACATTATTTGACTCAAACTATACTTAGATCAATTTAATGATTGTTAAAATACCAGTAAACTGTTGACATTGAATGACAATCACAGTACGTAACTGATCAAAATCATATTGAATTGTTGGTCTTTGACAACTACAATATATCATTGAAATAGTTGACGTTGATTCATAAGAAGATGAATGAATCAAGTTTTGAACATTTGTACAACATTTCACAGCATTATTGGCTCAAATTGGTATTAGGTCTCTCATTTCACGAACATTGATTTGTCGGAAACTATGTATTATGTATACTAAAAAGGACCTGAAAGTTATACATAGTTAAAGTGGTTATACTGAATTCGTAACTACGCATTCTTTGATTTTATAAAATAAAAATAAACATTAAACAACTAATTAAGCAACATAAACAGGTACCTAAAAAACGTTGTGAATGCACTAAATTATTTCGGTAGAACAACATTCTGATATGGGTCGCTGATAAGATAAAGCTTGAACCTTCTCTATGCTCAATTAAAAAAAGGCCATTGCCTCTGTTTAAAATCAATATCATTGAAGTTAACGTTGTTCTTTAAATAAAGGATCAAAATTGGTTCACCTACAAAATTGTCAAGCGGTTAAAACATGTATGATCGCCTTAACTAATTACCCAAAATATTTGATTTAGAAATAGTTGGGTGGCTTGGTAAGATGACTAGCAAAGCCATTACGTATAACTTTGATAAGGAAAAAAGAAATAAAAAAAAGGGAACCATATTAGTGAGCAAGAGTCGGTCGTCAAATAGTAAATAGGCGCGGAGAACAACTCAATAAATAACTTGGGCTGATGGTTTTGGCTTTTTACCCGTCACTACACCATAAAAAAGACAAGTAACTGATGAGTGAAGGCTGAAGGAGAGGAAACAAGGCGGAGGGCCATAAACAAGGGAGCAGGTGGGGACCCGTACTATACAAGAGGTGGAGATCAGGCTTTTGACACTCACCTACGGAAGAATCTCGCCTTCAGTCTTGTACCCGAGATGATGAAGAAAAATTATCAAGTAAATAAGTATTGTGGTGTTGTTGTAAGACAATAAATTTAACCGCAAGGGTTTTTTAGTGCTAGAGGTCGAATTCTACTCATATCTTACTCATGGTGTGCACATGCGGCCGGATTTTGTAAAGTTTTTTGAAGGTCCATTAGTATTTGTTTTCGTAATGCGTCCGTGTGTACGTATGTATTTTTGTTAAATTTTCAAGTTGTTGACGATTTTTATTTCATAGTGAAATTCTTTTTCTAAGGGATCTGAATGTGATAGTTCATCCTCAACACGTGTAGTTTATCACTGGATTGATTTTAATCACGCTGGTTTTAAACCTTTTATAGCCCACTCTTAAACTTTGAAAATCCTCAACTGAGTAATATACATCAACGACAGTTTATTTGTAAAGATTTATGTATTGTTATGTTTTGTATTGTTTTGTAAATATTTACTCAATCTTTTTTCATTTTTGTGATCTGCCTATCAGTCAGCGTAGTTATGAAATAATTTACACTAACTTCTTGAGAGTTTTTGGTATTGATTCATGCCTGATATACGGCGACGGTTTTTGTGTACCGTCCTAATCAGTTAAAAAAAGGTTGGTCGTGCTATTTTTTGTTAACATTTTACCGTTTCTACCCACTATCGCTCGATTTATCGTTAACCGCAAAAGCCTGTCATTCCGTCGTAAATCACCGAATAGTTAACGACATTTATTTACGACCTAGAACGGGAACCTCAGATAAAAGAAAGCACACACTTTGTGCTCACTACCTGAAACTCTTTTGACTTCTTTGTCTCCTAAAAACTGTTTAGCTCAGAAACAATGTAATAAGAGTTCTAAGTTTAAATTTACGTTTAGAGAATTATATTAAATCCATGATTTATAATAAAATGTAGAAGAACTAAAAATAATTACTTCCAAGGTTTTTGAAAATACAAACAATGATTAAAATAAACCACAATTTTTGGTTGAAGCAAGGGTTAACTGATCAACAAGTAAGTTGGTACAGACAGTTTTCATTAGTGACTAATACAATACAATTTTATTAATTGTCCCCATTTCAATTGCTTTTGCTTACAGTACAGTTATAACAACTTAGCAAGTGTTTTGATTTTTTTTAAAGTAATGAGTTTTCAATCTTATATCTTATCTTAATTACTGTACAATATCTTGAAATAACTTGAATAAGCTTCTAAACAAATTAATCAGCAATGATCCATGAAAGTATGAACTTAACAGCCTGCAGAAATCTTGATAACGATTTACAAGAGATGCAGATGCAAGTATGAGGAAATTAGCCATTATCGTTAATATCTCATGGTAATGACTGAGCGGCGTTGTAGCCTTGGCGGCTTCTGCCTTCTGTATGTCGAGGTTTCCCTCCCCGGCACTTGCTTCGCTACAAGAAGGCTCTTCTTCCGTGAACTTTTACTTTTTTCCTAACTTTCTTGCTAATTAATTCACTAAATAACTTTCCTTTTCTGATATTAGCCATCGTTGAAACATACATGATGATGATATATTTTTTTAATGATTTTGAAATGTAGTATAAAAATACTGCAGTAATATTTTGAAATATTTAATAATTAGCTGTTAAAAGTTAAGATATAAACAATAAAGGTTTTTTAAGGTGTTAGATGAAATATGAAGCAACAGTAATGACATAGAACAAATATGGGTCTGATGATCGCACTATGATACTAAACCTTCGGTCTCCTTATTAAAAAAAATCCTAAGACAAGATTGGATGAAAATGATTCTTTAAAAGTTGTCTTTTTTATCTAGCATAATTTTGGCTAGTTGATAAAAACTTACATGCTGTAATTCTGACATTAAAAACTTTTTAACAATAGAGGTTTATAATTAATTGGTTTATTTTTGTGATTAAAATTACATGCGCACTATGCTTGGTTACCTATTAATTTTGTTACTTAAAAATTTCAAAGATTTTACAACCAAAAAACAATATAACCCTATTCGTAAAAAATAATTCATAGCCTTAACGTCTAAGAGGGAAAATCATTTTACAATTCATGGAGCAAAATCCTTTCTGGAAGGATGTATACAACTTTTTCTATTAAAAGATTTTAATAGATACTTTGGTTGAACCAAAATATAAATTTCCTTTCAATTCGGCCATTAATGAACACAAGATATCTTACGGTGGTAAGCCCTACACAAAACCTCAACTCATCCATCTTCTTACTTACATAAAGAGCCACCTGCAGCCGCGGTCGCTGCGGCCGGACCTTGGACACTAAGGGGTAAATAATTTGTCCGACCATAATGTTCTGGACCACAACGCGCTAGTCACGATAAATAACAATTCGCGGCTTTGTACTCTTTAATTCCTGGTGTCCTCTGGGACATTACCCACAATGCCCCGCGGGGGGTCCACGAGGGGCTGGCTCTATCACGAGACGTTTACTTTGATTCACACGTGCCGCGAAGGTCATCCCGAGCATCTTTTGGATATCTGGCTGTTTGGAAAATAGAGAGGCGAATTCAATTTTCCAAAAATAAGCGTCTGTCACGGTATTTGATTTCTATACCATTAATAAACATCTCACGAGCGACTTGAAGCGTTCATAATACAATAATTGCCTTTCGTTTTATTGATTTTAGAAGCCGAGGTAAACGACTTGAATTGTATTAGTAATTAAATATTTGTCCTTTAATAGAAGTGTGGGGCATCAGGCAAAACGAGTCTACATTTTATTTTTAATTGTTTGTTATCACAGTACTACTCTCTAGATTCAAGGGGCTTAATCTAGATTCTCTAGATTAAGCCCATACGCATTCACTATATCCCGTTTGAATAAACAAAAGGAAATCATACATCAAGGCACGTTAAAATCTTTAGAAGAATAGCCAATGGAACTGGAGGGCAGACTACTCATGATCGCTACTAAACACTAAACTCAGCCTTCTAACATTCTTGATAAATCTGCAAACGCTAAGGGACCAATGCGAAACCAGCTCATAAATGTATTTCCAAAGGTTGATTATCCACTCACTTTCGATATTTTTCCTGTCTTTAATTCCCTTTTATACCTCCTTAACCAATGTTTCAACGGCGATGTTATAGGGGCGGCAGAAGCTGTTTGGTATTAGATTAATATGGGTGTTGTACAATGGTGAAATCTATTGAATAAAAGATCTACATATTTATTATTGGTGTTGTAATCAAACGCGTGGGGAATTGAATGCGTTTGGGCGGCTGAAAGCTCCCTTGACTTCAACTACCAGTTCTTGACACTGTAACCAATACAATTCAGACAGATATTGCGTCATTGAAATCCACAAGTCTTTTACTTTTATGGAAAAAACAATATTCGAATGTTAAAAAGGTAATAGGTGTGAACAAGTGCCACGTAAGTGACGAAATAAAGTGAAAATTGATTATTTATTCAGACAAAGTTAGGGCCATTTGGCCCTTTCTTACACTCAAGAACGTCCCCACACGAAGGAAGGAAGGAAGGAAATCCCTTCCTTCCTTCTTCTTTTATAAAGGAAGGATGTCCTTTCTTTCATAATAAGTGGAGTTTAGATGGCGGCAACTGTAAATGTACTCTTACTTATCTCTGTTTTGCAATCCAAGCAAAACCCGGAAAGTAATTATAACGGTTTATACTTTTCAAACCACTTTTATTAGTTTCTGTTCAGTATTTCTTATGAACTTAAAAGAACAAATCCTTATTATCTTTCATTAGGAAAACGGTCCTAGGAAAACTTGTAATCTCTGTCATATAGTCTAGGTAGCACGAGGTACAACCCAAGATTCATGTTTCTTCAAAGTCTTTAAGAATATATTTTCCTAAATCTCTCGGGTAACCTTTTAAATCTAGACTTTCTGCGTACCTCTACACCTCATCACTAACTACCAAACTGATGGCAAAAATTATTACGATTGCCCCTAAAAGTCAATTTACGATCGCATGCATTTCTCACCATATTACTTGAGGCAGACTGAAATTTACGGGGTGTGCCGTGGGTAATAAAATCAGGTGAGACAGGTGGGGGTTTTGGGTAAGGTGAGGACTCGGGATGCGTGCCTTGCTCCAGTTAGGATAATTGCTGATAGGAATGTCGTGGGACAGCATCTCCGGGACCGGGGGCGACTGACGAAAACGTGGCGAGGAGACCCAAGCGTACAGTCAGAACCAAGTAACTTTTGGCCCAGGCCATCTGTAAGGCAATGATAAAATTAACGTATGTCTTGCGGGCGGACTACACCACGTCATTTGAATCGGCCGATATATGTAACCCACCATCACATTTAATAAAGCCCTTATTAGTAAATTCTCGTTGACTCATTGTTATAGTCACTTGGATATTTAACGGCAATTTAGCTTTCTTATGGAACATTAATTTCTCAACAGTAAATGTGACCTTGTTCCATCACAAAGTTCAAGCTTCATTCCATTCAAAATTAAATAGGTTAGGATATGCTGGATTGTTCTGATAAACATTTATCCATCTTGGATTATATTTTTTGTTTAGGAAAGAGACAATTTCTTAAACAAAAGTTTCCTACAAGAGTTCTTTACACGAAAGTACGCATGATACTGCAGATGGTTAAATGGCAGATGGCACTTTACTATTACCTTATCTAAAAGTTGATATAATTTATATGTTGGAAATTGTTTGGATAAAAACAATGAAGTTGAGTACATAATTATGGAAAGTAGATTTGTGGGTTTGAGGTAGATATAATTTGAGCACACATTAATATAATGTGAATAAAAAACTAGAAAAAGTAAAAATTACTGAATATAAGTCGCCTACATACTATGTGCTACATTTCGTTACGGCTGAAACCTGACGTAATACATGAGTTTGTTTCGGTTTAAACGTGTTTATTTTTCTAACCAAAATAAAAGGTTCTCGTTTATTTGCAGCCTTAAATACACAACTGCAGTTGAAAGAGTGCAGATGTTCGGAGCTAGAAAAACATGTGCAAAACCGTTGTATTCAATGTGGACATCCAAGACTTGCGTCTTGGGTTTGTGTTACTAAACAAAAAATATTGACAGCTTGTTTCTTAAAACTTTAGCAAGTGGACACTTATGAGACGTTACAGTTAAAATAGTTCCAACGCAGATTATTTTAGGTCACATTCCCGGGTTATCCTTTGGGCACTGTTTTAAATTAAAAAGCTTAGTGGAATTCACTGGTTTTCCTTCAACTGTATTTCATTTTCTATGTAACGGATAATCTATGATCAATGCTTGGGTTTGTAGTGATTCCAAATTGATGGTATAATTAAACTTTAAAGTTATTTACCTAAGTCCTCGTAAAAACAAACTGTATTAAAGTCTATGATAAAGCAATACTTTTATATGGAAAATTTATACCCCCTTTCTGATCTAAAACTACATCCACAAATTTAAGTGGATGGTTTAAACTTCTATTAAGTTGATCTTTTCAATTCACAACAATTCAGATAATCTTTCTCAATTCACAACATAACGGAGTTTGGGCCCTACAGTTTATTGGTTTGCTCGAGATAAAAACAATAAAGAATTTAGGCTTCTGCGGTGTTTTTCACTATTTGTAAACTATATAGAAGTCTTCTGGTGTAGACCGCGTACGGACGTCGACATTTTTTGCCGACGTTCTAGAGACGTCGCAGTTCTCCTTCTTCAGGAACACGATCGTAGTCTCGCACAACAAATTATTTTACCGTACACCAGAAGGATTCAAGTTTTTAAACATCTACAGATAAAATTAGCAAAACTTTGCAACATCATCATCACTAGAATTCTTAACTAATGTCGTCAGCTTGACCAACCAATAGTAAAGGGGGATTTCCAGTGGAATGCGATCCAAGCAGACCCCCGGTCAGGCCTCAGGGCCCGTATTGAGACATATTAGGCAAATTGCAGACCTCCCATTCGCTACTGGGCGGCTTCGGAGCTGCATAATAACTGACCTCCCAAACCAGCCATCTGTGGTGCTTATATAATTGTTACCGACTATCTTGTCTTCAAGGTTAAATGGTATTCCCCTTAGAAATTTCTCTAAGTTTCTCTTCAGTATTTTTGGCCTAAGGTAGTGCCGGTGAAAAAAAACTAATGAAATCGCTGGGATTTGACATAGTCCAGAGAAATTTGAGGCAGTGAAAAAGAGTAGTGCACCTTATTTATGACCTTTCAATGACCTACGAAATATTACTTGTTAATTTTATATGGACCAGCTGGAATTTTGACATAGTTCCAGGGGTTTTTATCGCTCATATTAAATACGATTTTGCTTAGTAAAGAATTCTTATAGTTAACTTACATAGAGCTCTTTTATTATGTGTGTCTTCTATGTATCTAAATAACGAAGATATCTATTTAAATACATATCATTAATGATTACTTATTGTTGTTTCAGGTAAGTTGACAGTTGAAGATGTTTTGGCATTTGAGACGATTCAGTTTTAAATCGTAAGTACGATCATTAATTTTACCCTAGAGCTAATCCTTCCTAGAATACTCTTTTTGTGACAGAAAAGTAATTTTCAACAAACCCCTTTAGATACTCAATCGTCTAAGAGCAATAGTTTCTTAAATATTTCATTTTTAGCTGCAGCTTTTAAAGTTTTTGATAAAAGATCAAGAGCAGTTTAGGAATTTTAAGCAATAGGGAATAATGACAATGAAATTATTATTACAAAAAAAATCGCCCACAGGTACCGCAGGCAGCCAACAGCTGTGCAAGCGCATCGCAAGCAGGCAGTTATGTTACCTCTGAGCGGTTTTGCTTGTTTTTGTCGGATTCTCGGCAGCGGGTCTGGATCAGATTATCATGCAAATAGACGGTAATTGTAGCCCTAAACGTCTCAATTAATTACAAACAATTACCGACTGCCGGTCGTTCGCGAGTGATCGCGTAATTCTAGCCTTGATAACGTGCTTAGACACTCACATGTACTTTTGACGGATTTGTTGTAAAACGTTTAATTATTCTGAGAACCAGTAGGGATTCGGAGGTAAATACAGTGGAATTCCATTTAAAGTTTACATTTTTTTAGCTGAATAATTATTGAAAACAAAAAGGAATTAAAAATTTGTATTGGTCAAACGTTTTCATGCTGCGGGATAATATTAAAACACTGATTTTCATCCGTAACCCTAAAAAATATTATAGATTGAGTTTAAATTTACTTTATTTCTATAATATTTTCTATACCTACATATATACTAACAGTAAAGTTCTAACTTGTGGAGTAAGATACAGATGTTCCTTTTATTTAAACAAGAATAACTATCGACATAAACCATAAAGAAACATGATTTCGTTAATATTTTACCCTGAAAGAAAATAATTTTACGATTTTTGACTCAATTTATAAAATAATGATTGCACTTGAAAAACTGCATCTAAGATGTTCAATTCAATAAAATATTTCAATAGGTTAGTGGTCATACTATTATTTCATAAATGAATACCACTTTGCGTTGTTTTCAATGCAATTCTTTTGTTGATTCAAATACTTCAGGTGCGTCCTTGAGTTTATGATTGTTTCCCTTGCTCTTTAAGATAACGAGAATCAAATTTACATAGCTGTAAATGTCGACAACTAAATAAATGAATAAATAAATAAATAAATTCTATTAATCCATAACTACAAAACACTTCAATAACAATGAGTGTAATTCTATCCCATACAGTTTTATCGTTTTAAGATTTTTACTGTCCAATCAAACCGCTTGATAAAAGCGGGTCACAAACAGTCGTATCAGATACTGCCATTCATTCGCCCCATTGACGCGCGTTTCCACGGCGATGCCCCTCGGCGGCTGCGGTCGACGGTCGACCTTGGGCCGCGCTCGCTCGTGTTCACTCCGCTCAAATTGCAGGGTTTACGGACGTGTTTATGGTTTGATTGGGTCTAAAGGCGAACCCGTGTTCGCTAATGGAGCCCGTGTTCACACCTGAGTCTCCCTCCGTTCCTCTCCTCTCGCCGCTTTTTGCAAAAACCGCGTTTCTGCCGCGGCTATCAAACTTTTATGTAATAAGCGTCAACTTTTCGGTCCCTCTGAATTTTCATGATTACACGGTCTCGGGTTTACGGACTGGTTTACAAAGTGTTTTCCGTGTAGAGATTATCCGGCGAATATTCAACATGAATAATTCAGAGTTTGATTCAGGAGTTTTGTAAAATCGTAGCTTTTTTATCGGTTTTTTTCAGTAAAATATTTATCACGCGAAGAAATAATATTGAAATGCATAGTTTATTAAAGTTATGCAACCAATCCTGTAGAATATATTATTCAGGTGACTAAAAGAACGCGCTCTTTTACATATAGCAAAAAAATCTACTATAGTGTAAGTGTCCCTTAAAAAACAACTAGAACCTGCATAGTAACATTGTGCATAAGACAGTCTGGAAATGTTTTCCTCTAAGTTTGGGAACCTTAAAATATTTTCAAGCCTCTTCACTAAAGAAAATCGCTGAATTAAAATATAAAATCCTGGTCTGAAAGCTAGCCTTTATCCATTATCAATATGTTCAATTACTGTCTTTACTTAAGTTTCTTTTTTTTTTAGT
Source organism: Flexamia atlantica (assembly GCA_035578135.1). Lineage (NCBI taxonomy): Eukaryota > Metazoa > Arthropoda > Insecta > Hemiptera > Cicadellidae > Flexamia > Flexamia atlantica. The sequence continues at coordinate 27,941,458 of JAQJVK010000008.1, read as the reverse complement.
TATGCTGCACTGAAACAAACTCATCCCTCGACAATGTAATAGAGTATGCTATAATTTCATATAACACGTTTTCATTGCATTCTGGGGTTGGAGATAAATAGTATATCCGTCTCCAAGAGAATATTGTTCGTTAACCAATTGAATCCACAACACGTCCCATTAAAAGCTGGAAAATAAAATTAAGTTTACGTTAACTTAACAGTACCTGAGGAAAAAAAGCTATAAATCCATCCCATAAGAAAGTGCACTAATGAGATAGCAGTCGGGGTAAATACCCCTCGGGTTAAAAACCCCAAGCCAAACAGTAGTAATCTTACAGATTTCATTAAATTTTAACCAAAAATCAACAATAAAAGTCCAAGTAGCTGATTTGTTTAACATTCATGGTCTTTACCAAATCTAAATAGAGTCAAGACCTTTTTTTAAGGGTTAAGATTCCTGGTAGTCCGCAAAATGAACATGGATTAGTTTTTAAATAATTTTGCGCATTTCAGCACATTCATGCCATTTTCAGTCAGATATAAGACATTTCTTCCCAGATTTCTGTGTCAAATGTCTAAAAAGTTAGGTGAAAGAATGTAATAGTTTCAAATTCTAGGATATTTTTGTAAGGCGTTACGTTAAATCTAAATATCACCAGCCTTTTATTTAATTATGTCTAACAGTTCAGCGTTATTTGGTAAGACGATCAGAGATAAGTAATCTGTTACCTTTTAAAATGTTACAAAATCTTTCATCGAATGACTCTTTCCTATTGAAGTTCGTGTTACCAAGACAATAATTGTAATGTAACGTCAGTGTAGTCTTGTATTCAGGTTTTTTGTGTTGTCAAGTGACTTCTCATCAAGGTATAACTGTAAGTTACCCAATTCTGCAAAGCTGTCAGACCCCGCGTCTTGCCCAAAAGTTGTGTCGGGTCGACATTCTTGTTGCGCAAGTGGCCAGCCAGTTGACCAGTTCACCGGCCCGAGACTATCATTTCATGTTAATCTCCACATTAATGTCCTCTTATTACCAATTTGCTTCCTCATCCCGGTTCCTATTGAGCCCTGTATCACTCCTCGCTTATAGCCGGTAATTATTGAGTGATATAATCAATCACTTTGCCATTAATTACAGTTTTTCACCCAAGGCGCTGCGCCCGCCACCATCCCGCCCACAACAGTATAAATATTGAACGACCAGAAAATCCCGCTTGGTGTTTTTGCACGATGTACTATTCAAAATGCAATGTTACGTAGGGGAGCCGGTTTAATTGGCTGGTGGTTTGGTAATTAAAATTTAGTTTTATTGATGTGCCCACGAAATGAGTTATACAGGGTTCGGCAAAAGTCTGGAATATATTAGATAGCTTTTATATTATTTTTAAGAAAGTAACGAAACTTTACAGTTGTTTATCTATTACAAATAGAAACATTTTGGCGTATTTTCTTAGATGTTTGCGCGATAAGGGGATTGCCCACGCTGGAAGTCCTGAAATTCTTAAATGTAAGCATACCTCGAGTTATGACTCATTTTAAAGGTCTTAATCAGTAGATCACAACAGCGCAAACCGCGCCTTAAAAGGTTGATCCAATCAGAAGTTACAGCTTTTGAAAGATTTCGATGTGGCTAAAATTAAGGAAAAAAGTATAATTACTGTACCAATAAAGCACTCAGAACGATGAAGTTTGGTTTTCGATACATGTATTTCTCATTAATAAGGATAATTTGACGTCTAAAAAATCTACAATCAAATTACATTGTTTTGAGTGCTTTATTAGTAATTAGACTGATGTCCTTACTTTTAGCATAGAGTTTAATGACCAACTTTAAAATCTTTGAGGAGCTGAAACTTATGAATGGATTAACTTTTTGAGATGCGGTTTACACTGTTATGATCTACTAACTAAGACCTTTAAAATGAGGTAATTAAACGTATGCTTAAATTTAAGAATTTGAAGACTTCCAGCGTGGAACGTCCCTTGGTGATGCGAAAAAATAATAAAACACGTGAAAATATATCTATTTATGACTGATACACAAATTACAATAGTGAGTCGGTGGCGCAGTTGGTAGCGCACTCGGCCCCGGTTCTGTGGCGGCAGCGTCGCAGGATCGAGTCCCGATGATGTCGCATACTTTTAGCAGTACTGTTCATCCTTGTACTGTACCGGCTCACTCCTTGGGTTTGCTTGATAACTCCCACGCACAGGCCTGAGGCCTATGTGGGGGGGCAAATGCAAGGTAAAAAGAGGCCGCCACCCTCTTTTTTAAAAAAAGAACAAAAAAAAATTAATTTCATAGAACAAAATAATATAAAAGTTATTCCATATATTCCAGACTTTTGACGAACCCTGTATACTATTTTTTGGACACCGTGTAAAACTGAATCTCGTCGGTAAATAAATAATTTCATTTATTGGGAACTAGCAGAAGCTCGTGGCTTCACCCGCCGAAGGATCAAAAAATTTTAGCTTAACTATTTTGTAATGTGCAATGTTGTCAAATTACCGAATATACTGATTGATTTTTATTTATCTGAATTAAAATATTTTAAATATTTAATTACACCCTTAAGGTTGCAGATAGTGATACCACTCGACATTGAATCGAAAAGGTGAAACGTTTCCTGGATAGACTTTTCTTTTTTCCTTAAAATGAAAGAATTCGCTACCATGAGCTAACTACTCTAATTTTGTAGTTTAGTCTCTAAAATACTGAAATTTCTTAGTTAATCCATCATTGAACTTATGAAATTGGGTTTCTATTAGTTTGGATGAAAACAGGTATCATTACCACATCAGGGGTTTGAACCCAGAGCTTTCATTGCCGCGCTCTCACCTGAATCCTGTGTGCCTATTCGACTCATGAAAATAAGAGACATATGAAATATATCTGATGTACGATAAACAGCGCAAGGGGAGGACTCTAGACCGATTACCTGAATGTTTATAAAATAGACCAAAACTGTCGGAGAAAAAAATTAAGATTGTGGCCAAAAAATTAGAAATCTTAATTCTCCAAAAATCTTTTTTAATCCCATTTTTTAACCGTTGGATTACTCGGTTAGCAGAGAGAGGCAAAGATTTTTGGTAGAGTTTTTGTTTTTTACTTAGCCTAAATCGCACTCGGCCAACTCCAATGACATTTTTTATTTTGAAAAACCACGATTCTAGTGGAACATTTATACAAATATGTTATTCCGTTATTTTTATAAATGTTCCACTAGAATGGAATGGAATAACGGAATGGAATGTCTATACATAGTTTCAAGATAATAGTTTGATTATTTCGGGTGATCTGTAAAACACGAGAAGCCTAAGTGGTATCTGATAAATAAACATATTGTAGTTTTGTATAGTTTATTCTTTTATAGAAGAAATTTCTACCTTTTTCTCTCTTGAAAATATTTGATAGACCTTCCATCCATATTTTTTAATCAAACTTTTAAAAACTGAAAAGGCCGCCATTTTGAATTGTATAATTTACGTTATTTTAGCCTTTTGAGAGAAAATATTTTAAAACCCTTCCTTATTACGCGCAAAGAGGCTATAAATTATGTTTGTGCCAGGTTTCATGGCCAAAAGCTCTACATTTCTTTAGAAAATAACCATGAAAGCAAAAACAAAAATTGGCCGAGACATTCAATTTCAGAATAGAAATATTCTAAAATTCTTTCGTAGTACACATCTGCCTTATAGTTTTTGAGAAACCGTGATCAGTGAATCGGTCAGTCAGTAAACCGTTTTGGCTTTTATATTTTTAGATGAAGAAAGATGCTTTACCATCGGATAGGAGTGGATAACCCATAAGAGTTGTCGAATTTGCTTCTCTACCAAAACGAAATCTGCTAAAAATATTGCTTAAGTTCCTATACTAAACCACATTACCAATTCAGTGAGCTATGAATTATAAAAGCATTTATCACACATAACTGAGATTGATAGGCCTTGATTAGATCAATGTTAGGGTTACTAGGCTAACATCCAAACACATAAAGGTTACCGTCATTGAACCACAACTAAACAAGTAAATATTTCGGAAAGACACATTTTAATAACAACTGCCGTTCGACTTTCAAGGAACTTAGCATAACAAAAACAGTTTCTTTGTCCCTGAACAAAGGTTTTTACCTAAGGCATAATAAAATAACGGATTATGTAGTGGGCGGAAGGGGAAAGCAGCCGTAGTCTATGATAATTACAACGTAGAGGGAGTATATCTCAAGAGTGTGGGAACGCTCTAAAACCTACATTACAATGACTATTTGTCCCAGCTGATAGGGTTTTTAGGATGTCTCGTACCCTAGGGGCATACTACATAATTTCTTTTGATTCAAGACGCAAATTAGTTGTAATAAACATCTTCGATTACTGGTATCTTTCTTGTCTATTTTAAGGGCTATGTTTTATCCTAAATATTGAGTATGTCGCAATAGTCGCAATAGAATTGACATATAACTTTTCATCTTGTAAAACAATACCTTTGAAAATCCCTTGCGGTTTTTAATAGTTAGAATCTCAATTTTTTATAAACAAGTACCTTCTTTACTTTGGTCTCTCCATGAATGAAAATCAATTGTTGAGGTCCAGGTAGTATCAGAGACTGATGTACATGAATTCATCGTCAGGCAGTTTAAAGGATGTGCGGAATCGGCTGTTTCGGCTCTGATTAGCATCTCAAAATAATAAGGGTTACGGAATTGAACTTCTAATAGGTTATTCGTCACGAGGTTTGTATTCCACAAGCTCTAACTTACTTCTTCTATATTGTTTACAAATTAGATACTTCTTTCTTTCATCCACGAGCACGAAATTCCCATTTGGAGGTCTGAGTAGCTACTTGAGCCAGCTTTCATGATTAATCAAATCAAATAGTCCACTCTATCATTGTATATTTGGCAGAGTGTGCAATAAATATGGCATTTGAACCTGACCGTGTAGCGTTAGACACAATTCTAAATCAACTGACGTCGTGCATCATAACCTCTAATCGGACTCCTCGCCGCTAAAAATACTGTACTACAAACTACAACTATTGTCACAAGCTGCGTGGGTGTAATAATTGAGTCATAGAGCAATAAACCATTTAAATATGGCGTGTTTGAAGCTCATTGTTACTATTTATTACTCCATGCCTTCAAATGATTACAGACCAGGGATCCAGTATCTGTACAGACAGAGCAATAATTGGCCTTTGCGCCTGAAAACTTAAAATGTTGTTTTGCCGATTTTTTGAAATAAATTCGTGTTGGTCTGCATTATTTATTTGTTCTGCAGTTTATGTAATCTACGATTAAAGTATTTTTATTTTCAGTCAGAATTAACATTCAAAACGAATGTGGATCATTTTAGGTCAGACTTATACCATTTTAATGGAATACAGATTTTAGAAATCATGTTAATACAGTCCTTCCTGTAATGTTAAATAAAGAATTTTTCATTTCATTTTCATTTTCATTTCCTTGTATTATTTCGTTCAGTGTAATTTTCTTCGGGATTAAATGGAATCTAACAAACACGCAAGTTCAAAACATACATTTGTGTATTCTAGTAGTAGTATGACTATATCGGATGAGCTCTTAGCTACTACATGTCTGAGAGAAATGGGTCTTTGTGCTAAGTGATTATAAATCAGCCCCTGGTAACCTTGACAATAACATCTCCGCCTTGTTCGTAGTTTGGCACGAAAAAGACACTAAAAATACCTTCTGGCTCTAGCTCTCCACGCCTCTTTGACTCTTGATCACTTGTATTTCAGATTAGATTAACATTATACCTATTCATAAAACAATGAATAAAATTATGAATAAAAAAACTCTTTGACCTTTTGAATCTTAGGAACAGAAATAGGGTATTCTTTCCTATTATTAATATTCTCAGTTTTAAACTAGTTATTTCATATCTGATTCCAGGACCATCAGCCAGACACTTCTTACTTAGGTTTGTAATTGATATTGAATATATATTGAAAAAAATCATTTTGTAACATATTTTGTTAGCTTTATACGCCGTGAGTAAGGACATTAAAAGTATTTAAAAAATTCTTAATATTTCACAAGTATTATTTTTCACATCAAGCAGGTTATATTTTAATTTTTTTCTTTGTTAAAGGATGTTGTATTATAATTTGAAATTGAACATTGCACAATAAGAAATTCAAGAGATGGAGTAGATAGAAATTATATAAATATTTGGAATACGGTGGAGGAGCGAGATAAATATAATGCCTAAGAATAATAAACGTATTATAATGAAAAGGAATTGGTGCCAGTACACTCATGCCGAGGTGTTTCGCCGAATGTTCCGGCGAGGATTGTAGAACACTTCACCAAAAGCGAGGCAACACGAGACATGCCGAGCGTATCATGCTCTTGCCTTGTCCCACCGAAAGTGTACCGTCCCCATCGAGTCATAGTAACTAAATATATGAATGTGTGATATGTAGAAATTTAGTTTCACCCAACCATTTTTAAAATGCTCAGTTTGTCCTTTACAATTTTTGTAGGGCACAGCATAAATTGAACTTAGTTATTCCCTCATCTACCTACCAAAGCTGTTTGGGAAGCTCTTATTGAAACATACATTGCTTAAAACTTTCACTTCATACCAAATAATTGAATTGTAAGTGTTTTATGCGTGACACTGTTTAAGTACAGAACCCCTTTAACCATAAATAACATTGACAACCTGTCAGGGAACAAAAACCTCAGCAGTACAATAAAAATGGAATGTTCCACTCCCTTTGTGTAAGTTATAACCAAATGCCTCATAAATCGCAGTTTCCATTTCTTTCAGAACGCGTGCCGTCTGGTAATGTGTACGTATATCTTCAATTAGTTGGTTGTCGACTGAAAACCACTGATACGAAAGCCGAGTTCAAAAGAATCGATAATTCTATTATTGTGCTACAATCAATTACTTTATCTTGTGCTAGAGTCGATTATCGATTTTTGGGCGAAACTTTAGAGTCCGTCTCCACCGTTAAAATCAAACTTAAAATCGATATTTTTTTTGGATATTTACAATCGCGATTATGTTAACAAAAAACATTTCGATATTATCATCAAAACGATAGTTGAAAGCATAGATAAATATCTTCAATGTATTGTAGTGAATAAGCAATAATTCTAATAGGTTTAATCAAAATAAAACACAAAAGATAACAAAAATGTGCTTAAAATTACTATATAAGAATACATACTTTAGCTGCACCTTCATAACATTGAGAAAGTAAATTTGCACGACACTTCGATACTACCGACGCATAAAATTGCTAGGGTACGAGTCGAACATAGACTTTCCTTTTATTATATCGTAGAAAAAATTAGAAACTGGATTTGTTGAACCAGGGAACGCATGTTGCTGATGAAATGCTAGGTTCGTGATTTACCTGCAATAGAGTAAACTTATTGGTTCTACATGTAAAATTATCCTCAATGTTACTCAACGACATATTGGAATTTTCGAACCATTTACCTACATCCATGTTAGTTACACTACCAAATATATCCATCACTTCTATCACGTTTAATTCCTAGAATCATCGGAATACCACATGAAAATGAATTAGCTAACAAAGCAAATTTTTGTAATCCATGAGTAGTTGCCTGACTTTAGGTCTTTCAGTTTCTTTAATTGTAATAGGATGGTAAAAAATAAAATTGAAACCTACATTTTAATAAACTGTTAACTTAGTAACCTAAATTGTTTATTTCAAATAAGTTTCACATTAATAGCAATAAAACATAGTTTTTAAAGGGAAACGACTATTTATATAAAATCGAAAAATATTGATTTTAACTTAGATTTCCACGGTAAAGACGGATTCTAAGCCTAGCCGGATTCTAAGAGTTTAGCCGTTTTTTGTGCTAGAATGATTAATTGCATCTCAAGCTAAAAACGAATAATTGATTCTCGAGTTAGAATAAATTTATGTACTCTTTGTGTCAAGAATCGATACTTTGTAATTATATTACTTCCTACTATCACCCCTCCCCATTATTTTTTAATAACGAAGAAGGAATAATTTACCAAACAAATAATCGTAATACTTGTTTTATATATATATTAAAGTTTTACAAAATTAGTAGTATTATTTTATTTTAGTAAATTTTTTATGTTCATTTATCACTAACCAGTTTATAATATCCCTGAAATGAAAGGACCTAAAAAAGATTAACTGCAAAGAATCGTCGCAATAGAAGAGGAACCAATAGGAGAATTGATTAATGTAAACGATTATTTAATCGATAAAACTACTGAGAACGTGTATAAAGTCCGCATCTAATTCTGAACATACACTGTAACCTTCCAAAGCAGTTCCGTCCAAAGCAGTTCCGTAGTATCTGAAGCTACTGATGTTGCAATTTGATTAATAGCTCTGGCCGCGGAGGTCTCAGGAACTTGTTTTTAGAGTCTATCCCTCATATTAATGTTGTTACACTCCATAAATTCAGTGTTTTATATGAATCTGTTATTTTTAACAGTCTTAGGCCTAGCAAATTCGTCTGTTTACTTTAATGCGCTGATTTGAGGTGAAACAGTTGTCATTTTGCTTATGATCTCACCAAAGCAATCCTTTTATTACAAAAACACCAAAATCATCTTAAACTAGCAGGCCTCTTTTAAAGAAAGTTTTGGTTTATTTAAGTTTTCCCGTTACAACAAAAAAAAAGCATCCCTATCATAATTACTTTAAATTTCCAACCTTATATGAATATATTGTAGTCGTAGAAAGAGTGGGTCTTCGTTTAACCGTCTTACCCCATACAATATTCGTTTCAGCATCAACGAATAATTTAATGATTAATAACAGCTTAGTCCAGTTGGAGTTTACGCCCAACTTTTTAGAATTTTCTTGACAGTAAATAAAAGGATTTAAAATTATGGAAGTCATCTTTATTTGACTCCGGCAAATTGTATTTGTTTGTTTTAAGGCATAGTACCAAGTTAAATTATAAAAGCATACGTACCTGCATGAAAACATTTACCTCTGTCCTATTAGTTAGATTAACAGTATATTCGACCTTGCACCGCCACAGGTTGTTATATAGACTCCTTAGAAGGTTTTATACTCCATAAACCTTTACTGGACTCTTAATTCATTGTAAATCAGATGAAGGCTACCGCTTAACCTTTTCCATCCCCACACACGGTGAGGTGAATTCATATAGGCATATTGTATTGTTTATTATGTATTATAAACAATATTTATTGTTTATATCTAGCATATTATTTATATGCGAATCGGTTAAGTTAGTTTATTGTTTGCTATGTATTGGAAATACGCATAACATATTTCTATGTCGATCGGTTGAGTTAGTTTATTTTTAATAGATATTATAAATGTGCATCATATTGTTTTTATGCGAATAGGTTCCTAGAATTGTTAAGAAATAATGTGTACCTTGATTTTCCTTGAACAAGCATGATAAGAGTTACATTAAAGGTGCAAAATATACGTTTTTCAAGACACTTTAAAAATGCATTTACTAGTAAAACTAAACGAAATCGAGTAAATTTACAGTTATACAATTAAATAAGCTATTGTTATATACCATTTAGGGATCGTCGATTGGTCAGCTGTCGTTTCCTTAGCTTCAAATTCATCTGAAATAAATATATGGGAGGCCCCTTCTTTAAAATTGTCATTTTGTTTTCAACTAAGATCCGAACCGAGAAAGAGTTTGTATCCAGATCTGTTTCAAATGTTAAATTCGTCCTACTTGAATGAAAATGTTAAAAATTAATTCCTACCTCTAGCGTCTTCCGATTTTCTATGAAAAACACTTAATAAAAATGAATTCTAGTAGGAAGAAAGTAATAGTAACCGAACAAAAGAAACTCATTACATAAGGCTTTTTGCACACAATGCCGGGGCTACTGCAGCACACTGAGTTAATGTTTCGTGTATTGTATTTTGTGGTAAGTGACTCGTTGTAAATGCGATTCCAAGCACGACTGACGAATTTGTGACTCCCAAGTTGTAACTGAACTGTCACATTAATTCTGCGTTGCACCTAGACTTACCAAGACGAGCGCCGTGGAGAAGCAAACAATCTCGGGTAGAAGATCGAAGACATAACCTCTCTTAACAAGTTATTGTGATATTAAATACCTACTTATGACTGCCCAGTGTTTTATATAAACCAGAAGAGTTAAAATTTTTCAACAAACCGGTATCACCGATCAGAGTACAGCACCAACGGCAAACATAATATTGTTAATTGTGGACGTCATTTTTAAGTTTTAATACTGTTGCATTCGACTTTGTAGTATCGAAACATAACTCGAATCAAATGACTTGGCCCAGACAGCCCATAAGTCTAATGTTAATTTTAGTGTTGGGTTTATGGACGGCCTGGGCCACGTCATTGACTCGACCTGTACAATCCTATTTACATAAATAATACTGGATTAAATCAGGAGGTGCTCGTTAGGTTGCGACTTACAACGCTGGTGAACCATAACCGGACTTAAACCACGAACTATGAACTTTTTGACGTATTTATAAAAAAACTCCTATAGAGGAGTTTTTTATAATACGTGGAACTGAGTATATAGATACTCAGTTCCACGTTTGCCTTTAAGTATGGCATTAACATAAGCCATATTATTCAAATAGGATTTTGTATGCTGTGCTAGACAAATCATGTTATAATCAGTTAATTGCTTTATAATGACTTGCTATGGGTATGCGTATTAAAAAAATGTATTCAGCAATGGTAATAGAATAGCAATATTTCATAAAGCCTGTCCAGAGAGGTGAACGTGGAATCGAATATGGTTATCGCTGATCGGTGATTTCACCTAAAACAAACACAGAAGAGGTTTTCGGAACGGCCGGAGAAGGAACAAGCCGCCGGCAGATTGATCAGCGCTGCCCGCCGCAGGTTCGGCGACTGATAACATAATGACCAGCTGCGCCACAGACGGCGGGTGTGGCCGATATCTTCATTCCGCGGTCGGTGGAACCATCTGACCGCATCGGAGGTAGCTTATTGTTCAGCCGACGATTTGTACAGTTCTTCAACCTGCCATGAGGTGTTCTGTAGCGTGGGACGGTGGCGTGTCCTGTAATCCAACTACTTGGAGGTCACAATAACTAACTACCTTGGATTGTGGTTAGTTATAAGCGACGGTTTAGAGTCTATGGATGCGGTATTCTCTAGTGAAGATTAACGTCCGCACTGGTGAATACTACATTCATCCATAATACCATCCATCCATAAGTAGACCAGTTCGTAATTAATTGGCAACATTTTGGTTCGGATCCCACGTTAAACTGCAGGTCCCTTAGTTGCCATTTGGGTGTCAGGCAATTAATTAACAGTCATCTTGTCCAAGGAACACGCCGGCCTTAGTCAGTAACAAGACTACAAGATCGCGACACAATAATCCTGCAACCATATTTCGTCTTAAAATACCCTTGTTGGTGGTCAGCGGCTTATGTGATAATATAAGATATGTAGTGTAATGTAATGTAACGCATTTTAAACAATACATGACTAAAACACCCACTCATACATGACGCATACGTATACATAAACATAATAATAGAGAAAATAAATACATTACTACGTGGCCTGAAGGGGCTGACTCCTATTTGCAAAATATCCACTTTCAATTCAATTTTAAATAGATGAAGAAAGTCTGTTTCATTGAATATATTCAACTGTATTGATTTCAATAGTAATACTTGCATTTGCTAAGAGACTGTGATGATGCCATTCATCTTTTTAGTGAACATATTCATTGCAATGTTACGTTATTATTGAGAAATACAAAATTGTCGGGCATCTCGGCCTCCTCTCGCACGCCTGACCATCATTAATTTGGTGGATGACAAAACTTTAAGCCAAGCTCTTTCCAGCGATTCGGAAACGTTCAGAAACTGAAAATCGGTACAGAACTGTTTTTTTCCTTAATCATTCTTAATAAGACAGGTACCTCATGGAGGACGTTACGCTGAATATGAGTGAAGGATGGGTGTGATGATCTGACGATAGTGGCGCAATCTTGTAGCCTCGTTACTGACTAAGGTTGGCACGTTCCTTAGACAGGATTGTTAATTAATAGCCCAACAAACAACTGTTAGAGGAGTCTCGATCGCAAAAAACCCTATCGTATTAAATAAGTGCAGCAAAATAAATGTTGTATTTTCGCTGCACGTCTAGAATACTCGTTTACAAAACAAGTAATGTGTTTCAATTCAGGGTGTATTTACATGGTTTTATAATATGATAAAAAATACTTATTTTTTAAAACTACAACACCGAATATGAAATGCAATTAATTATCATTACAGCTAAAACTAAAACTTTTGTTACATACCCATCTTGTTCAATGAATTCAACAAAACCAGAATGTGCGGCCTTTTATTTTGGTTTCTCAACTGTGTTCCAAATTATAAAATCTTATTTCAAATAAATCCTATTTTAAATGCTGATCAGTTGGAAGAGAACAGAAAACAGCGGTCTACGTTGAAGTGAATTGGATTTATGTTGCCCATAAAAATCTTATCATGAACTTTAAAGTGGTTTTGATTGCAGATAATTGAGATTTAAGAACCTTTGAAGGTATCTCAATTGGCAGAAAGTTGTTGATGGAATTTAATTTCCTTCAAAACAGTGCAGTCAAATCCCCTTATTTCTCTCTTACCACGTTTTTCAAAAATTTACATTTCCCATCACCACTCTATTACAGGAGACGACTTGGTGAGCGGGAATGCGTAGGATGCTATCACCTGACAGACGGTAATCAGCTGTTTACAATCAGCTGTTTGTAATCAGCTGTTTGTCAGCGGGTGTGACGTCACCGGTCAAGGCCGTCGCTGTAGACGGCTTGGCACCTCTCTTCGCTTCCTGTCGGGCCGGTCCCCCTCCCCCCTGCCCCCTCACAAGGCTTGGTTACGAGGAGAAATTACCATACTGAGAGACGATTATACGTACTTAGATTAGATGTTAGACTGACTTATCAATTGCTTTGTGATCTGATTTTTCGGGTTCAAGTATAGAGGACGAATTTTTCCTCACTTGTATTATTGGTGAAAGGCAAAAATTTACGTTAGAAATGTTTGAATAAATATTTGTTTCAATTTTATGGTTTTATTGAGAATATTTTCTTTGATTTAGTAAAAATAAGATACTCAATACTTTAACCCTACATTCTTATAAACAAAAATTAACTGCACAGATATAAAAAAAATCTACAAATGTGTGATGGTTTTAAATAATTTGAGTTTGGTGTGAACTCAATAAGAACTAACTAAATAATCAACATGTATTTAGAAGTACTTTTATACTCTACTATTTTTTAATAAATCCTCGTTTCTAACATGGTAAATAAAAAAAAATCATTACGAAGAAACATCTGAAAAACGCTGACAATCTAACTGAAAGTTGAAGAGGAGCAATTGAGATTGTGGAGTAAGCTATTGTTTTTTATTCTAATGAAGATTTATCTGATCGAATTTCTGTAAGGCCTTGTAACCTTGAATTATGTCGACACAGGTCGTAAATGATAAACATTAATATTAAACTGTTATTCAGTGTTTAGTGTCTGGCAAAATATTAAACCGAAATAGAAAAACCACTTTACAAACAATGATTGTTGAAAAGATAAACTCCAGTGATCGCTTTTAAAGCGCTGTAAAAATGATTGTTTAATATTCGGCGGTTGTAAAGCAATAAACCCAGATTAGTAGAACTGGGACAAGGCTGCAATCTTTTAAGGAAACACTAAACCCAGTTGGAAAAGTATTTTAGCGTTTTAAAAACGAGAATTTGTATCTTTAATCAGTATGTAAAATACCACAGAACACTTTCTCAAGCGAGCATTACGTTCAAAGAATGATTTCTACGAATTAGATAATATATTACACGAGAAGAGTAATAAATAATAATTATCTGTTTCATATTTCAGTCTCATTCAACATTTCAGTAACACTAATTGGTCTAAAATTAACTGATTAGAGATCAAAGATAAAAAATCTTGTCTACATATTGTTTGGTAGCCTTTAATACAAGTTATACGATCTCAATCCACTTGTACACTAAGTATTTGTATATTATTTGTGACAAATTTTAAATGGTGATCGTTCGAACAATCAGTTCGCATTAATTTATCTTTTTTAATTTACTTAATTACAAACTTAGACATTTGATTTACTTCATAAAAAAAATTGTATGTAATTCTTAAAGTGTTAGAGAATTAGATTTGAGTAACTATACCTATAATTTTATTAGTATTTATGGTAAACATATGACTTTAAGTTAAAAACCATATATTCAGAATGTTTATCTCGTAATCTTAATAACAGTAATAATAATATAATACAGGCTTCACGCCACATGTAATGTAATAACTCAATTTCCGGCACTGCACCTGCATACCTGCTAGTTAAGTGAGCAATTTTCACCGTTGAACACTTCTCACCTTGAACTTAAGTTGAAATGCCACTGTATGATTTATCGTAATATCCACTTGTAAAGCAAAAAAATTAGACTTCCGTTTATCCGGTTTATTATCTTTTGAAAATTGAAGAAATTAAGAGAGGAAAATAAATCGAGATTGAAATAAGCAAGTCGTTTATTTGTCTGCTTGCTTTTTTTGCTTTGTCATATAATTATTAATGTCAATGTATATTACTGTATTATATTACTGTAAATATTTTAAGGTGCTTTAATTTTATCTAATTCATTCCATTCAATTGTTTATCGTTGCATATCACGTTTGAACGTTCTTAACTTGTTTCAACGTTGCCAAGCTGCAATATAGGATTATTGTTTTAAATGGTGTATAGTTTAAAGAAAGATTCATTGAAACTTTAAAATCTTGTTAGCTTGAAAACTGTTTTACAATTTCTGAAATCAGTCTCATCCAAGAGCTATTCAATGATTTTAAACATACCGATTTCTCGATTTAAGACAAATTCTACCCTCACTTTAATACTCTTTATAATTGTTATGACCTTTCTGTATTTTGATTTCGTACTTGAATAAATACTTCTTTAAAGTAATACTCTGACTCATTTTCATGAAAAACATCTTCCCTGTAAGGGACGTTTAAAGTAATCTTGGGTTTAGATTCTACCAAATAGATTGAGTGTTATTTTGCGGTATATAAACATGATTACCTCTGCAACGGTTTTATATACGAGATTATTGTCTTTATAATCTCGTAAGATTATTGCGTCAATACAAATTACTATACGTCAACTTATATACCATGGTAAACTGTTGTCATAAAGTTTTCGACACCCACTAAATTAATATTTGTAAACTTGCAATCACCACACTCGTTAACCAACATGGATAATTAGCTTACTCAGCCTTTTCCAATTGGATAGCGTTTCCATCCAATTAATATTATTTAATTGGCGAGAGGTCGTGATCACACCCGCCTCCCGACTGTCGATCCAAACCCGACGTTTCACAAGTCGCTGTTTACCTTCTACAGCTAAAATTACGATTGTGTAAGTGAGTATGTATGTTGTACGTCGTGTTGTATTCGTGATCAAAACGACCAATTAGTTGGGTGAAAACTTTGCTGGCAAAATGGTTTAGATTACCTGCTACTGTCGAGTGATCCTGTTATTGGTACTACACTACCTCTGGTTTCGAACCATTTGAAGGTTCATTTTCAAGTGTACAAAAACATCAATTGCCCATCTTCCGTGATGATGAAGTTGTCAAAAGTTTAAAACATATGATAACTTCATCATCACGGAAGATGGGCAATTGATGTTTTTGTACACTTGATAATGAACCTTCAAATGGTTCGAAACCAGTGGTAGTGTAGTACCAATAACAGGATCACTCAACAGTAGCAGGTAATCTAAACCATTTTGCTTAAAATCAGTGATTCAGAATTCAGTGATACAATCATGAAATTTTGTTGGATTAAAATAAGGTAAAGAAACTTTTACAATACATTATGGTGACTTACTTTACCTGAGATAAATTTAAGGAATAAGGAAACTATATTAAAGTTCTACCTTTCAATAAGGTGTGTTCCTGGAGTGAACTGGGCAATACTATTAATATTAGAATTATTATTTTTTATCTGATAAACGTGATGAGGGTGCTCTATATCTTAAAGGTTTAAGTGTTATTTGGCGTGTTTTAGGCTGTGTTATTTAATGCAGAACAACTAACTAACTGTACAGTTTAGTTTTGTTTTTACTTGTTAATTCGATTAACCAAGTATTGCAACCTGTTTGTAATCAATACCACCACTTAGTTCGGTTGAAACCTAGTTTGGTTAAAATATGGTAAATTCTAAGGTTTTGCATTGCATTTCGATAAAACTCTTTATTTGAGGTAAATTTATTGAAAACAAATTTAAAACCCCAAAGCTTTTGATACATCATAGCTTTTATAGAGTAACCTCAGCAACATCATTGTTTGAAAGAAATCCGTTGTACTTTAGTTCGCTCTATAAGGCAAATTTACCGTTAGATTTTGAGTAAACACTTTACATAATACAACTACAATGTTTTTTTATTTTACTGGTAAAGGCAGTAAACCAAATTTAAATTTTACCTTTACCTTCTTTAAAATTATTTTACTTCATGTTTACTTGCTTATGTTTGGTTGCCTTTGTTGAAATTTTAAGATTATTCTGGGTTACATAACTTGTAAATGACCCAGTGCATGATTCGGCAGAGAACCTCCAAGTCCTATCACCCGGCACGTAGGTCCATCCTTGTAATTGAGGTCCCGACGCAGAATCTGTGAATTATTAGGGGATAAATTACGATAATCCTATAGAGACAGGATGGGATTCGCCGCTCCTAAATTATTACTGCCAAATTCATCTTTGTAGGCAATCTAAAATAATAAATATTATAGTCGTGTGAGCTAGGCCTGCTTGACCCCCAAGACCTCGCGAACGTTTTGAAATAGACGATTTTGATTTTGAGTCGTGAAGTAATGCCGTGTGTTGCAAGTTAAATAAACTCTTTGGATATTCCTTTCGGGAGATTTCATCGGTATTATTTTTGACTTCATCGTCTTTGTGGATTTGTCTTTACACGAGCAGCAATTAAAAACGATGGTTAAATTACAAAACATAGATTGCACGTTTTCCCCCAAAAAATAACTATAGTATATATTAATGTTCCGCCAAGTGTCACTGGCTAAAAATGAAGGTTTTGCTCGATTAAAATCGCGAATGATTTGTTGATGGAAGCTCTGTCCAGGCAATCGATTCTAAAGGTCAGTTTCTTATTCTTTGCTGTACCTTCAATAAGGAGTAAAAATAAAGTTTGACATTTCGATAATCTCCTTACAATATAGTGTAACAAAAAAAAACTTCATCATAATGACTTGTATGTACATTCCAACGAAAGCGACCTTCCATCAACGGTATAAATAAATTTTATGCTAAATTTTATTCAAAAGGTTTTTTACAATTCTACCGGAAAATCAGGGCAAAAATGTTACGTTTTTTAATCGATTGCTAGATAATTTAGTAAAGCTATCGGATTTAATCTTACCTGTATTGATAACATTCTTGCTGTTAAAAACAATGGGCTTACACATAATTTAAAATATATTAAGAGATTCACAAACATTTTCTGCATTAATTTACAACTCTATGTTTTAGTAATCGAGATAGATTAACTTGTTACATCGGAGCAGTTGGCCTACCTTTTTGATCCAGGATTGAAATTAAATCATTTTCCTTTCAATACATTGCATCAAAATAAATTAAGACTGCTCGAACCGGGAAGAAGATTGGAATTTTTTACAATTAATCGATGAGCTATAGACACGCACGCCGGACAGCCGGACACCCGCGCCGCCGGGTAAACAACCTCCGGACTAGCGGGGTTCGGTTGTTTAGGATCTCCTGCAGTCCAAACAAACAAACAAGGGCCAGGACTCTGCCCGCGAGGCTGTTGGGCTGTTAGACGTTCTCCTTTAATCTGATCTGTTTGGCCCCCCTCGTTTTCACCTCCCTGTTTATTTTTCTAAGTCATTTCCAATTAAACGAAAACACGATAAAGCCTTCCAAAAACCCAAACATCCCGTTTGTTTTCTAAATGTAAATGAGCCCCTGACCACCTGCCTGGAAGTACAAATTAGGGTTTGGTCCCGCGGCAATGCTTAAGTTAGGAGTTGGGATTGCTTGTCAATTGTGCGGGTGGAATATAAATGAAGTTATCTAGAGGCTTCTTAGTAAAACGATTATATTTAGCATCCCCAAAGTATGATTCGATTGGGGATGTTGTCCCATTGTGATCGCTCACTACTAATTCCAATGGGGATGCACTGTTGCATTGTTGAATTAAAAAATGTTCCGTTGATCTTAATGTGAATTTCTACTAAATATAGCCAATAACTCTGTATTGTCAAAAATATTTTAAGTCGCAAGCTATGTAGTTGTAAAACTAAACTTATCAATGTAGAGATTAAAATCATTTTCATTATGAGAGTACTCTGAATTGCTGATAACCGTTTGACGTAGATAAATAATTTAAAACGTATCTTTAACTTGTAGTATCTAATTTTTAGTAATGTCAACAAGATCAATTAATTTGTTTTTTAACATTTGAATTACACATTTCACTTATCTCATAGTCAGAATTGGTTATTTTAATTGAGGGATATTTAAAGTGATTGAATCAGGATTTATAATAGGTTACTCCAAAATATTACCATACTTCCATACTTACAGTTTCAGACCAATGTTGTGTTTGGCGAAATATCATAAATCCACAGTAATAATTCATGATAACTATATTAATATTAACCAACAATCATCAATTTATAATCAATATAAAAAATCGGATATTATTTATTCACGTTCTGGATTCTATAGTTTGTAGAACAATATAAATCATTACAGCAATAACTTTATACTCAATTGTCCGGGTGATACAGGCTCCAGACTAGCAATCATAAACCATCTGTCTCAACACGCGGAGCCTGACCAAGCGACGATGGAAACAAAAGTGAATTAGATCGAAGCAATAAATTTGATTCCGCTCTGAATTATAGCCTATAGAGTCCTAGAGGGTTCAAATGAAGTCTGAAGTCAAGAGGAACCAAGTAGAAAGGAGAAAATATACTGGTTTGTCGATAACAAAAGGCTAAATTGGAAGTTGTTATTCGAATTCTTTATGGCAAATTTGTATTCATTTTTTATCGCTATGACGTTTCTAAGTGTACAAACATTAATCTTTTTTGCTTCGCTTCCATCACATAATATCAACGTTTATTTTTGTCCTTGTGATGATAATGAACTAACAGTTCAAATTTTAACAGATACATTAAAAAATGGCACTGAGTGGAGAAGATTTACAGAAAAAATAAATCAACTCAATTAGTCTATTTCGGTTTTTAGTTGACGATTGCGTTACACTTTATAAATTCGATCAACGTAAGTGAAACGATAAAGGGATGCTAGAGTGGAGTGACATTTTAAATATTCGCCACCCTAGAGCCTCAGGAGGTTCAAATGGCGTTCGTTCACCCAAATTGTTTTGGCGGTAAAGCAAAGGCCAATGACCAACCTGCTGGATGGACATTAACCTTTTAACAAGCTCGAGTAGGCATAATTTATCTCAACTCAATATCAAAACTAATTGAAAATCCACTGATATTTAAAACCAAAGTCGTAAATATAAGTTGTTTTTATGAATAAGCTGTATAAGTTTTCTTTTGAACATAGCACAATTACTTGTGAAAATTGTATTGCTTTGATGGTATTAAGAATAATTTAATAAATTTCATGATTTATTTTATAGGTGTATGTGTTTTACTTGTAAAAAAGGGAGTGTTGTTTATACAAGATTTGTGCTTCCGGACTATATTTTCATGTATTTGCGCCGATAATATTTTATATATTTTTAAGAAACGGTCAAGCTATGGTGCTATTAATATCCACGTTTCTCCTTTCTTTGCTATTTAGCCATTAATTCTAAGCTCATTACAGCTGAAGGAAATCGCTATAAATCTATATGGATATCTTTTAGTTGCCAAACATTGATTTTTTGCTTCCCAGATAATAGGATTTACTAATTTCCTAGTTATTAAAGATATTTTATATAAAAAGGCCGAGGCTCTTTCAAAGGCTCCTCCCCGTGTACGTCCACCGTTCCTATGTTACAAAACCTATATACGTTATATGACCAAAATTAAGTTATACATAAATAGATGTATATACATCTGCTCAGCTACCGTTAGTGTACAGTTAGCTACTGTTGGTTTCTGGGATGGAGCCCACAACCAGACATCCATAAGCGGTTCCCAGTAACTTCTGGTAACGCGAACGGTGCGCTCTCCCGCGCAATTCCGTGAAATCATCACGCCACTAGTTCGCAAAATTACCATATCAAACACATAACTACGATCAAATTTTACTGTTCTGTGACTATTATAATTTAGTTCTATATCAAAATTATTATTTAGATTTTTTTATTGATTTGCAACAAATTTATTAAAATACTGCGGAAAAGGTTATTTATATTTTAAAGCCCAGAGCAAAGAGAACAGTAAATCACCTACTTATCAGTAAAAACATCAACTTCATCCCATACTTCACACCATTTAGGTAGGGCACATCAACTCCTATTAGTCCAACACTCTACAACCCCATATTAAAGATCAGATACGTAAATTGAACTTCAAAACCACCCTTATCCCACCCTTAAGTGGCTGATAGGTTAATAATTCTCAACGATTACGACAAAAACTCGTTGGACCTTCGTGAGGGGGGGGAGGCGAGGGGTGATTTTATCTACGAGCTAAGAGGTAAGTAAAGTGTTTGTTTGAATTAATGAACCGCATTAGTAGACATGAGGCAGTCGGGACCACCCTTGGTCTAATTAATTGAGGGACTAAGGACTGAGGCATCGGCGCACGCCCAAGTCCTATCTGATAACGTCGGAATGCAAGGGTCTTCTTCTTCCCCGGGCGGATACTGATTGCTTCCATTGGCTTCCCCATTATTGTCTATGAGCTGAATTCAGTTAATAAAGACATTTCTGCCACAAACCGTGACTATCTCACGCCCACATCTTGATTAGGCCTATTGTCTCGTTTGTTGGAAGGAGGTCGCTCGTGGTCTAGTAATTACAGACCGATCAGTATTTTATCGATTTTGGAAATAGGTTAAGAAATCTAGCACCGAAGTATTATTGCGTGTCTATGACCCGTTTCGTTCAAACTAATACGTGTGCACGAAACGAACCCAAAACGCATATGTGGTGGTGCGTACATTTTCACCATATAAAAAAGACGTATAAAATCAATAAAAACGCCAAATAAACTATTTATTAAATATATGTAGCATATCATTAAGTATCTTGAAAATTCTTTTTGCAGAGAAGAAGAATATCCAGCAATTTTATATTAAAAGCATATATTTAAATGACTTTTGATAATTTGCAGCAAAGTCTTTAGTCTTCTCTCCATGCGTGCTTTTCTCGTCTAGTAATTTATTTTTACTTTATTTTTCGAATAGCTTGTTTAGCCCGGTGTTACGGTTAAGTGGGGCTCGGATAACTAAGCTAGTAAAATTATGTTACTATCTCAGAATGGGTATTTTTCATTTTAATTATTTTAATTTTGGCCACGACATTCAATACGGTCTCGGCTATATAGGTCAACCTTAACTCATGTGTAAAAAGAAAGAGGTATCGTTTCAAAACTTAATATGTCAAATTCTAAATAGGGTGTTTCCTTAGTTAGTTTTTAGACTTACTGACTTCTTCACCAATTTTCTCTTTCAATCCTATTGCATTACGGTCATAAGGACAATTGCATCCATCTATTCACCTTCACCAGCACTGACCTACAGCAGCGTTCTCCTTCCCCGAAACAATCTCTACGACATCATTAATCGATTGACAAAACAATAGAGCCGCGAGCCGCAGGCGGGCAATCACACAATCACGGGAGGAGGAATGTGATTGGAGACGTTCGGTGGCCTTTTCTCAGAAGAGGCGGCAAAATGGCAAAGTGTAGACGTTTGGCAAATGGCGCTACAAAGGCGGCGACAGACGTGAGCGATGGGGAGAGTTCAGCTACGGGACGTGACAGATGAGCGCAGAGTGCATCGCTGCATTGCTGCATTGCTGCACTACTGACTGCATTGTTGCACTCCGCGATGCGACCGGCCACCGGCTACTGGCCTCTGGTTGGCCGCCGCGCCGGCCGCCTGTGGAATGCTTTTGTCTGCGGTTTGAATTGTGCTGTATTCGGGGTTTTGGGGGTTTCTTTTTTACAGCTTTAGTAACTTGTTTTGGAAGACTCAAATAGACTGTGAATGTAAAATGGCTGGATGGTCTTCATTTAAAATTCCACTTATATAGTTCTGCTTTACAGATCTAAACGATAAACGGAAATAATTTAGTTTATTATCAACCCCATTAATTACAAGGAAATATTTTTTTGAGTATACAGATGTGTACATGACAAAAAAAAATATTTGATGTACCGGTATCCGTAACAATATGCTAACTACACAAAATATTAAAGATAATACGGAAATCTTCATTTATTTGCAGATGTTAAAGTCAAATGTCAAATGAAATTTTATTTTCATGATTGTTTAGCCTCTGAATCACTGATTATAAGCAAAATGGTTTAGATTACCTGCTACTGTCGAGTGATCCTGTGGTTGTCAAAACTTTTGACAACTTCATCATCACGGAAGATGGGCAATTGATGTCTTTGTACACTTGAAAATGAACCTTCAAATGGTTCGAAACCAGTGGTAGTGTAGTACCAATAACAGGATCACTCGACAGTAGCAGGTAATCTAAACCATTTTGCTTGAAATTTTATGATTGAGTCAAGCAGATTCTCAAAGCAAATTCAGAAATTCCAAAAAAAACTCCTTTCACTAGAAATATTTGTCGAACCACCATCCTTCTTTTAGATTGGGATACCAAAGATCACTTTTTTACCAATCCATTTCAAGGGCGTTTTAGAATGTCTTGTTTTTAATCGGGAAAAGTAGGTAAATTGCTTCCAAAGTTACTGATAAGACTTAAAGGTAGACTATCAAATTTAAAAAAGTTGCCACGTCTTTGTTGTCTATGAAATTAGCTGAAGCCATTTTACTCTGCCGCAGTTCGAGCGTGCTGCTATACGTCTTATATAGCAGCAATACGCAGCGATGCTTTTCGATCAAGTCTACGATACATTGTTACATTCAAATGTGTGCTCTTCCCATCTTGGCCATTAATATAAGCGAGATTTCACGAAATGAAGAAATCCAACCACCCTCCCCACATCACCAAACCCGGCCGCAAACTTCCTTTGATCTTCCTCATCTCTCGTCGGTCACATAAATTTCGGCAGAATGGTTTTCTCTCAAAGGTAAAAAAGAGTACGTAAAAGCCGGCTTCAATGCTACAGGTAAATAAGACAGCAGAGGCCGGTCCTACAATTAAGTCGGAGGTTATAATGAGAGGGTAGGACTCCCCAACAGCTCAACAGCTGATTGATGCCGGTTTCTCAGCTGATGCCATTTATCAGCTGACTGTTGTCAGACACCTGTTGTCGAGGAAGCCACGCTCATTTCCTCCACGACAAAGGAATAGTTCACATTCAGAACCCGTATTTCTTGTTCGGCCTGTTTGTTAGGAGAGGAAGAGTTCTTTGTCCTCTTAAGTGACTTCTTAATCGCACGACGCTCAGGACATTGTCTTCGAAACCCCCGTGTGACAGGAAGAGATTGGGAGAGTGTAATAAATTTAGATGGGTATTTACTACATGTCATTCAAGTTAATTGACTTTTACCTGAAATCCCACCTTTGGGAGAATGGGTTTTTGTAAAGTATTTTTAAGAAGGACGAAAGAGTAAAAAGTTGTTGCTGGCAAACGGTTAAGAATCCATGAAACGGCTTGGTTGTTATACGTTTCAGCTTTTGGTGTACTGTATAATTTAGGTTTATCATTGTTAGTTTATTATTTGGGTATACCTTATTTAAATTTCACATTCAATTTGATCCAGCAAATTTGATTTTCTTCAAACAATAGCTATACCATCGACCACATGAGCTATACTCTGTATTCTGGTTAGCAGCCAGGACTCTGGTATCAGATCGGAGTAGAAAGTGAAGACAGGCGTGCGTGTGAGCCACGATGGTCTGCAGATAGCTTTGTTATAATTTTTGGCCGATGCCCAGGGCATTTTAAGTTTTATCACACTGATAAAGTCTTAACTGCTGCCATTCTTGTACAATGACTCTATCTGCCTTAGGCTACGAATATATACACACTCTTACTTTAGCACCCACGTTTTCCAAGATAACATTTGTAATCTTATTACCATTCAGACGATTAATTTATTAATTATTAAGGTATGAATCTGGTAATTCATTGGATTAATTAATTACTAGAGATCGCCATTGGTCGAAAATTCGACCAATTTTCTAAGTGAAAAATAGGGATAGCAATTTTGTAAATGATCCCCGCATACACCAATGCGTTTCTAAATACATTTCATATAGTACATATTTTCCATGTAAACACATAATATAACCAAATGGGGGCCAAAAACAAAAGAGAAAAACTCAATCCTTGATTAATTATTTTACTTCACTTCTGGCTTATGGCATGGATTTATTAATTAGTATTTTATTAAGATAATGACAATTTTATTAAGATTCCATGTTTATTTTTTTAAGAATGATTATTGAATCAGAGGAAAGTAAAACTTCAGTCATCAAATCAGTTCATCCTGTACACCCCTTACCACAGTTCTCTCCCTCCCTCCGTTAATTCCTTCCCTCACTCTCTACGTCCCTTCCTTCCGACCTTCTTTCCACATTTCCCTCCTTTTCTCCTTCATTCTCTTCCCATCTCTCCTCCCTTCTTTCCTACCATTTGGAACTTTTTCCCTCCTTCCCTACCATTCGGATCTTTTTCCCTCCTTCCCTCTCTTCCTATTATTATCAATAAAATGTAATGTATATTTTACCCATTATTCACCAATAAAAACAAAATTTGAATATAATGTGTCCATTTGTACTCCATTTGCCATGCCCGGTGACAGGATTTTCGGGCCCCTGTGCAATTGAGAAACCCGCCTTTTTTACTCATCTCGATTCTAGGCCCCATTTTTACTAATCTCGCGTGGATCCGGGCCCCCTGTGAGTCCAGGCCCCTGTGCATTTGCCCTCTCCCTGTCGCCGTCCCTGCCGGTTGCATGTCAGTTACCGTAGTACTCGTACATTGGATGGTAGAAACTTAACCTGATGTACTTTTTTCTTCCCTTTTTATCAGCAAATTTTTATCTCTTAATGTTATTTAAGCAAGTAAACTTTATTTTTTCCATGTATATGTAAAATGGAACAAATTTGAGTATAATATCCTTTATCTTCTCAAAGTAGTCCTGATTTCAATCAAATTCTATGTTTTCACTCCATGCCCCAATAAACTGTGGCTTAATGTTTCTACATCAAATCTTTACTCTACGAAAAATAGCATGTGATAACAGCTACATATGATGCTAACTTTGTTTACATTATTTGGTTGTTATAATATCACCAAAACAGCAACTCATAAGACTAATGTTAATGTTTTTGAAATTTTAAATTCATTTTTTCTACATTTCTAAAAGACTAATATAAATTTCAATGGGATTCTGCACATCTACAGGAAAATAGAATTCTATCGGTGTGCTTAAATGTTTGCTACGTTGCACTCAGGCTGAGAAAAAAGGAGCACAATAACCTTATGGAAAAATGCTTGTCTATTAATATAAAGATACGTTAATCGCATAAAATAGTCTATCTTATGGACGTATTTGATCAGTTGCACATATATATAATATGTTACACTCAAATGTATGGAGTTGATAAAATATTCTAAGTAAATCACAGTGTTAAATCAAAGCTTTAAAAATAAAAATTTGTTAAAATTTTTTCAACCTTTTCTTTGGATAATGAGTCGTCCTCATTAATATTTTTAAAGACATATATTTCTTTGGCAGTACGGTCATTTTCGTATCTCAAAATTAGAATGTTGTGTCTTAGAGTTTAGTGCAGTTTAGTAAACAGTTTATTTTGCACATTTGACAAAGTTGACATGCTATTGTTTGAGGCGGTATGTATGTGTTGTAGCTGTCCCTTGCAAAAAGATTTAGAATGAATTATGCATAACGTGTTTCTCCACATTACTATTGCTCTAACAGTTGAAAATGTAGCTTTCTATGTTT
Source organism: Flexamia atlantica (assembly GCA_035578135.1). Lineage (NCBI taxonomy): Eukaryota > Metazoa > Arthropoda > Insecta > Hemiptera > Cicadellidae > Flexamia > Flexamia atlantica. Next base: position 27,915,293 of record JAQJVK010000008.1, on the reverse strand, counting down.
TTATTAAAATTTTACTACCCAATAGTATCACCCCATCGGTGTTTTCTCAGCACAATATTTACGCAAATCTTATCAAAAACGGATCCACCACATCCGGTGGTATGTCGAGGTCAATGATGGATCAAGCTTCCATTTGTGACTGATCGACTTATTAATTACTGTCGGAGGGTCAATGAAGTCTTGATTGGCAGCGAAACCGACCTTAACCTCTAGATAGCCGAATTTATGAGTCGAGATGCTAGTTACAAAAAATACAGTCACGGTCGAGTAGATTCTGTTATCTCCAACAATGTGAGAACAAGTTTGAACTAGATAGTGGAATCGTACTGCGGGGACAAACAATTTTGTGAAACCTAATTAGACAGTACAAACCAAAATATGAATACACATCGGATGTTACATCACGTTAGTCTGAAAGATTTTGAAAGAATAAAAGCCCCAGCATTGCCGACTGGGCTTAATTTGAGTAATGTGCAGTCTTCGTAAGGAAGTGGTTTGCAGGGATGGGATAGGTCGGATGGTTAGTCAGCCTCCCCTCTAAAAGAAGAGAGAAGCATACCCAACATCATTCTTTTGGCTCCTCTAGGAGCGACTCGCCCTCTAATCTCGTCCTCCCAGGGTCCTAGACGAGACCGAAACTTTAGAAGTCCTCCATGTTGCAGTGAAGAATCTCAATCAGGACGGTTTACCCTGCAGAATGGCATACCCTAAGAGCCCATTAGGTAAGGGCTCATCACAAGCATCACACTCACAAATGGGCAAGCCAGGGTGATCAACTTCACCCTCCAGGTCTCGGACCTGACAGGGTAACCAAGTTGCGCCGCAAACCAAAGTTTCCGGGGAGACAAGGAGGAACCTAGGTAATCAGGAAGCAAGTCATTCTGGACAGCACCAATAAGCGCTACCATCAGTTACTCTGGATAGCGACAGATTTACCAATGCAATCAATCTTTTATGTCCTGTACCCATTATTGACCTTTCTACCACTATAAAGATACTATCAGCTATAAACTACTATAAACTGTAAACTAGTCAGAAAGCCTCCTAGGGCCTATACATATATCACTTTACAGGTTTGAAAAATGAAAAGTAGAGTAGAGTTTTATTCCATTTACTCAAATGGATAAGACTCTCTCTTCACTTTTATCCCATATACTTATCAACCCGACAAATACCATAGTTTATGCCAGTCAACTTATTTTTCACAATTATTTTCTTTTCAACAAGTGACGTGTTAGGTACGACTTTAGCGCGGCAGTAGCGCCCCATCCAGATGTTATCTATAGCTAACCAATCATTAGCACAATTTATAGACTCGTAGCCTAATTGTCTGCCGCACGATCTACGGTGATTACCTGCCGATCATGTCAGAAAATAATCTTCCAGTCATATTTCCTCCGTAATTTTGTTCCAAATTGGGTGAATTATGGGCATCTTAGCCCACCTACCTTAACCAGCTGATGATTTACAGTCTCTAATTTGACCTTCCATTGTTAATTGAATTCCTAAATTTCAATGAAACGTCAGTGCCAAATAAAAATGAAGGAGAAAATGCATTACATGGAAGATTGATCTAAAAAAGCCTATTTTTCTCCAATTAAAATCGTTTTCTTAAACTACAACCCCAATTGTTTTAGATTTGTGTCAGAGTTCCTAATTTTGTCCTGCAAAATAAAGCTGATTTTTACAGTAAAATTTCTATTTTTTATTATATAATTTCAGAAAAATTTAAAAGGCCTCAGAACAGATATCTTTAGATATTCTTCTTTTAATCACTCGTTTAAGAATGTTCACGTTCATTTCTAGAACATATAGAACAAAGTTATTGGTAGATTTGTATTTTAGCTCTAGACAAGAGTGGGACGAATCGGCTTGATTGGGATTTTAATTGGCGCCAATCTTTGTTGACAATGAGGGCAAAGGGCAGACAGCGTGCAAGGCCCAGTTCCCATGACAGAATTTGGCAATGGACCAATACATGTTAATCAATCGATGACACTCGTGAGAATGGAGTAAAATACTCTCGATTAATCGTGACACATGATAATTGTACGATATTGACAATGAAGCTCGGAAATCAACTGATAATTGAGCTGTACAAGTTTTTTTCAGCATCTTCATCACTCAATCTTACCACAATATACACGCTACTACTTTCGAAGCCAACATGGTTTACAAAACAATTTTTCATCAAGTGCATAGTATCTAGACAATATAATTTAGCTAAAGCAATTAGTACTTCTCATAAAAGTTATTAGTCTGCCTACAGAGCCAGAGAATTGACAAAACTCATATTAAAGATAATACTAACCGAGGCAAAAATGTTGCTTGTCATTTTTTAAAGACAAGGTAAAAACCAAAATTATAATAAAAGTTCTAATTCTAATGATAGTATTTTGCTTTCATGGAAGGAGGAGGAATGGAAATACGAGATTTTTATCCCTGTTGTATTTGGATCAATCAAATCAGTACACCTACTGCTTCAACTTTTTTACATTGTCTTGATTTTACAGTCTGTGAAAGATACAATAAAATTAGTTTTTTTCTAGGAAGAAATCAAGCACAGCGAAAGCATTAGTACCTAGTTCATACACAATGGAAACTCATAAAATCAGCAGCATCAAGCGGTAAAGAAGAGATAAATGAGAAGTTGAAATCAAGCAAAGTGGATGCAAATCCATGGGAGATCGTGATTGCAAACAAGCACCAAGGCCATGAAGTTAATATAAACTTGACAGCGGCGAGGAGCGTTACTCCGAGCAGACGCGCGGGTATAAATAGGTTTACGCCGTGTAAACGCACGCAGCATGATTAAGCTTGGCTATTACACACATGCTCATTCGCGCAGAGAAGGCTGTTGTAGAGGCCTGTTAAAAGACGGTAAAATACTTGTTACTGCATGTGGTTCTCCTTCTAGAAAATTAAAGGTTTTACACGTCAAACGACTGATATTATACGTTTCTCTTGGGAAAATAGGGAGGTAGGTGAAAAATTAGGTCTTGATTCCAAAATATTAAGCCAATATCTATTTAGCCTCATTACCTCTTCGATTGGTACCATACTTGCTTTTACTATGGGATGTGAACATAGACGTGTGTGAACAATTTATAAACTTCTTACATTGTATAAAAATGTGTTAAAAAAGTAACAATAAATATTGCCAATACTGTTATATGGACAATATTGTTATAGTTGAGCAGTATTTACATTAATATTTTTATTAATTTAGTAGTTTTAATATCTCTTGCCACCTTGATAACTGCCCCTGAACAATTGTTTTTTTTTCAATTTTGACAATAATGTTGCGTTATGAAGTTGTGTTGGCAATCATCAGATTTGGAAATAGCGTCCCAAAACAAATATGAAAAAATTAAAAGTAAAACTAACCCAAATTAAAAAAAAAACAACTATATTTTGACTGGGCCATAAAATAATTTCTTCATCAATAATCGCTTTTTTATTCGGTTTACATTTTCATCGTACTTTTATAAAAAAATGTTTTGGACCCATACAATCAAAACATTTTCCGTAATAGAAATCGTTACGCTAAAACAGTCCATGTAATAGAGGGACTATGCCATATACCATGTTTCGAATAGGAAACACACGGAATATGAGAAACTATCAGCTAGCCGTCAACAAATATAATTCGTTTTTCTGCGCTGATACAAATTCAACAAATTCCAAATGTCATTTTAGTTGTACCAACAACTCTGTACAGTAAGGTCAACCCTGTCATTCACCACGGCTCATTAATATTACATCTCAGAGTGGTATTAATAGTTGTAACACTCTGTTGACAAGGCCGACTTATTGAAACTAATCGTCGTGTGAAGTTGCGAAACATTTATTGATGACCACCAGTGACGATGTTTTTATTGGAGTGGATTCAACGGTAACAGTGGCTCATGTAAACAAGGAATGGAGTATATAGAGCTTTTTGCAGAAAAAGAAGCCATGGTTTATTTTTTGAGAATTAGTTAATGTATGCAAAACTTTACTACAGATAAGCGAGTTAGATTATATAATACATACTTGCGAACGGTGTGTGCGTCTCTTAGATTTTCTTTATATAAGGGGCATCACTCATCTAATGCTTACATATTACTATGATATTCCACATTATATCCCGTAATCAAAGTAGAAAGGACAGCGCTTGACCGCTAACATGGGCTCTTATGGGGAATAGATTTAACATGGGCTCTTATGGAGAAAAGATTTAACATGGTCTCTTATGGAGATTATATTTAACATTGAGTCTTATGGAGTAATAAATTACTTGAAATTGTAACAGTATTGTTAGGTATATAGTGTAATAAATGTGTTTTTATCTTATAATCAATTGTAAATGTTGAGTTGTTGTGTCTCAAATGATCCTTTATTATAGTACAAAATACCTTCATAGCAATCTCAATTTACCTTTCACTGATATCTAGCCTAGCACATAGTATTCATTCAAGTATCAGCATTTCATGTTTTATGTAAACAAAGCAGGTGTTTGTAGATTTTAATGCTTTTTAAATGGTAGATATTTTACATTATTTCTTGTTTTCCGGTGAATATCAAGTAATTTCATTATTTTTCCCACCATCATGGAATTGAGACCTTTAATTTGAGCCCTCTCCCATCTTTCTATGACTTGCAACATGTCTGCAATTTTGATCTAAATGACTGCCTTATGAAGTTAAATATATGATTATTACTACTTGAGGTAAAATTTTCTTGGTTATTGCCTGTATCTTTTTTATATTAAATTATTTTTATAATTTGTTTTATAATAAAGAAGACTGATTATAATGAGTGATATATTTTTGTTATTGGATCCAACAAGTGCTGATGAGAACAAGTAGTCTAGGCAGGAGGATAGAACCGGAAACAAGATGGCGGCCGATTCCCGCCAAAATGTGACGTCACCGGAAACAAGATGGCGGCGTCGTTTCCCGCCAAAACGGTGGACATAACCTCACTTTTGGTTCCCGCTAAAACACATAACCTCACTTTTGTTTCCCGCCAAAATGGTGGACATAACCTATACCCATAGAGTATAACCTCCTCACAGTACATAGAGTGTTACGCCAACCCCCTATAGGCATAGAGTGCTATACGTCACGCTACCCCTATTACATATGTCATAGAGATAGTAATATGTCATATTATTCCCTATAGTGTACATAGAGTATTAAAAGTCGCCCGTCCCCCGCCCCCGTCCCCCGTCCCCGTCCCCCGCCCCCGATCCCTGTACCGGTGTTGCCAACAGCATAGAGTAAAAAGCATATACTATAACATACTATGTCACGCTACCCCTATTGCATACGTACATACTACGTCATGCTACCCCTATTATATACATTTATATATGTATAACGGTATATTATAATGGTTTATGTCATACTATAATAATGGTGTATATTACGTCACACTAGATATATCAAGTGACCTGTACCCCTGAAGGTGGTGTTTTATGCTGCAGACTTATGCGTGGGAGTGTGTATGGAAGGTAAGAGTGAAATATTATTTTTTACTTATAAAAAATATATTGTGGTCAAAATAATTAAGTGTACAAGTTAAACTTGTATGAAAAATAAAGCTAGTTCCAGTCAAAAGGTTATTGAGACACTTGGTCCTTGGAGGTATTATATCATTACATTTTATTTGAAGTAATATAAATTATGAATAAATCAAGAGAGAGAGAGAATAATTTAACTTTGTAAGCTAGAGCGAGTGAAGTAGATGATTGTGGATTGCGACCGCGGGCTGCGGTCCGCGGCCTGTGGCTGGTTATCGGCCGGCCATCCGGTCTCCTTATCGTCAGCGATACCATATCTCTCTCACACTCTCTGTCCACCAGACAACGTCGCTCCAGTTGTGCTTTATTTAATGTAAGTATTTTCACTTACTCAATATGATTGTAAGTAGATATAGGTTAGTCCCTTTTTATTTGAACATATAATACTCGTTTATCCTATATGGTTTTGGAATTACTATGTTTGGCTCGCTTGTCATCATATTTGGTTTTCCTTTATGGTCTTGGACATTTTTTGAGACTCTATATTTTTTAGAGCTCATCCAAAACCATTTTCATCAAGATTCTTTCTGAGTGACCATAAGTAGTTTTCTTATGTCGATAAATACTTTTTTCAAAATGTGTGATGTTTTCTTGTAAAATGTTTTGTTGCTGTGATAGGTATCCATAAACCTCGGGGTGGATCGAGTAGCCCTGAGTATCTATTTTCTTGACTTGTCTTTTTTTTTCAAACTTAATTCACTAAATCGTTGAGAAAACTTCCTAGCATATTTGAGTAGGTTTTCATTTTCAGTAGAATTATATTAGGGTGAGAAGCCAACGCCCATGTGACGTCATGGTAGGGTGCATATCTGACCGGAGGGAACAATCCCGGCCTTTACTGTCATAACTATACACTGTTATTCTGTACTTTTTCAGATGAGCCTGAAATTTTTCAAGCTCAGGGATGCCTCCCCCACCCTCAGGGATCTCTACCCTCGCCTTACGGCAAAGTTCCTGGGCCATCACTGTTTGCCGTTTCCCCTTGTCTCGTCTTACTGCATAGTACAAGGGATCATTAGTTAGCTTAACCATAGCCACAACCAAAGCCCGAGGCAAACATAGGTTGTCTTTGTTGTTGATTACAACAATACCTCGTCTTGCCTTACATTCCTCATCAAATGAATTGTAGAGGCCGGGCAACAAAGCCTGGAATTTCTCTAATTCAAAAATACCAGCTCCACCCTCAGGGATTTCTACCCTCACTCTATGTATGAGTTCTTTGGCCATTATGGTTTAGATGCCGTTTTTATTATCTTGTCTAGTAAACGATTTACAATTATTTCTACACATACAACAATTATTATTACATATAACACAATTATTACTACACATACAACAATTAATATTACTTAATAAATAACACAATTATTAATAAATAAACAATATTAAGCCCCCCTCTGTACTTAGCCTATATCTGTATACAGTCATATTGAAACAAAACCTTTCACAGGTGGAGGAATACAGGGTCTTTGCTGAGTCAACACTACCCTACCCATGCGGCATTTCCAGGAAACTTCTCTGCAGACCGGAGTAAGGAGGCAGGGCGAGAAAGCTAGCACCTGAGGTGAGTAGTCATGATATTTAAACAATTCTTTAGGGGATACTAGTAATGTCCCTGTAGGCTTTGGAAGGCCAGTATATTTAGACCATATGTTAAAAATTTTGAACGTCCAGTTTCCACACCACGGTAGGTCGTAACCAGGCCGTATGGACGCCGGCGCGTTTATTTTTGTTAACCCAGAGTAATCGCCAAGAGCCCTACCTCTGGGGTGAGGATAGAACCATTAGTTCTATCTCTCACGGTAATGTTGAAAATTTTAAACGTCCAGTTTCCACACCACGGTAGGTCGTAACCAGGCCGTATGGACACCGGCGCGTTTATTTTTGTTAACCCAGAGTAATCGCCAAGAGCCCTACCTCTGGGGTGAGGATAGAACCATTAGTTCTATCTCTCACGGTAATGTTGAAAATTTTAAACGTCCAGTTTCCACACCACGGTAGGTCGTAACCAGGCCGTATGGACGCCGGCGCGTTTTTTATTATAGTGAGTTCCCCAGTAGGCCTAGTCTCACTTTTTTAAACCACTGCCCCATCCATCGCAGTGGTTCGTGACAGCCATTCCATAACAATTTGCTGCCTCCGAAATATTTTTTTGTATTTTATATTTCTATATTTTTTTTTGCCCTCTGTTGGTCCGTTCATTATGTATGAGGCACTCGGTCATTTACTGGGGATAATTCCCTTTCATTTTGACCTGTAACCTCTCCATTTACTGAGACCAACAGAGGATTTTTTAAAATTTTATAATTTTTTTTTTGGTCTCTTACAAATACTAAGGTAATCCTAAAGATGGGCAGTAGGTACAAGGGGAAACATTTCACGTTTTCTAGGTGTTATCCAAACCCTTATTATGTTCACCCGTGGTCTTACAGGTTTTACGCTAGCCTGATGGTGAACATTGTACCTTAAAACATTCATACTTGGAGAATTGCTAGAGGGAAACATTTCACGTTTTCTAGGTGTTACCCAAACCTCTTTTACTTGCTCCATGGTCTTACAGGTTTTACGCTGGCCTGTTGAGCAAGTCGCAATCTCCCACATACACACACACCGGGCTGTTCAAAGGTGTAGCCTAGACCCTCCTCGGATCTAGGCGCCACAGTCTACTAGGCCCTTCATCACATTCACACCGGGCTGTTCAAAGGTGTAGCCTAGATCCTCCTCGGATCTAGGCGCCACAGTTTACTAAGCCCCACATTCACACATTCATTTGCCCATCTCGGATATACCAAAAATATATGTAAGAGACCTATAATATTTTCTCAGCATAGAATTGTGCCGATTTTAAGGCACAATTCTCGCTATTCAATTTATGTTGATTAATAATACAGTCTACTGTAATATCATTATCATCTATATACAAACTTTCATCTATTTCCAAGACATTATAGTGAAACTGTCTTAAAAATTTTGCCTTTTCCAGGCCTTTGGTGTAAATAGCCTCAAATGGCTTACACAAATTTTTAATCAATTCTTTACTGTAATGAACATTACCATCCTCCCACCTAAGGTGGTGATAGTGGCGAGTCAACCAGCGGGCTGTTCGCTTCATTTTACTATTTAAAATATCATAGTCAAAAGGAGGTTTGAACACGAGTTGGGCTCTGTAAGATTTCCCAACAATAGCAAACTCTTTAACTATAAATATATTATTATTGTCTTTAAACCCTTGAAATTGAACTACGGCCTCCATCATCTGATTGATCCAAGTAAAACAAAACTTCTCTGTTTAATCGATCCACTATGTGGGGAGGTAATAATTCAAAATAGTTTTTGAAAATATTGTTTATTATAATATTCTCAATATAATCCTTGACAAGGTCTTCTATATAAAACAATTCCAAGAGGTCCCGACTGATTAGATGCAAATTGAAAATAAACTGATCCCACTCGTCTTTATTCAAAGACAAAGTATGCTCCCCATCAGTTAAATAAGCATGTTTTCTGTTAAGAATGCATGCAACTTTGATCTTGTCTTCACTTTGGTTCTCCTTCTCAATTATACAATCTTTTTGGTAATGGAGTGCTAGTGTTATATCGTTGAAACGGTCAAAGAATTGACAAAAAGTATCGTAAGACCACCATACCCAACCTCTCCTTCCTTTAATCAAAATACCGAGACTGTTGTCTCTGTTTTTGAAAATACCCGTGATGATTGACTTTGTCCCCTCACAGTTGAGAAAATAGACTGACTTTAAAAAGATGCTAGTCTGAATATTTATAGGCTCCAAAGGCTTTGGAATAGGAACAGCTGTTACATCCGCTCCGGTCGAAGTCATGTCTGCTACTGATTGATCCCTTAAGTTAAAATACCCTCAGCTAGAGCCACCCCCTCCCCCTCTTCCTCCGATGAGAAATATTCGTCAGAGGAGGAGGAGGAGGAGGATGAATAAGATGATATGCGGCCTGTGGTTTGCCATTTTACTTTAATGTTTTGAGCCCCGGGAGGAATAGAAAATTTTCTCTCAACAGGAGCTAGGTAATTACTGTCCAAGTAATGTTTCTTTACCAAACCCCCGTTGGAAGTGTAAAATTCAATTTCAATCCACCCGTGACGAGACATGATGTTACCTCTCCCAGCGCTGATCCCAGACTAATCTCTAATCTCGCATACATCCACCCCCCATCTCTTTAAGCAGACACTTTTCTAACATCCCCGGTGATGGGTGTGTAAGTGAAGTGAGTGTCGTGAATTAAAAGACAGTATCCCCAAGTATGTTCTGGGAAGGCGGTTTTAGTTTCAATCTCTAGGCGTATATCTACAGGTCCCGTTTTTATGCTATCGTCTTGCTTTGAACAATCAATAACATAAATCGGACACTTTGTTTTATATTCGTTAAAGTCTAGTGCAGGGGATCCCGCTCTCCCATAGTAAGAACTTTGAAAATTAGCAAACATGTCATAGAACAAGCAAGTATTCCCCCGTAAATTATCATAGGGGTAAAATGAAGAATTAAGAAATAGTTTTACATCCAATAGATCGCACGCATCAAACTCACTCATATTTTTAGTCAAATCGCCTTTTCTCCCAGTTTGGAATGCCAAGATGACATAGCGTGGCTTTTCAGTCTGATTACTTGTTCTCAAAGTCCAGCTGAAATTCTTTGTACTCGGCAAATTAGGGTACTCTATAAGCTCCCATTGCCTAAACGGTACATGGATAGCAGGGTCTTTTTCGATAAATTTATAAAGTCTTAGCTTTTGAGCATCATTTACTGTTATGTGCGGTATGCGCCAATATATTTTTTCAATAACTAGGTTAATTGTGCCGGCTACCGCAGTTGTTACGGCATTAATGTCTGTGGCTGAACGCAAAATAACCAATTCCTGCTTAATATTGACCAGTACTTTTCTGTAATCCTCTGCAAAACCCAGTAAATGTTTAAGCGGGATAGAGTAAATAAAATCTGTAACTGTTTCAGTCTTACCCGGTCCTAACCAACAAGAATTTTTCAAATAGTTTTTCTCCTCTTCCCGAATAGACAGTATATTCTTTAAAGTTGTAGTGATACCGACGTTTCTCACCCTATCGATCTCCTTCCCACATATTTCATACCTGATTTCATCAAAGAGAAACGCGATCGCATTGTTAATAAACGAAACATCTTGGGCGGTATCGTCAGCTTTTTTCCCACTAACTTTTCCATGTATAACAATATAGCTTTCAAACGGGGCCGTAATTATATCTTGTTGTAGGATCGGAATACGTAGTTCATCCGAATTACCATATGTTGTTGAAGCGTAAGGGTTGTGCGTATGATATTCCATACTAGTTATCAAATCATCATACAGCGCCTTGCTGTCTATTGCTAACATGGCCATTTTGAAATACTTTGAAACCGAGAGAGCGGAGAAACTTAATATTTCTGTGAGTTAACACTTTGGCTTTCTGGACACCACTGAATCTACCCTCCAGGGGTAATTTACGGCCCCGTTTGAAAGCTATATTGTTATACATGGAAAAGTTAGTGGGAAAAAAGCTGACGATACCGCCCAAGATGTTTCGTTTATTAACAATGCGATCGCGTTTCTCTTTGATGAAATCAGGTATGAAATATGTGGGAAGGAGATCGATAGGGTGAGAAACGTCGGTATCACTACAACTTTAAAGAATATACTGTCTATTCGGGAAGAGGAGAAAAACTATTTGAAAAATTCTTGTTGGTTAGGACCGGGTAAGACTGAAACAGTTACAGATTTTATTTACTCTATCCCGCTTAAACATTTACTGGGTTTTGCAGAGGATTACAGAAAAGTACTGGTCAATATTAAGCAGGAATTGGTTATTTTGCGTTCAGCCACAGACATTAATGCCGTAACAACTGCGGTAGCCGGCACAATTAACCTAGTTATTGAAAAAATATATTGGCGCATACCGCACATAACAGTAAATGATGCTCAAAAGCTAAGACTTTATAAATTTATCGAAAAAGACCCTGCTATCCATGTACCGTTTAGGCAATGGGAGCTTATAGAGTACCCTAATTTGCCGAGTACAAAGAATTTCAGCTGGACTTTGAGAACAAGTAATCAGACTGAAAAGCCCCTCCAGGGTAGATTCAGTGGTGTCCAGAAAGCCAAAGTGTTAACTCACAGAAATATTAAGTTTCTCCGCTCTCTCGGTTTCAAAGTATTTCAAAATGGCCATGTTAGCAATAGACAGCAAGGCGCTGTATGATGATTTGATAACTAGTATGGAATATCATACGCACAACCCTTACGCTTCAACAACATATGGTAATTCGGATGAACTACGTATTCCGATCCTACAACAAGATATAATTACGGCCCCGTTTGAAAGCTATATTGTTATACATGGAAAAGTTAGTGGGAAAAAAGCTGACGATACCGCCCAAGATGTTTCGTTTATTAACAATGCGATCGCGTTTCTCTTTGATGAAATCAGGTATGAAATATGTGGGAAGGAGATCGATAGGGTGAGAAACGTCGGTATCACTACAACTTTAAAGAATATACTGTCTATTCGGGAAGAGGAGAAAAACTATTTGAAAAATTCTTGTTGGTTAGGACCGGGTAAGACTGAAACAGTTACAGATTTTATTTACTCTATCCCGCTTAAACATTTACTGGGTTTTGCAGAGGATTACAGAAAAGTACTGGTCAATATTAAGCAGGAATTGGTTATTTTGCGTTCAGCCACAGACATTAATGCCGTAACAACTGCGGTAGCCGGCACAATTAACCTAGTTATTGAAAAAATATATTGGCGCATACCGCACATAACAGTAAATGATGCTCAAAAGCTAAGACTTTATAAATTTATCGAAAAAGACCCTGCTATCCATGTACCGTTTAGGCAATGGGAGCTTATAGAGTACCCTAATTTGCCGAGTACAAAGAATTTCAGCTGGACTTTGAGAACAAGTAATCAGACTGAAAAGCCACGCTATGTCATCTTGGCATTCCAAACTGGGAGAAAAGGCGATTTGACTAAAAATATGAGTGAGTTTGATGCGTGCGATCTATTGGATGTAAAACTATTTCTTAATTCTTCATTTTACCCCTATGATAATTTACGGGGGAATACTTGCTTGTTCTATGACATGTTTGCTAATTTTCAAAGTTCTTACTATGGGAGAGCGGGATCCCCTGCACTAGACTTTAACGAATATAAAACAAAGTGTCCGATTTATGTTATTGATTGTTCAAAGCAAGACGATAGCATAAAAACGGGACCTGTAGATATACGCCTAGAGATTGAAACTAAAACCGCCTTCCCAGAACATACTTGGGGATACTGTCTTTTAATTCACGACACTCACTTCACTTACACACCCATCACCGGGGATGTTAGAAAAGTGTCTGCTTAAAGAGATGGGGGGTGGATGTATGCGAGATTAGAGATTAGTCTGGGATCAGCGCTGGGAGAGGTAACATCATGTCTCGTCACGGGTGGATTGAAATTGAATTTTACACTTCCAACGGGGGTTTGGTAAAGAAACATTACTTGGACAGTAATTACCTAGCTCCTGTTGAGGGAAAATTTTCTATTCCTCCCGGGGCTCAAAACATTAAAGTAAAATGGCAAACCACAGGCCGCATATCATCTTATTCATCCTCCTCCTCCTCCTCCTCTGACGAATATTTCTCATCGGAGGAAGAGGGGGAGGGGGTGGCTCTAGCTGAGGGTATTTTAACTTAAGGGATCAATCAGTAGCAGACATGACTTCGACCGGAGCGGATGTAACAGCTGTTCCTATTCCAAAGCCTTTGGAGCCTATAAATATTCAGACTAGCATCTTTTTAAAGTCAGTCTATTTTCTCAACTGTGAGGGGACAAAGTCAATCATCACGGGTATTTTCAAAAACAGAGACAACAGTCTCGGTATTTTGATTAAAGGAAGGAGAGGTTGGGTATGGTGGTCTTACGATACTTTTTGTCAATTCTTTGACCGTTTCAACGATATAACACTAGCACTCCATTACCAAAAAGATTGTATAATTGAGAAGGAGAACCAAAGTGAAGACAAGATCAAAGTTGCATGCATTCTTAACAGAAAACATGCTTATTTAACTGATGGGGAGCATACTTTGTCTTTGAATAAAGACGAGTGGGATCAGTTTATTTTCAATTTGCATCTAATCAGTCGGGACCTCTTGGAATTGTTTTATATAGAAGACCTTGTCAAGGATTATATTGAGAATATTATAATAAACAATATTTTCAAAAACTATTTTGAATTATTACCTCCCCACATAGTGGAAAGATTAAACAGAGAAGTTTTGTTTTACTTGGATCAATCAGATGATGGAGGCCGTAGTTCAATTTCAAGGGTTTAAAGACAATAATAATATGTTTATAGTTAAAGAGTTTGCTATTGTTGGGAAATCTTACAGAGCCCAACTCGTGTTCAAACCTCCTTTTGACTATGATATTTTAAATAGTAAAATGAAGCGAACAGCCCGCTGGTTGACTCGCCACTATCACCACCTTAGGTGGGAGGATGGTAATGTTCATTACAGTAAAGAATTGATTAAAAATTTGTGTAAGCCATTTGAGGCTATTTACACCAAAGGCCTGGAAAAGGCAAAATTTTTAAGACAGTTTCACTATAATGTCTTGGAAATAGATGAAAGTTTGTATATAGATGATAATGATATTACAGTAGACTGTATTATTAATCAACATAAATTGAATAGCGAGAATTGTGCCTTAAAATCGGCACAATTCTATGCTGAGAAAATATTATAGGTCTCTTACATATATTTTTGGTATATCCGAGATGGGCAAATGAATGTGTGAATGTGGGGCTTAGTAAACTGTGGCGCCTAGATCCGAGGAGGATCTAGGCTACACCTTTGAACAGCCCGGTGTGAATGTGATGAAGGGCCTAGTAGACTGTGGCGCCTAGATCCGAGGAGGGTCTAGGCTACACCTTTGAACAGCCCGGTGTGTGTGTATGTGGGAGATTGCGACTTGCTCAACAGGCCAGCGTAAAACCTGTAAGACCATGGAGCAAGTAAAAGAGGTTTGGGTAACACCTAGAAAACGTGAAATGTTTCCCTCTAGCAATTCTCCAAGTATGAATGTTTTAAGGTACAATGTTCACCATCAGGCTAGCGTAAAACCTGTAAGACCACGGGTGAACATAATAAGGGTTTGGATAACACCTAGAAAACGTGAAATGTTTCCCCTTGTACCTACTGCCCATCTTTAGGATTACCTTAGTATTTGTAAGAGACCAAAAAAAAAATTATAAAATTTTAAAAAATCCTCTGTTGGTCTCAGTAAATGGAGAGGTTACAGGTCAAAATGAAAGGGAATTATCCCCAGTAAATGACCGAGTGCCTCATACATAATGAACGGACCAACAGAGGGCAAAAAAAAATATAGAAATATAAAATACAAAAAAATATTTCGGAGGCAGCAAATTGTTATGGAATGGCTGTCACGAACCACTGCGATGGATGGGGCAGTGGTTTAAAAAAGTGAGACTAGGCCTACTGGGGAACTCACTATAATAAAAAACGCGCCGGCGTCCATACGGCCTGGTTACGACCTACCGTGGTGTGGAAACTGGACGTTTAAAATTTTCAACATTACCGTGAGAGATAGAACTAATGGTTCTATCCTCACCCCAGAGGTAGGGCTCTTGGCGATTACTCTGGGTTAACAAAAATAAACGCGCCGGTGTCCATACGGCCTGGTTACGACCTACCGTGGTGTGGAAACTGGACGTTTAAAATTTTCAACATTACCGTGAGAGATAGAACTAATGGTTCTATCCTCACCCCAGAGGTAGGGCTCTTGGCGATTACTCTGGGTTAACAAAAATAAACGCGCCGGCGTCCATACGGCCTGGTTACGACCTACCGTGGTGTGGAAACTGGACGTTCAAAATTTTTAACATATGGTCTAAATATACTGGCCTTCCAAAGCCTACAGGGACATTACTAGTATCCCCTAAAGAATTGTTTAAATATCATGACTACTCACCTCAGGTGCTAGCTTTCTCGCCCTGCCTCCTTACTCCGGTCTGCAGAGAAGTTTCCTGGAAATGCCGCATGGGTAGGGTAGTGTTGACTCAGCAAAGACCCTGTATTCCTCCACCTGTGAAAGGTTTTGTTTCAATATGACTGTATACAGATATAGGCTAAGTACAGAGGGGGGCTTAATATTGTTTATTTATTAATAATTGTGTTATTTATTAAGTAATATTAATTGTTGTATGTGTAGTAATAATTGTGTTATATGTAATAATAATTGTTGTATGTGTAGAAATAATTGTAAATCGTTTACTAGACAAGATAATAAAAACGGCAGCTAAACCATAATGGCCAAAGAACTCATACATAGAGTGAGGGTAGAAATCCCTGAGGGTGGAGCTGGTATTTTTGAATTAGAGAAATTCCAGGCTTTGTTGCCCGGCCTCTACAATTCATTTGATGAGGAATGTAAGGCAAGACGAGGTATTGTTGTAATCAACAACAAAGACAACCTATGTTTGCCTCGGGCTTTGGTTGTGGCTATGGTTAAGCTAACTAATGATCCCTTGTACTATGCAGTAAGACGAGACAAGGGGAAACGGCAAACAGTGATGGCCCAGGAACTTTGCCGTAAGGCGAGGGTAGAGATCCCTGAGGGTGGGGGAGGCATCCCTGAGCTTGAAAAATTTCAGGCTCATCTGAAAAAGTACAGAATAACAGTGTATAGTTATGACAGTAAAGGCCGGGATTGTTCCCTCCGGTCAGATATGCACCCTACCATGACGTCACATGGGCGTTGGCTTCTCACCCTAATATAATTCTACTGAAAATGAAAACCTACTCAAATATGCTAGGAAGTTTTCTCAACGATTTAGTGAATTAAGTTTGAAAAAAAAGACAAGTCAAGAAAATAGATACTCAGGGCTACTCGATCCACCCCGAGGCTTATGGATACCTATCACAGCAACAAAACATTTTACAAGAAAACATCACACATTTTGAAAAAAGTATTTATCGACATAAGAAAACTACTTATGGTCACTCAGAAAGAATCTTGATGAAAATGGTTTTGGATGAGCTCTAAAAAATATAGAGTCTCAAAAAATGTCCAAGACCATAAAGGAAAACCAAATATGATGACAAGCGAGCCAAACATAGTAATTCCAAAACCATATGGGATAAACGAGTATTATATGTTCAAATAAAAAGGGACTAACCTATATCTACTTACAATCATATTGAGTAAGTGAAAATACTTACATTAAATAAAGCACAACTGGAGCGACGTTGTCTGGTGGACAGAGAGTGTGAGAGAGATATGGTATCGCTGACGATAAGGAGACCGGATGGCCGGCCGATAACCAGCCACAGGCCGCGGACCGCAGCCCGCGGTCGCAATCCACAATCATCTACTTCACTCGCTCTAGCTTACAAAGTTAAATTATTCTCTCTCTCTCTTGATTTATTCATAATTTATATTACTTCAAATAAAATGTAATGATATAATACCTCCAAGGACCAAGTGTCTCAATAACCTTTTGACTGGAACTAGCTTTATTTTTCATACAAGTTTAACTTGTACACTTAATTATTTTGACCACAATATATTTTTTATAAGTAAAAAATAATATTTCACTCTTACCTTCCATACACACTCCCACGCATAAGTCTGCAGCATAAAACACCACCTTCAGGGGTACAGGTCACTTGATATATCTAGTGTGACGTAATATACACCATTATTATAGTATGACATAAACCATTATAATATACCGTTATACATATATAAATGTATATAATAGGGGTAGCATGACGTAGTATGTACGTATGCAATAGGGGTAGCGTGACATAGTATGTTATAGTATATGCTTTTTACTCTATGCTGTTGGCAACACCGGTACAGGGATCGGGGGCGGGGGACGGGGACGGGGGACGGGGGCGGGGGACGGGCGACTTTTAATACTCTATGTACACTATAGGGAATAATATGACATATTACTATCTCTATGACATATGTAATAGGGGTAGCGTGACGTATAGCACTCTATGCCTATAGGGGGTTGGCGTAACACTCTATGTACTGTGAGGAGGTTATACTCTATGGGTATAGGTTATGTCCACCATTTTGGCGGGAAACAAAAGTGAGGTTATGTGTTTTAGCGGGAACCAAAAGTGAGGTTATGTCCACCGTTTTGGCGGGAAACGACGCCGCCATCTTGTTTCCGGTGACGTCACATTTTGGCGGGAATCGGCCGCCATCTTGTTTCCGGTTCTATCCTCCTGCCTAGACTACTTGTTCTCATCAGCACTTGTTGGATCCAATAACAAAAATATATCACTCATTATAATCAGTCTTCTTTATTATAAAACAAATTATAAAAATAATTTAATATAAAAAAGATACAGGCAATAACCAAGAAAATTTTACCTCAAGTAGTAATAATCATATATTTAACTTCATAAGGCAGTCATTTAGATCAAAATTGCAGACATGTGGCAAGTCATAGAAAGATGGGAGAGGGCTCAAATTAAAGGTCTCAATTCCATGATGGTGGGAAAAATAATGAAATTACTTGATATTCACCGGAAAACAAGAAATAATGTAAAATATCTACCATTTAAAAAGCATTAAAATCTACAAACACCTGCTTTGTTTACATAAAACATGAAATGCTGATACTTGAATGAATACTATGTGCTAGGCTAGATATCAGTGAAAGGTAAATTGAGATTGCTATGAAGGTATTTTGTACTATAATAAAGGATCATTTGAGACACAACAACTCAACATTTACAATTGATTATAAGATAAAAACACATTTATTACACTATATACCTAACAATACTGTTACAATTTCAAGTAATTTATTACTCCATAAGACTCAATGTTAAATATAATCTCCATAAGAGACCATGTTAAATCTTTTCTCCATAAGAGCCCATGTTAAATCTATTCCCCATAAGAGCCCATGTTAGCGGTCAAGCGCTGTCCTTTCTACTAATCAAACTTTCATTCGTATGAATTTAAAGTTAGGAATTCTGTAGAAGTAGGTGGGCCATAATTTGAATCACGTAGCTTTCAGATTCATATTATATTATTGGTAAATATGGCATATTTGATATAACATAAACTTAATTGAAAACTAACAAGAATTTAACAACTACTTAATAAATATACTTTTGAAAAATTGTTTAATCTATGATATTTCTAATCATTAATGTTTTAGAGCTCTCTTGTCTACCTTGAGATCCTAATAATATTCCGCCGGACTGACTGACGTTTTCTCCTCCTTCTTACTTAGGCTTGCTAGGAGTCTACGTGATAATCAAGCCTTTCAGCAGCATGAAGTATATACCTCGTCTGATATTAATTACATAGATGGCTCTTGGCTGCTAAATGTGGACCAAAAACAAGCAGGGTTCAAGTTTCAAGTGACGTCATTCAGGAATTAAAACTTCAGATCGAGTTTTGACTGAGATGAGATATTTGATCTATGGTTTATGTCAAACGTATTTTCTTGGGAACTTAGGAAGTAGGCGTATTGCTGGTATTTCAAATATTGTTGTTTATCGCTCTGTACCAGTTTATGATTATACAATAGTATAATCATCAAGCCTACCGTTTGAGATCCTTTACTCTTTTGACCATGTTTCCAGTTGGAAATCTCTCAGGTCCTTTTTTCCATGAGGGTCATTTTACCCTATTTAATATATTTATTGCCAACTATTTTCACTAGATTGATTTTAAGATTTATTAAAAATGACTACTTTGCGGTTAACTAACTAAGTGACAAACTAAAACAAGGGTAGTATTACATTTTTAGGCAACTTCCTTTCAATATCCGCTTAGAAATATTCATTTAATTAAAGATGGTAATAATCGAAACAGTATAATCAGTCGTTTGACGGACTAGAGGCCCCTCTGATCTTCTAAGATATACATCTTGAAGTCTCAGATCCTATTGAGTTCTATCTCTCCTAATATTTCGTGGCAAAAATTCGATCCATGATGAGTCAATCGAAGAACAAGCCTTGTCATCATCTCAAAATTATAACGTCTCTGACTTGCCACAAAGCCTGTTGTTCTCGCAGTGTTTTTGCAAAGGCATTAAACAATAGAATTCGCAACTCGTAAATAGAGCAACGGTGACTTGGAGTTACCATTCATGGAGGAATATTCATCTATCACCTTTAGCCTAGAGCACCGAGAGCCCTAATGATGGTTGGAGTTTGATGGGTCGGAATGTCTGAATGATTCTCAACCTTTGATATCTACAAACTTTTATCTCAGATACCTAGTTTATAGTTAGGGAGTAGGAATTAGAGCTTAAAAACTAAAAGTTTAAGAATGAGAAACTTATCCCGCTAATAATGCAAGAATACTTTAATAGAGGATTTTTATACGAGTCGAAGAAAATAAAAATCCATTAGTGTTGAACCTCTCATTCCCTTAATACTTGCAATATCCCGCAGTTGTACCAAGTGTGTGTTTTTATCTGTTACTACTGAATTGAGATGTATGTATAATAAATACTTCATATTAAACAATGCATTCAGGCAATTCCAATGTAGTTTCGTTGATAAATATTTCCTGGGTACATCAAATCACAAGGAAAATCCTATTCTTAATCTCTTATTAGATATCAATGCTTGTTGAATTGCCACTATTAGCTTGCGTATTGTTAGATTTGTCTAATTGTTGTTATTTACCAAATACTCTCCAGCTTATGGATATATGTTTAGGGGATTGGAAAAAAACTTGCATTTTGGGGAATGTTCAAAGTATTTAAATAGTTATGTATTTGCATGTTGCTATCTCATTTATTATTTATTTTATACATATTAACTATTTGCTTTGTTACTATCGGTTGTTAAATATTTATTTATAATGATTGCTTGTTATCTAGCATATTTATTAATTCTGGAATAGTGCTGCAATATAATTAGATATTTTTATCTGTTTTGCAGCAATGTCATAAATAAATAAATATCAGAATCTAGGATCTTTATGTTCCATAAATTATTTCTGTCGTCCTTTGAACTTTGAAATCCTGAAATATAACGCATGTAGGTTTGTAAGAGGACCATAAATGGATAGTGTTATCGAAAGCCTTGAAGGAGCGAGGTTGAGGTCAAAAGATCCATCGTAAAACCTAACACCAGCTTCTCTTCCTAATGTAAAATTATTACTGTCCTGACTGAGTTCATTGTCAAGGTCCTTCGAGGATACAAGACAATTAAAATCCTTTTCTTTTTCTGTAATAATCTTCAAGGAATTTGAAAGAAAAAAATAATTTTAGCTATAACAATAATATTGTATTATACACTTTGGAAGGAGGACTTTGCAATTAACTCAAAGAAAATAAAGATTTTTAGTCATTAGTAAAAGAATTTCATGAGCGGCAAATTTTTATGAATGATTTAGTAAGTAATTAATAAAGAATATTACGTTATTGTTTTTTTTTGAAAATATTTCTGTTGATCAGGATTGTATAAGTTACACTTCTTTTATTTGCCATAGAATAATGCTAAATAACATTAATAAAATGACATTTTTCAAACTTTATTTTCCCTTCGGTAAACCATGCTTAAAACACGCTATAAATTAAATAATATATAACACTGCACTGGTTATACTGCACTGTTGGAGTTGTAGCTTCAGGTTAATATATGACGGTGGCAATAAATTTATCAGTAGGCGCGCTCACAGTTACCTTTTTCATGATAAAACTGACCTTAATAGACCTTTTATGAGAGGGGAAAAAAGTTGTACTGTATTTGAAAAACTATTTCCACGAAGGATAAAAAAAATTTACGTTGTAAATTAATTATTCCACATAACAATAAACAAAGCAATAGAATACTAAGGATAGTTAAACACGCATTTCTTGTCGACTACACATGTAGGGCTGTTATTTATTTCATCGTGAAAGTCAGGGTTACCACTACTCTAGACTGCAATTTTCAACTCAGGGCTGCCAAGACACTCGCGTTGCAATTCCCGCCGAGGTGTCGGGACGTGGTTATCCTGCTGCTTGTGATAGCCTTATTCGACCGTGCAGTTCCGA
Source organism: Flexamia atlantica (assembly GCA_035578135.1). Classification (NCBI taxonomy): domain Eukaryota; kingdom Metazoa; phylum Arthropoda; class Insecta; order Hemiptera; family Cicadellidae; genus Flexamia; species Flexamia atlantica. Next base: position 27,893,651 of record JAQJVK010000008.1, on the reverse strand, counting down.
CTTGGCACAGTCCCTCCGTATATCGCAAGTACAAGGCGCCGGGCTGCATTCAATGTCACTTTTATCATGGTCACTTTTATTTTTAGAGACCATTGTGCGGAAGTGTCGTTTTTGGAGCACTAGAGGCTATTTTTGGGACAGGTGAGCGTTGCGTTGAGTAATGCCGGTAAAGTCGCATGCCAGCTAAGCTTGGCATAGGAGTTGACAACACGTGGGAAGTATGTTAAATGTTGACAAGTAGAAGGAAAAAATGACAGCTGTCGATGGATTAACAAAATGTGACAAAAACCAAAGTTAGTCATTGAGAAATATAATTTCTGGAACTTAATTTTAGGAATGTAACAATACTCTGTACAGTCTTAAATAGTATAGCAAGTCGTCTACATTAAAAATCCCAAATAACTCCTTAAAGGCATCGTAAGTTTTATATTTGCATTACGATTCTTTAAATGATTGTCCTTGAAATAGACATTTGACAACCGTCCAATAGATTATTAACGTAAACCAAATACATCAGTTTCAAAAAGTCGTGAAGCAAGATAAACGATAATCGATTTACAAACAGCGCGCTTAGCAAGATAAATGATTTATTCACTACAGCAATTGAATCCGGCACCATTAAATCATAATGATAAAGTTGTCATGCTGTAGGCCGTTCATAAATCTCTACAGAAGACAGGACAACATACAAATACAGACATCGGCGTGACCGGCCTCTGATTCAGACATCAGGCATACTTCCTGACACACTCCTGGAGTCCTTAACCCTTCTACTTCCTTATCCCTCTTGTTCTCCGTGTAAGGCAGGTCACCATGTCTCCTTTACCTCCAGTTACACCATCAATATGCCCTGAGACAACTGCCGGAACTCATACTTCCCGACACCATCCTGGAACAGTCCTCAACCCTCTTACTTCCTTACTGAAGGTCTCTTAGATTCCACTGGCTGTTGGGCTATTAATTAACAGTCCTGTCAAAGGAACATTGCGACTTTAGTTAGTAAGAAGATCGCGCCACAGTCATCCTACACTCATCTCTCATTCATACTTGGCTTAAAATACCCATCTGGGTAGGTCGCCATTCCAAATAAAAGTATCAAAGTAATGTCCCTCGTGTTCTCCGTACCGGCGCAACTCCTACTTCCTGACACAGTCCTGATACATTCCATCAACCTTCGAAACTTCCTTACTCCTCGTGTTCAATCCACTGTTTCTCACTGTTCTCCACTGTTTCAATCCAGTGATGAGTCAGAGTTCAAGCGGAGCGGACGTATCGCAGTGTGGTTCTCTTATCTGTGTTCCCGTGTAGTAGTGGCTATCATTACTTATCCTCGTGTCCCGCGCTATTCAATATTTTTAGTGACAGCTTGAATTGTTTTATATATATATATATATATATATTTTAAAGATGTCTAATTGTCAAGTGTGTTTAGTTGCTATTAAAAAGAGTCAGACAAAATTAACGTGCAGTGACTGTGCAAAGGTGTTTCACGCAAAATGTGTTAAAATGGCACCAGCGGATTTGGCTTATTTGGAGGAGCAGAACGCCGTTTGGAGGTGCGAACCGTGCGGCCAAGTGCGGCGGAAAAGTATGAGACTGGAAACTAGTGCACAAGAAGGTACGATAACTCTAGAGGACATTATGAAGGCGCTGAGTGAAATACGCGATGAGCAAAGGAAAAATGTAAGTGATTTTAATGAGTCTTACGGTTTACTGCATAGTAAAATAGAAGAGAACACTGAAACTTTGCGGAGTGGGATGGAGAAAATTGAAAATTATGTGAAAGTAATTGATGAACTAAAATCTGAAAATAAACTGTTAAGAGATAAAGTGATTCATCTGGAAAAAAAGGTTGACGACTTGGAGCAATATTCACGGAGGAACTGTGTGGAGCTGCAGGGTATTCCGGAAGTAAACAATGAGTCGGTGGTTCAAATAGTAAAGGACGTTGGAAATGCTTTAAATGTAAAAATTACGGATGAAATGATTGACGCGTGCCATCGCGTCGGTAGTAGGGACAATCTACCCAGGCCACGTGGCAATATTGTTAAATTCGTCCGACGCACGGATAAAGAACTGTTATTAAATAAGAGGCGAGAGAAAAAGCGAGATTTTTCTACGAGGCAAATTGGTCTTTCAGTTGATAAACCGATTTTTGTTAACGAGTCCCTATCTCCAGCAAGACGACGACTACTCGGACAGGCTCGCGAGGTGAAGAAAACACGGAATATTAAATATCTGTGGCTTCGGGGCGGCAACATCCTCATGCGCGTGGGCGACGGCACGCCGGCGATCGAGATCAAATCTGCGGCTGACTTCGATCAACTGTAAACTGTCACCGTCGCAGCGAGTGTGTTGAGCTCCAGAAAAGGACTGGTATAATTAGTATATGTTTTGAATCTTGTGCATGGTTATCTCATATCTTCAGGAAAATGAAACATTCTGATTATATAAATATATCATAAAATTTATTACTATTATTATTTTTATGAGTTTTAAAGATATGAATTTTAGTTTTTATTGCAGAAAAATATGTAATTCTAAATATGGAAAAAACTAGTTGTTTCATTATACATCAAAATATTCGCAGTATGCGGAAAAATTTTGATCGTTTTGTGGCGTGGCGGAGCTTAGCGTATTCTTTCTTCTTTTTTTTTTTATTTTTTTATTGTCCTCCCTTCACATCCCAGGACGCTAGACCTAGCCCGGAACCGTTTTACACATTACTTCAGGCTAGGCCTAGTGGGTCACGGCATTATCACATAGCGAAAATGCCATTGGTGACTGGCGGGATTTGAACCCGGGCCTCCGAGATCGAAAGCCCGCGCTCTAACCACTATGCCAGGCCGCTCCCCTGGAGCTTAGCGTATTAGAGGAGTATCCCGAAATAATCATATTAAGTGAAATTTGGATTGGTAATAATGAAGCCATGTTTTATAAATTGCCTAATTATGGATTGACTTTATGTTCAAATGAGAGTTATAGAGCTGGTGGAGTAGCTGTTTTTGTAAAGAATTCTGTAATTATCACACATAGTGAACAGTTAAAATTAAAATCAGCCGATATTTTAATGTTACAAATTAGTTTTTCAGGGCATGACTTTAGTTTATTTGCTATATATCGGTTACATAGTTGTACAATAGCGTATTTCATTAATGAATTTAGTACATATTTAAACAAAAATTACAAATATTTAAAAAATTGTATTTTAATGGGGGATATAAATGTTGATCTTTTAAGGACAGATGATAATGATGTTGATAATTATAAATTTATGATGGCTGGTTATGGGTTTGAAGCGCTGATAACTAAACCGACAAGAGTAACTGCTGAGACACGATCGTGTATTGATCATGTCTATTTGAGGATGTCATGTATAGACAAGCGGCCGTGTGCGGCGGAGGCGGCGGTGGTGGAGGTGGACGTGACTGACCACTACATGACGTCGTTGCGGCTACGGTCGGCTGGCCGCCCTGCCGCCGCCGCCGTGCGCGCCGCTGCTACAAGTGCTGTTATCAGCTATGATAAGTTAGAGGATATGTTGGCTAATGTGGACTGGTCTGACATATATAGGCAGGATAATGCATCTGTGGCTTACGATTTATTTGAAAATAAAATACAATGTTGTATTGAACAATGTAAAATAGTAACTATAATAGATAAAAAAGATCGCAAGTTAAAGCCCTGGATGAATGATTATATTTGTAGTCAGATAAGGAAAAGAAATGGTTTATATAAAAAAATAAAATTTAGACCTATAAATGATAAATTTAGAGCGTATTATAATTCTTTTAGAAACAATTTGAAACAAAAAATCCAGTTAGCTAAATCAAATTATTATAAAAATAAACTGGAAAACAATATTGGTAATCATAAAGCTACTTGGAATACAATTAAGAATATGACTGGTCAGAGCAACAGGGATGATACATTTTGTTTACAGGTTAATAATGCAATTATTTCAGATCCGGAAATGGTTGCTAATGAATTTAATGATTTTTTTTCTGACAGTTGCTGATCAAATAATAGAAAATGGCTCATTTCCGAATGGTTTTGACGACTTCCCGTTCAAAAATAATATTAGACTATTTCAAGAGAGATCATCCTTGTTGTTGGGCCCGGTTTGCTGTGGGGATATTTTAAGAATAGTTAAGTCTCTGAAAAATGGAAAATCGCCTGGGATTGATGGTTTAAACTCTTTTTTAGTTAAGCGTATTTGTCCAAGGATTGTTGAAGTTTTTACATTTATTATAAATTTAAGTTTTAGTACCGGAATTTTTCCAGACAGTTTAAAGAGAGCTGTTGTAATACCAATACATAAAGGAAACTCTCCCAACACTTGTTCTAACTTCCGTCCAATTTCATTAATTTCAACTTTTTCCAAAATAATAGAAAAAATAATGAAAGAAAAACTTATCAGCTTTTTGAACAGAATACATTTTTTTAGCGCTAATCAATATGGTTTTAGGGTGGGAATGAATACAGAACGGGCTCTTTTAGATTTTATCAACAAACTAAATGAAGGAATTAATAATAGCAAATGTGTGAGTGGGCTTTTCCTAGATATACAAAAGGCATTTGATACAGTTAACCATACCATTTTATTAGAAAAATTATACAATTGTGGGGTTCGTGGGGTGGCTCATGCCTGGTTTTCCAGCTACTTAAGTAACAGAAGGCAATGTGTAAAAATCAAAGGGGTTTTAAGTGAAATGGGTGTGATCAGGCACGGGGTTCCTCAGGGATCTGTTTTAGGGGCAACTTTGTTTCTTATATATGTCAATGACCTTTGTAGTGCTTCACTAAATGGCCAAATCACCGCATTTGCGGATGACACGGCCCTCTGTTATATAAGTGATAAGTGGGATGAATCTAAAAGGAAAATGTTAAGTGATCTGGAAACTTTAAAGTGGTGGTTTTGCAAAAATAAATTGGTTCTCAGTACTCAGAAAACTAACTGCATTAATTTTAATTTAAGGGGAGTTATTGAATTTGATAATAAAATTATATATAAATGTTTAAATTGTTTAAACACGCTTAATACTTGTGTAAACTGCTCAGAAATTAGGGGAATCAGGGAAGTAAAATACTTGGGTGTAGTTTTGGATGATGAATTAAGCTGGAAAACACATATTATTAAATTAAAATCAAAACTCATGACAGGAATTCGACTTTTTTATCACTTGCGAGACATATGCCCGATCCAAACCCTGCGCTGTTTATATTTTTCCTTAGTTAACAGTCGGTTAGAATATGCCATAATATCTTGGGGTGGAACTTACAAATCAACAATAAGACCTGTGGAGAACATTCAAAAGTGGTTTGTTAGATTAATTTTGAGGAAAAGTTTAAGAGAGCCATCTCATCCATGTTTTGTTTGTTTAAAAATTTTACCATTACGTTGCATTTATATATTTAAGGTTTTGAAAGCTTTTTATCTAGCAAGTGGCAATTTACCTTCAAATGTTGACTATTACAGACAGGGCCTCAGAAATGCTAGTAATTTTAGAGTCCCCAAACCTAATCTAACTTTTTACACAAAAACATTTAATTACACAGCTCCTAACATTTTTAATAAGCTTCCTCAAAACATAAAAAAGATTAAGAATTTAAATAAATTTGTCAAGAATATAAAAACTTGGCTTATGAGTATGGACAGAAGCGATGTGGAGGATCTTTTTATTTCGGTTCAATAGATCTGTTACTTTAAAGAATATGGAGAGTGTTTCGTTTAAGTAAGTTTTTTTCATAGTATTAGAGGAAAATTTTTATTTTGTTAATATATTAGTTTAGTAGATTGAAAAAACATGTTTCAATCTATTCAATTTCTTTCAAATATTAGAATTCTATTTATTTTGAAAAACACGAAGGATAAGTGAAGTATATTTATTAAGTTTCTATGCCATAAAAGAAAACGATATCAGAATATTAGGAAATCTGGAATCAGTAATTGTATTAATTTATAGTCTGCCACCGCAACATGAACTCATTCTTTATGTTATTTTTGTTTGATGGAATCCCAAATCAGGCTTTGCCTTTGGGACCCTATTTTTCCTCTTGGAGGTATATTTATTTTTTCTGTAACAAATTCTTATCACATGTATTGCTTACAGTATTATTTTGAAAATGTTACTTGTATTTGTAACTGAGGAAAATAAATCATTTATCATTTATCATTTTATCTCTTACCTCCAGTTTTACCATCAATGCCACCTGTGTCACTACTACTTCCTTACAGCCCAGGAACAGTCCTTAACCCTTACATTTCCTTACCCTCTTTTTCTCCGAGTAAGGCAGTACACCATGTCTCTCTTACCTCCAGTTACATCATCAATATGCCCAGTGACACCCGGCGTTGCTGCACGGCCGAAGGCTGCACATTCGCGCCACTTCCTATCTCCATCTTAATGGATCGTAACTCTCATCGACAAAGATATCTCTGGGGATCTCCTGTGTCACACGTGGCTCGGCCCCGCGGCGGTGTTGCAATGTTCCCATGCAGGTGTAGATGTTATCGGGCTCATTCACGGCGAGGTGACCGCCGAAGAGGTTGGGGGTCAAAGATTGAACTGGGAGGTCCCAGCGGTTCTGCTAATGTGCGTCTTTTGACAAGTTGATATAAGGCCTACGGACGGCTAGGAGGTACTGGCGGGTGAGAGAGAGGTTTTGAGGTTTTCTCTAGTCAGTGAAGAGTTGACTGGATCTAAGAGCTCTCCACGCTATCTTCTGAAGCAATAGACGAACATGTAAGGCTTTTAACTTAAAATGTGTTTGCGCAAGTGAGAGGTTGGACCAATAATCTATTACCGTATACGGGATGCACTTAATGAAGCTGTGACTCAAATTAACACTTCAAGATTAATGCGTTGTCAACTAGCGCCCTCTACATTAATTGACCCTCGGCGGAAGTCCTTGCTGGAGCCTTGGTGAGTAGTTGAATCGAGTCACTGGTTAATTTACATAATTAGAAATGTCTTTATGGCTATCCATAAATTTGTCTAGTTTCATTTCGCGTGCACATGACGTAGGTCGGATCGTTGACTGTAACACGTGGTGAATCAGCGTACTGAAGGTTTTAAAGTTTATGCACTTTTCTGTTGTGCAATGAAATCTTTACAAAAGATACTTCACACATTACAATATAAACTTGTGTTCAATGATAGAAATTCTCAGTTGACAGTTTATAATTTGATTTTTAGACATGTTAAAAATACAAAGCTCTAAAAGCGCTTAAAATATTCATTCGTAATCATCGATTATTAGTCTACAATTAATGGTTATTGCAGTTTTCTCACAATATTTTGTAGACCATTCAGTGAAACATTCACGACTACATTATTAGTTATTAAAGCAATGATCAACAATACAACGAAAGAATTTGAAAATGTTCATTCTACCTTTCACTTTCGATCCATAAAGTGAAAGCGACCTTGTTAAGCTAAGTGATTTTCTTAAAGTTAAAATAACCTATGACCTTTAGTTCACTGGTATCTCACGGAAGTATACTAATGGACCTTGTGTGAACAGATTGTAGTGATAACGACCACACGATCGTGGTTACCATCGGTGTCCTTTGGCGGGGAAAGACTTAATCGAGTAGTTAGTTACGAACACATGTGAACCAGCCTTGACCCTAGACACGCGATAAAGCAAGTCTGCTTCAGTGGACACCTTATAACACCGTGTCCTTGGTGACAACGGTAACGCCACGATGATATCTCTATAGACAATGGTGACACACAACAATGCTGTCACTAGTGTAGGTTAGAGAGTTACAAATAGGAAACGTATTCGTACTTGGTGGCTTACTTAGAGTAGTGAAGGGATTATGTCCTTAGGATAGTGTTACAGGTAACTAAGCATGCGTTTCTTGGCCACTTCAATACGGACGTTTTAGAATGGTTCAGATTTTATTCTTTGATCCCCAGTTCACCACTGCGTAAACTAAAACACATAATATACCAAGATAACAAAAGGTGGCGCATTCTGTAATCAAACTACTTGGAGGTCACGGATTTTTTATAGTTCTAAGCGATAGCTGGTGGGGACGGTATTCGCTAGCGGGGTTTTACGTCCATATTGATGAATACTGCGTGCATCCGTAAAACCATCCTCATTACTAGACCTGTTTGGCTGTTTGTAATTTATTGGCGAAACTGTGGTTCGGGTCCAACGTTTATTTGGGGTCTAACTGTGGTTAGGCACGTCATAAGACAATGTTGGCCTTAGCCAGTTGAAAGACTGCAATATTGCACCACAATATCCTAAAAACATATTTCACTCATATTAGCCTTGAAATCCCTTTACTGGTGGTCGTCAAGCTATAAAGTAATGTAATATACAAGTAATTTAATTTAATAGGTTTGTGTGCTAGATGATATTTTACTAAAGTTACGACTTACAGGACGCACGCACAAGTGTATACGCATTGGCACTGGATGCTTTTCAATTTTTTGTTTAGTTTTATGAACGGTGTATGAATTTGATTGGCTATTAAACTACTTGCTATTCATTTCCCTTTTATTAGTGTGCCTCGTTATTCCTGCTGATTTTCAACCTCTTTGTTGCCTGTTGCAGACGAGGACAGCTCAGATTCACCGCAACAGCAGGTAGAGCTGGTGACGCCGGTCAAGACGTCGCCTCCGCCCCCGCACGAACACGACCTGCTGTACGAGCGACCGCCACCCGGCCCCCAGCCTCCAGGTCAGTAGCCAGTAGTCAGTAGATCAGTAGTCAGTAGACAGCTATCAGAAGTCAGTAAACAGTGATCAGTAGCCAGTAGTCAGTAGACAGCTATCAGAAGTCAGTAAACAGTGATCAGTAGCCAGTAGTCAGTATCCAACAGTCAGAAGATAGCGGTCAGAGGTTAGTGCTCAGTGGGCTGCGGTCAGTAGCCGGTAAGTAGCTGTGAATAACCAGTGGACAGCTATCAGTAGACAGTAGGTAGGAGAATGCAGATAGTTGTCAGTAGATATCATTCACAAATCAGTAGGTAGCAGTCAGTTGTTAGTAGATGGTCTAGCTCTCAAGTCAAGCTCTCAAGTTTCAAAAATCAAGTAAAGAAATAGTTGAAAACCCACGTAAAATTGCCTAGGCCAAGTAAAAAATGTGCAACAGCTAATTCCACAAGTAAAATCACTTGAAATTAAATTAAAAACCGTATTAAAAGTCCGCCTCACAGAAGCCCGTCAACTAAGCGCTTCAGTCTGATCTCCTCAAGGAGGTTGGTCAAGGAGGTTACTTGTATCTCCTCATAACCAATTTTAACACTTAATATCCCCCATATCTTCAAAATATTAACGGAAAGTAATAAAAAGTGAAAAATTTCTCAAAGTTTCCGCTATTACAGTTAATCCAGAGATGTGGTTTTTACGCTCATTAAACCACAAGTTCAGGTCAAGCTGGAATTCTGGAACCTTCCACTTCACTTCTCCACCTGGAGTAAAGGCAATAAGTCCTCGCGACACACAAATATGCCCGCTGAACACTGAACACACGGGCTACCAGAGTAATTGAGATTTATACAGCATTGTGCGCGCCTAGACTGTCTAGGCTGTCCGCGCCTCTCCCACATAACTCTCCGTTGCACGCCAGGCGCGTCCTAGAGTTATGCGTCTGCACTTCTTGCCACCCTCCTCCCGTCCGACAAATCCGATTGTTTATGAAGTCATTGTCTCAACAGTGATTCGAATTGTCACTAATTATTAAGCTAGACTCTGTAAGTGAAGAGTAATTAGTTGTGGTGAGTGAAAACTTTAAATCCTTATAAGGTGGTTTATAGGTATTTATAAATAATTGTCTTTGAAATAGGCTACACGTATTATAGTGTGAGTTGACCTAAAACTAAAATTTAATAGTTTTTGAGTACATCAAAGTGGTTGAACTATCATTGGTTAGTCGACCATCCATTCCGAGTCAGGGTGCTGACAAGCATTTGCTGTTACTACAACTACCTCACAACAAATAAAAATGTGCATAGAAAGTGAACAAGCGAAATAGTTAATGGAAAATATAATTGTAAAGAGAAATGAAATCAACATGTTTATAATTATTAACAATAATTCCTAAAAAGCATACAGATCCCTTTAGCCAGCTAAATTAAGAGTGTTTTTTATAGTCCTAAACCACAAGTCATTTGACCTTAAGTTATTTTAGAACATAGAACCGAAGCAAGTGACAAAAATCATAAATTAGGCTAATATTTCAATAAAGATAATAAAATAATAGAGTGAACTTTAGTGAAACCCTTCTAAACTTAAAATACTATCCTTATAATCTGGAGCCAGAATTAAACCTTTTCGACATCTGATGAGAATCTCGGAATCTGATTTGACCCTAATACCGTATCAGTCCTTCCTCTATCACCCAACCACATTGTCGCGGCCACCAATCAATCCTAGACATCTGGAGCGGGCAGCAGGTAGTAGACCACCCACACATGGAGAGATAAGATCGTCAAACCGATCTACGATAAACCGCAGTTCACACCAATTGTGGCAGCCTGCCAACCGCGGCCACGCCCCCCCAGGGTGAATTGTGGATTAAATTCGCCGTTTCAAATTGTGGCTACACTTCCAGCTGGTTTAATTAAATAATCGAGGCTGGCGTTTATGTGCTCTCTTGTCATGAGGAAAGAAGCTTATCTTCTTGTGAATTAATTTAATATACTCAGAGTGTGTTTTCTGGTTCAAATTTCTCAGCAGGGGGCAATAGGGATTTGGGGAACAGGTTTAAGTCATTTAGTGAAAAAAAGAGTGGTGTAATCACTGTGATTAAAGTTTACATTCAATATATCTGACATAGATTGCTCACGAAGACCTCTAAAATGTTTTCATTAATATTACACATAATGGCCTGGGAATATTTAAAAATATTAACTTATATTTTTGACAATTTGTCTATCATAATAGCCTGAGAATATTTAAAAATATAAACTTCTATTTTTACCTCTTGTCTATAAAACTAATTTAGATTTTTTTAAGTAAAGCACTGAATAATGTTATTTTTGATTGTTTTAAATTGCCTTATATTTTCCACAATAACAGTGTTCCTTAGAAACAAAGCAGAGTCATGTTTCACATCTACACTGAAGCAGCTTTTAAAACCTATTTATTACTGAAACATAAAAGGCGATATGACCAATATATCATTTTATAGTGTATTTTAAATTGATATATATTTTTTTTAGATAAGCATGAAGGGATCATTCCTAAAAAATATTCATAATGAAACTGCTGACTTTAACCAAATTAATGAAACACTCACCGCAACGTCCGCACCCACCAGTAACAAATAATTTTCAACCTCTTTTGACCGAATTCTCATCCATCCAATTTATTTTCTGATTTATTATTTTTAATAGCTAGTTAATTGAAATGTCGTCGTCCAGTCTTAAAAAATTCACCAGTCAGAGCTAATTAACTAATTAGATCAATTCGGTGAGTAGGTATTGTTTCTTCATTGTCCTTTTTCTGCTTCCATTTTAAATATAGCCTGACAAAAAAATAAACAAGTTTTTAACCAGTCCGGCTCAGATCGCAGCCGGCTACGACGGGGCGCGTGTCAAACGGATTTGATCCAATGGGCGGAACGACACGAACGGATTAAGTTAAGAATTTTTATATCTGCACGAACCACCTGTCCGCCCCTGCGATTGGATAATGAATGGTGTGAATATCAAAGGATCAGTCTTGCAGGTCACAAGTGTAAGTTCAACTTAGACTTTTTACCGTAAAACTAGGTTGCTATTTTTAATGTATTTTATAAATTTAATATAACTTATTATTTCGATGTTTTATTTTGAATTTGATTTAGAGGTTTATGGTGTAAATTAATGGAAAACTGTAATAATGTCACTTGGCGTATAAGTCTAAATAAGAGTACTTACATATAGTGTCTTGTAATTTGTAACACTTGGACCTATTTGGTTTTTTACTCTTTGTTCGGGCTTGGTCAGTACTCAGGAATGATTGTTGCTCTATTCCAAGCTCACACATCAATGCTGTAAAGTAAATCTTAGAATATGATCAAAATAGATTCACTGCATTTAAATTCTCAGCTTAACCAGTTTTCTGGCAAAAAAACTTTAAAAAAAAATTATCATCGTCCAAACATTTAAGTCTTTGTATACTCTGTATTCAAGCATACCTAATGAATGTCAATCATCAGTAATACATTTATTATCATACCACTATGAAAGGCTCGGAAGTGTTGTACGACTCGGCACATATGCCAAGGCTGAACAATTGAAAACTTATTTCACCAGTAGACAGCTGACAACACAATCGTTTGAAGTTGCCGCTTATTCAGCCTCCTCTATTATTCTCCTCAAGAAATTGATTGATGCTTACAATTCAATGGCTGAATCAGTTCTAAGGCTTGAAAATTACCATAATGAATTTGATTGAAGTTGGTGCGGTGATAGTAAAAAACTAGCATACACCAAACTACAAAACCAAAATGAAAAATCGGACTTGATTTTTTTTCGGAACCAAAGTGAAAACAACTGTGGTTTCTCTAATACATCAATGTCCATTTTATAATACTCATTACTAAAACTATTATAAACCATCAGATACATATTGTGTACACCAATTTAAATAAAATAACAGATTCAAAAATACTGTTACATTATGACATTTTATGCTCTTTTTACAACCTTTCAATGTAATTTTTCCTTACCCCCTACTATTTATTATAATATTTTCAACCAACACCACCGAAGCAGTTATCAATTTCAAACTTGCTCTAGTCCGTCATTACATGTTTTCCTTCTCACTATTCGATAACAAAAGATTTTGAACCAGTCAAGGGTATTGAAACAAGATATCGTTAAGATGTAGATTAGTAGATGATGGATCAAGTAGATAATGATACAAGAACAATGAGGGGAGAGGGTGGGGCCCGGGACCTGGGCGATAGACGCCGTAGACCAACGCTGTGAGCAGAAGTCAGTTATGTTCTAGGTTCCTCTCCACCTGAAGACGGGATTAGATTCCAGATTCCGAAACGTGAAACTTGTTTTGTCTAATCAATGATGGCAAATTTCCACAAAATCAAAATTAAAATAAGTAAGTTATCATTACACTCATTTTATATTCCTCCTCCGTTACATATTCTATGTTAAAAATATATCGAGGTTATTTATTAGGTATTCATTAGAGGTATTTAATTAATAACATTCAGTTCTTTTCTTGCCCCACAATTCTGAATTTATTATCATCACAGTATACTCATAGCGTACCAGCTATAGATGAAAAATATCCTGTTATATAATATTTCATCAGTTACAAAAATAAAATTAAAAAGCAATAAATAGTTATTTATGGGTTAAAGGAGGATGTTTGAAATGGTTCAAAATTTCCAGAGAAGATAATTTACTTTATATTACTCCCAAAATGCAAACAGAATTTTCCCCATCTTTATGAATAAAATGATTACACAATACTGTACAAACAAATTATTTTATCGACACAAAAAACACAATTTTAACATAAAGTTTATTGTATTCAACTGATTAACATTATAATCTAAAAACTTAAATTCTCGCAAACTATTCTGGTTCTACTGTTGATTCATGCCTCTCGCAATCATTTTAGCGCCAGTAAGTAACGCGATTTAGTTGCAACATTTTTGCATGACTGTGTAAAAATTTGAAAGCCCAAGATTTTTGAATCATTGATTAATACTTTTCTTATGGACACACTTTGTCTTCAACCTGGAGGCAAATTGTCCACTTTACTCACTTCTGAGACAAAGTATTATTCTGCTCCCTTTTTTAAGGAATAAAACATAATTAATTATAGCAATTGTTGGGAGTCCTAATGCGGTAAACCATCAAAAGGAGGTTAAAGGGTAGCTTGTTGGTATTAGGTTAAGTCAGTCCATTCTCAGTAGAACAGGATGAAATCGATAAGTGATTCAGCAACATTAACCACAAACTACTTATGGTCCCTCTGGACGTCAGTAGTTAAAATCGAGACGACATTTTACCTGTGAGTATAACCACTGCACTGAACATATCAGAATTTGGAGGCAAAGCAAAATCGTGCAAAGTTCTATTGATTCTCAAACTATCTTTGTGAACAAAACCACATTTCATCGACTGCTCCTTCGTCCACCGCCATGCGTCTTGTAATCAGATCTGCGCGGGCAGTGCGAAGCATGGGTGCAATGCATGAGTTATACGTCTGCGGTAGGAAGACGCATGACTACCGTATGCCTGTAATACTTCACATCTGTACCGATAGCGTGCGCCACCGTCGCGTCGTGGGTGCAGTTCCAGACCCACACACAGACAGCCGCCAGCGTCCAATCAAAGAACCGATAAGCCTGAAATTAATTGCATTTCTTCAACTCACCTGCTATGATTATTTGAAAATTCTCCAAAATTAGTGACTGCAAATATTGAAAATAGATTAGTCTAGGGGAGAGAGTCTCTTATAATGATAAAAAAGAAGGAATAGTTTTACGGTTATAATTGGCCATTCCGTAGCCACCCATGATTATATTTTCGTCATGCGTTTGGCATATTTATGGGGGTTTTAGCTCTGGAAGTAGATTAGTAGCCTAGTTCGCTACTGACCATGAAACTATTATTTAATTGATTGCCTTGCCTCGAGCATTTGGAATAGCATTTGTATGTGCATAAATTCCTGCTGGATCTATCTTTATGAGAAATAACGGTCCTTTATTAAAGTTTATCGACACAAGTAAAAATGCGTTAAGATGTATCATTCTAAATTAGAGGTGTCGTGTAGTTATTTTTGAACTCGAGTTGAGTTTTTAAATACTCGCTCCAGTTTCGAGCTTTTTTCGAGTTGAGTTTTTTTAACTAACAGGATAATGTTTTTTCTACTTCCACGTAACTAAATAGCAAAAAAATATTTATATAAAACTTAATTCTGTAATGTTATTAAACCTAAGAGTTGTTCTTGTGGGTTCTAGATTCTAATGGCTAGATAGCGTGCATCTTTTTATGTAAGCTAGGATTTGACGTGGACACAGTTTGACTATGCCATCGACGCGACGACGGTTATATAGTGCTGATGTAAATTTTTCAGCTATTTCACTTCTAAAAACTCTCAATGCCAGAAAATGATAACCTAAAGTTTATATTTGCTTTCATAATATAAAATTAACTGTCTAACTATTTCCTCTTGAAAGCGTATTTATAACCCTTGATGAACATGTTGATCAACAAACAAAAATGGTTTGAGCTTGATTTTTTGGTTTGGGAGGACAAGAGACAGAATTTAGTGAATTTCCATAAATTTAACGAATACCCTTTGTTTTTCCCCAAACCTTAAAATCCCGGTTCAAACCCCCTTTTTTTGTAAACACCCAAGCTTCAAACTGTCCCTTTTTAGCTTACTGTAGAACACCCATTTGGAAAATAGTGTAACCACGTCCTCTTTCAAATCCTAACTGACACACAAAATGACTTTCTCTTACTTCAGTAAAAATTTTCCTGGTATTATATTTTTATATTCTCCAGGAGAGCCGGTCCCACTGCTGAGGCACCACTCGGGGCACTTCCGTCACAAGATGGCCACCATCTGGGACCCGCACCCCCAGTACGAGTTCACCGCCTTCGGCCGCCACTTCCGTCTCCTGCTGGCGCACGACTCGCGCTTCGTCCTCCCCGACATCAAGGTACGTCTTCACACCTTCTCGAAAAGGAGATAGTATGAGGTTCTCTTAATTTTTGTATCTAACGCCTACTAAAGGAGGCCTTCCAATTTCGTAGAGAGGGCTAAAGTTGGGTGAAGTAAACCATTTTATGTCTCTCCTCAAGAAATAGTTGGACTAAGCCTTGGAGAATACTAGACCTTCTAGGACTTAACGCTATTCACTTCCGAGGATGTCTTTCTGATTCTCTAAATAAACTTATTCCTTATATATTGTAACGTCAAGAAATAAAACAAATTGAAAATGTGAATCATGTAGGGGTTCAAGTTCTGCTTGGCCCTGGTGTATTTGGCATCCACCTCTTCAAGCTCAACAGGAAGGAACCCGACGTGTGCGAAGATTGTGGGGATAAGATAATACCTTTCATGCGCTTCTAGAGTGCGCGAGCCATGAAGATCTGAGAATTCTGCCTACAGCATCTTCAGTGCCCCTGGAAACTGTCGTCTATCGTGAGAGAAGAAGGAGGCATCCGAAGTCTGACGAATATACGGACCAAAGTTCACAGCAGGAGAGAAGATTAGAGTGGATTGCCTACACAAGAATTTAGATTCAACCGAGGATGACAAATTCGTATTCATGAGAACAACGATCGCACCCGTCTGAGAAGAATTCCTCAAACAGCCAATCTCAACAAATGAACATCTGACAAATAGCCAGATAATACAATTTCAAACACCGGCAGACATGGTTAACGTGGATTTAAGCATCTGGAATTGGAGAGAAATGGCCCAATACAGTTTAAAGATGGAGTGGCAGGAGGATTTAGAAGATAGTGGAAAGTTAAAAGGAATGAAAACTAACGGCATGCAACAAGAACATAAAAAAGAAAGAAAGAATTAATACAAATCCAATAAAAACGAAACCAAGTTAACTGATAATTGAAACAAACAATGAACTAAATACCAATTGATATTTACAAATAAGGAAGAACCTGCTTGGATAAAAAAAGTAATGTATAAAATGTTTCACTGTATCCTACTAGTTACTTAAAACTTAAATCTCAATTTTAGCGTCTGTAACTTCTGCATGCAGGCTTTGATACGGTTTGTGACAGCTAGTATGATGCATTGGTAATAATCATATTGCAATTAAAATTATAATGCACTGTTAGCAATCTTATTAAATTTCCGTGGTACTATTATTTTCTAAATGAACAACCCTCCTAAGGCTTGGAATTAACACATCTAAACGACAAGAAATTGTTCGAACCTGTAACAAAGAGAAGCTATATAATGAACTGTGTTTAACGAGGTAACACCCAGTACAAAAAGTTCAAAGAAGATTTTATGTCTGGAGTACTAAAGCCGATTTTACGTCCTGTGGTTCGTAGCGAGATAATTATTGAAATTTATGAGCTGCAAACCTCATTAGACCTGAGTGGCATGAATTAGACATGCGACTCTCAGAAGAAGGAGGAGAATGAACGGATGTTAGTGATGATTTTCGATTCAATAATTTTAAGACTCGACTGAATAATCGTTTCATTTAATCGGTCCTTTAACTCATTTCCTTCCCCGACTCCTGAGATTCTTCGCAGTTTAGTACTTGTACTCCATATTAGTCTTTCATTCAATGGGTAATATAACATTGTAAATGGCTAATGAATCTCCAAAATTTAATCTATATATATATATATATATATATATATGCATATATATATCTGCGTAAGCGAACTTTAAGCGCAGAAATTGTGGGAGTTTGGCAAGTTGTAGGATAAAAAGAGGCTCAAATTGAAGATCTCGATGCCAGGGCCTCAGGAAAAATACTGAAATTACTTGAAATTCACCAGAAAACAGAAATAACGTAAAATGCCTACCATTTAAGAAGTATTGGATCCTAAAAACGTATTTTTTGTTTAAATAAAACATGTGATGCTGATAAATGATTGAAAACTTTGTGCTAAATAGTTATATATTATGGTGGATATAAAAGCCAGCCTACTATGACGGTATTTTGTACTATAATAAAGAAGGATTGTTTTGATTAAAACTTTCTCTTATTATGATTAGGGACTTTATGCTTCTTCATGCCACTAGTAATATTACAAACATTGTAGAAAAGTGGTTTTTATTTGCATAAATATTTTAATCAACCTGCAATCTGTCTACTGTATAGTTATCTAATACCACTGACCTATCATCGCACAGCCCAAACTACTCGACTGAGAACCTTGAAACTTTGCATGGACGTTCCTCTTAGGACATAGGCATCAGCTAAGAACGAATTTTCAAATCTTTTCTCAGGGCTACGCCTTACGGTACTTCAAAGTTTCTATGTTAAACTATAGGGAAGCTTATGAAGTTGTCATGGCAACTTAATGAAGTATGACATAAATGAATCATTAAATCTTGAATCCAAGAAAGTTTTATGTACTTCTATGGTGAAACCGGGTTGATCAGCTAGCTCCTAATAATCGCTCAAGAATCGGGAGGAGCGATGATAGAAAAACAGAAGATTGTAAAGTTGATTCTTGAACGACTCGAGCACAACCGTCAATTCATCGATTGTTTTGAAATCGATTATAGCATTACTAACGGATGTTGCGAACGTTTACACTTAAACGATTGTATGTAATATTAATTAAACTAAAATATGTAAACTAAACTAATCTACCTACCTAAGTAGGGTTTACTGATGAGTGGAAAACCACCTGAGCAATCGAGCATTTGTAAAAAAATAATTATTTCATTTTACAGATCATCAAACATTTAAACAGCGTTGACAAGTATGTGAGTTTTAAATGTTACAAAACATGTTGATAAGTCATAAGAAGAACAAAGAATATATTTATTAAAATATTTTTCAAGACCTATTACAAGCTAAATTTCGACGTTTTAATTAACAAATACATAACTTCTTTCAAACCCTTATTTCATACTAAAAAAAGTTGAAGATCATATCAAATTTAATCCTTGATTCAGAATAATTTACTGCTTCGCAATTTCATTATTTACATGTAAACCAATTACGAATTGAATCAATTTACCAATGTAACTCCCTAGACTGATGTGTGTTTACTTCCTGTTGATTAATAAAAATATTTCTAATTTTACTAGATGAGCGTTTTTGTTTAATTGTTTATTCAAGGTCAGTAAATATCTGACATCGTTTCTTCAAAAAGAACCCTAAAAGTGAACTGGCATCCTGACATCTGACATGATTCTATTGCATAGCCTAGCAACAAATTTTTCAACGTAAGTGCACAAAGAAACGCCTAGTTTATTGCCCCCACAGAGGGAGTCCTCGCCAGGAGAAGCGTTTTATCGCCCAGCGTCTGCACGACCTTGGGGCCCTTGTCAGAATAACTAATGATGTTTTTATTTGCATTAAACACGTGCAAATTATTTCGTCTCTGTAGGGGGCCTAAAGAATCCACTTGGATTTGTGACTCGGAAAATTCAATTTGACAATATAAACTCGCCGCCTCCCAAATTTAATGGTTGAGGTTTTTATATCCTTGGTAAATTAAGAGATTCACATCCCATTGAGGTTGTTTTTGCACTAAGTCAGTAGAGACCTTGCTTCAAAAGTGAGCTTATTATATCTTTGCATCTATTGTTGCAACCCGTTTTACAAATAATTGTTGAAGATTATTATGTTTTGTGTGTAGCTACTAAGATTTCAAAACAAATATTAATTTTATGAAACGCTATTTGGAAAATTATTGAAACTCCATCCATACCATATGTGTAGATATTTCGAAATAAACTACAACTCTCACGCCTCCAATACTAAAATGGAATTCCTCCCTCTTCTTTCAGTTAAATAAAGTTTTAAAAACTCTAAAATTTGGAATGAACATTTCAAAACAAAGACCACCTTAACTCCAGAGCCCCTTGCATATAAAGCCTGTTAAGCAACATGATGTAGGCGTCGGAAACAAATGACGGCTATTAACTTGAGCCTAATAAGGACCACAGCTTTAAACCGCAATTTAAAAGGTAACTGTCACAAAATGGGCTGATGATGAATGCTCTCTCGTAGGTGGACTATTTGTTACCTCTCCCAAAACAGACTTCCTCCGTTTCATCCTCATGAGCATGTGGGAATCGGTGATTTCACTCTCGTCTGATGTCTTGAACGCCCTTTTTATGTTTTGGAATTTGTCCAGGAAAATTTATGACCACACACCCAAAACAGTAGAAAATTAAAGAAAACGTTAATCGTTGAAATTTTTGATGTTCATACTTTGTTCATGTTAACATATTGTAATCTATAACATAGTTCCTTTAGTTTTACCCTCCTTAAAACTAAATTCAACTACATTCAATTATTTTACAGGTTCCTTCAAGTTTTATGTCTACAAAAGAGTGTAAAGTAGATTCAATCTAAATTCTCTTTCATGTTGGTTTTTCTTATGAACTAACTTAATCTTTTAATCTAGCTACTTCTGTCACTGGCCCACTCCCTCTTTAATTGTAGGTTTTATCAAGACACCTGAATCATTATCAACCCGTTCATAAAATAATAACTCAATTTTGTTCTATTCATCTTGCTTTGCATATTTCTTCCTTTTATAACTTTTACCCTTAAATATTACATTATTCTATATATTACCATTTATATTATTCTATTCCCTTACTCTTTGTTTTTTTTAGCTCTCTGACCCAGTCCAGACACATTCAAGCATTTATTTAAATCTCAATCGTTTTTACCTTTGATGTTTAAAATATAACTTCTATCTCTCAATTCAAAATCCAACAACCTTTGACGTAACAGCATTAACTTTGCTCTTCCGAGCCTACCAGCGCCTGCCTATCTCTTACCCCAGCTATTGACCGCAGACCGATGCTTTGAATCTCAATATTTAGAATATACTCTATGCGATTAAGGTCACAAACAAGAAGTGCTACTTCCCAGTGACCCCTACTTATTGGTGTACACATCTTATTTCGGTAAGATTACTGTCAGTGACGTCAGTGGTGTCCACAGCTGATTGTGATAGGGATAGGATTATTGTCAGTGACGTCACTAGTGTCAACAGCCTATCGTGATAGGATTCCTATCAGTGACGTCATTTTTGTCCACAGCTGATTGTCATAGGATTAATCTCAGTGACGTCACTGCTGTCCACAGCTGATTGTCATAGGATTAATATCAGTGACGTCACTGGTGTCCACAGTTGACTGTGACATCATCACTCTCATTTACGTCTCCAGTGTCCAGCAATTTTCAGTTTTCTTCTCCGATACCATCCTCAGTCTCCTTCCTGGTTCCAGGTGACCCACGTGTGGGAGAACACCTCCAAGCTGGAGCACCTGGGGCTCCGCCCCGACGGCTGCTTCTACACGGGCAAGGTCCAGGGCGACCCCGCGTCCTCCGTCGCCGTCAGCCTGTGTCACGGAATGGTGAGTGGTCGTCCTCATATGCATGAAATATAAAGTTTGGACGTAGTATTTGATTTATTAATGTAATATTTTCATACGGACGCAGGTATCTATGTATAAAGCTAAAAAGCCTAAACTACGCGTAACTTTTGAGAAAGAAATAAATCTAATACCCATTAACCCTATTCTTGAATGAAAGGTCTTGAATAAATTAGTTTTTATAACAGTTTCCGTTAGGGTACAGAAATAAAGAAAAGGGCTCAACAGCTGTTGCATTTGTTATTGTTTACTTTTCCCAGCGAAACGGGACACCACCAGCTAGTCTTAAAATAGCGCTCAAACTAGCCGTAACTTTTGAGAAAATCATATGTCTGACACCCATCAACCCTGTAAGTTACTCGAATGAAAGAACTCGGTGAGAGAATATATTAGTTTTTTGATAAAATGTTTCGTAAGCGTACAAATATGATGAAAAGCCAGTAATTGTTGGGGCGATGCAATTGTTTTTTATTACTATTATTTATTTACTTTTCCCAGCGGGGCGTGACACCACAGCTAGTCCTATGACAAGTTTGAAAGTTAGTGAGTTCTTTTGGGGCTCCATCATGCCTAAAATACTTATCTGATCGACTTATGATAATACTTAAAACAGTTTTTTGTATGTATTGCTTCTTATTTGGATTTTACAATGTACATTTAAGGTAAATGCTCGTACTAGGACTATTTCAACCATGCCTGATTGCTGTAAAGAGCAATTTCCACATACAGATGTCCGGACAGACACTGAGGGTCGGGGTGACCATTATAACCTGGGTGAAGGTCAGGCCCTGGCGTGTCGTGTGTGTGTGTGTGTGTGTGTGTGTGTGTGTGTGTGTGTGTGTGTGTGTGTGTGTGTGTGTGTGTATGTGTGTGTGTGTGTGTGTGTGTGTGTGTGTCTGTGTGTGTAACATGTTGTGTGTGTGCGTGGCGTGTTGTGTGTGGTCCGTCGTCACCACGCAATCAGCCCAGTGCTCGTGCCGCCCATCAAAACACAAAATGAGAATAATCGTCAAGTGTAGGATGAGCTCCGAGTTTAGACTAGACGGACAGGGCTAGTTGGCTACGTCTTGGTCTGTTAGTTTAGGCAAACGTTTTTCTTATTTTGTCCAGTTTATTATGCCAGTTTAGGGTAGAACTCGCCTTGATAAATATCTAACTGATAATTTACGGTTCTTTTTAAGTGTAAAAATAAAGAAATTCGAATAGCATATATGGGTTCTAAGGTCTAGTCGAAGATAGTGATACTAGTTAATCATTCAATAAGCTAACCTGACGCGCTTTTAAAGTAGGTCTAATTAGTAGCAAGCAAAAATATAATTTTGATGGTTACGTTTAAGAATACAGTTTAAATAATTATTACTCCTTAAATTATTTCTCTTACCTTCATTCACACAAAAATTTATATTTTGAATTATGCGTTGAAAACTTTTATTTTTGATATATTGCATAGCTTAATTTTACTCTCAAACAAAATTTCAGCGAAGAGCGTTAGTCGTCAGCAGGTTCGCACCTAGTTTGTTATACCGAATTAAAACATCATGTTGTTTTGAAAAGAGAAACATCTCCCTTTCTTCATCGTCTCATCAAAGGGGGTTTTTTGGCCTAAAACCAATTGAGTCAAGGGGGTTGTACATCGTTTGTCCGTTTGATGACCCCCGTCAACGCCAAACAGACACGTGCCCGCCGCCGATTGATTACCCACGTTATCACTTATTTTTAGAAACACGAAGCCAAAGTAGACAGCAGGGGAGATTTATTAGTAGCTGTGTTTACGGTTACCCGCGCGTCTTTCATTTGGCGCCATATTTCACCGATATGGCGGACAGGAGCGGCGCAACTGAAATATGGCGGGTAAATCACGGCCTGGTCGATCTCGAGTGCTGAGAGCCGAGAGGTCGTTCATCTTCCGGGAGGAGCTGAAGATAACAATTCGATCGCAAAATGATCGTATCGTATATCTAAGGTTCTTCAGATGTATCTTGATTTATTTTTACTTCTTTATGAAACGATTAAGATGAGTTATTAGACAAATATGAGGGCAATGCCAAACTGGGCGGTTTATCCCACTGCTGATGCGCGGTTTTTGCCGCACGCGAAGCATAATCACCTGATTTAACTTATTGAGGGTGCCACAACAGGCGGGTGAAAACCACCAAAAACCGCTCAACAGCCAAGGCTACTATACAGGCTACTATATATCGTCTGTATAGCTTTTCTAAGCAGCACCCGGGAAAACTGCCCAGCGTGATGACATTACCCTAAACTTGCATTTTATCATTAAGTGGGATGGACGCTCTAATATTATGTGGAATTCAGTTGCGAACATGCCTTTTGGGGGTTGTAACCTCGAGGAGTTATCGCAATTAGAAAAAAAATGGATCCCTCCAAAGTAATATGTTACATGAGATCAAAACGAAGCTATCAAAGGAAATGCAATAAGCCTACAATAGCGAAGAAATCCTAGCCAGTGTTGACTTTATGGTAATTTACTACGTGCACACCATCGAAGTAAATAATGCAACTGTATTATTAACTCTGTTGTATTATTTACAACAGAGTTAATGTCAATGGTGCACACGCATGTACAAGTCATTTAAGTTTTATTACCTTAAAATTCATAGCAAAGTCTAAATAACACGTGTTGGACTAATTCTAGTTTTATCAATAGCTGAAACATATTCAACATTTCTTTATAAAAATAAAAAATTACGAAAATTTACGCTTAAATTCAGGTCGTGGTACACTATAGGCTTAAAAAGATCGAGTCAAATAACGTAGCCCAGTCCGTCCAAAGACTCTTAATCATTCTCTTTGAAACAGGTAACTCATGAAGGACGTTACCCTGAATATGAGTGAAGGATGAGTGTGATGATCGTGATGATATTGGCGCGATCTTGTAGTCTTGTTACTGACTAAGGTTGGCACGTTCCTTAGTCAGGATTGTTAATTAATAGCCCAACAACCAATGGCAGCTAGCTCCAGAAACAACCCTTCAAAGAGCTAGTAACTTTTCTCGGGATCGATCCGTAATTTTAGCATTGGGCTTATGCATGGTCTGGACGGTATCTAACTCCATTCACTTTTGGTGGCGTGAATCGACCGAGAGCACCCGATCGGAAGACGCTATCTCCAGTTATCAATCAGTGTTAAAATATTCCCTCGTTGGAAAGTGACCGATCAGTCCATTCAGTAGACAAGATCTAATCTCCGGATCTCGAGAGTCCATTCTTCCCTCTGGAGATTGAAAGGAAGGTTCACTTTATCATACGTCCAGTATCTGGACGCACGCAATCAACAAGACCGAGGCCGTGGACCGAGTTGCTCGCTGGAGGAATGTGTACCCAGTGGGCGTCCCCATTGAGTGGATGCTATAGGCATACCATGTGGCACTTTATCATAGCGTTTTTTGTTGTGGTTGTCAAGCGAAAGAAATTACTCTTTTTAGCTTCATAGAAAAGTTTAAAAACAATGTTTTGTAAAGTGTCCAATTTTTAACTAATCATTAAGTTTTCGAGGCCGCTTCTGCAAAGAACGTAACTGGCTGCGTCTTATCTCTCAACTCATGTCCCAAATTATATTTATACTATAATAATAATTATGAAAAATGTAAAAAATGTCATAAATTGTTCGAAATTGAAAAGTTTAAACATTAAACATTGAAAAGTTTTTGGATTAAACAATCCAGATTTTTTAATTTTATTAATTGGTCGTTGAGCTTACACCAAACTGCTATAACCAATGACTATATTTGTGTAGTCATCAAATTGACGATTTCAAATTGTATATTTTAGAGAACAATCCGGTGAAAATGTCAGGATGAGGACCCTTTTAAAACCTGAATTTTCGATCGACAATAGACTGTTACGAAACTCGGAATATTACGTTTCAGGGTTAATTGAAAACTATTACAATATTATTCCTATTTAAAATTATGCTCCCTTTAAGTGACAACACTAAACATTTTTAATAAACTTTAGTGCATTCCTTTATATTTAATTACCTTTTTTTCTGTATAAAGCCAAAGCGTGTATTAAAAGATCCATTTACATACCGGTATCATTATTGTCACTTGTGCAAACTGCAACATTGCCCATTGAAGTAGAAAGCGATGTCGCAAAATGTCTTTTGTACTTTATCTCATTGTGCTATCGATGTCAGGGATTGACCCGAGTACACGGCGCTTGTATGCAATTTGTCAGACATTGCATGCAATCCATGCTATTTGCCTGACATTGCACACACAAGGTCTAACTTGCGATACCGCAATTGAATTAACGCACATATGTGTGGGCTCGGCGCAATTTACGGTCAGGGTTCTATAAAACTGTCTTTATGTTTTAGAACTACATGAGACCACAGAGAAAGAATATGAGAGTACTTGAGAGGTCTGTCGCTCGTGGAGGGAAACACGACACAATACCTGGTGAGGAATATGGTGAAGCTTGAATGTTTTCGAGCACATGTGATTAGAACCAGATGTTATGAGGCTAGAGAGAATAAATTATATTCATTCGATAATTTGACGAACAATTGTGGAATTACCTTATTAATTTTCCTTCCGAACCAAAAAATCCTGCTTGAACCGCTTTTGTTTAAAAACATTCTAGCTTCACCATGTTCCTTGCGGGGTATGATAAATTTATTTTGAACCCCTAGATAATCATTACTATACAATGACGTTTTTGAAGGTTTGATAACATAATCAAATCAAAGAAATTACGTTTTTGTGATAACACTTTTGTTGTAAAACAGTATTTACGATTTCACGGTCATTGAACAGTTAAGGCGTTATTGCCTTTTTATATTTGTACATGTGTTTTCATTAGGCTTTCTGGCTTTCTTTATATACAGGAAATGGAATCACTAATTGAACCACTAATTTAAATCATTGCTTGAAGATATTCCAAACTGTATGGTAATCATGGATTGGAAGAGGAGCATTTAGAACTCAATAGTTTAGAGCACGTAGATTGAAAGCATTTTAACTCTATATTGGAATTGGAATTCCCCAAGTCACTATAAACAAATCGCGTTTACTTCAGCAGCCGTTACTTTGATTGTTTAGAAAATCACGTGTGGCAAATTCGCAAACTCGATGTACCCTCAGGCAAACTTCGATACTTGATTTATCTTTGCTTGTCAGAAATCAGAAAACCGGTTTATGATGAATCCACAACCATTCTACCAAAGTATTTGCCAGAGCAGCTCTACACTTAATTGAAGGAGGGTATTCCCTTGTGGAGGGTACACTATTGTTTACTTGTGTCAATCCTGCAAAATTTAATCACAAGTATACCATCGGTGTCCACAGCTTCATAATATGTTAATTATACACTACATATGGTCATCAAATTTACTTTTAATTATTTTCTGATTTTTAGGCTTTCACCTACAATAATGGAGAAACGTTGACAGACCGTACTTTGACTTGATACATTATCGTACTACTTGAATTTAATACACTAAAGTTAGTGAGCAGTGGAGTTAAACATATGTTTGAAGTATATCGAAATACTTTAACAATCTTGATCATGTTCTAAGACTTTCGAATATTACTCATTAATAACATCAGAGCATTTCCTCATAAGCTTCTAACCCTACAAAGACTCTACAATCCCTTTAATCCAAAGGTTTGTCGAAATTAATTTATTACCTATCAGTACATCGCTTTCCTCTCCAATTGTCTCTCGCAGTTCGGCTCGCGGCGCCGCTGATGCGTGTAACCCACATGTTCACACATCAGACAAGCTTGCTCTTATCGATCAACAAGTTGTTTAGAAAGCTTGCGATATGTCCTGGGACCTTGGACTGTGCGTGTATCTCACCACTGAGAGTGATCGTCATTGTAACGTTTCGCGCTGTATTTAATCTTGCGTTAAACACTTTGAGTTGGATATACCCACAGAGGAGAATCAAATTTGATTCTTCTCTGTTATATACCATCATTTTTAATATCTCAAAAACGTCTTACGGTGTCAAAACGCTTGTAACTGATTAAACATTCTGGAGTATGTATAATGCCACGTTTGGCAAAAAACATGCTGGTAAACCTATTACTTGTTTCCAAAGAAGCATGTCGTTAAACAACAACTTAAACAAACGAAGTTATTTTGACAGTTCATCAAGCTGACTTTAAACTGAAATAGACAGTTCAGCCGTATTCTGTTTGCTCATAGAGAAACAACTAAATTAGGAAATGTTGGATGATTTTTTATAAGTTACTTATTTGCATGGTGATGAAAAGTTTTGTAACAACTGGTCACAAAAGTCCCAGTTCGAATTGGGCAACTCTCATGACTAGTTTTAGTGAAATATACTATTGGCTACTAATTTACATTTTAGGAACGTCGCTCCTAAAAAACTGTCTTCAAACATGTTTTAATGTTTGTTGCAAACGCGTTACTCAAGAGTGGAGATCCAGCTAGCCTAAAGGCCCCAATTAAAAATTTACACAAACTATTTGCATTATAATGTTTTTTATTTTTCTGTACGATGCCCATCCAACAATAAACACAGGGTTTCAAAGTTTTAAAAGCTACATCAATATATTTGCTAACTTTTTTCGTCCTGAAAATGTTCAACACTTTTAATCATCCTTTAAGGTGTACATACGATAATTTTTTGCTTTGTGCTGTTTTAATATATTTCTATAACTTGCACACTCTGACCTTTTTCCTTCAATTAATTAGCGAACTCGCCCATACGATGATGAATGGTTGACAGCAGCGCTATCCAGCGAGGTCGACTTGGACCACTGATGCTGACAGTTATGTTCTCACTTCCGAGAACCTCTTTACCGGAAGTGAC
The DNA here is from genome assembly GCA_035578135.1 of Flexamia atlantica. NCBI lineage: Eukaryota > Metazoa > Arthropoda > Insecta > Hemiptera > Cicadellidae > Flexamia > Flexamia atlantica. The sequence continues at coordinate 27,865,788 of JAQJVK010000008.1, read as the reverse complement.
CGTATCATCTTGGTCTAGGTCGTGTCCCGTCAGTCATCACTCTGTCGTCTGTTGTCTGCGTTCGCGTTCGCGCGTTAGTGTTCGCCGCGTCTCACCACATTCCCTGCGCTGTCGCAATCCTCTCTGATAGCTTCTGCGAACATGATTTCTCGCTGGGGTCAGAAATTGTGGGACGATTATGCAAATGTTATGGAAATGGACCTGTAGTAAAAATGTGGGAGAAAGTTTCTTATGTTTGGTTATTGCTTTTGTTATTATTTTAAAAGTTAAAACAAATGTTTTTGACGCTTATGTAATAAAATTTTAGAAAATGGCGAGACTGCAAGACGAGGAATTTATTGTACAAAATTATTATATCATGAACGCTTAAGAAGGTATTAAGCGAGGAGAATACAACAATTCCCGTATATTCCTGGTTCTTTAAAACGTTCAACCGAACAGTTAAATATAAAAACCTTCGTGAACCTTTCTGCCAGTCGGTGAGGTATGATTCAAAATATGTCATTACATTTTGGAAATACAACTAACTTAGGGGCCTCTTAGGAAGCTTCAACACTAGACACTTATGTAAACCAATCCTTATTACAATAAAAAACCCGTTTCTCAGTAAAATTTCAGTAAATGGAGGATTTAAAACAATGCCCTTCCGTGTTTTTACGACGAACATCCTCCTAGCACCTCCTAGCATGAAACTCTAGTAACCTGAGCAACCTTAATTCGACAAGGCATGCAGGGAACTTCCTGACGTGCAAATCGGGCGAAGCCCCGCAGCTGCGACGGTAGCGCCCCCGAACCGCAGACACCCGAGCCTGCTGCATCCTGCGGCGCGGCGGGGAAATCTGCGCGGTACGTCGTCCGAGGGCAGGGTGCGGTGGCGGCGAAACTTAGCAGTCCAGACCGGAGACCCACTGGCAAATCGATGTCTAAAGTCGATTACTCAATGTTAGATTCGATAGATAACGAACAAGGACAAATTTGGAGTTCGACTTCATCACATGATCGAAGGACAAAACATATTAATACCTAACCTAATATACAAAGATATTTTATTTATTATCTTATCATCAAAATTATTTGCTTGTTATCAAAGAATAATAAAAGTACATAAGTTTTGATCAGTTAATTGAAAATAGTTAGCCTATTTCTGTAGAGATGACTTCTAATAATAGTATTAAAATATTTTATTGCTGTGAGCGAAATTAGATTTAGTGTATTACTTTCTAACTTAAATTTTTTACAGAATTCTGGAGAATATTTAGGTATTGTACCGATCATGAGGCCGTATACTAATCATAAAAATGTATAAGCGAAACTACGGTCAACGCCCTGGCTAAACCATAGCTCTAAACCAAAGAGTTCTTCTATTCTTCTGCACCACCTAAAAGCTCGAAATATTGCACTTATATTTCTTTTATAGTAGGTACCCCTTAAAAAGGGATTTTTCGACATTCTCTAAGATATGCGCCCTTTAAAGAGTCAAAGTTTTCTTCTATTAAAAAAAAAATAATAATTTTGATAATGTTTTTATTTGTTTTGAAAAATCTCTACTGATTTATGTAAATCAATAGTTGTTATTTAAATTTAAGTGCCCAGCGCAGCGGTTGACCATCAGCTAGTTCAATACAAGAGATGCAAGTACTGATACTCTCTAAAATCTTTTTCATTACAAATTATTCGTTTTGCAATTGATTTTAAGCATTACCTTACAAAATCTTACTATGCCCACGGTTCACAGTTCTTATATTTTATCCTATATAGACGAAACAAATTAAATAATTAATCGATTAGTGAAGCCGATTAATCAACCCCGAAATTGTATGGGGGAGGTCAAAAATGATTTGCCTCAATTGGACTTGATACTTAGAGTTAAGGACAGGTAAAAACCACTGTGTACAATGCCATAAGAATTCTTGTGATTTCTCCTTAATACCTGTTAGCATATGACTTATCTGCATATGGTAAGACTGCGATACAAAAGGATTTAACTTACAGTAATTTCTTTAACACCGTTAATACAGACTTTAATGGAAAGTATGTGTCTAATATGCATAATCAATAGAAAATTCTTTTTGGACATTGAAATTATTTTCGACATATACTACGTGAGTAAAATTGCATGGCTTTTTTTGTGTTCATGCGATTTTTAGATCCTGCTGTCTTGTTAAAAGGCCTGAAATCAAACCTATGGGTAAAACTATATTTGGATGTAACTCGCTAAAAATTATCACGGTAATCTAAAAATACCTATTCAGTAATATGTTATTTGTTTTGTAAAATATATTTTTTCCTCGAGGTAAGAGGTTTAGAGGTTAACCATAGTACAGGCTCATTCCAATAACATGGTCCAGTCCGTCAAAACATTGGACCATGTTGTTTGGCTCGGACTATAGTCGGAACACGCGTGCGAGAGTTCACCGACCGCCAGGTTCACCGTGTGTGTTTGTGTTTGTTTATACGTCTAATTTGTTTACAATTGCGAAGAGCTGTTCCATCCTCGCGGCTGTTGTGTTGTATTGCAGCTTATCTCCATCCCGCTCTCCCTAATAGTGGATTATTTTTACTTTGCGCCTCCATAAGTACATGCAATTCGGTTGCATACCGAGCCCAAAGTATGAATAAATCTGGTATAGTGATAGCAGAGATATCGCCTTCTTCGCAAGGTAGTGAATGAAGAGTGCATTGCCAATGTACTCTTGAAATCGCAAAGTACAAACTGCAAATATACAAAAGAGCTTAGGAATAAATTTTATACTAGTGGAACTGTGGAACTACAAAACAGATTTGCATTGTTTTTGTCGATTTAAATCTCTGTTTTACATTAACATTTACTCTTAACAGATGCCACTTTAAATTCAACGCTATGATACGAACAAAATATCGTAAAAGTAGTATCCTAATTATAATATTATAAATGTGAAAGTATGGATGTTTGTGTGAATATCTGTCTTTCAACCATGTGAAAAATACTGGACCAACTGAGCTGAAAGTTTGCAGGAATAGAGCTATTAAATCAGAAAAGGACATAGGCCTATTCACTTCCTTAAAATCCCCTTGGGCTACGCCCCGTGAACGTCCTAAGCGTCAATGTTTACATTTTATCAGGATGTAAACATTCAAATACTGAATTGTAAACAGCTGAGATTACTAAAATTTGACAGTTAAAAGAGCAGAAGTAAGATCAGCTGTAATTTGTATCGTGAGCGAAGCCGAAGTTTCGGCTAAATATCGGCGTCTGTCTCCAACGGTGAAATCTGTGTTTAAAATGGTTTTTCCACAGTTAAAATTCATTCGTAAAGACTCTATTCTAACATCAGATCAATAATCAAACACATATGGCATGTTGATGGTAAATAAATAAGTTGCATAAACACTAAGTGTGTTTTATTTGAATTTGTTGGTATGCTTTGATTCCATTTCAACAAAATAAATTAATCTAATGAAACAATAACAAAAATTGTTTGTTTAATTTGAATTCCGTTAGTTTTAACTAAATGTTTAGAGCATAAGACCTATCGTCATAATAACTTTTGTGAAAATCAGTGTTTTAAAAAACCCGTGCAATTAGAAATATTTATTTCCAAGTTTAGTTACAACTTGCGTTGAGTAATGTCAGTAAAATCATTGATATGTTGTAATGTTGTTGTTGTGATTGATCATGTCAGTAAAATTATTGAAATGTTTTGTCATCCGATCATGAGATAAAGTTGAATTCCAAAGACCTTGATTCCGCCATTCATTAAATCGAAGTAACTTCGAGCAATCGATTTTTAACATAAACTATCGGTGGAGACGATTTACGAAGTTTCTTCAGTACAGGTCGAGTCAAACAACTCGGCCCAGTCCGATTATAAGATTATAAAGATTATAAAAGATTATCAAACTAATTATAATCTTAGCTTTGGGCTTTCTGACGGGCTAGACCATGTCATTTGAGCCGTTATCAAGCAACTTAGCCATTTCCTCCTATAAAACTAATTTCAATCTTAGCATTGGGCTTACGGACAAGCTGGGCCACCTTATCTGACTTGCACTGTACACGCCTAAACATTGGCACATGCGGCGTGACCTCCGCCTCCGACCCAGACAGTGCGGTCCGGCGATGAATCACTGACATGACCCGGTCAATCAGCTGACCTCGGACACCACACAGCTGATTCCACACTCAACAGCTGATTCCACATCCACCAGCTGATTGTGAATCACATATTTTGAAGACGAGGTGGCCGAGTGGTTAAGGCGTTGGACTGCTAATCCAATGTGCTCTGCACGCGTGGGTTCGAATCCCATCCTCGTCGGATCTTTTTGCCTGTTGCGCTAGGAGGAAGAGGGGAAGTAACTGAGAAGGTTACGCCTGTCGAAACGACGCCAAAGGTATTGAACTGGCTGTTTCGTTTTTGTATTGAATAACATACAGGGTTTCCAACTTAACTGTGCCACCATTGGTATTTCAAAAACTATTGGATTTAGAGAAAACTTTAAATGGGGGACTTCACCTACTTTTTTAGACATTTAAAAATATGAATTCCATTTTCTTCTACATGGCCGCCATTTTCCAATATGGCGGACATCTTTGATTTTTCTTATGGAACACCCTGTATTTTATGGCGTATTTGGATTCTACGCTTAATTTTTAGAACTTTTTACTCTTTGACATGTTTTCCTAAACCCAATGGTTAAGGGTTTAGGAAATGTACTGATCGATATACCAAGTACTGACAATAACGCAATGCATAAAAAATGCATTGCGTTATTGTCAGTACTTGGTATATCGATAATGGCTGGGTTAATTATTAGCTAAAGTGCTTTAAAATGTGATTTTAGTCAAAATTCAATCATAGAAATAGTTTTGAGTCAAGATTTACTCATGGAAACGAAGAATTTTGAATAATCTTGTACTCCATAAGGATTGCGTGGGATGGCATAGTTAAAATGGACACAATGCCCAAAAAATGGGGAAAAATCAAACTTTAACTGCTTATATCTCCTTAACCATTGGGTTTAGGAAAAAATAACAAAGAGTAACAAGTTCTTAAAATTAAGCGTAGAATCCAAATACGCCATAAAATACAGGGTGTTCCGTAAGAAAAATCAAAGTTGTCCGCCATATTGGAAAATGGCGGCCATGTAGAAGAAAATGGAATTCATATTTTAAATTTGTTTAAAAAAGTAGGTAAAGTCCTCATTTAAGTTTTCTCTAAATCCAACAGTTTCTGAAGTTACCAATGGTGGCACAGTTAAGTTGGACTCCCTGTATACTGAGAAGGGGAGATATTTTACAAAGTAAATGTAACTTTCAATATACAGCCACGTTGAATAAGCATATTGGGTGGCTTTAACCTTTAACGAATTAACTTTGCGATGACGTGTGAGTATATGTTAATATATTCCGGGTCAAATAAATAGACCGAGTACGACAAAAAGACTAATTTTTTTCTAACTTATGTACAAATAATTTGATATTTTTCTTATTACTGTAGCTATGTTAAGTTCTGCATCATTGTTCATACAAACAGATAACAGAAAGGAAAATAAGAAGGACATGCTGTTGAAGGTAGGCCATCTTGGCGTTTTCTTAACGCTAAAGATGGATGGACAGTATTAAAGATTTCGGGAGTTTTTGACTGGTTTTTAAACCAACGAAGAAAACTATTAATGTAGCCCGAGTAAAATAACTAGACCTAGCATGCCAATAAGTCTAATGTTTCTTAAACCCTGTGTACAAATTGTATGATTTTTGTATTATTAGTTAGCTAAAGTAGGTTCTGCATTCTTAAAATGTTGAGTTTTCTGGTTTTTATACTGCTTTTACTTTTATTCATGAACTGCTTGGTTTTACCCGATTGCATAGTCGTTTATTTGGTTTTCTTCAGCAAGTTGATTTTCTTTGTAGGTCTACATGGTTTCCCTCGATGTTTTTTTTCGTTTTTTTTCGATGGTTTCCTTTTATAGGACATGCCTTCTATTTATTTATGCATGGTTAGTTGGTTTTTTACCTTGTTAGCGTTAGTGCTTGATTTGTATTATTTTAAGACAGTCTGTGATAATGTATTGTTGATTGAGCGAATAAATTCATTGTATCCATGTTTATTTTTAGCATTGGGTTGGCCTAGGTCAGGTTTTTTACTTGGACTAAAAGTGGATTTTTTGTGTTTAATTTTACACAGAATATTTCGCCAACAATCTTTTTCACGGCATTGCTTGTCAGGTAATTAAATAACTAAAGTATTGGTGCATGAGTTCGTTCATACCATAATATATACCAATTATTAAAGTAAAGTGCATAGTTTTTATTTATTCAAATGTTTGAGGTATTCTGAATACAGAAGAAGAATTATTGGAAAGCACATTAGTTAGGTCTAGTAAATAAGCCTATTATTCCTTAATGTTAGCCGTTCGTTGTTCTTGGCTCCTTGGTTGGCTGTAGGGCCTATGAAAATAAAAATATTATATAGTACTTTTGTATTTTGGATTAACTGATCAATAACAACCCCACAAACAATTATAGTATACCAATAATCAACCATTTTTACCAATAATCAACCATTTTTATAATAAAGCCTCAAAAACATTAGGCGAATTTTTTTTGGATCTTAACAGTCAATAATCTTACAAAGGTCGTTGATCTCAATACAATCTTAATAGTAGAATATATAACTCACCAATGCAGCGCCAGCGCGGAGAAATAATTTGTCCCTGACACACAAGATAAATCTATGGTAGAAAATGTCATCGATCATGTTCATTAGACTAATCGAACGGCCTTCATTAATAAATAGAACCGGGAGAGATAAATCAGCTGATGCATTGTTGCAGTTGAAGTCAGCTGTTATCTGTCACGTGTGCGCATGCGTCAGGGCTTATCAGACCGACTGGATCAGCTGACAATCCGGTATGAGCTACCGTAAAGTAATACATCAGGAACGGTCAGTGGCAAGCTTAGGAAGACTGATAAGACCCTGTGAAATAATTTTTTATAAATTATAAACCGTAAAGAGGTTAGATTCTCTATAACTGGACGTAACGCGTAATACGAGTTCTGCGACAGTTTGATTTTGTAGTTTGGCAATAAGAAATCTCGTTCTTTGTATTACTAATCCAAATTGAACAACTCACAATTGGGAGACAAGCCATTGGACTGATCTAACATGAAAACATATTTTCAAAGATTTTACGGTATTTAATTGGTTAACCGTGTTCTACTTCAATTTTATTCCGTACGCAGAAAGTTAAGAATATTAATTTAGATAGTACTTATGTCATAGGTTTAAGAACTTATTCAAATCGTTTTGATTCGAATCGTTTGAAATTGTCGTTGGGATAACGGTAGTGCATTACTAAACTGCCTCATTACCCCACCTCACAATGCCAACCTGTCAAAATCAAATGGGCTGCTTTTACATTCAAATGCATTGCAGCGATCCTTCAACTAATATAATCCAACCTTCGTATTGTAACCTAGTAAAAACTACCAATCTCGTAGTTGCCACGATGAATCTTTAACGAAATCCAAAGAACATTCTGCAAGTGAACTCGAATGCCTTTTAAAAATCATTATTTAGGCTATAACAAGATAGCTTCGTTTATGACCTCATTTATGTAGATTATTGTTAGTTGATTTTCTTAGAAACCTGCAATTAGAAACGTTCAAAGCGCCTGTTGTGTTTTTACATAAAGTTGTCACAAAGAGTAATTTATTTGTTCTCGGACATGCTTTCGAATTGATTAACGTAACATGATTTTATATGGTCAATGGCATAGTAATATAAAGGATTGTTGGCAAAATTCTTTTTCGGATATAATTTCAAATCGCTGACGCCAATTCATATAAAAATTAAGAGCTTAAAAAATCTACACTATATTATCAAGTAATATACAATCAAAATAATACAACGTTTTAGTATGCAACTTATTGGATACTGGTTTAAATTTTTTTTATTGGTTACAAAAAGTATCGAGATCAAAATTCCATTCTTTATCTCTCCCCTCGTATACAATAAACTAAAGCGATTTCCACACACCGTTGGGCATACAAGTGAAATATTACAGGGGGTGAACTGGAGCGATTTCTTCGCCACTTGAACTAAGTGCACTCTCCCTTATCGGACAAGTCAAACAGATAAATCAAGGGCTGTCAAACGCAATGTGTACTGTGATAAGCAAACAAAGGGCCCTCGCCCTTCCCGTCAACACTCCCAAGCCCTTGCGTGCGGTGGTCGTAACCTCCGTAACGTGCAGTAACGCAACGCTTGTCAACAGTCGTAACAAGTTTACGATGACATGATATCGAGGCTCTCTTTTAATCAAGGGGACATGAGTTTAATAAAATCATAGCCAATGAACAATTATCTTTAATTTTGACTGTGGATTTTTAAGTAAGTTCAGAGTAAAATTTTAATCAATTAGTCAAGAACAACGTTTCTTAACGCTAAAAATATAATTAATTTTAAGAAAGTTGGTCAATTTCTTGTTTTCTTTTTTAAATGTGTCTAAAGAAACTTTCAGGGACATTTGAAAAGTGTTTAGTTGCCTATTGTAACTTTTTGATTTTAAAACCAACAAACTGAACCAGGGAGAACACATTAATATTAGATGGTTTGATAATAGAAAAGTTAATAAAATTCGTGAATGCCACATTAACTTGAAGATTTCTATCTGTGTATAGCAATTGAATCAATTGTTTATACTATCCAATTTTTCTATATTATTACAATGTTTTACTAAATTTGTCTTACATGATAAATTTGAATTGTTAATCTAAAAACATTGTTGTATCACCTTGAGTATACCCTAAACATTAAATGTGATAAAGATTTTAATTCTCATTTTAACTTTATATTGTTTAAATGGAGGTAATGAAATGATAATGGACGTCCCGACTTCATCCTCTTATCGGCCCAGTTTGCTGAAGCAATCTGAGCTCTATCCTCCCTTTGAGACAGCGGCACCGGCACCCCATCCTTTCTGCAGGTAGACCGCAAGTATTTGATCTCCCAACGCAAACAAGACCGGAGACCTGGTCTCTGGCGAGACCGCTGAATTATTGATGAACACGCCTTCTGCATTTCTGAGGGGTCGTTAGAAAAATGTTCGCCAATTAACATTGAATACCTCGCCCTGCCTTTTCTGTTACCGGTCGACGCATCTTCAGATTAATTGGCCTATGTGGTTGGTTTTGTATAATTTCCTTGAAATTTATATATTTAAACCGTTCAAACTAAGGGTTGTATTAGTTTTTCCATCCGAGAGGTATGTAAAGGTTACATTTAAATTAAAACATAAACTATAAAAGCTATATATAAGTACTAGCAGATATACCCGCAGCTTCGCCCGCTGAAAGAATAGCTCATTTTAATTCAATTATATTATGTCATGTGCAATTTTTTGGGATAATTAACAAATGGACTGATTTATTTGGTTCATGTGCGTGCAATTAAACCCTTAAGATGCAGCTGATAATTCCACTCTATATGAAAATGAGAAAGTGTAACGCTTCCTCTAAACATGTTCCCCTCATGATTAGCAAATGGTATAAATTAACTTCCTCCAATTTCCCAATACAGAGAATGAGGATAACCCGGAATATAAAACAAAGGAGACACTAAGGATGGATTTTTGACTTGACATCAATCTGAATTTAGCACGTTTTAGAAAATAAACCGAAAACTGTAAGAAACAGTTGGAGGTAAATATCTTGGCCAAAAACCTATTTCCCCAAAAAGTTTCTAGTTAAATTTTTAAATTTTATTCTTTTAGTAGATTAGTTCTCGTACCTTTTCTGTTCCCTGAAAATATTCTACAGGAATCCCATCCATAGTTAGAAAAAACTAAAATGGCCGCAATTTTGAATTTTTTCAAATAATCTATTTTAGCCGTCTGAGAAAGAATATTTTTAAAACCTTTCTTTTTTCGCATCTAAAGCCTATAAAGAATAATTGTGCCAACTTTCATGGCCCAAAGTATTGTGGTTTTTAAGAAATTAAGCTTTGAAAGCTAAAAGTGGCCGCCACATTGTATTTTATAATATACAATATTTAGGCCTTTAAAGACAAAATATTGCAAAATCCTTTCTTAGTACGCATCTAGAGCCTGTAAGGAATATTTGTGCAGAGTTTCATGGCTCTAAGCCTTATAGTTTTTGAGAAACTGCGATCAGTCAGTCAGTCAGTCAATGAGTTTTGGCTTTTATATAGATAACAAATTATAATCAATATAGAGGTTTTTTTGCTGTTGGGAAGATTATGGTACGTAGCCTACACCATAATTCAAACAGGTTATCGTTTGCTGATGCTATTAAAGAGATTAAGCCACTCGCAACATCATCAAAAACAAATCTGATTCAAGGTCGAGTCAGATGATAAAACTCTTCCCATTGATAAAAAAATGCCCATTGGATTTTTGTTAATTTTAGTATTGGGATTACGGACGATCTGGGCTACGTTTTTTGACGCTTCCTATATCACGATTTTTAAATGGTCCTCTTTTCAATATAGGCGTACGCGAGTATCATACTCATTAAAATAACATTTTTCCTTTTAGATAATTTTAAAGTAGGCAACCTTTTCAGGTAGGATATAGTCATATGTTTAAAATACTATACACAAAATAATACAGTAATAATAAAAATTTGCACAAGTTTACATTTTACGTTTTGAACAATCACCTTAACACATGCCTCATTGTCCTCAATTAGGTAGTTACGATTAAAGGTTTTTAATGGACTAGTTTTAACCTAATTACTATGCAAATATTCTAAGATATCAGTGACCAACAAACCACGATATCTTTATTTAATCAAAGTTGGTACGTGCCTATACCAATATATTGATAGTTAATTAAATCTGTGAAGATATCAATAATTTTGAAATTTGTTATGTTTAAAAGTTGAGTAATGGGATTTAACAATAACTGTATTATACGTAAAACATTCTAAACAAATATATATATATATATATATATATATATATATATATATATATATATAAACATTCAAACTTTCAGATATTTTATATATATACACTGTTCCCATTTTCACCCTGTACGGTCGGTTACTGACCTGTCCCAATAGCGGCTTCTTTTTAATTTTCTTCTCCCTCGGTCTCCGGTATAAAAACTCGCTGTGGCTATAATGAGCAGCAATCAATCATACATTACAAAACCCCGGCGTACAAGGCGCCCGTTTTTTGTGGTTATTTTCTTTCACAGGTTTTTGTTACCTTAGACCTAATACAATGCTCGCGTTTTCTTCAGTTTTGTACCTCGTTCCATTAGTTATTTCTCAGCGAGCACAGATGATACCTCTTTCATTATATATCCATGATATTTTAATCTCAACACTTTTTTTATACTAATAAGTCATCAGACAGCTGTGCTATTCTTTAGCATTTCAACTTTTATTTTCCTTGAGCATTAGTGAAAGCAATAATATGGTATCCAAAGTTTAAATGTACCACGGAGTTGCCATACTTATAAATTAGAATGTTAAAGCTTTTATAAGATTTTTAGTAGTTTATATATATGTTGCTGCTATCATCAAATGTTTTTTCAACAGTTTTTAATCAGAAAATGCCAGCACAAAACTGCCACTTATCTATTACCTAATACCTTTAGACAATTTTGATAATCCACTGATCATTCCATCAAGCGTGTGATTAAAATTTTGACCAAAATAGATCGTGCCATAGGAAAAAAGATTACTTGTCCCTGACACAGTTTTCCACTCTTTGCTGCACAAGTCTAATGTGCTATCTCGCGGCTAACTGGCTATTTGAAACTGACTTGCAGATGGACCAATCACCGCCCTTCATCTTCCTCTTGTACAAAATAGTCGGAAACCGACCATTCTTCCGCGCTACCTAACTCTTAAATGAAACTAAATTAACAGACCTACTTACAGAAAACAATATATCAACGCAGCAAACTGGAACGCTCTTCAACAGCACATTTTCATCAAGCCCAATATAAAACTACGAATTTAATTTTTAGGCTCAAAACCTTGTTAGCCTTTCAGCCTTTGTCCTTAATTCGTCTCGACTGATCTAATTAACTGTGTTGATGAAGTATTGTTGGTTGCTCGTTGTAAGCGAACAAGCGAGTTAAGATAGTCATAGCTACAACATAAACGCATGAGTTATGTCCGAGCAGGCACACGCCTAGTTTGCTTGCACGCTAGGGACTGGCACAATGTCGTGTACTTCTGAGTCCCAAGGCTTCACATGTCACGATTGATAAGTAGCAAGCTTATGTTTCCGCCTTTTACATATTTGTACTGCATTCTTTTATTATTTTTCTATTGATTCTAGATAAAGAAACAATAAGAGTGAGTCGGTGGCGCAGTTGGGAGTGCACTCGGCCTCGGCCTCGCACTGGTCTCAAAGCGTCGCAGGTTCGAGACACGGGCTGGTCGCATACTTTTAGCAGTACTGTTAACCCTTGTACTGTACCGGCTCACTGCTTGCCTTTGCTTGATAACGTCCACGCACAGATTACTAGTCTATGTGGGTGAGGCAAAGGTGAAAAAGAGGCCGCCACCCTCTTTATTAAAAAATACAAGTCAGAGTCTCCAGTCTCTTTCGTATCAAGGCCGTATTTAAAATAGTTGGACCGAATGTGCTAATTAGATAACTTAAAAACCGAATTCGCTGAAATTTGAATGAACAATTGTTCAAGTTTCTAAGCAATTAAAACAACACTTTGACCTATGATGAGCTAAACCCAAGTTTTCCCTTAAAAACGTCTCAATTATAGAGGAATTGTTACTGAAAGCCATTATTTTATTCTGAAACTAATTGCAATTAAAATCATTATACATTTTTTTGCTGAACAGTTTAACCCCAACCCCCATCAAAAGCAATACTTTGAACGGTGTATATCATGCATTATATTCGCATGTGATTATACAACTGCATCTCAAATACATGCATAAACACTTCTTATGAATGGAAAGGAACTTTTTGTGAAGCAGTTGAGAGTGCTATGTTTCCCAGTAGGGGGCATCTTCGAATATCCCAAACCCTCATCTCGTAACCAGTGAGGGTTTATTGTTGCTCCGTCTAGACAGGTATGTTTCTGAAAATTGCTCTGGCTAAAAATGTTTTCTTGTGGAACATTCATTATTTATTTTCAATATTATTGAACGAAATCAACATCTATCTTTAAGCTAAGGTTTTTTTCTCAGTGCACCTGTAATAGTTGGGTGTGGATGTGAATATTATTCAAAATAATAGTTTATTCAAGGATTGTTTGTGTAAGTAGTACCTCTCTCCTAAATTGTATATTTTCTGGTTTTTCTCTTGAACAATTTATACCTTCGTTGTCACAAAACTTACAAAATATAGTTCGGTTTGAGAAAATAAGCAGAGAAACGAAAAAATGGGCACCAACAGCATTTTAAAAATGTAATGAATTACTATCGTGAATTTTGTACCTTTTTTCTTCAAAATGATATACCTTTGGTGATTCATAACTAATCATAATTATTAAAATAAAGTTTTGTTTGAAAAAATATTCATGTAAGCATAATCAAAAATATGAACACCAAAAGCATTAAAAAAAATGAATTAAAAGTTTGTTAGGGAGAAGGTTGTTATATACTCAAAATATTAAACAACTTTTGACCCTGAAAAGATAATCAGCTGCTTAAACAACTATAATTTACAAAAATTAATAGACCTTTTCCTCATTACAGTTTCCAGATCTCTTTCATCTGGGAAACGTTAAGATGGTTTTTATCGTTATCTTTTGTGGAGTGAATGTTTTTCATATTGAAGTACCTCGTAAATTTTCTGTGGTTTTCGCTTTTCATGTTGTGGTTTCTAATGTAGTTTGGCATAAATATAATAACAAGTCTTGGCATTAATATGAAATGGTAATTGAAATGTTTTACAATTTTCCTTTTTCACCAATTCCGCTTTCAAAGTTAAATTATCTTAATTAAGTTTTCTTAGCGTTGATATATAAGAGTTTAAATATACTGAATACTTGATAAATGTCCTTTCACTTCGTCGTCCTACTTGTATTTATATTCCCTAGTTGTGATTAAATTGGTTGCTGGTGAATAATTTTTGTAAACTGAAATTATATTATAGGTACTGACACTTAATCTTAAAGTCCACAAAGCTGAATTTTACAATTTCACCAAAGCAAAATAAAATAAAACTAGTAATGTTGTTAAATAAGATTTAAAGTTTGTAAAGGTTGTACCTATAATGTCGTACTTGGGTCCCTTGGAATAGAAAATGTAATTCTGATATTCATACACATTTCAAATTTTTCATTTTTGATGTCAATGTCATTAAGGAAATTTTTGAATCTTGTTACAGAAACCTTATGTGACTGTATTTAAATCACTTTAAAAGGTGGTTTCTAATCACAAACAAACTACGCAAAACTGTTATTATTTATAGTAAATTATTCCATTAGAAAAGTTCAACAGCGAACAGGACTGTTTTATCAGGATTTAAACCTCAAAAACGTTATGGATTTGGCAAGGAATCTCTTTTACACCTTTGCTCAGATACTTCAAAGCGATAGAAAAAACACGACAATAACGTTGAACAAGGCCACTTGAGAACAGTTTAAACAAGGTGCTAATAGAAAATGTGGCAGACACGATACGGTCTGATTATAGGTGTTAGGTAGTTGAGCGGTTAACAGTTTTTTTTGCTAGTTGTCGGCGCGCAAGTTTTATTATATGGTAATAACCGACCACTTGGCCCAAGCAGTTGATTTATTCAAAATTACAGGTTAGCTTCAACCGCTGTTACTGTCATGTTGGGTTGAGGATGTGGTGCTTTTGTTAAAGTACCACAAACAACCCAACATGAGGATGTGGGTGGAGGATTGTGGTGTTATGGGTTAAAGCTAAATCAAGATCGACGAAAAATATAGCGAACTTACCCGCAACTTACTCTCTTGTGTTTTTCGGTTTAATTTAAAAATAGAAAATTTCTGGAAGAAAATAATATAAACGCGTTAAAAATGAATGTGAGTAAACCATTGTGAAAATTGTTTTGTTTCATATGAATATGATTACTCTTGAAATTCTCAACAATTTGCTAAGCAATATACTTTTTTTTGTAGAGTGAATAAATCTACCAATACCCTCTATTCCTCTCATTTTATACTTAATCAAGGCCAGATTTCGTCAGTAAATTGTTTATTGTTGCTAACCTCAATAGAAGTAACTTTGGGTATCTTATTCTCCAACTTTGTCGGATATATACGCGATGACATTGTCTCACTCTACAGGCTATTTGATTCTATTTATAGTATTTGTATTAGTTTAATATGAAAGCTTTTTATAGAGGTTGGTCGTTTTTGTTATGATGGATTTATCACTTTATTATGTCGTATTTTTTAAATTTTTTGTGTGTATAGAGACTGAACATTACTCTAAGGTTATTGAAGCAATGTCGAAGTAGTTTTTCGGTAATTTTTAAGAAATTTTCCTAAGGAGAGCCCGATTGAATAAAGATATTTATATTTAAATTAAAAAATTGTTTCATAAATGTTACAACATTGAAGTATTCTAGCCTACGACTATATTAGCGACTATATTTTTGGGTAAGGAAAAATATGCATTCAAAGTATATCTTAATCCATAAAAAGTCAAATCTCACATTTAAAAAGACATTAAAACCAATTATTTGAGTATTTACTTGTAATAAATAATTCCATGACTTTTCAAAGACTCGATTGGTTTTAGTATGTTTTTTATCCTCTCTGTTATAAGAAATTTAAACACAAATATTTTAATATTCATTTGGATACACAAGCAGCCGTTATTTAATCTAAGTTCAATGCAGAATAGATTAGATCTAAGCAAATTAGCTTGACAACTAATGAAGCTGACAATGCATCACGCTCCGGACACTATTGTGTTCTCAGTAAGGAAGTCATAAGTAAGCTGTGACGTCAGTCGTTGTCTCGCAGGCATTCCACAGTCATATGAGCGACGAGAAAAGTGAGGTGTACAAGTTTGCTTTTGCATTATCTTACCAAATTCATAAAAAATCACAAAAACATTCGTATTTACAAAACGCACTGAGGGTGAATAAATTGCCACAACATATATAGCCGAAGAATTAAACTATCCTTCATTATTGTACACCGTCACAGGTACCGCTTATGCATATAGACCCAATGGCCAATGAGCATAATAGGGTTTCATTGTGAATTTTTTATAGCCATTACAAATATTTTCCTGTAGTGAAAAATGTATACGTAAGTTTTAATACTGTGGGTGGAGTTAATACAGTATTAAAAATTAGATTAGATTTGATTTTAACCTATCCTAACCTAACCTCCGTGCTGCCACAACTACGGGTATTGGTGACACGAGATAACGGCTCATAAGGTAACACTCGGGTGTGATATCAGGCGGTACATGGATTGAATTTGTTTCTATAATTTGTCTTTTACGACTCTAATTACCTCTACACATCCTATTTATCTGTTATATTAATCAATATTGGAAATATACAGATGGGGGCAGATAACGGTATTCAACCCAATGAATGGAATGGTTAAAGTAATGATTAATGATTATTATGATTTTATATAGTTTGTTAGTCGTTACCGCAACCTGACGTTAGCTACCGCCCATTAAATTACCTTAGGTGCCTATTCAATTCTTACAGAAAATAATTGTTAGTGAAATAATTAAGCTAAATAACTTCTCGATTAGCTGGTTACGTGTTGCTTTATATACTGGATATAAATAAAAGCCGTCTTACAATACTTAAACTATACTTATACTGTATATGAATACAGTATAAGTGTAATATTTTAAGTGTTATAAGATGTCTTTTATTCATACCCAATACCCAGTATAATTTAACTGTAGCATCAAGTCTTTCACTGACCAAGGTGTTGTATTGTTCATAAATCATCCTTTAGCTCCAGTTGTTTTTATTTACTGAAACCTCAATAGTGGTTATTAAGCTCGTCAGTGTTGAAATCTAGGTGTTAAACGATTGTTATACATTCCTTCAAAACTTTTGCCAAAACACGAAATAGAATCACATAAAAATACATCCGAATTTAATCGTTAAAAAGTTATCCATCTATAAATCTTTATTTCGATTTTTTCTGTTTTGAAAAATGACAAACTGGCAGTCAATTAGAAAGAGTCCACTTGTCAAGTGATTGCGGGTGATTTATCAACTGCCAAGCTTCAGTCGGCCAACTTGTCAGCTGGTCAGCGAAGTCTTGTTCTAGCAATCAACTCACTCTTCGGGTTTTTTATGTCGTATCTTCTTTGGTTGTTGAATAAGACATAGTCTGCTTTAAGAACTTAAATTCAAATTATCAAAACGTAAACTTAAGTTAATATTGCCAATTTTTTATGAAGACATTTTACGCAAGAATTACATTATTCATGTTGAGGTTTGAAAATTATTTATTGCTATTAAAAACTTTTCTCTAAACAGAATTAATGCTAATAGTGACTAGACATTATTGTGCCCGTTTCAATAACTTCAAAATCATCATCAACTTTAAAAAAAAAAAAATATTTTCCTTGAGTTAGGTTTCAAACTGGTTTCACAAAGTCATAAATTAAAACCAAAAGCAGGGTATTTCCTTTGCTTTGGAAACAGACTCACTTCCAAACGTATCAAACGTTCGTGTTTGCGTTAAGCGTCAAAACGTATGAGGAAAATTAATCTTAAATGAACGTATGAGAGCAATAATATAAACTTGGCAAACCCCCGCGATGATCTCAGATGTACTTTATTTGCTTAAATCACTCTGATCTTGGTGTAATTCGTTTGGCAAGAGCTTTCAAACTTTTGGCTACTCCGCCAGATCGAGAACATCTGGGACGAATCCGCTTGGAACTTCCTTTGCTAGATTATTACCCCAAATTTACTTTGAATTATTGTAATGGTCAGACCTCTTAGTGGTCTCTGGATCTTAATCCTTTCTTCCTTCTTAATTTCCGCAAGCCTTTGGTAGACCTAGGTATGTTAAATGATTGTGGCTTTATCAACATCTTTCATTTACGTTTTGGAAGAGAACTGTATAAACCCTGGTCGTTTTCCTACCAAACCCAACGTAAATTAATTTAGTAATTAAAATTTTCCGAACTTCTAAGCAAGTACTGAATTACATAAATCAGTGCTTCTCAGTTAATAAAAAATAATTAAAAATAAATATGATTCCGTCATATATAGACAATAGACAATAGACAATAGACAAAGACTTTATTTATAATAATATGTGCAAACATGTTTACATTCCAAGAGCTCACAGAGCTCGCGCGGAAATAAGCTATGAAGATAATATATTTTAGAATAGGTTGTCGGCCAGTCTATTTACATCACTCAAAAACTTTTATTAGAGCTTTAACATTAAGCATAAAAATAAATATAAACAAATAACAACAAGTAAAGATGGATAATAAATAATTAATAATCAACTGTCAATAAATTTCTTTAAAACATAACAAGTTTAAAACAAATTTAACAAGTTGAGATTGGATTGAGAGCATTTAATTAGAACAAGAAATAAATTAATACTAAGGCATGTCAATTTCACTGTTAACGATTGCATTTTTTATTTTCATCTTAAATCTAGGTTTCCCCTCATTTAAAATATTATTTCCAATATAGGCTACTATCATATTAAAAATATTTTTCCCTAGATAACAGAATTGTTTCCTAGACAACTCTTTTCGAAATCTGGGAGTTAATATGGTAACAAACTGCGATGCACGTGTAGCAGCATTGAATTGTTTTAGAGAATAATTGTTAAAAAATTTATACACATGCATTATACAAGACATTAAATATAATTGATCAAAAGTTAAATAATTATTCTCTGAAAATAGATGAGACATGCGTTCAGATTTTTTTATAAAATGAATTGTCCTAATTGCAAACCTTTGAATCATTATGATTGGTTTTAATACAGTAGGATAAGTTCCGCCATAATGAATAATACCATATCTGACTGTGCTCTCAAACCAAGATATATAGAGATATTTTAAATGTTCCTTCCTTAAAAAACTTCTCATATAATACAAAGCATAGTTAATTTTTTTAAGTTTTTTTCCTAAGTATTCTACATGCTTATTCCACTTTAATTGACTGTCGATGTAAACTCCTAGATATTTAACAGATTCAACAAATTCAATACTTTCACACTCACATTCATACAAGCATTGATGGGTATGGCAGACCAAATTAAATTCAGTAGTGAGTTCTTTAACATCATTGGAAGAACCAGAGAACAAGATACATTTTGTCTTTGAATTATTTATTAAAAGCCTGTTGGATACCAGCCAATTTGATATTATTTCTAGATCGCTGCTTATTTTAGCTTTAAGGGCATGGCGGTTAACATCAGAACAAACAATTGCAGTATCATCTGCATAGGCAAAGATGGAAGAACTTAATTGACAACTTAACAAATCATTAATATAAATTAGGAAAAACAACGGCCCTGCCACCCCACCTTGCGCCACGCCATACTTTATGTGCCGCAACTCGCTATGTACATTATTTATTTTAACAGCTTGCCTTCTGTCTCTACAAAAAGATTCTAATAACTTAAATGCAAGACCACCAACTCCATATCCCTTAATTTTCTTCAGTAATATGTCAATGTCAACCAGATCAAATGCCTTTTTAAAATCTAAATATACAGCCAAGGTGCATCTACTTTGATCAACTAAGGAGGCAAGTTCACTTATGTGCTGTTCAATAGCTAAATCAGTACCACGGTTCGGTAAAAACCCAAATTGTTTTGGTGAAAAAATATTTTGATTAAAAAAATATTTTAAAAGTTCTTCTTTAATAAATACCTCAAAAATTTTAGCAAGAGTGCTTATCAAAGAGATGGGGCGATATGAGGAGACCAACATATCGTCAACTGACTTTAAAACGGGTACAACTACTGCATCCTTAAAACTTGCAGGAAATACGCCCTGTTTCAAAGACTTGTCGTAAATAACTGTAAGGACTGGCGCCAATATATCAATATTATTTTTTATAGTTATTACACTAATACCGTCTAAACCACAGCTTTTTTTACTTCTCATACCAGCAACAATTCTACACACATCACTAATGTTGATGGTAAACTTATCAAAATAAATATTACTGTCTAAGTAATTATCTTTAAACATGTCACATCCAAAAGCTTCATATCTCATATCATTTACTATATTTACAAAATAATCATTAAAATAATTACTTACAATTTCTTCATTACCATTTACTGGGACAATTGCATTATTAATATTAATATTTTTTAATACATGTTTTCTTTTTTTCATTATTTCCCTGACAACAGACCAGTACTTTTTGCTATCACCTTTATTATTTTCAATAATACAAGAATAATACTGAATTTTTGCATCTCTGATACTTTTTGTTACTAACCTTGATAATCTACAGTATTCTGTCTTAATATTTTGATCCCCCCTATTTTTTGAAAAAACCTTAAATACACTATTTTTCCTATTAATTAGTGAGACTAGCGCTGAGACTAGCTACATATATTAACATGTCGCTTGTTGTCTCATAAGTTTTTTTACTTTAAAGACCAATTAAATATAAAACAAAAGTTGAGGATGTGCATCCGCTTCCATTAACAAATCAGTAGGTTGGGATAATAGGTTAGTAGTGACGAAAGGTATTGGTTTTTTTAGAATAGTTTTAGGACCAGACCGTCCTATGGGCGTGACAATGATTGGCCAAGGTCATTGTAGGCCTATATGTTTATCGTCTAGTCGTTTAGCGTGTCTTATTTCACTCCCGAAAAGGAGAGTCGTTCTACTGACCCATTTATAACAAAGCCTAGACCAAACCTCAATTCATAATTCAGGGCTAAGTAGGGATGTGGACTTTTTCAGTTCAGCTGAGGCCTACATATGGCCCAGTTTTTTCCCGTGGCCCATTTTGGGTTGTGAGTACAGTATGTTTCCTACAGTAGATATAGCATAAAGGTAACATCTTCGGAGTTGAGATTTTATTATATTCCCATAACTCGATCTCATAATCCAATCTAACGTTCATAAATGTTATTTCCTTCAAAACTTCAAGCTGAGTTCTTTCCAACGACCAACACCTAAATCATTAAAATCGGTCGAGAACTGTAGGAGGGTCTTGATCACAAAAAACTCAAGCGTATCAAATAAGTACATATTAAAAGATTCGTCCATAAGTTGCATAATTATTTATTTTAACATTTTTCCACTTTTCTACTTATCGTGGAATTACTTCGTTTTCGTCATTTCACTCTCCTTTACATAAAAATTAAGTCGTTAAAAACTGCAACGGTGTTTATTAACTTTGTACACTATTCTTTGAAACACTAAAACTCAGTTTTACATATTTGATAGGATTCCGGGTAACTTAAAGGCGTATGAAATGAAACTACATACACCTATTTAACCAAGAGTCAAAACGCTTGCCATAAACATTCTTTAATTTGTCAATCTGATTATTAAATTTTAGTCAACAAAGTCCAAAAATTCACTTCCCTTTAATTCGCTTTACTAATTTAATTTTTGGCTAGATATTTCCAAATGTTTATCCTGACGATCGATAGCAGTGTTCTGGCTTGGCATGGAGAAGGGAAACAGTGCTGGCAACTTGACGAGAGTGGCCGGAGCATGGCTGGCAACCTGTCAACTCTCATGTTGCTGTCATGACTCTGATTAATACAAAGAGTATAAAATACAGCGATGGCATGAGTCGATCAACTGGCGAATGGATGTGGCCACTCAGTTGGCTCTACTGGATCAGCGGCGTTCCTTTGAGGAGATTAAACTAGATATTTACGACCTTAGTAGTTGTGATTATGTCAGCGTCTAACCAGCATATTGTACTGTGTCCTATGAGTTATGATTTTCGTTCAGGACGATTGTCGTTGGTGAAATATTAAGGTAATCCTAACCTCATCAACAATGAATAGTTTTGTTGCAGTGTGAATTATGCTCCTCTAACGTGATTTGAAAGATGACAATACCTTTTGTAGCATATCTTGTACCACATATAAATAATTCACATACTGATCTTAAACTAAGAATCGATAACGAATTACTTAAAAAACCGAAAGCTTTTGATCGTAAATACATCTGATTTGAATTAGAAACGTGAGAGTCCCATAATAAAAAAATATTCTTCACTATGTACGCTGAGTTTTTTGTTTTAAAAATAGTTATGGAACACAGTTCTACATCGAATCGCTAGTCCCCTAATTCTTCAGTGATCAAGAAAGTAATAATTTTTCTTCTTTTAGTTGTGCACACGTTTTAATGGAGTTTTAATTCGTGACACAATGCATCTTAAAAAGTAACAATTAATTGATTAATACAAACATGCAATGTTTTCGTTTTATGATTTAGGATGTACAGATTATTTATCTTAATTGTAAAATTGTGTACACCTTGGCATATGTAGGAATAGTAAGAAATATTGCCAACATTGGTAGACTCGCAGCCAGATGCCATTAGTATCGTAAATACCCCAGTTGCAGCAGACCTGCATACTCAGCGAATTTCAAATCCAAAACAACATATTTCAATCCAACACAGCGAGATTTGACATGATTTGAAAGCTCCATAAGAATAACATGGGGAATGAGTATGCAGGTTTGCTGCTACAGATGTATTAAAACTGGGTGGTTTTAATTCAATATTCAGTAGATCTGAACTAGAAGAAGCTATTTACCAAGGTTTATCAAGGTATGTTGAGAAATAACCGAGATGTAGAATTTTACTTATTTCCCATAAGGTTAACATAGGGACAACGCAATGTGTTAACCACTTTCAATATCTCGGTAACCAATGGGCATAGAGCAGTGATTCGAAATACTAAATTGCTTGTTTTCTTAGCTGAATTCAATGGTGCCAACAAAAATTGGATAAATTTTATTTTTCTATGTAAAAAAAAACGCAAAAACCCATTTTTGGGGGGTTTATCCCCCTTTACCCCCCCCTTCTGGTGGTCCGATCGGGCTGGTTTACGAACTCGTCTGAGGGATTACCACTTTACATATCTTTACCAAATTTCATTAAGATCGGACCGTTTTTACGGCCGCTATCGTGCTCACAGACCCATATATATGTATATAGATAGATACATATATAACAATTCGAACGACTGGTGTTTTCTGCTTCTGGTTACCCCAAAACAAAAAGTTATCATGGTCTCGGGCTTAGGTCTTACCATGAGACCTACGGTAATAGCTTCTTCCCTATAGGGGAAATTCGCTAATAAACATACGTAATTGAAGTAAATTCTGACTATAACGTTCAGACCATAACTAAGGCCTGAGAGAATTTTATAAAGACTCCGCATAAATAAAATATGTAATGATTTTTTTTATCTCCCATCAAATAAACACTGTATCGCGTCAGCGCTAGTAGCGCTAGGTCACGCATATAAGAAAAAACTTTAAACCCAAGATTCATATTTGAATACCTGACTATGTATTAGTTACTTGCAATCGAACGCAATCACAAACAAAGAAACCCCTTAATACTGCGTTTGTTTTCAACTATAGAACAAACAATTTCAGTTTTCTCTCAAAGTAGTAAACTTCTGGTTTTGCTCCAATAAAGTAAACTTCTGAAAATACTACTTGATGTTTTCCATTATTCGGATGTCAGTTCTGCTCGTTGTCAAGCCCATCTCAGTGTCGCCGGGGAGTCCAGGGAGGCCCAACACCAACAGTCGCACGCTGACACGCCTAGCCACTCGTCTATTTGGGACACGAATCTTTGCGTAACCCCGCGATTGCTTTTCATCCTCAGCTCTCCATTACAGTCTTGACAGTTGACATGGAGAGTTTTGGTTTAATTCGCTTTCAAAAATTGTGAAAGAAAAGGGCTTCGTTAGTTACAACTTTATTATGCTATTTGGGGCTGTTCGCATTGCTTATGAACATGGAAATCATGAAACGGAACTGTAGGCTTATACTTCATAACAAGTGTGTAAATCACTTTTACTGGTGTTTGAACGATTATTTTCGCTTCACAGATGATGAAACGATAAAAAATATTAGGTTGATTATGTCGAAAACCCCCTAAAAAGATAGGTAACATTACTTATGCACAGAAAACAACGATGAATTTTCGCAGGTGATAAACATTTAACGAAAAGTGCTCATTTGAAAGTAGAGTAATGAAAATATTATTTCTCGATGGTTTATAAATAAAACGTTGTTACGATACATTTATTTGTAGTCATCAATCAATAGACATTGATGATACTGGCAAATAAATCAGTTGGTCTTTGATCATGCAAAAGAAGAGGCTGCTATAAACGTTTACACACGCTTCATTCGTATATTCACCCACCAGAATGCGTCGGTGACTCATCTGGTGGTAATTTGGTTATTGTTCGTATAATTGGAATCTAAATTATCTTACTAATTTTTGCTCTGTATTTTCATTAATTTGTATTGATTGTATTTGTACCCTACTGGAAATAGACTGTCTGTTATTGCATTCTGTCCTTCCACCTAAACCTATACATGAACAGTGATTGTACAGCTGCATCGTTCAAAAGCACGTTATTTAAGCCTGAATCCGCAATATGGAGAGTATTATGCTTTAGATTTTAAATGAAAGCAACTCAAACAAAAACCAAGCGAATTTTAGCTTTTATCATGGTCGTAATTTCTCCATAAGCATTTTTCAGGAATAGATCGAAAAATCCTCACTCAGGAACCACCTCCGCTCTTTAGTTATTCAATCTCTATTTAGGCCTTGGACGGATTTAGCGCGCCAATAAAAGCCCAACACAATCAGCTGATTTACTGACCACGCCAAGTCTGTGTTCTGGGTTTGTTTACAGCGATGTCTATAAGTGAAATGGGGCAGCGGTGGCTACAGGCTGTACCGTCGCACCTGTACGCCGCATTACGGTGGAGTTATGATCAGTTTGTGGATGGTGCATTTTCTGCTAACTAGTGTTATGAGTAAAAACTGTAGGAATATATATCAAGACAACGTAACAAAAAGTCGAATATGATCAAAGGAACCGATAACTGCTCAGTATAAAAGGATTATATTGACAGTGTTCAGACAAAATAGTGCCCTTCACGCGAATTATTTTGAGATTTATTTACGTGATTTTTTAAATATTTTTTTAAAGTTTAATGCGATTAGTAAAGCATAGAATATATTGGTTCGGTGTAGTAGCAGAGGAATTCTCTAAAGCGGAGTTTAACATTCTTCTGAGACATTCTCAGCTGCATGTGTTAGGCGGACTGGTTCTGCGACCATCAAACCCTTGGAATTCATGCTTATATGTAATACCGTTATTGCACACAAAGTCAAATGTAAGTAAAATTTATGTTGTGAAGTAAAGATACTCTTGGCGATCTAAGAGGTAATATAGACCCGAATTTTTCTTAACATGTTCATTAAAATACTCTCGATATTCTTGATTGTTTATCATCTGAAATATTATTTAGAAATATTTGAAGTCGTGTTAGCAGTTCGTATAATTATGGCTACTGAATAACAACACAATACAAAGGAATACTTAAAATATATCGACGACATTAAAAGAAACTGCTAAATATGCAAGTAAAATACTGTGTACTGTGTACTCAAATAAGCTTTGAATAGTTTGATTGTACCAAGCAAACATAGATACATTGTCATGCTATATTCCACTAAATCTTTAAATACAAGTGAATTTGTTCTTGTATGAGTTTTTAGAGGTTTTCCTGCAACTCTAATAATTCCTTAGGAAATTTAAAAATAAGCAATTGGAATCGAATAGTACGGCTTAGACTGGATTACAACCTAATTTACAACTGAAAAACACATGCTCCAGGTCGAACCGCTCGTAAAACTCCACTTGGTTAGTTTTACCATCTTCTTAATGGCCACGACTTTTACACCAGTCGGCCTCTCAGTTTTCCTCGTAAATAACGTAATCTAAGGCAATATATTATTGTAGCAGTAATAAGAGAAGTAAAGTGGTTTATTTAATGTGTAAAAACACAGATAAAGAAAATATACAAGAAGAATTTTTTACTGTTGTAAAACCGGTTAGTAAAAAACCGAATAAATGTTAATTTATGGCTAATCAAACCGATAATCGTCCTCTAACAGTTGTTCAAGAAACTTTGCTCTAGGCAAAGAAAACATTGGCAATAAAATCCTCCTTTCTTCGAAATTTAAATTTGCAAACACAGTAAAAATATTTACGTAATATTTTAATTTGCTTGCTCAACTATGCGAAGCAAGCAAACAAAAAAACTAATACTTGCTTGGTCTTTAAAATATTAAACTTGATTTTCTACCCTTGCTCATGGATAGCATGAAAACTATTTTAAAGGGACCGAATGGAAATTACAGCGTTAAGTTTTTGCATTTACGACTACGAACTGGAATTATCAACACTGTAGTTCCAACAGAGACATTATAATCTATTTTAGGGGTTTCATTAGATTTTATTTTGTTTCGTAAAATTTATTATTTTCCGGTTTAACGTTTTGATGTAGCTTGACCATATTTATTGAGAGAATAATTTGATGAATAGAAACTAGATGGTTGTAATGTCATGATTTAACAGTATCTTTACAATCAAAACTAGTGAGTCTAATTATATATGGGCGGGTTCTTGTTGGCACCGTTTATCATATTCGTAGCTTTGAAGTCCGTCAAAGTAACCAGAACTAGCCGGCTTGTAATGCGGTGTACACATCCGTAGCCATAGCCCTGCACAAGGCTGCAGTACAGACCTGACCCAGATACATTGTACCAAGTCGGAAATAGACGAAACAACAAACATCGGGTTCTGGAAAGTCAAAGTACGGATTCAAGGTTACGCTTGCGCCGGCTGCAGACTGTGTTGATCGCACATACAGCACCGCCGTTGCTTCTTCGAGCTGGTGAAAGTTCTAAACTTTGTAATTATTTTACTTCAAAGCAAAAAAATATTGAGTTTCATAAAAAAGTAGCTACTTTGTTAGTTGAATTAAGATTTGTTTCAGTTACAAGGTCAACGTATTTTAGAAAATAACGTAAAATAGCATAAAGGTTTAGGCCGACGTATCCTCATGCGTTTTTAGATATTAATTTCTTTCAAGTTTGTTCTCATTTATTCAAGATTTTATGAATATCCTGGTTCTACAGAAAAAAAACAACATCCTTAAATTTTAGTATTCACCAACGCTTCGTAGTGGGCTGAATAATACTATTTATCGCATCTCTGCTATCACCTCGCTGTTTCAGCTTATTGTGTGTTTGTGGGGTTACGTGAGAGACAAAGTTTGTTATAAACCATTTTTCATAAAAATAGTTTTTTATCCCCCACGTACAACCAAGAGAACGGATATATCTGCGGAATACAGGGTAATGCGTCACACTTCAGAGAGTTTGAATTAGTTTAGTCTTCTAATTTAGTCTCGAAGTAGGCCATGTAAACCAACGTGCTATATGCACACTTTTGCGGCATAGAGTTTTTGGGAAGGAAATTGAGAGAATTTGTGTTTGAAGAAAGTAGCTTGCGACCGTCTTGAAATTTATAAATATCATGAATTCATAAAAAGCTTTGAGTAGTTTGCTTAGAACAGTCAGTATAAATTTCCTATCCATCTTATTTACAGTTACAAGCATTGTCACTGTTAAAATATCTTGCATTGTTAATCTTACTTCATGAATAATTATCATTCGGCTTTGTTTTCTTGTGTTTGTATAATTTAATAATTTTCTTTTTTTGCAGGTGAGTCTCCCAGCTAAACTGCAGTAGAACAGAGTTAATAATGTGGTGAGTTATGAGTTTATAGGGTTCGGCTTATTCTATTATAAAACGGAAAAAATTAAAAACTTCTATTAACTTCTTAAAAAAAACTAAAAAAGGGGTTGAAACCTACAAAACTACGACAAAATGGTTATGTTTTGTGGATTTCAATAATATTAGTTCGTACTAACGTGTAGTTTGTAGCATACGTCCCAACAGCTTACGCTCACAATAGATTTGATTCTATGCTAACCTATCCAATATTAATACGTGTTTGCAAATCCTAAAAATCGGTATTCTTCAGTTATAAAAGCTTTCAAAATCATCAATAATATCCATGCAGGAAACGACATTGAAAATTAAACTACCGCATTCTTCTCATCACATCATTCTCATACCGCCCTCACGAAGCCCTGCACTTCCCTCCTCTTCTTTTATTCAGAATGTGTGTTTGTTCACGGTCATATACTACCAACTCATCTAATTCTGTGACACCCATCGATTTTTTTTACACATCGTTGGTAATATCTTAGTTAAGATTTATTACTAGAATGATAGAAAGATAGAATTTATTTCTCCAATTCCATGCATTACATTACATTTTTCGTACATAAATAAAAAGAGTACAAATAGTACAATTATCTTTAAAATCACGATACGGTGCCATGTTTGACCTTTCGAAATGTAATAGAGATTCCTCCGAGGCTTTTTGCCTGTTTTAAGGCTTTATTGACGCTTAGCTCTTGTACCAACGACTGCAGGGACAATCACGCTGCATGAAATATACTGACAATATCAAACGTATAGGTCGAGTCAAGTGATATGACCCAGTCTGCCCATCAAACTGACTTTAATTTAAAGCATTGCGGGAATATGGACGGTATGGAACAAGCTATTTTACTCGGCCTATAATTAATTATGTAATGATTATTGATTCACTCTTTATTATTTATTTCACGACAAGGCGCGATTTCTTCACGGCAAGACACAACATGGTTTCCTCGCCGCGCCAGGTGTCGTGCTGTAGTGTATGTCACTCACGGCTGGACCGTTACACGTGCGCATGCGCGGCCGTGTGCGTGCGGCACGTGTAAACACGCGTTTACGAGTTACCAGAACGGATACAGACTTGAGTACTGCTTCGGCCTTTACTAGATTGTCTGCCGTGTAAGTCTCTGATGTTATGAGAAATAATGGAAAACTGCAAACATTTTGAGAGCGAATTTGATTTTAGTTTTTGCTGGACTTTAACTCTTTATCAAAACTCTTTTCCTTTTTTTCTACAGTGCCGTAGCATTTTTTTGTATTGATATTTTCGTATTTTATATACTTTTGTTACCTATGTTTCCCAAAACCTGAAAGATAAGTTTTGTATCATTATTTATTTATGAATATTTTTCCAAAAAAGTAGTTGATGATTTTTTATTACAAATTAAATGGTTAGTAAATACTAACATTAGGAGTAAACAGCACATGTAGCTTTCAAGGGCAATTTTAAACAAAGGTCATATTGATTAAATTATTAACAATATAATATTATTAATATTTAAACAATATATATTATATTGATTATGTTTAAACAATATAATATCAATTGTATTTAAATGATGCAATTTTACCAAATCATTTAAAGATTTTCCTAAAAAAGCAAAAATGTTTCGACTAAAAATTTATTACAATAAAACCATAAATTGGCATTACAAATATTCAAATGTTAAAACCCTATTTAGGATTATATATCTATTCATATAATAGGACTATAATTACTTTTGTAATAAATAATTTAGTATAGAACTTGAAAACGAACCCAATGTTTGTATTATTTTAATTTCAATGCTTAACGTATTATCAACTAGGAATATTTTCCCACGAGCTCCCACATTGATAGGTAAATCTATCAAGCCTAACCAGTGTGACGGAAGCTAACAAATCTCTTATCCGAACGTCAACAGATGTCAACAATGATCAGTGACCTTCTCTCTCCTACATCTACATCTCCCGACAAGGGCAACCGCGGATTTAATTGTACTCTCGACCTTCTACTGAGTATAAATGGTCACAGTTACTATTATTTATGCAATAGTTTTTGTTTGTCATGATAATATAGTGTAAGCCTTATTGAAAGGTATGCCGGTAGTGGGAAAGTGCTCGATATGTTGTGAGGTCGATTTAACTAAGGGATTATTAGTATGCAAACTAGTTTTTAAAAATACTTAAGTTGTAAACGTTACATGTTTTTAGGTATAATGGAAGTTTAAGTAGCTATTGATTATTTGAAATTATTTAAGACTGAATTAGGTCCAATTTTAAATGGATGGCAATGGGTGTGTCATGCAGCCGCGAAAGTGTTATGAAGTTCTAGTTGTTTGCATTTAAAAATATTATATAGATTTTTAGCATTTTAAAAGTAATACATGATGGCTGAATATAAATGTTGGCTGTTCATTTAAATATTGTATATTCATTCACTTATATACCAAGCAAGAGTAAATCAACAAAATAATTATACAAACAGTTAAAAAAACATTTTATTTTACTGTGCAAGACACGGAGGCCAAGTCGTAAATAAAATACAAAAACTCGGTTCTGACAGGGGATTAAACCTGACCCACTTACTAAAATAATTTTAGTTCTCATATAAAAATGTTATAAACAATTAGTTTTGTATAATTTTGTCATTGATTTCATAACCCCCTGTAAATAAATCAACAATCCGAACGCATATATTGAGAGGTCCAAAAGAAGCATATCTTATATTTTCATAACAACTGGTTTACTGTAGAATATAAATCAGATGAAATCAATATGCTAAATGCGTGAATTGGGAGGTCCAAAAACGATCCTCATCGACTTGTTTGGCTTTCCTCGGTTTCTTCTAAAAAACAATCGGATTGATCTCGTCAGTGGGGCAGGTGAGTCTCATCGCGCGACGCGGGAGGCCGGCGCGGCGGGCGCTGCGGCAGTTTGCGGTATTTCTGTAGAGTCAAGGGCGATGGAGCGGGCGAGAACAGTCCAACACAAACAGACGGGCAGCCGTAAACCTAAAATGGCGTGAGTCAGACTTGAGTCACTCAACTTTGAACCCGTTTAATATCTTTAACCTCACTCGGCCTTTCAGTAAATTTAGGACCTTGAGGAAGACAATTGAGTAAGATGGATCTTGAACTTGTATAACAGGAAAATAGCTTATTCGTTTGGAAAACTTAAAGAAATTCTGTTTTCCTTTGTGTACAGGTCGGAATTAACATTGTAAAAATGCTAAAAAGCAAATGCATTATTTGTATACCTATGCCTGGTCTATTAACTCATTTGTTAAAGCTTGATCTTGACTTAAAAGTTTACAGTTTTATTATTAGGCTTCCTCCTTCCTTTATCACATTTAAACTACTTATCAAATAGCCTGATATTTTATATCAGATACAAATAACTAAAATATGGACATATTTCTGTTCTGGAATTCGCATAAGGTTACCCCGTGGAATTCAAGTTGTCAAATTCGTTTAGAACAGAAAACAAAATGTAACCACTCAAAAACATTAACAGATTAAGAGACTAACAATAACCAGGTCAAAAGGAAGTACTGCTGTTCCAGTAGTCTACTTGATTTCATTGAGTCAGAAAAGCTATTAAAATTAAAACCACGAATCTTAAGAAGTTTATATGAACGGGTATTAAGGACAGGTACAGGAAGAGCCAGTGTCTATTCATATGGAATTCGAGATTTATCTGTGTTTACTTTTCTCCATTAATAAATTCTAAATTTAAAACCTCAGAAAACTCTGAAAAATGTGAACATAAACTTCAATAGTAGGTTCTGTTCTGCAGCTGTAACTATTTTTCATTGAATTAAAGCCCTTTAGACATAATAAAATCATGCTCTTACAGTTATTTCAACATCGAACCTCCATTAAATATAATAATTAATAACATTTACATAAACAAAATAAATTACATACTACTATGTTATTTTTTAATAGTTAAGTATTTTCTTGACAAAACGCAGCTCATCACTTTTGTACTACTGGGAACCCATGGGTCTGTGTGGGGTTGATTGAACTATAAGGTTTGACGAGGTGTCGGAGTAGTGACTGCGGTAATGAGTGCCTGCGATGTCGTTCGGTCGATGAATATTCTATTGCCCAGATCTGGCGGGAGATACAATCAAGATAAGGTTTACATCGGCAGTAAACAGTCCAGGGAGGAGCCGCTGCAGCCCTGCACAAATCTTGATTGCAGTGTTAGTTGTTCCCTCATTTAAGTTTACGTTTTTAGATGCAGTATAACTACAAAAGCATATTTTAGATAAGTGCCTGGTAAACCAAAGCCTAATGCCTATCAACCCCATATTTGAATACTGTAAATGGTGTCGGTCAAAATAAATTTAGGAAAAATATTAATTTATTAATAAAATATTCCTCAAGAGCACAAACATAAGGAAAAGGATTAAACACCTGATTCATTTGTTGCAGTGTTTAAATTTTTGCTGACTTGCTGTGCACTCCACAATTACATTTTCGTCGTCAACTACATGCTAGCGCATGTCCCCTACATTATCGTTCTATTTATCTCAGAAACGCTGCAGCGTTCGGTCGATTTTTCGTAATTTCCTCTTTAAAATAGTTACTTTGTATAGATTAGAAGAGTTGTCTATAACGAATTTTGAAATTTACCTGGCCTGAAGATTCGCTTAATGAGACTATTTTTAATCTATCTTCTATAATTTAACTAGTTTCTCTTAAAACAATTACGATAAATTCTGTAAGTTGTTCCTCTTAGGAGTAAATTGAGTGAAACTCTAACTCAAAGCAGTATAATGTAAAAGGAATTTGCTTTTTCCAAATGTTTCGTTACGTTTTGAAACGTACCCTTTCTTAAGATAAACCGTCCTTCGATCACAGTTACGAAACAGTTGGTTAACATCAACAATTACATGACTAATTTATTACGTTATTAATAAGTCAGAAATAAACAGAACTATCAAACATAGGTTAGGCTACAAATCATCATAAGTACATTGCAGACGCTCGTACATTATAAAACCACTCATCGTATTTCTTGGTCTGAGTGAATGTCATTTTAGCTTCACTGGAAGAATCAATAAACTTCAACTCGAATCACCTGCCATAAATCCGATATCGTAACCATGCCATGGAAGATGCGCGGGTAGAGTCTAGTCAGTCGTAAAATACGACTACAGTCCAAGTCAAATCTCTTAGCCTAGTCCGTCCTTAAGACTAATGTCAATTTTAGTATCGGACTTGCGGTCGGCCCGAGCCAAGTTGTACTACAGAGAAATAAACAAAGATTACTTCTCTGTGGTTGTACACGTCGCGTCGCGTCGCGGCGCGGCGTTTCTCCTGTAACAAGATTCTGCTCTGCAGTGACAAATAGTTAACGATTTTTATTTAATCCCTTTAATAAAAAATAAAACATTGTGGAACACGACAGAAGTTCAATTTAAACTTCTCATTAAACTTTAAAATATGGAAAGTGTAATGATTGACATTTAATGTAGTAAGACAATAGAGAGTTCTGATTTTAGATTTACCTAATTCGTCAGAAAGTATTGAATGATTGTTAATGTAATTGCCTCAGAACAGAAAAATTAAATTATTAATTATTAATTCTCTGTAATTTTGGAAAGAATGATGATAACTATGGTAAAATGTAATTTATTTCTAACGTTTAGTTTCTTTTGGTCCTCTGAGTATATCATGTAGACCTACCGATTGGATGAAAACAGCTGGATTACAATCTAGTAGCATCCAAGAAGAAAATAATATCAACTGCGATATGCCAATGAAAAATATTTTACCATGAAATAGAAGCTATTAGCTTGTCTTAAACTAAATATTTTTAAACACACTCAGCCAACAGCCCGTATGTCATCTCCAGCTCCGCACATTTTGACCAATCTGGATGCAGTTGCAAGAATGTACTATGAGAGTCACGTGCGCAGATTTGGCACGTGCTGCGCTGGAGTCAATCATCATCGCAGAGCCTAAACATTGCGCGTTGCCGACTCACTGACTCATTGGCTCGCTGTCTTACGATTGATGATTTTTTTTAACGCGATAGCCATATTCTACAACCATATGCTGATGCTAAAACCGTTTGTTTGTTCCTTTATGGGATATCAAGATAGGTTATCCTTTTATAGAAAGGTTCGTATAATAAAAGAACTGAGCATATCGCGATGCAGTTTAGACGCCTGTATGACCTATAATTCTTTTTAGGTTTCAAGTGCAAGATTGTTTATTTTTCAGTTTTTGCATTATTTTAGTTAAATAATAAAACATTACAAACATTTTTATTCGATGCTTTTTATCTCCTCAATGACGTGAGAACAAGACGGCATTACATTTATTTTCTTTAATGTTATTTTTTGCTTGAAAAAGGCAAGAAATTATATCCTTGCCTACAAGTACAGTAGTTATAATTTGACAGCGTCGAGATGTCGAAGTTCCCGATGTTGAACTATAGAGAGTATATCGGATATTATATCAATACAGAAACATTTAAAAAACTGGAAGTTTTACTCACACACATCTCCTCAATGTATTACTTATCATTAACATCAACCATTACACGACTAATTTATTAAATGTTATAATATATGTCCCAATAAACATTAATGAATATTTGATTGTCCTGGAATGTTTATTGTCAGTCCGTATCGAACTATACCGTGTCGAGGTATCGATTGGAGAACTATCGACGTTGTACTGTATCGTTCTATACAATACCACTTAACGTTTATAATGCGATATACAGGGTTGGGCAAAAGTCTGGAATATATAAAATAACTTTTATATTATTTTGCAGAAAATGATGAAACTTTGGCGTATTTTCTCAGTTTTTCGCACGATGAGGGGACGGCCCACGCTGGAAGTCTTGAAATTCTTAAACGTAAGCATACCTTGAGTTACACCTCATTTTAAAGGTATCAATTAGTAGATCACAACAGCGCAAACTGCGCCTCAAAAGGTTGATCCAATCAGAAGTTACAGCTCCTCAAAGATTTTAATGTTGGCCATTAAACTCAAGGCTAAAATCAGGGGGAAAAGTCTAATTACTTGTAAATCACTCGGAACGATGTAGTTTAGTTTTAAATACATGTATTTCTCATTGATAAGGTTAATTCGACTTATTAAAAAACTTTTACTCATGACCACGGGACGACCTGTGATGGAAGTCCAAAATTTCTTAAGGGTAAAAGCATACCTCGAGTTATACCTCATTTTAAAGGTTTTAATTAGTAGATCATGACAGCGCAAACCGCGCCTCAGAAGGTTGATCCAATCAGAAGTTACAGCTCCTCAAAGATTTTAGCCTGATTTTAGCCATGAGTTTAATGGCCAACATTAAAATCTTTGAGAAGCTGTAACTTCTGATTGAATCAACCTTTTGAGGCGCAGTTTGCGCTGTTGTGATCTACTAATTAAGACCTTTTAAATGAGGTAACTCGAGGTATGCTTACATTTAAGAATTTCAAGACTTCCAGCGTGGGCCGTCCCCTAATCGTGCAAAAAAACTGAGAAAGTACGCAAAAATATTACTATTTGTACTAGATATACAACTCCAAAGTTTCATCCCTTTCTGCAAAATAGAATAAAAGTTATTTTATATATTCCAGACTTTTGCCCAACCCTATATCTGCTCAATATATATTAAGTCTTATACCCAAATTATACCAAAAGTAGGAATTAATTTTAAAATCTCTACTAATATTGTGTGAAAGTTTGTGAGTTTGTTTGTCATATAGTGTAAGTCAGCTGTAAAAACGTATCCATTATTTGTTGAGCTAACTAGGCTACCAGCTGCTTGATTTAAACAAATCCTAATTATTTCTGTGTAAAAATAACAAGAATATTTTACATGTACAATAACCAATGTAAATAGAATCTCATTATGGACATCTACCATTGTGAACGTGGGCGAAGCTACGGGTAACATCTTGTATATAATAAATAAGAAGTGATATAGAAACAGAAGTTTGTTTAAAATCACCTAAGCCTATAGAGCGTGCTAAATACACTGCGGTTCAAAAACAATAAACGAAAGAAAATAACCAGACTGTTTTGAAAGTAGCTGTTCTTTCAACAGAGTTTTAAACAGTGAAAGCCACAGTTATAAACTCTAATCTGGAAATATCCGAAAAGTCGACATAGAAGCGAAGAATGAGGACGGCCTATTGCGGACCTGCCCACAAGATTAATGATGTGAACAAAACAACGATTGGAGCGCAATCGCTGACCTATTAACAATTTTGATTTGGATCTAGTTCGATCTGTTTTGTTTCTAGTTTCGTTTCTGATTCGTTCATATGGTTGTTATTCATAAACAATGTTGCTAGTCCTGGACACTAACAAACCATTAAATCAAGTTTCCACGCTAAATATGTTTAAAATTAGAAGGTTCTAAGAATTTTTTGTAAATAATCTATTATATAAACAGATTGAACTCTTGCGAAAATCTCGTTTGACTTTAAGCAAATGAAAATAAAAATGCAAAAATTAACTAAACACTGTTCCAATGTTATTGTCCTAGAATAGCTTTATAATCAAGCCAAAGCCTAACGCTCTTTCTAATTAATTTTAATTCGATTAACAAATCCTGGGAGGATTGTATGGTATCAACCAAACCCAAACTGTGTTATCTTTTAAGTGACTCAAAAAATGTCTCAATGTGTCTCTTTAAAATCCTTCGGTCTCTTTTAATTTCGTATTGAATTATATAATATGTCACTATTCATACAAATAACCTCTATAAATGGCAGCCTGGACATAAAAAACTGTTAGGCCAAAAAATGTGCTATTTCAATGTTTCATCATTAAGAAAATAATAGAAATTAAATACATCAAACTAAATTATACTGAAAATATTTTACATTTTAAATTTAATATTTTACATTGGTTATTGTTCCTCTCAACTAGTGTGAAAGTCAGAAGGACATTCGTCTTTAAA
The DNA here is from genome assembly GCA_035578135.1 of Flexamia atlantica. Classification (NCBI taxonomy): domain Eukaryota; kingdom Metazoa; phylum Arthropoda; class Insecta; order Hemiptera; family Cicadellidae; genus Flexamia; species Flexamia atlantica. The sequence goes on along the minus strand of JAQJVK010000008.1, from coordinate 27,829,108 downwards.
TTAAGATTCACAAATACAACTGATAAGTATAACAATCACAGTTGATTTTGTTTGAGAGTTATTTATGCGTGACTTTCAATAATTTCTTTGTCTTTATATAAAATCACCGCGGATTCATAAATTTCTAAGTAGATTCCAAGCCAACCAGCCAACCAGCAAGTACGTTCAAGTGCACCGCCACACCGCCAGCCTACGCGGGGAGTCTACGGCATTACAGCATTACTGCCATGAAGACATTCATTGTTGACAAAGGTATTACCGCGTTACATGCGATGAGCTCACGCCATTGACAGACCCTCTATATTACACCGCTTTGTTGCATCAATGGGCTTTGCTCGATTATCGATACTTGTGTCTCGTGTGATTGTTGGGATTTGGATGGGATACATCCTGTGTTGTAAGAATGGTGACTGTCATAGACAAGGTTTTATCTTACGTTTGAAAACATTTTTGTTACTAATTTATTTATTCAGTTGTAATTATTTATTCCAATCTTTGATTTGATTATTGATCAGGCTTTACAAAAATACTCGGCTTAAAACCACCAAAAATTGAAAAAAACTTGATGTACAATACAGTGATTAACGTTGGATATACCCTACAGGTTTTCGTCCAACTGATCTTGTTTCGAACCTCGATTTTTTCAAATTTTCTATGGAATGAACTGTGGCAAACTTAAATCTGTAAAAAAGAAAGTTCCCTAATACGTGATTCAATGCGATTTTTTCCTTCGTGGAAAATAAAATATATTTTTCATTAGTGCTGTTCAAAGCCATCACAAACCGTATCTTCCCTGCTTTAGATAATTGAATATTATTTGCCTACAGAATAATATTAACATTTTCTTTTGTAAGGCAAGAATACACAGTGGATGTGAATAAATTAAAAAAATGTCACTTTTCCTACTTTTACCTGCATATTTATTACCTGCTTATTTATTACATGTTACGTAATATTAAGTTTCTAACACGTTGACCTATATTCGTGGGCGTCGTGCGTGGACCCACACCTGACACCCCGGACTCATTTGGGGATCCAGGTTAGATAGGAGCAGTATGTGTGTGTATGTGTAGGAGTGTGAGTGTGGGTCAGAGACTGCGTGTAGTATACGTTTGCCAGCCGACGAATCCGTCATACAACAGGCTTTGTGCCAGAACTATTAGTAGTTATATTGGTCCCTGTCTTCGACAACGATTCTTGTCTCACGTTTAGACCTTTAAAATAGCTAACAAGTCAGTTTTGTCAAGTTATTAAAAATTTGAACAATTATGTAGTTTGTTGTTTATCTTGGAACGCTGCTCGATTTATTTTAAAAGACTTAAAGTTTTGTAAGCAAGCTATTGGATTCAAGTGCCTGTAAACGAGGGATGTAAAAGATAAAACTGTTGGACTCGCTCTTTTGTTTGACATACCGTTCATAAATGTATGTTATTGTAATTATTTTAAGTTTAATTTACCATTACCATAGATGAAGCACAACAAAATAAAATAAATTAAATTTATTTACACACTCAACTAAATAAACTGCATTACCTGTTTAACATAATCACCAGCGCACTCAAACCTTCAAGGAGGTAACCAATACCATAGACGAACTCTGAGGTTGAAGGAGCAGAAAACGGTAACAAGAAAATGCATTGCCTGGCCAATCTGGCCATTACTTAATTGTTTACCGCAAGATATCAAATGCTACGAAATATTTACTAGCTTCAATGTTGTTACGATATTTGCTCAATATCGTCGTTTTTAAAGGCTAGCTTTTAAAAAGTTATGTCAATTTAAAAGTATGTCTTTATATAAAGCAATATTTCTTTAGATGGTGGCGGCCTTCCTTTACCTTGCGTTTTTTCTCCCTCTCCCAATTGGGCGGGCCGGCGGGCATACCACAGGGTTCAGGCCTGTACGTGAAAGTTACCAAAAAAATTCAAGGACTGAGACGGTGAAGTACAAGGGTAATTAGTACTGCCAAGTATGCAGCTACAAAACAGAACAAAAGAAAAATCCAAAATAATACTAACCGTCCACACCGGAAGTCAAATCTATAAATAGAAAAGAAATGTCCAGAAGCCGAAACGAACGGTCTGGGGATTAACCTTCTCTCGTATCTCCTGGAGAGCGTGATGAACCCATTAGCTGCCAGCATGTTCGAAAGTGACTGCGTTATCAGTGATAAGAAGCTGTCACCCTCGTTTGGACGTCACGGCTCCCGAGCTCGTGTCGACGATGGCCCCGATCACCCGGGATTAACACAGTTTTGAGTCACCTAAAACACGTCCCATTTGTGTCAGGAATGACAAATTAAATTAGGGTGAATCTCTAATACATCCTCCGTCAGATCGGTATTATAGGCGCAAGGTTTTCTTTCCATTTTGGCTTTATCTTTGATACTTCTACAAGACGTAACGAACGTTGTCCCGGAAGAAGTTGTAAGTCCTCACACACGTAGCTGCTTGAGGTACAGGACACGTTCTCATAGAGAGGACAAGATTTGATGGCCGTTGCTTCCTCCCTAGCGGTGCTTCTCTGACCGCAATATATGGCTTCAATGAGATTTTGAACAGTAACATTTTATTTGAGGTTTGCAAAGTACAGAATGACCTTTTAGTTCTTGTTACAGACTTCAGTTCATAAAGTGGTATAAAAACTTAATTGATCGAGTTTCAACATTTTAATACTATTTCTAAGCTCAATAATTAATTCGCGCATTAATCATCATAATATTTGAAATCACGGTGACGGTAGTAATTTAAATATTACATGTATTTTTAAATGTCTGATTTCTTGTTATTTTTTTTTTAATACAATGTAGTATGATGTAATAAGTAGGCTTAATTACTGAAAAACCTTGAAAATGACATCAAGTCTTGAAACTTTAAGCAGCCACAATTTTATACTATTCTTATGAACTGAAGACAGCCTCAATGTATGATTTTAATTTGATTAATTGATAAAATCAGTTTAGCCGGCGAAAAAAACAATGAATAACAAATCCCAATGAATAAATGATTGGTTCTGCCCAGTACGCTTAAAAACATATACTCAATAATGTAATTTATCATTTCTTTCACAATGCTTAAACGCATAATAATTCCGTTTACAAGCACGTTTTCATTACAATCAAAACCTGAAAAGCTCCAAGATACCGGAAATACTTTAAAGACGCAACATACACGGCTTATTATCATTTCTAATCAGCTTTCTCTTTGAGGACCCTTACACTGCAAACATAGATCAGTGGTCATAAACTGTGATTGCAGCCATGTCAGTACCTGCAGTGGTCAACTAGTGTACTACTCTCTCTCTTGCCTGTAAAACAAGACCCCTGCTGAGAACTAAATCTCTTTATTATCCAAATGCAGGTGCGCTCAAGAGATACACAACCTTGTGGGAAGAACCCCTGTTGTAGTAATCACCTCTAACAGTTATTCGAAGAATGATGCCTAATTTATTCCATGTGTAAACGTTCATTTTTCTTTTTTATCAACGATAAACCACGTTTTCAAGAGGTTTTAAGTACAAATGTATATATTTTAGGACTCGGACTAAACTTATTTTTATTCGTATTTTAAACGATTAATGTTTTGCTGGAGGATGATTGTTTACCTCTTGCTGAACACCTCAACTAATTTTATGCCTTTTTCCCAGTACTTAATTGAGTTTAATTCACAAATTAAATGGGTTATAACCTAAATTATGAATTTAATAAAGTAGAAAAATCATTCTATTTATCAATAAATAATGTGGGGTAATCTATCATATATGTACAAAGCACAAAATACCTGGAACCTTTTAGAATACCATTAGTCTGACACCCATCAAACTCATACTGGAATAAAAGGTCTTGGTGATCAAATTTGAGAGAAAATATAAGTTTTTTCACAACATTTTTCTTAAGGGCAAAAGCTAAGGGCTGAACCTCTGATAAATTTGTTATTATTAATTATTTGTTTACCTAACAGCTGCTAAGCACCGCATGTCCACTAGTCCTGTAATTTCCCTTTATTGAGTATAACTACAACAGCATAAATTTAATCAAAGCATCGGTTATAACCCTTAACCAAGAAAACTTAAAAAATAAATCTGGTACTGCATTTATATGCTGCATTATAATCCTTGAATAAAAATGTGTCTTGATGTCATTGAAATAATGGGGAGCCAGTGGGAGGAATCGTAACCACAAATGACCACGACACCACAAACAACCAAGATACCCCGTGGGGAGCAATCAGCCATCACGATATTACCTGGCATCCTCATAATCCGGATACAACAAGTCCAAGACGACAGGTATGGTTACATTATTGTCGTCTTTTTTATTATATTCTACGATGAGAATTCAGTAGAAAAAAATATCTGTGGTGAACTATGAATATGTATTGCCATCGTTAAAAAAATTCACAGAACACAGAAGATAAACGCTTGTTTGTAAACGAAAACCCGCACCTGAAGCACAAATAACTCTCTTTTTTCTTTCCTCCTTTCCTTCTTTCATTTATCTTTCTTTCTTTCATTGATTTATCTTTCTTTCCTTCTTTTTTCTCTTTGTTTCTTTCTTTCTTTCTTTCTTTCTCTCTTCATGCCTTCCTTCCTCTTTTTTTCTCTCCATTCTTCCCTTCTTCATTCCTTTCTTCCTTCCTTACTTTTTTCCCTCCTCCCTTTCTTAATTTCTTTCTTTCTTTTTATTTCTTTCTTAATTTCTTTCTTGCTTATTCCTTTTTACCTTCCTTCCTTCCTCCTTCCTTCCTTTCTTCCTTCCTTCTTCCTTCCTGCCTTCCTCCTTCCTTTCTTCCATTAAGGGAGTAACTTTTATTTCGATTCGTTTTTTACTTTTTTTTTTTATTTAGTCACGTACAAACAGAGTTTGAAGAATCGACGCACTCATAAATAGTCATATTATAATTATTTACTACCACTTCCAGCTCATCTTGTCTAGTAGGACATTTATCACCCAATAGACCAGATGCCGGCGACTCTTTGCAAAATAAATCAAGATCCCCTTTCGCCAGCGAATGTTGACACACCCGCCTCTTCGCTTGTTAGTTGTTCGTCTTGCTTTACATTGTTCTTCTCCCACACACTATCCTCCTATACGCCTATTCCTGACGCCCTCCCCGCCTATACTTGACACTATTTATTGTTCTGCAAAAGGTGGAGTTCCTAGTTAACGTGATAAAAATAGCAGAGGTAACCTAGCAAGACGAAGACAGAACATTATACTACATTACCATGATAGGCGCCGACCACCACTAAGGGGTATTTTGAAACGAATATGAGTGGAAGATGACTGTTGGGTGGTTGTGATGCGATCTTATAGTCTTTGTTACTGACTTAGGCCGACATGTTCGTTAGACAGGACTATTGATAAATAAACCAACAGCCAATGGCAACTAAAGAATCACAGTTTAACTTGGGGTCAGAACCTCAATTCCGCCAATTAATTAAAAACTGGTCCAGATATTAGGTTGACCTAAGAGCATGAACGTAGTATTCACCAGTGCGTTAATCCCCACTAGAGAATACCGCTTTCACAAGCCATCGCTTATAACTATCCACAATTTGTGACCTCCGAGGAGCTCGATTACAGGACCCGACATGGAAACATTAGATTGCTTTATGGTAACATGAAAGCAATATTTCATCGTTAAATATACTCTCCAATATACTCTAAATGCTCGTATATATTTATTAATCAACACCATCTTTATGTTGATTGGTTGTCTTATGACCAACAATCACAATAAAACCAAACTTACACATCAAAATAATGCAATGGGAGTAGTAAATGCAATGGGAGTAGTGATAAGCCTAAAGAATTAAGAAATCCCCTTACAATTACGACTAATAAAATAAACTATTTCTTTCGCAATCGGTATATTTTACGCAGCAACACTTGCTTTTATCTGTAATTACAGAGGTGTAAAGGCCGAAGCGTGCTTATAAGGAATATTCCAATTAAACCTTCGGTCAGCAATGTGGAAGACTGAAGTATAATTACCTATGTTTACGACTGAGCTGCGCATGAGCAGAGGTGCAGGAATGTTATGGTCCCCACACGTGGTGATCCTTGAGCATTTCTGAGCACCACGCTTGAGTCCTTCAAGAGCTTGCGTACTAACCCACGCGGATTAGCGGATTACCAACCTATGGGACCTAGATTCTAGTGTGGATAATCAGAGAGTGAGCAGAACCCATGACCTTACAATAGTTCTTTAGCTTTTTTGCCTGACACCGCTGGACTACCCTGACTCAACAGAACAAAATAAACATGTTTCCATAAATATTTCATTTTATCACACTTAAATAATAGCCTAACCCAGCATACCATAACTACACAATGCATCTATATTAAAAGAAATTATAAAACTATCTTTCAGTGCCAAATAGTACAGGTGCAAAGCAAGATTTAAACTTTTAACCTCAACTACTTGAATGCAATACCATATGCACTGAGCTACGTCAGCCTGCTACATGGAACTGAATTCCCTTCTATAGAGCCTATTGCTGTCCTTTTTTCATTATGTGGCTTTTCTTCGATGATGAGGAGCTCCTTTAGGCGCTTTACCCAAGGGATAGTAGTTATTGGCATGTCCGAAACGGTGGCACTATTGCACGGGAGCATAATAACTTTTTCGTTTCCGCTAGGTGCCATAAATAATTTTTGTTCAAAAGGTTATATGCATGCTCTGGTATTTAGTAGTAGTTTTTTTTGGTCAGTTGTTTTTAACATTTTGGATGGGATTTTCATTGTTATGATATATTGGACTAATTTGCTCGGGGATGAAATCGGATTACCTCTAATACCACCTTTGAGGTGTAAGTGTCCCTAATTTGAGGTTTGAGAATTATAAATTCCACAAAGCCCCTTAAGGAGTTTATGGTTTCAAATCTTGTAATTCCTCCTTTCACCTCCTGTATGGTAGTAATCTACTTTATAATCCTCAACTGGTTTAGTAACGGGAATTAACCCATATATTATTTATCAAGTTATCCAACTTCCACTTATATTGAAGCTATACTAACCAATCGTCTCATAAATGGAAGGGTGATGAGGCACAAAATAGATATTGCACTTACGTGTTTATAATACTATATTCATTTAGTGTTTTATATTTTTTATGTATTTCAAAGCAAAAGCTTTTTTGTTTATATTTTCAAAAACATTGAAATATGTAAATGTTTATTCTTTGAAAGTATACTATGTTACATCCTTTCTATAAATACAGAAACTGTAAACAAATATAAAACCAATAGGAACTATTATTTCCTCATTTTAATACGTCTATTTTTATTTCCTGCTTCTCATTTATACCAGTTCATAATAGGCCCTATAATCGGGAAAAAGACCCTCCTTCTCCACTCCAAAGAAAGGTACTTTCTGAAATGTCTCCTTATTTTAAATCCGCAACATCTATTAGATTCCAAAAACAGACTTAAGTGCATAGAACTAAATTGGCATAGTAAAACAGTCAATGTAATGGATGCATTTTAAATTGAATAATTGTTGTTTACCAACCATAACTTATCTTGTCTACGGATTACCCAAGCGAAAACGAAACACTCAGGTGACATATCTACGCTAATCTATCCGTCAGGCCGTACATTTCCCGGATAATTGCTATTTAGTGTAGGCCCACTAATGATTCTGTGGCGACAAATACATACCGCACGTTCCTGTCTCAGATACCTTTCATCTGGTATCTCCAATCTACAATGTTTCCCAAGCGCAAAGTGATTTGTTGGGCCACAGCCAAGTTCTGATATCGTAATACATCTGGCAAGCGACAATGTATATTTTCTGCAACTTTTATAAGTTTGATTTACACGTTGATCTTCGGTAGTTGGCAGAAAGATAATTGGTTTGTTGGAATTCGTTCGAGTTGGGCGTACCTCGATTTAAAATGAGGAGTATTGTATAATCTTTTGCGAGCTTCTCAAAAAACTATTTAGTTCTATTTTACTTATGTATGCTTATTGTGGATAACGGTTTTGCATGGCTTTGTTTATGAATAAGATTTTTATGACCATTTTTCACTAAAATTGATGTTAAGAGAAGGCTAGAGTAAATTAACGTAGTAACAACTTATCTGTATAGTAATTTACATGTTAACATTTTGGCATATTTAAGAAATAATTAAATATTTAGGCTGAATCTTAAAACGAATATTAAGTGAACCTTTCACGCTGCATTGTTATAAGAATGCAGTCTACTAATACATTTTGAGTTTAAATACAGCTTATCCACTTATCTTTACCGCCTACGCTGCAGCCTTGAGGATGTATATAATCAGTTGTGCATACTTCAGCGAATTGTCTGGGATCGAGAGTTTGAGATCGATACTTAACTTAAACCTTAAACCACAGTCTTAAAGAGCCTTCCACTTACCGTTGTTAAAAATCACTATTTGCGAATACATTTTGGATAAAGCTTTTCCACTTAGCTTAATGCCGAAGCTGCAGCCTTGAGGTTAATCAGCAGTATACACTTAAACGATGTGTCCGGGATCGACCTTGTAGAACTATCGTAAATTATCGTAAGCGACGTTGATAACGATCTAGACGCTGACTTGCGATCCCGATGCCGGCATTTTACGATTGAACATAACCTTTGAATTCCTCCGCATAACGGATTTTTATAGCTAGTTGGGGTAAAATATAGTTGGATCATCATACAATGTTTAATTTATTTCTTACCGCTTATAATCTGCATTAGGAAATCCTATACTCTTATATGAGTAAAGTTATCGTGCTTGTATCGTGATTGTATGCTTGCGTGCTTGCACAATCATCTCTAAAACGGCTCCGAGGATTTCCTTCAAAGTCTGGAAATAAGTAATCAGTCAGTCAATTAGACACCTCAATCAAGCATACATTTTTTGTTTGAAATTCGTTGTTGGTAGTGGTGAGTTGTTTTGATTGTTTTGTGAGTCATAACTGATGAATAAAAACGGCAACTAGCATATATTATATATTGTTCAAACAAGAGTACAGCATATAATCGCACCTATTAAATCCAAGTAGAATCGCGTTTCGCAACGACCCTCCTCTGCAGCGATGGATGAAGGCTACCAGTCGCAGCGGTAGGAGCCCCAGCCTGTAGGTAGAAGGTGGAAGTGGGCGCCGCGTCCTACAGCAACCTTGCAGGATGTGATTCACCCGTCCTTGCGGCGTTGTCAAGTTCATGATCAGTTTGGGCGCCCCGCTCTACGTGCCCTGCATTGTAACCGAGAGATTAGTAATGTAGTAATCGATTTTTAAAATCGATGTTTTTCGTTTCGAAATTTTAAAATCGCTTGAATAATCGTTATATTAATAGATTATGTTTTGGTCCTGAGTTTCGATTATTTTTGTTTCGATTATTTTATAATACAATATATTAAATAATCGTTTACATTAATAGAATACTGATCCACACGGTTTCACTCGTTGAAAAAAACTCCTTTGGTTTCATGATAATGTTTAATTTAATTTATCATACTTTATTGAGTTGCCATGACAACTTCATAAGATTTCCTATAGTTTAACATCTACCATAGGGCCTCCCCCCTGGTATTCCCTGAGGGAATTTTGAAAAAAATCCTTTCTTAGCGGGTGCCTACACCCTAAGAGGTATGTCCATGCAAATTTGCAAGGTTCTAGGTCATGTAGTATGGGCTACAAAGACTCAATTCTTTGTGCTTCGATTATAAAAAAACAAACTATAAAATTATTGAACCAATAGATTAATTTGTTGCCTAAAGATTAGTGATGTGACAACCGATTAAAAAAGAATCGATTATTTTCGTTCTGATTTTTTAAAACCTGTTAAATATTCCTCTTTATTTATAGATTATTTTACTCTTCTTTTATTTATAGATTATTTTACTCTTTATTTATTTATAGATTATTTTTTTCGATTATTATTACAATCGCTAAAGAATCGGGTGGAGCGGTGGTAGGAATCCAGACGATTTAAAAGAATCGATTCTTCAGAAAAAAATCGAATAATCGATTCCAGCTTATAAACGATTCATCGATTGTTTTGAAGTCGGTTATCACATCAGTACCAGAGATGTCCTGTTAGGTTCCCCGGAGTCGAGGGCAAGGATAATTGCAGGGTTTGCTTCATTTCGCATTCAGTGCCGAATGACTGAGTAATTTGTTTGACTTTGGGTTTTATAGGCTCCAAAGTCCTTAAGAGGCCCGTGTTGGGATCACATATGACAGATTGTATAGCGGAAAATTTATTGTTGACTTAATAGTATATCTATTGTCGATGGAGATTTTAATACGTAGACTCTTTGTACATGTCATTCTTAATATTTCCTTACTAGATTACTACTAGAGAGTTATTGATTATTAATTTTATAACTAATACTATGATTTGGAACACCATGAATTTTGTGGTCTTCGTAACTCTTCAGATCATCACCTACATACAACAATAATTCCGTCACTTTATCCCTATTAATTTTTTAATAAGTATACCCTGTATTATTCAAACAATTATTACTATCGTTATCATCACTGGTACGAAAAAATACTTTACTTAATAAAGATTTTTATTACATGGTGGATGCGTGATACCTGTTCAAAGTTTCCCTATTTCATAACAAACAAAATATTTTAGGTACTAAAATATTTTTTACGTACATCCTGACACTAAAAAGATTTTAATAGTATACCTTTTAAATATAATTTAGAAATTCAAATTCATATATTTAGATACATTAGTTGAAATCACGACCTACCCAGGAGTTATTTTAACCCAAGTATGAATGACAGATGAGTGATGGATGATTGTGGCGCGATCTTGTAGTCTTGTTACTGACTAAGGCCGACATATTCCTTAGACAGGACTGTTAATTAACAGCCCAACAGCCAATGGCAACTAAGGGATCTACATTTTAACGTAGGATCCAAACCACGATTTCGCCTCGGTTAACAATTTACGAACTGGTCTAATCTTTCATAGACCAGACCATCTAAGGTGGGACCATCCTCCTAGGATGGTCCCATGAACGAGTTTGTTGTCAATTATGATTGGCATATTCAACTATGCATATTTTCAATACAGTATAGGCCGACCTTAAGAGATAAAAATAATTATAATTGTATACTAATTGGGCGTATTAAGTCAGAAACAAATATCCTCGGAGCACCGATTTTTTTGCAACATTTTATTAAATTATCCTCTGCACGTAACGGATCAGTTGGATCAGTTCAGCTGGACGCGGGCCGGCGCCTTGTAGACGTGACAGGGAATATCAAAACAAAATTCTCCGGGGAGTTATTGGCGGCGAGAGGTGACGACTCAAGTGGCCGCTGGTTCCCACCGTCAGAGTCCGTGTGTGTGTGTGTGTGTGTGTGTGTGTGTGTGTGTGTGTGTGTGTGTGTGTGTGTGTGTGTGTATGAGAGAGAGAGATATAGAGAAATACGCGTGGGGCGCTTGATATGTGGTTGTAAAAATATCGTATAAACGTCAAAAAATTGTATTAGTTATGTAGCACAATGATTATGTGTTATGTGCTCTATAATTTGATTTACTCAGTTTACATGATCTTTAATCTATAAGGAAGTTTTAAACTGAAATCAGGGGTGATTGATCACTGGGATTTTGGGGAATGACGCTAAGCAACTTTTATGATCTTGGTTGGTAATAAGTAATTTGACTATCCATAATCGAAATTCTTACCTTACCACCCAAAAGACCTCCTTTCTCCATCTCTCAAGAATCGGTGGTGTAAACTCTAGGACAAGTCAATATGACAAAGTCAAGTCGAACTAGTTTAGAAGATGAATAACAAACCCATCGCTTATGTATATATATATATATATATATATATATATATATATATATATATAAACTGTAGGTATCCTTTTTTCCTACCAAGAAAATAATAGTATCAACTTAAATATTTCCCTAAGCTAAATTTAAATGCAAAGAGTACAAAAAAATTCTCAGCAACGTAATGAAAGCAACGGAAGAAATTACTCTATGTAGACATATGTATTCGCTTTGTGACCAATACTCAGAGCATTGTTTTTATAGCAAATTCACCAGTTCTTATTTAAGAAACCAATTCAATCTAAGACACTAAACTCGACTCGGTATTCAGTTTGATATTAAGTATTTTTAGGGAGTGGCGACCCTTTAACATTTCGTGTTTTTGGGTGTGATAAAAGTACATAATTTCCTGTACCTTTTACTCTATTTAACTCAATTAGGTCACTCCTTTTAGAATTTAATATAAAAACGCTTTTAAATCGGCTTAAACACAAGCGAATTCACCCCAATAACAGAAGCGAGGGGCCGGTATATACAGGACAAAGCACTTACCCCACATACCCACAACACACCCAAAGCACTACACACATACACAATACTCTCATACACAAACACTTACACACACAAATCCCTTAATGCACACACACTCTCACGGACACTTTCGCACACAAAGCACTTCCTGACCGGCGTGGGCGGGTGTGCGTGGGGGCGACAAGTTGAGTGGCTTTAATTTGATTGTAGATAACAGTTTTACAAACGTACAACTGACAGAGAGATCTGCGATCGGTACATTACCATATCTCCGTCATATCTGCACAGCAACAGCTGGTCTCGACTTGTGTTTTTCTAATTTTATAGCCCCCTAAAGTGTAAAAGTCGGCTTCTCACCTTTGTTGTCTGAGGAAGTTGTTTTTAATTCGGTTTTATTGGTTGGAAACGATGTGTGTGGTTTTATCCTAAGGATCTAATGTTGGTTTTGTTAATGGCAGGATAGTCATAAAGGTTTGTAGATTTTCTTGCAGCACTGACGTAAAGAGAATTTTATGAATTACCCTACGCTTGGTTACAGGAAGCTTCGTAAAGTTTTTTATAACAATTTTTCCTTTTAACTAGTCATTAAGAAAAAACTGCTCCTTTATAAATAATAGCTGATGGTTTCCCTCGGCGCTGGGAAGAAGTAAACAATTTTCAATTAAAAAAATGCATCAGCTGTTCGGCTTTTTTCTTTATATTCGTGCCCTCAGGAAGTTTGATCAAGAAACTAATATTTTTCCTGGGATTTTCTCACTGCGACCTATCATTAAAGAAGAGGTTTGATGAATGTCAGACTTAGGTTTCGTCAAAAGTTATGGGTAATTTTGGCTTTATATTTAGATATTAAACATTATAATTCGTGGAATGAAAGTGTGATACTGTTTAGGCGGTTAAAAGTGGCCATGAAATTGACAAATAATAATTTCAATCATAATTTGTGAGAAATGCGATACTAAATTATTTCGTCTCACTTTTCGAAGATCTTCATTACTAAGACTGCCAAGAGCTATTACATATATCAATTTGAAAGTACCTAAGTAGAGTACACGGAGTACACAGTACAAAAAATATATTTTTTATTTTACAATGAGGTAAGCCTAATATTATAATTGACAGGTTTGAGTAGTTCTTAATCCTACAATAATAGATTTATTAGTTTGCTTAATTGTTTTGATATACTCGAATGTTCTTCATTTTTTAAACAGACAAATTTTCATATACGGACACAGACCCTAAAAAATCAGCGATGGCATAGGTAACACAGAAACGTGAGAATACTCCCTCACTTCTAGCTTTCACGCGCTATTTGAAATCACCCAATAATTGAGTTAGAGTTAGCGATTATGTAGGTGGTTTTGGACAATTATTTTATGTATAAATGGCATATCGTCTTATGCTTACAAATTTGAAGTACCATACACACGGTGCACGATTACCAGCTTCTGTGTTTGTAGTACCACACAGTAAACAGGTATCTTTTTACTTTGTGGTGGTACCAACTTAACTATATAAATAAATAGGTATTATTTTACCCTAAGGGTTAAAAATAACAATTAAAAATACTAAAACTCTTCGTATATTCGATGCTGGGTTCCAATTACGCTAGTAATGAGACTGGTTTCATTGCAAATCATAATCTTTAACATGTTTAATTTGATATTACCCTAATATAAATAAACACCAATGTTTCAGCACTTCTCATTAAAAAAAACTAATTTTTATCACTCTGTATACGAAAATTACCCGTTATCGTACAGCTGAGATCTACGAAAACTCTCGATTTCCTTACGTCAAAACAAGTAATGATCAGCTGCTTTTTCGGTACCCAAACATTTCATTCCCGTAGTGTGGCCTTGCCCGTACCCAAACAAACCATTTCCATACCAAAACAAAATTTTCCCGTACCCAAACAAACGAATTCCTTAATTTGACAGTTCAACCAGCTGACTCTAAACTAAAATCATCTAAAATAGATAGTTCAGCCGTATTGTGTTTACTTATAAAAAAATGACTAAATTATGAAATGTTGGATCATTTTTTATAAGTTTGGTCACTTATTTGCATCGTGATGAAAAGTACTGTTCACAACTCATCACAAAAGTACCATTTCGGGGCTCGATAGTGTTGTTGCCCCGAAATGGGCTACTTTCGTGACTAGTAGTGAAATATACTATTGCTTTGACAGAGAACGTGTTAAAGTATGAAATTAAACTAATCCAATATTCCGGGAAGGCAATCAAACTATTTTACCGTGTGCTACCTAACGGTCTGTACCGCATGAAGGCCGCTTCCACTCATTCCTCGAGCTACATTAACTGCCTACTCAAACCGCACGATTTACGCAGATTACACAGTCGCCGCGCCGGTCGCTGCAGTAGCGTGGAGGAGGTGCAGCTATTTGCACGCCTTGCGCTGAATTATCCTCCTCCTACTGGCCACTGGTAACACTCTGCTACTGTAAATGTTTTTAAACTTTTTTGGACAGTAGCCCTATTTTGTACACGTATTATTAAATTAACAATTTTTAAGTTATCTTAACATGCAGTAGTTTTATAAGTAGTTTGAAATGTAGGACTAGAACCAGTTTGGGAATAATTCATAATATAACAATTTAATTTAATTTGTTATTATTATTTATATATAATTTGATTGATCTTTATGACAGGTTACTCAGATTTAACAGTTTATTGAAAACTTAATTAGTGCAATCTTCTTTAGCGAAAAAATGTAGTCTTAAGTTATTAAAATAAGGTAAATAAATCAAGCTAAACAATTTAACATTACTGGAAAGGCAAATCATATTTCCAATACAATTTATATATGTTGGCATTATCGTATGATTTCCATAACCTTTAATAATAATTTGATTGAAATTAAAGAAAAAAATACAGATTTACCGTGTTTAACTCTATTTACTTTTGAGCAGGAAAAACATGTATAGGACTTTGTTTTATAAGATATTTTCATATTTATAATCAATCGCAGGGTGAAATTCTTAAAATACTTGCAAAATAACCTTTGTAGATACGATGTACCTAATTAATTATAGTAGAAGGAAGTAAAAAAATAAATTTACGCATTTACCAATCCAGACCTATTACCTTTTCACAAGCAAAGTTGGAAACCATTCTTCAGCATTCCTCACAGATTATGGGAAATTAACCACAATCCGACCTTGAGTACATCAGTCAGCATATGGTCAGATCGGTAATGATTGGTACATCAGTCAGCATCTAGCCAGATCGGTGATGAGAGAGTGTCATTGATTATCAACCATTAGCGTGATAGAGAGCTGATAATAGCTGCAATTTGTGGGGAAGTGATGAATGAGAGTGGCCGTGACAGTAACCTAGGTGGCAGTTGCATAACTGGGAATGCAGTTTGCATAGCTGGGAATGCAGTTTGCGTAGCTGGGAATGCAGTTTATGCACCCAGTCAGACGCTAGTGGGCGGACTGCTTTTGCTCACCGTGGTTATTTTGCGTTTTACACGTAAATCGGTATTGGCTGTACTAGACTGGTTTTCTGCCATTTTAAACAACAAAAATGATTTAATTCTCGTGAAGATAACTTTGGGTGCCTGCTTGATTGTTATTTCAATCTCCTAGCTTTATCTCAAGTATGTGAATTTTTTATCTATAAAGATGTAATCCATCAAAATAAAACTTGTTTGAATAAAATGAAAATGTTGTCACATCAGTAAAATTGCTTTACCTTAACGGGTTTGTAAACTAAGCCTTTTAAAGAGGTAATAAACATAAACGACTAACGTGCCCGTATGAAGAGTTTATTTAACGTAGCTGCACTAAAATAAATTTACATATTGAAAATGGCACATGCAGTTTCTTAACAACATTGCCTGGAAATGTTTATAACGGTTACGTTTAGAGATTATATAAAATGACTTTAATATCAATATTTTATTTGGGATAATATATTTGAAGCGTATTACTGATTTTGTTGTTATAAAGTTACTCCAAGTTTCAAACTCAGAAAATTACTAGCATGACGTAGCTTTACATGTTTTTCATTCACTCCTTTTACAATTTGAAGTAGATTTGAGTGTGAATAAAAAAGCCATTGATAAGTCAATCTAAATAGGGCGGACAAGAAAACACCATATATGGTAATCGCGGACACTATCGATTGCCTAGCATTGGGACTAGAGATAACGATAGAAATATTGTTTCCAGATGTTGACAATCACTTTGAGTTTTATAATACCAACTACATGTCGGATCAATAATGGTATATAAAATGAAATACTATTTATTAACTCTAAAAAAGTTGACCTCATAACCCCCCTATATCGCCCCGAACAAAACAAAATTATTAATACTAGATCAATTTCCTTAAAATTTAAAATGTATAAAAATAATTAAATCCTCAAATTAAAAAAAATTAAATATGAAAATACTTTGTTTTCGCAAATCTGCAAACTTATTGAATTCGCAACCGTTGTTCCTCAATTATGCGAATCTGCCCGAGACAGCTGAGGGGTGTATCAACTTTTATTACGTCTGGCAATGCAATTAACGTTATGGTTAAGGGTGATGTTGCGTTTTACTGTCGACCATTGTTGGTCCAGACATAACAACACGCCGCAATAGTTTAATCTCGATCGTTAATCCTTTGTGCAGCATCCACCGCGCGAGCGGGGAGTTGCTGATTGCAGCGAAGTCCTCTCAAAGTCTTATTAGCTGATTAGGTACCTCGTATTCCTACGCTCTTGTCAGATAGGTTGAAATTAGATTAGAATGCGAGACGTCTTTGCGTACTTATATAATACGTCGTATTATATAAGTACGTCGTAAACGGTCTCTTATAAGTGCCTTAACCATGTAAAAGAAGTCTGTGGCGTTAAAACAGCGGTAATGGCTTTTTACGTCAGAATGGTTATTTTTTTCAGATGTCTAGGGCGATTTATAATTTCATTGGTGCAAATTACAGACAGACTTAGATCAATAATGGCAAGCTAAACTAAAAAAAAATATTTTTGTACACAGCCTCTTGCAATTCCTAGAATTGCAATTGCTTAGTGGTACAACTAAGCGGGTCTAAGGATCCGATTCTAGGCAAGGGGGGAAATTTCCCGGAGTGTTGAATGCACAAATGCGATCGACTGTGAAGTTCTGATAGTATCCTAATCCAAATTTACATTCTTATTTCTGGTGATCCCATCTTAGACGTTGATCTGCGACTGTCTGAATTCAAACAATGTTTAATTTATTTGTGCTAGGTCGTTGAAAAAATCCAAATTATCTTTCTTTATACTGATTAATTTATTGTTCTGGTCGATTCCCGATGCACTAATATAGTGGAATATTTTGAGTATTGGGATTACGTTTGTTATTTACTAATAAATCGTTCATTCATTCAGACTGATTAATCTATTCGCTGATTTTTCGCTAATTAAACAACCAAACTTTAGACTAAGCTTAGCACAAATATAACACGAAACGAAAATAGGGCGAAATAGCACAGTAGTTATTGCTCAACGAGATTGAACATCTTGAAAACGTGAACACGAGTTTAAATGCCGCGAGGAAGAAATATTCATCCCGCAACGTGTTTTTATTTTAGATTTTAGAGCGATACGGATATTGGCGCCAACCGCCGTACATGAACGGTACATATAATTTAAGAAGGCTGTAAACTTACCAGTTTTGTCGTTTATATGCAAGTAAGGCGCAAGGTTGATGTACAAATAAATTGCATTATGCGGAGACAACTGTCTACGTGTCGCCCTATAACTTATAATCAGAGCTCCGGCCACCGCGTTCGTCGTTTGAAAATAAAAACATAAATATTATAAAATGTGTATTTCTCAATAAATTCTGATTAATGCCAATCGCAAAGTAAATCCTAACATGACCTCCTATAAAAATTGTTACAACCATACACTTTGATTTATTTATGATGGTAATACATGTTTTGACCTTTAAGTGGGGAAATGTTTAAATGTAAGCTACTATTGACATATTGCAATAACATTAGACCCAAAATAAACGTTTATCATTATGTTTAATGTTTTGGATTTCGTAGAAGGAATGTAAACCATGAAAATTAAATATTAAAAATTTAATTCTTTTTGATCACGATACGACAACTTATTTATAAGCATTTTTAAATAGAAAAATTCGTCTGAAATGGCTCTTTTAAGGGAAATTTTTATTTTAAATTCTTTAAAATTAAACCATCTAACCGAATTGTATTTTGATCTTTTTACTGTTTTCCCATCTAACTTAATGCAAAGTAGCACAACTTGTAGTGCAGGATGGAGTTTGTTTCGCATCCCAAAATATTGATGGCTGGCCGCCAGAGTTTACACTATAGGCCTGCTGCAGACAATTATAGACCGCGTTGCAGCCACGCTCAGTTGATTGATAGAGTCTACTATTGCAATGCTGCGGACAACTATAGCCTACATCTGCCACAGGCTTTACGTAACTATTGAACTACTTTTAGATGCGGACGTGACTTGTTTTATGTCACGGAAAAGAATAAAGTTGTGGTAGTCAGTTGCTCTTCTTGATGCCTGAAAGTTTATGCGATCGTGTAAGTTTGAGTAAGTTGTATCAACATTTTCTTCCCTGTTGTTAATTTCAATTACTAAATATGTTTTTATTGGCGATAAGTCAAATAATTTGGTATACAGTAAACACTACGTCTTCGAAATGACATTATTCAAATTGAGGTGCGAGAATTTATTTTTGTATTATTACTCTGGGACTCGACCAAACTTCAATCAGCAGAAAACACAAAACACATACATTTACAACGTTTCTAATATTGATCAGTATTTTTTTAGACATTCCTTACGGTTGGAATATATCCAGTTATAACGGGATTTTCTGTTGCCTGCTAGGAGTTTTATGTGTTATTTTGTTTTGTCCCCTGTGTAAAATTGTGATAGTCGGAATAAATCAAAGCAGAATGAAGCAAACCCAAACAAAATACAGTAAGCATCAAATAACAGGTTGTTTTAAACACTGCTTGATTAGTATTGTACTCGTCGGTCACAAATTCAAACCACTTTAAGCAAATACCTTTAAAATTAATTTTCTTATTTGATAAAGTTCTGTATTTAAACAAGCTTAAAGGACTCATATTTTAACGATCATTCAAGCTTAAATAATGAAGTTTAATTTTGCCTTTGAGTCTACCGACTGAAAGTTTCAAACAAAGTAATATTTGAGAAAGATAGCTCCCGAAAACCCCACTCGACCTCCGTATGGTGGAATATCATTTTATTAGCTTTTTATCTAAGTTTTATCTCACAAAATCTATGTAATCTCTCAAAAAAAGTAAGGTAAATAAGAATTTTGTTTCAGTTTTCAAGACACCGATCCACTTTCATTTGTTTTACCTAATATTACATTCTTCTATAGATAAGAATCCTATGTGTGATTCTAGACATGTCGAATCACCATTCAGACAGGAGGCTGTACTGTCTCGGTCCTTTGAAGCCACACACCGGCACGAATAAGAAGAATCGCTGCCCAATAGCGGAAGTTGGGGGGACCCGCCCAAAGGCTGTCGACCTTGTTTTAAAGCACAACCAATGAATACAAGCCCAACTAAAACAATGTACATTGTAACTAGGTATTTTTGTAAATAAAACCTATATTTATTTTATACATAGAAATATAGAGTGTAACCGAACTCTCTGTACCGTTGGTGGATTTGTTCCATGCATCATAAAAACATATTTTCAGAAAATGGTATATTGTTATCTCTTATTCCGTCGACAGTCTGATTATTTTCCTTAAAAAACTAAAGCGATTTTAAAGTTGAAAAATTACCCTATCTTTAAATTTTATCACTCAGAAAATTGTTTCACAACAGGAAAACATAATAATGCACATCAGAAAAAAAACTACAGTCAAAAACCATAAAATGTTTGACTCTTTGGCAAACACGACACGGGAATAAGGAGGTGTTGTCCATGACTCATCGTATTCACAAGCATTTACCAGAATTTATGCCTTTTTAAATGATATCTTTACAAAATAGGCAAAAGATTAATGAATTTATTTTAATCGAAGTGCAAATAAAGCTACACTTACAATATCAATTGAGGAACTTCAACCTGGTGGAAAAAGTAGGTTATACGCCTAAGTTAGTGCGGAAAGGTTAAATGTTCTAACCATTTTCTTCATAAGGAAAAACATAATGGCGTTTGTATAGTTTTTACATGATGGCCATCCTGTGAAATTCAGATGTATAAAAATCATGAAAGAAATTAGTGCATGGTAAAGCCTAATATTTTCTATATAACTAGCTGTATGTAACTAGCTCACTATGGCTGTAAGCAACTTCGATTACAATAATATTATTCTATCATACAAGAGACGCCTTAAGTAAAGTAAATAGCCTATTCAGCTTTTTTCTTTCTAAACCGCAATGTCTGGTTGCAAAATTAATGTATAGTTACAGTCATTCTTTGTGTTTATCAAATATCCTCTGTCTAATGAATTTCTTTGATATCTCATATTTGTATACAATTAAATCTTCGGGCAATGCTATCACTCGATCAATCAATATAAGATTTATTTCCAACCCTACGCACTCCAAAATAAAATTATTAATTTAAATGTATCAAATTAGAAGCAGGTAATGAGCCTACTTTTCACCGATCGTCTGAGCCCTCGCAACTCCTTGTTGCATGAGCAGTTGCAACTGCAATCCCAGCTATACTACTCCCACAAGAGGTTAATGTCACGGCTCCTTGTTGCATGAGCAACTGCAACTGCAATCCCAGCTATACTACTCCCACAAGAGGTTAATGTCACGGCTCCTTGTTGCATGAGCAACTGCAACTGCAATCCCAGCTATACTACTCCCACAAGAGGTTAATGTCACGGCTCCTTGTTGCATGAGCAACTGCAACTGCAATCCCAGTTACACTCCTCCCACAAGAGGTTAATGTCACGGCTCCTTGTTGCATGTGCAACTGCAACTGCAATCCCAGCTATACTACTCCCACAAGAGGTTAATGTCACGGCTCCTTGTTGCATGTGCAACTGCAACTGCAATCCCAGCTATACTACTCCCACAAGAGGTTAATGTCACGGCTCCTTGTTGCATGTGCAACTGCAACTGCAATCCCAGCTATACTACTCCCACAAGAGGTTAATGTCACGGCTCCTTGTTGCATGTGCAGCTGCAATCCACTTGCGCAATCCCCGCGCGAAGGAACTGTCACGGCTAAGTCCACGGCCACGCAGTTCCGCCGTTCATCATTACCGTCTCCGCAGATTGCTGAATTGCTGTCATTATCTGCTCAGTATCAGCCTAGTGGTTTATAATCACTCTATTTAAGTCACTTCTCATTACCTATTAATGCTCAGCTGCGGTTATGCAGTCAAGGATGCAGGTGTTAATGTTGATTATCAAACTGCAATAAAGAAGGATTTTTAGTGCTGTATATGTAAAGGGAAATTTTTATAGGAATTCCTTAACTAAGTTCTATGG
This sequence comes from Flexamia atlantica, assembly GCA_035578135.1. Taxonomy (NCBI): domain Eukaryota; kingdom Metazoa; phylum Arthropoda; class Insecta; order Hemiptera; family Cicadellidae; genus Flexamia; species Flexamia atlantica. The sequence continues at coordinate 27,807,334 of JAQJVK010000008.1, read as the reverse complement.
GATTTTACCGTGACTCTTATGAAAGTTGCACAACGTTATGAAAATTAACTCTATAATGTTTCTGGAGAATCAAAATCAACCTCTCCGCAACTTTTTAAGATTTGAATTGAGGTAGTGGATTATTTAAAAGAATTATGAACAAGACAGTTGAAAAGTAATGATTTGTATAGTAAAATAAATCTAAATTAAATCTATCAAAATAATGTAATTAAAATAAAATGTTAAATGTCAGTGCAAAGAGGTGATGTTTTAAACTGCTACATTAATAGGATTTCTAATGACACGAGAGAATCAAACCTAGCTCAACATTTGTTTCAATTCTTTTTGGTGAATTACATGGGCTGTTAGAATTCAAAACAGTTTATGCGTCAATAATGATTCACAATTGATTTCTATTGATTCTTACTGAAATATTATAGTCGCTTCATAAACTATTTTGTACGTAATATAATTGTTTTCAGACTCTTAGAAAGACATCTTTCCTTCTAATTTACGAATATGAACGGCATGGAAAGGAATCGAAGGGCCACTTGGAAAATACATTTTTTTACCGCTTTTACTTTTGCAACTTTATTTTTGTCCTTTGTTCTTGCAATTGTTGTCCCAGTACCAGAAAAATACGACCATCTGAATCTGTATGCTAACGTCTCCTTGATTTTTTGAAAGTTGTGAGTATAAAAAGAGTGAACCGACATAAGTGAAAATGCAAATACAACATTATGGCGTTTGATGGCAGTTTCAACGTTATTCCAATATTAAAAAAAAAAACATTATCTCAGCAACAATTGCCACGACATTAATCGTTTGTTCGAATAATACACCCGTCGCGGCAGACCTGCGTACTCAGCGAATTTCCATAGGATTTATTTTTTATATGTGAGCATTCAACTTATGTAAAGGAAAATATCGTTTGAATATGTTTTGTAAATAATATATTTAAAACTTATATTTAACCATTCATAAGCTAGAAACATGAGGACAATTTACAAGGGGATCACATTGGTTTTCATTAGTAATATATACACGTTTTGTATTTTATAAGTTCTTAGCCTTTTAATTTTCAATAAATGTAGTCTTGTAATAGTATATAAATGTCAGGAAACATATAATCAATAACTTCAAAATACTGGAAAAACAAATAATATAATCTCATGAACAAATTAAATTCAATCAAATAGTTAATATTATAAATAAAACATCCCTATTAGTTGCAGCAGATCTGCATCTCCAGTCAATTAAAAAAACATAATATCATTCCACAGACTTGTAAACATACCATATATTATGCTACATTTTCAGGAAGTCTAGACCGAGACACCCCCCCCCCCCCACCGTCAATGCACATAGTTTCTTCATAAAACTTAAAAATAATTTGTATTTTTAATACAGTATATATTTTATGCAAACTCATGATCAATGAACTCTAACCATTCAAAATAAAGACAAATAAAATATTCACCTGAAAATTTAAATATAATCATATGTTCAGACTTTTATTTTCAAATTACCCTACATTAGGGTAAATGTAGGAATTTAGGGTAATTATAATGCAACTTTTGGGAATTTCTCAATGAAAACAGGGTAATTATACTTTTTTAAGGGTAAAACCAGAACTAACTTAGGACAACGTACTGTGTTTAGCACTTTCAATATCTCAGCAACGGATTGACGTAAAATAATAATTCAAAATGCTAAATTGTTAGTTTTTTTAAGCTGAATCCAGTTTTGACACTTAAATTTACAAAAAATTAATATAAGGATATTAAATCCTAAAAATAAATTTATTTTCTCAAAAAACCGTCCTTAGAGTTAATTTATCACGCTGGTTTTCGAACTCGAAGTAATAAATGTCACTCCAGACGTATGTACCAAATTTCATCGCGATTGGACCTTTTTTACGAAAGTTATCGTGCCTACGGACAGGTATACTGTGTGTTCCAAAAGTTCCGGAACGGTTTGATATCTTTTAAAGTAAGCCAGATATCAAAACAATATTTCGTATACCTTTTAGTACTAAAAAAACTACTTTTTGATGTATGTTTCATTCCTGCCCCTGCCCCCAAAATTGGATTTTGGGGGGTAGCCCCAAAATTTTAAATGTAAACCCCCATAGTGCGACTGCTTATTTTAAAGGGCTTGTTAAAAGAAACACAATGCCGCAAACCGGAGGTCGATATCATGATCCAGTCCAAAATGGCGGCCATTCAAAAATTAAAAAATGCCGTCCGTCAATTAAAACTGAGTATTTCCCATTTAAATCGAATAAGAATCACCAGAACACATTTTAACTGCCTAAAATATTCAAAAATAATAATTTATTGTTGTCATCATCAAGGCTCAACCCTCCAGAATGGTTTGGGGGGGGGGGGGTGGGGGTTTGTCCAATCAACTCCAATATCAACTCATATGGTATGACCACTCATTTTAATTTTCTGAGTAAAAAATAAGCCAAAGCTGGTTTTAATGAAATTTCAAAAAAGTTACCTAATACTTATAAATTTTGTAGGGTTTCCCCACCCCCCAAAACCATTTTGGAGGGTTGAGCCTTGATGATGACAACAAGAAATTATTATTTTTGTATCTTTTAAGTAGTTAAAATGTGTTCTGGTGATTCTTATTCGATTTAAATGTGAATTGCAGAACACAGAAAATACTCAATTTAGTAAAAAAAAGTTACTAATAAATATCCGCCTTGATGCGACCTTTGGCTCAGCGGCAAAGGTTGATACTTGCGGAGGGTCGTCTATGCGTTATCTTTTAGGAAAACCCCCATACATGAAGAACCAAATATTCGCCACAAAAATAACTATTTTTTTGAAATTTCATTAAAACAAGCTTTGGCTTATTTTTTACTCATTCAGCATATTAAACGAGTGGTCATACGATGTGAGTTGATATTGGAATTTGTTGGACAAACCCCCACCCCCAAAAACCATTTTGGAGGGATGAGCCTTGATAATGACAAGAAATTATTTTTTTTTGTATCTTTTAAGTAGTTAATATGTGTTCTGGTAGTTCTTATTCGATTTAAATGTACATTGCTGAACACAGAACATACTAAATTTTAATTGACGCACGGCATTTTTTAATTTTTGAATGGCCGCAGTTTTTGGACTGAAGCATGATATCGACCTCCGGTTTGCGGCATTGTGTTTCTGTTAACAAGCCCTTTAAAATAAGCAGTCGCACTATGGGGGTTTACTTTTAAAATTTTGGGGTTACCCCCCCCCCCCCCAAAATCCAATTTTGGGGGCAGGGGCAGAAATGACACATACATCAAAAAGTAGTTTTTTTAATACTAAAAGGTATGCGAAATATTGTTTTGATATCTGGCTTACTTTAAAAGTTATCAAACCGTTCCGGGACTTTTGGGACACACAGTATATATATATATATATATATATATATATATATATATATATCCTTATATATATATGAAAATGAACGAACGGTGTTTTTGAGGTCATGGGGGATCAATATGAAAAGTTATGGTGGTCCCGTGCTTAAGTCTTATTATGCCGCCTACGGTAATAGCTACTTCCCTTTAGGGGGAAATTCGCTAAAACCTGATTAAATTACAGTTTCTGTAATGCCTATCTACGATTCGCTGATAAATACTCAACTTCATCGAATTAAAATTGTTTTATTACATATAACCCTGTGGTCTATTTCCAACATGTCCTTTTCGTGATGGATATTCTCCTGTAATCAGCCTGTACCTCCAGTTCGGCGTCCTCAGCTGATTTTCTCTCGCCTATGTTGCAGACGGGCCACATCAGGACGTCCAACGGCAGTTTCTTCATCGAGCCTGTGGAGGAGTGGCAGAACCACACCACGGTCCCTCAGCACAGGTTCTACAGAGTTCCAGCCTCTAGTCTCCCCACACCTCCTATCCAGCATGGTAAGTAAACTCTTTAAATACCTCAGAAGAGTAATCAGTCATAGTTGAAGGTCCTTTCAAACCAAAGTCACTTCCTGTTGCGTTACGAACGGTGTAGTGCAGCATCGCTTTGTGGTGCTTGTCCTAAATTGTTGAAACATGTTTTACCTACTTAGAAAGACCAATACCGCGAATTTTTATAGCTAAATTTAGCCTAATATGTAAGTTTGGGTTATAATAATTATTTAAGGTCCATAGTTATTCATATCTAAAGTAGCCCATCACAATGTCCTTAAATTTCAAGTAACTTCATAGGGCAGAATGCAAATGAACTCGTCTTGCATATTTTGTGTTTAAATTTTACTCGACGTCGACCCTGTAGCTGTTGCAAATAAAAAGCAATATATATGAATGAAACGTCAAAACAACCGATAACTTTACCGTCACAAAGAATAGCCCAAACAGGCAATTCCAAATTTCAATTATACCAGAGGGGGGTCCACGAGAGTAACTTGTTGGCTAGTTTATATTATTGCCATTGGAAGTCGTGCTTTTGTGGAGAGGATGAAATAAACTTCTTGGTTTTTGTGAGATTTTCTTTGATTTTTAGTTTATCGATTCAGCCGCCTTTCATTAGTTAGTAGTTAGGCATACAAAGCAGAATCTTATAGAATTTAAAATGGATAGTTCTATTTTCAAACAATTTATCATTAATTATTGTAATGACTAACGCATAAATGTTGATAGCTATGATTCATTCCATAAACCCAGTATAGGCTATTATATAGTTTTATATTTAATTTTTAACATTTAGGAAAACTAACTGGATGGTGTCTTAAAATAACTCGAGGTACTATCCGTTATTAGTTAGGAAAATTTTCTAAATAAAAATAGTCCAAACAGTTTTACAATTCGTTTTTATGCTAATATCCTTTTTAGGTCTTGTGATTCTAAAAAGCCGAATAAAATATTTCATGATTACGTACTCGATTGTAACCGTCATTGTCTTAGAATCTCGATTTAAATTATTAATTCAAACCACACGAAATAGTATCAAGTAAAAGTTGGAAAATATACCTTTTGCTTTGACAACACTCTGTATTTCCACAGAGTATTTTGTATTTTAAAACACACAGCTAAAATTTACCTCTAAAATTTTTGGAAGAGTTCATGTGATTTAGGTGTGCTGCGGTTAAAAATCTTGATAATGAATTGTTCCTTAGCCTCAAAACCACCTAAAACCCCTTTAGCTCTCTAATCTACTTTATAAACAAACAGTAAGTTTTAAGTGTGTACTTCGTAAGATTTTAACAGTTTAGCTAAATTAAGAAATTTGTTGTACAATACCATGAACTTAATTCAATTAAATATTTTTTTGCAGAAATGGAATTTTTTGTGATTTTAATTTAGCATACGATGGTTCTTTTTTTACTTACTTCTTGAATGTAATAACTGTGTCAAATTTAGCATTGCACCTTCAAAAACTCGCCTATGGTGTCACAGATATCATTAACTTCCGGTAGAAACTCCTCATAAGTAGGGATTTATTGGTCGAGGCAAATGACATGGCAAATCCGTCTAAAAGACGGAGATATATTGTTTGTTTGAGATTTTGTGTTTTACCAAACGAAATGAGCTCTCTATAAGCTGCTTATTCAAAATGAGCTTTACTTTATCGTAATTGGTTTTACCTACACAGGCTGCTTTATCCTGCAGGGAAATTTTATCTTCGGCTTACAGACGGCCTGGGCCACGACATTTGACTTGACCTGTACCTGTACGTTACGAGGTGTCCCTCAGCTCCTGGCTCAGTGTAACGACCCCAGACACCATAATTATGTCAGTTCAGTAATCCGCGCGGGCGCTAATTTATACAGAGTGCTGAACGAACAGCGAGAGCTCGCATATTAATTCAATGTGCAAATTCAACGTTATTTATCAATTATTTAAATAGGCAGGTTCTGACACCGCTGGTTTAACGGGTTTCTAAAATCTTTCTAAACTTTATAGCTTCTGAGAATTTCAAGCTGTGAAAGTTATTACTTCAGGTGCTCACTAAAATTGTAGTCTACGAAACAGAGCCTGTAATTTTGATGTTAAAGTTGTCAAGTCCTCTATATATTAACAATCTGAGTGGAAATGAGTTTAAATAAAAAAGTTAGAATTAAGAATGCGCAGATAAATTTTTACTATAACAAGCTGATTTAGAGGAGTTAGTTGAAGTATGAGTGACATTTGGGATGAAATTCTAACTACACTTTAAAAATCATCCGTCGAACTAACTACTCTATTCATTTTTTTATTTGATAAATAAATATGTCATCAAAAATGCGCCCGAAGGGTCATATTTGTCTGACTAAACACCTTTGATGTAGTCAATATTATCCCTGCATAATATTGATATAGATATTTGTTGGGTTTTTGGAGCAAATGTCTATTCAGTTAGAACCAAGTGTTTAGGTAAGCCTTAATTATTTATATGTACCCGGGTACTGAGTATCATGAGAAACAGTTAAATTGTGTTCGTGTCATGCAAACTCCAAAAGACATCATCATATTTTTGAGATAATTTTTTATGACTCCTGAGTTATTTGTTTATTCCTTGGAGAATATTTTTTATTGTTTAGTCGAGTCGAAAATTTGTTTTGAAGATCGTATTGTTTTAGACATTGAGGACCAATGCACACAAAAAGTAATGATTTACAAGAAACAAATTTAAAGCGAAACATATTTTAATAAATTTCCCAATGAAGTGTTTCTCGATCGCTTGGATTTTTCTCCTAAAACGAAACAAAGGCAAGGGTTTAGTATACATCACATACTGTATTTTAGGATTCATGATTTCATATTGTAATTAAATATATTTCCATGAAATGAGACGTTTTCATGGAGATTGCGAGGGCAATATCGGTCTTTTAGCGTCTCTTGCCGCGGTCGTGCGTTGTATAATCTGGAATGTAGTTGGGACACAGGTGTCTGACCTTGAGGTTAAACATGGTGTGGTCTAGTCGTATAATATATAGCGATAGACCTTGTAAAACACCCTTTAGCACTATAAGCGTTGTCCACTTGTTTTTTTTATCAATGTCCAACTAAGTCTCAGCTTGACATTTTATGATAACGGTAAATTAATAAACCCATTGAACTGGGCTTTATGATGTTACCGCAGACCTGCAGTGTGTTGGTGAAGTAAATTATTGCACCAACTGCTCTTGACTTTCTGCTCTTGATCCAATATTAAATATTAAAAATCACTTTTAATTCCACATTTTTATTACACATTGATACTGTTGATGATTGTCATCCACTTTTTAGTTGTTGAATTTATATTTAACGCTCTGATTTCTCTTGATATTAAAATGCTAGGGTCGTCTCTCTTCTTTAGAGCATTGCCATCTGAAGGACATAGTTATTTAATTTTCTAATAAAAATACACATAGAATAAATCTGAAAACTGTGCTATCTGCATAAACAATTTTAATTAGTGACATGCTAACAGACGAAACACTATTCAACGTTAATGCGTTAATTAATTTCCATTAATGCTGGGGACGTAGGTAACCTATTTTTGTAATATTTCTTCCCATATCTATTCATGTAGTATTTTGTCATGAGTATTCTAAAATGTAATCTTTCTTCTCCATTAATTGTGTTGCCACAATTAAATTTTTAAACCTATATTGTTTATTTATATTATATTTTCTTCTAGGCCACCCTTAAAATCGGCATTAAAGTCTCTTGAAAAGTATTCAACTTTGTTTTAATAACTAATGAAGGAGTGTAATGATTCATTATTTTACTAATTCTAAATCATGATATTTCTTTATTTACCTAAACTTAATCATAATCACTGTAGCTCAAAAAAAAAAAAAAAAAACAACTACTGTAATGAGTGAGAAAAATTTCCTTCGACGATCTTCACTTCTGTAGTGGACTGTTTTCCGTCTCCTCAAACAGGATTTTACAAATTTAAATAAGCCAAATCAATCAACATGCAAAACCCGCCAAAACGTTGAGATCCAATCAGCTGGCGGACGTTGGCGCGCAGCTGATTGCCGATGCTGATGCCAGTGACACGCGGAGTTTGCAGGTGTTTCGCCGCCGGCGCGCCGCGCCTCGTCACTCCATGAACCCATTCATGGGTTCCCCCCTCCCCTCCCCTCACTCCAACAGTTCATTCATACTTCTCTTCGGCACTGCCTGCACGAGTCTCACCGTGTCCTCTTGTTACCAAGACTGGTGATTCGGTGCTCATTTACAAAGCGTTAAAAATAACTAATACATTATTATTCCCTCTAATGTACTCAATGGATATTGCAAGGGCAACATCGGACTTAACTGTGATACCGACTCTTTAATTCAATCACTTTAATTCTTTTATTTCTATAATTCGGTACGAAGTTACAACTTGTTGACGTGGTTATGTGGTATAATACTTTGTTTTGACTTTTTTCCATCAATGATCCCTCTTTAATAACAGTTGTCGAAGTGAAATAGGTTAGTAATATAACTTATAAATTAACTTCTAGCTGAAGAACGAAACACGGACTTCTGATTAGGAAAATGTATATCGATTGGTAGAGGAGGCCTAACTGAAACTACATTAAGTCAAACAGTATTATCTATCAAAACCATTACAAATTTTTCCTTAAATTTGGTTTAAAATAAATTGTACTTTATTCTGCATAGTTCTGTACGATTCTAAGTCCGTACTAATATTTCAGCCTGTCCATAAGATTTTGTCAAGTTTGAAAATTAAAATATTATTTTTTTGGATGGATCCGTAGAAAGCAATCATGTTCTTGTTTCCCATACCAGAATTATGTTTAAATTGTCATTTCTCAAAAATTAGGGCTCGAAATTTAGGGCCTTCTCTATAGAAATTTAATTTTGCCCCAATTCAGAATATGTAGCTATCCAATATAATATCCTACCGTTAAAGTGTTTCTTATATATTTTATGATGATAATAAAAAGTTTAATAACAAATAAATCACAAGAATAATTAAGGTTTCGCTCTTGAATTCTAAAATTCCCCCGTTGCAGCAGACCTGCATACTCAGCGAATTTCCAGTACAAAACAACATATTTCAATCCAACATAGAGAGATTTTACAGGTTTTTGAAAGCTCCATAAGAATAACATGGGGAATGAGTATGCAGGTTTGCTGCTACGGGTATATTAAAACTGGGTGGTTTTAATTCAATATTTAGTAGATCTGAACTAGAAGAAGCCACTTACCAAGTTTTATCAAGATGTGTTCAGAAATAAGCGAGATATAGGATTTTACTTATTTCCCATAAGGTTAACATTGGGATAACGTACTGTGTTTACCACTTTCAATATCTCAGTAACCAATGGACATAGAGCAGTGATTCAAAATACTAAATTGTTCGTTTTTTTGAGCTGAATTCAATGGTGCCAACAAAAATTGGATTATTTTTATTTTACTATGTAAAAAAACTCAAAAACCCCATTTTTGGGGGGTTTACCCCCCTTTACCCCTTCCGGTAGTCGGATTGGGCTGGATTACGAACTCGTCCGAATAATTACTACTTTACACATCCATGCCAAATGTCATTAAGATTGGACCATTTTTACGCGAGTTATCGTGCTTAAAGACACACACACACACACACACACACACACACACACACACACACACACACACACACATATATATATATATATATATTTATGAAAATGAACGAATAGTGTTTTTTGCTTCTGGGGGCCCCAAAACGAAAAGTTATCATGGTCTCGGGCTTAGGTCTTATCATGAGTACTACGGTAAAAGCTTCTTCCCTATAGGGGAAATTCGCTAATTAATATACAACAAATAATAACTTAACCCTCCATATTCTGTGTAATGAATGTATAAAATCCAAGTGCATATATGCAGTTCTCAGTCCATAAACTTTGTCTTGTACTAAGAATCACTCACGTTCATAAATATCTTACTAACTGGGAAGCACATCGAATAAGAGATAAAATTTGCAACCCTTAAAACAGCGTTTATAAAGTAAGCCAAAAAAGGTCCAGAGTAGTTGTCAGTGTTCCACTTGTTTCGTAGTCTAGCAGCGAAGATAAAGGAGAGTCATTTCAATATACATAAGCTGCGATTATTGATACGACTTCAACCCTAACACTTAAATCAGGGCATCCATATGAAAGGATTCAAAGTAAGGCTTCATCTAAATTTCATCCCCTCATTGGGAATCGTAAAGATAGGCGAGTCAGGTTGAAATTGAATCCCTTATATACCTATCTATTACATACGTTTTTGCGGTCATTTGCCATCACTGATTGGTAAAAACAAGTTTGACGAAAATTTCACCAATCATTGATGTAAATGTCAGCAAAAATCAAAATGAAAACATAAACTCACTTTCACCAATAATGAATTTCAAACAAATAATTTTGTATATGGTCTCCAATCAAATCATTAGGAAAGAAACTAAATTACATATATTTGGTGGAAAAAGCTTTTGAATTACTTCTTTTATTCAATCATGTATTTATATTTCGTATGCATTTACATAGGCCTACCACGAATATAATTTTTGACAATTATCAATTAGTTTTCAAGTCATTGATTCTTGCCAATACATTGATTTTGAAGTCAAAATTTCATATTGTATACTGTCGTAATCTGCTAGCACAGATATTTTAAGGAGCATTCAACGTCAAATTAAATAATAATTAATGGTTTTAAACAGTACTAATCCGCACTTTTTTCAATTGTCCAGGCAAGACCTCTCCCAACCCTAACCATTGCATATCGTTAACATTCAAGTCAGTCATTACAATAACTGACAAACAAGTCGTCTAAGCCACAAGTCTCAGGTCTACAACAATGCTTAGGCTAGGCTATTTTATTTTCTTATTCTAATAGTTCATTGACCTTCACTTATCTTGTTACTCCATTTAATCGTCACAGAGAGTGACAGAAGAAAGAAAGGGAGTCTCCGGTCCAGATGAATGATCCATGTCAAGGATCGGACACTCAGGTGTGTCAGGGAATGCCGTCTTTCCGCTCGGCCGTTGTTGCCTTAATTGGTGTGCATTGCAACAGGGAAAGTTAATGTTATGGGTTCAGTGTTCAAAGTAGAAGAACTCTGAAGTTTCATAATCCACCTGATTCCAGTCGGTGTCATTAAAAGCAAATTTTCAGAATTTTTACGTTGTCGTAATGGGGTTTTAGCCAGTGAGTTTATGGCCCTGGCCAATAGATTTATGGTGTAAATGAACAGAAGTGAAACCATCATAAGATCCATTTCTTAAAGTGCTCTTCGGACAAAAAAAGTTTCAATCAGTAATGAATTAAAACAGTTCTTCCTGGGAAATCAAACAAGTCTCTCCGTGCATGGAACAAACCCACAAAAGGGTCGCAGTTTGTTAAGGATACTCGTTTTTCATAAATTTAAGAAAATAATAATATTTGCAAGACATGCTTAGGAGGTGTGATTAAAAAGGGTTTAGGTCTTTCGATTTCATTATCATTATTTTTATATTTTTAAAATATAACCCTATCTTGAAAAATAATAACTTTAACTTTTTGCATGATTCGTCCACTTCAATAAACCCAATATTCAACTTATGGTGGTGTTATTTCTTACGGATTAACATAACCCAACCCAAAGTTAAAAATAATTGGCCAACAGAACTATTCATACTTGGCTTAAAATACCTACCTGGGTAGGTCGCCATTTCAAAGTAATGTATCTAATGTATGATAAAATACGTTTTCGTGCTAGTATGATTTAAAATTCTGAGGATTTACAACTATAAGCTATTGTTCATTTCGTTGCTTATGATATCAGTGAGAAATTAACATAACCTTCATTGCCTCTAGAATAATCCCTTAATAGAATATCAATTGGAGGCTGTCAAAAAGGCATAATGACCATAAGCTTCTTCCTTCTAAAGTTAATTCTTTCTTCCCGGTAGGAAAATCGAAAATCGAGGACTTAACTAACTAGAAAAGACATGAAACCACGATATAAGTCAATCCTTCCTAAGTCCCTAAGTCCTCTTAGGATTTTCCTTGTCCCTAGGTTCCAAAGTCGATCCTTTCTTCCCCACCGACACGTGCAAGACAAACAATCACAACTATCGGTCAGACTCTCACGAGACCGTTACTCCCGCCCACTCGTCGCGACCCGTCGATTATTTTGTAACCAATGACGCAAAGCAAATTCAAAAAGCGATGACGCCTCTGGGGTCGTTCCCATGACCCCCCACGTGTCTTGGCCCTCGGCACCTGCACAATAGCGATGCGATGATCGAGTTCAACAGGAATCGATTCTTTTCGATTCGACTATCTCAAGAATCGATAAAATAATCGTTTAAATTAATCGATTTTTATGAACGTTGCCCTCCTCGATTCCTACGATTTTTTGAAGTTTAGATTTGATGCTATAGTTTAATTCTTCATTTCATGAATGACATAATTTTGTAAATGATCCACGAACCACTAAAATAGAATAATACTACAATATTTTAAATTAGTATTTTTATATGAAATTGTTCGTCAATTAATAGAAAGAGTCGGAAGAAACGGTAGTAGAAAAGCAGACGATTTAAAAGAATCGATTCTTGAGAAAAAGAATCGATTAACCGATTCAGGCATAACAATCGATCTATCGAATTTTTCGAACTCGATTATTGCATCACTAATACACAAAGCCCCAGTGGGGAGGAGGCCCACAGCCTACAGGCGATCAATGCCGGTGAAGAGTCAAGAGTCCCACGAGGAGGTGATTGGATATTCGTGTTTGGACAAGAGGTATTCAACAAGGGACATCTCTTGGGTTGATGTAAGAGTAGTGAATCGCCGTTGTGGATGTTTTGCATAGTGTTTGCATGAGCCGAGTTATTAGGTCATGAAGAAAGATTTTTTGTTGCAATCAAACTGGAGGGTTTGTGAACAAACGATTACTTCGTTCGTGGTTTTTGTTTAACTATGACTTAACCCTATACTTTTATACAAGCAATGCACGCTTGGTTGTACGTATTACATGCACTCTTTTCTTATAAACGGCCCTGGGGATTTCCTTCCCCGTTTTGAAGTAATTTATTTCGGCTCAACAATGCTTTTCTGAAAGGTTACTCGGCCATGCATAAAAAATTATAATTTAATGGTCAATGCACCACGTATGTGGTCTATGGTCTACGTACTTTCTATTATTATGCATTTTATAATGGTTATAAAATGTCAACAAGGGGACATACCCCCCCCCCCCCGCTAAAACAAACGGGGGGGGGGTTGCTAAATTGGCAACGAATGTAAAAAAACTGCCCAGTCATAATTTTATAGCAGCAATTAGAATAATGATTAGACATAGAATAAAACTAGGAAAAATCATGTTCTAGCGAACAAGGATCACTCCACCAAGTGCTTAGGTGCAAAACGTTCAAGAAACAAGAAAAATTATTTTGTTCAGCTAAAAATTATACATTTTCTCCAGAAACCTCCAGCAAACAAAAGGCCGCCTTTGCGTTCTGAAGTGGTCAGAGTTTTGTTGTCTGTGATGGATATTGTCAAAGTCATACATAAATTAAAAATTCTGACTACATCAGTGATTTATAGTATCCAATACATTTAATACATTAGAACATTTTACCCTGCGCGTAATCCTAAAACATTATTAGCTAAGTGTTTTTACTTATGTTCGTTAATTACTCAACACACAGTCAATTATTGCTTTAATCAGCTTCAGAATGTGACGTCTAGTTTAATGCGGAAACTTAGGAGATGTACTCAGTATGACTGGGTACGGTGGCGTGTCCAGCTACTTGGAGGTCACGAACTGTGGATAGTTGTGAGCGATGGCTTGTGGACGCGGTGTTCCCTAGTTGGGATTAACATCCGCACAATTGAATACCACGTTCACAGGACCGTCCTCAAAATTAGCTCAGTTTGTAATTTGTAAACCAGGCGAAATTGCGATTCGGATCCCACGTTAAATATAGGTGCCTTAGTTGCCATTGGCTGTTGGACTATTTTAACAGTCCTGCCTAAGGAACATGTCGGCCTTAGTCACTAACAAGACTACAAGATCGCGCCACAATCATCCTTCACTCATCTATCATTCATACTTGGCTTAAAATACCTACCTGGGTAGGTCGCCATTTCAAGAAAATTATAAGTGTAAAGTATAAAGTATGTTGACACCTGTCGTCTGTTCCAGATGACATAGAGACGTCGGACAGCCTGGAGGGCGACTACCCGGAGGACCGGCGGCGGCGGCGGAGGCGGCGGTCCGCCGAGGGGCAGAAGGAGTACAACATAGAGATCATGGTGGTGGCGGACCGCAGCATGGCCGAGTACCACGGCAGCGACTTCAAGTCCTACGTTCTCACCCTCATGTCCATTGTGAGTACGATTCTTAAATACTATTTATTTTATTTTTTTAAGGAATCTTATGAATGTTCGCATTATAGATTCTATCCACGGTAACTAAAAAAAACTACTGAAAATCACTAGTTAGTGATTATCAGTGACGTAACTGGTTCACAGATAAATATTAGCGTCAGTATTTCTCCATTGAAACAATAGATAGAATACGTGAACTCTCAAGTCAAGTTTCAAACGTCAAAATGAGTTTGTTTTGATAAATAAACTCTGCTGATGCACGTCACGTCTCAGAATAAACACCTCTTTAAAAGTTTTAATAGGTTAAATGCTATCACATTGCAGCAGATTCTTTAGATAAAGAATGATAATATTATTGTTGATATTATACTGTTCAGCAATAAGGAAAATTAGATGTCCGTGTATTATTTTAATGATGTTCCCGCTTTCAACCCTATAACTGGGAATATCAGTGGAAAGAGATGGGTCAGCAGAGTTTGGTTACCCAAACACAGTTATTTCGACGTTTGAAAGTCGACTTGTAGCCTTACGTACTCTACCTGGGTCGCTATTTTAAGTAATGTACCAATTTAAAACAATTTCTTGTTTTTATTAGTAATTAAAGTGATGAGTAGCCAAAACCTGAACAACAATGTATTCATCGATTCACTAGAGACTTACTAACGCCAGTGTTTATCTGTGAACCAGTTATGTCACTAGTGATCACTACCGTATTGTTTCTAGTTACCCTGATTCTATCTAATGAAAAACGTTATCTGGTTTAATAGCTATTAAAGTTATAGTAGATTATGTTTTCCACTTGATACTTCTATTCATCACGCTTTCAACTTTTACTGATGAAACTACACGATTCTTTTGTATTCGACATAAATAATAGTTTTATACCATCATCAAGATATTATGACTACTTTCTAGCCTTCTACGTTACAAGGCTAGGGTTGTGTATTTATTTTCTTCTACATTTCGAATGACACTCACGGCGTACATTTGCTCTTGCACAGTTTTGAAAATCTTTAGGGAAAGACTGAGTTACATTTTAATTTAAATGCAGAGCCATAAACAACAATAAATTAACTGTACCCTAAATATATCTTATTTTGAATGATTTATTTGTTACTTTCTTTTCCTTATTTAGCTTGTTCCTATGTAGACCTGTGTTAAAGATTGAAATGCAAGTAAATTTGGTATTTGGGGACCAGAATTTGTAGCGTAGAACAGTAAGAAAACAAACACTAACAAAATGGACATTTAAAAAGCACTAGTTTATTCTCATGTTCAGTACATATATTTCATAACCATCGCCAACGACACTTATGGGACCCCTTGAACTGTATCACGGTAGTGCCACCTTTGTCGCCGAGGTCCAAGGAGCGGCCCCACACGTGCGTGTCTCGCGTGCGTGCGTCTCGCATTTGTCATACTTAAACTCTGATCCTTTCATAGTTTTTTAATTCACACGGGATAACTGTTATTTGTCTCCGGCCATCTGCGCCGCGCCGCGCGGCGGACGTTTCAAAACTAGGGTCATCGACTGACGCTAACTGCCGTTAGTGACAAAAACCCTCATTAGTAGAAACGTCAGTGTTGAGATGTCACTACATGACGAGATCAACGTGATTAATGACGCTTATAGCAGTACGCTTTCAACGTAATATATGACTATAGTAAATTCATTGTCTGCTTAGTTTACTTTGTTGTTTGCGAACCAGTGGGATGGTCCTAGGGTTGTGGAATGTTATTGTTCAATTAAGTTAAACAGGGACTCACAAAACTTCGACGAGGTCGCTCTCCGATTTTATTGGAACACGTATGCCCAAAGGATAATACACTATTCGCAATGCTTGTTTTTTGTAATCATGTTATATACTGAAAGTTTAAAATGTGGTCAGTTGGCTACACTTTTTTTGCAAGGGGCGTTTCACTTTTTAAACTGCTACTCAGTTGTTTGTTCTCAGTATAGCAGTTGAAAATGGCGGAACTCAGAAAGTTCTACGAAAAAATTAATCATTGCCAGCCTGACAGGCCACATCTAACCAAGGCCACACTACACTACCCTTAAGTATATGTGTTATTGGCGTATAGTCCTCCAACACGATTGTTGAATTCTAGATATTTTGTGTTTCGTAAAATAAGGTCAATGAAGGGAAAACGTTTTTCTGCACTTTTACACGTGATTTCAAATGGTGATTGATAGCAAATCATGATTAGGCTAATTAGGCGTAACGTTTATGAATAATTGAGATTATTATTATGATTTTTGTTTACTTCGTTGAATGAATATATGAATCTCAAAAGTTCTACCCCAAGTAGGAAGGGACATATTATCCTCTTGATGACAATGATTTCCAGAAACAACTAAAAAATTATGTTTTGTAAAAAAAAGTCAGTATGATCAAGACGTAACATCACCAATCTGCACCCTCTTTGACCATTAAAAAGTCACCAATCTGCCCCTTCCCTGCCCATCAAAAATCACCAATCTCCCCCCTCCCCTGCCCGTCAAGGTAAGCATGGAAGTCTGTTAAAGGGTAATGAGTAAGTAATGAGTAACGATAGCTTGTGGACGCGGTGTTCCTTAGTGGGGATTAACGTCCGCAATATTGAATACTACGTTCATTGGACCGTCCTCATAATTAGACCAGTTTGTAAAACTGTTAACTGAGGAAATTGTGTTCGGATTCCACGTTAAAATGTAGGTCCATTAGTTGCCACTGGCTGTTGGGCTATTAATTAACAGTCCTGTCTAAGGAACATGTCGGCCTTAGTCAGTAACAAATCTAGGTACAAGATTGCGCCACAATCATCCTTCACTCGTCTGTTATTCATAGATACTTGACTTAAAATACCTTCCTGGGTAGGTCGCCATTTCAAGTAATTTATGTAATGTATGGGTGTATGTATGAGCTTTCGCCATAAAGAGACGAGATAAATCATTCTATAATTCTTCAGTTTCTTATGTCTAACTCTCAACATCGCGGTGGTCAAGCTGTCCCAGTCACTTGGGAAGAGGTCCCAACTATGAAGCAGTTACTTTTAATTAACAGTTATCAATTAGCAGAAGCGAACAATAGCTCCTCACCACCTGTCTCCCAGATGGCGTTGATCTACATGGACGACAGTGTCAGCAAAACCATCAACATCCTGGTTTTAAGCTGTTCCAGTTATCAGGGAAGAAGTTTCAACTGTTATAACAGTTAATTTCAAATTATCAAGTAGCAGCTTAACCAATAACAGTTCATCACTACGCCCATTCATAATCGCGGTGGTCAAGCTATTCCAGTTACTTGGGAAGAAGTCCCAACTGTTCTCAGTTACCGATAACAGCTCCTCACTACCTGTTCCCAGGTGGCGCTGATCTACAAGGACGCCAGTATCGGCAACCCCATCAACATCGCGGTGGTCAAGCTGTTCCAGTTACTTGGGAATAAGTCCCAACTGTTCTCAGTTACCGATAACAGCTCCTCACTACCTGTTCCCAGATGACGTTGATCTACATGGACGACAGTATCAGCAACCCCATCAACATCGCGGTGGTCAAGCTGTTCCAGTTATTTGGGAAGAAGTCCCAACTGTTCTCAGTTACCGATAACGGGTCCTCACTGCCTGTTCCCAGGTGGCGCTGATCTACAAGGACGCCAGTATCGGCAACCCCATCAACATCGCGGTGGTCAAGCTGTTCCAGTTATTTGGGGAGAAGTCCCAACTGTTCTCAGTTACCGATAACAGGTCCTCACTACCTGTTCCCAGGTGGCGCTGATCTACAAGAACGCCAGTATCGGCAACCCCATCAACAACGCAGTGCACGGTCTAGCTGTTCCATTTATTTGGGTAGAAGTCCCAACTATGAAGCAGCTACTTTTAAATAACAGTTATCAAGTACTAGCAGATTAGCGTTACTTTTCAATAACTGTTGTTACCGAAACTATTAATTAAAAATAACCTGTTCCCAGGTGGCGCTGATCTACAAGGACGCCAGCATCGGCAACCCCATCAACATAGTGATGATCTAAAGCGTTACTTTTCAGTAACTGTTATGACAGTAACTATTACTTACAAATAACCTGTTCCCAGGTGGCGCTGATCCACAAGGACGCCAGTATCGGCAACCCCATCAACATAGTGATGATCTAAAGCGTTACTTTTCAGTAACTGTTATGACAGTAACTATTACTTACAAATAACCTGTTCCCAGGTGGCGCTGATCTACAAAGACGCCAGTATCGGCAACCCCATCAACATCGCGGTGGACAAGCTGTTCCAGTTATTTGGGAAAAAGTCCCAACTTTTATCTCAGTTACCGATAACAGGTCCTCACAACCTGTTCCCAGGTGGCGCTGATCTACAAGGACGCCAGTATCGGCAACCCCATCAACATCGCGGTGGTGAAGCTGTTCGTGCTGCAGGATGTGGAGCTGGCTACGAGGCACCACGGCGAGGCGGGTATCAGCGCCAGCGAGATGCTGAGGAAGTTCTGCGCCTGGCAGCAGAAGCACAACGACCCCAACGACGACAGCAAGAACCACCACGACTCCGCGCTGCTGCTCACCAGGTCCGTGGCTTTTAATTGGTTGTTATTAGTTATAGTGGGATTCAAATAACGTGGCCCAGGCCGTTCAGGGGTCAAATTAACAATCTTATCGACAGACTGGGCCGAAATATTTGACTCGAACCAGACGTTTAGGTCCTTAGTTTGAAATCAATTGTTGGTGATGGTGAGTTTATGTTTTTATTTTGATTTCTGTGGACATTTTTGCCATTACTGATTAGTAAAAACAAGTTTCACAAGACGTTTCGTGGGGTCTGGAGTCTGATCCCGTCTTCAGGTGGGAAGACGTAGAGCCAATATGATAAGTTCTTTTAAATAACAAGTAAGGCCCTTTCGACAAAAAGACTTGATCAGGTTCTAGAATCCGAAACGTTGGGAAACTTGTTTTTACTAATCAGTGATGGCAAATTTCAGCTCAAAAGCGTTTGATATACTTCCTACTTGACTTACCTTCAATCTCTTGGCAATCTGTAATATTGATTTATGTGATGATCACATTTTTTTCATTTTCTTTATGTACCAAAATTTATTAATCCGCAATACCAACCGTGACAGCTTTAGAAACAAAACTAATATCAAAACATTAAACATATTTTTCACCACACTACGACGAAATCACCTGTTTTACAAACGTCAAACGCGGACCGAAACACACCGTTTGCCGCCACAGGACCGAAAACGTTGGGGGCCCTAGGGCCGAAAGTCAGCTGATCGTTTATTGGCTTGAATCAACGTCAGAACATCACAAAATTATACGGCATTCAAGACAGGATAGTTGCGATCATATGATTGTCATAGCTGTGTTTTGTTTTCAAGTGAGTCAAATAATAATCAGTTTTGTTTAATTATTTAGGGTATATTCCATTGTGTAGTGTGGTGAAAAATAGCGTTCGCACCTCGGCCGAAAGGGTTTTGCAGCTCTCGATCGTTTCAAATTCGAGACGAAGTCTCGAATTTGAAACACGATCTCGAGCCTACAAAACCTCATTTTCGGCCCTTGTTGCGAAATATACTATTCTTCGAACATGCATTTTCTTTTCGGCAATCAAATTTGTTTCATTCCTTACCAAGTCAAGTCATGAACCGTAAGGAGTTTTAAGTGAACAAGTGTTAAGTGGTGGGGGAAGCTTAATGTATTTAAAATTGTAAAGAACAATGTAGTGCCAATTATTAAATGCCTCTAACGTGAAAAACTTAAAAATTTACTACGCTAAGTACATTTTGGCTTCATTTTTGAAAATAAAGTTTTCCTCCTGATTTTTAATTGGTGCCTTGCACGAAGGGTGTAATTTTTTACGCATCCGATCAACTTCTTATAGTTGTTCCAATCCAGCCTGGTCCCTTGTTTTTGTCCTCCTCGCTTGTCGCAGTTTCGGTGGTCCAGTCGAAGCTCGAGTTTCTCGCGTGCAGATCTCCAATGAAACACAATAGCCTTCATTCTGCAGCTTAACTCCGCTTCTTTACTGGTCCGTGTTCCCTTCAACCTCTCTTTTTACGTCCCACGTTTGCATATCTTGCGATTTACATCCAGATATTGTTAGTTTTTACGATGTCGATTTGCTAAAGAAAGAATCACTTTGGATTATGCATGCGTATCTTTCCTTTCATATAAATTTGTTTATGGATGAAGACTATTTCTCTCAGAGATTTGCTTGCAGCTGTATGAGAGGATAAATTTAGGTGTCAAATTCATCGAACTCCACAAAAAATGATCAATTGTTACGTGACTCACATAATTTAGTGTGTTTTTTACTTAATACTGTCTTCTTTGTATTGTCAAAAAACCCTTATGAAAAAGGTACATTAATGTTTAATAATAAATTGAAATAATTATGGAGCACTAATAATAATTAGTGCTCCATAATTACTGATTTGATTCAAAAGCCAATTTTCAAAATATTAGACACAGGTCAAAAAGCGAAATTGATTCATGCTGCGGGGATTTTTTTATGATTGCTAAAAAATTTTACTTATCCAGGTAAACTGTCTCAGATGATTGCGATTCTCCTGAGCTGATATCATAAAGCCTTTACTTTGTACACCTCCAAAAAACATCCGACCATCTCCACTACCGCCGCTAATGTAAACAAGCAAACCGCTGACGGGTCGCATCACCGCCATCACCGCTGTGTCCGATAGCGTCCTAAGCAGGATAAACGCGGCGGCGGCGTTGGATAAACAGGATCCGTGATGGCTGAATAGGCTGACTAATGCGTATTTAAAATGAGCCGACTACGGCCACTTTATGGCCGTTTCGTAATAACGGCTCGGGTCTCGGCCTCAGCTGCAAGATGCCTGGGCGTGCGGCGCGGCGGTCGCGCGTGTTAGCGGAGAGTGGTGAACTGCGGCGATGGGGCCTTGGGATTGGAAGGAGAATGAAATGAAATGAAAAATGTTTTTACTTATTAAAGAGGCGAAGATAGAACGTGTAAGTCCTCTCTACCACTTAACCTCTAAACGGTGAAGTACTGAAAATGTGAGTGGACTAATTTCACGAAAGTGTAGATTTTATTGTAAAAAATATTTGTTAAATTTTTAGGGCACAGCTTTAAAACAAAACTACGAGAGGATGGACTGTTTACATTTGATTATATCGCATCAATTAATACAGACCATTTATCGTATTCTACTATAGAAAGATGAAGCTTCAGATTTACATTCGGTAACAGAGGTTTTTCTTATTAGTATTTTAGCCCACGTTACATTTAGGCATTTAGCTCAGCGATACAGATTTTATTCTCCTATATCTATTGTTAACAGGGAGGTCATATGAAAGTTTTTGGATTACGGGGTTTGCCGGTGTACTGTGTATTTGTTGCACACGCGTTTCATCCAATGAAGACAGGTCAATTGTGAAACTGGGTCCTCTCTGAATATTCTTCAGCTTTGTAACTGCCTCATATTTTATTTATGTTTTCATTATACACAACAAAAAAGTCCTCTGATAAGAGATGAATCTTTATCACTTTAGTAATTAATGTATTTTATAACGATTTTATTCCCAGAAACCAAACAAGGTCAACCAAACTAAATTTTGTATACTGCCTAAGAGTATTTCTCATATCTTTCGAAAAAATACAACCACAGCAAACCCCGTGTCAATTTCATCTTACACAACTAATCTTGTTCATCTAAACAGTATTTGAATAATAAAACACTTTTCAATTTTTTGATAAGAAATATAGTTAAACTGAAACAGTTGCCAAAGTTTTAAAGTAATACGAGTGACATTTTAAAGCTAGACGGTAAGTGCGGCGCCACTACGACGGAGGCGTTCCGTTGCATATTGCATCATCAGAGAGCATCAGTTCACTACTGGGGAGGATGGTTAATGTCCTGATGACGGTTTGACTGATGACCTTGCCATCGTCAGCACGTGCTCGACCTTGTGACACTTGTCTCAGGTCAAGGCCAATGTTAAACTCTAATCTTCAGTCAGTCTTCACTTCCGATGTGGAATCTTAATGTGAGATGCAAAGTGGGTCGTGGGAATGTTTCACGCCCTAAAGAATGAGAGTTTAATGGCTGTTTTTGCCACACTTTAGCTAGTCGATTTTCGATCCAATAGTTGTTTGGTAGTTATTTGTAATGTATATTTCCGTGTTATTTTTCATAAATTTTTCTTATAAATAGTAGTATTAGATTGATGTATGACTTTCTGAACGTCGAGGGATTAGGAGCACCATTTTCTATTCTTTATTTTATCATATTTATGCCATTTAATTTATTTACGTAGGCAATGGTTATTATTTATTTTTATTTAATATTAATTGTTTTAAATCACAACTAAACAGGATTGGGATAGTATTAAACAGTTACCGTAAATATATTAGAATGTAGGATTTTGAATGTATTTGATATGTTTCGAGATATTTGGGATAGCCTACATTTGAATGAAATAAATGTATAAATTTTCTTATTAGCTCCTAATACAGTCGTAAATAGCATTCCAAAGGTATTAACATAAACGGGTCATGAGCTTAAATTGAAATTTTCATGCCCAGGACATGTTTTGATATTGCTTACAAAATATCAAACCAGCTGAGTTATGTCTGTAAATTTCTGGATAAAATCAAGTAAATTACTGGTAAAAATCAAGTTTAAATGTTCCTTTTGAAAAAATCCGATATCTGAACCTATAATACAACATTATACGAAATCTTTAAGTAGTTAGTGCTTCATTCATGCAGGTAAATGTTTATAAAAAGTGGCAGTTAAACAAATTTGTGGTGTTTTTCAGACATAAATTGTGTAATGGGCTATAAAGGCCATTAACGATTATGACAAAACACGAAGGGAAGAGGGTGTCGTAATAGAAAAATTCGTGGTATCTATCTCCATTACGGCGGCGAAGATTGTACGTGTGGATTCGACAATTAAATAAATTACAGCATTTTGATGCCGAACTATGCGCCAAGGCCCGCTAGAGAATATCATTAGTATTTTATGTCGTAATAAATAACTTTCCAAGCTACATTTATTGTTATGAGTTGTTTTAAGGAAGCTAGAAAGCTATAATTAGCGAGTGATCCCGCTGACCACTAAACGTTGTGTTTCTCTCAGTACTTTATGTAAATAGTTAGTTATGTAAAATATTGAAACTATTTATGTTTATTCAATTTATTAATCAACATTAATCGTTGACAATGGGGATCACGCATCTAACAGGTATCATGAAAAAACTATAATATTCACATATTCACATATTCAATATTCACATATTCAATAATAACAATTATTTTGACAAAGAATTAAAAATAATTGTGAAGGAGGTAATGGAATTGAATAGTATATTATCTATACCAGGATAATCTTCATCGATAAAGTTTTTAAGGCAGTATTGCTGGGTCTGTTATTGGAAATATATTAATTTGCCCCCAACCAAATTCTTATAAATAAAACGTTAAATTGATACAAATTACTTTATATTGCTTTTGTTACACATTTCATTCAGTTAACCACTAGCACGATATTCTTACACCTATCTAGACTAAACTCGACCTCATTATTTCTCTCCCAAGAATACCTATCATATTTCTTTTACACACTATAATGAGATAATCTTTTTTTATTTTCATTTCCCTCGATTAAGTATTATCATCGTCAACTACCTCTAATACCCATCATTCGTTAACTTAACATCCAACCTTCTACCCCGTAACATCTTCCTCTCTCTCATTCTACATTATCCCTCTATATTAAACCACTCTAACCGCGTCTTTGCAGTATCCTGTCTTCCTACCCTCCATACGCACCATCATCTCTTAGCACTCTTCTCTGTACGCATCCCTCTTCTACCTCTACCTCCACACTACCCTGCGACTTCCGGACTCCACGCTCTTACCTCTAACTCCCCTGTCGTAGGAAGAACATCTGCCACAAACCCACTAGCAGCAAAGTCAAGTACTCTACTTGACGCATTCCTCCCCTCCATACATGTCCTCTACCTTTACACTATCCTCTGATCCTCCAAACGCGCTCTCTACTCTACCTTCACACTATTCTCCATACGCATCCCTCTTCCACCTCTACCTCCACACTACCCTACGACCTCTGGACTCCATATTCTAATCCTGACCTCTCCACTCTAAACTACGACTTCTATATTCCAATCTCTATTCTCCCCTCTGACCTCTACACTGCCCTGCGACCTCCGGACTCCACACTCTGACCTCCGCCTCCCCTGTTGCAGGGAGAACATCTGCCGCAACCCCACCAGCAGCAACGCCAAGTGCGAGACGCTGGGGCTCGCCGAGCTAGGGACTATGTGCGACATGAGCTCCAGCTGCGCCGTGGTCCAGGACAACGGCCTGTCCGCCGCGTTCACCATCGCCCACGAGCTCGGCCACGTGTGAGTACTTCTCCTTTACAATAGCGTCGATTAGGGACGATCCGATACTTTCGATACTATTATCGATATTTTTCGTTCGATATTCGTGGTTTCGATCGATTCGTTTTTTTCGTTCGTTATTTACGGTTTCGATTGTATCGATAGTTTTGTTCAATTTTACAGTGTCGATTGTTTCGATATTTTTCTTCCGTTATTCATCGTATCGATTATTCGATTTATCGTGTCGTGTTATCGAAAGTAAGTTTGAAGTTCGGATCAAAAGCATCCGAATAAAATCTTCGTTAAAAAATGTTTTTACTTACTTACCAAATTTTATTATTAAACTTTTATTTATTTTTTCCTTGTGCCAGTGGCGTTTTTAATATTTAATTGTGTTTGAACTTCATCAGAATAAATTACCATTAGCTTGATATGAATGGCGACAGGATCAAGAATCGATAAAGCAAGTAGGGCCGGCTACGTTCAGCCCTAACAACCCACCTAGCTAATGTAATTTTCATTTTGAGTTGAAAATTCCGTTTAAACATCTACACTACTCTCCAAAAACCTCAATAATTCATAAACAATAGCCAGTTCCGTAAAAGACGGACGGTTCACCCGACCCGTCTATATAGACCGTGTCAAATAACATGGCCCTACTACAAGACCAGTTTTAATTTTTCAGTACGGCGCCCGGCGTGGGCCGCGGGCCACGTTTTTTGTCGCGGTCTATACCTGTCCGAGTTAACGAGGATGCACTGCAAGACTGCGGGTGCCGTTGACTGCCGCGAACTGCCCTTGTCAGCGGTTATTGCCGCGAACTGCTCTTGTCAGCAGTTATTGCCGCTAACGCCGCCAGTCCCGCCCACCGACGCGTCCCGACTGTCGAGGATTTATGGTCTTTTTGAAGCATGCAGCAGGCGGGAGGTTTTCCTTATGAAAATCTAAAGGTTAATTAAGCTTTTAGAGGGGTTTTCTGTGCGATTTAAGTAATGAAATATACCGTCTCCTAATGTTTCCCAACTAAAAGTCGGTTAGTTATGTTCTATGAATACTATTTGGTTAACGTAAATTATAAGGCTCCTAAACGATCATTATACCCAAATAAATTCGGTTACAATTAAATAATTGTTTTACTTCAAACTTGTTTTGAATAGTGTGTTGCGGTTTGATTGAATTTATAAGATTTCAAAATACAATTTGGCGCGATACTATCACTAAATAGTAATTTGACTAAACGTGGGAAACTTACAAATTAATTTCAATTATTATGTGTAATTAAATTAAATCCATTCCAATAAATTCAAAGTTTATTTGCCAGTATAGCCGCAATTATTATTATCAGAACTGGCCTTATTTTAGCTTATGGGTTTAAGGAACGGTATCATTGACGATATACAAGTCTGCAACTATCTACGCAGAAGTAGTCCTCTACCCATGCTTAATGTGACTGTGATGTCACAATTTATTTTGTCTCAAAACTTAATCGATAAAAAATATGAGCCATGCGAATTAACGATTTTGTGTTATCTGTTACAAGTAATTTAAAAGTCTTTTGGGGGACGTTCATAAAATAGCATTGACTTTATTTTTATGGTATTGTAAACAATTTGAAAACAAAAATTATTGAAAAGAATATTTTTTTTCTGATTCGAAGAGTTTCGAAAATCAAATGCAATTACAATTTTTCGTTGTTTGGTCTATGTTGGAACCTGCTTGGACAGTTTTGGAAGCTCCAACTTGATTATAGATGGCATGTGGCAAGGAACAACCTCTTTTGTCTTTATTGCTCAGCAATAGGCATTTTATGATCACCCTCTCATCTAGCTGCGGGAGACTTATTGCTCGATTGATGGGGTCACAATTATCTTGCAGTTGTTATTTTATCGTTTGTATTACTGCAATATAAGCCTTGTGCTTTGAGACGCTGGCCTCAGTCACCGCTTTTTCAGTAAGTTAATGAATATTTCCTTATAATTTATACGTTCAAGTTACTTGCACAAATCATCTGACAAATAATTTATTATATTAATTCAGTCAATAAGGTGGTTTAGATAAAATTTTTAAATCAATTCGATTTTGATTAAGTGTTAAAAAAAATTAAAAAAGTTTATTTCGTATATTTTGTTTGCTTAAAAATACCACTGACGTTGTTAAAATAAAACTATGAACAAAAATTAATACAAAACTTTTAAAAAATTATCTGTAATCAAATAACTGCGTAATAATAATTTTTACACTGCTGTAAATAAATTTAAATTTAAATTATATGAGCAATGTTATATATACTAAACGGTAGTAGGCGAAAAAAGTAATCACAAATAAATATCAAAAAATTCTTAAAAAGAAACATAAATATATAAATAAATAAATAATAAAGATTAAAGAAAAGTTTTGCTGTCGTGTATGTTGTTTGTTTAAAAACTCTATCGTTGAAATAAACCCATCAAATAAAAATAAAAATATAAGGACAAAAATTTGTGAACAAAAATTAATACAACATCGTATATAAAACTAAATTTGATCCTATTAAACCTGCGTAATAATAATTTCTAGCCGCTGTAAATAAATATAAATTTAAATACATGTTAAATAATAATAAACAATAAACATGATTGCAGTTAAAAAATAACATAAATTACTTAAAAATTAAATATGTGTATATATATGTATTAAAACAGTTGTAAGATATAATAGTAATAATGATAAAATAAACGAACAAAAAGTCATAAAATTAAACAAAATATAAATAATCAATGAATACAAATCAATAAAACAAAAAATAAATAAAAATACACCCTTGTGATTCTTTTTTAGCCTATTTTTTACCCTTTACATCCACCTTTATCCACCAGGTTGAACATGCCGCACGACGACGACGTGAAGTGCGAGCCGTACCGCGGGGCGCGCCACGTGCACCGGGTCATGTCGCGCATGCTCGACCACAACACCTACCCCTGGTCCTGGTCCGAGTGCAGCCGCCACTTCCTCACCGAGTACCTCGAGTGAGTACCCTAGTGTAGTCAAGTAGTATTCAGTTAGCAGTTTTGGGCTTTGACACAGAGAAGACTCAAACAGAGGTATCTTCTAATGTTGCACTAAGCGGGTGTCGAGGACTTAGTTCACCGTTAACGCCGCGAGAGAGCAGCACCATCACTGCGCTCTCCTAATTTAACATAACTGTAACTAGTAACTGGAGGTAACTAGTAACTAGTAACTTAACTGTAACTGTAAATGGATTTAACTGTGTTACTAGTACTTGGGCGTAACGGAAGACCCATTTAAAACCAAACTCTGTTTGGTTCTAGTACTTAGGCGTAACGGAAGACCCATTTAAAACCGAACTCTGTTTGGTTCTTCTCGGTGGTTTTTATCACTTAAAAAATTCACTTTAAGAATTAGTTTACCCTAGTTTATTGCCTAACCAAATAATTTTGTCCATATTGTTTTTTTAATTTGTTACATTCTATATGAATTTTAACTATTTAATGTACAACTCAATCCTTTTAATTTTTAGGTAATTTTCATTAACTCTCATTTCATTTTAATGGATGGTATTTGTGCAACTGTTTCGACTTTCAGCACCATTTAGATTATTCTATGGGCAAACATTTTCAGTTATCTCTTGGTCATTGGTTCATTTTGTGTAGAAAAAGTCGCATTAAAATAGATTCAATTGTTTTTAATCAAATTACACATTCTTTGCTTAGAACTTCATGCAGAACGTTTTTTAAACATTTACATTATTTCATTGTTTATTTTTAAACAAAGTTTGTGAATTTCCTGTTACCATATGTGATTTTTTTGCTTGTAAGATAGGAACTGATGACATTGAATAAATGTGAACAACACAAAACATTTTTCAGCATAATAATATACCTCATTTCCAGTACATATATGTTAATGTATTTTCCCTCAAACAAATACCTTTTGAAAAAGTTGTACAAATAAATGTTTTTTAAATATTTATAGCTCAGATATTTTCCCTTGCCGAAAACGAAACATCCACGGGAAAAATAAATTATTAACTTTCAATTCCAACCGATTACCAAATAAAAACTATAACCTGTAACTTACACAATGGTGAAACTTAACCCACTAACCTTTACTGGCTTCTCCATATAAACATAGGAAACATCATTTGTCAACCTGTTTCAAAACTCGTAGACATGACATGTGCGATTTGACATTTACAATTAAAATGTAGTTATCGCCGGTCGCCTGGCCGGGTTGCCTTCTACGGCTTCTGTGTTGTTCTCTTCTCCGGACAATCCGCTCCTTCAGGAATCCGAGGCAAAAAGTCGCCCGGCAGCCCATTGTTCGGCCGCGGTCGTTCCTTTTTACATAATTTTATCGCCCGCTCTTAACGTGATAACCAACAGATGTTTTCTCCCTTTGATTAATATTACCGGACGTTGAGAGATTTGATTTTGTGCAGAATGAGTTTGTTTTGTTGATTGTTCAGTGAACTGAGAAAAGTTAGTGTGCGGGTGAAAGAAATCAAACGAGATCTTAAAATTAATGTTAATTATTTATTCCTGCGCTTCTTTTGAAAATAAAAAACTTCCAAATCCTGAGTTACGAGCAAATTTTCTTAACTGTATCTTGAAATATGTTCAGTTGCTGCAACTGCATGACTCAATGAAATTGATTTTTATCATTAAAATTAATGTTATTCTAAAATTTCGCTAATAAAAGAACCCATAAATTTTTCCCGTAAAAAGACACGATTTAAACGACAAACGATTTAAAAATTCCGTTCGAGTTAATTTTAGAATACTCAACAGTTTCAATTTAAGGCTGACGTACCCTTCATTTTCCCATTTAAATTAGAATTTTTTTAGTTTAAATAGCCGGTGGAATGTTAGTAAAACCCCTTGAACTACGACAACGTCCTCACCATCTCACGGGGAACTCTTTTTTTTGGATAAAGAGGCTCCCGCAGGCTTAGGCCGTATAGACCTGCGGAACGGAAAACCCCATGATGTTTCCTTCAATCATGTAGTTTTGATTTGTCTGAGTTTTTTTTTTAATATTCTTGTTTATTGAAGATCTTTATTTCAGATTATGCATCTTTATTTTTATGTTATCTATTATTAAATATTTTGAAATTTTGTGTTTGTCATAAATTTAAATGGTGAAATATGACGAATTATATTTTCAAAAAAGGTACATTTAGGTAAGTGTCTTCATTGTTTTACCAAAGGGGAGTGAGGTTTCACCCGCCTCCACCCGCCTGCCGCAAAGCCGTCCAATATACCCTACTACAATCTTATTCGGGAGAGGTGCTTATGTAGAGTTTGGAGCGTGAATGACCGAGTCTAAAGTGAAGAAGAGGCTACCCTCCTCCACCAGCCTGGCGTAGAACCATCCAAAACACACTACTAGTCTTATTCGGGAGGGGGTTAATGGCAATGACGGCTCATGACCGGAAGTGTAAGTGTGCGTGTTGCAGAGGAGACTACGGGGAGTGCCTGCTGGACCGGCCCGGGACCAACCAGCTGGGCGACCCGAGCAAGCGCAAGCAGCCCGGTGAGGACTTCACGGAGGACCGCCAGTGCGAGCTGGTCTACGGGCCCGGGTCCAAGATATGCTCCTACATGGTGAGTGGTGGTAAGCGACACCAGTCAACACTTAATAATTATCTCGGAAACTTATATTAGATCGGAAATCCTATACTCTTATATGAGCAATGTTATCTTGCGTGCGTGTGTGCGTGTTTGTTTGTTTGCACAATTATCTCAAAACGGCTCCGAAATTTATGACTCAAAAACGTGTTTAATGCAGATTACTCAACCAGAGAAAATGTAATAACGCAATAAAACGAATTTTAAAGTTGTAAAATTTTAACATTGGCCTTATTAGTTGCCGTGATGGCAACAAAATAAACAAGGAAAGTGTAAATAATATGAAGTAATCATAACAGCTGTTTGCAATCTACAGCCATCAAGGAAAAATAATGTGAGTTTGTTGAAGAGTTCATGGAGCAATAATAAAAGTTTCTAAATTTATCAGTTTTATGAGATTGAAATATTTTATAGTGATTGGATGAACTGGTAAACATGAAATAGCTCAGAGCAGGGCTCAGGCTCGAACAGAAAGCCACTTTCTAACGGATGAGAATGCTGCACTTCCTCCTTACATTCTACCAAGAATGCAGTAAACAAAAATACCTTTTACTAGTTTTCAAAATATTTCTTTGCAGTCAGTTAGTTGCTGCTTATATATTTTATTTCATTCATATAACTTTGTAAAAAGAATCATTATAGAAACGACTTTAATATAACCTACTCACTTTTAATACAGCGCCCATATTGCACATCTGCAGTTGCAGGCGTTGTTTAGGAAATGCATTTGGAAAGTCATTTATTTGGTTTATAGACGCTTTAAATAGTAAATCGTTATAGTTATTATTTGGATTATATTTGTTATTATTATTGTTTAGAAATGCAATTGAGGCTTTAATCAAATCATATTTTTGATAATACAAATGTATATGATAATTAACCGTTGCAATAAGAAGGGATTTTAACAATTTTTTAAGTACTAAGCAAACAAACATAATAAAATCACAATTAATTGGAACGTGATATCATTGGCATGATCGTAATAAATGTATTTTCGTAAAAATCCCTTTCTGAAGCATTGTTGTGTAGACAGTAATAACGCCTTCAATATCACCCACGCAACGCAAGTGCAGCACTTGTATTGCATAGCTGGAGTTGAAGGCGTTATAGGAAAATGCCTTCACTTCTATTATTTTCATGAATAATAATGCCGTACACTGTAAATTATTACAGTTATTATTATTTGGATTTGTACATACTTTTATAGAAGCTACATAATAAATAAAATACTGACTACATTTCCGGTATATTTTCTTTTAAACACGATTCAATCAGTCATTTTATTATTTATATCTACGTTCAAATCCATCTTCTAAGTGATTCCCCGCGTAAGTAAAACTTTCAAGAAAAAAAGAATAACTATTAAAGAATTAAAATAAAACTAATTGGAAACAATTGGTACAGTCAGCTTTGTCTACGCCTAGAGAAGAACTAGATTACTGTCGCATGCTTTGCTTGCATTGACATTCACAATTCCAGTTATGTTATAACTGGCTTGCTGAAAAACTGAGTTTTTGTATTACCTGCTTACTTGGAATGTCTATTCCAAATATTATGGATGATGTCAAACTTTAAGGGCCTAAGGCTTATCCCACAAGTATGACCTTCATAAAATTTGTAAGAGCTTAGTTAAAAGAGTAAAGATCAAGAACAACTAAAAGATTTTAAAAACTTAACAAAACTTTGCAAAAAATAATATTTCCATATCGAACGAAAGCAAAAAGGGTCTTTGTTTGAAATTCATTGTTGGTGATGGTGATTTTATATTTTGATTAGGATTTTTGCGGACATTTGCCATCACTGATTAGTAAAAAACAAGTTTCACGACGTTTCGGGATCTGGAATCTGATCCCGTCTTCAGGTGGAAGAAAACCTAGAACATAACAAGATTAGTAACACATAGCCAGGAAAACCTGGAGAAAAACATAGCTAAAACAGAGAACTGTAAAAGCAGTCACGAAAACAATAAGCTGAAAAGAAAAACAATACACAAAATAACACAAGAATCAAGAATCACCAGGCAGGAGAGAGCACGTCCACACCCAATCAGAGCTGAGCTGAGACTGGTGGGAGGAAAGCAAATGGCGGCGGCAACGGAAATGGCGGCGGCAACGGAAATGGCGGCGGCAACAGAAATGGCGGCGTCCACAGCCAACCAAATCACGGCGCGCTACCGGTGGCGAAAACCTGAAACAGAGACATGTGATATGCAGATTCCGTGTGTCTGTTTGTGTTTTTTTAGTTAGTTTTTAACCTGATTTTGCCCCTTGGCCTTGCTACGGGTTAACATGTTATGAGAATTTTGAACAGAATTGTTAGTAATTACCCTATTTGCTGACACTTTATTTTCCCTGTCTTTCAATTCTTTGTTTAATATTGGTAGCCATACTGGCCTTATTTCAAGTGAAGTTTTTTTTTTAGTTTTGTTTTTTACTAATCAGTGATGGCAAATGTCCGCAAAAATCCTAATCAAAATATAAAAAGGGTCTTTGGTTGAAATGATAATTTCTTAATTGTAAAATTAAATTTGTGTGCAGTAAATTTTTGTAGAGATCGGTTAATTCAATGCACTTAAAAAACTAATCCAATAACATTTAAGATCAAAAGGAATAATTTTGAATTTAGTTTACAAAAGTATGTACTGCCTTGAAGTGTTAGTATTGTGAAAGGTGAAGTATTGTTAACTGTTCGATTATCAAGAATGACCTTTTGGAATAAATCTCTGGGAGTTTGTTTCAGCCGATCTGCAAGCCGCTGTGGTGCACAACAGACCTGGGAGAGGAGGAGGGGTGTCGCACCCAGCACATGCCCTGGGCCGACGGCACACCCTGCGGGGCGCACCAGTGGTGCCGGCGGGGAGAGTGTGTGCCCCGCGACCCCACGGCACTGCAGCCTGTCAATGGGGGCTGGGGCGACTGGCAGGGGTGAGTACAGTACAGTAGTCACTGCGGGCGCACCAGTGGTGCCGGCGGGGGGAGTGTATGCCCCGCGACCCCACGGCACTGCAGCCTGTCAACGGGGGCTGGGGCAACTGGCAGGGGTGAGTACAGTACAGTAGTCACTGCGGGCGCACCAGTGGTGCCGGCGGGGGGAGTGTGTGCCCCGCGACCCCACGGCACTGCAGCCTGTCAACGGGGGCTGGGGCGACTGGCAGGGGTGAGTACAGTACAGTAGTCACTGCGGGCGCACCAGTGGTGTCGGCGGGGGGAGTGTGTGCCCCGCGACCCCACGGCACTGCAGCCTGTCAACGGGGGCTGGGGCGACTGGCAGGGGTGTGTACAGTACAGTAGTCACTGCGGGCGCACCAGTGGTGTCGGCGGGGGAGTGTGTGCCCCGCGACCCCAGGGCACTGCAGCCTGTCAACGGGGGCTGGGGCGACTGGCAGGGGTAAGTTCAAAGAAGACTATTAATTAACAGTCTTTTCTAAGGAACATGTCGGCCTTATTCAGTAATTACAAGATTGCACCACAATCATCCTTCACTTTCGATCATACTTGGCTTCTGGGTAGCTACCTATTTCAAAGAAGTATAAAGTATAAGTTGTTACTCTGGGGCTCATCAATGGTGGCAGCAGGAGATAGTAGGAGTGCTTGCAACCCCATGGCTTTGGCATTCGGCTTAGGGAAATGTGATTATCTTTAAACATGACCCCATTTAAGAAAGACTACTCTTCTACCTCTTAAATTTATAGAAAACTCTGAACTTTAAAATATTTATCAAATCTTGCTTAAAGCAACTGTTAGTTTATACTTGTATACAATTCATGAATTAATGAATTTTGAAACACCCCGATATTTTTTATACCCGAATAAGTCATTCAGGTTACACACTGTCCACAAACTTCATGAATGTAGAGTTTTGCTCATGAATTACCAAGTGTCAGTGAAATACAGGGTTTTTTTAACACAGCCCATTTTTAAGATTGAATAATATACATTTAAATATGAAATGAGAATGGTTTTGTTGATCTTTACATTTTATACAACCTATTATTTAAGTTTTGATCACATTTCGTTCACACCATGTGTTCAAAAAATCCGCCATTAGCGTTTCTATAAAGTTGTGCTCTCTCTCTCTATCAAATTCCCAAACACATGTTGTAAGGTACCTCTTTGAATTTCTTTAGTTAAATTTGTTATCTTTGTTTTGAGGTGCTGAATATCCAGTAAATTGTTTTTGTGGGCCTTCCTTTTTATGTATCCCCAAAGAAAATAATATATTGGGGTCGAATCCAGGGATCTTTTGGGAGAAATAATCCTTCACTGATAAAACAAAGTTTAGGGTTGTGTTAAAAAAAACACCTTGTATTACACAAAATAACCAATACAACATGTTCCACCACCGCTGTTCTTGCAGGTACGGGGAGTGTTCCCGCTCGTGTGGCGGGGGAATTAAGCGAGCGTTTAGAGACTGTAACAGCCCCGCCCCCGCCAATGGGGGAAAGTACTGCATTGGGCGGAGGGTCAAGTACAAGAGCTGCAACTGCCACGAGTGCCCCGCCGGCAGTCAGGACTTCAGGTAACAATAAACGAGTCATACACTTATCATACAAATTAATATGCAATTGAAAGTCTGAGTTCTTAATGACTACTGAACCGATTTTCAAGATTTGTGTGTCACATTAAAAGGGATAACGTAAAAGTTTTCTTGATTTTCTATGAATTTACATTTTTGCTAAGAGCTATCCCCAATAGCCTTTCAAGGATTGAGTAAATAAAATTTTGATTGAAGGATAAAATTTCAAGTACAACAGCTAATTGGAGTAAAAGTGTGAGTCATTGGAAGCTGCAACAGTGCTAGTTGGACCGTAAACTGCTCAGAGAATAGTTTTGCATGTGCAGGAGAAAAATCAATTCCCATCATGTTCTTTTTTAACTAAAATTCTGATTGAAGCAACTAACTATCTATATTAATCTTATGCAACCTCTGCAACCGCTACAAAGAAATTACTGAAATAATTTGTCATTTTACCAACTTCATTCTCAGCACAACAGACTGATCGGCATTGCTCTGATTGGTATTGCATGTTAGTAATAATGTTATACCTACTTTATAACTGTTGTGTAATTACTTTTTACATTTTTATTTAAACATATGATTGATTGTTTTTGTTTTGATAGTTTGTTTACTTTGGGAAGTGAGATAAATAAGGTATTAAGTTTACTCTGTTTTAATTAATAAATGTCTCATTCAACATAATCTGATTTTACAACATTTGTAATTTACCACAAGATGTTATACTAATCAAAACAAATAAAACATTGCTTGGTGCTGGTAAGAATAAACTTGATGTTGTTGGACAATTTGAAGCGAATTTAAGTTTCAAAAATAAATCCATCAGGGAAACGGTGTACGTCATTGATGGTCTGCAAGAACCATTACTTGGAAAACCTGCAATAACTAAATTTGATTTAATCAAATTAAAAATTATGAATGTTAATCAATCTTTAAACCTAAGCGACATAAAGATCCAATATAAGTCACTTTTTAGTGGACTAGGCAGGTTATCGGGGGAATATAAAATTGACTTAGAGGACAACGCGCGTCCAGTAGCACTTAGCACCCCAAGAAATGTACCATTGCCATTACGTGATAAAGTTAAAAGCGAACTTGAACGCATGGTAAAATTAGATGTAATAAGTCCTATTGAGGAGCCCACGGCCTGGTGCTCAGCGATGGTTGTGGTACCAAAACCTAACGGAGATATAAGACTCTGTGTTGATCTAACTAACTTAAACAAAAATGTGATGCGGCAAAAATTTTTGCTCCCTGAAGTTGAAGAGACTCTAGGTCAGATAGGAAACTCTCGTTTGTTTAGTAAATTGGATGCCAATTCGGGGTTCTGGCAAATCAAGTTGGATCCAGAATCTGCGAAATTAACAACTTTTATCACACCTTTTGGGAGATTTTATTTCAAAAGATTGCCATTTGGCATCTCTTCTGCTAGTGAGTATTTCCAACGCCGCATGATTCAGCTCTTGGATGGGTTGAATGGTGTCCTATGCCACATGGATGATATTCTGGTCCATGGGGTTACCCAATCAGAACATGATCAAAATCTTCATAACGTACTTAAACGACTACAACAGTCAGGGATGACCTTAAATAGTTCTAAATGCGAAATATCGCAACGCAGAATTAAATTTCTTGGACACATTATTCAAGATGGCAAAGTCTATCCCGATCCAGAACGTGTCGAGGCTTTGGTTAAGTTACCTCCCCCCACTACTGTTAAAGAGGTGAGACAGTTTTTAGGAATGGCAAATCAGTTTGGGAAATTTATTCCCCACCTAGCTGAAAAAACCAAACCCTTGAGAGACCTTTTGAAGAAAAACTATGAGTTTTATTGGGATCACATACACCAAAATGCATTTCGTTATGTAATAGATTCAATCAAGGATTGTGTGAATTTGAATTTGTATAATCCAAATTGGGAAACTGTAGTATCAGCTGACGCATCATCACACGGATTAGGAGCCTTGTTACTTCAGAAAGCTCCCAACGACACACATTTTAGACCAGTGAGCTTTGCATCTAAAAGTTTAAGCGAAACTGAAATGCGCTATGCGCAAATTGAAAAAGAAGCTTACGCCATAACCTGGGCTTGTGAGCGTTTTAGCAAATTTTTGATCGGGAAGACATTTCACATAGAGACTGATCACAAACCACTTGTCCCACTACTAAGTACTAAATATTTATCAGGTACTCCACTTCGAATCCAACGTTTCAAAATGCGGTTAATGAGGTATAACTTTACCATATCACACACAGCAGGCAAAGACTTACATACAGCTGACTTACTTTCACGATCTCCGGTTGAAAAATCTTCTTCAGAAAGCGATTTAGAAGTTGAAGCATATGTAAATTGTATTTGGAACACACTTCCAACGACGAACCAGCAGTTGAAACAAATCTTGGAAGAACAGAGAAAATGCAAGGAGTGCAAGTTGTTATACAGGTGCATAAAAGATGGATGGCCTCAATACAAAGAAGACGTTCCTCCAGAAATAAAGAAGTGGTGGTCACTGCAAGGAGAGTTGACGATTATAAAGGATATTATATGCAAGGGAGACAGAATCGTTATCCCACACATTCTTCGTAAGGAAATGCTCAACAGAATTCATGATGGTCATCTTGGAATTGTGAGGTGTTTGAATCGTGCTAAAATAGGTGTTTTCTGGCCTGGAATAACCAATGAAATCAAACATATGATAGAAAATTGTGAGAAATGCATTATTCACAGTAACATGCGGAAATTGCATTTGATTCCTACAGAAACACCACAAAGACCTTGGCAAAAAGTGGGCATGGATCTCATGGAATGGAAAAAGCAACAATACTTAGTTATTGTGGATTATTTTTCTAGATATATCGAGCTGGCAAAGATGAATAACATCACATCTCATCAAGTCATTCAACAAACCAAATCAATATTTGCTCGTCATGGGATTCCTGAAGCAGTGTATACTGACTCTGGAACACAGTTTGTGAAATCTGCTGAGTGGAACCAATTTGCAAACACATGGGGATTCATTCAATTATCAAGCAGCCCTTACTACCATCAGAGTAATGGTGAAGCTGAACGAGCTGTCCAAACTATGAAAAACATGCTGGATAAATGTGATGATCCACATCTCGGACTCTTAACGTACAGGGCAACGCCAAACAGTTCAGGATATAGTCCCGCAGAATTACTCATGGGGAGAAAAATACAAACTAGACTGCCAATTTTAGGGAAATGCCTTGAACCTCAGAAAGTAAACATCGCTGATTTCAGAAGAAGAGATATGGAAAACAAAGAATATCAAAGAAGACATTATAATTCAAAATTTAGAACCCGTGATAGCAAAGAACTTCGACCAGGAGAAAAGGTCTATGTGAGGGACAGAAACACATATGGAACGGTTGAACGGAAAATTGCTCCCCATTCATATGTTGTTCAGACGCCATCAGGCAGTTTTCGTCGCAACATAACAATGCTCCGCCAACCTCAGTCTCAAACTCAAGAAGGAACGATTACTCCTCAAAACATAGATGGCGAAAGAGAGGTCCAATCATCAGAAGAAAATAACGGAAATCATGTTTGCATGCACAACACCACCCTAAACCCAGATCTTGTCACCAGATCAAGATATGGACGATCAATAAAGCCACCTGTGAGGCTAAATCTCTGAAACAAGTTTTTAAAAGAAACGGAAAGGGAGATGTTGTGTAATTACTTTTTACATTTTTATTTAAACATATGATTGATTGTTTTTGTTTTGATAGTTTGTTTACTTTGGGAAGTGAGATAAATAAGGTATTAAGTTTACTCTGTTTTAATTAATAAATGTCTCATTCAACATAATCTGATTTTTATTAAAGATGACAGAACAATAACAAATATGATTTCTCAGTAAATAAGCTAGGAAAGTTAAAATAATTTTAAGTTTGTGAGGAAAAATGTGTGAGAATGAGATAGGTTCAAAGAATGAACTTGTAATTTTTTTATAAAAATAGGTGAAATAATTCTTTGAAACCCCTATCTTTTACCTAATGAGGAAAAAGTATCAAATTCTTAATCACTAATAAAGAATCGATTACAGGGGCTTTATCTCATTCTCCCTTTTGAACACTTTTACTGGTATATTATCTTAAATTAATAAATTCTCTTATATAATCACAAGTTTTGTATTATCATTATACACAACTAATGAGGTTATAATAAGCAATACTTGAATGAATTAACATGAAATTCTCAATTACAGGGAAGAGCAATGCGCTGCAAACAACTACAACAACTTCAACATTCCAGGAGTACCAAAAGACGTAAAATGGGTTCCTAAGTATGGTGGAAGTAAGTGAAAAAAGTCTGTTCTTATATTAGATTTGTCTTTATATCCCATTTGCAGCGGATGGTGTACCAAGGGCCTTCGAACCGATTGTGTTAAGCGCCAAGTGCCCAGTATAACTACATATTTTCTGGTCCTTAATTTTCTTTTTATATCATTTACTTGTCATCAGCATGACATATGATATAAGATCAAAGTAGGATCATATTTTATAGAAAACAAATTCTTAAGAAAACAAAGATTTTGTTTTTTAATGAATAAGATGATGCAAAAGATTTAAGTTTAAAATTTGGTTTCCATCCATAGAATTTTTAGAGCATGGTATTTTTAAACACTGAGTATTTAAATTGTTTTAAATGGTGGTATTTCCCCCAGTTTATGTAATATTAATTAATTAGAACTATTTCCTTAAATAAATAAATTTCATTCGTGCAATGCACTTTAACCAATGTTGGCCTGTAAGCAGAATTACTGTGTACATTCAACTTTAATATTCTGTACTTTAGTAGATTAATTATATTTGTTTTGGATTCACAGTAGGGCCAGAAGACCGGTGCAAGTTGTACTGCCGGGTTGCGCACTCCAGTGCCTACTACTTGCTCAAGGAGAAGGTCGTTGACGGAACAGTCTGTGGCCCAGACACTTACGACATCTGTGTGAACGGAATCTGTCGAACGGCCGGCTGTGACCATGTCCTGGGCTCCAACACTCAGCTAGGTAACTTTAAATGGCATTTAGATTTACGATTTATAGCATTTATTAGATGTAAGGTTAATAAAGTTTAAGAAAATTTTGATCTTCAAAAACCATAGATTTTTTCTGAGGGCTTCTTCATAAAACTGTTTTTGTCCATTTTCAAAATCAGTTCACGTTTCTGAATGTGAATTTTTTTATGGTCATCGAGTGCAAACGATGGGAAATGCAGAAAACTTAAAGTTGTCTATAAAAATATAACTATCCTAAAATATAAAAATAGCGTCCTTCTTTGCAGAAAAATAATATTTTGTTTAAAACTCAGTGTCAATGTTACAAATTGATGTTCAAACAAAACATTTGCTGCGAGTTGCATCAGTGTCTTAAGGTCCTTTTTTTATATGTGCAATGGTTTTCAAAAGTTTTCTGTGATACTTGTCGTGTGACTCGGTCCTTTCACTCCAGAAGCTTAACTTTCGAGTTCTAGTGTTGTTTCTAGCATTGACTTTGAATCTCTCTAGTTCTTATGTAAACAATTAACAGCAATAATACTAATACATATATTAGCCTACTAAAAGAATTTCTGGGATTTCGTCCAAAGCACATCGACATTAAGTCAATGATAACGCGATAACGCCCTCTAGAAATTAGTTTTTATACACATATTTGGTATCAAATTCAAGCTATCATTGAATTTGAGTATTACTCTCTAGATGTGCCTTTTGTGGGTTTGGAAAATATCCCATGAAAATCGTTCACACAGGAGGCTTTTGAAATTCCAGTGAAAGTGTTTATATTATCTGTGGTAGATCCTGTGAACTTTTTTTTCCAATTTACATATATTTTGTTTGCTCCAAGGCTAGACTTTGCTTGACGTGCAATACACGACGTGCTGGGCACAAGCGTCACATGAATGGTCACCTCGAACCTCGAAAGACAGTTTACAGTCATCTACTCTTAAATGAGGAACACATACATTTGAGAGTCTCATACGATAGTCATGGGAACTATCCAATAGAAACAATGATTCATCGGTTGTTGTACGAACGAACGAACGGGGCATTTGATTGGCTATCACCAGGAGGCCCACCTTAGCTGTTGGTGGAATAAATACAGGTGATCTACGTTCAGCGTGCGGATTGTTGTTGGTGATTACATCTGTCAGGCTGTGCACAGTGTCTTCTTGGCATGAGAGTCGCCAAATTGGCATGAAAAGTCTTGCAGTGGACTTTTTGCATGGAAAAAACTTTCCAGCATAAATTTTCATAATTTGAAAACAGTAACTTGATTTCAATCCAATTTTATTTGGATTTTGGTTTTTGTTTGATTTATTTATTTTTCATCCCATCCTTTTGCTATAAAATTTGAATTGTTGAAGTTTGTCTCAAAATAATGTCACTTGATTAAATTCGTCAGGTTCGTTTGGAACTCCATATTTTTCCGACAAATATAACTTATCAAAACTGCTTTTAAGCTCAAACTGACTTCCCAAAAATCTGTTTTGAAAACAAACATGCATTTTTTAGAGTCTCAAAATGTTTTTCTTCAATGGTCAATAGTATTATTCTAGCAGTTTTCATGATACGAATCACAAATGATCGGTACTTTTCATGTTTCAAGTGACCTATAACAAAAAATAAAATGGGGTTGTTAAATAAAAGAAATAGATTCTTGAAATATTCCTAAATATGTGTGATTTAGAATACAGTAGTAGACCCCCTCTTAACCGACCTCGTTTTAACCGACGATCGGATTATCTGCCCTTGTTGATCAAATACTAAAGATCATTTTAACCGACCCTGTTTTGAGAACAGTTCGGTTTAATCACCGTTTTCTAGGAATTGCAGCATTTCTATTCCCATGCCTAGCGATGTAAACGTTACGCTCGACTAAACTGTTTGCTGCGGGTTAAAATATTTTGAATATTTATCATATTTATTTATCTAAATATAAGATAAATTCATTGAAATGTTTTGTTTGGACCGTGTTTTGGAGTCATTTATAAGATTTCTACATAATTATTTAGGAAAATAGGCTGAAAATTGTAGTATACCTACTTTTTAAATGATCCACAAACGGCTTTAGAATAATGTTGATAGAACCCTAACTCAATAGAGCTTTTATTTTTAAGTGTTTAGAGGATCACCTGTTTTATCCGACCTTTTAACTTATCCGACTTAGGTCCGGTCCCGTTAGGGTCGGTTAAGAGGGTGTCTACTGTATGAGTATAAAGAACTCATGCTCCCTAAGCCCATATGAGCTGGCACCCCCAAAGATTACAACCTAAATCCGCCGGTGGTCCATCTCATCTTTATACCCATGTCCGGGCCGTAAATGTTGAATAGTAAACTCTTAAATTGTAAGCGTGTACTTTTAATAGTAAATTAGTACACTCGGTAGGACTACCTAAAACTGTAGCCAAACACAACACTTTTAGGCTCCTTCTCAAACATACACAGTTCGAGAGTATCTGGAAATTTTTGTCGGCCGCTCTCGTAAATTTTCGGTAGCCTCCACGAGGTTTCGGCTTACATTATGAACATACGACGACACTACTGCAGTGTTTCAACTTTGGGGATTCGCGAGGGCTGTCCAGAAAGTAACAGACGTTTTGTCTCTACATCTAGCCTAGTCGTCTCATCACCGTGATTAATAGTGCGGCTTAATCTCCACTCCTGGTTCAAATCTGAGCTGTCTCATTGCCGACCAACCACGCATTTCCTTTCTACAGCTTTTCAAAATAAGGCGGTTTCAAGAGAAAATCCCACCCATGTGAGTATATTGTGATTTTGATAGTGTTTTTTGGCCTAAAAAGTTATTCCGAGTTTAATTTAAGCCTAGAAGAGAAAAAAGTAATTCTGAGTCCATTGCGAAGCCCTACGTTGGCTTGACGTGCCATTTGAAACATGCGACATGGATAAATCCAATCGCAGGCGAGAGTGTGTTGCTGATCATACCAACACGGCGCCTGCCCCACGCAGCAGCAGCAACCTCACAGAACTTTCCCGCCTCAAGTGAGACATTTTCGGACGAACCTGTATAATCCATGTCTGGTCTTAACTTTTTTCAAGGTTAAGGGAATTTTAGGCAGGAAAGTGTTGCAAATGGCAAGGAACTGAAAGAAGCAACGTTATTAGGTTAACCCATTTACGCCCAAATTAATTTTTTCTTGGATTTCGTTTTCCGCTTAGTATTTTGTTGTTAGTCGTACAAAAACACACATTTTGATTTTTAAAATTTTTTAACACTCTTTTTTATATAAATTATGGCATGTCGACATGTCGACATTGGGTACTAATGGGTACAACAGTGACAAAACAGCCGACAGTGAGCGTCATCAAGTTTGTAATCGTAAACATAAATTTGACCTATTATACTTCTAATTATATAAAATAACACACTTAATAAAATAAAAGAAAAAACACACAAAAACAAAAAGTATATCTTAGTAGGAAACACATAGGTTTCACAAGTTGAGATGTAAAGATGTAGTAAATAACGCAATTAAAAAACAGGTTAAAAGGAAATTATGTAAAAAAAATTTTTAATGAGATAAGTTACAATCAACTACAATGGGAACATTTTTATGCAATAGTAAAAATGTATAGTTACGCTAGTGAAAAAAACAATAGAAAATCACTAAAGATTGAAGTGACATCACTACATTTTGTATTGATATAATTAGACATGTACTGAAATCATTAGGTGTCTAATGATATCAATA
Organism: Flexamia atlantica; assembly: GCA_035578135.1. Taxonomy (NCBI): domain Eukaryota; kingdom Metazoa; phylum Arthropoda; class Insecta; order Hemiptera; family Cicadellidae; genus Flexamia; species Flexamia atlantica. The sequence goes on along the minus strand of JAQJVK010000008.1, from coordinate 27,763,826 downwards.
TACCATACAATATACATTGATATCATTAGACTATGAAGTGACACAATCACTAGACATCATATTAAACCAAACTGAATATCACTACAAGATATATTGTTAGATGTCTAGAGACATAAAGTGATTTCATTAGTCTGTGTAGTGACTCAAGTCACTAGATATCATTTGGCTAATTGAATATCATTACAAGATGTATTAATGTTATTATAAATGTGTTGAACACAGTTCATATCTATTGACTTTTAGTGATATCCAAAGTCAGAATAACAAGTCAGTGGTACAAGTCACCGCTTTACATTAATTCAGATTAGATGTATGTTCCTTAAATATTTTAGTGATATCAGTTACATAAATATAATTTAGTTTTAATAGGAATCTTTGATTAAACTCAATAGACAATAGACAATAGACAATAGACAAAGACTTTATTTATAATAACATGTGCAAACATGTTTACATTCCAAGAGCTCACAGAGCTCGCGCGGAAATAAGCTATGAAGATAATATATTTTAGAATAGGTTGTCGGCCAGTCTATTTACATCACTCAGAAACTTTATTAGAGCTTTAACATTAAGCATAAAAATAAATATAAATAAATAACAACAAATAAATAGCAACAAGTAAAGATAGATAGTAAATAATTAATAATCAACTGTCAATAAATTTCTTTAAAACATAACAAGTTTGAAACAAATTTAACAAGTTGAGATTGGATTGAGAGCATTTAATTAGAACAAGAAGTAAATTAATACTAAGGCATGTCAATTTCACTGTTAAGGATTGCATTTTTTATTTTCATCTTAAATCTAGGTTTCCCCTCATTTAAAATATTATTTCCAAAATAGGCTGCTATCATGTTAAAAATATTTTTCCCTAGATGACGGAATTGTTTCCTAGATAACTCTTTTCGAAACCTGGGAGTTAATATGGTAACAAACTGTGATGCACGTCTAGCAGCATTGAATTGTTTTAGAGAATAATTGTTAAAAAATTTATACACATGCATTATACAAGACATTAAATAAAATTGATCAAAAGTAAATAATTATTCTCTGAAAATAGATGAGACATGCGTTCAGATTTTTTTATAAAATGAATTGTCCTAATTGCAAACCTTTGAATCATTATGATTGGTTTTAATACAGTAGGATAAGTTACGCCATAATGAATAATACCATATCTGACTGTACTCTCAAACCAAGATATATAGAGATATTTTAAATGTTCCTTCCTTAAAAAAACTTCTCATATAATACAAAGCATAGTTAATTTTTTAAAGTTTTTTTTCCTAAGTATTCTACATGCTTATTCCACTTTAATTGACTGTCGATGTAAACTCCTAGATATTTAACAGATTCAACAAATTCAATACTTTCACATTCACATTCATACAAGCATTGATGGGTATGGCAGACCAAATTAAATTCAGTAGTGAGTTCTTTAACATCATTGGAAGAACCAGAGAACAAGATACATTTTGACTTTAAATTATTTATTAAAAGCCTGTTGGATACCAGCCAATTTGATATTATTTCTAGATAGCTGCTTATTTTAGCTTTAAGGGCATGGCGGTGAACATCAGAACAAACAATTGCAGTATCATCTGCATAGGCAAAGATGGAGGAACTTAATTGACAACTTAACAAATCATTAATATAAATTAGGAAAAACAACGGCCCTGCCACCCCACCTTGCGCCACCCCATACTTTATGTGCCACAATTCGCTATGTACATTATTTATTTTAACAGCTTGTCTTCTGTCTCTACAAAAAGATTCTAATAACTTAAATGCAAGACCACCAACTCCATATCCCTTAATTTTCTCCAGTAATATGTCAATGTCAACCAGATCAAATGCCTTTTTAAAATCTAAATATACAGCCAAGGTGCATCTACTTTGATCAACTAAGGAGGCAAGTTCACTCATGTGCTGTTCAATAGCTAAATCAGTACCACGGTTTGGTAAAAACCCAAATTGTTTTGGTGGAAAAATATTTTGATTAAAAAAATATTTTAAAAGTTCTTCTTTAATAAATACCTCAAAAAGTTTGGCAAGAGTGCTTATCAAAGAGATGGGGCGATATGAGGAGACCAACATATCGTCACCTGACTTGAAAACGGTACAACTACTGCATCCTTAAAACTTGCAGGAAATACGCCCTGTTTCAAAGACTTGTCGTAAATAACTGTAAGGACTGGCGCCAATATATCAATATTAATATTATTCTTTACAGTTATTACACTAATACCGTCTAAACCACAGCTTTTTTTACTTTTCATACCAGCAACAATTCTACACACATCACTAATGTTGATGGTAAACTTATCAAAATAAATATTACTGTCTGAGTAATTATCTTTAAACATGTCACATCCAAAAGCTTCATATCTCATATCATTTACTTTATTTACAAAATAATCATTAAAATAATTACTTACAATTTCTTCATTACCATTTACTGGGACAATTGCATTATTAATATTTTTTAATACATGTTTTCTTTTTTTCATTATTTCCCTGACAACAGACCAGTACTTTTTGCTATCACCTTTATTAAGGGGGGGCACAAATTTACCTTTATTAACTCATTATGTTAAACTCAAAAAACATGAAAAATTAAAAATTATTTTAATTATTTTTTTTATTAATGGTAGAGTAGGATTCACCTAAGTTGGCCAAAGCATGTACTAACCATTTCATCAAAAATCTTTATACAAGTCACATTGAAAACATTATTGGTTACACATAGTGTTTGTATACATTTTCTCCGAACTGTCAAACCCATGTTGCGTTTGTTTACAATATTGCTTTGTTGCCATTCGTGGTAATCTTATAGGTTACAACATCACCTTTTTTAGAATTTTATATTTTTATTCAACCTTTTTACATAGCAGGAAAGTTTAAATCGATTCTATTTCTCGATTAACATTTATTTTAGTTTGTTTAGCTGCTTGTATTTTTTCCAGGACCAATTTTGATAAGTTTTGAACGCAATGTGAAACAATCTTTCTTTTCAGATGCTGATTTGCAGCAAGTAGTAATGGCTATTCATAAACCCGCCTATTTTTAGCGAATTTCCATAAAGGAATAAGCTATTACGGTAGTACTCATGGTAAGACCCAAGTCCGAGACCATATCAACTTTTCATTTTGGGGTCCCCAGAAGCAAAAAACACCATTCGTTCGAATTTTTATATATATATATATATATATATATATATATATATATATCTATATATATGTCTGTTAACACGATAGCGGCCGTAAATATGGTCCGATCTTAATGAAATTTGGTACAGACGTGTAAAGTGGTAATCACTCGGACGAGTTTGTGAACCAGCCCAATCGGACCACCGGAAGGGGGGGGTAAAGGGGGATAAACCCCCAAAAATGGGTTTTTTGAGTTTTTCACATTGAAAAATAAAATGTATCAAATTTTTGTTGGCACCATTGAATTCAGCTCAAAAAAACAAACAATTTAGTAGTTTTGAATTACTGCTCTATGTCCATTGGTTACCGAGATATTGAAAGTGGTAAACACAGTACGTTGTCTCAATGTTAACCTTATGGGAAATAAGTAAAATTCTATATTTCGCTTATTTCTCAACATATCTTGATAAAACTTGGTAAATGGCTTCTTCTAGTTCAGATCTACTAAATATTGAATTAAAACCAACCAGTTTAAACATACCTGTAGCAGCAAACCTGCATACTCACTCCCCATGTTATTCTTATGGAGCTTACAAAAACATGTCAAATCTCGCTATGTTGGATTGAAATATATTGTTTTGCACTTGAAATTCACTGAGTATGCAGGTCTGCTGCAACGGGGGTATTCTTTATATATTATTAAATAATAAAATCTAAGACTGTTAATCATGCCGCATCCATGACACACCTTCTCCGTGTTAATACAAACTTAATTTGAAAAAGCCCATCAGTAATATTTTAAGTTGCGCACGAGGACTTCCAGTTGCAGTATATTGCATCGAATTTTACCTTCACTGCAAGTGCTATACTAAAACAGATGTTCGTTAGCTATGTTTTCAGCACAGCTGAATTTTATGCTTAAGTTCGCAAGAAGATAATAGTTTGTTTACTTTCATTTTGGCCAACCTAGGTGACTCCTACTCTAGTTAATTATTAGTAATAAAAAATAAAAAACAACGTGAGGACATTTTTTGTATATTTTGTTTCGTTAGTTTCTAGTCATTTTAATGGTACAGTGTTTTCAATCTAAATTTTGACAAACAGATTTTATACTTCTAATTTAAATTAGTTTTTAAACCAATAGGCCAAATTACTTGTTTTAGTTTGTGTTTAAAAAATGTGCTTTCAAGCAAGAGAAGTCAAACAATCTTTTATATTTGTAAGTCTTCTTAGGTTTTTAATATTGAAAATTCTAAAACTATTTTACAGTGAGTTACAATAATGTGCAATACAATTTTTTAAACTATACGCTAAAAATTAGAAATTACATCTAAAGACAATCAACATTATCAAAAAAGGATTGATCAGTTCTTAGCTCAATGCAAAGAAAATAAAAATATTATATTTTATATATACAATTACTTGTGATACCCGTCTTGAAATTTGGTCCAGCTGTCCACTGTTAGAAACAACTGTTACTAGTTTGATTGGGCGTCTGGGCTCTTGAGGTGTTTACTTGTCCCATACATACACACATTTTTCATACATACATACAGAAACAGTGGTGCCCAGCCCCCCCAAGGGCAATGGCGCATGCCCCCCCCCAAACCAAGCCTAGTGCCCCCCCCCCCCCAAATCATAACAACTACCCCCCGCCCTTTAATTTCATTAGTTTCAATAATTTAATTAGTTATTATGTCAATAAAAACACACACCTTATAACCTGCCCTAGCAAAGGGTATTACTACATTTTATTTACCAAACTCTTAAAACACAGTTGAATACTATCAAATAACAAAGTGATAAAGCATACAATAATAAAGCATACCAGCATTAGGTAATAAAGTGATATCACTTCAATGTATAAAACATTTATTTATAAGTAAGTCTGGTTCCAATAGCGTGAATAAAAAAGTCACTAATATGTTGTTAGTTAATGAAAATAATGAAGTACTTTTTACAGTATGTGATACAATCCAAATAAACAGTGTTGTAGTAGTATATTTCGCAACAAGGGCCGAAAATGAGGTTTTGCACACTCGAGATTGTGTTTAAAATTCGAGACGAAGTCGAGAATATGAAAACGATCGAGAGTTGCAAAACCTTTTCGGCCGAGGTGCGGACGCTACTCTTACCACACCACAAATTGAAATTTAGCCGATATAACATTAAAACCTTATTATTTATTTGACACACTTGAGAACAAAACTTTGAGGTTATGAGCGACGATACGTCTTTGTCATGGTTAGTTTAAATAAACACATAGCTATGAAAAACATATTATGATCGCAACTATCCTGTCTTTGGAACCTATTGAGTACTGTATAATTATGTGATGTTCTCACGTTGATTCAAGCAAATAAACGATCAGCTCATCAGCTGACTCGAAAGTTTTCGGTCCTCTGGTGGGAAAAAGCTGGTTTCGGCTACCAAATAAAGTTATAAAACAGGTGATTACGTCGTAGTGTGGCGAAAAATCTTTTACAACCTACAAGTATTTTTAGTTTTCGCAGTTTAGTGATGCCTTAATTCAATATGGTTTCCATAATGGTGGGGCGTTATTGTATTTACAATAAATAGAAATTAATTAATTTTTTACATTTAATAAATTATGAAGTGAATGAACATGGCTGTAAATATAACATAATGTTGGGAGACAGTGGTACTGAAATAACATCATTCTCGCAGGTAGGTTCAAAAACATATTAAATGCTTGTTGGTTTAAAAAAACATCTTGGTCTTGGGTGCTAGGTACGAGGAACGTCATAACGTCATGTGTGCTTGTTGATTGACTTGGGTCTAGAGCGTACTTTTTCCTTGGTCCGCTGTCGATTTTAATTTTAATTTCATTCCTCAAAGACTAGATTATTAGACTAGGCTGGGAGGCATACTATTTTCATTCAACAAAACACATAACACCACTGTCACAGATAGTGGTTTGCCATAGATAAAACAATATAGAAGATAATACAGTTTCTTTATACCACAACACAATGTGATATACAATGTAATACCACGATATCACAACACAATGTTAACTTGTAATGACCAGTCACTTTACTCAGTGATTGTACTATTTGTAAAACTGCCTTACCGCAGTCCAAGCAGGCACACCAACTGTGCTTCATACGACTGGCGATTGACTGTTGCTATACTCTTATCTCTAACGGCCAATGGTGCATTACACATAGGATTTGACATTTTACCCGCCAACTCCATTAATAATCCTCACTTTTACCCGGTTTTTTTGGCTCTAATCCCTGCAAAATCCCCCCAAGTACCAAAATCCTGGTAGTTAGCCGAAAAACCACCTAATTACTTTAAAAACACCCAAAACCGGATAATTTCTGCTGATAATGTTTTTGCTGGGTGCTATATATAAAAATATGTCTATTTACTTCAAGTATTGTTCTTAAAAACCATAAAAAACTAATTATTTTTCTCACCTTACATGGACATTGGATGGACATTGTAATTTGCAAAGAAAATCACAATTAAAAAATCCCCGGCTTTACCCGTTGCTTTTATGTATTTAGGATGCCGGGTAACTCCCCGCAGCTCAAGTCTAAAATCCCCGATTTTACTTGATTTTTCTTAATCATGTTAATTAAGTCCCCGAACGGCCATCAAAATACCCGCAAACCGGGCTATTACCCAGTTTCTGGTAACTATGCAACAAAATAACTTTCGTTCGAAAAATAAAATATCTAGAGTTCAAAAAAATCCTTGTACCTTGTCAAAAATTCCCGAGTTCACCCATTTTTTAATATCCAAGTTGATGAGGAAATTTCCTCAGCCCAAAACTTAAATCCCCGGTTGTACACGGTTTTTTCTTAACCACCGCCAAATCTCCGCACGGCCTCCAAAATACCCGAAAACCGGGTAAATACCCGGTTATTGAAAACAATGCTAACGGCTGTGTCAGATAGGGGCCACAGACCTTGTCTGACAATATGTCTTCTGGGCCCGATGTCAGACAGGGTTGCCAGTCCAGTCGACCCATTGCCAACCGCCCTTCAAAATAATATAACACGTGGATTGACTTGGAGATTCCGGGGTTGGTTTATATAGCAAACTTGAATATATGACGATGGTAATCATGATGAAATAGATAGATTTACAGTACTTTTAACTGTTACGTATGGTAATGATAGTTAATTTTTTTGTAATTTTCCCTTATTCGCTGGTTCAAAATTCCTCACAAAAAAAAACCAAAATCCGCCCTAAAAGTCCTGCCCCCCCCCAAAAATCTTGATGGCGCTAATTGCGCCATGCCTCCCTCTTCTGGGCACCCCTGTACAGAAACCACCTCTTCTTTAAATTAGTAGGCTATAGATAGATAGATAGATAGATAAACTTAGATAGATCATTATTTTTCGCTTGTATGCGTGGGATATTTTTCCCGTTAAGCGGTAACACTGCGCTCTGCGCTGATGAGGTAAGCGATTCTCGACTTTAGGCCACGTCAGAACAAGCTTCTCGCGCCCGAGCCTTCCAAGGGAGGCACGACTAGGCTGGCGTGGTGGGGGAAATCAAACGAACAATGACGGAAATAACCGAATGTCGCTATTACGGCAGTAGCCGAATAGTCGCAATGAAGCTTCGATAGTTCCGATAAGCTCGGAATCTCTTACGGCAGTAGCCGAATAGTCGCAATGAAGCTTCGATAGTTCCGATAAGCTCGGAATCTCGGAAATATCGAAACAAATATCGACATTGACTAATATTATCGACTACATTTCGCAACATTATTGAGTAAAATTCCAGATTGCTGCATTTCAGTGGCAGCATACATGCGTACTCCCTTTCTCCTTACCAATGCTAACTTTGCGGGTAATAAATAAATAAGTCATCTTGCTTATTTCTCGTCACACCTCAGTACAACTTGTTTTGTGACTTTATCTAGTTGAGACCGGCTGTATATAATTACCAAAAATCTCTCGATTGGCGAATTACTCCTATGTGGAGGAAATTGCTACCTTAGGGCTCATGGTAAGCCCGAGACTATGATAACTTTGCGTTTTGTGGCCCTTCACGTTTTTCATTATAACTTTACGATGAACTTTAATATTTCCATTTGAAAATCTCAAAAAACCCATTTTTGAGGGCCAAAACGGAGGCTTCCAGAAGGAAATTCGTTAATATCTTTGAGACCAATGGACTTAAAGAAAGTATTTAAAATACCAAATTGTTTGTTTTTTCGAGCTGAATCCAATGGTGAAAACAGTAATCGGATAAATTTAATAATTCAATTTGGAAAACTAAAAAAATATTTTTTGGGGGTAAAATGAAGTTTTTACCCCACTTTAGGATAGGTCGATGAGGCTGGTTTACGAACTCGTCCAAGATAAGTTTTACATGTCTCCATGTCTGTACCAAATTTTGTCACGATCGGGCGATATTTACGAGAGTTATCATACTACTCTTTTACTTTTGAGAGTTGTCAAAAAATGAAAATTCTATTTCCCATAAGACCATGCTAAATTTTGAAACAAATCGTAATTTGTGCAGGTAAAAATGCGTTTTCACTATAAACTAACTTCATATCCAGAAAGTACTCATAAAAAGCTATCAATTTAGGCCTATATAAATATACCCTGTACGGATATTTTTTGTCCATTCTGCTAAAACGACGGTAATAGCTTATTTCTAAAGAAAATCGCTAAAATACTATATCTCGCTTATTTCTCAACTCTCAACATATAAAACATGGTTTGTGGCTTCGCCTATAGGTGAAACCTATTGTATTAACCTCAAATCGCCGATATTTTCATTATCGTAGCAGCAAATCTGCACCTTGCGATATCTTGGTAATGTCAGGCAAGTTAATTTTGTTAACTAGGTAAAGATTTTTTATTTCTTTGTATGAAACATTTGAAATGCGAGAATAATATTTCACTTTAGAGATCGGAATTCCTCTTTCGTTTTGCAAATAACGTAATTGAAATAAAGAAAACAGAATCGATGTTGACGCAACGCGAGATTGCCAAGACGCGACGCGACGGTACCAAGTGCAATACGAACGATATTGCGATGTCGTATATCGACATATCGCGAGTAAATCGTATCGAACAGCTGTTGGCATCTGCGCATGCGCTCTCCGTCACTAGTCGTGCCTCTCCGTCTCCTTGGAAGGCTCAGGCGTAGTGATGTGCAGTTTGATTCTTTTTGGTGAATCGATTCATTTGAATCACTCAGTTCCAAAGAATCGAAAATTGAATCGATTCTTTTGATTTATTTGACTCACTATCCACTGCATACCAAATAACGTCGACTTTAATAGGTTTTATGGATCATAAAGTAGTTTTTAAATTTTTAATTACAATTAATTAATTTTATGGTGTATTAAAACTATTTCTAACCTAAAATTGTCTGGTAAAAAGAGTCTGATAGGGTACATTGAAAATTAATAATAAAGAGAAACAATCGCGAACCGATAGTTGAAGTCTAATCATCAACCGATAGTTGAAGTCGATTCAGCTAAGAGAGAAATCAAAACGGAAAGCGATTTTGAGGTTTTGTGTGATTGGTGGAAATATTTTACCGCCTAAACCCAAACTAATGAGCGAGCGCCATCATTAACGATCGCTATCATATTTCCATTCTCCCCCTCACCCCTCACCACGCTCCAAACACATCAATGCCCATTCCTTTGTCCTACACGAAATTAGACTCTAAACTCAATTGACTGACGCGCAGAATTATGAACAAAACCGGCGCGTCGTCTACGGCATGTTTTTCTGCAACTGATTCGCGCCACGAATCGATTCTTTTGAAAAATGAATCATGATTCATTTGATTCACTCGATGAGTCGTTCAAATTGAACGATTCGTTCGCGAATCGCACATCACTACAGGCCTACAGGCGCCGAGGCGCGAGAAGCTTGTCAAGGACGAAGGTCGAAAGTCTAACCTCTAACAAGTTGCGGTGTTGCGGTGCGTGGCGCGTGATGTGATGTGTCCTCGTACTTTTAGTTTGTGTTGTGAGATTTGAAATCGTAATTTTGAAGTTTAACAGTACTCTCCGTCACTGTTAAACTATGAAAAGAATGTAAGTTTTTTGATAAGAATGGCAGAAGACATAATTGTAAAAATAATAGAAAGACCATTTAGTTCTCTTTGTTTCCAGGAAAAACTTGTAACAATTCAAAAGGGGAGACCTTGTCCCGATTTACCAAATTTATCCGTCTCAGTTACCGAAAGGACTAGGCCTAGGTCCTACACAAGAAATTTTCATGTTTCAAATTACAATACTTATGAATGGCTTTGTGGTAGCCAAACGTTGTCAAAATTGTTTTGTTGGCCCTGTCTATTGTTTGCAAAATCTAAGACGAGATCAGATGTTTGGGTAAAGGCAGGATTCAGTAATTTAAGTGGATTGTCAAAATCAGCCTCAGGACATGAAACATCTGCAGTTCACCTCCAGAGCGTCCTCGATCTTTATAATTTTAGGAAACAATGGGGAGAAGAGGGTTTAAATGATACAATTCGAGAGAACAACAGCATTCACAATAAAAAAGTAAAAAAGAACCGTGAAGTTCTAAAACGCTTAATCGATGTGACTTGTTTTTTGGCTAAGCAGGAATTGCCATTTTGTGAACATAATGAAGAGGAAGATTCATTTAACAAGGGAAATTTCATAGAAACGTTAAATCTTCTTAAAAGATGGGATCCAGTTTTAGCAGAACATTTTGAAACCGTGACAGCATTTGATTGCACATCGAGTGATATTCAAAACGAACTCATTAATATTATTAGTGATGTCGTCATTGAAAAAATCTCTCAAGAAATCGAGAAAACATATTTTGTTTCTATCATGTTAGACGAGATATCGGATTTTCAAAACCGATCTCAGCTATCAATAGTTCTGAGATACAGTAACGATGAAGGGAGAATCCATGAAAGATTTGTCGGATTCATAGATGTGAGTGCTAACCATACAGCAGATGAATTACTTGCACACGTCCAAAATGTTGTTGATACTTTTAAATTTAAAGACAAATTTGTTGCCCTGACTTATGGAGGTGCGTTGAAAATGCCTGGCCACTTATCTGACCTTAAGAAGAAAGTCAAAGAGCGGTTCCCATATACATTATTTACCCACTGCTTCGCACATGATCTCGATTTATTATCTCAAGGTAGGCCTATGAATAAAATTTCTGAATGCCATATTTTTTTTACTACTTTAAATGGAATTTCCACCTTTTCGTCCCACTCAAGTAAACGGTCATTTTTTATTCAAGAACATTTAAAGAAAACTATCCCATCATATACCCCGACGAAATGGTGCTTCACATCTCGCCTTGTCATAACAGTGGAAAAGTATCGAGAGGATATAATAGAGTTCTTTTCCCTTGTACACGAAAATAATGAAAATCAGTGGAAGGCTTCTGATAAATGTGTTGCTATTGGTTTTGTACATTTCTTAGAAAGTTTCCAAACTGTATTTTTGCTGCAAGTTTTCTCCCCGCTGTTTGCACAGACTGAGGTTATTTTTAATATTTTACAAAGTGAAAATAGTAGTATTGTGTCCTGCTTAAATGTGCTTGAAGATTTTAAGGAACAGCTTAGAAATAATAGGAAAGGATTCAAGCATTGTGAGGACTGTAAAAAGCAGTTCATCGAAAAGAAAATTGGTGAAAATGATAAATGTGATAGGTGTGGAAAGTGTGGGTTTTCTGTCATATGGGAAAAAACTGTGTCTTTAGTTGGCTCACCTCCCCCCACTCGAAAAAAAAACAAATCTGATGCGTATTGTGCATTAACGCCCGAGCAAAACTACCAGAAGCTTTACTGCGCAATCATTGATGACATTCTTACTCAAATAACTAGCCGCTTTTCCTCTTTGTTAAGTTTGAAATTTTTTGAACTTCTAAATCATAGGAACTTTGAATTATTTTCTGAAACAAAGAAATTTCCGGACCATTTGATTCATAATCTTTTTAAACTATATCCAAAGACTTTTGATCCAATAGGTCTGAAAAGTGAATTGGTTATCCTTTACAAATCTGATTTGTTAAAAGATAAATCACCTTCTAAAATGGTTCAGTTTCTCAAACAAGAAAATTTAAGCAATACATTTAAACAGGTGTGTAGGCTAAGTGAGTTAATCCGTACCATCCCTGTATCAACTGCGTTGGCCGAGAGAAGCATATCGGTCCTCAAAAGGATCCATACATATAAGAAGTCGACGCAAGGTGAAACTCGTCCTAGCAATCAAGGCATATCCATTCTTTCTATTGAAAAAGATCTCCTAGAATCGCTAAGAGAGAGTGATGACTTCTATGATAGCGTTATTCAGAAATTTGCTATGAAAACGAGGAGAATGGAGTTTATCTATAAGGTATGTAAACATAACTAGTCTACCGTACTGTATAAGTTATAACTTAACATTCTTTATGATTTTGTAGTACCTTGGCCTACTGTTGGCTGTTTCATTATCAAATTGGCCACTAGGTCTATATTTATTTATTTCAAAAGTACAAACCTGCAGGACATAAGTGTTAATATACAGTAGATGCCCTCTAGTTCGGCTTCGGTTGGATCGGCCGCCGGATAACCTGGTTGGTCCTAGGAGGGTGATTCATAGGATTCATATCCATAATATCGCTACGCCGAATCATCGTGCAGGAACCTATGGTTTATCCTGCATGTTTAGTTTTTGGCTGTAGAAGTAGGCTAAACTATTTAGGGTAGGGCGGGGTAAAAAAGAGACAGAGCTCAAGTGGGGTAAAAAAAAGACATGTTTATGTCAAACTCAACAGTGTTAAATTTGAAAAACAAAAAATACTACAAAAAATACAGCTATATATCTTGTATTGTCTAGGCCATAGGATTTTCGGTGTCAGTTTTATTTAGGGCTTTGTGTTTTCTTAAGGGATATGGAATTTTGGGCGTACCAGGGTTGCATCACATTACAACAAATCCTAAAATATTACAAGTTAAGAGCAAGATTTCCAATAACATTATTAATTGAGGGTATCAATTTTTTTACAAGATAGTTATAAGAAGGCCTAGTCAAAATTTACAAGTATGAATTTTTGTCAATAATTAATGTAAATAACATTGAAATGTACAGCAAGCATTATCAACTGTTGAGGCCTACTTGAAATTACCTTATAATGTACTTAATTGTCACCGCCGAATCCAGTAACACCTCACGCTTTGCAATTTAATCACCTGAACTCATTGGTTGCAGGTTACTCCATGGTTGAGCTGTGCCTTTGCAGAAATTGATTTCTTCTTGTCAATTCCCTACAGGTCTCGTTTACTTCAGGGGTTGCCAAGATTGTAGGTGATGGCGAGTATTTTTTTTGATTTGCTTTAGGCTTATGCCGACATTTGCCTCATTGATATGTTCTAATCAACCCGTTGTCTCCAGACTACTGCGGGGAGTGCGGGGGCAACAACTCGAGCTGCCAGCAGGTGTCCGGGAGCTACAACACGTCACAGTACGGCTACACCAGAGTGCTCAGGATACCTGCAGGCTCGTCCAACATCGATGTAAGGCAGCACGGCTTCCGGGGGTCCTACAAGGATGACAACTACCTAGGTAGATGAGAAATATTATTTTCAATTTGTGTTTCACTGCAGTCGTGAGTATGAAAATCTCGACCTGTGCGACAATTTTTGTACGTTGGGGGATGGGGTTGGAGGGAAAGTCTACATGGACTCCTCCTAAATTCTACCCCCTTCACAGCTGCTAATAAGTATCTGTAAAAAAGTTAACTAGGCCTAATTTTAAAAATAAAAGCAAAGTGATTATCAAATAATATTTAAGGTTGTGGTATTAGGCTTAGTTTACGTAGATTTTGTCTTTATCAATTCAGTTAGTTCTAGCTTAAAAATGTATAAGATTTTCCATTCATTTTTGCTTAAGTAATTAAGAAATGAAAATTTAATTTTTGCTTTTTAGCTAAGTAATAGTTTCTTTTAAAGGAAATGATAATTTAAACTCACAATGATAATACTTAAATAAATAAATAAATAACCAACAAAAATCCAAATGATCATCGACAGGAAACCAAGCATGAACAAAAAATCAAAATGCTGCAGCCAATACATTTTTGCTTTCTAAGGCCTACCACCCTATAAAACTCCATTTTTCATCTCTCTCCCGCCACAAGTTTCTTTTAAAGGCTGAGATTTTTTGCCCTGCAGTCATAATATCATTTAGAATTGTTACACGAATGGTCCCTGAGCAGCTCTAAGCTTTACATTTATCTTGTTTTAACTCAAAATCAATTTTGAGTGGATGGTATAATATGACTATTCCAATACTTGCAGTTCGCTTATTTATCCTTCAATATACTTTACATGTAATTGTTGCCTAACTGCAACTATTTATTATAATTCTTGCTCATAATCAAACTTGTATACAAAAGTTGGCGCACATTCATTCCTCTGGTGATATATGTGAATCTGTAAACAGTGTGTGTGTACAGCACTGATGGACGGGGAGACGGGAGAGTATGTTCTCAATGGAAATTCTGTGGTCAGCATGTTCCGCAAGTTGATACTCTATGGTGGAACCACCCTGGAGTACACTGGCTCCGATGCGGTGGTCGAACGGGTCAATTCCTCCCGCCCTCTCAACAAAGATCTCATTATTGAGGTGAGCATTTATTTTGTGGGATGGACATTTTTTCCACCATCCCTTTAATAAAAATGGCTTCACCGGAACATATGCGGTGATTTAAATGAAATTCGACTTGTTTATTATGCTTATGTTCAATAGTCATTGAGGGGGGGATAATTGCTTGGGGCTGTGCATATAGTAGCACTTTGCAACCTCTGATGGTGACGCAAAAGGCTATAATTAAAGCCGCCCTGGGCAGGTGTCGACGCTACCCTTCGGATGCTCTGTTTACTGAAATACGTCAAACAACTTTTCATTAGATCACTGGCACTGTATATTTACAAACACTGTAATGACTTGTTTGAACGCTCATTACACGACTACAGAACAAGACATGCACTGGGGGTGGGAGTTCGCTTACCGAGACTTACAAGAACCTTTTCTACAACTAATTGTTATTATGTTGCTCACACATTGTACCACAATTTACCTCAAAATTTACGAAACTATGAATGCTCTGTGACGGTATACAAAAAAAGTTTACGGAAATGGCTCATTGATATTGGGAGACAGGGTTCTAACCGAATCTTGGTCTTAATTTACAGACAATGATTTTTCCAGCTGTCGGTATGAGTGACTGTGTGTTCGTTTTGAATGAATGTGTGAGAGAGTGGTGAGTGGGTGTGTAGTTATGTTCTTGGGATTGGGGGGGGGGTGGGGGGGTCGGTCAGTCCGTCATTGCCACTCTTTTTCTCCCAGCGCGATAAGTTTGTCTTAGATTTTTTTTTAAATTATCATATATGCAGCTTCCTTCCTCAACAACTCATTTCCACGCATGGGTCTTCCCTTGTGGAAATTAATTTCGCAAAATATATGTGTTTTAAGTTTATTTCTTTTGTAAAAATGTATTTGTTTTGTATACTCAAGCTTCCTGATTTGTATAGTTTCTGTGCGAAATAAATAATTTTGAATTTGAATTTGGTGAACAGATTTTTGATAGGGGTACTTTAGGGGCCCCCAAAAGGTACAGTCGAACTGTGTGCAGTGGTCACTTTTGGGGTAAGCATTGGGGCATAGTGTTCTCAACTAATCCCTATGCTCCTTATCATAAAGGGGGCTTCAGTCTCCAAATTATGTCACACTTCTATCTGGTTTTCCTATAAAACCGATATCAACTGTCAAGTACAGCCTCCACTCAACAAAATTCCTTAAATTGTAACTCATCTGAAGGAGTAAAAATTCATTGGTCCATGGGATCAGTAACAGCGTTGTAGTTTCAAATATGTTATTGACTTAATTTATTATCATTACCTTTGACTGTAAATGTTATTACTAGAAAAAAATCTTGTTGCGTCTAACTTTATTAACATATGAACGAAAGTTTGATTACTTTCCACGTAATTTCAGTGTTGTGCTAAGCTCATGGAAGCAAATCAGAGTAAGTAGAATTTTATCTTGTAGAAAATGCTGATTGGGAGACCATGATGGATGTCAAATAAGGCCAGCAGTGCTTAATCTGTTATGCCAGTCAGTTGCAGCATTTGTTGTAGTTCACAAAGGCGTTTTCTCTTAAAGTCTTAATAATCATTTAGAATGTTGTCTATTTTTTTAAATAAACTTTAAAAGCTTGCAGTGGTGCAGTGATTGTGAGATGCATTAGGGCCTACTCATAAAAGGGATCATCTGTTATTATTTTTAACTATTATATTATTTTAAATTATTTAAACTCTTATAAATTTGTTAATTTGTACTCTTTAACAAATAATATGCTTTCTATTTTCAAGTTTAAAGTATTCTTTGATTGTTAATTTTTTCTCATGCAGTGCAATAATCTTTTTAAAGTGATATTTTTCAACGTGTCATTGATAATTGTTGATTGAAAGTTCTGTTTAATTCGTTATATTTTTAATTATTTCTGCATTTAGGTGTTGTCAGTGGGAAACCTGTATCCACCAGACATCAAGTACAGCTACACAGTGCAGCGTACATCTCTAGCTCAGTATTCGTGGAGGGTTTCCGAACAGTGGAGTGTCTGCAATAAAGTCTGCAACGGTATGTTATTGTAACTTTTTTAAATTTCAACAGATTTTTTATGTTCTGGAGGATAAAGACCCATTGTCTTGTGTTCAAGGAAACATGGGTCCAGTTCCCAATATCCCATAAAATGTTTATGTATAATCTTTGGCGAAAAATCAATTGACGTTAACAAAAAAGAGGATTTTGTCTTCTTTAAGCTTGACCATTTATTTGTCATTGCTTATTTAAAAAATACCATGAAACTAAGGTTTAGTGAAAAAGAAATGATCCTCACCTGAGGATTTGTTTGGTACTAAAAATGTAGTAGTACCAAGGATAGTATAAGGCAATGTAGAGTAAAAGTCAGAAGTAGTAGAGTATTAAGTAGTGTATCAGTAAAGTGTAAGACACTGAATATTTATGAAAATATGCACAAACATTTTACTTTCTTCCTCTAAATTTATTAGCAACAATGTTTCGTCCAACTTGAGAATTTAACTGGTATACATCCGCAGGGGAGATGCACCGACTTTTGGTCTGTGTCAAAGTTGAGAGCGGACAGGAAGTATCATCGGACATGTGCAATGGAATCGACAAGCCTGATCCCCCAACGGAGCCTTGCAATAACCACTGTGTTTTAAGGTTAGTTTACCCATAGAAAACTTTATTATTGTTGTAAAATTGAACTATATAATCAAAACAAATCTTTGTAGCACACCATCCTGAAAACTATGTCCATGAAATAGACTGAGAATTAATAAGAAAATATTTAATTTTAAATAATATATATTTTTATCAGGGTAAAGCTGTAACTGAAGTGGCCACAACAAGATGCATTTTTTTAGTTTAGAATGCCAAAACTAATGTTCAATCTTTAGTGGGGTTTTCTCACTCCAAAATGTTACATAATTTTATTCTTAGACTGTGATTGTAATAGCTATAGGCCCTATGTATTGGAAATCACACAAAAATAAGTTTTGAAATTTAACTTTACAAGTTTCAGTTTTTGTTAGAAATAAAGCCTTATTTTAAATTGAGTTACAGTTAATGCAACAACATTTATTTAACATAATTTTTATTTTGTATTGGAGCAGTTCAAAAGACGAAGTTACACTTATGTTAGTTGGTCTATTGGATCGTCAGCCATAACCTAAAACACACAGATAGATTTTTGATTGCATATACGTTTGTATTTTTAAACAAATAAATTTTCAAGGACTAAAACTTAAACCTTTGTTCATTGGTCACCCAGACTTCTTTTTTTTCCTCAAATCAGCACCCAATATGTTTGCAGATGGCAGATCAGCAGGTCGGAGTGCTCGTCGCACTGCGGGGAGGGCGTGCGCGCCCTGGCCGTGCAGTGTGTCCAGCAGTTCTCCGAGGGGAAGGCGTCGTCCGTCCACAACTCCTCGTGTGCCCACCTGCCGCGCCCCGCCACCCACGAGCCCTGCGTCGGCCCCTGCGACCACGCCCACTGGCGCTTCCACGACTGGTCCCCGGTAAATTATCTACTAGTCATCAATTTAATATAAAGTATAGAATTGAGAACAGTAGCTGTTGGTTTGATTTGATTTTTTAAACCTATAAAACGGAAGCTCTTCTTATCGGACATCTGTAAACCTGGTTTCCACAACCAGACAGTAGAACAATAGTTGCAAATTGTTGATTACTTTTGTTTAAAGGTGTTACTGTCCACTGCACTGGTCATCGTGGAAACAAGGGTCAAACCAGCTGCTGAATGCTTGAATCTACTTCTTCTCTTGGGAAAGTGAATTACTTTTTTCTTGATGATTTCATCTTAGCTTTGCTTTAACCAGCCATGATTGGCAGGAAATGAACGTGGAAGTATTCCTCAAGGATATATTACAGAACTGGCCAAAGATCAATTTGAATTATTTACTAGTAAAAGTTAATGTGAGCCAAATGTATTAAAACAATTTTATATTTTATACATTTTTGACCCATAATTGGTGTCTGTAACCTGTGATAAAATGAGTTTAGGGCATCTAACTTTGTTAAGCCAAATTGTCATCCAGCCAAGGTCTTGGTCCCAAGGTGGCCAAATTAATTTCCCCTTGGATATACAAAAAAGTATTTTTTCACTCACTGTACTTGATTATATTAATAACTTATTTTTGCTGTTTTTACAGTGTTCAAAGTCTTGTGGCACGGGGATTCAGCGGAGGGAAGCGGAATGTGTCAATGACATGAACGAACCGATGGATGAAAAAGAATGTCGAGAAAGTGAACGAATCGTCGAGAGAACGTGCAACCCTCAAAAATGCCCTCACTGGGCGGTTGGAGAATGGGCTCCAGTAAGTTATAAACATTATTATTTTAATCACTTTCAAATTAATTTAATCAGTGTCAAATATAATATTTGGTTCATATTTTCATAGGCAGAGTAGCTGAAAGGTTTTAGTGCTTGCTTCAAAATTTGCAGTTATTGTATTGGACAGCTAATTATAATTTGATTATCTACTGTAAAACTGATTAAGATCGTTCTTTCTAGTTCTGAGTAAGCTTTAACTTTACCGGCCATCTGTGTTTATTTTCCTTCTTGGTTGAAGACAGTTGGTATCAGTTCGTTCATTGTAAGGAAGTTTCCCTCTGCATCACCTTGAACAGCATTTAGAGTAATTTAAGTAAAAAGAATTGTATATGTATACAAACTACCTCAAATCTGCCTAATTATTTACAAGGAGCATTGTTAGTATTGTAATTTTAAGGTACTGTAATGGATCATCCTATATGACATGCGATTGCATGCTTAGACCTCATTTTGTAGAAAGCGAATAATCTTTTAGGCAAAAATAGCTCAATTTTAATTTCATCCATTTCATTTTATCACCACCTTGAATCCCCACCATCTGATACATCTCCATTTCCTCATATTTCCTGCAGTTTTTTGTATTTTGGCTTCCTTAATTTTTTGGTGAACACTTATCTTTTCATTTTCAGTTTTCTTACAAACTACCGACTCAGACAAACTATCTTTCCTCCCATCCTCCTCCTTCTCTTTCATTTTGTCCTCTATCATACATTCTCTTTGGTTTCCTTTCAGTTTCCTCCCTGAGTCCCCACCTTTCAATATGGGAAAATCCTCTGTCTGATTTTTAAACAATCAAAATAATCGCAAACACAAAAAATAATCATTATCAAAACCATAAGTCACAATAACCTAACCACAATCGTGACGGTTCACAGTGCAGCGTGTCCTGTGGCACTGGGGAGCGGGTGCGGCCGTACTGGTGCCAGCTGGGTAATCAGCTGGTGACTGCGCCCGATGTCTGCGGCCGAGACCTTCCCCACCACAAGGAGCCGTGCCGCCGCGAGGACTGCGCCAGCTGGGTGGTCGGCGACTGGAGCCCTGTAAGTCTGCCGGTTTTTTGAGTAAAAATTATAATCGGGAGCACAAAATTAGTCAGGCAGCAACGATTGTAAACTCCTGGAGTTGTCTGTTAAACCTCAGCTGAAATAACTAATATGAAATTTATTTGTTAAACTGTCAAATATTAGTTAAGTTTTTCAGGGCCTTTTATTTTTAAATTTGTGTTTACTTTAATATACGATCATATAGTTTACTAACCACACAAATAAATAATAAACTCACCGATTTCACCAACAGCACACCCACTCGCCTGCCTTATTTGGAGCTCCCAGTATTAGTTTTTTGCAGTCATTTGCTTCACCGATTAGTAAAAAAAGTGTCACTAGTTTTCCAGCTTTATTCAGTGACAACAGTTGTCTGCAAAAAAAAATCAACCATAGCCTAACCAACAATGATTTTGTCAAAAAAACTTAGTTTTTTTTAAGGAAGTTGGAAAGCATGGGTAGACCTACATCTTTGGCTATATTCTGTGAAAGATCTTAATTTATTTTCTTCTACCTTGAAGTCATGTGAGAGTAAAAGGAATTTAAGCCCAACGAAATGAGGTTGTCATTAGTAACTTTTATAGGGTAAACACTTGGCAATATATTGAACCCAGATGAAAACTTGTGGCTTGTTCAAAAATCCTGTACGGTAACAGCTTGCTATTGGCTTAGAGTGACTGAAGAAATTTAATTGGCTGTTAAGTATTTAAAAACTAAAATTAAGGGAAAATATATTTTATACTTTTTTGGCCTTTCACCATGTTTTCCATTTGGAACCTTCCTCTTTTGTCGAAATAGATTAAATCTGGTTCTTGGAATATCTGCAAACTAAGTCTAAAACTTAACTGCAATTAATTTAGCTACCCCAATTTATTCGTGGTTTGTCTTATGGATTGGTAACCAACTTAGATAAGAAAATTAAGTTACATTTCTTTGCTGTGTAAGTCGTCACATTTAATATTTAAAAATACGAGGTGATTTATTGAGTGGTGAGTTCCAATCTCAAAGGACTCACGCCAAACATGAATGTTACAGTGCTCGGTGACATGTGGTGTGGGCATGGCGACTCGCTCAGTGATGTGCAGTATCCAGGGACAGTGCTCGCTGAGCACCAAACCTGAAGTCACCCACACGTGCATCCTACACTCCTGCAGCCTGCAACACGAGAACGCAATCAACAGCATCGACTACCACCGCCACGTCTGGCGCACTGAGGACTGGCAGCCGGTAGGTGGCGGGTTTAGGAGTCTTAAGACGTTTCAATTAATGACTAGATATTATAATTTGGTTTTAACCAAATTCATTAATTTAACGAACTAGAAGAACGGTCATCCCAACTGGAAAAAGATTTTAGTATTATGTGACATGTTATACAGGAGAATAATTATTATTTTCAAAAGCCAAGTTTTCAGAAACGTTGTGTATTGAAAAGGGGTATCAATGCTTGAAACACCTCATTTTGCTCATTTTTGAAACAGCCGATTGTCATGGCTCATTACGACACAGGCAAAATTCTATCATGGCTGTTTGCAATTTTCATAACGTTATTGGAAAAATTGTCTTTATAATCAATTGCAAAGACTACCAAGGGATTTTCTGTAAATAGGTGCAATAATCGTCTTTCAAATCACTCGTGTATACCTCAATGTTTACCCCAAATAGAAAACTATTTCGCTTTGTCTTATTCTTACATGACGGAATATTTGAAAAATTGACCATCCCAACACCCTTATTCCCGAGTTGATTGAAAAATTCAATGTTCTGATTGAGATAATAGGCTACTTTACTTCTACGAGTACAAAAAAAGTTTTCTTTGAAGGTTGTGTAACTTTCCTGATCCAACCTAGATGTCTTTTGGACAGCCAAACAACCAGTAATACCAATACCACTGTCTAACTTCTAGCATATGTACTCTCAACCATCACCTGAACACTTCCATTCACACATTTTATTTGCAGTGTTCCGTATCGTGCGGGGAGGGCACCAAGCGGCGCGCGCTGGTGTGCTACGACGAGGTGGCGCGCAAGGCGACGGACGGCCACTACTGCGCACACCTGGAGCAGCCCAGCACCGAGAGTGGGTGTATGGAGCAGGCCTGCGCGCAGTGGCGTGTCGGCGAATGGGGGCCGTGCTCCGCTACGTGCGGTCAGGTGGGTGCGATGATTTTGTTTTAGGTAGTTTTTTGTGAAAGGTTATGCAACTGGTCTCATAAGTTTGTTTGGAGTTTTATCTACCACCATTGCAATACACTGATGATTATATTATAAGTAACATTACAATGATTTACATTATTTAACCGAATAAAAACCAGTTACAGTAGATTCCCTCTTATCCGGACACCTTGGCACTGAGACCTGACCAGATGACGGTTTTCCAGTTAAATTGATGTTCCCACAAACTCATTATTATCTAGCATAATGCATACCATCAGGTGGGTTTAGGAGGCAAAAGTTGTGTCTTGGTGTCTTGGTACTATGAGTTACCGTAATATCCTAACGGTTCCTAGGACACAGAAACCTAAAAATACAACAATATCTATTATACGCTTTTGTGCCTCATCGATAAATAGGGCAGATGGTGCAAGATATATCATAGAAAATTATATTGTATATTATTCCATTGAAGAGCCTATTAAAACTTAGCCAAATTAATTTAATAGCGTTTAGCCCTCTTTTTTCTCACATAAAATTAGCTCTGAGTTCAGTACCATAAAATTATGCTAAACCTTGTTACACCTATCTACCTGATACCTTTTATTGAATAGTGATGTACTTGAGTTTGAGTTAGTAATGCTGAGTTTGAGTGAATCTGATCGAGTTTTAGTTATGTAACACTCAAAGTCAATTGTACTTGTTGGGCGCAGGGAGTGGAGAGTCGGGCCGTGGCGTGCATGGTCGACAGTCGGGAGGCGGATCCGCGCGAGTGCACCTCCTCTCGGCCGGAGGACCAGCGCGCCTGCCTCACGCAGTGCGAGGACAAGCCTCCCAACACCTTCAAGTGGAGGACGGGCGCCTGGGCTGACGTGAGTGCATTGTGATTCGGCTTGAAATTTCTGCTTTTTCTGTGAAAAATTTAGGCTTTCTTATCGTCGCCTTACTCGGAGATAGATGCCTCCGAAGATTCTAAGGTTGAACTTATATATGTTTATTGTCAAATAATACAGTAGAGTCCCGCAAACCCGGACTTCGATAACCAGGAATTCTGGATAACTCGGAAAGCCTGCCAGAGCAATAAAGTGCACTGAGATTCAAGGCCAGAGCATGGTGTGACACATAAAACAGTTTTGGTTTTTCTTTAAGTTTTTTTGTAACTGATAATGTAGTTATTGTATTTTTTACTATGCAATAAATAAATGATTTCTTATAGAAATAAGAAACTATTCCTATTTTTTCTTATTTTTACTCATTTCCCGATAACTCAGAATTTTCACAAACCCGGACACCGTTCGGTCCACATTAGTCCAGGACTCTACTGTATTTGAAGCGATATATATAATAATTTTCTTATTAATTTAAATTGGACTTTTTCATATTTCTCTAGCCAACCAATCGTATAGGTTATCATATAGGTATTTTCATCTGCTCCAAATATTATCTAGTAATACTTCACTGTGTGAGTTTGGTTTACACGATTTTAAAATTTATGATTTATATGTTTTTAATTTGAATTTTCATTCTAAATGTAGAAACTTTTTGTAAAATCACCCAATTATTTACCACAACTGAAATTCTTAAAATTAGTCCCATTACTCTAATCAGTTCAGCGAAGACCATATAAAATGAATTATTTTCCTTTTC
Organism: Flexamia atlantica; assembly: GCA_035578135.1. Lineage (NCBI taxonomy): Eukaryota > Metazoa > Arthropoda > Insecta > Hemiptera > Cicadellidae > Flexamia > Flexamia atlantica. The sequence goes on along the minus strand of JAQJVK010000008.1, from coordinate 27,739,911 downwards.
TTTATTAATAAAATCCTCAACTAACTGCCTGTTGCTTCAGGCCAATAGGCTTTGCAGCGATCTAATGACAAGCAATATCTAGCGGCAATAGTCACATAGGCAATCCAGAGGTGACCGCTGATGATGCTACAGGAGCCACCCGGCTGGGATCAAACCAGGAATGATCGATATACTGGGACAGTACTTTACCTCTGAAATACCGACCCGAGCTTCTCTTGGAATTATGATTTAAAATGTTCCCCAAAACAAATAAATTTCTCTAGTACAATAAGAGGTTTCTCACAGTGAAAACATCAGTAAATACTAAATGTGTTTTATGTTTTTCAGTGTTCCGAGGAGTGCGGTGGAGGAAAGAGGACGCGGATGGTCGTGTGCCAAGACGAGACGGGAGTCATCACGGCGGACACGAGTCTGTGTCGAGACGCGAAGCCCGTCTCCAGCATCACCTGCAACTCCCAGCCCTGCAACCACGACGCCGGTTGGATATTCGGCGCCTGGTCTGAGGTAGGCTGCTTGTCGGGAGTTAAACATAGCGAATGAATCAGTTCTTAATCATAGTCTCAAATATCTTAAATTCACTTTGGCACTTACAAAAAAAAATCTGTAGTTTTAAATCACAGACGTGATGTAAAATGTGATGGGTGTTTGTTTCCTTTAAATTTGAATAATTAGAGTTTCAGTTAGCAAATTTTCTCCTATAGGGATATAGCTATTTGAAAGATAGTGTAGTCAGGTTGTGGACACACAAAACAATCTCAAGAAAGGTTTCATCTGTAACATACTGGTCTTTAAATGGAATGCACTGCATTTAAGTAGAATTAAAATTAATAATTATATTGCATGAACCTTTGGGGAATGACTTAAAAACATTGAATGCGGATGGGAGGTTAACCTCCCATAGCGGTAGCTCCCCAGACGCGCATGGGAGGTTAATCGCCCATCGTGCAGCTATGTAGTTATGAGCTTACTGTGCCTACTGCAACTTCGGCAGGTAGATTGCGTTACTATTGCAGTCTGGGACTAAACCACATGTTATAATGGCGGTTTTAATTTTTTTTTTGCTGCAAGGGGGAGGGCTCAATTTTTGCCGCAGTTTGGGATGTATATGCCGTATATTTTCAGCAGTCAATGTGTTAAAAGGAAAAATGCAGATGTGATAGATGCAGTGTTGTTTGGAGCTGGTTTGTTCAGAGTTCGGATGGCATCTTAGAGGCCATTATGTTGACAGAAATTTGTCCAAGGAAGAAATTACCAACCCGTGTAATGGCAGGGAGAAACACTTACTTTGTCTAACCAAAAACAAAAAATCAGAAATGTGTTTTCATTTTTTTTTGTGCATTTTACTGAAGAAACAAGCCAGAAAGCAAGAAACAAGAAAAATTTGGTTCATCAATGAATTTTGGGGTTTTTGACATTTTGTGCTGAGTGATTTGTATTTGTACAAAAATATTAACTCCAAGCGATTATGAAAGGTCACAGAAGCCATGGCTGGTATTTGTTCACAGTGCAACCAGACCTGTGGAGGGGGCTACCAGCACAGGCAGGTTCGCTGCCAGAGTGTCAGGGGGATCCTTTTGGCTGATACTTCATGTCCAGTCGCTCAGAAACCTCCCCACATCCAGGTAATGACGATCATTTTTTTTCAGTGTTTTATTGCATGTAATTAAATGCACTCATGGCATTTTCATAGTTTAAAAGGAAGGGCCCAAACCTCAGTCATGAGCTTATTGTGAGTTCAATTTCCTACAGATATAATTTACTAACGCATGCCTATGACTATTTGGAAATTAGTTCAGTGATGAATCTTAAAACTGGCCTGTTTCGGTTAAGATTTTTTTTTTGGCAAATTTGATGTCCTAGTTGACATTGTCATAATCAAATTTAAAGCTCTTGTGATAATTAAATTCCAAGGAAAAAAGTCTTCCTAAAAATTATTACAGGTGATTACATCCATTTCAAGTAAGAATTTTGATATTAACTAAGCCTAGATACCTCTATTTTCATTTTTTTCTAAATCTGCCATTGAATTGTCACCAAATTTATGCTTGAACGTCTGATGTCCTGTAACAATAATCTCATGATTTCATGGTTCTGAGCTGATAGGAACTAGTTTAACAAGGCGATATTAAAGGTACCTATTTAATTTGCCTTTTCCTGTAAAACTTTCAATTATTCTCCTTTGCATTTTAAAACCGGAGTTTTTGCATAGACTTAACATCGAGGTTCAGATAAATCTGACTCTAATGTTAAAATCTAATCTTTTTTAAGAACAAACAAGTAAAGCTCTAAATTTTCAGCTGTTCTACAGTATCTTAAATATAAGATCAAGCATATACAAAGTAATACCGCTTTGTAAATTTAAAAAAATTGCAGGAATGCAACACCAGGCCGTGCCCCCCCGCTCATCAGTTCCACTACCGATGGCGCACTCAGGACTGGAGTCAAGTAAGCGGCTTTTGTATCTCTGCATGAAGTGGTGTTGTGGGCTGTTGATTCGTTAATTGTTTGGTGATTCCGCAAATGGTTCTAGCTTTCGTTTATGATTCTAGATGTAGGGTACCGTATCTAAAAAGAAAATTGCCTCAGATTTGAAAAAGTATATATATTATTTTTTATTCCCAGAGGTCTGGTTTATTGCTCTTAATCCTTGTTATGGTTATCATATTATTATAGAAGTATAAATATCTTCTGACTATATATTTGGAAAAATATTTACTTATATTGACTATTTACTAGCTTTGAAGTTATATTGGTACAATGTACAAATATCAGAATTTGAATTAGTCACAATTATCATGTTTATTAATTGGTTCTTCCATGTTAATCTGCCCTTGAACAAACCCATAAAAATGATCATGATTTAACTAGTGTAATGATTTAACCGCCAACACATTACTATAAGAATAAAGCCAAGAACTAACTCTAAGGTATTTATTATTCATGCTTATAATAACATTATCACCTCTGTTTATACTCACTGAAAATGTATGACTATTGAGTGGTTGGTAAAAATGTGAGTTTATGGTTTAACACTTAATTTAATTTAGATGCAATTTAAGCACTAATAAAACTAATGTGTAATGCCTTACACTGCCCCTTCTAATATTTATATATTAGGTACATTACTGTTATTTTTTGTTGGTTTTATGTTGCAGCGAGCTAACTGATACAGCCGTTAACACACACACTCTCAAGCATTTACACTCTTAAAATAACTACCTCATTTGCTACCTCGCGGGAAAATCTACCTCATTTAAATCATTAACTTAGCAAACTATTTCCATACATCACAAACTGCTTAATAATTCTGTAACTGTCATTGCCTTATTAGGAATCTCAAACTGAAAAGTACTTTAACCAAGACAGTTACAATATATTTGAAAAGCCAATATAAAGTAGTAATATTCACAAAAATCTTCTGTTTAACACTGTGTCAAACAATTTAAATTAAGATAATAATATGTAAAAAGAAATTCTGGCTGTGATATGTTCTGTCTGCATGTTTTAGCCATATTCATATCTAATTGTTACAGTGGTTGTATGTAGTGTTTGTTCTGTGTACATGTCTGCATGTTATTGAAAAATTGGGCTGTGCTAATTATAATTATGTATGAAAAATAGCTATAAGCATTTCATGTTTTGTTAATATATTTTTTTTAATAAAACATAATCTTTAATATTTTACAACTTACTAGTCAATATCTATTGTTATACTAAATTATATCTGTAATTTAAGCATAGTAAAATATAAAATTAAAATTGTCCATAATTTATTATTTTGCCTTTTGATTAGTAAAAATTCTTAATAAATAAATTCATAGGTTTGTTGGCGTGGATTACATTGAGTCTGGAGTAAATTGCTATCACCAAATAACATTATTCAATTTTCTAGAGATTTAATACATTCTCTTCATCAATAATGTATAATATAAAACTGTTTAAGCAAATATGCTAATAGGGCAATGCTAGTTATAGAATAGTACTCTCCATGGCATGATTTGTTAATTCTATATATAATTACGCATTTATTTTTTATCATCACAATATGCTTAGCACACTACATAAAGTCTTTAAAATAAACAACTATAAAATCGTTAATTATCGATACAATATATTGTTTACGATTAGTCCCACATTTTCACACAATGCCACTGACAAACAGTGCTCCCGAACATGTGGGAAAGGCGTCAGACGACGAAAAGTGTCTTGTGTGGAAGCGATGTCGGATAAACCGGTGAACCCGGTTCACTGTTCGGCGCTTCCCAAACCAAAACTACAGGACCAGTGCAAACTTCCCCCCTGCCCTCTTCAGTGGATCACCGGTGAATGGTCTCAGGTCAGAAATGTCGCAGTTTGTCGCAGCTTGTCGCATGTGTGTCCCCGACCATGCTGTAAACGTGATCGTTGCCAATCCCGCTAAACCTTCGCAAACTAAGAGACAAGGGAAGGACTTAATGTGGTGTGGACCCAACACGGTGCTGGTTTCGTCCTGTAGTGTCCAGTGCTCAACATTGTACAGAGTTATTAACATTGTCAAGCTTAGTAGATTAACATATTTTAAAACTTTATTGTGAAGTTTTATTATCTGCTAAATGGATTTAATATAACGTATATTTTAATTTATGAATATTTCAGTTTAGGGTTTATTAACCTACATTTGGGTTTAACATTTCCCGAAAGAATGACTTTCAGGCTGATAAATATCAGATGTGAAGTCTATCTTGGGTAAAGCAAAACAGACAGCATGTTATTGGTTAGTTAATTTCCTTTATATTCAATCCCTCCATGTATATGGACACCAGGAATGAAATTCCCTTCCGGATTCTGCCCCCTTAACATGGCTGTATATAGATGGATCCATTGGTCAGTTAGCCAAGACAAAGAACAAAATTCAGCAGTTAAAGAGGGGACTCAAGTTCCATGTGACCACCTGCTCCTCCCATAAGGCCAATGTTAACTTTCAAATTGGGTACTTACCTCAATGGATCAACCAAAATTGATTGTTTATAGCATATTTGAAGAGAATAATTAACTTGCAATTCCAGTGAGCAGAAAAAAATTCTCTAGTGATTTCAAATTGAATTTTGATGGCCTATTGGTTGCTTTTGTTTGAGATGTTCTCAAATATTAAGGTCTTCAGGACTTTTGTAGATTTTAGATTTAGCGAATTTCCCCTAAAGGAAAGAAGCTATTACCATAGGTCTTCCGGCAAGATCTAAGCCTGAGACTTCACTTTTTGTTTTAGGGCCCCCTAGAAGAAAAAATACTGTTTGTTCAAATTTATAAATATATATTTGTCTGTTAGCATGACAGTGGCTGTAAAAATGGTCCGATCCAAATGAAATTTGGTCCAGACATGTAAAGTGATTATCACTCGTACAAGTTTGTAAACCAGCCCGATTGGACCATCAGAGAGGGGTGTAAGGGGGAATAAACCCCTCCAAAAATGAATGTATAGCATTTCTAATTGTATAAACATTTAGCTATCACAATTGCTTTACTCTTTTAAATCAGCGACTAATTTGTAAAACAACAATTTTTGTTGAGTGGTTTAGCATGTACTACCGAATGAAAAAGTTAACGTTGGCTTTTTGTGAGGAGCTGGTAAAAACACAATATTTTTAATTACTTTAACTCCATCTTAGGAAATTATAAGGAGTAAAGTAGTGGTTACATGAGCCTCAGGAGTTTACTCTGTTGGCTATTGCATACATTCAAACCTCTCAACCGTTGTCCTACTCTTCTGTTCAATCCTAATTAATTAAAGTGTATATATGAGATGTTATGGTGAACCAATGATGTTATATATGAGACTCTTGACCAACCAATTAATTTACCTTTTTAATTTCTGCTAACATTTAAATATCAGGAAAAGGGAATATATCACATGAGGAGCACATTGAAATTTGGGCGGTTCAGAGTTTTTTGGTTTAGGGAATAAAAAAAGGCCCATTAATTCATCAAATTACTGAAAATTTAATAAATCTTATCATTGATTGTCCTTTGAAACTTTATAATCCAGTTCGCACCACTTTTGCTTGTGAAACCCAAGTTTCAACATGTTCCTTGCTAGGTAGAGTTTTATTAAAAATGTATATAAAAGCTATTTACTAACCAACCACCTCTTCTTAATCTTGGAGAACCTGTGCCAGTCACCATAAACTGTTGAACACTGGTTAAACAGTAAAATATGAGCTGTGTTCGGAAAGTAAGTTCCGTTTGGAAGTAAAAAAATTCTCAATGCATTTACAACATTTTTATTATTTACATCTTAAAGAGCGTACCTTAAACTACTTTTCTACATAGTTCCCACAATATTTAGGCACTTGTCATATCTAGGGAGAAGCTTTTCAATTTGTGCGGAAAAGAATTCAAGATTCAAGATTAATTATTTCCACTAAGTAAATTAGCATACAAAATTATATACTTTACAAAAAGGAAATGATTCCCCACAAGACCAAAGTCTGGGTGTGGGGAAGAGTTCTTAGGCACGAGCACATATCTCTATAGTCTTCTTCCACTAGTTGGCAGCACAAATTCTGCCGCCCGCTGACGCCATCTTTAAGTTCATCGTCATACACAAACCAACAAAGGTTACAATGGTGTACAGAAGAGTTCGTGAAATTTGTGGGAAACACTCAGAGGGATCAGTAATTTTGAATTTCATTTTTTCCTGAACTGTATTGTTGATTTTTGCAATGAGATCGTCAGTAAAGACAGTTGGTTAGCCACTCCTCTCTTCATCGTGGACATTATTGTGACCATCTTTACAGTTCAAAAGAAATTCAAAATTACTGATCTCTCTGAGTGTTTCCCACAAATTTCACGAACTCTCCTGTACACCGTTGTAACCTTTGTCAGTTTGTGAATGATGATGAACTTAAAGATGGCGTTGGCGGGTGGCTGTGTGCACAGGCGGCAGAATTCTTTTCAGCACAAATTGAAAAGCTTCTCCCTAGATATGACAAGTGCCTAAATATTGTGGGAACTATGTAATAAAAATGTTGTAAATGCATTGAGAACATTTTTACTCCCAAACGGAACTTACTTTCCGAACACACCTCGTATCACGCAATGCTGGCTGAAACCAAGCTCATGGCTATCTTCCTACTTAGAACCAATGATGATATGAATTTTTCATGAGTAAACTGTATTTAAGAGATGATGTGTGCCCCTTTTAAAGGGTCAAACAAAAGTGTTTTTATAATTTGAACATAATATGAATTTTACATTAACAGGCAGGAACACTGTATATATGTTTACCATTTAAGCCTTGTGTTATATGGAAAATGATCACATCCAACTTTTTCCAAATCAATGGAGATTTTAAGGCCAGGAAATAGATGTTTTCTTTAAAATTCACAGGTAAAAAGATTGCACCTGAGAAGTTATTCCAGCTTCAAAGTTCAAGTATTGAAATATTTTTCCTACTACTATTATAGCAATAACCTTATAATGTAAGTTATTCAATGTATGTGTTTTGTGAAAGTACATATTATTAAGTATGTGGAACTGTTACACCAGCAGGTTTTAATGTACACTACGTGCCAAATTCTTCTGTTGTGTTATTTTCAATGATGATATTATATTATACATTTAAGTGCTGCTGCTAACTATATATATATACTATTTAAGGTATGAAGTTATTATGGCGTCAGAATGCATCAGATGAATGAACATGAATGAACATGCGTCAGATGAATGAACATGCGTTAAGACCTATAACAACCCAATATATTCCATACACCTCTTTTTCCATCCATCCATCCAACCTATCAGTATTTTGGACAGGGCTTTTATAGTTGATTAAAACATCTATTTTGACTTGTGGATTGGGGTGCTGTTATTTAGACTTAAAAAATTTTAATGTAATCTCTGATATTCTATTATTCTCTCACAGGTTCTTTTCTAACCATCGTATGGTTATATTTTAAAAGTTAAAAAGTAGTAAATGTGGAAAATCCAGTGAAGTCATGTAAAATATTAATGAAGTGCAATAAAATCTATTTGACGAAACAAAAATTATTTTTACCGCTATTTTTTATTATTATTTAAGGAGGTTTTCATACGTAATACAATACCTAGAAAACATTAAGCAAATTTTATTTTTGTTTTAAATATTTGTATTTTGTGGCGGTAGAACAGATAAAAGCACTTTTTAATAATTAATAATTTTTCTAAATATTTTTATGAGAATGACCTCTTCTTGAAGGCCTTTATTTGTTAAGCCTATTGTAATCAGAAGTACTGCAGTAAAGAAATAGTTATAATGATAGTTTTTTATGCTTAGTAATAAAAAAGTTAAGTTTATTGTTATAGATATTTGTTTTTGAAAAAATAAATATGCTACTATTAGTGTTTTGTTGCTATGTCATTCACTTAAACTGTAACCCATGTTATACTATATACATCCACTAAATGTTATAATACTTTAATTTATTTGATTTATTGATGTATTAATCATAATTAGTAATTGGATTAGTCAAAAAGACTACCCAAATGGCCATGAATGTCCAAAATAAAGTGACATAAAATAACAAAGACTAGTCTGCGAATCATCTTTTTTTCAACACAATGCAGGATTCAAAATAAAAATCCAAGTTTGTTTGGGGATTGACATCTGTTTTGTGTAATCAACAATTTGTGAAAAATTCAACAAAAACTGATTCGATCACGGAAAGTAACAAAACGAAATTTCGGTTTGCAGTGTTCGGTGACCTGCGGCCACGGAGTGCAGCAGCGCAGCGTGGCGTGTCAGCGGGTCAACGTGCTCGGGTGGGTGGACCCGGACCCGGTCTCCCCCGCGCTGTGTGACCCGCGCACCCGACCCGACACCTCCCGAGCCTGCCACCCGAGCAGCTGCCAGGCCGTCTACAGCTGGGTGCCCGGGCCGTGGCAACAGGTACGGGTGGGGCAACAGTCAACATACTGATAAATTTAAATCCTTTTGCATTTTGAATTGGATTTATGGTATATTTTTAGTAGGGATAATAAATGATGTTGAGTATTTAAAGGTAATAGTGAACACAGGCTGCTCAGCAGCTTTTTGAATTTTAGATATATGGTCTGGAGATACGTGTTAATGAAAACAGCTGTTCCTTGAAAGTTCTGCTCCAATGTTAAATCTTTTGGACAAATACAAAACTTAAAGGGCCTTGGGCTCTTCCCTTAGTCTGAACTCCTTATATTTTAATACATTACACATTAATCAAAATGGTGACCTTCAAAGGTAGGTATTTTAAGCCAAGTATGAATGCGAGATGAAGTAGGATGTCTGTGGAGTGGAGCAATCATGTTGTCTTGTCACTGACTAAGGCCGACATGTTCCTTGAACAGGACTGTTGATCAATAGCCCGACAGCCAATGAAAACTAAGGGTCCTCCAGTTTAATCGAATCCGAACCACAATTTTACTAACAAATTATGGACTGGTCTAATTATTAGGATGGTGTTTTGGATGAACGTAGTATTCATTGGTGCGGACGTTAAATCTCCACCAGGGAATATTGCATCCACAAGCCATTAATTTTAACTATCCACAATTAATGTCCCAATTAATTTATTTATCTGTTTGTTTATATTAAACTAAAATAATCATTATACTTTTTATGGGATTCTAAATTAACACATTCAGCCGGATTTGCACCACCAGTTTACTTTGGAATTTTTGAAATAATTAAATACACAAACCAGAAATCATATATCTGGCCGAAAATTAAAACACTAGATTGACTGTTCATTGCTTATGTCTTGTAGTGTTCTCATCCTTGTGGGAAGAAAGGACGGCAATTGCGGAAACTCTTCTGCTACCATAAGACTGGGAAGAAAGTCAATAAAAGAAATTGTCCTCGGGAGCTGCGACCTCAGCGAAGACGGAAATGCAATCAGAAAAAGTGTAAGTGTTTTTTTGTATAATCATAGGGGCTAAATCATTTTGGATAAGAATTTGTTTAGATGAAATAATAAATGTTTTGGAATGATGCTTCTAGGTGTCAAACGAGGTAACTCAAACATGAAACAATGATGGAATTAAATGCTTTAGCTGTTATATTACTACTTAAATTATAAAATCAATCAAACAACATCAATTCTAAAGCATTACTCCATAAACCAATCTTAATAAGGCTTAATACATACTCTACCAAGTTGCTCAAACATGAGCAGTGCTGGTCGTACTGGCAACCTTCAAGTGTGTCTTCAAGTATGACCTAAAAGTATGTCCTCTTCTGTGGCCTGGGGATATTTGGTACCTAAAGACCAGCATCCTGTATATGTGAAAGTTTTACAAGACCTTAGAAAGAAACTAGGCCTCTAAATAGACTGTTGTATTTTACAATCCACCATTTAGTTGCGTTGAAACAGCGGCTCCTGAATGAGATGCCAGACTATTCTGACTGTTTCGGCTGACTCGCATTTGAGCTACCAGGCTAGCCGTTTCAATAAAACGTCGGATTTGTATGTGAACTGGTCAGGCTGGATCTTGAGATTTTTCTATGCACACTAGTAGTGATTGTGTTAATTAGTAATACTTGGGGGCCCATGCACAAATTGCGCATTTTAATTTTATTTCTGTTTGTAAAAAACTCACCTACACTTAGAATAAATTGCTTGTCTTTAAACTCACCTGTATTAATCAAATTAACCTTTTCATTTGAAATTTAAAGATCTCACCTAAATAAAGAAATGTCTAACTGAACAAAAAACGCACACATTTTTTCATCACCCAAGCACTATATTTTTGAATTTGGTTGTTTTTTCGCACGACAGTAGGATAACGGAAGTTTTTCTAGGGGGGCCCATTCCGCAAATTCCGCATTTTAATATTTTTTCCGATTGTCACTTAATCTTTGTCTCTTATCAGTTCTCTGTTGCTTTTGCTGAAGGTTATGCATATTTTTCCTTATCTCGTCGACTCATACACCTCTATGCCTTCTTCTATCTGTTTCAGGGTTCAATTTACAATATTTATGTATAATCTGTCGATTATGGATCTTGACCATAAAGAATGATTTACCTGCCTCAATTTGGCTACAATTATCAATAAAAGTAGCCAAAATTCCTTTTCCTTTTGCTGTATCGGATCTTGTTTACAGTTGCAGACAATCTGTTTTTGTTTACAATGTGCCTGTTTAAAAATTCGTCTCATAATCATCAGCTATCACATTTTAAACCCGTTATAACGCAAGTTGGTCTGCACTGGAGCCTTGAAAGCGCCCTCTAGAAATAAATCAAAGGCTTGGGGGTCGAAGCCGTGAAAGAATTACCCATTTTAATTATCATTCGTCGGTTCGCTACATTATAAGCCTTCAAACGACACCTCAATCGTAAAAATCGGCTAAGTAGTACGGCTTAAAAAGGAATGTAGCAGAGAAAGCCCTTTTTGTATTAAGTGTACAGATTACAGGACTGAATTATAACTTTGATTCCACTGCGTAGGTGGGTTCACTTCCTGCAAGGACGTGCAGCAGAAGACCGGTCAGAGACGGGACAAGGAGTATACGATGTCGGTGGCGGGCCGCAACCTCTCCATCTACTGTTACGGCATGAACACGGTCGCTCCCGTCGAGTACCTCACGCTGCCTACTGGCGAGCGGGAGAACTACGCCGAGTACTATGGCAACAGGTCGGTGACGATTCTCCAAGGAAGCGTGCACATGCAGAGTCTTCAATATGGTTTACTTTTCTTCAGACCCTGTACTTCGAAATCCTCGGTATTTTAAACTATTTTCAATACCCTCGAAAAACCAGTCTAAGTTCAAAATTACCATACAAAACTTGAAAAACATTTTACAATTAGATTTTACCTCTATAAGTTGAAGAGACACCAAAATATCCTCTAAAACGGGATTAAGTTTAGAACTTGAGATGAACGCACTTTACCTCCACGTCAGAGCTGATCTCTGTATCTTGGAAGTTTTCTCAACACACCTCGATAATTCGTAACACCAATTTACCGGCCCAAGTTTGTTAGTCACAGTCAGTTATAACCGGTAAAATGTCATTACTCCTTACCCCTATAAATTGAGATTTCATTTGAATTACCTCTCTATCTGTAATTTAGCTCATATTACCTCTTTAAGTTGAATTTAGATAAGAATTGTCTCTATAACTTACTGTGTTTAAGTAAAACCGTACGTAACTTGTAGAAAAATCTTATTTCCATGGTATCTCGAGTTAGCTAGAGTCCTCTGTACCTATATGGAAAGTTAATGCAACTTTCGTGTTGTAGATGATTGTATGAAAATAACTACTTGATATTCAGCATTCCATATTCCATTTAATGTTTATTATAAACTTGGGTAAATCAGATTCAAGTCAATGCTACTTAGGGATGAGTAATTTATCTATTGATAGGTTCAAGAAATAGTATTCGTAATTCCTAACCAACCTTTGATGGATAACTTTTTTGAATGAATTGAATTATACTTAGAGGGTAGGTTCACACTAGTTCACGTAGGGGTTATTGCTTTATGTGGAATGCACATTTTTTAAATTAAAGTAATGAGCATTAGTGTAATTTGCTTGCTAATTATTTAACCAAGCTATTCCATTCTGTTCTCTTCTGTTTAATTTTACTCAGGGTGTCCATTACCAGTACACCATTTTCTTTTGTTTAAAAACATACTTGTTAATGATCATGTAGATCAAACTTTCCTCTGTTACAATAACAAGTCCAGTTATTTTACATAGTTAATATTTTTGCACATGATACAGATGTGCAACATGTCGTGTCATATGCTTACTTCTTACATGTTAAAAATAAACTAAAAAACCACACACCAGTGTTTTATCATGAATTTAGTTCATTTTAGCTTAAATCCATCCTGGTCTGGTTTATGTACTGTGTTGTTTCTAATCTTCAAGGATTTTCGTTAGTAAATCATTGTCTTCTTGTAGGTTGAGAAAACTTCTTTCCAAATGAAGCTTTATGTATTCCTGTGTTGAAGCAGATTTTGTAATGAATGCATTTCCATTTCAATGAAATCCTAATGTTGACCTCTCAGTTAACAATTGGAAGTGAATACAAAATGTTCATTGGCAAAAACCCCGTATATGAGCTATTAATGCTTATTTAGCTACTGTACGAATATTATTAAGTGATTAGAAGAACGACTTATCATAATGTGTTGAATGTGTTATAGCCTGAGGAATCCAGACATGTGTCCGTTTGGGGGACAGAGGAAGGAGCCTTGCCCTTGTATCAGTGACTTTGACGGAAGAGCCGGACTGACCACATTCTCTAAAGTCCGACTCAACATCACATCTCTTAAAATCATCAGTAAGTTTAGCATAAGCCATGTTTGGAAATCAATTAATTTTTATAATTACAGTTCTTAATTGCATTCAAAAAGAATCAAGCATCCTTTCAATTATCTAACCACCCAGCCTCCAAGAAAAAAAAATTGTTTACGATTATAATGCTATTTTTTTGTACTTTACTACAGAAGGATTTGATTAAGGTCGTATGGGTGCTGTAAGAGATAAACTATTCCACCAGGCAGGATGGCAGTCCAGTGATTTTTTCCCCTTTATTTTTCTCAATTTTTAATCAGATCATGTGGTTAGGATGTGTTGTTTGAATCTTCCGGTTGCATTCTTTTGTTGAACTAATCAAATTATGCTGATGCTAAGTTCAGCTTGTTCGTGGATCATTCCAGAAAAAATTTAAAAGATTATAAAATAAATATTTTTGAGATGTATGGAATTCTCTGGTTTTCAAAATATAATTGTAATTTTTTGTAAGGTAACGACTGGACGTTCGCCAAGCAAGTGAAGGGAGCGCGAGTGGCGTATGGGGAGGCAGGGGACTGCTACTCCCGGGCGAGGGCGGGGTGTCCCCAGGGGCGGTTCAGCATCAACCTGAGCGGCACAGGGCTCCGGGTGTCGACCCACACCCAGTGGCGGGGGCAGGGCCACTACGCCTCACTGCAGGTCAACAAGCTGGAGGTAGGCCGGAAATCCCCGACTGAGCAAGTTGTGCTTCTGTATTTCCAAAGGTTTTTTTTATATCTGCTTGGTTCACTTCAAACTGTTATATGGTTTATGGTTACAAACTGCTGGCAACTACAAATTGTATATGGTATTTGATAGAGGTGTGCGGATAGTGAATATTTAGATCGGATCGGATACGGATCGGATAGCTTATGTTCGGATCGGTTTCGGATCGGATAACAACAGGTTCGGATCGGATAGTACCGGATTTGGATATTTACAGCACGGCGTAATGAGCAGATTTAAGTTTTCTCATAAGCCTAAGGTAATTGCAAGGAACTACCATATTATCCTAATGTGTAAGGTAAGGTTTGCCTTGATAGCCCTGAGTTGTTGATTGTTCAGATATATTGTTTTCAATGCAGGCCATATGTCAATTAAGTATGCAAAGGTACAACTAATTATCTGTTAATAATTTGGAAATTTATTGATTCCCCTTTGCATAGTTAGTATTTAATTCAACATGGTTATTAGGCCCATATAAATTTCAGAATTGGGTTACTTAAAAATTTATTTTTCAATGGAATCTAAATTTGTTCATTTTTATGCCTCTGTATTTTTTGTTCTTTTCCTTTTCATAAATCAATAAATTATTTGATCAGTGACTAGGCCTAAGTGATAAGACAAAAGAATTAAATATAAAACTTGATTCACCAATCTCTTCACATTTGAAGAAGAAAGCTCTACATTTTTATTCATGCATTAATGCCTGACAACCAAGATTTTGATTCACTACAAAATAATACTATAATATAATAAGTCTGAGCAGTAAACTTAACCTAAATTTCAAGATGAGTTTCAAATGTTGTAGGTTTCAGTATTAAAGCTTGGTCATTAAATTAGAACAAATAAAAGTCTATTTGTTTTAGAAAATAAACAACAAACAAACTCACTAATTATTATCACAGGCGTAGGTTGTCAATTCAGCATTTTACTGTTATCTAAGAATGTCCATTTTGATCACGTATTGGAAATACGGCTCGGCTTAATTCGTCAAAGATTAATATTTCAACAAAATAAAAACTTAATTTTGATCATTCAACTTTGTATTTCTAGGTAGGTAATTGCTTAGTTGATAAATAAATTAATACATTCTTAAGAAAGAAAGACATTCTTGAGTTAGTTCAGCTTCTAAGCAGACGACGACAGTCAAACACGATTTGAGATGGAAAGACAAACAAAGAAATGAACAGGTTCGCCAAATCTTTGGCAGCCCAAAATTATTGTAGGCTTTTTATTTTATCGTATCAACGGGCCACTTAATATATTTACGGCCTGAAGTATGAAACATCAACACGACTATTTATTTATGGGGTATTTACGGGATATTTCGTTTTGGCAATTTTGAAGACGACTGCGGGGACACTGTCGGTCATTGACGAACTCTGATTTGTCTTGATTGCGATTCTCTCACGAACCAATCGATGTTTTGTCGGTAACGGATACTGATCGAGATCACAACAGTGACAGAACTAATAAAGGATGTACTATTATTTGTTAACTGATTTAATGCTACGATACAAGAATTTGTCTTAGGATGTTCGTTATCGCGTTGGGTATTGCACAATACTCTGATCGTATACAACGATCTCGATCTTATCATGAGTCGCAATATCAGCAACCGAAATACATCGCTTGATGTATACCACTACATAATCGCATCGTGTTGAGGCGTTGTTCAAGCCGCAATCGCGAATCGTTGCATCCCAAAGTGTCATTTTTGCTCTGCGATGTTTTCTCTCACCACTGTACTCTCGTTGGCAGTGACTAGTTTTGTTTGGAAGACTTTCCAAACTTTAAAATTTGATCCTTCTAAAAAATTTACCCCAAAATATGCAGTCTATCCGATAGAGTCGGATATCTAGTCAGCCTTGCCGGATAGTTATAAAACCCTCGGATCGGATTCGGATATCCGATCCGATCCGAATCCGATCCGAATTTTCGGATATCCGCACACCTCTAGTATTTGAAGAATCTCTTATGTATTTTTATGTCTTCGTCACAAAAGTTTTTAACACATTCGTTGTGGGCAGCACTATGTGGTGCTCGGCCAGACTTCGCTTGAATCGGAAGAATGCCGTACAGCGCTGCATCTGTGCCAGTGTCATTCATTCACTGCGAAGTCCCATTCCTGAGTAGTTAGGAATTATTTTGTCCCTATTTTGGATATCTGTTGTACTTGTATCCTGTTTAGGCTGGTACTAAAATTTTCTGCTATAATTTACCCGCCAAGAGAGGCTTCCAAAACGCCTATTGGTCAATTGTTTTCCCCCAATTGAGAATTGGCAAAACTGATAGCCTGAATCTTCTGTTCGGCGCTGCTCCCTGCCACTGACTTCTGGAACTAGATCAAACTGCATTTTTAAAAGCAGTACAAAATGTAAAATGTCTCTTATCTGTGAGGCTGAAATTTCAATTATTTTCCGTGTGTTGTCGTGATTCACGATGGCCATGCATTGTAGGCACCGCAATGAACATGTTAATTGCTGAAGCCTGGATTCCTTATTGCATAGAATAAATTCACAAAATCAATGGTATTGCATGCAGCCTCTAGATGTAAAGTCAGATTTTTGTGAGCCATGAGAACAGTTTTACATCACTTACAATTTATCTTTAGTCGGGTACTTGAACCTAATGCGAACTTAAAATATTGAAGCTCACTTCCAAGATTTACAAGATATAAATTTCCTCACTTGCACAAAATTTATTTTGAAAAAAGTTCCACCAAACTTTTGAGTTGGTCTACGGGATTCGTACTGTACTGACAAAGTTGAATATTTGTGCACTCAAACTGTCGTCATAAATTTTATGTTGTGTAAATGTGTGCAATTTTGTGATAAATGAAGAAATTTACACCTCAACAATCACGTAAATAAGTTTCAATATTTTTAGTGCCATATGTGTCACTGTTCAAGAACTTGACTGAAGTTAGTCAAGTTTCATGGTTCTTAAATATTTTGACATCTGAATGTTGCATTACAAATAATGTGGTGATTTTTACCCCAAAAGTGTTAGATGTAAAAATACATCTAGGAGTGTGGAGTGCCGAATAAAAATCTAAACTCTTTCTCCACAGGATAATCGCAAGGTGATGGGGAAGTGCGGAGGCTACTGCGGGACCTGCAGTCCAGAGTTCGGCTTGAAGTTGGACATTCTGCCACCGTAGCGTTAGAGAGCGCGGCGGTGCGACCACCAGCCAGACGAAACACTACCACAACCGCAACCAGGCCACCGACTGCGGCCACCGATCTCAACCGGCCACTGAGAGGCCTCGTACTTACACTAGTAACTTATTGTAGTCCCCGCGAGACGTATGACAGCTTCTGTATATATGTATAGTGCCATCGAATGTATTTACTGTGAATAGTAGTCGTAGGCATGGTTCTTTGAAGGAAAAGATCTGTATTTATTTATACACACATAATAATTTTAATATATATCAAACTATTTATATTTTTATTGTAAAGCCAAGATACAATATAATTTTGATTTATTTTTTATAAAGTTTTATGTGAATTAGTGATTTTTAATGGCTAAATTATTTAACGAGACTTAGGTTTATTATTTATTATATAACCTACCTAAATGGTTGAAGTTATTTCTTGAATCAAAAACTTTGGTACCTTATTTTAGGATATTAAATGAAAAACTAGATTTTTATTTGTTTGAATAACTTAAATGAAAAAAATCTAGCTTCCTACCAACTTTTTTTAATTTGTTTAAATTTTGATGAAATATTTATAATTTTTATTGGAATTAATAGGTTAATGTTTTTCAATGTTCAAACCTTAACTGCACCAGCTGTAGATGCTTGAGTTTTGTAATTTTAATTAAAGAATTAAAGTCTAAACATAGTAAAATTTAGAAACTGTAGTCTGATAAAGGAGGTTCATGTTAAATAATACCAAATAGTGATAAAAAAGAAAAACCACCAGAAAAGTCATGTTACTTTTTTAAAACTGATTTAATATGAAAGTAACAGATAGCTTCCATTTTTACCTCTACTGTACCTTGTAATGATAGTATGTAGAATATTGTCGCCTAGACTTTGCAGACAGTACTTTTCTAAAATTAATGATTTAAGTTTTTTTTTAGTTTATATGTGGTTTTTGCCACAGTCAGTCTAAGAAAATATGAAACCTAAATTCCAGATAAACCAGTCTTTATTGCATTTATCATGTGAGAGAGTTCATATTCTATTATAAACTTTAAACATTTTTTTGCAGACTTTTTTGGTAATTTGTATGACAAATTAAGCTTTTTAAAAAAATGAAGATAAGCTTTATACCTAGCAAATACATATTTTCTATGGATGAGTGACTGAAAAAATGTACTCTATTAATTAATTTAACATTTGGAAATCTTGCAGCCATTTAACTTTGAGTATTTTATAAGCTGGAGCAGTTACCGAAAATCCTCTAGCAATGAACTACCTGTAGGTAAAATACCTGTTAATACTGCCACTATAAGATTAGAGTGAGTTAAGTACAGAGTTAAAGTTTGCAGGCAGCTATTGTATTGAGCGGATGCAGATATCAGTATTATAAATCTTTGTGTTCAACGTAGATGTGCTAAGCTGAATGTGATGTGTTAATGTTTTAGTATTTAGTAGGCGGTGCCTTGAGAGCCCACCGAGCTACTAACTTTACATCTCACAACTCCTTCAAACATCTAAGTGGTGGCTCTACAGTTGCAACAACAATCAACATTTACAATTAATTAACAGTGTCATTTTAAACAAATAAATTTAACAAGACTAGAAGAGTTAAAGCTGCACCTATCCAAAGAGTAGTGATTCACAGATAAATAGTTAACCTATTTACCCAAGCCAGAGTTAGGAATTTTTTTTTTTAACTGAACAAACCCAAATTGGAGACGGTGATACAAAATTAATTTTTCCTTCAGTACTCATAAAGAAAATAAGTTTTGAATAACAAATCAGTTTAGATAAGAATGGACCAGGACACTCCTAAGCAGTTTCATTGAAACTAAGTATTTAAATCTTAAAATCTAATAGTTATTCATGCAACAAGTGTGAAAAGTGCTACTTAGCTGCACTCGAAAGGGCAAAGTTTCTCAAGAGTAGCAAAGTCACTTAGCATAGGATTTGCATATTTTCCCCACAGCCTATAAAAATATTTGAAAAGTACCTCCTAAAATGGGGAGTGAATTTTTATGTTAGAAATTATTATGTTTATAAAATTTTTAGCAACAACCACCTCTAGATCATGTGTTTACATTCGGTGTTCTTAACTTGATTCGTGCATAAAACGTTACCTGGCCATTAAATTCATATTATTTTTTACTGTTTTAAGTTAAAACACTAGAGTGGGGAGAGTAAACTGTAAGTGCTGAAAGTAAAATGAGAAGGAGGATCACCTATGTATAAGATATCAAGTGTGATAAAAGCCCTCGAACAGTCAAAGGAAAAGTTATCTTGTACTAAGTAGTGGGAGGGGAGACTTTTTAAAACATCAGTTACAAAACAAACGTTAATAAATGGAATAAACAAACAGAAAAGCAGCACTATTTTGTTTTGATACAAAAGATAAAAGTACACCAGCTCTTTTAATTTCTATCTGTATGCAATTAGAAGTCGACTTACGCAAACTGCTTATGCAACAGTTGTCTTTTTTATGGTCATTGGTTGCAACTCTTTCATTCGGACAAAAAATGTAGTCCATCAGTAGTTTTGTTGTGTTCTTTATCGTGCAATTTAAGACAATGACGCTAAGTTTATTGGAAAACAGGAAACAAATTAATTTTAGCACATTCATATTTTACAATGAGAACAAGGGACAGCCTGCAGTTTGACAAGTCACGTAAAGCCACCACTATGATGTTTGCCTGTAGATAAGTGAAGGACTAGTTTTTATGGACAGATATCCGGCGGAGTTACCACCTCTCGGTCCATGGAGAGCGATCCACTGCCATCTGGTGAAGAGCCCAGCACTTCACTGCCAAATATTCTCTCATCGATGTACATGATTTTGTATACATTTTTATACTGTAATTTGTAAAATAAAATAACAAAGTGTATTTTTATTGTAAATGCTAAAGAGAGATTTTATTTTCCTCCTTTGCCTCTCCTATTTACAGATTTATAGGTGTTTTTCTGCATATTGGGATTTTGATTCATTGGTTATGTTTTTAAAGGGACAGGGTTGACTTTGGCTAAATTTTGAAAAAAAAAGAAATCAAATGGAAAAGCGATTGACATAATGTCCTGTTACATATAAACAAACCTGCTTACTGAAATGGCTCAATCGTCCTTAAAATGAGCTATAAATTAATTACTTTGGATGATCAGTTAAGGCTACTTCTATAGTCCTACTTCTCATATTTGCCGAGGGATTAGCTTCAATGTACTTTGAAAACAATCTTGAAGCACAAGTTAGTTTCTTCCTTTGTACTCTTCTTGCTCTTGAAACTTGTGGCCAAGAGCCTTCTGGTATTTTGGTTAGTCTCAAAGGTTCTGAAACTTGATCACAATTCTCTGAGCGTGGGAATAACAAATATTGGAAAACGCCACTCAGTAGGGCGGGAAACAGTTGCAAATCTGAGTGACTATCCATTCACTAACCATTTCATCTAACTCTGATTTGTCTTTTTCAACTAAATATAAAGGCATTACTGGCCAGGTTCTGGTCACACCAACCAGTTTCGAGGCCATAAAAGGTCCAAAGTTCTATGGACTTTGACCTTAGGTGTACTGTTGGCTGATGTGATGCAACGATCAGGCAGTACAGTTGCACTATCAAGTGGTTCAAATTAAATTACATCGTTCAATTTTAACACCAAATTATAATGATCAGGTTCCTTTCTCTGAATTCCAATGCAACCAAATTTTATAATAAGTGTGAACTTTCAATAACCTTTAATCGTATTACAAATAAAAAGTTCCAATTAAATGTGCATTATTTAATCAAAACAAACTAGTTGCATAGAGTAAGTTTTATTATACAGGAGTTACTTTTTTACTCAGGTTTTAGTTGTAGACCAATGAGAGCTTGGCATTTGATGAAATTAGTGACATAATAAAAATTAAGTAATTTGCACATAAATACTAATTTGTAATGTTCCACTTCAATTCATGTTTTAGTTTGTTTGTGTGCCTAACATGAAATGTGACTAGACATATTCCATTATATTTATTTAGGGACTAGTTGATCTATTTCTCAAGCAAAAAATTTCAATCAACACCTAGACCAAACCGTTACAGAAGCACCTTAATGCACTTAGAAGCACTAAATATTTCTTGTATAATCTACTCTTGTAGGGTAGGCAACCACCAAGAAGTTATTTTTCAAAAAATCCCATCAGGCTCCGTCCCATGGAGTGTCAAAGTTTGTATTATATTTAGGGAGATTATATGGTTTTGCGTTTTTTTTTTTTTTTACAGAATGTTTGCTATTTAATTAATATAAATCATCAGCTTTTATTTAAAATTTAAATACCCAAGAAGTGGGATGCCATTAGTTGGGGTACAAACCTACTATAGTTCTGGACAGCCTTACTGGCGGGTGAGTGAGTGCGCTGTCGTCATAATTAGTGTTTAATATCTTCAATTTTTAGGTAATAAATCACATGGTCATTTTTGTTTATGTGGAGGTACTTTACATAAGAAAATAATTTACTGCACCCGCACGTGCAATTAATGTTAAATGCATGCAAGGTCAACAAACTTCATGAAATACAACGAAAAATATTTTATAGAGCATTCCAGTTTGCAGCCAGTCTAAAGCAAGGAGGTTATAATGGTATTTAACATTATTTTTACGACAAACCATTGAATTCACTTTAGTTTCGGAGCCTGAGGATAGTAGATGAATCAATAGATTAGTTTGATGTTTTTGTTTATGTCATATTTATAGGATATAATTCTAATAGTTGGTCGTTTGAGATACGAGTTACTCAGAATTATTGATTGAAGATCAAAATATATACTCACTTCAATAAAGACAGCACGATACGATGGAAATGCCGGTGTTATGGGCATAACAACGAAAATTGATACAAGTTAGTTTATTACTCCAACTTCTTCTCAATCAGTGCCGGCCTTAGGGGGGGCAACAGGGGCGGTCGCCCAGGGCCTCGCGCCTGGGAGGGCCTCGCACTTCCGATAGAAGTTTTAAAATGTTTAAAATAGGTGACAACAAATAATAAAATTACAATAAACAGCTCAGAGATATTTATTCAACCATGAGAATGATTACATGTAATGATAAAACTGCAACTTAAAAAGGCAGCAAAACGGTAAGCCAAGTATGATCTTCACTTTTAGGCTATTTTATAAAGTTAAATGGTTTGCGCGTGGCCTATAGAACATAATGTATGAACTACTAGAAGCACTCAAAGTAAATACCGTAATCACTAGGTATCGAAGGGAAGTAGCAGTGAATTAATATCCCCTTAGTTTCATCCGTTCTATGCGGAAGGTTGTTGCCAATTAATTACAAAATGTTTCACAGTAGAAGCGGTGGCGTCGCACGACCAGTGCACGACACAATTGCCAAACTGTTGAGTGAGGAGACCACCTACAAGTCTCAACTTAGGAAAGGTATAACTGGCGCCAATTCTTGGGGCCCACGCCGTCCATAAGACTAATGATAATTTTAGCAATGGGCTTGCGGACGGCGTGGGCCCCAAGAATTGGCGCCAGGTATACTAAGTTCACGGGAATTTCCCGACCCTCCTACTTAAATGTTCTAATTAATAAGTGTCTCAATTTAATAGTATTCAACGCAGTTTGGCAGATTTGTAAAAAATAGTTAGAGATTTGCGGTCTAAAAAGTTGGGAATTAGGTTTTCTATATAAGTTATGGATGGAGATGAGATGTTAAACTGTATTTCATTTTTCTTGTTATGTAATGATGTTCCCTCTTGGAATTAGAAACTCTGTGACTAAGACCCTAACATTGCTTAGTGGTCTTTGAATTGGTCTTATGGGAGGAGTATCGACAACTACGATGTTATTTCCCATCGCTTATACACGTAATTTACATGTGATTAAATATTTCTCTAAAAATTAAGAATGCGCTGAGAAGGACTGGCGTTGGGGGGCCTCACAAACGTTTTCTTGCCCAGGGCCTCGCACTCGCTAAGGCCGGTACTGTTCTCAATCTTAGTTGAAGTCAGTATTTAGTAATAAGAAGGATAAAAGCATGAAACTAGATTATGATTGTTTTTAACCTACAGAAAATAGTGTCAAATCTCCTTTATTTATGGAAGCATATGGAAATACGTTCTTAAACGTTGCCAAAACAAAAAGACCCGCTGATGCTTTGCACAAATATGTAGCGGACATTTTTAATTCGTGAGAAAACTCTCGGTGAAATATTCCAGCACATACTTTAGTAGTGTAAATGAAACAAAATATAAACAGAGTTTTGACAGTTCGACCACAACGTGTTTATTAACAGACTTTTTGGGAGATAAAAATTTTTGCCACCCGCCAGTAAGGCTGTCCAGAACTATAATATTGTAAATGTGAAAGTGTGGATGTTTGTGTGAATTCAATGTGAATTCAACCATGAAAAATACTGGACCAACTGAGCTGAAATTTTGCAGGAATAGAACCACTATATCAGAAAAGGACATAGGGCTATTTATTCACATCCATAAAATCTGCTCTGGCTATGCCCCGTGAACGTCCTTAGCTTCAATGTTTACATTTTATTGTAAGGATGTAAACATTCAAATACTGAATTGTAAACAGCTGTGAATACTAACATTTGACAGTCCAAAGAGCCAAAGTAATATAAGCTGTAATTTTTATTGTGAGTGAAGCCGCGGGCAACTGCTAGTGTAATCATAGTTTGATAACCAATTAGAGAGGGGTTAAAGCAAAGCATCCCAGGGATTTCCAAGGATGTTATAGTGGCTGCATTCTTACATGCCTCAAACAAACACAACAATTAATCATCATTTTAAAGCTTCATTAATTGCAATCGTTGAATACAACTCAGACAATTTGCCAAGTTGTCAGGTGTTTTTTGGCCTTTTTTCCTTTCCTTGCTCCTTAATTTTGTGGCTTTTTAAATTTTGAAACCTGTTGTTCAACTCATTGCATTAAGGTATAGGCCGCATCAAATGTTGTGGTCCAAGACTCCTGTAAGCCAATGCTAAAATTAACATTAGTTTTATGGAAAGACGGGGCCATGCCATTTGAATCGACCTATAGTCGTGCAGGAGAGGAGCTTCTTCATTACAAATGAAACAGTCTCACAAATAAATATATACAGTATATAAAAAATTTATAGCAAAAACTGTTTATCTTTATTACCATTTCTATTACAGAATTCTTCCAATTGCGATAATGTGATTTATACACATCAAAGCAAAGTAGGTTGAGATGTAACTGAAAAAAATAAGAAAAAAACACTTGACTGTTATACCAAAAGTAAAGCCTTGAAAACCCATATACTCTTAGCTATTTTGAAATGAAACTTGAAGAGTAGAGAACAAAGAGGTTCTTTTTGATTACATCGTTGCAGCACCTTAGAAGTTAAGACATTCCAATAAGGAATCAAAGGGGTTGAAATAAGAGGCAAAGAGTTGAAAGAACCTTCTGCATTCTTGGGTACCAAAACCAAAGTAAACAGTTCCCATAATGTTATGTATATCTGCAAAAGAGTATTTTTTTATTTAAAGCATTCAAAGGATTTGGATACATGTGTAAATCAGTCCATATTAGGCCTATATTTTCCTTTATTCATAATTCCTCACAGTTAGTAGTATTCTTAGTTCCATTAATTCACAACAACAAGGGGTATTTCAAGGCTTGACTCAGTCGTCATTTGAATGAAAATTCGCTCAGTTATCTCAAAGACCCCAGGGATTTAACCTTGTTCCTTTACGTTATAAAATTATAGACAAAATTTTATGCCTTAAAAAAATCTAAAGTCCTTAAATTACCCTAAACTCTAAAACAAGCAATGTTTTACGGGCAAAATTTTTATTTCGTACTAGGATTTATGATTTTTTTTGTTTAATTTGGGGTTTTAAGGCCACCAGAAATCGATTGGAACTGATCTCAAGTCTGGGAAAAATCTGGTTTGCGTAACAAGTAAATATGAGTCCTTTATTAAATAGGATCAGGATATGAATGACATAGAAGATTAAAAATATGCTCTGTTAGATTGTGAATGTAATTAAAAACACTTCAATGAGTTTATGCGTGTTTTTATTAATTAATAAACGCTTATGTAGAATCAAACCGTTGTTAATAGAATAATCTCAATATGTATCATCAATCTGAATTAATACTGGAGGCTGTTCATGAATAATGATTAAATCATAAATTTGAGTAGGGCACATGGCTGTACTAAATGATGAGGGATCGAAATAATTATTTCTATGCAATTACCATTTTCTATCTAAATCAAAATTTTTTGATTAAAAGTAAATTTTACACGAATTTACTTTTTTAATTTTAAATATCTGGTTTCTGCCCGAATATTACACACATTTTGTATCTATTTCTACTACAGGCTTATAACTTCAGATGCAATCCTCATCACTGTCATGTTAAGATTTAAGTCACGTTCCTAGTTTCAAGATTGATTTGATGAAGGATGATTGGTCTTTGATTGGCACAACATACAACGCTGATTGGATAAAGATTCACTGAAAAGGTAAATTAAAATAAAATATAACTTTTTGCGAGCAACACATGTGAAATGATTACTTTTTAAACATAAACTCTCAATCCCTATTTTTAGATTTATCTTTCAAGCTAAAACTCATACCAGAATAGTCCCAGATTATATACTTTACATAAAGAATAGGCGTGTGTCCTGAAGACTACTAAGAGAAAAAGAAAGTTTTGTTTCAACAGCTTCAACATACTGTTTGATAATGATAGTTACTTAATTGAAAGTATTATTTAGTGTCCATTAGTGTTAATGTTATAAATTTGATAAACTGTTCTAGATGAAAACAAGGATGGATCTTGTTGTTGTATGAACCAATTAAGTCAATAAAAAGTTGCGTTCATTCATTTTGATTTGAAATAAATTTTGCTTTTGGAAATTTTAAATCAGGTTCAATCCTTAAATCATAAATTAAATCATTCAAATGTCAATATGTTTCAAGCCTCATAACTATCTATATAATATTAACAACATGTTTGCCAAATTTCATTGTCTCAGTTGTGTACAATCAAACTAATAATTTATTTTTTAAGAGGTTTATCTCGATTAAAAAGTTTATTTATAATTAAATTGCTGCTTCCATGAAACATGATGATTACAAGAATGTGACTGGTGACCGCAAGATATGTTACACACAGAGACCTTTTCTTATGTCTGAATGGTATAATTATAATTTCTCTAGTCTGAATGGTATAATTTCTCTTAGTAACTGGATAAAGTGTAAAACATTTTGTGGCTTGTGAGCATTTGTAATTATTACAATTGTATCATGTTTTGGTTTTCAATTTGTAGACTCCCACAAACCCAAAAACCCACAACATCGCTTATATAGCAACAGTAAGTGATGTAAAATTTCTAAATATCTGTGATGGTGGCAAAAGTACAAATCAAAATCCAAAACTCATCATCTCCAACAATCAATTTCAAACAAAAAACCTTTTAGGCCTAGTATATGCCCCAGAAAAATACAAACTGGGCTGAAAAGTCATTAGTGAGCAATCATTACATAAAATTTAGTAAGTCAAAGTTTAGTGTCTAAATAATAACTATTTAATTTGAAAAACTAATCACTTATTCTTTGCCTTATAATTCCATTTATTAATATTAACTATACCCACCTATTTCACTAAATTGTTTTGTTATTTAGAAGTGAAAAAGATTTCCCTCAACATGTAAAAAGGAGCTCTCTCTACGTTCATGCTATAATAAATGAGTTTTAATCGTATAAAAAATCTTAAGATTATATTGTTACCCATGAATACATCAAGATAATAAAATAGAGTATAAATATAATAATTTTGGAGAAACCAAAAATATTTAACTTGAGTGAACTACATTATAATTACTGAGCCAATGAGCCACATTGTTTTAAGAAAAAAAAATTAGAGGTCATCCTGAGTAAAGACTAATACATGCTAATTAATATACCTATGACAAGACAACATATTAACATCTCAAAAAATAATTTTAAAATAACCAAAGTTTTTAAAATGATTGAAGAATATTATCATTGAGCCACTTTATGATAATACTACATTGGTTTATGAATAAAATTATAAAGCATTCTGTGTGAAACTGATGACTTTAATAATTATGAAAAAAAATCTGTCTGTCATCATAAACATAACCTCCAATTTAATTTGATTCTTAGTTATGGCAACCCCTTTCTCAGTAATTAAGTCATGGGCCACGGTGATAGTCTAAGAACTTAATATATCCAAAAGACAAATTAAGATAAAACTGCACTTGGAAATTAGTTCTTTCAATATGCACTTCAGTAGGGGGTGATTGGCCAATCATTCCCTACCCTTACAACATGTTGGCTATTTTTAGCATTTTACAATAGTTCACCCTATGTTTTATATTCATAGCCCTATAAGTTTTCTTTTTTACATTTATGTTTTTGGTAGGTTTCTCTTTTATATTTCGAGTCCATATCTAAGTGGCGAAGGACAGCCCAGCTACTGAATTAGTGATTAATGTAAACCCTCATTATTCATAATAACACCCTTCATTATTCTCGTACATTTTCTCCTTTAAGAAAATACATATTAAAATAATGAATACATACATTGCACTTACTTAAATTAATCATAGGCTTTCTAATAATGACTAAGCCTACGCACAGGCAATCTGCCCATGTAGGCTTATTTCCAAGATTTTTTTTGTTATTAATTGTAAGTAAAATGTGTATATTATGTCTTTATATTTGTCAATCACATGTTGTATTTCTGGAAATAAACAAAATTTGAATTTGAATGGTCGCTATCATTGACATACCTAATAAGCTTCACTTACACTATTAAGATGAACGTTTCAAAACTTACTACTTAACGTGTGCTGGTGGTCTAGCTTAGCACAAAATGTGTAGTTATAACAGTTATATGTAGTTATTTACAAAACTAGAAAAAAACAGATATAGACATAAAACTATCAGGCTCTGCGTGGGGACCCATAGTTATATTACAAATCCTATATGTTACGACGCAAGGAATAAATCCACAAAAGACATCCATTTATTGGCACATCTTTTTTATCCTAGGTCCTCCTTATGGATTCATCATTTGAGTGAGAGAGTATAAAAAATAACTAAGCAGAGTGATGAATAAAAAATTACAAATTGTTTATCTGTTATTGGAAAAGTACTTCAACGCTCTACTCCCCTGATACACACAATGTGAAGTGAGGACCTGTGTGTTTGCACAGTGGCACAACTCCAAACACGTTCGCTCATTCGGTGTCATTGGTTACGATTAAGGAATGAACATACATATGTACGTAAAATACAGAAAGAAATGAATTCGCAACATTGATAGATTTTTAAAATTTGTAAGCCTACATGGAATTATTTCTTTAGTTTAGAGCGACGAACAGCATGATGTTTCCAACCAGCATCTAATAAATTAATTACCAATTACTTACCTGAATAATTATAAGAGCGCTTATATTACATGAATGATAATGACCTTCACGCTTACCTTGATGAAGGCGACTGCTACAGTAGTGGTTGATCTGTTGGCCCTGCACTCTGAACTCCCGATCTGATCTTTCCCAGCACACCTCCTGATCGGCTCTTGCAGACGCTGAAGATAACTTGCTTTGAGTTGGAGTTGTGTTGTACTCCTGAATCTCTTCTGTTGTGCTGAATCTCTTATACATCGCTTTTCCACGACGGGTTGGGCAAACGCTGAAGACATCTTGATTTTGTCTTGGAGTTGTGTTGTACTTCTGATTCAGATGGAACACAATCTAACGCACCTTCTGGTTGCCTGGGGGGGACGATGGAGGCATCATACTTTCTCTCGTGGTAATGTTCTACTTTAGAAAAGTGGTATTTTTTTAGAAGGGTCGATGCATTTGTGGTTCTTGGAGGCATAGTGGATTCAAGTACTTCGATTCATCGGGTGGATCTTCCAACTCGTTCGTTCCTCTTCCTTCTTCAGCCGGGAGAGGAAATATTTTTCACGACCCCTTGACCTCCCAAGTGGAATACACCTGGAGTGCAATGAGGACAAGGGGTCGGGTCAAGGGCCTCGCTGCATAGCGTCCTCTTGGGGGCCTGAAAAGGTTACCTACCTGGGCCATCCCCCTCGCACACGCCATACCCATCTTGGGCGTACGAAGGGGCTGTACCAAATACATTCTAAACTACATACTATGTTTTACTTTCTCCCCCCTATACAATTATGGAGAAAGTATTTTTTAAGAATCTTCTTTCTTCTCTTCTTTTGGGGGGTTATGAATGTTAGTCACGACCCCTACGCCTCCCAGGTGGAATACACCTGTATTAATGAGGAGAAGGGGTCGGAGTCTAAGGGCCTCGCTGCATTGCGTCCTCTTGGGGGCCTGAAAAATAAAACCCTACCCTGAGCCTGTCCACCTTGCACCCGCCTCGGGGGTACGAAAGTGAATACCCATAAGAAGCTAAAAGTGTTTAATTCTTCGTTCTTCACTGCTGGGAAGTTCACTGGGGTAAGCGATATCTTCACTCTTGCAAACACTGCGGTTTTCTCTTCTTCCTGGAAAAAACAAAGACGACAAAAATAAAACCTTGTTTTTATATGGAGTATTTAATTAATTATAAAACTATTTGAAATATACATTATTCTTTTGTTTTCTTTTTTAGATCTGTAATCTTTATTATGTCTTGAATGAAAAGAAATCACTCACATTACACAATGTGTGACCTAATGGTAATGTAAATTTATTTGTTAAATTCCTTTTTTATGATGAAAAAAAAATTTGATTATGAGTGGACTTCTATTTGATGTGACCACTCATCACGCGGGCATTAACCATTTTCATGGGAATTTAGATAAATTGCTTCAATCATAATAATTTAGAAAAGTTTTAAATTTTTACCAAGCAAATATGCCGTGTTTATATTGATATCCATGTAACTCAGCATAATTGTAAAAGATTGTGTCCTAAAATTATCGAGTTAAAAATGTATTTTCCTCCCTTTGACCAGCAACCCCAAATTATGTCTGTTGGAATAACATCGTGAATACTATCTTGTCAAGTCGCCCTGGTATGGAAAACTTCAGGGATATTATCAGATATGTATCAGGCTGTTGAATTCATTTCAGTTGAAAAAAGTCAATGTAAAATAGGATATTAGACTTTCTATTCCCATTGTAGAAAAAGTACAAACTTTTGTGTTAGCCCACATTTAAAAGAGGAGGTACCGAACCTAATTGCAGAATTCTTCAACAGAGTATATTTCTACTAACTATAGATTGTGCTTTCAACAGGGGCTATTTTGACAATTTCATATTCAAGGACGAGTTGCCAAGACAACTAATAGAAAGTAAATTTTGTGAATCCAATCAGGTACGTTCATTTTGCATGTTTGGCAACGGTTAATAAGTTAAATCTTGAATCTGTTGGTAAGGTAATACAATCTATGAACACTTGGAACACAAACTTAGGCACAACCGGGCTGTAAGAACGGGAGGTCTTCTTTTTGTACACAAGGAGTCTTCTCCTTGAAATAAGTAAATGATAATGTAACTGGACCATTATGGTATATTTTAGAGGTTCACGTTAGGGATCACGTGCTCTATATCCTGGGATGTTATGAAGAAGCCGTTCCCGAGCCTCCATTTATGTGCATTTGAATGGTGTGTAAATAAACCTAAAACTATGACTAACAAAAAGTAAAACTTTCACTTACCGAATGGTACTAATGTCGGCTTCCATGCACATTGGTGATGCAGTTTAATAGCACAAATAATTAACACTAGTTGGAAACATATATACTGCTGCCAAAATAAACCCTCTACAGAAGGGTCTTTAAAATCATAGTAAATGCCTCGAAGAGATTGCAGAGTTCAATTTAGGCAACTTCATAGAACAGCAAAAATTGTCACTCTCAAATTAATGCTGAATATGTTGTAGTGTTCCAAACCAAGCGAAATAAATAAAAGAATATCACCACATCATACAAGAGGGTTTATCAACACCAGAGTAGAAAAATTATCCACTTAATGAGAAAATATAGTATGTTTAGATAAACTAAAGATGAACAGACTATACGATTAATTTTGCTTATGCTAACTTAGTCTTGGTGTGTTGTTAGCAGTATACTGACTTAAACCATAAATAAATGAATCAATGTAAACATTAATATATGAGTAAATTATTTAACTGTGACTAAACTGCCTGAATTTTTGAAGTCATGTTTTCCCAAAAAATTGTTAGTTCTTAGCATTGAAGCAATTTATATTTTTGATATTAAATACAAACTGCTTCAAAGTTTCAAAGAAACAGCTATTTAGAAGAAAACTGCTTCTAACTATGAATAATTTAATGCCTTATGACAATTCCTTTTCTGCTCCCGGTAATCATGTAAGTGTTTACTGGACATTTTATTTTCGCCAAACGAGGAGAAGATGCCCGACGAACTTCAATTAACAAATGAATTGTGTGAAAATTATTGAACAAAATATGTCATCATAGTTTTTTTGGTGTTCTTACAGTTGGTACCCATTTTTGTTAGTTGAACATCTGCCGCCTAACAAGAGATTGTTTGCTGAAAAGCTTGATCAAACAATCTTTGTCCCCTGTGACCACCAGATTATTTTCACCGAGATTATTTGACTAATTTAAGATTAAATTGAACTGTTGTGGTTATATCTCCTAAATGGGCAACAAACTCGAGTGATGGTAAAATGTATAGAAAAACTCAACATGAAGTGGCACAACTATGCCTTTGCAGAGAAGGAAGAAGTACTTTTGCCTTTTTGAATGATTTCATAAATTATTTTTTGTTGTAAACATGATTGCTCCAAATTTCATCGATGTTGGTTATTAAAAAAACTCTTGTTTAAAAACAGAAAAAAAACAGTTAATAGCAAGAAACAGGGTAGTTCAGGTAGAGATTTCACACATAAACACCGCATTACAAAAACTGAATTATTATGGAAGAGGCTAATAATTCCATAATTATAGGGGGAAAATACCCTTTATCACTAAAACGATATTTTCGAATGGGCTTTTAAACTCACACTAATAAAAACTAACTAATATAACTATATTACCCCCCCCCCCCCCCTTCCAGACCAACAAAATGTTGTGTGTGTTTTTTTATCAAGTAAAACGGTACAATAATTACAAGGCACTTATGATGACAAATGGATTTTTACAATACCCATAAATAAATAAATAAAAAAAATTTAAAGCTTACTAACCAAATCAATAAAACACAATTAATTTATTTGTGTTTGGCTAACTCAAAAAACCTGAAATGCTCCACACAGGCTGAAATAGTGTGATTTTTTTAATAGAAGTTATGTTGAAATCACATTCTACGTTGGAAACCTACACTGAGAGGAACGCTTTGAAGCTTGACTAAAATATCTTTACATAGTTGATATTAAGTCATAGTTGATAAATATCTTTATCTGTATTTCAATGAATAAGAGTGCTTAAATGTTCTTGTAAAAATTGGTAACTATAAAAACCGGTGCTGGCACCTGATAAACCTTCAGTGTCCGTCCGAAAATGTTCTTTCCTGTAAACATGTTCATGTTCTCTCCTGTAAATTTGAGCGCTGTAATTTTCATTTCAGAGGGACTACACACTACTCTCTTTAATCCAAGAAATATGAAAAATATACTAAAGTTTTACTGCTTTTATTCGTACTTTGGTTGTAGGCTATATAGAATAATGGAGTTTAAAAGTCCTTGTGGTTCTTTGGAAAAGATGTACTAATATCATTGTAATCAAGATAAAAAATTAATCTACTCGTACAATCATGGGGCCAACCAGATTGTGACGAATGCTTGGCCTGTGTGTGTTACACCAAAATACTAAACAAAATATATCACCAAAACTACCTAGGGAGTATGGAATTTGTCATTAAAGTTATAACTCACATTTGCGCTGATACTAGATGACATCCTATTTTCTAAATTTTCATCAATGTTTAAGTTTAAATTGCTTAGCAACAAAGCTTTCAACAGAAAAATAAAAATCTAATTTTTTTATTATTGGAAGCACGTTCCTTTGGATTTTTACAAGTTATGTTTATCAGCTGCTATAAGTTAACATACTAATCTGTATACACTTAACATTTCTAAATAATTGATTCAAACTCTCTTAGCCATAACTATACAACTTTCAGAAATATAAGTTAAAAATAGGGGGTCATTTTACTTGGAAATGAAATTGGCTTCTGCACAGAAGCATCTTTCATAGTAGTAGTCTTACCAGAACCATCTGCTATTATTGCAATCAGAACATTTAGTTCTCTCCTTCTCAACCATAACTCATCACAAATTAAATTACCTTTAAACAAGGTAAAATCCCACCGCTGACACAATATAAGAATAACAAGAAAAATACACTAAGGTACTACATCAAAATTAATTAATAATTATAAATATACTGTATATCATATATCTCCCAAAAATAAACATAAACAAAAAATAATATACCTGTCAAACGGTATATGATTCAATATTTCCTGTGAACTTTATCATATTAGAAAATTCAAATTCCCTAGAATGAGGATAGACTCCATATATGACAGAGTTCAAAATATTGAATTAATTATTAATTACCTACTCAAAAAATTGCAGTAATTACATTTGCCAACTCTGCTTCACATATGTAAGACTATACTACTTACGTCAAAACAGCTCAAAATAATATTCTTGCGGAATCAGGACATATGTTTCGAGGTTAATAACCCATCTTCAGCTTGTCAAAAATATGAAGTCTTCCCATAATATTTTATGGTTGTCATGAATTAAAACAACACATACAGAACAACTTTTTTTGGCTATCTGCTATCTGCTTCACATAGTTTAGCGACGCGCCATTGAACTACTGTGGTTTTATCTCCACAGAACATAAAGGAATTACTGCTTGGAAGACAATAATTGACATTCAAATAATGGATCAAAGGGCTTGAAAGAAGATCAGGCGAAAGAACCTTCCACTGTTGGATGTACTACACAACCATTATTGGAATAGTTTAGCTGTGTGTGTGTGTGTGTGTGTGTGTGTGTGTGTGTGTGTGTATGAGTGTGGTTTATAGAGGTAGTTGGATTGCATGTGTAGGAGGTACAAATAATTTGTCTAGTAACTTAAGTAGTATCATGTTGTTAGCCACCGAATCACTTTCATAGTTATACTTGTCCCAAGGCCCACTTGTCAAGGGATGTTAAAAAAATCCAAATACAATTTACAACAAAATATGTTAAGTGATGGGGTGGAGGGTTAATATACGAGGTGGGATTGTATAGTAGGAAAGAGAATAGGACAGGGAGTGGGGCAGGGTAGAGGGTGTAGGTAAAAGTATTAATTGAAAAATAAAATCAATACAAAACAAAATAAATTAATATTAACAGCATTTATTTCTTTGATTTAAGGGTTGAAAGGGTAGGAAAATAGATTCTGACTATCGCAAATGGTGATATGGCCAAATTCCAGGTCAAAATCAAATATTAAGTCTAGACATGTTGTCATAAATAAAAACAACACATACAATTTATTGGAAGCCCTTTAGAGCAATTTTTGTTGGGGTTGAAACGGGATAAACTTGGCAAATGACCTCTGATAAACCTGGGGGTTCACACTGACTGTTTCTCTATCAAAGATTAGGTCAGTCAATCAAGAAATTAACAAAAAATAAAACCATGAATAACATTTTAAAATGAAATGAAAATCCAACTTTAGATGATCTTTAGAGAGTTGAAACTAGTTAAAATTTGCAAGTGACCTCTTTATAAAACCGAAGGGTTAATCTATTTCTATATAAAAAATAAGACCTCTCAGTCAAAAAATAAATTTGTGAAAAAATTTAAACTATGAAGGAAATTGATATTTCAAAGAAAGACCAACTCTAGATGACTTCTAGTGGTTGAAACAAGAGAAAACTAACTGGCAAATTGTCTAG
Source organism: Flexamia atlantica (assembly GCA_035578135.1). Taxonomy (NCBI): domain Eukaryota; kingdom Metazoa; phylum Arthropoda; class Insecta; order Hemiptera; family Cicadellidae; genus Flexamia; species Flexamia atlantica. The sequence continues at coordinate 27,704,860 of JAQJVK010000008.1, read as the reverse complement.
GGTAAACCTGAAGAGTCAAACCGACAAAGCCCATTGAACTTAAAGGAATAGTTTAGCTGCAAGTATAGAAGTAGTTGTGTGTGAAGGAGGTACAAATAATTTGTCTAATAACCCAAATCATAAGTAGCACCATGTTTTAGCCATTGAATCACGTTTATAACTATACAAAATAATTTTAATATATTTTAATGTCAAAAGTGATCCAAAGCAGACAGAATATGACAACTGCACTTTCAATACCAGGGGAATCTTCATTAGATTACAGGTATCAAATTGTTGTTCTTCTAGTACAGCTCTTCAGGTGTAAAAAAAACACTGGAGACACTTAACACACGTCCGTATGTGAGTGAGTGTTAACCATTTAAACCATAAGTAGTTCCATTGAAAGTGTAGTGTGCATCAATTTTGTTGCAAGATTATAATGTGAGGAGATATTATGTTTTACTAAAGAAATAGTGAGGTTCTTGCAGGGATGTCATAACAGCAGCATGTTTCTTGCACTTCAAACCAACCACAACAATAAATCACCACTTCAAAGCTGTATTAATTGCGCTCAGTTGAATACAACTCAGACAAATGGCTAAGTTGTCAGGTGTTTTGTATACCTTCTTTTCTTACCTCGCTCATTTTTGTTGGTTGTTCATTTTTGAATCATCGAGTGACCATCTCATAACTAAACCAACGGTCCCTCCGTTTCAGTTTTCTATTAAAAAACATTTCTTATTAAAACCATGTCTATCACAAAAACTCTGAATAGGGATATTGCCATTTCGCACATCACAGCACAGGTGACTGAGATTAAAACTAAAAAAGACACTTTCATACAAAAAATGAAGCCTTAAAACTCATAAACTCAAGGTATTTTAAAATTAAACTTGAAGAGTGAGAAAAACAAACCAACCAAAGAACTATTTGATTTCCGTACATCGTTACAACAGCTTAGAACTTAGAATGCATTCCATTAACAAATCAAAGTGGTTGAAAGAAGAAAAATTGAAAGAACCTTCCTCATTCTTGCATAGCCAAGACCAAGGAATACCACTTAATTTTATACATTTTACCATCCATAAGCGAACTTTAAAGCTCTTTGACTCATTGACTATTTTTGATATTTTAATATCTGTAAGAGACCGATATTTTATTCATAAAAACTTTCATATCACTTTGACACTTTGACTATAGTATATCTGAATATCAGTTCTATGTTGAATTCTTCCTTTATTCATAATTCCATACAATTAATTGTGTTCACAGATCCATTATTTGCTCACGACACAGAATAGTATATTTCATCACTCGCCTTCAGCTTGCTGGGGGGCTCTACCCGGAGGCCCCCAATTGCAAGTCCCTTCAGGGTGGGGGCGTCAAGATATTGAGAAGACATAAGAAAAAAAATAGTTTAATTGATTGGGTACAAATTCTCAGCTCAAAGTATCTTTGGTGTTGCTTAGGGTGGGGTTGTTGGTGTTTGGGGTGGTTTTGGTTGTGGGGAGGTTTATTAGTTGAAGGTAAAGAGGGTTGGTGAGGCCAGTGGTGAGGAAAACGTACTTGCATGTGAACAATCTGTAATTTTATTCAACTATTGGTCGGATTTAAGGATTGAAAGAGGTTTAAAACGGCAGATCACTGCCGTTCTGAAAAACGTGAAGGGTAACACTGACTAATCCGTGGTGAAAAATTGGATTCCTCAGTCAGATAATAAATCAGGAAAATAATAAAAAGATGAGTAGAACTGAACATTCATTGCAAATATCGGATATTAAAAAGTCAAAAGAGAAAGTTAATTAACTATTCACAAATTCTTGGTTCAAGGTACTTTATTAGTGTTCAGGGAGGGTAATCTGTGGTGGGGGTTGTTGTTTGTGGGGGGTTCATTATTAAAGGGGGGAGGGTTGGTGGGGCCAGAGAGGAAGGAAAAAGTATTTGTTAAGAAATAAAAATTCAAAACATTTAACAAATGTTTAATTAGCTTCATTTATTGGTTGTATTTAGGGGTCAGAAATGGCGAAAGACTTCGAGTAAACGAAGGTGTGACAATGATTAGTCCCTGGTCAAAATTGGGTCGCTCATTTAAAGAATAAATTAGCACAAAAAAGAACTACGAGGAAAATTAAAAATTCAATTAAAGTTCAACTTTAAAGGACTCTTTTATGTGTTGAAACGGGTTAAAATTCATGAATGACCTCTGATAAAACTGAATGGTCAAACTGACTATTTCGTTGTAAAAAATTAAGTAAGTCAGTAAAAAAAAACTAATATAAAGAAAAACCAAAATAGAAAGTGAAAATCTTTAAAAATTGACTTAAGAGGTAATTTTTACTTTAGGGATGAAGGAGGTGGGATGGGGTAAAATACATAATGAACAAATTTTAAAAACTCAGAACTTTAGAAAATGAAATTTTAAAAACTTAACTGATCTTAGTTTCTCGATAGGTCATTAAATGTCGGTCTCTTAGAAATAGTGAAATATCAAAAAATAGGCCTAGTTATCAAAAATGCTATGAAGGTTCTCTTACAGATAATGAAATACATAAAATTAAGTTCATGTTGTTAGCCTCCGAATCACTGAATAGCAACTAATAATGGTGTAAATACCTTGTACTGTCAAAGTGATCCTTTGTAGTCTTATAGGCTACTGCAGTTTCGACCTCATTGAGATCTTCTTCAGGCAATAATGGACATCAAATTCATTCCAGTGGAAGTCGTCAGGATTGACAAAAAACCATCATTCCACATATACACGAAATACGAACGGACAGACGCACATAACACACAAACATCGACTTTTTAATTAAAATTCCGGTACCGGTACACGCGACACGCACGGAGAGTCTAGACCAGCCCTCCGTGCGTGTCGCGTGTACCGGTACCAGAATTTTAATTGAAAAGTCGATGTTTGTGTGTTATGTGCGTCTGTCCGTTCGTATTTCATGTATATGTGGAATGATGGTTTTTTATCAATCCTGACGACTTCCACTGGAATGAATTTGATGTCCATTATTGCCTGAAGAAGATCTCAATGAGGTCGAAACTGCAGTAGCCTATAAGACTACAAAGGATCACTTTGACAGTACAAGGTATTTACAACATTATTAGTTAAAATACCCCCGTTGCAGCAGACCTGCATACTCAGCGAATTTCAAATGCAAAACAACATATTTCAATCCACCATAGCGAGATTTGACATGTTTTTGTAAGCTCCATAAGAATAACATGGGGAATGAGTATGCAGGTTTGCTGCTACTGGTATATTAAAACTGGGTGGTTTTAATTCAATATTTAGTAGATCTGAACTAGAAGAAGCCATTTACCAAGTTTTATCAAGATATGTTGAGAATTAAGCGATATATAGAATTTTACTTATTTCCCATAAGGTTAACATTGGGACAACGCCACTTTCAACACTTCACTTCACTTCACTTTTTCACTTATTGGTGTTTACCACTTTCAATATCTCGGTAACCAATGGACATAGAGCTATGATTAAACATACTAAATTGATTGTTTGTTCATGCTGAATTCAATGGTGAAATCCAAAATCGGATCACTTTAATTTTTCCATATGAAAAACTCAAAAAACCCCATTTTTAGGGGGTTTATCCCCCTTTACCCCCCCTTCCGATGGTCCGATCGGGCTGGTTCACGAACTCGTCTGAGTGATTACTACTTTACACGTCTGTACCAAATTTCATAAAGATCGGACCATTTTTACGGCCGCTATCGTGCTAACAGACACACACACACACACACACACACACACACACACACACACACACACACACACACACACACACACACACACACACATATATATATATTAAAGAGAAAAAGAAATTCCTTAAGTACCTTTTTTTAACATTTTATTATACACAACGCGCTTCGGAAATTATTCCATTTTCAAGTGTGTAAAATGTAACCTTAAAATTAAATACATATATAAAATTAATATACAAAGATCATATGTTTAAAATTCAAAAAAGTATAAATTAAAATTAAATTGTATAGATATGTAGAAATTTGTCGTTATATATATATTTGTTGTTATATATATATATCATAAAAGGAAATAAACAAACTTGTGATGAATTACTTCAATATCTTAATTCATTATCCGAAAAAATAAAATTCACAATGGAAAGTAAAGAATTATATAAACTATCTTGATCTAACGATATACAAGAAAAATAATAAACATTTATTTAAGATATACCGTAAAAATACCCAAACCGATTTAATAATACCTGCATCATCAAACCATCCCTGGCAACAAAAAACAGCAAGCTTCATATCGATGATACACAGACTTTTAAAAGTACCAATGGAGAAAGAAGATTTTGAAAGTGAAAAAAGTACCATTAAAACTTTAGCAGTGAAAAACGGACATAAATCAAAAATGATTGATAAAATGTTGAATAAAATGAAAAATAATTTTGATAGTAAAAAAGACAACAAAAATGAATACATATGTCTTCCTTACAATACGATATTAAATAAAGCTTTAAGAAAAACATTTGAAGGATCACCTATGAAAGTAAGCTACAGAACAAAAAATAACACATTCAAAATGATACAAAGACTAAGTAATCCAAAAAACAACCAACAAGCTAATATATATGACCAAAGTTGTATCTATAAATTAAAATGTCACCAATGCCCTAAAATATACATTGGACAAACAGGACGTAGCTTCAATTGCAGATACAAAGAACATATACAAGCAATAAAATCATGTAATTTAACCACACAAAAATCATCATTTGCAGAACACATCCTTGACACAGATCATGAATACAAAACTATTAATGAAAATATGGACGTTTTAAATATAATGAAAATACCCCCATTGCAGCAGACCTGCATACTCAGCGAATTTCAAATGCAAAACAACATATTTCAATCCAACATAGCGAGATTTGACATGTTTTTGTAAGCTCCATAAGAATAACATGGGGAATGAGTATGCAGGTTTGCTGCTACAGGTATGTTTAAACTGGTTGGTTTTAATTCAATATTTAGTAGATCTGAACTAGAAGAAGCCATTTACCAAGTTTTATCAAGATATGTTGAGAAATAAGCGAAATATAGAATTTTACTTATTTCCCATAAGGTTAACATTGGGACAACGTACTGTGTTTACCACTTTCAATATCTCGGTAACTAATGGACATAGAGCAGTAATTCAAAATACTAAATTGTTTGTTTTTTTGAGCTGAATTCAATGGTACCCACAAAAATTTGATAAATTTTATTTTTCTATGTGAAAAACTCAAAAAACCTATTTTTGGGGGGGTTTATCCCCCTTTACCCCCCCTTCCGGTGGTCCGATTGGGCTGGTTCACGAACTCGTCAAAGTGATTACCACTTTACACGTCTGTACCAAATTTCATTAAGATCGGACCATATTTACGGCCGCTATCGTGTTAACAGACATATATATATATATATATATATATATATATATATATATATATAAATTCGAATGAATGGTGTTTTTTGCTTCTGGGGACCCCAAAATGAAAAGTTAACATGGTCTCGGACTTAGGTCTTACCATGAGTACTACCGTAATAGCTTATTCCTTTAAGGAAATTCGCTAAAAGGAGAAAAAATGAATGTATACGAAGAATTTCATATTTACAGACATAAAAAAACAGAACCAAACAACATTCTTAATATAATGCAAATTGACAGACAAAATCCAATCTTCGACAAAATCATGGACATAAATAAGAAATAAGGACAAATATTTATATATAACGACAAATTTCTACATATCTATACAATTTAATTTTAATTTATACTTTTTTGAATTTTAAACATATGATCTTTATATATTTATTTTATATATGTATTTAATTTTAAGGTTACATTTTACACACTTGAAAATGGAATAATTTCCGAAACGCGTTGTGTATAATAAAATGTAAAAAAAGGGTACTTAAGGAATTTCTTTCTCTCTTTAATTACAATAGTAGCCCTAGAAGTGAACATTAAAATAATATATATATATATTAGATATATATATATATATATATATATATATACATATCTAAAAATCCAAACGAATGGTGTTTTTTGCTTCTGGGGGCCTCAAAACGAAAAGTTATCATGGTCTCGGGCTTAGGTCTTACCATGAGACCTACGGTAATAGCTTCTTCCCTATAGGGGAAATTCGCTAATTAAGTGATTTGACCTTTCTTAGTTTAGCTGCCCATGACATAGAGTAGATGAGAACGATTTTCCTGTTAGATTGTATTAGTAATAAAAACAATACATCAATAAGAAATAAATACAAACTATCTGAGAATCAAACCATTGTAGATTAATCTCAATATGTACAATCAATCTTGATTAATATTGGAGGTTGTTCATGAATAATCATTTACTCATACATTTCGGCTGGGCACGTGGAATTTCTGTATTGAATGGTAATAAGTGAACGACATAATATTATTCCTATATACAAATACCATACAATACAAACTACAATTAACATTTGTAACATGAGGCTTAAGCAATCATAATTTGAAGAAACTAATATTTGTGATAAAAGAAAAATTAACAAATTAACGATTAATGTTAAATATTGTGACCTTTCTACGATGTTATGCCATCAAATGCAATCCTAACACTGTAATGTAAGTTTAAATTAAGTAAATATTTAGGTCACGTTTCTAGTTTCGAATTGGTTCGATGAGAAATGATTGGTCTTTGACTGGCACAAGACACAACGCTGATTGGATAAAGGTTCCTAAAAAAACAGCCTATTATTCCCTATTACTTTTATCTAGTAGCACATAAATGTCGAATTATTTTGTGTAAACCTTAAGCTCTAGATCCCTACATTGAGATATATATTTTACCCTTAAGCTTATGTCATTATAATTAGTACTTTGGATTGGCGTGAATTATACTATCTACACTATTGTCTGTCTGATTTTTTTATATTTATATAGGCGTGTAACGTAAAGATAACTAAGGGAAGATGAAAGGTTTGTGTCTACAGCTTCAACCTTCTCTTTAAAAATAAAAGTTATTTAATTTAAATTAGTAATAGTTTTAATGTTACAATTAATAAAGTGCACGACTCTAAAATGAAGACGTTAATGGAGTTCGTAGCACGAACCAACTAAGTCAGAAAAGGGATATAGGTATTTATTGTTTTTAAGAGAAATATATATTTTTCTCAACATTTTAAAACTACTTTCAACCACAAAATTGTAAATTAAATAATGGATGTTAATATCTTTGACACTTCATCGATATAATATTAATGATATAATTGAAAAATAATACTGTACAAGTTGTATACATCCAAACTAATAATATATTCCATAAAAATTATCTTTTATAAAAAAAGTCAATTTAATTTAGATCATGAACCGCTTTCAATGAATCACGATCGCTACAATAGCGTACCTGGTGGGTAAGATAAAAACAATAAACACCAATGACACCACAATATATATATCACACACATCCTCTCAATTTGTCCAATTTTTCTGATGTGTGAATGATTTTGCTTTGGTTACTTCATAAAGTCTAAAACATTTCGAGTCTAGTGATAATTGATATTTCTGATAGTTGTATGATGTCTTGGTTTTGATTTTTGCGGCCATTTGAAATCTTTTGTAGAAAAACGAAGAGATGTCAAATGTTTTAATGTCTGTGATTGTATCTTTAAGTACAAACAAAAACATAAATTCACCATTATCAACATTGAATTTCAAACAAATAAACACTTAAAAACGGCCCAGAAAAATAAAAATCGGGCTAAAATAATTATAAGTGAGCGATTAATTCATGATTGACATTAAGGGTAAAAACATATGGAACGGCAAGCCATGAAGAAAGCGACGAGTCTTAGTTGCGCTTTATTTGATAATGCTTGTAGCCCGATGAGCTAACGCATAGTGAAGCTCCACTGTTTTGACTCTTAGTAGGTCAGTTGTGTTTGATGATAACGTATTACATTTTAAAACCATTTAGGTCTACTAATAGTGATCATCTCGACTGAGCCCTATTCCACTAAATTGTTTAGAGACTATTTCAATGTTTGTACACAAGAGCATTGCACAAGAGTTAACATAGGAGCTCCTTCAATGTTTCCTACTATCTACATCTAAAGCCTTAATTAACTGGAACTTATGAGAAAAATTTAAGTCCGACGCCCACCAGGTATATGGCTTGAATAAAAGGTCTTGTTAAAATTCTATGAAAGTATCAGTTTTTTTATAACATTTCCCCTAACGGCACAAATATAAAGGAAAGGGCTGAACAGCTGATACATTTGTTTGTTAAGACCAATTATCTTCTTTTACGTGACAGCTGCTCAGCAGCGTGTGTCTACTAGTTTTAATTACGATAGTCACATTCAAAATTATGATTGTATTCAAAATATCAAGATTTTCTCCATTTGTTCTCCGATTTATTTGTCATTATTAAATGTTATATGTAGTTTAAAAATAACCAAAAATATACAACATGAATGAAGAAAATTATAATAATTATCATCACTAAGCCAAGGAGCCAAATTGATTTCCGGGTGAAATTACATAGCAATTTGGTGTTAAACTGATGACTTTCATAATGAAAATCCTCAAACCTGTCTAGCGTCATAAACTAACCCTCCAGTTTAATAACATTGTTAGTTATGGCAACCCATTTCTCGGTAATAGGTCACGGACAACAATAATATTCATTAAGACAGTCTAAATTCTTGATATCCGTGTAAGGGTTAGGGACGAATTAATGTAACTAAACTCGAAAGTTGGTTCTTTCTATAAACATAAAAAAGATGCTTTAGCTATTGAACTATAGGCTATAAAAAATTTAAGTTATTTTTGGAATCCGTATTAAAATATGCCACTTAATTTTTATATTTATAAATTAGTATTTTTCTTATTTATAATAATGTTTCAGTTTTTTATATTGCGCATTGGTGAAGGGCTACGAAGCTACTCCCTAATTAATTGTAATGTTCGCTTTCTATTATGATCATAGTTTTAAAACTCATTAGCAAATGAGCGTTGCTCTTAAGATTTTTCGTAGGTACACACACATTCAAATGTTAGAGTCCCAGTACTTTATTGGAGCTAAATTCTCCAGCACAAATTGGTTATAGAAGAAGTTTGATTGTTATTTTCATCCTACTAATATTTTATGTGTGAAAGTTTATGAGTTAGTTTGCCATATTTTGTCAGTCAACTGCAACGACGCATCCATTTGTTAAGCTAACTACCAGCTTAACAGATTTTAACAAATCTAAATTATTTCTTTATAAAAATATTAGGGATATTTTACACGCATATATAAAAATGTAAATAGAATCTTAATATGAAAATACCCTATCATCTTGAACGTGAGCGAAGGCACGGGTAACATCTAGTAGTTAATATTTGGCATATCGTAAGTTTAAATGATAATCACTAAGCTGCCCTGGCTTATTGGAAACCTTTCCCACGGTAGAGTCAATTGTCATCAAGTGGAAATCCCCTGAAGGATTATACAATCAGCTGATCTAGTTGATTTAAAATAAAAATAACTTAAAGCATGTTTAGTTTACAGTTTGTGTTATGAAAAAAATAGTTACTTTCAAGAGGAAACATGCAGATCAACTTAGAGCAAGATAAGGAGCAACTGATCCACCGCAATGGAAATTACAGTTGGAACCTGATGAAGATGGTAACTCATCGTAAATTGGTTGGGGAGAACTGTAGGATTATACAATCAGCTGATCTAGTTGATTTAAAATAAAAATAACCTAAAGCATGTTTAGTTTACAGCATTGACTTTAAAGTCAATGGTTTACAGATTGTGTTATGAAAATAAATAGTTACTTTCAATTACTTGTATTTCTTAATTATTCTTTATCCCCATACTTTGTACCGTCAGTCTTTATACATCTCCCTTAGCAACGATATTTTTTATACAACTTTTGGTAGCCCCCAAGTAAAGATAACTTCAGTACATTGTTATTGCATTATTGAGAAAAATAATAAAATAAAAATTGTAGTGTTTGGACCTTCAGACGCTGGAGATGGAAAATATATACGTCGTTTGATCGTCACAAGACTTGAGAGTGGAAATTGAAATTAGTTTGACATATTTCCCATGCAGTTCCCACTATTAAAACAAAGCTGTAACTTGTCTGGTACCTAGAGTTAGGTTTTTTAAGAGTTGTAGAATGTATACTACGAATGAATGCACTTAGTGTTCTTCAAAAGCCATGAAGCATCAAGAATAACAATTTATCCGCTGAAATCGAACTATACCCCCCAAGTTTTAAGTTTACACTTCAAGTCGTTGAAGAATGATGAAAAAACACAATCAGATAGACGGAAAACTAGGCACTGGAGACCCATAATTCTGTTACAACCTCTATTTGTTTCGCTGCAAGGAACAAATTTTCGAAAGAGATCTATTTTGTTGAAAGGCACACATTTTTTATCTTAGGCCCTTTCATACGGATCCATTATGTGAGTCATTTAGACCTTGAAGAATATATTAATCTAACAATTTTTTAAGCAGAGTGATAGATACTAATCAGTTATGGCAAATGTGCACAAAAATCAAAATCGAAACAGGGTGATGGATTAAAAAAAAACAAACAAATAATGTATCTGTTACTTGACACGTTATTTAACAGCCTCTTTAACGCTCTGCTTCCCTGATCCACGCGGAGCCGAGTGAGAACCTGTGGAAGCAAGAGTGGCAAAACTCCAAATGCACTCGCTCATTCAGACAGTGTTAAAATTATCTGTTAAGAAACGAGTAAAATTTAGAATATATTCGCAACGTTGAATGGTGGTAAACTATTTCAGACATTTCACCTTCATCAACATAAAACGACAGTTCGAAACTACTTTCGAACAACGTAAACGATTTTGTTACTGTGGAAATAAATAAGAGTGTTTTACCTGAATAGAGAAGGCTTTATTTTACACAATTCAACATATAAAAATACATAGTTTAAGTTTAATCTGAGGATCATAGAATGTTAGTAAATAACAGTAATAAAAACAAACAATAATTAATAACTGAAATAATCAGGTGTTGGAATATTTTTACTACATTCTCCCCAGCTAATATACAGTTCGCGCATTATATCTCCGGCTATGACCAAATCAGCTGCTTGCAAGGCGCGGGGGGGTGAGGGGGTACTTTTCTGAAAACATTATTCTACAGTCCCGCTGTTCGTCAAACGCAGTGTTTACCAAAATCATATGTTTAAATTATCATATGATACTAATATCATATGATATGATTATCATATGATATTAGTAGCGAAGTAGTCATAGCCGGAGATATAATGCGCGAACTGTAAATTGAAATCTCGAAGATGTGCCGGCAGTCTCCTCTGCCGAGAGCTTCTTCTCTGTAATGGGGAGTTATCAGTTTGTGGGAATTTTTGTGGTGATTCTTGAGTAGGGTTTGTGCATTCCTCCAACACTTCTGCTATTGAAGGAGATGAATCTAGATTCGTCGTATCTGTCTCATTTTCATTTGTATTGGTTCGCCCCAAGTTCCTCTCAGATTCCTCAAAAGTAATTCTATCAACTGCTGCTTTCCCACACGGGGCTAAGTTGCGAGTAGATACTGTGGTCTCACGCCCATCTGGTAACCGTATATGAGCGTAGTTGGAGTTTTCTTCTATTAGTGTTACTTCCTAGACCAAGGGTTCATATTTAGAGTTTCTGATTGGACGTCTCATCAACACTTGTCCAGGAGTCATCAACCAGGATTGTGTGGAAATTCCATTTGTCGATCTTCTAGGGTGTGTAAACATTCGCTCATGTGGAGAACAATTTGTCGCTGTACAAAGCAAGGATCGGATGGAGTGAAGAGCATTGTCCAATACAAGCTCCCACTTGGTGACATCAAGTTGATCATTCTTAAGCGCGAGTTGCACTGTTCTGCAGATAATGCCATTATACCTCTCAACCTGTCCGTTACATTGAGGGTTGTATGCAGAAGTTCGGCTAGAGGCAATGCCATTCAGAGCTAGGAATTCTTTCAATTCTTTAGACATAAAACAAGTTCCCTGGTCAGAATGAATATAACTTGGTGTACCGAACAGTGCGAATAACTGTTTTAGTTTACTGATAACAGTTGAAGACGACATATCGGGACAGGGGTACGTAAAAGGAAATCGAGAATACTTATCAATGATCGTGAGCTTGTATCGATTTCTTGTACAAGAGGGAAGGGGACCCTTAAAATCCAGACTAAGCCGTTCAAATGGTGAAGTTGCTTTTATTAGACTGCCTTGATGTTTGAAGAATCTTGGTTTCACTGCAGAACAGACTTTACAAGAAGCAGTCATTCTTCTTATTTCGTCAAGGGAGTATGGTAGATTTTTGCTTCGGATCCAGTGATACATTCGAGTTTCCCCTGGGTGACACATTAATACATGATATTCTTGAAGTCTGTTCATCTTGTCAATCATAGAACACACACGTGATAAACTATCAGCAGCCGCATTCAGTTTGCCAGGTCTGTAGATAATATCATAGCTGTAGCAAGATAGCTCAAGTCTCCATCTCATGATTTTATCGTTCTTTATTTTCCCTGATATTTTCCTGTTAAACATGAACGAAACAGACTATTAGTTATTAATTTGAAATGTCTGCCCAGCAAATAGTGTCTCCATTTTCGTATAGACTCCACGATCGCATAAGCTTCTTTTTCAACTGAACTATGGTTTAGTTCGCTGTGTGATAGAGCTCTTGAGAAAAATGCGACTGGGCTTCCATCCTGTGTCAGTGTTGCTGCTATTACAGTATCTGATGCATCTGTCTCAACGGTGAATGGAAGTTCAGGATTTACAGGACTCATTGAAGCATTTTCGATTTCTTGTTTTAGTTGATTAAATGCATCTAACGTTTGTTTAGTCAGATGAAAGGATCTGGTTGTTAGAATCTTTATCTTTTCTGAAAACCGAGGAACATACCTTGAGAAATGGGAAAATATACCCACAGCTCTTCTGAGCGAAGACGAGTTTGTTGGCAAGGGGAAATTCTTAAGAAGCATCAGGCGATCAGAATCAGGTTTAATAGTTTTATTGCTTATTGTATATCCAAGGAGGTTGATAGATTTCATTGAAAAAGAGCATTTCTTTTCATTGATGGTTAAGTTATACTTACTTGCAGCGATCATTAACTTGTCTTTGTTCCTGTCATGCTCTTCTTGTGTTTTACCACAGACTGTTGTGTCATCCAAGTAAGCGAATGTATCATTAAGATTTTCTGCTCTGATGATGTCATCAATAACTCTTTGGAACGCAGCAACTCCATTTGTTACTCCAAATGGAATTCTGGTGAACTGGTACAGTTGTCCACATGCTCCGAAAGCTGTAAAAGGCTTATCTATCTTATTTGTCTTGATAAGACAGATAAGATAGATAAGCTTATCTTAGGCTTATCTGTCTTGATTGGTATTTGATGATAAGCGCTTTTTAAATCTATTGCACTATATACTTGATAGTTAGCTACCTTATTAACGATTTCTTCAAGGTTAGGGATTGGGTATGCATCAAGATATGTAAATCTGTTTATAGTATTAGAATAGTCTATCACCATTCGCTTTTTGTGATTTTCAGAGCTAGTAACAAAAGCCTGAGCTCTCCAAGGAGAGGCACTTGGTTCAATCACTCCCTCACGCAAGAGTGAGTCGATTTCATCTGAAATAAACTTGTAATCTGATGTAGTATGACGGCGAGAATTAACAGATATAGGATGGCAATTGTGTGAAAGATGTTCAAATTGTGAAGCTGGCGGTACATTTGCAGCCGCTACAGATAATGGAGATAATGGGGATTCAGTTCCACCTAGTGCTAGTACTAGTTTAGAGTGGCGACCAAGTAAGTCATGACCTATTATCAAATCACAACAAAGATTAGGTAATATGCACAAATTTACATTACCATATGAGCAACCAAGAATCTCCAAATTAACATTGCATTCCCCTTTAGTAAAAGAAGTTAGCCCTGATGAGGCCATTGAGACTTGCTTAATTTTTTTTAGGGATAGCTTTTAATTTTAAGTTTATTTGCTAAGTCACTATTTAAGAAACTAGTGGTACTACCAGTATCAATTAGAGCTTGAGCTGCTTTACCATTGACTTTAACAGGCACAATGGCTTTTGAAAGACCTACTGGATAGCATGAAGAACAACTTATCTGGCCTGAGATAGCTGAAGTGGTTTTCTTCATTTTTGAGTTCGAGCCAAAATTTGAACTATCAGTTTGAGGAGGTGATTTACATACCTTAATAAAGTGACCCTTTTTACCATATCTTTGGCAGTAAGAATTTCTCGCAGGGCAGACATTCCTCGGATGTCTGTCAAATCCACAAAAATAACATTTTGATTTACCCTGCGAAGTAGCAGCTGAGGTCGAGTTGTTTTCACTATCATCGTGTACGTTTGAGGTTTCTTGCTTTAAAACCGAATTGAGATTTGAGTTGGGTTGGTACAGAAGAGCATGTTGCTGTGCGCTTTCTAAGCAACGAGCCTGCTCGTAAGCGTCTTTAAGAGGCAGTTTAAAATTTTCGAGTAGTGACGAATGTGAGGTGAAGTCAGACCATTTACAAATGCGTCTCTAATACAGTCATCTCTGTTTTCCTCTGCAGTTGTAGCTTTAAAGTTGCAGTCTTTTCTCAGTATCTTTAACGCTTCAAGGAATTGGTCTATCGTTTTTCCAGGATGTTGATGACGAGTAAATAATTTGTGACGAGCAAACACCTCATTTACAGGTTTACAGTAGAGATTATTGAGAATTTTTATTGCATCGTCAAAATTCAAGCTTTCGCTTATGTACGTATAGATTGAGGGTACCACAAAGTTAATTAGAAGTTTCAATTTTTCTGATTCATTTGCTTCAGTTACCTCAATAAAGTTGGTCAGTGTCTGGTACCAATGAGCCCATTCAATTGTTGCTGTGAAAGAGTTTGGATCTATAGATAGTTTAGATGGAGTTAAATGTTTTTCCATATTTTCTGTGTAAAATAAATTGTGGAAATAAATAAGGGTGTTTTACCTGAATAGAGTAGGCTTTATTTTACACAATTCAACATATAAAAATACATAGTTTAAGTTTAATCTGAGGATCATAGAATGTTAGTAAATAACAGTAATAAAAACAAACAATAATTAATAACTGAAATAATCCGGTGTTGGAATATTTTTACTACAGTTACTAACAATTAATATTTACTCACATCAAGACACTTGGGTGTCCTCGCACAGTACCACACTTTTGACATGTATAGACATGTAGTAAATACGTTACTAAACTAAATGTTATACAGTAATAGTGCACTAAAGCCTAAAAAACATGAGTTTACAATTTATAAGCCTGTGGTCTTATTTCTTTAGATTAGAACGACGGCAGTATGGGTTTCCAGATAGCACCTAATACAGAATACAGAATACCGATTACATTTAAAGATTTATAGGCCCAAATGGTCTTTCAGTATTTATTTTGTTTAGAGCGACTAAACAGTATGGTCTTTCAGTATGATGTTTCCAACCAGCACCTAATAAATTGATTTCCAATTACTTACCAAAATAATCAGTAAGAGCGCTTATATTACGTGAATGATAATGACTTCACGCTTACCTTGATGAAGGCAACTGCAACAGCGGTTGATCCGTTGGCACCCCCGCACTCTGAACTCCAGGTCTGATCTCCTTCAGCCCTCCTCCTGGTCGGCTTGGACGGGCGATGAAGACACTTTGCTTTTCTTGTCTTGGAATTATGTTTTGATTTTGATTCGGATGGAACACTATCCATGACTCCTTCTGGTCGGCTCGGGTTGATGAAGGAGACATCATGTTATTTGCTTAGAGTAATGTTCTACTTCAGATAATTGGCATTCTTTATGATGGCTCGATTCACAGTGGATCTTGGAGGTATAGTGGATTCAGGTACTTCGATTCATCGGGTGGATCTTCCAACTGTTCGTTCCTCTTCCTTCTTCAGCCGGGGGAGGGGTATATTTTTCACGACCCCTTGACCTCCCAGGTGGAATACACCTGGAGTGCAATGAGGACAAGGGGTCGGGTCAAGGGCCTCGCTGCATTGCGTCCTCTTGGGGGCCTGAAAAGGTTAACCTACCTTGGCCATCCCCCTCGCACACGCCATACTCATCTTGGGCGTACGAAGGGGCTGTACCAATACATTCTAAACTACATACTAGGTTTTACTTTCTCCCCCCTATACATTCATGGAGAAAGTATTTTTTTAAGAATCTTCTTTCTTCTCTTCTTTTGGGGGTTATGAATGTTAGTCACGACCCCTACACCTCCCAGGTGGAATACACCTGTATTAATGAGGAGAAGGGGTCGGAGTGTAAGGGCCTCGCTGCATTGCGTCCTCTTGGGGGCCTGAAAAATAAAACCCTACCCTGAGCCTGTCCACCTTGCACCCGCCTCGGGGGTACGAAAGTGAATACCCATAAGAAGCTAAAAGTGTTTAAGTCTTCGTTCTTCACTGCTGGGAAGTTCACTGGGGTAAGGGATATCTTCACTCTTGCTAACGCTGCCGCTTTCTCTTCTTTCTGGAAAAAAGCAAGGACGACAAATATAAAACCTTGTTTTTAGTTTGAACCTTTTAGTAATTATAAAATTGCAATTGCAGTACTGAAATTTACAATATTATTCTGTTTTCTACATTAATCTAATGTTTAAAATTTAAATTTGTTTCAGAAATTATAATTTGAAAGAAAAATACTCACTCGTACTCATTAATTAAATTAATTTTTTAAGATATTGAGTAGTTTTGTGAGACTGCTCATTATGAGGGCGTCAGCCACTTTGATGAAAAATTAAATAAATTGCTCCCACATACAATTCACTATAGTTTTAAATTTTCAACAAGCAAAAATGCGGAATCTATTTATATTCATATATCTCAGTGTAACAGTAAGAACGTGAGCTGTAGATTATCCAGTTTAAAAACGCCTTGAGATTTAAAGGCCAATTTAAAGGTTTGTCCTTTGACAAGTAACTCCAAATTATGAATTTGGAAAGAACATCGTATATAATCTTATCGAGTTATCCTAATGTTATGAAAAACTTAATGCAAATAATCAGACACATCAGACTGTAGAATTCATTTATATCGCAAAACAAGTTCATTGTAAAGTAGAATAATATACAGAAGAAGACTTTCCATCGCTGCTGTAAAGTGTACCAGCTTTTGTCTTAGTCAGGGTTTCAAAAAAGACCTAGTTACAGAATTTTTCCACGAGCTTCTATGCTACTATTAATTTAGTAGGGGATACTTTTATAATTTGGTATCCATAGAGCAAACAAAAACAAAATAACTCTTTAATTTGTCGGTGATACTGTCAACTACGACCACTTCAAATCCTGGTTAACACAAATTGAGGCACCGTTAGGCATAAGGATGGGAGACTTCCTTCTGTATAAAGTCAATGATAACATTACATTACGGTAGTGGTTCACGTCAGACATCAGATGCTATTACTCTTATAGACGAGCCGTGCTGTGGCGTCGTTTATGTTTGATCCAATTGTGTGTGAATAAACCTAAAACTAAGACTTAAAGAAGCAAAATTTTCACTTACCGAATGATGCTAATATCGGGATCCATGCATATTCATGTACAGCCTAAAATTAAGGTTAACACTGGCTGGAAACATATACTGTTTGAAAAAAAGGTCTAATAAAGTAACATTCTTTAAAAATCGTTGTAAACTCCATTCAAAGTCCACATTTTAATTTGGTAACTTTTCTGAATAGTAAAAATGTTGCGTTAAAATATCTATTAATGGTGAATGTGTATTCAAAAAACTAATGCATTCAATGCTAAAAATGTAGTATGAACTAAAATGTAACTTTAACTGGAGTAGTTGAGCTCAAGATGAATATAATAAACGATTCATCTTGGCTATGCTCACTTGATCGGGAGCTATCCAGACTTATATATCGATAAAGCGTATCAATGTTAATGAAATAACATTAAAACTATTTACCTATACCTCGCCTGATTTTTTTGAAACCTTGTTTTTTTATAACTAACAATTTTGTTTAATAGATGAGCAATTGTGGTTATTTATATAGAATAAAAACTGCTACGACGTATCAAGCAAACTGCTATGAAATAAGTTACAAGCAGGATGCTTCTAATCTTGAATAATTAAGGTCTTTTAGCAATTATTTTTCGGCGAATCTGAACTGAAGATGGTCTACAAGAGTCTCCGATAACCATGCAGAAATCTAAACAATATTAAGCGAAATCTAACAAATAACATTGCAGAATATTTGGAGCGGAAGAGAATACTATATGTAAAAACCACTCTTTTTGATTCGGTGTATGAAAACAAAACATCACACTTTTGTTGACCAACCGATCAGCTAAAATATACCTTGCTACTAGATTCAAATGTCTACTATTCTCGTCTTTTCATTTCATCAAAAATCTGCGCCCACAATCTGCAAACGTTTGACTCGAACGTGAAAATGATCCCTGAACATTAAATTGTTCATCGAATGACGAGAAAATGTCCAATTAAAATAGAACATTACTTAATGTTTTCGTTGAACAAAATATGTTATCTTTGTTTCTTTTGGTGTTTTTGTGCTTGATACTCAAACGTTAATGTAACGCTCGCCGCTGAACACTTTTGAGAAATAATATACGACCAGTTTGTGTGATTTTTCACTGTGATTATCAAACAGACTTTTAAATTGAAATACTGTGGATATTTCTCCTAAATAGTCAGCAAACTTGAAAATACGATGGTTGAATTCATTGACAAACTCAATGTAAACTAACAGTGACGAATGTTAGCCTGATCGCAGTTCCAGAGAAGTAAGAAGTTTACGTCTTTTTGATCTTTTATTTTTAAGTTATGATTAAGTTATTTAAGTTTATTATGTTATGTTTTAATTTTATTTTTTAAGTTACTGACACGAGTCGAAGTAATTTATTTTTGTAAAAAAATATCTCGAATCAGTAAACTCAAATAAACACTGAACACAGAAATCAGGCCCTGTAATACGAAAACAGAATTATAGAATGAGGTGTAAAATTCCATGAGTATAAGGCAAAAACTGTCCTGTAATCACTGAAATATACTGAAATGTATTGTTTCATTTCACTAATATTGTTTTCGTATCAAGTGCAACATCACAATAATACTACAAGCGACTTATGATGAATACACCCCTAACCTAAATATTTCAATAGTAATAATGTTTATAGATGGACCAAACAAATAATAAAAATACAAACATCTTTAGTTTTTTATAAGTTTAAAACCGTCGCTTCTAAAAAAATAACATCTGTTCAATAACATTCTACGTGGAACACTTCAAAGTTTGACCAAAATGTCTTTATAATGTCAACTTGTCTGTAGTTTAATGAAATTGTGCGATTGAGTGCTTTTCTTGTACAAAGCGGTAACAGTAAAAACGTTCCTGTATCTACAAAAAAAGAGTCAGTAACTGCCCGAATGAATACCGACCTATCATTTGAGGAGCCGTAATTTTCATTTCAGGGCTACAGAAAAATGCGCTACTCTTCTTAATCCAAGAAACATGAAAAATAGAGGAACACCTTGCAGACTATATTCGTACTGTCATATAAAACATAATGCCGTAAAAGTGGACGCACTAAATGCCAAAAGATGCATTAATTTCCCTGTAATCGAGGCAAAACGTTATTCTATATTATGTACAATGACCAACCGAACTTCAGTATACTTGGCCTATGTGTGTGATCAAAATAAAAAACTTAAAACACAAGAGACAAGGAAGAAATTCTACATTAAAATATTTAACTCACGTTTACGCTGATATTTGATGTTGCCAGCTTTCAACATTTTTAAAACTTAAAATTTAATTTTTTAGTTTGAATTGCTTAGCAACAAAACTTTTAACAACTGATTGAATTGGTAGTGCGTCGCCATGGATTTTTTTGATCCTTGTTGAAAGGTTTATAAACTCTGAAAGTCTTATCATATTAAAATATTGTCTTTATTAGCCGATTGTGACTTGATCAACGTGGTTTCACCTTTCTTTCTTTTTATCTTGTTTGCTTCATTAAAAAAAACCTTTTTTGGAATTAATCAATGATTACTTGGATAATGGAGGTTACCATGTCAACCTTATAAGCCTCCCTGTAGTAATAACATTGATCATTCGGAGTACCTTATATATCCCAAAGAGTTTTTTGTAAAACATATTTTTAGTACGTATCCAGGACGCAAGGAAAAGCAAATAAGCCAAATCCCCCCCCTCCGTGTCTCTGTGTCTTGTAGTTCTGTAGAATTTCTGTCCGTTAGAAAACCCCATCTTCTTTTTATGTAGTATAGATACATATTGATAAATATAGATAAATTCACTCAGTTAAGGAACTGGCTTATAATTGAAAAAAAAACTATTTTTTCGGACAAGTTGAATGATCAGTGAGCTATTTTTAAGTTGATCGTTGGTGACGCCTTGCCGAAATGACTTAACTTGCAACAAGTTTTCAGCCTATTGAACCTCCAGTACCCGGCAAGCAAAGTAGCCTTGCAGTTCCACCATCGGTAGTTGGTTTCTAGTAATTTTTCAAGAATCCCTTCTTGTTACAGGATTAGAATTTCTTAACAAATTACTAAATTAGCATGTCGACTCCCTTAATTCAATGAGTATGAGGGTAGACGAGGTAAACTTAGCTAAACAATGAATGTCCAAAAATATTTCCTTAGTTAATTAAGTAAAAATGTAAGTCGGTATACAAATCACCGAATATTTGTTATGGAGTTCTGATAATTGAAAACACGCAAGTAAACGTACGCTGCTCTGCTTCTTTAAAATAGGTATACCAACGGCTGAAGTTCCAGTACTGTAACAATATGAGGTTTTGCTAAAAACATGTTTATCTCATTCTGCTTTTCTTTTTGAAATAACTTTTCCAATGTAAAATCTTATGAACAAACGAGAACATGTAAGTGCGTTCGAAGTTTTTCATGTAAGTCTGGCCATCATTTAAATCTATTTCCCTGTGAAACGACTCGCAATTTTTTTTCAAACGAAACCCAAAATCAGTACAGACCTATAGGAGGAGTTTTATTCACAAAAACCTCTCTATATATCATTAGTATATAAAAGGTTAGTAAGTTTACTTGGAAAACATTGCTCGTTTGATTCCGTTGTAATTTTTGTTTCCGTTACCTAATTCCTACAAAATAAGAAAAAAGTTACCGTGCTTCTTTTGATTTTCATCCTTTGACTAATTGGGTCAATCAGCCTACTCAAAAATAGCTTTATGGTCCTTGCCTTCTTGTTGCCTACTATTAAAGTAAAATAGTTAAACTTCAATCATTTTATAGTTGTTATAGATTAGCTAAATTATGAATAATTCTCAAGTTTTATCATGGACAACGATTCGGTTTCCTCACGTAAACCTAGGCTGACAATGGCATAAAGATATAGAGAAAGCACCCATGAGCTTTACACGGTATACTTACGACTTCCTTCCTCCTTTGGACACTAAAAACAAAGTCGATTTTGTGCCTCGTCAACAAGTTGCCTCCAGACTCCTCTGTCCTCCACCATATCCACTTCCCCACCAATTATTCTTACATCTTCCAACATTTTGTCGCTTCATCTTAATCAGTCTTCTTATTGGGCGCCTTCCTTTTGGGTGACTTCTCCACGTTTATCTTATTGTTGCATCCTCATCTCTTCTTCTTATATGCCCCAATAACCTAATTCTTTTACTTCTTAACACGGCCATAATGTCTGGTCTTCTGACCCATTTCTAAGCTTTCTTTCTTTCAGTATTCTCCAGACCCGATCTCCAACTACTGGTCCATAAATTCTTCTCAATATTTGTTTCGAATGTTATTAGCTTTTCTGGGCCTGTTTTGTTAATGTCCACACTTCTGCCCATTCAAGAGAACTGGCTGCATTATGACTGTGATTTTAATTTTTTTTATTTCTTGACAGGAGCGAATTCTTCAATAATTTTAATGGACAACAGTGATATATATTAGCAATATTCAACCTCATTTATTTTCTTCATTTATGTTATTTTGGCTCTTTATTTAATATTCCTAAATACTTAAAGTCTTCAGAAATTTTAAAGTTATATCCCGTTACGTCCAGCGTTGTATTGTTGGGCCCTGCCACTCTTCCTTTTTCAAATATTTTTAGTTAATCATCATTGATCTTTAGCCCGACGTTAGGGCTTCTTGTAGGAATACTCGTGATGAAAATGACTGAAGTATTAACGAATTTCAGTTGCTGATTTAGAGTACAAAGAGCAATGAGTGTTCTAGGTTTAAACTTCTAGAACTCATTTAACTGAACCTTTGTTTAGAAAGAAAGATTTAATTTCGGCATAAGGTTTCATGTAGAACTTCTATGTCTATGTAAAAAAGTGTATTTAGATTACGTTTACGAGGAAACATTACAGACTTTACATTAAATTAGTAATACGTCGAAGCATTAATAAAATTCTAACCATGCGAGTTTTGGACGAAAATTAACTAAATTGAACTCAGCAATTCAATGTGTATATTAAATAGTTGTTTTGATTTCAAATAAAAATCTGACAGTCTAAAGAGAATAATTTGCATTCAAATTTCAAAGCATTAACTCGATGATATAGTCTTAAACTTCATGGAAGCAATATAGAAAGAATTCAATATTCAAGGAGTGTAATGGAATGTCATGCGCGAGTATCGAACCTTCCAGGCTTTTATTTTGGATCCTTCGGAGCATATATTGCTTGTCTAGTTCTGGTCATAACATTAAAGTAAAACATTCTTAGAATATTTTCCTATAAATGTTAA
This sequence comes from Flexamia atlantica, assembly GCA_035578135.1. Classification (NCBI taxonomy): domain Eukaryota; kingdom Metazoa; phylum Arthropoda; class Insecta; order Hemiptera; family Cicadellidae; genus Flexamia; species Flexamia atlantica. Next base: position 27,682,052 of record JAQJVK010000008.1, on the reverse strand, counting down.
AATAATCATTTATAATTTATGAGAATGAATGAATGAATGAATGAATGAATGAATGAAAAAGTGCCTTTATTTACAATATAGTTTAAAATACAAATATGAAATAATACATGTGAGCTTAGCACTAATACAGCAATGGTCGCCTAGACCGTCTGCTGCGGCTGGATTTTACCTGGTCAGTGACATTACTTTGTATTCATTATGGAATCTACTAATACACATATATTAGATTAAATAAACTAAAAAGCACTTTTTTTAAATGATATGAAAAAATATTTAAAAACTGATAAGGCTTACTAATTACAGTTACGTTTAGTTAACACAAAAAATAATTTTTTTGTAAGGTAGATTTATAAAAATAATTAAAATGCACATATTATAGTAAACCTACTAACCATAACCAACCCTAACAAACTAAAGATAAATTCAGTAAAAATTATTATTATTATTTAGAATATGCAAAAAAATAATTAGGCAAGCTAGTAATTAAAGTCTTGTATTAAATCCCACCTTTTAGCCCAAGCTTCTTTCAAAAACCCACTTAAAGCCCGCCAATCCCTGCCGTTCAAGTACTCAAGGTACTGATCCCAACTTAAACGAATAGACCCAAAAAAGTACTTTCTTATTCCCGACAATATAGGGCAAACTGCCACAGAGTGAAAAACATTTTCTACTTCCTTCATATTGCAAAGAGCATAATTACCGGTATTGTTTGGCAGCCATGGTTTAAAATTAAGGTTTATTAGTTCGTCTCTTGCCTTAATTGCCCAGGACACAACGGTGATATCATAATTGTCTGACAAGAAGGTCTTATCTCCAAGGTCAAAATCAAGCGATAATAGTTGTTGGTGGTACAGGGACGTGCGTACACTCCCTACGCACTCGCTTCTCCACTGATCCCTCTCCCCCTCCGCCACCCTCAGCAAGGACGACTGCCACTCACGCATGCCAACTTCATCCGCTTCGAAATTAGTTTCAAACCCATACTTATTTCCTAATCTTTTCCAATGTTTTGCCCAAAAAATATTTTTGTTTACAATCTGTTTGGCTAACTGTTGTGGAAGACGGTTTTGTGGGAGGGAGAAAACTTTTGCTAAATAATTTATGTTTAATACTGATGAATAAAAATGTATTTTATCAACTAATGATTCTATGTAGATGACATAATTCGGAGTGTTTTGAGGAAGTCGAAATATTTTTTTAATAATAAATCTTTGAATCGATTCGATTGTTTCACTATTAATAAACCCCCAAACGTGAGCGCCGTAACAGATAATTGATCTAATTACTGAAGAAAAACAAAGAAATTTTACGCTTAGCGGGACTTGTTTATTATTCAAAAGGTTGCTCCACATTGAGTTAATAGCTAATTTAGCAGATTTTTCTTTTTCTTTAAAATGCTTTTCCCACGTTAACGACGGTGTTAGTTTAATTCCTAGATAAGTGTATTTGTTTTCGTGTAAGTGTGTGATAAGTGTGTGTTTTCGTATTTATGAGAATGCCAAGTAAAAATAAATATAAAAAAACACTAAGGTTATTGTAAATAAACCATTTCAAGTTGTTATATTGAGTAAATGTTATTTCTGGTTGACAATGATTGAAGGTGTTAAACCAATGACACCTTCTCCATCCTATCCTTCAATGGCACACGGTATACTTACTACTTACTTCCTCCTGTGGCTACACAGATAATGAGTAATATAAAAGGTCTCCCAGTCTTACAGGAGGGGGACTGTGGTCTGACTTTTTTAGACCAAGGAAGTGTGAAGGTTGGAAAATTATAATGGGTGGGATATTATGTAATTGAGATGTTAGGTATGTTGCGAAACATTGGAAATACTCATAGATAATAATTCTTATAAACCAATAAGAAAATATGCAAATTTCCAAACTTAAAATTATTCTAAAAATTAATCCCAAGTTTAAAACAATATATTAAAATTAAGTTATACTATTACGCGATGAATTTCTTATTACTCAGTTGTTTTTTTCTCATATGGAATTTTCATTTTTATATTTTGTAGATGGCGTGGTTTCAAAGTGGTGATCAAGATTTTACTGCGAAATGTTTATGTGACATGAAGTTGTCATGCTTTTTATCTGTATAATAAACATTTTATAACAAGGGACTCACTGTCCTACTTTCTTAGACTTATCAAATTGAAAGTTTGTTTTACGAAATGTATAATCAAGTTTGTATTTGTATGAATGTACGTTGTGAGTGAACATTTATGCATTTTTATTCCTGTTCCAACTTTCAAAAAAATACCCAAAATAACATTTTGAAACTGAAATATGTTTCAAATTACAATTGCTCATAATGTGTTGACATGCAACATAACGACCGGCATTACAAATAAACTAATTAATTTCTATTAAATTTACTTACCATAAGTTTTTTCATTAATATCCAATAATTAATCATAGAACTTTTACCAAACAGAATATTTTATCCACCTGTAAATTGCTTCTGAATCAATTCTGCTTTCCCGTCTTTAAGAGATTAAATTTTTAGACACATTATGATTAGAATGAAAACTTAGAGGAAGGTTAGAGGAAGGTTAACCAAAAGTTTAAGTTAACATAGCATATTGTTTCTGAAGAGAGCGTACAAGAAGATGTTTGGTTAGGATCTAATGAAGACTGAAGCGTTTGCTAACGATACACGATGGGAAATCGATCCGATGTACTTTGAACCATCAAAACGCAAAATTATTCCACAAGTAAGAGACTACTTTACACATACGTTACTTTTGCATTTATTTACTCATTTTGAAAACATATTTCATACAAACAATATCGTTCATCATTACACTAATTTGATATTAGAAAATCAAACAACATTTTGAAAATAAAAACTATTAAGATTATTTTTGACAAAGTCACTTTGTTGATTGTCAGTTTTAGTATGCAATCAGTTATATTACATATTATTTCTGGCTTTTTCCGGAAAGTAATAAGTGTTTCAATATGCGGTTAACGTTTTCTCAAACTGTAATCATAACGTAAATTTTATTATATATTTCTATATAAAGACGAAATTCCTAATGACACCCGGGCCAAACCATTGCATCTAAACAATCTTTAGTACGGTTACTTTACTTATAGCGTAGGCATCCGCTAAAAAGGGAATTTCAAATTCCCATTGGGCTCCACCATTACAGAGGGTTAACGTTTGTGTGTTGAATAAATATAGAAGCAAAAAACGGTTGACTGACTCACTGATCACAATTTCTCAAAAACTATCAGTTTTTGGGCCACAAAACTTGGCACACATATTCTCTAAAGGCTGTACTAAGAAAGGATTTTAAAATATTTTCTCTCAGAAGGTTAAAAGAGGGTATATTATAACATTCAAAATGGCCATTATTAGTTTTCAAAGCTTATTTTCTAAAACAATGTAAGGCTTTGGGCCATGAAAATTGGTACATATATACAGTATATACGGTGTATACTAGATGCGTATAAAAAAGAAGGATTTTAAAATGTTTTGTCTCAAAAGGCTGGAATGAGGTAAAGTATAAAATTAAAAATGGCGGCCGTTTCAGTTTTTAGTTGTACGATTAAATAACATGCATTTATGGATGAAAGAAACGAATATTTTAGAGGGAAAATAAGATTCGACTAAAGAATAAACGAGGCAAAACTACTATGACTATCTCCTGTCAGACACCACTTGGCTCCTCGTGCGTTTTACAGATTACCCGAAGTACTAGAATCTTGAAAATCTACATGGCCATTTAATTCCGTCATTCCGTTATTTTTGTAAAGGTTAGCTTAGAATTGGGGTTTTCATAATTACAAATTTTAGATGGTTGCTTGCTAGTCGAGGGCGATCAAGGCTAAGTTAAAAAATAGAAAATGTTTTTCTACCAAACTATACGAGGCTTTATCTATGTGCTAAACGAGTAATCCAATCTTCATTGTGATTGAAAAAATTGAGAAACAGGTTTCCTCAAGATAGTGCATATAATAATATGCAGGTCTCGGTATTTCAAATATAGCGCTGCCGTCATCGTAGGTCAGCCATGAGCTAGATCCCGGCCGATTGCAATGCTGAGTCTCTCGGTCTCAGCAATCAGGGCACTGCTTTGGAGATTCTGGGGCTACTTTTCCGTGGTCAACTTAAATGGATTTAACCTCTAGAGTTACTTTCTCCAGCCTTGAGTTTTTTTCCAGCCTTGAATATTTACAATGAGGTTTTTAGCATAATTGTTATGTTAGTAGGATAAACATTAAATAAGATTTGCGATAATTTCCAAAGGTTTCGAGATAGTGAAACTTATTGTTATGTTAACATTATACTATATGAGTTAAATTATTGAATAAATTAGACTCATTATCAGTTTTACTTTTTTTTTAATAGTAATTTTGTATGAGTATGTAGAAAAGGTCTAAGCTCTGATGGCTCCGAAGATGATGGCAAAGAGTTACTTGGAGTACAAACATTTAAGTTTCAAGTTTTCTTAATTAATTAATCATCTTATGAACACGCTCCTCTGAGAGTGTGTTCTCTCAGTCCGGAATTAGTTTCTAAACTTACATAATTTGCAAGTGGTTTTCTGAAATTAGCTAAGAGATATTAGGACATTTCATGAAAATTTAATACGTAATATTACCGAATCAAGGAATAATTAGTGTTTAAAAACCATATGTTTGTAGATGTAATGTTTGTGTTTAATACAATACTTTGTTCTCAGTAATTATCATCATAATTTAACATTGTTTGGCAAAAGTTTTAAGAATTTATTTACCTTTTGGTTTTTTATAAGGGTATAAATTACAAAACAGCAATTTAACACCTATTTTTGAACTTATTAATTTTTTGGTTTCTTCATAACAAATTTTACTTCATGTTGATCACACGCTAAAAAAACACCCCTGAAAAAGAGTGCCTATCTCGAAAAATAAGGTTTCGAAACGGCCTTTTTTATAGAGCAATATTTTTCTTTCAACCAATTTAAAACTAAATTAAGAAGAATTCTGTTACAAACTGTAAAGGCCAAAAGTTAAGACTTGTGTTAGTTCCCTGACCCCAGTTGGTTCCCTTAGTCAAGCCACTCGTCATTATTAAATCCTTGGTATCAAATTGCTAAATCTAATATTCGTGTAATATTTCGTGTAAATCTGTTAATCTTTAAATCATGGTTGGTAATGAGTAATTTTCAAATAATGCTGTGCTAGGGGATATACTTTCGGGTTTTAGGACAGTCCTTAAACTCTTCTTGTCATCGATGTATTAATTAAGAATAAACAAAATTAGAAAGATATTGTGATATAATCCAATCATAAACACTTCCTACTGCTTGTCAACTACGGCCATGTTGTCAGATCAGTCAACTCCAGATCTGACGCTTGTGCCGGATCCAATGTAGGAAACGTCTGTCAGGGGTTGTTTCAGCGTTACAACCCCCCAGTCACATCCAGGCATCAGAGATATTTTACATACGTACAACCAACACTGAGAAAACGGTATTGGATTTATTTATAAAATAAAAGCAGACTATATAAATTGTATAATTTTGCAAGTGTGTTATGGCTCTTTTTTATTTCCCTTTTTGGATTATGGGACATCCTTTGCTTTGTTAAAATGTAATTTATCTATAGTTACTAAATGAACTGATTGGTCAAGTTTTACAAATCCTCTGACTCGAACTGAAAAAAAACTGAAACTTGGGCCATGGCACTTGGTATTAATATTATTTATAGGCTCTAGATTTACAGTGGCGGCATTTTTTTTAATGAAATGAAAAACATGATCTAATATTGTAAAATGCAATGAATTTTAATATTAAGTTGATTTAACAGGTTTAGTTATTAAAGCTTAATTTTCCAAAAATTTTAAGCTAAAAGCCTATAAACATTTTTGAAGGGAGAACGGATTTCAATTTCCAAAAAAAAAAAAAAAGTCTATGCGGTATTGTATATATTTTACGAATACCACACTCACTGATGTGCAGAATCATTGCTGAATCTGCTAAAACTAGGACTGACTTCACAGCTTTATTGTCAGTCGACAGTGTGAAAAAAATCATTATAAAAATGTATTATTCCATAAAATACCAACTCTGAAATATTCTTTCAACTTCATTGAACAGTTAGAAATAATCGACTTTGTTGATGATTTTTTTTATTCCCTAAAATAAATCGAAAATAAAATATAATGTGGAGTCGTTAGACGATACAGAAATTATTTACCTTTAGTAAAGGTCCAACTTATTAATAGGCTTTGTCAGGATCAAATTAAACTCCTACTATTTCTGCACCCCACCTGTGATTAGTTATTCATTTATAACTGTGTAATTCTGATTAGATTGAAATCTGTTTGATCTTTTGAAATTAAAGGGTATGGTTACGTTTAAAGTTAACAAACGTTAATATACTTTATTTAAACAGACCAAAAGTTTACAGCTCATAATGTGATCTCAGCTGTAAAGAGCTTAGCTCAGCATAAAGAGCCTGTAAAGCAAGAATTCAATCATTGCCAAGACCACAGAAGTTAAGATAATGTCTTATTGACAAAAATAACCCTAACATTTTAATTTATTCAATACAATTTAAAATAAAATCAACTGCATTCCTTCTAGTAGTATAGTATATTAGGGATTCTTTTAATTTACGTGAATTAATTTGCACCTCTCACTTACTTAGAAAACGTCCCAATAAACACATTTCGACATCCTTAAAATATTGTTCCCACATGGTTTTACTATGAATAAAAAAAACCAAGTTTTCCATATGTTTGTGGTTAATTTACCGTCACAAATAAACGAATACAATAGCTTTGCTTGGAGGCTTGCTCTTTATGATATGTTAAACGTACCATTTTGTCAAAATTACTCTGTTAAACCTGGAGAAGAGCAATTTTTATATTTAAAGCCTCTGATTGTTTTCTCATTCATGGGAAAATATATGAGTTTAACAACCCACTCCTTTTTTAATTGGTTTTTAGTATTTTAGTTTTTTCAGGTGTTTATCAATGTTGTGCTATGATAGTAAATATATTTTAGTTTTTAAAATTTCGTTTACAGATTTTGTAGAACTAAATAGCTGAAAGTGAATTGAGAATATGATTGCTAGTAGTTGGCATTTTTGGCAACAGAATATAAAACAGGTGACAAAGAAGATTGAAGGCACTGCTTAACAAGATTGGCTGCAAACTTTCCTGCAAATTGGCCGTTGACAAAGGCTGCTCTTTTGTTGAAATATTTCATTCTTGTTGTCTTTACGTTTACAAAAGAAAAATCACCGAACCGTTCTTTACGTCCTACTGGTCACTTTATTCTGAAATACAATAAAAAAAATTCAGAATCAAATTATTAAGAGGCCTTAAAAAAACTGGACCGAAACAATGCGATTACATATTTATTTAAGCAATAAAGGTTTAATTTCTTAGTACCGGCTGATTAAATCACCATTGCACGTGCGATGTTTAGTTTTTTGAGAAATTGTTTTCACTGCAGTATAAGCTATACTACTATACGGAATTTTTTACAAAATAACAATTAATTGAACTATAATCAGAGATACTGAAATAATATGTAAAATCAAATTCCATAGTTTAGCATTTAGAGTTAAAATTGAACATTTAGAATTGAAATGTATTTGTAAAAATTGTAAATTGTAATTGTAAAGAGTACTACAGAATTTTAATTGTCGCATAAATGAGTTCAATAAAGTTTGATTGGAAAAAAAGTGTGCCCTCAAGGTCAGTTCTGACCACAATGTTCTAAAATAACAGGTGGAACACAACTAACTTTTACTTTAAAACAAATTTGCAATGGTTCACAGATATTTTCTTTGATTTCGTAAATATACATTAATGTAAATAAATAACCAACTAGTGAATTATATGTATATATAATGTGTCAAAAATATTACCACACATTGAAAACAACATAATTTCACAAATCATGTATGTTAATTCAAATGAATTTACTTAATTTAGTTGTATCTGCCATGAGTACCTAGGTAATTTGTATTAAATTATACCATACTCATAGTTTACTTTAATTAATTTTAAATCATAGGGAATGCTATCTCAAAATAATTATATTAATACCAACATCATGCCCGCACGATACCCATGCAAGCCCTACTACAACAGATCAAGCATATCCTGGACCAGTCTGGAGCATTTTCGAATGTGCCTTTTATAGTGGAGTTTATACACCCATATCCTTTAAAAAACATTGTAAGTCCCTTTACTTATGAATATTCTTTCACATAAACATTGTATTTACTTAATAAACCCACCCGTTTCATTGTATATGTTTGTTTATTAATTTTACTTCCGGTAATTGCTATTTAAATTTATTACGTTTCAAGTGTAACGTACCAAGAAAAGTATTAGATGTTAACTTATAATCCAGTCGTTATGTTCAAATTAAGTAATACCTCTTTAAATTGAAATTTGCAATACTAAAATGATCAGAAGAGAAGGCAAACAAAAGATTTGGCAACTTAGCAATTTACATCTGAGCTGTATTCAACAAGGTGGAATTATTTTGCTTTGAAATGGTGATTTATTGTTGTGGTTTGTTTGAGATGTAAGAGGCAGGCAGATGGTAAGTTATATTTGCGAATCCCTTTCTATTATTATCTTTAGGGTGTTACGAATTATTTATTATTCATAAAAAATATTCCTATGTTAAAAAAGACAACTAAATGTAATTGCCCGGTAGAATAATTGTTAATTAGTGTACATAGAATCAATGTCCGAATTGTTTAAGTTCATTTCATGTGTTACACGATGGCTTCTCTAATCCACTCTGCTTAACTATACCAATTGTTATACGCTCATACGCCTCCAAACTAATTGAGTCAAAGTTACAGAACTGAATTACTTGTACATTTATAAAGAAGACACTGTTTTAAACTTGAATTAAACAAAGAATTCAGTCCATGTAACAGATATTTGGTTATTATACGTATTAATAATATACGGTTAAAATACGCAGCCAGTACTGCGTCCAGGTCTTAAAGAGTTATAAAAGGTATTATTAAAGGTTATATTTCATATGTATATAAGCTTTTAAGTAGTTTCTTGTATCAGAGGAAGAGGAAAATAAGAAAAAAATAAATGAAATAAAAAATATAATGTTGATAATTTGTCTTAGAGAGCGTATAATGTAAGTATAAGGATGGTTAATGAATTGTAAACTTCCTGATAACATTTTCAAATAATAATTAGCTACAATTTCGCGGAAATTGAAAAAGCGATTACATTCTATTAAATCTTTTTTGTTTTAGCTGTGCTACATTTTTTTAAACTCCGAAATAAGCTAAGCTACAGAAAAGTTTTGCTTTGACGATCCTTCGATGAGTCATAACTCGCTTATGTATATTGTTTAATTGGAATATAATTAGATGAATTCTTTCCTATGACTCACTTACTTCTCTGGCTCATTGAAAAATAGTCATTGCTTCTTTACTGGAACTAAAATAATGGTAAAATAATGGACTAGGTCTGAAGCTTACTAAACACTGCATAACGCACATACACAACTTTAAAGATAAAACTTATTTTTGTCCTTGGTGACGCACGTGTTATAATCTATATCGAAGGACACATTGTACCTAATTTTATGAATGATTTTAAGGCCAATTTCAAGGGGGTGAAACTGTGATATCCGACTCCTTTCGTATTTATTGATGTTAACAGTCGTTCTTCACCATCGAATGCCGATAGTGAAGAATCGATTGTAATCATCGGAAAAATTAATTGTAAACGATCTCACATGATATATTAGTATTGGTAAATTATTTGATCATCAATGTAGGTTACGTACGTGTTTCTAATCATAACAATAATAACAATAACTAAACACTTATTTGTACATTCGTATAAACAAGACTTTACTATAAAACTAAAACTTAACCAAAACCACTATTAAAATGACAAACTTCAGTTGACCGGGCAGACGACACAACACACCACTGACAACGACTGATAATGAATCAACCAAGTGCAAGACGGCGAACAGGCGAACAGTGTGGATTAGGTTTTTGAGTATGTTAAGTTAGTTAAAGATGGTTGAGTTATGTAAAAACATATAGGAAGATTAACTATAAAAACAACAATAACAAAAAAAAGAATTAAAAAGGATGTAGAATTTAAACTTAAATTTTGTTATTTATGTTTAGTATATAAAGAGTGAGATTATAATATAATGAGATCCTTAACAAAAAAGAAGAAAGAAAAATGATAGTATTTGAAAACAAGGTATTGAGGAAAATCTTTGGCCCAACTAAAGACAATGGAGAATGGAGGACAAGACATAACCAGGAAATAAGAAAGTTGTATAAAGATGCGGACATTGTAGGAGAGATAAGAAGTAGGAAACTCAGGTGGACAGGACACATATTAAGAAGAGAAGAAGAGTCAAGTTTGAAAAACATTCTGAAGGGAACACTTGAGGGAAGAAGACCAAGAGGAAGACCAAAAATTAGCTGGTGGGACCAGGTCCAACAAGATATGAGACGAATGGGGCTTGCAGAAGAAGGTGCAGAAGATAGAGACGGATGGAGGCGCTGTGCTGTGTTGCTGAGGCCAAGTACCGACTGGGGTACAAATGGCCATGACGGTAAGTAAGTAAGTAAGTAAGTATATAATGAGTTTTATTCATATAGTTAGAATACAGTAGTACAGGTCTCTTAATAGTGATGTTAGATGTTGATATGTTTTGTTCTTAGATCACCTGATAAATATTGTATTCGGTAACGGTACTTGTAGAATCGACATAACTTCGATAAATCGATTGTAAACATCGATAAATACGATGGAGTCGGATATCAAAGTTTCGCCTGGGGGGCAATTAGGTAATCTCAAATTGTTTATAACAGAAATAAATAAATAATTAAGACCCATCAATAGAAAACTGTTAATATAATTTTACGGTCGTTTTTGTTTCAATATTAGTTTCATAATACTCGTATTAAGTTGGTGTCAGCAATTGAGGGTTTGAATTTATTCTTATTTAATTGGCTGCGAAAAATTAACTATTTCTGTAGTACCATTATGAAATTACAAACAGAATATCATTAATTAGCTATATTCAACAAAAATTTATGCAATATTATCGCATTCAAAATGAAAATAAAGTAAAACATTACTTTACTTTTTTTGGGCGTGTTGCTAGTCTAATAGTTAGCGTCTTGGACTTCGGTTCAAGAGGTCGCGGGTTCGATTCCCGGCATGCCCACACAAATTTGATGGGCTTTGACCGCTTTCCCTTAAAAGCGTTTGTGTAACTCTCATGAAAAGTGCCATTGGCGTAAATAATACAAAGAAAAATCGTTTTCAGAGCTCGTCTTCTAGCAGGAAGGCGTTTATGTTTGGCGTATTCACAGAATGTGCGTGGAATTTGCGAGATTGTTATTTTCAACTGTAGAATATTCATATTCAGGGTAAATCATATCAAGAGTTATTTCAGATTGAATTTTCTGAAACGTTTTGACTACATAAACTATGTGCTACAATATCTGAAGCAACCGATGCATTCACTTTATAAACTAATGCTAATTCTTGGCTGTAATATAGGCTGTAATGTAATAGTAATAGAACGTCATTTTAAAAATCGTAATTCGTTGCGTTATCTTCCATAATATTAAATGTTTTATCAGTTTATTATATAATTATTATGCAAAACATGACACAAGGAAATTGTTGTTTTATTATTACGAAGTCATACATTTAAAAATCAAATCAAAGTAACGTGTTAAGGAAACAATCAAATGTTTTACGGTTTCTTTATTCCCATGAGGGCCATTGTTTTTCAAGCACTTAATTATTATAAAGTATATTTTTATGGTCCTTTTTTGAAAATAGGCCTGTTAAAAATATGCTGGTGATATGGGTTGTTTCCGAAATTTGAAAACAGTAAATCACCATATAAAATACATTAAATATAATTAAGGAATATCTGTTTTAATATAAAACCTATTATATATAAGTACCTATTTTCTTCCTGTGTATAAAGAATTTTATAGTTAAATAAGATTATGTTTTGACATTTTATAAATAAACTAAATTTTGTATTATGAGATTAACAAAAGATGATTCAAGGCTTGAGGACTTAATTTACAACTTTGAGAAACCGAAATTCTACAAACCTGAGATAGAAAGGTATTTTGAAATTAAACTGTACGACCAGACAACAATGTCAGAGGGCTAAAAGCAATCAAAGAACATTTCGATTATATCCTTAGAAGACATTCCAATAGTGTATCAAAGGCGTGTCTAAAAGGATACGAAGAACTTCCGGCATTCCTGTTAGAATCGAGATCGTAGTTCATTTTAAATACCGATACTAAACTTACATTATTATAACCCTAATAATTTCGTGCGGCCTGAAACTTTAATTTAAAAACATTCATAACCATAACTTTATAGCCCTTTTTGCTTAAAAAGAAATATTAGCGTAGGAAGAATTTTTATAAAATATTTCAAAAAGCACAGAACATAATCCTGATAAGTAAATATTGCATTGTTTGATATGAAATTTGATGATCAAACATTTTTTACGTTATTGCAGTATAATCTGATATATCAGTGACAGACGATCCCAAAAATAATAGTTTATTTTGCACTTAGGGCCGAGATATGATGTTTTGAGGACTCGAGATCGTGTTTCGAAACAAGATTGAGAGCTGCAAACCCCTTTCAATCGAAGTTTTTTTTTTTTTTTTTTTTTTTTGGTAGGAGGTGGAATGCATTTACGCACACTGAGGGGCTCATTGTCCCCTCAGTAGCGTCGGACTCCCACGAGCTCGATGTCCCGTGAACTACCGACTAAACCACCTTCCTCGGCACCGAGGACACTAGCCTGGAACTGTTTCACACATTACTTCGGGCTAGGCCTTTGATATTACGCCACTAGGGCAACCTCCTTGGGGAAAAGCTGAGGATTAAGGCCGATCGAGGTCGACCTTTTTCGCCCGAAGAATGGCCTGGACGTAGTGCTGGACACAGTTCCAGCTGCCCTCTCCCTGGAGCATAGCTCCGACGATGTTGTTTGGGCTGACGACCACGCCGATCTCAGATGAAAGCGAGGCTCGGCGGACGTGCCAACGGTCGCACTGAAAGAAAGTGTGCTCGGACGTGTCTGGGATGCCGGGGCAATACAGACAGTCCGGGCTGGCGACTTTGCCCATCCGGTGCAGATAGGCTCGGAAGTACCCGTGCCCAGAAAGAAACTGGGTCACGTAGTAATCGACCTCGCCGTGCTGCCGTTCCACCCATGGTCGGACGGAAGGTATGAGCTGGAAGGTCCAACGTCCCCTCGGCTCGGCTTCCCAGTCGCGCTGCCAAGAGTCGAAGCTGCGATCGCGCTCTTCCCTGGCAGCTGTTTCCCGGCCCACTTCAGGCCTCCTCCGGTAAATCGCCTGCCTCTCCCTCACGAGGAAGAGGATGGGAATGACTCCGGCGATCACCATCACAGCAGGCTCGGAGACTGTGCGGTAGGCCGAAGCGACCCGCAGAGCTCCTCGGCGCTGGACTCGGGCAAGCCGGTCTCGGTAGACTCGCTTCTCGAGTGCGTGAGCCCATACCTCCGCCCCCTTTCGGTCGAAGTAGGAACACTATTTTTCACCACAATACACATGCAATAAACGCAAAATTTAAAATCTGAATATTAATTCAACACATTTGAAAACGAAACTCGGAGATTATGAGAGATGATACACTTCTTTTCCATGGTTCTAAACATAGCCCAGACAAGATGTACATCATGGGTGGCAAATGGTCCGGAATGTATTTTTACTATATGGCCTATAAAAAAATTAAACGTACCAAAGTTATTGAACATTTTCTCGCTGTAGCTTCGGACTCACAAAGTTCCCTTTTCTGAAAACTTGGTGCTGTTTTCTCTTTTTTTGGTGCTAATAACTTAAAAAATACATTCCTGACCGTTTGCCTCCTCCACCCTTTTTATTTTACAATTTGACCGAACTAGCAACGTCAGCAATGAAAATCGTATGATCGCCACAGCCTGACGTCGGAACCTATTGTATGCCGTACAGTTATGTGATATTCAGACGTTATTTTAAGAAAATAAACGACCAACTGACTCTCGACCCTCTGGCGGAAAAGGGCTATTTTCGGCCTCATAATGACGTATGCAAAACAGGTGATTTCTTCGTTGTGTGGTGATAAAGATTTGTCGGAATATTTTCCTAGGTCCATTGCTGGGACCTATTGTGACGCTTTTCGTAAGAGTTTAGGTTTCGAAAGCTTAATAAAATGAGCGAGTTTTGCAAAGTCCCTTTTAGGCTATGAATAAATGAATGAACGAACGAATGAATGAATGTTTTAGGCTATGTAATGGACTATAATTTTTGTTATACTGCACAATGTATCAACATGACTGCTTTTGCAAATCAATGTTTTTACAGCCTGTTTACCTCTAAGAGATTTCTCTTAAAATGGCTTACATATCAATAACCTCGTCTCCAACTGTCTCTTATTCACCCAAGGACGGTTTCCTCGTATGTTATCCTCTCAACGCACATTTATTGAAAATAACAGTTTTTGCAGCATGACGAAGTAGTTATTTTTCTGAAGTTTTTGAAGAGCAATAATGTCTGCCGATAGAAATACCCGTCCTGAAAAACTATCCTGAGGGAAGCAGTTCACTTTCCTCGCGTATCCACGGTACACACATTATTCCGAGCCTGTTTGAACACATGCTAAGAATTTAATATAGCACATGATCGAATAAAACTAATACAAAATGCTTAAATATCGCTACATAAAGAGTACATGTGAAACTTAAAACAACCATCGGCCCGTGAAAATAACTTTTTGATTAACTTTACGTTTTTAGAGTTGTGATAATGCGCATGATAAAGTTAGCTCATCAGCTTTTGCATGCTACAACAATCTAATGTCTGAATAATAAACTGTACAGTGATACTTCTCTGTTTGAAATTCATTGTCGGTGACAGTGATTTTATATTTTGATTGTGATTTTTGCGGACATTTGCCCTCACTGATTAGTAAAAAACAACACTAATTGTTGTTTTTTGTTTTTTACTAATCAGTGATGGCAAATCTCCACAAAAATCCAAATAAAATAAACTGTTACTGTTGACAAATTGAAACTTGTTGTTTTTAAGAAAATCTGTAGTTCAAATAAAACGGAACTCTCAGGGAGGGGTTAACTTGTTTACTCACCAGGAGTGTTGAGACCAACATCAGCGTCGGTCGTAAATTTAGACTTTCAAACACGATCTCAGAGCTAGAACGCTCTAATTACTCTGGGCGAGTAAATGACCGTGAGAGGTTTTTAAGTTTTCAATGCAAATAGTTAGTTTCATAACAATAATGGAAAGAGGGTAGTTTAGATTTGACAATTTAGAAACTAAAGAAATCTCACACTTTAAACATATGACCTCGAATATGTAAACCACTTCCTCTCGTGCTTTGAACGATATTTTTCGCCAGAAAGCTGACGAAATAATAAAAAATATTTGTTTGTTTTTGTCGAAAAAATTGAAAAAAGATAGTAAACATTACTTTTGCAAAGTAAACAATGCTTTTGCGTAGTAAGCCGTTTAATTATTGATAGTTACTTAATGGAAACAGCCCAATTCATAATGTAGTTTATAGTGTAGCGATAGATTATTTATTATAATTTAGTCCAAACCAAGACTACTTACAAATACAACATTAAAGGTCAAATATGTCGGCTTGTAATATGTGATAACATAGGGATCCGTTCTCTTGGCCTCGATGCTCAAGTAGGTTCTCAAAAAAACCTACAATTAATTGTGAAAAAACATGGAACTTCCTTGGATTCAGGACTACTGTTTCATTTAATTTTTAATACTTATTAGGATGCCATGACATCTTCATAAGCTTCCCTATGGTTTAATACTGAAATTAACGTACCATAGGGCATAATCCTGAGTACGTTCTTAGCGGATGCCTACGCCCCAAGAGGAACGTTAATGCTACGTTTCAAGTTTCTAGGTCAAGTAGTTTGGGCTGTGAGATCATACGTCGCGTCGGTGGTACTTTCAAATATGCAGTACAGGGTGTTTGATATTAAAGTGCACAATTTAAATTTCAATTGCAGTTTGTGAAGTTGGTGTTTTAAGCCGTAAACATAAATAAGAGAAAGTAAAATTCAAATGTTTTTATGGTATAAGGGATTGTATCTTTTTTATTTTTATCCACGCTGGAAGGGAGGTTAAAAATAGCCCTTATCCGCACCGAAATGTGGGCCCTCTACGCCACTCGCCCAAGAGAGCAAAGCGACGAGCAGGGGTCTCCAACCTCTGACAGACAGCATCAGTGTCAGAGGCCCCGCCTCGAGGCTCGAGGCGGCTGGGAGTGTACAGTTGCCTGTACGTCTCCTTGGGCATACCTGCTAAAAAACCCCCTCGCGTGCTGTCACCACATCATTGCGATCGACCCGAGCGTCTGCTCATTGCGACATCGCAATGCGTGGCCTCTGGTCCTTTTCAGGACTCCGCCCTGCTGTCCCTTTCGGGACTCCTCCAAGGGATTGTATCTTAGCTCAACCTGCACTTGAGTTTTTATACAAGTTTTATAAGCAGTTAAACAATAAGTTTTTTTCACCAAATTATCAAAGTTAATGTTAATGATCGTAGTCATTCAATAATTGTTTTTGCACAAAAGTATAGTTTAGGGGTTCAAAAGAAGTATTTTTCCTTCAAATATTGAATGACATATCGGGGAATTCAAGATTCTCTGAAATTAATCTAGGATCTTTAACGGATATCTAGGGCCGCTGCTAACTTCATTGTTCAATCTTGCAATGTTTATTATTCAAGGGACAAAAGAATGTGATCTTCTTAATATTTCTGTGCTAGTGACAGATTCTAAAAGAGAGTGAACTGACACATTTCACCACAGTTTTTATTTTACTGATAAAGCCAATAAGAACCTTGCATTTTGCAGCAGTTTTAGCCTTTTATTCTAATAATACCTATGCAATTTAGGTGATAAATTAATATTTTTAATAACTGCCATGGTATCGTTTACTGTAAATAAAGTCATATTAAATTTCCGATCTTTTATGCCTACTTTCACGTAGCTATTAAACGTAATCATTGAGCTATATTGAAATAAAACCGTATACTTTCATGTCAAACACCTGTAGATAATTCATAATGAATTGTAAACCTTTTTATATGAAACAGTGAAGATTAAGTTACCAATAAAAGCTTGGTCCTGGAATAAATTGATCGAACAAAAAGTTATTTTATTTATCTTTTTTTGGCTTTTCTTGTTTTGTTATTCCAGTTTAAAGCATGAATCTAAATATTAAAAACAACAGAAATTACACGTTTTTAGTTTAATTAATTAGAAATTACTGTTAAAGTGGTTACTCCAGAAAAAACCTAGAATTTTAAGGGAATAATAACATCATTAACGAATGTGCTGAAAATGCGATCTCCCTTTGATATTTGTATTTATAATACCGTAGGTTAACTAGAATAATTTTGTTTTCGTCATACTGCTTTAAAAACAGATGTTTTTAATGCATGTTTTCCGGACCTAAATACACTCTTTTTATTCCTTGGAATTAAAAGCTGATGTACTCGACACCCGCTGACTCTTCATAGTCCTAGGACTATAAAAGTCAAATACTCCCGTTACAGCATACTCAGCGAATTTCAAATGCAAAACAACATATTTCAATCCAACATAACGAGATTTGACATGGTTTTGTAAGCTCCATAAGAATAACATAGGGAATGAGTATGCAGGTTTGCTGCTACAGGTATATTAAAATTGGGTGGTTTTAATTCAATATTTCGTAGATCTGAACTAGAAGAAGCCATTTACCAAGTTTTATCAAGATATGTTGAGAAATAAGCGAGATATAAAATTTTACTTATTTCCCATAAGGTTAACATTGGGACGATGTACTGTGTTTACCACTTTCAATATCTAGGTAACCAATGGACATAGAGCTATGATTCAAGGTACTAAATTGTTTGTTTTTTCAAGCTGAATTCAATGGTGAAATCCAAAATTGGACCACTTAAATTTTTCCGTGTAAAAAAACGCAAAAACCCATTTTTGGGGGGGGTTATCCCCCTTTACCCCCCCTTCTGGTGGTCCGATCAGGCTGGTTTACGAACTCGTCCAATTGATTACCACTTTACACGTCTGTACCAAATTTCATAAAAGATCGGACCATTTTTACGGCTGCTATCGTGCTTACAGACACATAGATATATAGATATATAGTTATATATATATATATATATATATATATATATATATATATATATATATATATATATATCTAAAAATTCAAACGAATGGTGTTTTTTGCTTCTGGGGGTCCCAAAACGAAAAGTTATCATGGTCTTGGGCTTAGGTCTTACCATGAGACCTACGGTAATAGCTTCTTCCCTATAGGGGAAATTCGCTAAAAGTGCCGAGTACGTCGTAATGATCGAACAATATTCATGCGATTACAAATAATCGAAACATTCATCGTTATTATCGAAACGATGAACGATGATGATGATTGCTCATTGTTGTCAGTTTAATCAATTTGTGAAACTCGCTCATTTCACCAATCGATTATTACATGCGTTCGATAAGTCGATAGTTAGTTGTTCATTGTTGTCAGTCTACCCTAACACAAATGAAACAGACAATCAGCTGATTGCTTCAAATAGCAAGAACAAGACGGTGACATCTTTTGAAGGCATCTTTAAAGGTAAACAAGCTGTAACATTTTGGTTTTCTTAAGTAGTTTACGTATTGTATTGAGCAATATAACGAAAAATATAGTTCATCACACGGACCTAAAGCTGCTTTTCGTTACTCGGTCATTTTTCAACCTCGGCTTACAGCCTCGGTTTTAAAACTTGACCTTGTACGAAAAGCGTCACTTTAGGTCCTTGTAATGAAATATACTATTAGTAGGATCAGTATAAATTCATGCTGCAGGCCATTCTTGAATAAACAAACTCCATGCATTTTATTTAGACATGTAAAAAGATATAGCAATCAGAAATACATGGAAGTCTAAACTGAAATAAAAATAAATTGTACTTTAGAAAAAAATTTAAATTTGTTTGTTACTTTGTATTTAGACATGTAAAAAGATATAGCAATCAGAAATACATGGAAGTCGAAACTGAAATAAAAATAGCTTGTACTTTAGAAAAAAATTTAAATTTGTTTGTTACATGTTGTTTTTACTTTGTAAAATGACAATTACCAGAAGCAAAAAAAACCTTAAAAAAGTCTTGTAATTGACAAATGTAATGTTTCTTTCCGAGCAAATTTGAGTCACGTCTTTGGTTTTCCAGGTTGCTTTGATGAGGAATGATTGTATTTTGATTGGCAATACGCTGATTGAATAAAGATTTCTTAGAGGGTGAAAAATTATAATGTATGATTTACAATTCATTAAACAATTTTCAAATCAAAATTTAAAAGTTTTTTTTTCACTTCTTAAAGCCAGTCCCAAGTAATTTGTAATATTAACATTTCGATAAGCACAGACATTCTATTCACCTTGAGCGCAGATTTTAGGCACAGAGAATACTTATTAATTAAATGCCCGGCTCTGCCAGTTTTAAGTACGGATAGAATGGGTCATAGCTTTGAAAGAGCAACTGCAGAGGAGTGTGCTGCAACAACAGAGTTTGAGTGTATCGTCAACTTCAAAATTTATCTTAAAAAGCCCACTTTAAATTTGGCCAAAATATTTTATCTTGAACCTACCAAGACAAAGCAGTATTTATAATGGGCTGCTATAAAAATGTGTGAGACACAGGGTATAATCCCCAGGAAAAATTATCTAGTAATTAATGGATTTATAGTAAGTACTACGGCCCGTGAAGCTAGAGTTTGTGGCGTCAACGGGAGGGCCTTCATCCTAGCCTATTACCGCCTATTGGGTAAAAAATATAGCCTCAATCGGAGGATTCCATAAATATCTACCCTCTGAACCACCAAGATATTCTTTTGAATCACCTGGAGAGTACAGACGAGTTGCACTCTTGCAGTCTATTGATAACTTCACGATCTGTTTACTTTTTGTGTGAAATGTCACGACTTTGCTGGGAATATAAATAATAAGTGCTGCAATCTGTGGTTAGCCTTTAGAAAGTTTTCAAAACATGTAAATATGTTAAGTTGTAAACAAAGTGAATTCAGTTTGTAAGTAAGAGATAGCACAACTGCTCCAAAAATAAAGCAAATGTAGGCTATATCAAAATAGATTTAATTTGTCCCTTCAGACGTTAGAGCCCGTTAAGCTGATATCGGGTTATGAGAGTGAAGAAACTCCACAGCGCATAAATATATTGATAGTTCAATGTTTTACATCAAATATAATTAAAATACATCAAAAATAATTAAATACATAATCGTAGCGTCAATGAGAGGATTGTATTTTACGACTTAAATGATAAAGCGTTTTGTGTCAAACTGTTGACTTTCATTATGGAAATCCCAAAACCTCTCTAGCGTCATAAACCAAAACTCCAGTTTAATTTCATTGTTAATATATGGCAACCCCTTCTTTAGTGACAATCAAGGGATAAAAGCATTAAAAAAATCAATACCTTTTTATGAGTGTAAGAAAAGAGTAGGATAAAAGGAATTATATACGTGATGTAAACTTAAAAGAAAGTTAATTTTTCAAATTTTAGTTTTAATTTGGCCTGAATACTGCAAGCAGATTTAATTCATATATCATCATCCTTCAACGACAAAACCACCTGAATGTTTTCTTTTTATCTGAGTTTGGAATCATGTCGAAATAAATATGACTCACAAAAACAGTGTTAACAAATTCTCAAATGAGTTAAAACACACACACACACACACACATGTGCTTTAGTGGTAGCATCATCTATTTGCTGTGCATTTCTTATATATGCACTGGTCAACCCACCACCTGTATTTTACTCTTTTCAGGAGCGTATAAATTAAGTTTTTGTGTAATTTATTTATCCTCTTTATAACATTATGGAAAGAAGAAAAAATTACCGTGCTGGCGATGGTCGACCATCCACTGTGTAAACAGTGGGAATTAACATACATATGAATAATTTCACGGTCCTTGCCTTCTTCTTTTCCAAAGAGAAAGAAGGATACTTTTACTATGAAAATGTTTTGCGTTGTATTCTTTGTGTCAAAATCTTTAAATTATTTTTCTTATTTCACATATTAACATGTTTTGCTTAGTTTAAAGTGTTGTAAGATTTACCATATTGACAATACACAAAGTCGTTCACCATGTATAATATGTACTAAGGCTTCCAATATACAATGCAAATTCGATATTTAAGTGGGTTTAAAATTCTTTTCGAAGTAAACAGACGTTACAAATATGTAAACATTTTCGAATTCAAGGAGATATAGCAATAACATAATTAAAATCAGTTTATATTAAAAAATATATTTACTATCATATGTCTTGTATCAGCAAAAATGTTCGTGATTGGACATAGATTAAAACGGAGAAAATGATGAAATATAGAGCTGGGGTTGGTCCTCCAGACAACGCTTGGTTATTAAAACAATTATTCTATTCATATCAATTTATTTATTTAGAGGTTTCGTTAAAATTATCATTACCCTTGGTTTGGGTTGAACATCACCTCAGAAATGCTTTATTAAAATGACAATAAAAAATAAAACGATATGGATCATAAAAAACGAAACCATATTTTATTGATGTAGACTTTTACACTTCATAAACAGGTGTAGAGGAGGAACTCGATAATATTCAATGAGCGTAAGGGATGCTTTATACACGTATCGAACCTTCAAGGCTTTATTTCGGTCGTTTGAAGCATTTATTGCTACCTATATAGTTCTACTCATCATATATAATGTTAAACAGAATAGTTTTTAGCATGTTCTGTTACATACCTGAAATACACCTCATACTGACATAAAATAAAATGAATAAATGTAAACTGATAAAAATGTAACGATACTGGGGTTACTTACTTTCTCCCATGGCGATCGATACCTAAGGTGGAAGGTACGTGTCATAGCCAACTATTTGCCCCCATATCTTTCTTTACTAACTCTCATTCTTGTTCATGTCTTTTGCATCTTGTAGTTTCTTAAGAAGGCCTGCTGCCTTCAATAATCAGAAATTTTTTTTAGCTTAACCATTTCGATATGCGTCAATAATTGAAAACACATTTATTTATCACACTCACTTTACTGTTGTTTTTTGGAAAAGGGGAATGAGATGATGGTGGGTATGAGAACAGAATGCACATTTGTTATTCTGTGGTATTTTTTTTTAATTGAGTGAAGTTTCAGTAGCCAATTAAAATCAATATTTTTAATGAAAGCCTTGATAGCTGTAAGTTATGGTTAATGTGGGGCCATGCCAGATAACGGCCCAAGACGCCTCTCTTTAACTGATGACTTTAATTATGGAAACCTCCAGCCCCCCCAATATAAATCGTCAGATTATTAGCGTTTCAGTTTGACAAAAAACTTCTTGAAGAAAATATATTAATATATTATTGATTTGTTATTTTTGTTTTGTTATAAAAAAGAGTAATATCATGGTTCATTAAAAGTTTAAATAACTAGCTCGCCCCCTTAAGCAAAAGGTTAATGAACTTAAGCCTATTATTACCTATAGCTGTAAAAATTGATAGCGTTCTTTTAGGTTACACAGACATAACCTTGAAAACAAAACAAAAATGTATATTCAACCGTTAGGTTAAAAATTTGAATTTTTTTTTGAGAATTTACTAAAATAATTAAGCTATCAAGGTAAGACCATCGATATACACTACTGGATCGGCAGGTAGGCTCCGCAGCCCGAACCGGCGGCCGTGGTTGCGTTTCTGACTTCGCAGGCGAAATAGGGGCACAAGCGCCTCGCTGCACTATATCCTATCATTGTCGCGGCCTAGTCGCGGCACTTTAACGATACCGGTACGCTTCACAGAGCACCGTAAGACATTTCTGAAGTATTAATCATTCTCGACCACATATTCAATTTGCAGAAACATTATAAATTAAAAATAAAAACATAAATAGGTTTTGCTACTGCACTACCACACCGACTCTCGGCAGGTATTCCATATCCATGGATGTTCCTCTAAATCATAATTTTGATGACAAATTTTAATTAATGTGAAAAGGTGTAATAAGCACAATGAAAGCTCACAATCAAACATTTTTGTTACTTCGTTCTTAACCTACAATTTTAACAAAACAACAAGTTTACATGTCACAAAACAAAATGGTTTTTGCTAGCTGTCGTCTAATGCATGGATTTGTTTTTTGTACAGTGTCTGTTGTCTTTTTCTTACCTCGGTGGTGAGAGATAAGATCTTGAAAACCATTTACAGATAAATGTACTTCATTAAAATACTTTACGATCACCCTGCAATTCATAATTTGTTTTGTGACCTTTAAAAACATCACCTTTAAAATGATTACAAACTTGCAATGTAAGTTTGTGGACATTAACTTTGGCATCTATCTCATGAGTTTTAATATTATAGACATACTAGCAGTTGCCCGTGGCTTTGATCACGATAAAAATTACAGCTGATCTTACTTCTGCTATTTGAACTGTCAAATTTTAGTATTCACAGCTGTTTACAATTCAGTATTTGAATGTTTACATCCTTATAAAATGATTACAATTTAAGGTAAGGACGTTCACGTGGCGTAGCCCAAGAAGATTTTAAGGAAGTGAATAGGCCTATGTTCTTTTCTGATATAGTGGCTCTATTCCTGCAAAATTTTAGCTCAGATAGACCAGTATTTTTCACGTGGTTGAAAGACAGATATTCACACAAACACCCATACTTTCACATTTATAATATTAGTAGGATTTATAATATGAGTAGGATTCAACTACTCTAAATACATTATAATGAGACCTTTTAAGTTTTCCTTTAGTCTTAAAATCTGTGAAATGCGTGTGTCACCTTAAATCAGATTCGTCAGCACGAAGTATTGTGCTACAATCTTCACATGTTACTTTCTTATCAATTTTTCTAACGATAACTCCACAAATGTAATACAATACATTTTCCTTGTAGTTGGAAATCTCGTTGTTTGTCATCATCTCCGCTGCATCGTCCATTTTACTTTCATTTGATCTTCATCTACATTAGCATGAATTATATCATATTGAGGGGCGGGCTCAATTTTTCCTAGGCCTATACCAAAACCCATTATTCCACCTCTTTAAAGTCTTTAAAGGGAAAAAGCTACCTTAAAAATGAAAAAAAGACATAATAGTGTGCTCAGCAAATTTAAAATGCAAAAAACATATTTCAATCCAACATAGCGAGCGAGACAAGATATGTTTTTGTAAACTCCTTAAGAATAACATGGGAAATGAGTATGCAGGTTTGCTGCAACAGGTATTTTAAAACTGGGTGGTTTTAATTCAATATTAAGTAGATCGAAGCTAGAAGAAGCCATATACCAAGTTTTATCAAGATATGTTAAGAAATAAGGAAAATATAGATTTGTTTGATTTCTAAAAAGGGAATGAGTATGCAGGTTTGCTGCCATGAAAATGGAAATATTGGGGATTTTAGACTATTATACAATATATGTCATCTACATTACATGACTCAGCTAATGTACATCTTTTTATAGCACGCTTTAACCGCGAACTTACGCCCAAGGCCACGTAGTTTCAGTACGGCCAACAATACGGTTCCGCGTTTGTGCCCCTATTTCGCGGGTCGCCAGGCTGCAACCTCAACACACCGATGTGTAGGCTCGGGAATTTCTACACGTGCCTTACGGGCGGCGCGCAATCCAGTAGTGTATATCGATGGGTAAGACTTAAGCCCGAGACCATGGTAACTACTTGTACTGGAGCCCTCAAAAGCAAAAACACCATTCGCTCTAATTTAAGCGAATGGTGGAAGTGAATGAGCGACCATATGCGTAAATATGGTCCGAAATTTGGTACAGACATGTACAGTGGCTCGGACATATAGTGGTTGGACATTTAAACCAAGAAATGAATGCCAGAGATGTCCAATCGTATGTCTTGTATCAGCAAAAATGTTCGTGATTGGATATGCCCACGTGAACGGGTTCGTAAACCAGCCTGATCGAACCACCGGAGGGAGGGTAAAGAGGGATTAACCCCAAAAATGGAGTTTTTAAGTTTTTTTTTATTTAGAAGAATCAATGTAATCCAATTTATGTTAGCACCATTGGATTCAGCTCGAAAAAATGTAGTATTTTGAATCATTGCTCTATGTCCATTGGTTAACAAGGTATTGAAAGTGGGGGAATGTCCCAATGTCTAGATGAGATTTAATATAAATTAGGCTAAAACCCCCAATATTTGCATTTTTGGCTGAAATCCTGCATACTTCCACATGTGATCCTTATAAGAGAAAAAAAATTATCTATAAATAACGGAATGGAGGACCATTAACGGAATACGCCGTTAAACGCAAATAAGAAAGCTGTTCCTATTAACTTGTACGAATGAATTGCTGTAAAAGTGGTAAGGTCATAAAATTAATTAAAATTGAGGTGCGCTGATTCGTACCCTTTAGTCTTTTATGTCCATAGATGGGGAAGAGGGTCAGTAGACGCTCAGGTCCACATTGTCCTAGGGTTGGATTGAGAAGACACCAATACCACACTTGTCCTTGAGGTCGTGCGAAAACGCGGTCCAATTAAATTCTTGATGCGGGAGACGCGGTTGTCGCGCACAGAACGATATAGGGAGTTCATTCATACAGCCGTGTTTGAGCGGTAGAAGATCTAGATAACACGTGGTGAAGCAGGGGCAAACTTGTGTTAAGGGGTTAGAACACATGAGTAAAATAAAGTTATAAACATAAAATTAACATTTTTACAATAAAGAATTGAATAGGGCCAGGTTGGAGTACTTAATTCGACGCAGCTTTAGATGAAGAATGGGGAAATGCCCTAAAAGGATGGGATGTAGAGTGGTTCGACAAGGTTTTTACTAGAGCAGGGCCGAGACTAGACAAGGGGCAAGCAGACAAAATAGTCTAGGCGGTGTTTCCTCCCCTGTCTCCCTCTCGGAAGTTGAGTCAAAATCAAGTCTATTACTTATTGCAGTGTCGCAAATAAGTAATATGTTGGATTGCTAAAAGTAATTAATCCTGTTTACAATATTTTACCAGTTTATAGCCTTAATACTAATCACAGATATTTTTATTTTAACTCTTGGATTTTTAAATATTCTATGTAACTCAAGATCTAGATAAGGGAAAAATGTGGACAATGTGGACCAGATCTAGACAATGTGGACCTGTAACCCAAACATCTAGATAAGGCGTAAAATAAGGCAATACTGTATTTTGAATTGAGATTCCAAAGTTTGGTTTTACATCACCTAAAAATAAAATACATGGTTTACGCGTACATTAAAAACACATGTTTTGCAGGAGATATCTTAAAACAAATTTTAAAAGGCTTGTTCCAGCGAAATCGATTAAAAATTTAAATATAACGTTATCTTGTAATTTTCCGATTTGTCTGTTAATTCATCTCGTTCTTTTGTTTAGGCTTGAGGTGAGGTATTTTAGTTTTTTCGTTGTACTTTCGTTGAGGTACAACGAATAGTACAACGATCAAATTTTATTATCCTGTTTTTTGTTTAACAGTCTTGCATCTAGTTACATCACAGAAAGAGTAGGTATGGAATTAGCGCTGGAAGTGGCACCCATGAAGGCCTAGTTAGTAAAAAAAAATCAAATTTAAAAGTTGTAATAGGATAATCTAATAAATTTCAAAAAATCCATGGTTATTAATATATTGATATAAGTTAAGCTTTAAAAATACAAGCTATTTAAGTTAACAAACACACACATTTCCGAGTTTTACGCTTAAGCAAGAATTGATTTTTGAACAAGACGAAGAGGAATTCATGGCGCCCTGATTCTGGATCCAGGCAGTAAATCTCTCTGTGTGGGGTTTAATATTTCCACATTGCGGTGCAGCAAGATTCCACCGTTCATTAATTAATACATTACATGGGTGTGGATATCACATTTTCCCACCTAAGTGTTGAGAATATTTTTCAAATATTCATATTAGGATTTTTAGGTTTGTATCTTATAACATTATGTCAAAATGACATTCTTATAACAAAATGAATAAATGATAAACATTTTCCACGAGTTTTCTTAATTTTTCGGGCTCTTCATATTGCCTCCTACAGTTTTTATCTTTATGCAACGAAAAATCCACAAAAGGTCTCGAGCGAGTTTTAAATACCCCTTAAGCTGAATAGTAAATATACTGTATTGTACTTTTAATTTATATTTTCGATATAGCAGATTGAAATAGAAAAGATAATGATTTATGTTGTCCAGTCCCGGGAGACCGAGCTAAGCTTGGGTAAAATTTAAACAATCTGAATATATGAATCAGCTTTTATAATTAAAATGTTCCATGACGATAAAACGAGATGTTCGAAGGGTTGTGGGACGGAAACCGGATTTCGTTCAGTCTTGTGACCAGCTTAAATCTATTCCTCGTCGCCAAAAACCCATAAAAATAAAAATGTAAAATATCCTTAGAAGAGAAAAATGTTTCTGTACTTGTTTAGTGTATGATATCTATACCAATAGTTATATTATTGTACGTTTTTTTCTAGTTATTGTCTATGAATTATCCTATATTATTTGCAGTTATTTATCATGAATACATTTTTAGTACCGTACTAGTTCTGATAATAAACTAAGAGAAATACCGTGCTTATTTAAATTATTCACCTCTCCTGGCATAATTTATCAGGACTTTTTTCGATCAAGTTTGGACTAAGGTCCAGATTGTGAAATCTGCTCCTGAAATATGCCTCAGGAATAAGTTAGTCATTTAATGTGTCTATAACTATTGTACTTTTTTTCACAAATATGAAGACAAAACTGAAATATTTCATAAAAAGTGCAGCCATTGTCGACGGCCAATTTACAGGAACGTTTGCTGCCAATCTTGTTAAGCCATGCCTTCAATCTTCTTTGTCACCTGTTTTGATATTCTGTTGCCAACACTGCTAAAATTACTAGGGGTAGTTTTTTACATCCAGTTTCTATCCCTTGACAGAGACATATGTACGCGATTAGCAAATTAGTTTCAAGGATTATGAATAACTTTTAACAGTGTATAATACAATATTAGCCAAATATTAGGATTTTTATAATATATGACGAGAGCGATGGCGTTTGACGTTCTTATCATATAATAACGGTATTAAATGAGTTCTAATGCTAAAGCGTTTAAACATGACTTATAAAAATAAACCTGTCCAAAAGTTTCCTTGAAACTATAAACGACTTCTTTATTAAATAGTTAAATAAAAAAGCAAATTGAACTTAAATTCAAAGCAATTAAGCTGTTTATGTACCTCTTAAAAAACCTGCAAGTGTGGTAATAAATACGTATCCTAAGAACATTTTTTCACGTGAAGAATGTTATCCTACCAACAATTATATAATTGTTTTTTATTTTTATTTTTATTTTTTATTTTTTATTGTCAATTATATAATTTGTTTTTTGTTTGGTCTTAAATTATACTTGGTGATAAAAATACTATATATTCTGACTTTAAAAATAGGTGATTATTTATTTTGTATAGCTTGGGGAAAAATATAGGGGTTGATCGATAGTTCTTATTATCATATCGAAATGTATTCTGTAAGACGCCAAAGCAACATAAATTTAATGACCCATTTAAAATGGCATCGTAATTTGTAAGAACAGTCTTGCATTTTAAATATAATCACTAGACTGGGAATTAAAACTTTTAAATTAACTATCAATAAATTGAAAATTAGATTATGATTGAAAAAATGATATTTCTGAGGGGTTTACCCCTCATTGAAAGTCTATTTCAAAGCTAAAACAAAGAAATTTACCAGTACACATTATTTTTTCATTGATTGAGTCTAAAAGACTATAATTTTTTGGTGCTAGTTACTATAACTTTTATCATCCCCATATAATCCCCATACTAATCTAATAATCGCTGATCTTTGGCGATCATTAGATTAGTATGACAGTTTAGTGTGTATTGCTTTATTCAAAAGGAAAATTTATTATTCCAGGCTAACTTGGGATCTGAACTGTGCATCACCCCTGGTCCGTGGTCTAGGATTTGTTTCCCACCAAACGAACTTGTATATTTCCTCATACCTTAATGCCTGTATTCTAATTCAAAGAACATTCAACTTAAAAGTGTTTAGATTAAAGGCAACATAGTTATTTAAACAGCCAGCATCATTTCTTAAAATTTAAATATGAAATTTGTTGACAACTCGTTATTAAAAGAGGTGACCCATTACAATATCATCCCGCTCGTCAATTTTGGCTTTTCAACAATGAGACCACTGTATTGTAGGTATTTGAGAAAAATTATTATGCATTTTTAAATCGTAATTAACTTTGAAAACAAATTTACACTGACACCTTAAGAAATCAATCAGAATTATATTTGTAAGGGTACTTGAAATTCGCATTTCCTTGTCTTAACTTCCCAATTCTCCAATCTCAATTAATCTTGGAATGTTAATCAAACTCCGAAACAAGTCATCGAAATTTGACAATCAAAGGGGATCGACCTGCCGGTGATTACGCACCAATCAGTTGACTTCAAACGTAATCACGCCCTTCAATTTAGATTGATCAAGTGGACTTTAATCAAATCTAAGTAATACTGCTGTAAAATATTTGACGGATCACTGAAGAAGTAAAGGAATATTTGATACTCTAATTTGGTTCTGATTATGGTAAGACATTTTTAGGTTTTCCGCTACAGTAGTCCTTAGAAACAATTTGTTCAGTTCTATAAACAAAGTTGTTTTAGTTACATAACAAAATGAAAATTTGCAATTGATTTTGTATTCGTCCATTGAATATTGGTGTCATAGAATATTTTTTTAAGTTAATGGGACTTTCAAAAGTTATGGAAATATATAGAAAGTTATACGACATATTTTGGATGATTCATATCACAAACGTGTGCCAAGCAAGTAATCGTATTGTAGGATTCAATTTGGGAAAATAGTCCATTATGCTCCTGGGGGTTAAAGGGAGGTTTTGCAAGCTTAAGAAGAAGTTATAAGTTTGAGACGTAGGCAGGATAGTAAATGAAAATACATTACATAACAATTCTAGCATTACAAACTACAACTCATTTCATGCATATATAAGTTCGTACATTACTGTTTGTGAATTACCGGTGTGTCCATTTAGGAAAAGGACGTAAAACTAGTGCTAAAATAATATTTGGATCAAGAGTGTCCAAAATACTCACGATTAATTTATACGTACATTACGTTCAAAAATATTACAATCCGAAAACAATATTTTTTAAATTTGTCTATCTTTTAAGAAGTAAAGAAGTTATTTTTTGCCAGAAAATACTTTTGTCACACTGTCGGTTGTGACAAATGATTTGAGTTGATTGAACTGGAAATTCAAGTCACCCGAAATAATGAAACCTATCATATATAGAGTTTCATTTGTAAATATATCACAGTCCATCTTAATACTTGAAAGGTACAAAAATATACCTTTTAATTACAAATAAACGGCTTAAGTTTTAGGTAAAATCGTAAGGTAGGCCACTTAATTTTTTAGCATTTTATAAAATACTCCCACTGACATTTGTTTCTTATTCAAGCAAATATTACAAACAAATGTTTTGCGTCTTTAGGATGTCAATGTTTTGAGGAGTTTGTCGAATGTAAGACTTATTGGGCTACAACCTAAGCCTACGTCCCTTGGGTTGTAAATTAATTTGGAGTAGCCAAATTCAACAACCTACATCGCCAACACACGCCCATTCTCTATCTTCTCTCCCTTACAATACGTACAGTATATTGTGAAGCATCCAGAAAATGACTGCGACACAGGCTTGCTTACTTCTCCAACCGTACAAGAGAAATTTACTTGCGGGGGTAGAAAATTGGAAACCTCCTGGAGAATCGGGAGACGTAAAATCTTATCTGAAGGCAAAATACTATAACATCGTCTTTTCTACGGACCTTGAGTTCGAATGTTAGAAATCGTTGTTTTGGTAATCATTGATGTAAAGTTGAAATAAAGGACAGGGAAATATTACCCCCACCTGCTATGCTTGGATACTTTTTTACTCCTTGTAATGAGTAAAATAATACTTTGTCTCACAGCGGGAGTAAAGTGATTACTTTGTCTCGCCGAGGGCGGCAAAATAAACCCTGAACAATAACATTGAAATCAATAACCAAACAATCGACTGCCTTCAACTTTCTACGCTTGAAATAAATTTGTTGTAGATCAACGAATGTAGGTGCTAACAGCCGGAAAAAAGCATTGACTAACATCGTACGGATGGAATTAGGGCCATTTGCACCATTCTAGTTTAAACCAGGTTTAAGTAAATCTAGATTAAGTGTAGGCCTAATTAAATCAGCTGATGGTGTTAATTGCTATAATTTGGTTTAAACTGTATCTGTATAACTAACTTTTAATTTAAACTTGAGATTTAGAAACAAATAGTTTAAACCAGAATGGTGCAAACTGCCCTTAAGGTCTTGAGGCTGTTAATCGATACAATACACTTGTGGTTACAATCGAGTTTTTCCTGTAAATTTAGTGCATACTGTTTTATTGTGTATTTATTTATCCGTACAGGTGGAAACAAATGGTGTATGTATTTAGGAAATTAATTAAATGTATCCTTCATGAAAATTGTCGCTCTTGGCAAG
Source organism: Flexamia atlantica (assembly GCA_035578135.1). Taxonomy (NCBI): domain Eukaryota; kingdom Metazoa; phylum Arthropoda; class Insecta; order Hemiptera; family Cicadellidae; genus Flexamia; species Flexamia atlantica. The sequence continues at coordinate 27,650,354 of JAQJVK010000008.1, read as the reverse complement.
CTTGGGTGCCAAGAATTTCACTCGTGGACAATGTTGCACTTGTCCCTCAAATTAGAAATACGTAAATAATTCCTACATCTCCGCATAAAGAGTCAACATACACACTAAAAAAATCAGTGAAACAGCTCTATACTGAGGAGTGAGCGAGACTATAATTCGCTCTACTTAACGCTTCTTCTGTTATTAGGCTGACCCTTAATTGTTTGTAACATAACCTTGAAAATGACACATTCATCTGCAGTGGACGCGAGCGATGACGAGTTGGAATACCTCCTCCAGATGTTGGCAAAACTACAGTTGTAGGAGAAGTATAATCGAACTACTTGGAAGTCACGAATTGTGGATAGTTTTGAACGATGGCTTGTGGACGCGGTGTTCCCTAGTAGGGATTAACGTCCGCACTGTTGAATACTACATTCATTTGACCGACCTCATAATTAGACCAGTTTGTAAAATGTAAACCATACAAAATTGTGGTTCGGATTCCACGTTAAAATGTAGGTATCTTTAGTTGCCATTGGCTGTTTGGCTCTTAATTAACAGTCCTGTCTAAGGACAATGTCGGGCTTGGTCAGTAACAAGACTAAAATCATCCTTCACTCGTCTGTCAATTATACTTAGCTTATAATACCTACCTGGGTAGGTCACCATTTCAAGCAATGTATAATGTATTGTCAGTAAATTTCGTGTCAAGGGCCTGGACAATTTGGAAGGACGTTTGGGCAAGCTTGCACTTAGAAACAATATTGCAGGAGATAACTGGAAACATATGGCAACTTATCCCGCTATGCGGTTAGGTGCTCACCACTAGCAAGAGCACGGTGGGACAAGCCTACCTGCCTCCAATCACGAAATACATTTATTTACTAGCAAGCGTGCCTCTTGTTGCGATCTTCAGCCGCAAGCGTGTCCCACCATTTTACTTGCCCAAGCGTGCCTCCAAACTATTCGCGCAATGTCCTAATATTTTCGTTAATCCACCTAAATGTTAGTTTCAAGTGATATTTTGTGTAAAATTAGCCAACCCATAATAGCCTAAAAAATATATTTCGAGTAGGACTTTTTGAGGAACATATTGATACAGAATTGTAAAAAAAAAACATATTGATACAGAAATGTGTTGGCACTTTAGTTTATTGAGATTCAACTTTAGACACGCATTTTATACATGCTCAAAAGATTTTTTAGCATGTAACAATTTCCTCAGCAAAATCTATTTTAAAACAGCTAGAGGCGGCTTACTAAAACTGTTGATGTTGACATTACATACTTCTTCATATAGAAGGGCAGCAGCAAGACGTAATATTTGTTTAGGATCGGATGAAGCCGTCGCCAATACCAGGGAAACTGATATTTTTCTTCTCGAAGTGATAAAAATACAACAACGCATAACATGTGAAAAATAAATATTTTCTCCCTGTATTTATACTCAGCACTGAAAGAGAACATATTCCTATTTTGGATTCTTGGTATGTACGTAGTGATTTATTAATTGATTATACATTGAATACTAACGCAGGATTGAAACTTCAAATAACGATTTAGTTGTTGTAGTAAAAAATAAATAAATGACAAATATCAATTTTGTTTCATAGCCCCAATAAAAGGCAATCCAACTGATTTATTATCCTACATATTTAGATAAAAAAATTCGAAAGGGTAATTTTTTATTGAATTTCCCTTTTCTTCTCTCTTTTAGCGAATTTCCTTAAAGAAATATTAACTGTTAAATTATAAATAAATAAATTGAACGAACATTTGAACATTTGAACGAACATGCTATTTTATTTATTGTAAGCAGATCTTCAGAGTAAAAGGTTACCTGGGAAATAAAGGATCATTAAAAAATCAATAAACCTGTGAGCAGTGAATGCACTACTCTATCACGGTCCATTAACACAGATGGTCTAACAACAATGCTATACAGTACTAACACATTATTGCCTGGTTTATCTACTGGATACTCCTACTGGTCAATGATGACCCGTTTTATCTCTCGTCATTGCACCTGCAGACATTAGACTAAATGCCCCTGCTGCTTCCCATACACATTTATAACCGTTATGGTTTGTGATAACTATGGTACCTTACAAACAAAAATGTTTTTATTCTTAAAGTTTTCATTTAAAGATGTTTGTAAAAACCTTTAGAAAAGCAGCCTTGAAACAATACTTATTCGCAATACTTAGTTTCGGGTATTTAATATAACACAGTTTTTAGAAACGTGTTATAATAATACTTTTAAATAGAAGATCAAGCATTTAATCAAATGTTTTTTAATTTCATACTAAAATTACTAGCATTTAATGTTAAAATATTTCCTAGTCATATAACTACATATTTTAAATTTATAGAGATATTATTATAATTCAAAGATTTGTCGTTATTTCATTTTTATAAATCTTTTTTGTCATAATCTAGTGAATGTAACCGATTTTTGGTTCAAAATAACAGAGTATCTAAATAATATTAAACAAAAAAAGATACATCAAAGCATATTTTCCAACGTCAAAAGTTTTCGGATACGAAGTTTAGTTTGGTTATCAAAACTTAACCGGCAGAATGTAAGTGTCACAAGTTTGTGATGGTTCAGCCTCAAGCACTGCGAAACTGTATTGTTTCATGAAGGATGAGATAACAACACTAGAGATAACAACGCTAACTTTTCTTTCATGATAACAATATTCGAAAGTTGTACAAACCAATTAACAACAATAAAACACTTTACTCATTTAAACGTTTTTATCATTTAGTTTTTAGCTGCGCCTCTGAACAAGATTTATAGTTGAGAAGACCTTATTAACTCAATTTGTAAGTCTTGAGAAACTTAAATATGTTCATAATACACTCTTCAACATACGTATTATACTCTGCAAAACAATAGAATTATTATTATTGAACTTGAATTTCAGACAGTACTAATACATATTTTGGTAACTTTCGTTGTTTGTTTTAGTGAATACTAAGGCAATTTATATCATTAAATACCTTAATTTATATCTGTACCTTAAATACCTTAATCAATCCACCTTAATGAGTGTTTCTGTTAAATCATTATGAAAAATCCTACTTAATAAACAATAAAAATTGAACTAATAACTTATCCGCTAGAATAGAGCTAAATATATAACGCTCTATAAACGCGTTAATATTTAACGCTCTGATTTTTATATTTAGATTGTCTCTAAATATTTAATACTACTTCCACAGATTTATTTATTACGCCTTATGCATTCAGCCAAATCGATAAGACATGGATGTTTTCGAACCCGTCAGATCGTTAAAGAATTTGCATATTGCCGGCTGTGCTTGACGGCTGTTGCTGACTCAGGGGATCACAGCAATTCCACATGCAGCGAAAATATAAATGTCACTTTAGAAAAACCAATCATAACTTAGCAAACAAACTACACCTTAGCATCTACATTGCAGTGTTTTTAAAGTTTGTATTTGCACGTAATAAAATATTATCTTCATTTAAGTTTCACCGTAATTGTTTTTATATCCGTAGATAGGTTCAAAATTGAAAAATATTAGCAATATTTTTAATAAATAGGCTAATTATAACAGATTAAAGTACTGCACGCTATATCACGGTGAATTTGGTTGGCACAACTGCCTTTTGGCATCGAGGACTCATTTCTTTTCCAGCAAAGATTAATCTGTTTGGTGATTTAATAAAAACGCTTCCTGAGAAGAGATGCTTAATGATATCTAGTAAAAGAAATGCCTTATTGAATTTAGTTCACGGAAGAAAGATCGGATCAATTTTCTTTGTCGGACAAAATTGAAACGATCCCGTTATTGCTATTGACACGGCCGTTCTCAAAGGTCTGACAAGTTATTGAATTCAATGCAAGAGTTATTAAAAAATTAAATATTAAAAATCGGGAGGAATTATATTCAGTAATCGAGTACAACGGTATAATTATTTATTGATATAAGTGGTAACTTGAAAGAAGAAACGATTTAAAGCCACGTATCATCTCTAAAATTCATCGATTTTTTTGAAAGAGCTAGGTTATGTTTAAAACCTATTGAAAAAATCTCCTCGTCTAATTGTCAATATCAAACTCAAGATTTTTACTGTGAATGTCTAAGACGATTTAGGTTAATATAGTTTAGCATTACAAAAACATTAATTTTTCTTTAATTTTAATAAGTTCAATAAAAAATAAATACTTACGATACATATTTATTCACATAATAACGTAAACAATGTAGAGACTACCAAACTGTTATTTTTTCATTTTTTAACTAGACGCATCTTTTTACAAGGGGCTGTTGGGGGAAAGGGGAGGCACAAATAATTCGTCCAAGTGATGCTTACAACCTGTCTCATTTGTACAGACTCATATTGCATTTGATTATATTTACCTTAAAAGCACTAACACGAAAAGCCTTCGAATTAACAACAGATGAATAAAGTACAATACTTAGTATGAAAGCGTATGTTGTATAGTTATGAAATAGTTTAAAAATCAAAAAATCTTACTTTACGTGCATAAGCCCCACTATAGTGCTAAGACTAAAGCAACGCTAATATTATGTAGGGTTGTAGCCTTTACTTATGCATATTAAATATTTGGTCAATATTACAAAAATAACAGTCACGAAACACGTACACACACACGAAAAACACATAAACGCCACTAAACAAAAATCAGACGTTTCGAGAAACTACTTGAAATAACGTTTGAAATAACGATTCGATAACGATCGAGGGAGACCTTGAGAATATATTTGTTAAAATTAGCGAGCCGTACTCGAGCTGATCGCTCGGGTACGACGATACTTGTTTCGTGGCGTATATGTGTTTTTCGTGTGTGTGCGTACGTGATTCGTGACTGTTATTTTTTTTTATATTGACAAGAGGATTTTACCAAACAAATCTTCACCACAGGACCAACGCCATAAATAACCTGAAGGTGGTCAGGTGACCAATAAATATCCAGCATAATTCAGACACCCCACCTAAAAATGTCTTTTAAAGAAAGAATATTCTTTAAGATACCTAGAATCCTTTGTCAAGTAGGCCTATGTCTTTGTTTGAAACGTACCTAAGCGTAGTGATAATATAATAAAGGAAAAATAAATAAGTATCTGTTATTTAAAAAAAGTATTCAATATCTACTTCAACGCTCTGCTACCCTAATACACGCGGTGCGAAGTGAATACCAGTTTCGGCAAGAGTGGCACTACTCCAAACGTGCTCGCTCATTCGTGTTCGTCCCTGCTTACCTGTTGCGATTAGGAAACGAAAAAGGTATAAAAAGAAATATATTCTCTACGTTCAACGGTGTTAGGCCATTACGAAAACGCTATTTCCATGAAAATTCCGGATAACGTAACGACAAAACAGAAGTGATTTTGAATGAACGTAACCAATTATGTTAAAAAAAATTAACTCACGTCAAGACGTAAACCACTTTCATTATCTCAATCAGTACTATATTGTAGACTTGATTGGACATATATACGTGTAAACGCATTGTTGATATTTTGATTTGGATTTTTGCGGACATTTGCCATCAATGATTAGTAAAAAACAACATATCGCATTGTTGAACTATCATTATACAGTGAAACGGTAATGATTTATTATAATTTACTTAACTTCATTCTTTTTCCATCTTCTTAAAACAATATTTCTTAGACTTAATTTGTAAAAGAAACTGTAACTGTTTACTTCGCAAACATTGTTTCACTCTGTGTAGTGACGCCTAAGTAACATTTTAAACATAGAAGTTTTGGACAAAATACTCAGTATTCACAAACAGATATTAACAGTGTTTTGAACATGTTTATGAATGAAAATATGTACAAAGTATATTTTCACTCATATTTTCAACTAAAATATATTAAATTGACAATATAGGATCTTAAACTTCATGAAAGCAATATAGAAAGAATTCAATATTCAAGGAGTGTTTCGGAATGTCTTTCGCGAGTATCGAACCTTCAAGGCTTTATTTGGATCGTTCGGAGCATATATTGCTTGTCTGGTTCTGGTTATAATATTTAAGTACACCATTCTTAGAATATTTTCCTATAAAATAAAAAATAATCATATATGCTTTATAAGAGTGCCACGTAAAAATAAAGATTTATTTTAGGGTATTTATTAAACTGGCACTAAATAAAACCATTCAAGCTGCTATCAAGTGTAAATATTTGTTCACCTTATCAAATATCTATCTAATATACCAATTCCCTAAAGAATTTATTGTGTACAGGACAAATTTCTAATTTATAAACCTATTTTTATGATTGAGGTGTCAAATTAAAGGGAATTTCCTGCAGAAGTCATGGAATAATTTTCACCACCCTCAGTTCAATGTGCTTTGCCCCACTGGATTAAAGTTTCCATACATTATAAATGGAAGTACATTTTACCATACATATGGAATATTTAAATAATATTTATTTGAGTAATCAGCTGCCTTGAGGAAAACCATAATATCTGCCTTCTGTCACTTTGATATTTATTTAAATTTTTTTTGTTATTTTTTCAGTTTAAAACAAATACCTTAAAAGCATTAATATCCAGGAGGATTTTTGAATATTCAAATGTGATAAAAATATAAATCTGTTGTAGAATATAAATCAGTTACCTAAAATAATTATAATAATTAGGTACAGTAATCTTAATAAAATAATCCAATATATTTCATTCCACCAATATCAAACGAATAAGTTCACTTCAAACTGCCTGATGTCTAAAAAATTCCTGATAAGAGATCTTTCCTGATCAACGAAGACAAACTAATAACAAATTCTATTAAAAGGTGTTACACTACGTGGTTCTCCAATAAGGGGTTTACACTTCAACAAGAAATATGCAGGATTAGGAATAAACATGATAGCATGAGAGAAATGGTTACTGGTTCGCACAAAAAAAATTAAACTACCTTATGAAAGACGTAATAAGCTATCCATAACCAATTATTCAAGATTTGCGGGAGACTTGAGTTTTAACTATGGGCCCCCCAGCGACAAATAGGGAAAACAACATTTTTATGTATTACCAAGTCCAAAATGTCAAGTATTGAAGATTATATCCAGGGATTACCTTAAGATGTCCTATAAGCCTATAAGATGACCTTGAACGACGCGGAAGCTGAAGGTTGGCAGAGACCCTAATAAAAAATGTTGTAGACATTACAGTGAGTATGAGATCGAATCAAAGGAAGAAAACTGGGAACCAGATGAAGAGGTAAACTGTACGTTTTGGATGCTGGGAGTTCAAGGAAAATTTTATGATAAAGCCATAATCAAAAAAAAGGAAGCAATAGTAAAGGCTTTTTAACATCACATTCAGAGTTGAAACCACTTCTACACAACCCGAAGAAATTCACACGGGGAAAATCTATAAACACAATGCTGTACCTCAATGGGAAGATAATATCGATTATTAGACTTCATTTTCCAGCCCAAAACAAATCTTGATAAATAGTTATAAATAGAATTTAGAAAAAAAATACAAAATTCGTAAGACAGCAGGTAAAATTTCAAAAGAACTTAGCAAATAAATTCTTAGATATCACCTAAAAAACCCAAACTACAATTGTAATAATGCTAATATAACATGAACATGTAAGATTAAAACTTATCCATTTTTTTACAAGCCATAATATATGCCTGCTCAAAGTTGACAACATTTTCTTTCATCATTTAAATAATTAATTTTATTAACTGGAAACGACTAGTATTATGCATTAAATAAATATTAAAATTAGTTTGTTATGTTTTAATGCATTGAAAATGCTCGCAAAAGAGACCCTTACAATTCAATATAAAAATATGCAAATTGTCAAACTTAAAACTACTTAATTCATATTAAATTAGCCTCCGTTTAATATAAGTCGTCGTTCACCTTCCGGCCGATACACATCAAATTGAAGTGCACTATTTTAACTAAATGTATTTTTGTTCGTGTGAAATGTATTGTATGTTTTTTAACTTCAGTTTGACAATGAACTCATGTTCAAGTTTGGATATGTGAAATCGACCTGAGGATGGAATTATAATGTTCCGAAACCGGTAGTCCATATTTGGATTCAAAACTGTTGACTGAGGTAACATAAACCTGTATTTTATTTGTTAAAACTACTCTTAAAATCAAATTAAATTGAGGTAAAATAAAGTAATGCTAATACGTCATTAAATACCTTATTTTGTAGCAAAGCAATATGTTGAATTACTGCGTTGTTTTTTCCCATGGAAAAGATATTTTTATGTTTTGTAGATATGGTGCTTTGTGGTTCCAAAGTGGTGATCAAGATTTTACTGCGAAATGTTTATGTGTCATGACGTCCTCGTACTTTTTATCCCTATAGTAAACATTTTATTACTAAAGACTCACTATCCTACTTTTCAAGACTTATCAAAAATAAAATGTTTTGTATCTTTATGAACGTAAAATACCAATAAATAATAATTTAATTTCATTTATGTTACAGTTATAGGAAATACCTAGAAATAATAATTTTACACTCATTCTATTTCAAAGTACAATTAGTAAAGTTTTGCTGACATGCAAAAAAGATAACAAAACATCAAATAAAGCGGTTAAATGTTGTTAAATTTACCTACGTTAAGTTTTTATTTCACTTTCGAATATTTAATCATGGATTTTTTATTAAATAATATAGTTCACTACCTTTAAATTTCTCTTGAAAAAATTGGTTCCCTGAAATTAAAAGTCTTAATATTTAGAAACATTATTATGAAAACCCTAGAGGAAGTTTTAAGTTAACACAGCGTATTGCTTCCTGAAGAGAGTATACAAGAGGATGTTTGGTTGGAATCGAGTGGAGACCGAAGCGTTCGTTTACGATACACGTTGGGAAATTGTTGATCCACTCCTCTTTGAAGCGTCATGAACGCAAACCTTGTTCTATAAAAGGCTTATTTCTCACTGTCAGTAACCGATAATAGACAAGCAATTATTTACATATGTTAAAATTTACATAAGCTAAATACAATACCTAATCTAAATTGTGGAGCATGTATTGTTTTATCGCATTTTAATTCGAACAAAAGATAACAGCACAAAATCCAGTTTTCCATTTTCACTTTCAATATGTTTCAGAGAAACCAGTTGTATTAAACTATACAGAGTACATGATAATATTTACTCATGGATTCTGAGTTGAATTTGAAAGAGAACATAAATGTTTAGTGATGTGGCCGTTGAAATAATACGTGCGTTTTGAATTGTAATATATTTATTGTAATACTTGAATATAATTACATAATTAAAGCTTACTGGAAAACAAAAACAAAAATGTTATGTAAAAATTGAACTGACACTTATTTTATTGATAATCAGCTGGTCAGCTGTATTCTGAGAACTGAGGCAATAACATATAGTTTGATCAATGAAAGGTGAGTCCCGGCCCTTGTTGGCTGAACGTTTTAGGCTTAATTTTTCCTCATCCATTGTCAAATTTCAGGAGTTTTAAACCTTAAGCTCCTTTTAATACTATTTGTCCATAGTACGTTTGACAATTGTGTACCAACAAGCTAAATTAACATGTTAAGTGTATTTATGTCTCTTAATATTAACTAATCCACCAATAATAATCAGTAATAATAAAAAAATTCAGCTTATGTAGTTTAAAAAGCCGGTCTCGGTACCGGCCAGATATAGCGCTGCGGCCATCGTCGGCCAGGAGTTACATTCTGGATGACGGGTACTTTTACTGCTATGGAGATATTGGGGGTACTTTTCCGGGTCGAGTTAAATGGTTTTGACCTCTGGGGTTCCAAGCATTACCATAAGGCTTTTCATACATCAGTTCTGAGGTAAGATCAAATGAACATTTAATATTTTGTGATTATTTTTAAATATTTCGTCATAGTTGTTATTATTAGGTTAAGTTTATATTGTATTAATTTTGAGTTAAAATATTATATTAGATATACTATTAGTTTTACTCTTCTTTAATTTATGTTTATACCAAAGAAATAATTGTTTTTCATATGAGTACAGAAAAATGAAGCAATGCTATGTTAGTTTCGAAGACGATAGTAAAGAGTTACTCGGAGAACAAATATTTAAGTTTCAAGGCTTCTTAATTAATTAATCATCTTATGAACGTGCTCCTCTGAGAGTGTGTTATCCCAGTTTGGAATTAGTTTCTAAACTTACATAATTTCCAAGTGGTTTTCTGAGATTAGCTGAGGAGATATTAGGTCATTCCATGAAAAATTAATATGTAATATTGCAAATCAATTAATCAATATGTAAAAAAATCTATTCAATCAATCAATCAATTAGTAAATAATCAATACCTTAATACTATTTTAAGATCTATGGTTTTTGTGTATCTTATTAATTTGTTTTCAGTAATTAACATCAGAATTCAACATTGCTTAATAGAAGCGTTAATAATTTGTTCGGTTACAAGTTTTTTTACGAAAGAAGTTAAAAAACTGCAATTTAACATTTTTAATTTTGAATTTATTTTTGTGTCAAGTGCCTTTCATATTTTAGTTGATTGGTTTTAAATATTATGTTAGTTTTTGCAGATGTTTACGTATGATGGCTATTTAATCACAGTAAATAATTTTAGTATATTTTTATCTTTAAAACGATTTTGTATAACTCGCTTGGAGAAAGGTGAAATGAGGATATTATTGCTAGTATTTTTAGAAGTGTTGGTATTATAGCATCAAAATAGGTGACAAATAAGATTGAAGGCACGGCTCAAGAAGATTGGCACCAAACTTCCCTGTAAATTGGCCATTGACAAAGGCTGCTCTTTTGTTGAAATTTCATTCTTGTCTTTGCGTTTGCATAAAAGAAATCGCCAAGCCGTTCTTTATGCCTTCCTGGTCCCTTTATTCTGTAACAGTGATAGGAAAAAATAGATTTCTGTATCAGTTCGTCAAAAAGTAATTTTAAAAACAGAAACGAAGCAATGCGGTTATGTATTTTTTGCCAGTAAAAATCTTATTTCCAAATACTGGCCTATCTAATTACATTATTTATGCCATTTGTAATTAAATGGCACTTATTTCTATAGTGTTATAAGCTACATTATTATTGCACTTTTAGACGAAATAACAACAAAGAAACAATTGTAAATAGAGGTACCGCACTGGAAGAATATGTCAGATCACGTTTCATACAATAACATTTAGTGTGGAGAATGCACTTGGAGAATTGAATTGTATTTGTGAAACTGATATAGTATTTTTCCTGAAACACGATTTCCAAAGAAAGAATGGTCTGGGAAAACAATAAGTTGTCTTGGGAAAACAATGATCATGAAACAATAAGCTTTTAATTAGCAAGGCAATTAGTATTTAATTAGGATAAGTTTTTAATCTAGCAAGTAATTACCCTAACAGCAATGTTTTGGGTTTTCTAGAAAAGCATAGGGGAGACTGGACTACTCAACACAAATGCAGCCTTAACAGCTAAACATATCGCTTTAAATATGGTTAAGCCTCACCTTCAATTTTGTTTGTCACCCATTTTTGGTGTTCCTCTGGTAAAAATGGAATCATTACTAACAAAATGAATCCCAATCTCCTTACGGCGAAGCGTTTATCATGAAAGGAAAACAAATTAATCCCATGATAGTTGATAAAACCTTTAATGTTATTGACTGAAAAAATGACGATGAGTCTTTTTTTTGCAAACTTCTATTGTTTAGCAAAAATTGCGAGTGATACAAGTTTTAAATAATCGATAAATGAGTACACTCGAGATAGATTGTAACACAGCTCAATGCTCAGTTTTGGCCACAATTTTATAAGATGGCGTCTAGTAAATCAAAAGTAAAAGTAACTCATACATTCGAAAAATCAAAAGGGTTTCAAAGACAACATTCCAAGAAAAATATAGAGATTAATAATTAATTTGCCATGAAATGAAATGGTACCTCCTATAAACTCAAATAAGCAACACTGAAATGAGCAGAAGAGAAGACAAACAAAAGATTTGACAACTTAGCAATTTATATCTGAGCCACATTCAACATGGTAGAATTATTTAGCTTTGAAATGGAGATTTATTGTTGTGGTTTGAGGTGTAAGAGGCAGGTAGCTTGTAAGTTTCCTTTGTGAATCCCTGGCTGTGTTTATATCTAGAGTCTTACGACTTATTATTCATAAAAATAATTTCCGTGTTGAAAAATTACATCTAAATAAAATTTCCCGGAAGACTGATTGGTTATAAGTACGGTGCATAGAGTTAATGTCCAAATTGTTGGTTTCCACCAATTAACTGCTGGTTTGGATTAACTGCTATAATCCATTCTGTTAAACTATTCCAATTGTTGTTATAGCCTCATATGCCTCTAAGCTATGTGAGTAGAAGTTAAATACAGAATTTAATTACTTCTACATTACAACTTATACAATTATAATTTAAAGTAGCCAAAGAACGATGTTATTCCATGTGTAATTTTAGATGAGTAATTATACTATTAGTGCTTTCTGGGATATAAGTAGGGAGCAACATTTAAAAATGATAGAACAAAAAAGCATAATATATTAATGTATCTAAGAGAGGATATAGTAGAATTATATGGATAGATAATGCATCCAGACTTACTAAGAACATCAAGTGAAAAACTATTTCGTTGGAATTGTAAAAGAAATTACATTCTATTAACGATATCTTGCCCAAGGGCTTTCTTCGCTGTGTTACATTTGAACCTAATCTAGGACCTCCAAAATAAGCAATACTGGACAGATTCACAGATTCACAGAAGATTCACAGATTTCTGGACAGAAGTAAAATTTTACTTTTATAATACTTATCAAGCCATCGTTCGTTTAAGAACATTATTTCATAAATATGAGCTATTCTGACCTGTGACTTATTTATGTCTCAGACCCTTTGAAAAATTTGAAGTTTCTTTACTGGAACAAAATATAATAGTATGACTAGTATGTCTGAAGCATATACATTTTAAGAGCAATTTTTCCCATAGTAGCTAATGGTTTAATTTAAACCTTTCCAAATTTATTTTTAAGGACCAATGTGGTTGTAAAAATCTGTAATAATTTCATGGTAAATTTGTACTAGGCAATAGACCAAATTTAATTAGTCTACAAGACAGGAACACAGAATTAATAACCATCAATAGTGAACGTGTTAATTTCAAGTAGATAATTTGTTTCAATACTCTTTTTGCCAATATTAATTTAATGTAATCAGTCGAAATGTAATATTTATTTTGATTTCAATGGTTAAGAAAAATTAATTCTTTCTGTAGTAGTATTTTGAGGGTACGAACATAATATGTAATGTTTTAGCTATGTTCAAGTAAAACGGGTTACAGAAAAAATTATATGTTTTTTTTATTAAGGTCTATTAACATATACTGGTAATTTATGCCCGTCATTATTTAAGTAAATCACAAAACAGAAAAACACTAAATAAAATATGTTAAAAAACAAATATTAAGACCATTTGTTTTAAAAATAAATCTTACTTTTATGAAAGTATCTAACTTGGTTTATAATAAAAAAAACTTGGAAGCTAACAAAGAACATAATTTACAATGAACAATTAAACAATATGACGTTATGAGATCAACTAAAGGCTTGTAGACTAAATTTCATGATTTAAGAAACCCTAAACCTACAAACCTAAGATAGAAAGGTATTTTAAAAATAAACTGCACGAAAGGAGAGCGACGTGAGGTAGCTAAAAGCAATCAAAGAACTTTTTGATTATATCTCTAAACCTCCTTAGAGGACATGCCAATAATGCATCAAAGGCGTGTCTAAAAGGGTAAAAAGAACTTCCGGCTTTCCTGTTTAAATCGAGATCAAAGTTAATTTTAATACCGATACCAACATTGCATTATTAAAACCTCAAATAATATTGGTGTAGAACAATTGCCCAAGGCCAGAAACTTCAAAATACCAACATTCATAAGCACAATATAATGCCACTTTGAGATAAACGGATATATAATAAAATTGAAATAGTTTTTCAAAAAGCATAGAATATGATAATATGATTCCTAATTAGTCAAGATGTAGATTTCACATTATAGGTTTATAAAAATTAAAAAATACTGTGAATAATATAGTTTAGTGTGAATTTCCCGATAGAAAATGTTTCCTCAAAACTTTATTTAGAGGAAAAATTTAATTTACTCCCGCATTTAACATAAACACATTTTCCCAAACTTGTACGAATAAATAAAATCACAACGCAAAATATCCCTATCGAAAGAGACAGGCCTACACATAATGCTCAAAACACCCACATGTAAATAACGATTTTGATTAATATTACGTAATTAGGGTTGTGATCATGAGCATTATAAAGTTAGACCATCAGATTTTGGGTGCTAAAACAAGCAGATGTCTGAATTATAAATACAATAAAGTGTTACTTAAAAAAAGAATCGGAATTTAAAACTCAGTAATTCATAAATTAATTTAACTGGTGGGTGGGGGGATATAGGGACCGTCGTTTATTTGGACTTACAAACACGATGTCAGTGTTAAAACGCTCTATTTACTCTAGTTATGAATAACTGTGAGACATTTGAAGCTAAAAAATTCCAATTACAGAAGAATAAACAATAATTTTTATATACATAAATAATTGTTCTGGATCAGGTCTAAACTATATTAAGTTAAAACACCATAAATATGTCAAAGGTTTAGTTTATATGTATGATACAATAATAAAACGGAAATCCGGTTTCCAGCCATCAAGACATCAAGCAGCCTGTTGAAAATCGTTAAACTGTCTACTAGGAGTAAAGTTATACGTAGATTATTATAAAATGAACATTCGTGTAAGTTAATGTTAATCTGAAACAACGAATTAATAATTGTTATTATTTTCTATCAAGGTATAATGCGTAATACGAGTTGAAAACTCCCTGGTAAACAACAATCTTTGGATAAAAATATCTAAAGATTATATTATATAGTCCAGGCAACAAAAAGGTATAGAGGGGAAATTTTTGAACACAATTTTTGACTTTTCAGCTTTGTTTGGACTAGTTAGGAGATGAAAAAAATTCCCGTTCGTAGCCCTTGGGTGGTGGAGGGAAGGGGGGTCTGAAGGTACAATTTTTAGGGTTTCCCCTAAATATATTGAAAACTATAAACTTTTAGTATTCCCTATTATATTGTAAAATGAAAGAAAAGTCATTGTCCTGTAAGAAAAGTTTTTATTATGTCTATTTTGGTCCAACCATATATAAGCTAAGCACTAATTTTATTAATATTTTACCAATATCCCTTTCATAAGAAACACATGTAAATTTGTGTGTAATTTATAAGCAAATGGGGCAACGCTCTTCCACCTACAGGACAATGAACAACATTCGTGAAATATTGACAAACTTTCCAGCAATTTGACAACTCAATCATAAAATTTTTTCTAAAATAAAGGTGTAGGTGAACTCACAAAAAGGTAGTAGTAACCACATAATCGCAATAATTCCTTGAAAAATAACATTTCTATGAGCTCACCGAGACCTTAACTTCTGACGAATTTTTATGTCAAATAACTGGAAATTTCATCAATAATTCATGAATGTTGTTAATTTTTTTTAGGCTGGAGAGCGTTGCCCCATTAAGCTTTTAAATGAGTCACAAATTTATATGTATATGTTATGGAAGGGATATTTGTTGAAATATTAATAAAACTATTGCTTAGCTTGTAAATGGTTGGACCAAAAAAATCATATAGGGCTAAAACTACTCAAAAAAGATGATAGTTTTAAAGAATTTTAGGAAAAACCTAAAAATGGTACCCTCAGACTTCCCTCGCTCCCCCCGCTCAAGGGCTACTACGGATGGGTACTTTTGCTATGTTCACCTCCTAACTAGTCCAAACAAATCTGCAAAGTCAAAATTGTGTTCCCTACATTTCCCTCTAGTATACCTTTTTTTGAGCATTCGTTACCTTTACTATACAAGTAAAAGCTGGGTCTTGAAATAACAGTACCAAACAAAAAATAATTTTAGAGAACTTTTTCTCTTTTAGGCTCTCATTTACTTTCCCCAATATGTTTTCCAGTTTAAAGCATGCCTCTAAATAAAAGAACAACTAGTGTCAATCAATTTATTTTGTAAATTAATTTCAGATAACTGTTTAGGGGGCAACAATACAGAACTCATGGATTTTTTTTAGAATCAGAGCAGTATTAATAAGTGTGCTAAAAGTGTGACTTTTCTTTGATATTTGTTTGTTTAGTACCGTATGTTTATCTAGAATAATTTGTTTTACAATGGTCAATCTAAATTTATGATGATGTAAATTGTGCATGAATATATAAGGCATGCATTTGGTCAGCCACATGACAATATATTGCACTCAAAAATGTATGGAAGCCCGAAATTATAAAAAAAAAACTTGATATAAATGTCATAGCAATTACTCAAGTAATATAGCGGGAAATGTATTTTAGGCTACATATTGATTTTTATCAATAGGCAACCGCTGCAAGTAAAAAGAAAAACTAACAATAAAAGTCTTGTAACTGCCAAATATAACTTTTCTTTGTGAGGAGATTTGAGTCACGTCTTTGGTTCTCGAGGTTGGTTTGATGAGGGATGATTGTATTTTGATTGACACTACGCTGATTGAATAAAGATTTATTTGAAAGCGAAAAATAATAATGTATGTTTTACAATTAATTAAAAATGAACAAATTAAAATATTAAAAGTTTCTTAACTATATTCTATGTTTATTTGTCCTAAAAAGTATGATATAATAAAATACCTTGACGATATAGGTTAAGTGTATTAAATGGTTTTATATCAGTAATGCATGTACGTAAAGATGATGCATATTTGTGTCGGTTAAAATGAAAATAAAATGCCATCAGAAATTATTATATTATCATTGTGGTTATTTTTGTACCTATGAATGTATTTATTAAAAAGCTACTACTACCAAAAATACTGCTTTGCATTCCTACAGCTCATGTCTCAGTAAAATTTCGAACTAAAAAAAAACAATAAGTCTTGTAGTTCTAAAACAAAAACCAAAACTTTTCAAAATCAAATATTAAAATAAAGCTATAATATTTGGACTGGAATTATTTTGTTATACATACGTTATACAAAATCATTCTCATTCTCTCTTATCCCCCCAAATAAGAAACAGTGTTTACAGAGGTATTTTATGTCTGTAAATTTGTAAATTATCTTGCCTTGTCTAGCAGTGTGATATTAGCAGTATTACCTACACTAAAAAAATCAAGTAAAGGTACTCCCCCCGCCCATAGCTAGCGGTATGATAGCTTTATTTTCTATAAATGAACTCTCCCTGCAAAAATAAATAAACTTTGTAAACTATAACATGTTAGAGTAACTAAAACTGAAATGTTAACTTTCAAAGTTACTTTGAACCCTAACCCCTATACTTTCAACCCATGCCTTACTTTTCTTAAATACGTTCCTTCAGAATGGTACGAATAAACATCATAAATAATCAATTATTAAAATGATAGATACAATAGTATGACTGGTGACAAAGTTATATATATGTACATACATACATATATATATATTGACAAGGAGCAACCCGTTAATCCAATTCTCCTTATGTGTGATTGAAAGCCTTTTTATTTTAAACTTTATAAAGTGAAGAAACATGTCGTTACTTGTACTTTCCAGTCGTATATTTCCATCTCCATCAAAATAAAAAAAGAACCTAACAATTTTATTTCTAGCAGTAAATTAAGCAAGATTAACGTCAAAATGCCAGAAGCTTAAACATTAAAGCTTAACATTGAAAAACAAAAGAAAAAGTAGCCCCGTTACAGTAGGCCTGCATACTAAGCGAATTTCAAATGCTTAAATGGGTGTTTTACCCTAAGCCTTATATCAAGTAAAATCAACATATCAAAATAAGCACGCAAAAATATACTCCTTAAAATAACATGGGAAGTGAGTAAGCAGGTTTGCTGATCATATACAAATATACAAATCAGACGTTTTAGGCTATAAATAATTTATCTCAACTAGACAAAGCCACATTACAACGTTTTTAAGATATATTGAGAAATAAGCAAGCTACACATAGTTATCTTCTATAAAATGGTTAACGTGGGAAGTGAGTATGCAGGTTGCAGCAAAAATTAAAAAATATCTTTATTTTAATTTTTGGATACTAAATCTTTCTCTTCTGATCTCACTCGTCATCCAAGCCTTTTTTATTTTTATTAATTTCCTATTAATTTCCTTGGTTCCGTTTCCTTTATTTTAATTTTTATATTCATGTGGCTGCTGTTAGTAACCATTTCCTCTAACTCTCCGCTCTACTCTTCATTCTCCTGCCACTCCATCCTTAATCTACGTTTGGCAGTTTTTTTTCAGTTCCAGACGCAGAAGTTCGGGGGACCTACAGTAAACAAGACCATTAGGGTTTCTCTCGATTGAGGAATACGTCTCAGTCACAGTCGTTTGTAGTTGTCGTCAACATAAGTAGTTGTGTTTTTATTGAGCCAGGCAATCAACTCTAAGCCTCTCACCTGCTGTGAATTCCGATCCAGATACTTACCCTATCTTTGAAACTCACCTCTCTCTCAAGATAGATGATAAGTTCCAGGGGCGCTGGAGATGTTGCAGGCCGAGTTCACCTCTCAGATCCTCATGGCTCAGGCACTCTAGGAGGGCGTGAAAGGGACAATCTTGTCCCCCACAATCCTCGCATAGGTCGTGATCCCTCTTGTTGAGCTTAAAGAGGTAGGTGTCAAATGCGCCATGGCCGGTCAGAACTTGAATCCCAATGAGACTGACTTCCTCAATGTGTTTCTGTTCTAGACGTTCCACGATGAAAGGAAGAGGCATGGATGTATGCATACCCGTAAATCGGCACAAAATCTGTGTTGTAGAGGAAGTTTAATCTGGCCAACTTTACGTCATACTTCAGCCTAATCAGCCATTAGAGCTTACCAAATAAGGCCTTTGCTCGCATTCAGGTTAACCGCCTTAGCGTGAGTAGAAAAATCGAAATTTCTTTTCAAATCAACACCGAGGTATGTAGCCTTGTCAACTAATTTGATCGCCAGACTCTGATACCTGATACAAGAAAACCTTTCAGTTAATTTTCCTTTGAGGATAAGCACTTTCGTCTTTTCGACTGCAATGGTAATTTTAGATTGTTTTGTCCATTGTTGCAGAATCAAGCAGACTTTGTTTCTAGACTAAGGCCAGGCTTAGAAGTTTTCATGGACATTTACTGCAGCTTATTTCGCTTATTTCTAAGAATGTTTAGGTGTATGCACCAATGAAACAAATGAAAACTAAATATAAGGGGAGCTTTGGAGTTCAAATCAAATAAACATATTCTTCACTTAACTACGATATTTTGAAACGGTTCTTCAAAGGCTACTTACTATTCGGGGCCTTAGACTATGCACTAATAGGCTAATTTGTCCTGCCATTGGTAGCAACTGTAGCAAGTTGAAAAAGATTCCTGAAAGGTTTCTTTTACATCACAAATACCGGAAACACCCTGATGGCTAGTTATATGTATTTTTATTAATAGATCGATAGCTTGTGGTTATTATCAATGATGACTGCAATAAAGATAAATAAAAAAATCCATGAAATACATTTTTTGTCAGAGGGCTTAAAAAAATAGTCAAGACTAGGTTAGTTTTGTTGTCGGCTTAAATTTTGAGCTTATCCTAGTTTAGTTTTATTAGATTTTTTATAAATGTTGCATATACAGGGTTTTTTTAACGCAACCCATTTTTAAGATTGAATAACGCACATATAATTATGAAATAAGTATTGTTTTTGAATCATTACGTTTTATACAATCTGTTATTTATGTTTGATCACATTTAGTTTACCTTATGTGCTCAAAAAATCCGCTATGGCATTTGTATGAACTTTTATGCTCTCTCCATCAAATTGCCGAACACGTGTTGCTAGGTATCTCTTCGAATTTCTTGCATTGCATTTGTTCTGTTTGTTTTGAGGTACTGAATATGCTGTGAATAGTTTTTGTAGGTCTTAACTTTTATGTATACCAAAGAAAATAATGTAGTGGGGTCAAATCAGGGAATCTTGGGGGGAAACAATCCTTCACGGATAAAATAAAGTTTTGGGTTGCGTTTTTAAAAACAAACACCCTGTATAATGGGTAGGGATTTTCCCTAGAAATAATGCGGTATACATCCTGAATTTGAGTCGGCAATGTATCGTCAAAGGTATTAATACAAAAGAAATCTTTAAAAAGTATCGAAAGCTAGGCCAGAATCTGAAATAATTAATCACTATAAATAATTTGTCTTCGTACATTTTTTTAAGTAGGGCTTGATTGTACGATTGAGCGACATTCAACGCACGGTATCTATAGTTAAATACATAATCTTATCGTCTATGAGTTTATGAGTGGATCATGTTTAACGACTAAAATGATAAAGCGTTTTGTGTTAAACTGATGACTTTCATTATGGAAATCTCCAATCCTCTCTGGCATCGTAAACCATACCTCCAGTTTAATTTAATCTGTTTCCTTTCTCAGTGGTAACCGAGAGGTGACAGCAATAAAAAAATTAATGACTTATCATTGAAAGATTAGTAAAAAAGGAATAATCTACGTGAAGTAGACTTAAAACATAGTTTTTCTTTTCACTTTTCAGTCTTAATTTGGACTTTAAACCACAACCAGATCTATTTAATTCATTAATATAATTCTTTTTCTTTATAATGCTTCAAAAACAGCTGTTTTTAATGCATGTTTTACGGACCTAAATACGCCCTTTTTATTCCTAGGAATTAAAAGCTAATGTACTCGATACCAGGTGACTCATTTTACTCTTAGGACTAAAAAAGTCAAAAAGTTTAAAAAGTTTAAAATGACTTTTTAAACAGCTGATACAAAAATGTATCAGCTGTTTCATTTTTGTCGTTTATTATCATAACTATCGTTCACGAAACTATTTCATTTGAATACATAGTATCAATTCGAACAATCGATAATCTATAAGCAAATATTTCCGTTCGTAAATGAAGAAGGTATAAATTCTACTATTACGATTAATGATAAAAATTATTGAATTTAAATAAACAATCAATATGTGAGGTAGCTTTCCTAGACAGTAAAAAATAACCTCTTCTCGGAAGGAAGATAACAGATTTATGAAACTCGCTCATTTCACCAATCGATTATAACATGCGTTCGATACGTCGATAGTTGTTCATTGTTGTCAGTCTAACCTAACACAAATGAAACATATAATCAGCCGATTGCTTCAAATAGCAAGAACAAGATGGCGGCATCATTGGAAGGTATCTTCAAAGGTAAACAAGCTGTAACATTTTGGTTTTTTTAAGTAGTTTACGTATTGTATTGAGCAATATAACGAAAAATATAGTTCATCACACGGACCTAAAGCTACTTTTCGTTACTCGGTCATTTTTCAACCTCGGCTTACAGCCTCGGTCGTAAAACTTGACCTTGTACGAAAAGCGTCTCTTTAGGTCCTAGTAATGAAATATACTATTAATATACCGAAAAGTTTTCTTTGGTTTTGAATTTGGAAACATCTTATTCTTATACGCCTCCTTGTTTTTTTTTGCTCTTCTCTGATTGTCATTGGACGTGGTCTCTCTGATTGGCGATTCTATGTTGTGTTCTTGTTTTGTTTTCAGCATTAGTGTTTTTGGTGACTAATTTTAAAGTTCTATGTTTTAGCTACGTTTTTGTCCAGGACATCCTGGATGTGTGTTACTAATCTTGTTATGTTCCAGATTCTTTTTCACCTGAAGACGGAGTCAGATTTCAGATCCCGAAACGTCGTGAAAATCAATTTTTTTTATTTTTATTTTTGACTTTTTTTTAGCGATGGCAAATGTCCGCAAAAATCTAAATCAAAACAATTCCAGATAAATATAATTCACAAAAACAGAGATTAGAATAGATATGTTATGTAAGTTAAACACACATGTGCTGTAATGGTAGCAACATCCATTTTATTTGAATTTCTTATACTTAGACTGGTTAATCCGACGCCTGTATTCAACTCTTTCTAGTAAATTTCTTCTACATAAATTTTTGTATCATTTATCTTCCCACTCTCTAATATTCTGGAAAGAAGTAAAAGCTACCGCACTGGCGATGGTCGACCATCCGCTGTGTAAACGGAATTAACATACTCATGAATAATTTCACGGTCCTTGTCTTCTTGTTTTCCAAAGAGAAAGAAGGATACTTTTACTAGGAATAATACTTTGCTATGTTTCTCTTATGTGAATAATTTTATAATTTTTTCTCTTTTAACTTATTTAGGTTTTCTTTTTTTGAAATGTTGTGATATTTACGACAATTACAATAAACAAGGTTTTTTTTATCAAATACAACAAATTGTGAAGGCTTCAAAGCTAAATTGCAGATTCGTTTAAAATATGGCCAAAAATATTGCTTAGGAAACACAATCGTATCACAATTGTAAATATTTATAGACTTAAGAGAAGATATAGGATTAAGTTTACTTAAAAAAACATTTATATTGTATGAAAAAGTGCATTACTACCTCAGTTTGTAGTTAGCTGTTACGTAATAAATTACACAAAAAAATCCATCCTATCAGTTAAGAATAGTCAGTACTTTTTTTTATCATTACTTCTTTACAATTTTACCATTTTTATAATGTATATAAATATATGTTTAATGTATTTTGATGTGGTTGTTCCTTCATTCCTCTTAATATAAAGCTTCAGATTGTTAACATTGGAGTTGAAAAAACGTCTTGGAAAAAAGAGATTAAATTTCACACACATTGGCGTAAAACACAATAAATAAAATGATAAAATGTTTAAATTGTATACAATATCTATATAAGCAGTATTTGATTGGTTGCTTACTTGATTGATTGTACAGTTAGCACAAAAACGCCTCCAAGGATTTTCATCAAAGTCTTAACTAAATTTCTGACTCAAATATGTACGAGTATTCTAGGCAAGTAATATCGCTGGTTGAAATCTAAATACTGTACATTAAAAGCAATGAATGTAAATCTAGTAAAGCTTTCAAATTTTGGTGCTAAATTAGCAACCAATTAACAAGAAAATATAAACAAACGATTTAATGTTAGAAATGTCCCCTGATATGTTTTTGACAAAAAAAGGGATCATAGTAAGTACACCTCAAGATATAGACAAGAGATTTAAAGTCAATGATATAGAAAAAACTGAGAAAACAAAGAACTATTGAGTAGGCCTTGGTCCTCCATCCATCTTTGTCATTAAAACAATAATATTACTCGCATCAATAATTTATTTGAAGGTTCCGTTAAAATTATAACTAACTACCCTTGGTTTGTTGAGAGGAGTGAAAAAAGTACACCTCAAGATCTGAGAAGAAATACACTTGAATAACTGAAAAAACAATTTTGAAACGTTGCGTGAGTTGTAGAAATGTGCACAGAATGCGCATATGTTCGTTTGTTTTTCCCATTGAGTGAAGCTTCATTACCAAACTAAAAGTCTATATAGGGCCTCGACTGCTTCGAACTATGATAATGTGGGGCAATACCAAACGGCCGCAGATGCCTGTCTTTAACTAATGACTTTAATTTTGGAAACCTGCAGCCCTGTAAATATTCAACAGTCGGATTATAACGTTGCGGTTTTACAAAACCCTTTTTGAACAAAAGAAATATTTTCATTAAAAATATTTGTTATTTTGGTTGTAAAAAGAATAGTGATAGCCATAAGCAAAAGGTTACTGAGTTTAAGCCTATTATTACAGTGATTGCTGTAAAAAAAGTTGCATACTTGTTTTTAGGCTGAACTAACATCATGTTGTAAACTGAAGTAAAATATATTTCCAATTATTGCATTGGAAATTTGAACACGTTTTTAATTTTATCGTAAGCGGTATTTATCCCTTGAGTTTTCATATTACACATTATGAGCTGGTTTAATTGAAAAAGTTTGACACCATTGTAACTCGACCTTAAGATATTCTTAGTACTTTACCAATTTACCTTACTCATATTAAAGAAGGGTATTGAATATTACAAGCATTAGAGTGGTTTCGGATTAGAAAGAAATCGTTTATTGTTAATATCATAGCCACGTTCTTGAATATTTTCCGTTTTTCCCTTTATATCGTCTGTAACAATTAAATTAAATACTTAGTTAAAAATATTTCTATTCTATACCTACAAGTTTTTGTCATAATCTTAGTTTGCGGCTCAAATTAATTAAAGCGTCTATGTAAATTAAATATCTGAAAATATTTTAAATTTAGGTCGCAAACCTTTCATTTTATACCTCGTAAAAACACAATGAAACTTGTAAAAACAAAATGATATGTTTTACACTTAGATCTATAGCCTGCTCACATGGGCGTTACATATTATTTTAGTTAAAGTTTCAAAGTGCATTTTCCCGAAAATTGATTGGAAATATATATTTTTTGTAGTTTTTATGTTTTTTTGTTTGTTACTCGATCGAACGATTGAGTCTTAAGGTAAGGTTCTTTCTTTTTTTCGTTATACAGGGTGTTTTTTTTAATGCAACCCATTTTTAAGATTGAATAATACACATGTAAATATGAAATGAGTATTGATTTATTGACCTTTACATTTTATACAACCTATTATTTAAGTCTGATCACATTTAGTTATCATAATGTGTTTAAACAGTCCGCCATTGTCATTTGTAAAAAGTTATGCTCTCTCCATCAAATTCCTGAACACGTGTTGCAAGGTACCTCTTTAAATGTCTTGCATTAAATTTGTTATGTTTGTTTTGAGATGCAGAGTACCTTGTGAATTGTTTCCGTAGGATAATTACTACTTTACATGTCTGTGGCAAATTTAATTCAGATCGGACCATTTTTACGCGAGTTATCGTGCTTAAAGACACACACATTAAAAACGCAACCCAAAACTTGATTTTATCTGTGAAGGATTATTTCCCCCCAAGATCCCCGGATTTGACTCCACTATATTATTTAATTAGGGGATACATAAAAAGTAAGGCCTACGAAAACAATTCACAGGATATTCAGCACCTCAAAACAAACATAACAGATTTAATGCAAGAAATTCAAAAAGGCACCTTGCAGCACGGTTTCGGGAATTTGATTGAAAGAGCATAACTTCATACAAATGCCAATGGCGGACTGTTTGAGCACATAATGTTAACTAAATGTGATCAAACTTAAATAATATGTTGTATAAAATGTAAAGATCAATAAAATAATGCTCATTTCTTATTTACATGTGCATTATTCAATCTTAAAAATGGGTTGCGTTAAAAAAAAAACACCCTGTACTTTCGTTGTTGTGTTAAAGTTACCTTTAAAACCTGATATCCTCTTTTGGATGTTGAATCTTCAGATTTGTTAAAGATAGATAAAGATGAACCTTCTATTTGACCCATCCAGTCTTGCATTTAGTTATTTCACAGCAGGAATAGGTATGGAACCTTGCTGCTAACCTATGGCAACCAAGGTCTAGACACAAAAAATAATAAAATTCAAAAGTGATAATAAGGATAATGTAGTAAATTTCCAACATTATTTAATGATTATTATTTTTAGACTTGAATTAAGCTTCAAATATACAAGCGATTTAAGTTAACATAGTCAAATATTTTCGACTTATATATACGTGTAAACAAGAAGTGAATTTAGAGCAAATACGAAGAGGAATTCATGGCGCCTTGATTCTGGGATCCAGGCAGTAAATCTCTCAGTGTGGGGTTTAATATTTCCACATTGTAGTGCAGCAAGATTCCACCGTTTATTAAATTATTGCATAGTATAAGTAGAGATAAAATGTTTTTCCACCATAGTTAAATGTAATTAAGAATATTAAAAATTACACAATTGGATTTTTTTGTCATAGTGGAAGCTGTTCCGACGTTGTTTCGTCTCATCAGGTACAGATAACAGTAGATTCCAGCTGTCACTGTACTACAGCGTAGGCCTACTCAGTTTCCAGAGAACCATCTCAGCCAGCGTAGGAGAATAAACTCAACTACGAAAAACTTCTTGGCCTTTCTTAAAGGCCATGGACGATTCAACTGACGTCCATCTTAGTAGATTTTTAAGTTTGAATCTTATAAAATTGTGTATCATTCACCTTAAAAATTGCTTAAAACCATAAAATAATAGTACTATTACTCATCTTAGTGTTAGTTATATATTCTTTATTAATAATAGTGTACAGAAATAAGTGATAGTTATGTACATATTCCAACCGGTTAAAATAATTGTTATAGTTTTGAGAACAGGCAAATGTAATCTTAAAAGCTGTTTATATTGAAGATGATTTTCATATGGAGCCCCAGAAAAATCGTTAACAAAATAATTAAATTATAATTTTCCGTGGCTATTTTTGAATTTTTAAGCTACTCATATTTTTATCACAAACAATGATTATTTTGATACAAAGACCAGTTCCAAAAAAATATCTTGATATAGATGGGAATACCACGTAAGCTATTTACTGTTCTCTACTTTGATTTAATATTGTTTTCAAAAATATCTAGTTGTACATTAAAATAGGAGATGTATTCTTTTATTTTATCCAGTACCAGGAGACTAATCTGTGCTCGGATAAAATAAAACCAACTGAATATGTGAATCAGCTGTTTTGGTTGAATTTATCCATAACGATAGTATGGGCAATTCGAAGGGCCGTAGAACGGAAACCGGATTTTTCCATGTCTTATAATTAGCTCCAGTCGATCCCTCATGGTCAAAACCCTTGGGTATCAAAAATTCGTCCTTGGACGAAAGAATTACCCATACACGTGCTTGTATGTGAGTGAAATAAGATATTTATGTTAATAGTTATATTATCTGTCGCTGTTTACAGTTATTACTAGATATTACCCGTGGCTTCGCCTACGATAAAATGATAGATTTACATTGATCAATAATTTGAGGCAGTTGGTATTGCTCCTACACTGTTTTATTCTATATCTGTCAATTGGGATTGGGTTTATTTGTTTACATTCGTCTTCCTGGATGGATTCGTTGTGACAGCTAACTTACATAACATGACAAACTAACAAACTCATAAACTTTCACACTTCCTATATAGAATTAGAATAATTAATAAATTACAATATTACATATATACATATATATTTTACAGATATTTATCACGAAACATTTTATGCTAGTTCAGATCATAATAAATTATTAGAAATATTGTAAAAATTGAAAATATTCACCTCGATTCATTGGCAAATTTTTTTAGACTAGGTTCTGTCTAGGATGTAATAGAGTTTAAGTTGTAAAATTTGCTCTTGAAATATGCCGCAGGAACCTTTTGCTATTTAATATATCGTGAGCATGTGTTCATAATATAAGGACAAGATTGAAATATTTCAACAAAAGAGCAGCCTTTGTCAACGGCCAATTTACGGGGAAGTTTGCTGCCAATCTTGTTAAGCCGTGGCTTCAATATTCTTTGTCACCTGATTTTGATATGCTGTTGCCAACACGGCTAAAACTACCTCAAAAATATTTTGAGTGCTATCCCGGATTCTATCCCGCGACAAAGATTTTTAGTGCGATTAAGGAGTACGTTTTAAGGGTTATGAATTAAGACATAGCATTAAACTATGTCTTATAACATAGTTATAATACAATGTTAGCAGAATATTGGTATTGTGATCCAGTCAGATCGATAATGTAAGAGGCATGTATGGTAAAAACACGGTAATATATGAGTTCTAATATTGAGGCATTTAAACATGATTATGAACCTAAGTAAAAGTTTTCTTGAAACAATAAACATCTTCTTAATTAATTAGGAAAATAATTAGAGAAACTGAACTTAAATTCAAAACTATTAATGTGCCTGTTGGAAAAAACCTCCAAGTCCGGTAATGAATAGGAATGATAATTTCGTACTTAGTATGGCTTAAAATATGGTTTTGCAGGCTTCAGATAATGCTTTAAGTCTGAGATGTTGTCGAGGTATTAAATGAAAATATAATATGTAAAAACTAAAACAATACAAAATACAAAAACATTGTGTCCATAGATAAGTATGTTCAATATCACTTTTGAATTAGAGCGTATTAAAGTAAATAAAAACGCACGACACTAAATTTAGAAAATATACGTAAATCTATTGTTAAATTAATATTTGATTCAAAAGTGTATAAAGTAAATTCAAAATCATACGTGCATTCATTTCAAAATTAATATTTTTTAAATTAAGAAAATTTCTTATGAATTAATTTAGTTAAAAAAATGGAAGATATTTCTTTCCGAAAGTTGCATCATGTTTAATATTAATATTTGTTAAACCTAAGTATTTTTATGAATTTGTTTATCAATATTTTTAAGAATAGAAAATATTTATTTCCACAAAATAATTTCGTCACACTCACGGATAACAATTATATGAGTTTATTGAGCTGGAAATTCAAGGCATCCAATATAATGGAACCTTTCATATAAAGATTTACATTTGTTAATACATCACATTCCGTCTTAATACATCTACTTTCCATCTTATTTTATGTAGAAAAAGCATATGTTATGGAATTGTAAATTAGACCAATAAATTTTACAGCATTTTACAAAGCTGCCACACTCAAATTATTTTCTCATAAAAAAATCACAAGCCAAATATTTTTCGTTCCTGCATGTTTTTTGTTCTATTTCAGGACAATCCTTAAGATAAAGATTGTTTGGAGAGTTTGTCGAGTATGATTAAGACTTGAGTTACAATTCAAGCAAAAACATTATTTGGAAATTATTTCTGGGAAACCGAATGATCATCCAACGCACACTATCGACACATCACACGCCCTTTTCTCTCCTTTCACTTCCTTCTTTTACCCAGCCCTTTCGTTCCTTCCATGTAGACCCTTTCTCCTCATTTATTGTTTTCCTCATTCTTTTACGTAAATTTACTGGTAGCAGCTGTTTTGAAGGTTGTTGATAAAGTTCTTTGGGACTGCCCCTATAGGTAGATAATACATAAGTAGATAATACATAAGTAGATCGAATAAGCTAGGAGCGTACAAATGAAAGAGATCGGACGATCGGACAGACAGAGAGACGGACAAAGGCAGATTTTCATAAGTTTATTTAGTTTTTGAATTTTTAAAATATAAAAAATCTTTATTGTTACAATAATTGAAAGGATAATTATTATAAAACATCCCCGGGTATTTTAAAACACTTACTCAGCGATACAGTGCATTGTGAAGCATCCATAAAATGACCACGAAACAGGTAAACTCCTCCACTCGTGCAAAAGAAATTGACTTGCGGAGGCAGAAAATTGGAAACCTCCTGGACAATTGGTAGACATATAATCTTATCTGAGGGCTAAACAATATAACATCGCCTTTTTTACGGAACATGAGCTCGAATGGAAAACGTCTGTGTGTGTTAGCTCTACTGCAACATCCCTTGTGTAGAACTATTGGAAATAAAGAGAAATATTTATTTTCACAACTGCACGTGAAATCTGTTTACGCACTGAAGGCCAACCTGGAACAGCTGTATAATAAATAATCACTCTCACTGCTTAGAGAAGTGAGCGATTATTTAGGTGACACTCATTTTGTAGGTGCGCTACTATTTTTATCATGCATGATTTTCTTTAAGGAAATCTAATTTTAAAACACCTAGAGGTGGTTTACCAAAACTATTGATGTTGAACGGCAGCTGTAAGATAACATTTAGGATCGCATGAAGCCGTCGACAATACTAAACTGATATTTCTCATATT
The DNA here is from genome assembly GCA_035578135.1 of Flexamia atlantica. Taxonomy (NCBI): domain Eukaryota; kingdom Metazoa; phylum Arthropoda; class Insecta; order Hemiptera; family Cicadellidae; genus Flexamia; species Flexamia atlantica. The sequence continues at coordinate 27,620,669 of JAQJVK010000008.1, read as the reverse complement.
AAAGGGGGGGGGGTGTGTGTTATTTCTCATTTATTTTCTTCGAATTAATAAAAATACATGAACGCTTGATACAAATCTTTGTACCCTGTAGTATTAATGCTTAGTACTGAAAGAATATTTTGTTTTCTTTTTTTACGTACGTGTTACATTAACAATAATTATTCGTTGTGCTGAATGTCAACGCAGGAATGTAATTAAAACTTCGATTTTGTTGTTTATGTAGTATAAAATATTATTGACAAATAATAAGCCCACTTTCGTATCATAACTGCAAGGCAATATATTCTATTAAGTTTCATGATGTCCATTTTTATTTAGTTAAATAAGTTCTGCTCGATAGTTGTTTTGTTTTAAAGAGTCTTTAATTTTTTTAGCTTTGTGTTCAATAATATAATAAATTGATTATAAAGAGAAAGCGTATTTTTTAGTTAAAAAGACATGCTACCCACCGTCATCTTTACTTAGTAAAACACAATCTTTTTATAACAATTGTTCTTCATCAGCAGCATTGCCATGGCATTAAAGTAATTTTTTTAATGTTGCCGTTTTGATGAAATGCAAATGTTCCCACTTTCGTAAGAAATTAATATGTAAATATAGTGAACATTAGATTTGTTGGTGCTCCTTTGAAATAACAGGTTATAGGGACTTACAGGAACTCACCTGACGTTACTAGGTTTAATTTGGAAAGACGCCAAACGTTAAGAACCAATTTAGGCCTAAGATAACTTTTTAAACTTTCTGAGAAATTTAAGATAACTTTCTCATTAATTGCAAGTCATACATTGCTCTTAGGGTAACGCTTTTGAATCTAATGATCTTACTGAACAAGTGAAATAATATAGTTAGTAAACATAACAACTCAGACTATTCATTTAATTTGAAAACGAAAAATGTCTTGAGATCGACGAATATTTCAGGCTGCTTTGAAAGCAAAAATATGGTAAATAAATAAAAATAATATAATTTTAATTCCATCCCTACAAAATTATAAGGAAGTATTATGAGCGGTGTTTTTTTTACTAGTGAAGTGATTCTATTTTTAGTTAACTAATTCTTTGTTTGTTCGGCGTTTGTTCACACGAACAGTGCAAACAAATATTTTTTATCTTCGCGTAGATGTCTCCTGTTTGACTCTGGGATCGTTAGGTCTCACATGTTTGCTGATATTATTGTCTCCAGTTGCCTGTTTGAGTCTTTTTTTGGACTGAAATACCTTTTACATTGCAAAAATAATTGCCATGTGCAGATTAATTCTATTTTCTTCAACCTATATTACTGTTGAGGTTGCACTACAAGCATTTGCGTTTTTTCTTTAAGTAAAAGAGTCTCATAAGAGGTCTTATTGTATTTATAACATTTAATACAATAATAATAAAATAAACCACAACGGATTTAACAGCATAAGTGATAGAGTTCCAACTGAATAAGAAGTTGTAAAATTACTACTTTTACCCCTTTATAAAATATATTTTTAAATAAATAATGTTCTGATGACTATTATGCTGCTCATTACAAACTATGAAATATGTAGGGCCTTACCCCCGTCGCAGCAAACCTTTTCGAACCTCAGCGAATTTCAAATACTTAAATAAATCATTTATACGATTACTTAAATGAAGTAAAAACAACTTAAAAAACATACAATTTTCTCCAAAAAAATAATATGCAAAACGAGAACGCAGGGTTAGTGCCTTGGAAATGTGAAACTGAGATATTTTTTTTAATCTAGTGGATGACATCTAGTTGAAGCCACAAATATAATCTATTTTGAATAGAAAATTAATTGAACATTGACAGCATATTTACCCAGTTCCTGCGGACGCTGTATACTATATTTCTTTTATTCTTAAAGTTGTAAAACTCTAGCGTGTATTTAATTATTTGCAGCACATAATCCTCCAATTTAAACAAGTGGGCTAATTATTATTGTAAGCTGACATTTTAGAAAGGTTACCTGGAAAATACGGATGATTAAGAGATCAATAAACCTAAAAACAGTGAGTTTATTATTATATCACGGTCATATAACATGTATGGTATAGCAACAGTGGCAATACTGACACATTATTGCCAGGTTTATCTACTGGATTCTCCTATTGATCAATGATGCTCGTTTTATCTCTCGACATATTGCACCTGGAAACATTAAATTAAACACCCCTGCTATTTCCCATACACATTTATAACCGTTATAGTTTATGATACCAATAGTTGTTTACAAAAACCAGTTTTAATTCTTGAAATAATCATATATAAATACTCGTATACTTACAATCGACTTGAATACATTTTATTGTAAGGCATGTATTATAATTGTACATTTTATTGATTGTTCAAGCGTTAAAAATAATGTATTTTCACTTCTTTACTAAACCTTCCGGTGCATGGGCATATATTTTGCAGTCACAGCTGTGATAATACAATTCAATTATCTTCATTTCAATTATACACCGAAATTAATACAAAAGACTTTCTATACGCATATTATAAATAATACTCACCAAAAATGGTACATTAAAACACTTTTTCCAACGTCAGAAGTTTTCGGATACCAAGTTTAGTTCGGTTATCAAAACTTAACCGGCAAGCTGTAAGTGTCAAATGATTGCGATGGTTTAGCCTCAAGCACTGCGTAATAGTATTGTTTGGTGAAGGATAAGATAACAACACTAGACAATAACAGTTACTTTCGTATTTTACGGAGGCCACCCTTATACAGCGCGCTGCAGCGGTTATATTAGGTTGGGTCATCATAAATATGTTAGTAGGACTTTCCTCGTTTCGTTACTATCGAATGATACCAGATGAGTCATACTTTTGGCTGCCAAATCCCGTTGACAGGTGATGCGTGGGCTCCGCTCAACGACCTGAGCAATTTGATGTGCTCTTTATCATTGTTACATTGATTTCAAACAAAAAATAGTAAAATATTCGGAAAAAAATATTGAAATAGTTATAATATAGAAATCTTTGACACGGGAAGACTGATTAGTCCTGTGAACATATAAGATAATTTTTTATTCTGTAAGTTGGAGTTCTGTAAGAACGTCTATAGGCGGAGTGTCAAGAATATCACAGAATGTTTGTAAAAACATTTCACACAAGTAGTTTATCCGTCTAAAAAGAGTTAAACTAACTTCATCTTCTCTAAAAATCCTATCATACTTTCACAGCTTTATTTATTACGCCTTAAGCATTCAGCCAACTCGATAAAACATGGAGTTTTCCGAACCCGTCAGATCGTTAAGGAATTTGCATATTGCCGGCTGCGCTTGACGGCTGTTGCTGACTCAGGGGATCACAACAATTCCACATGCAGCGAAAATATGAAAGTCACTTTAGAATAACCAATCATAGCTTAGCTAACCAAACCACAGCTTAGAAACAACGTTGCGGCATTTTAAAGTTTGTATTTGCACGTAAAGAGATATTATCTACATATATGTTTAATCTATAATATTTTTTATGTGTAAATAATTAAAAAAAACAAGAATGTAGTTTTTATAACAACTACTCTTAACAAATACAAATAGATAAAACTATAACACGGTGAAACTGATTTGCATCAACTGCCTTTAGGCACCAAGTACCCATTTATTTTCCAGCAAAGATTAATCTGTTTGGGGATTTAATAAAAACACTTCCTGAGAAGAGTCGCTAAATGATTCACAGAAAAAGAAATACCTTATTGCATTTTATTCACGCAAGAAAGATTGGGAAGTTTCTTTGTCGAACGAAATTGAAACGGATAACCCGTTATTGCTATTGACACGGCCATCTTCAAAGGTCTTACAAGTAGTTGAATTAAATGCAAGTTATATTAAAAAATTATAAAAAGCTTGGAAACACAATTATACTCAGAAATATTTAGTTAATAAAAGTTGAACGATGAAAAGGTTACGCAACTTATCTCCTTGAAATTCATCGACTTGCGCGAAAGAGCTAGCCACATTTTTTAAGAGCTGACAAGTTTGATCTTGTAATATATGATTTCTCTCAAATAAACCCCTTCTTTTCTGCTGTAATATGACTAAATACCCCCGTCGCAGAAAACCTGCGTACTCAGCGAATTTCTAAAGAATTAATTTTATATAGGAGCTCATCTAACCTATATAAAGGAAAATGCTTCAAACATTTTATGTAATTAATGCAAAAAGTATATCACGCATAAATTCAAGAGCTTTAGATGTAAGGGAAATTATCATGGGAATCACATTCCAGCAATACGCTTTTTGTTGTTCTTATAATTATCAGTATAATTTCTTTTATAAGTGTATCCTTATTATAGTATAAAAATGTAAGCAAACATACAATCAATGATTTAAAATCAGTCAAAATAGAAACAAATAAAATAAACACATAAACAAAACAAATAAACAAACATATGATTTATCTTAAAATTTAAAAACACTCGTTGCTGCAAACTTGCATACTCAGTTAATTTCTTAAGGATTTATTGTTTTTATACGTGGGCATATTCTACTTAAGTTAGGGAATTTGTTGTTTTGGAAATTTGGTGTAAATATTATTCTAAATAAGGTAAATTTGATCATTCATGATCTTATTTCTCAATAATTATTCACATTCTGATGATTTTTAATAAATGTATACTTGATATAGTACATAAATGTCAGCAAACATATTATCAATCTACTCAGATCCAAGAAATAAAAGCAAATCAAACCATCACATGAACAAATTTAATCAATCATATGGTTTGTATTATAATTTTTTGAAATCCCATTTTGGGGAAATTGAATGGAAAATTTGGGTATTCATACCAGAATTTGGATAGTTTATGTACCTTCAGGGAAAAACAAAAGACAATGTACTGCATTTAGCAGATCCAATATCTCAGTAACCGTAAAATAAACAAGGGACAAAATAAAATAATCGACAAAATACATTCACAATAAAATAACAATAAATATTCAACAACAATAAGACATTTATTTAACTTGCTTTTGCAAGGGCAGTATTAAACTGAAATAAAACATTTAATAATTGTGGCAATCTATATGGCCTAAAAAACATAATTTAGCTCTGGTGTGGACCGAATTAGAATTTTGAACAAAATGCCGAAATATGTCTATAGACCAAAGATCTTTATTTAAACCTTAACCTTAACCTACCATATCACAGATCAATACAATTATCAGTTACATACTTTACACAAAATAAAATCACAATTAAGACTCCAACGCATACTATATGCATGGAAACAGCATTAAAATAATTACTTCCGTAGTTGGCCGCAGTTTCTGACATAATTTTATGGCTCGCAGCGGTAGAAAATTATTTAATGTTGACAAAAAAAAAACTATTGATTTTATACTGGTTTTATGCTGTGCTTGAATTTACTAGATTGACTAATTTAAAGGGCTGTGGTTAAAAATGGGAATCTAAAATAATTTGGAAAAGCTCAGTCTTGCTAATAAATCTTCTGGGCTGGTATTTCTTGCAGCATATAAAATAAAAGAGTTGATAGCACCTGAGTAACCGGAAGCAGTAGGTGGCCTCATCGCAGCAGCCATGGGACGCAGCAGTTAGGAACATCAACCGTAGCTGGCGGTGAGGTTAGGTTGGTTCGGTCCGGGTAGCTACGAGCCATTGGTGAAACCCCCGTAGGTGTCAGCCTCTGAAGTTGGACGAGGCTTCACATCTTAAGTCAGTCAGTCAGGAGGTCAGGAAACCAGGAAGACAGGAACACAGGAAGACAGGAACCCTTTAAACAAGGCACAGAACTTCTAAAAATATGTTCCCACAAATTTATAATATAACCAAGCTTGTTTTTGGAAACACCTAACCTCTCTGATAATTTAATTTTCTGTTAAAGGCTGGGGATTTCAGTTACTGCTCACTTCTCAAAATGATATTTTACTAGCCTACTGAGAGCACAAAATGTTTAAAATGTTTGCAGTAGGAATTCAGTCCTAGTTGACTGCAATTGACAATGCTGGTAGCCTTTAAATAATTATATAACTTGGCATCTAAATCAGCTTTATGTCATCAAAATACACAATAGCCTATAAATACATAAAATGAAATACAGTTCTTTGATTTTACTATTATATCTGAGTGAGCAATGTTTACCATTATCAACCTCCATTTACATGTATGTAAACTATTGTTTCTTCATATTTCAAAAAAAGCAATCGCCATTGCTCTTTTTTTTTATAAAGACTTAAAAATCTATTTAAACTAAAGTACAATGGACACTAAATAAAAGTCCTCGCGTAACTAACTATTCACCATTATAGACTTAATTACTAAAAAAATATTAGAAGTCTTGAATGCTTTCCATGCATTATGTAGTATTTTTAATGAGTTAATGAGAAAAGAAATGTAAAATATTTGGAGTGTAATATGAAATATAGGAGTTTTTAAAAACAGTTGAAACAGCACACTTCTATAGTGTTATTTTCCTCCATTCCAAAAGTAAGAGTTTTCATTGGAAAGCTTCTATTGCTGAAACGATCATCAAGTTTTAATAGCAATTTGTGCTGACACCCCAAATTTGTTCTGAATTTATGTTTATTTGGATTTAAAAATGTATTTCCATTTAAAATCAGGGAATTAAGTAAACTTGTTAATTTTTTTGTACGTTATATAACGTACAACAAAATTAACAAGTTTACTTTGTATATACACGCTATTATTATTTTCATACGAACCCCATTTTTTTGTATTTCTACTCCAGTGACAATTGTATGATCGAAGTGATCAACTTGGCAATATTGGTATGTTGGATCAATCTGGCAATATTTGATTTGCAACTTTCTAGCACTAAAATGTCAACTATACAGTACTAGGGAGCCTATTGGTTAATAAATAGGATTTAATGTTTACGTTACTAATCAAGTCTCATTGTGCAATTATTTAAATAGGATATATGATATGAAGGTCAAATAAAACACCATAACAAATCATTTATAGCTGCTATAGATGAGAATGTTGCCTAGGACATTGCATTCTCTTTTTCATTACTTTTAGGTCACTGATTGAACACCAGGTAAAATAATTCCTTGGAATTATAACGAAAATCAAATCCGTCTTAAGACAATCTACGTCCAACCTATTTCTATCTAATATGTTTTAACATTTTCCTTACATTCATGTTGTCCTTTAAGACAGGGTGTCACTTAAGTAAAGAAGACTTTAGGCTTGAATTCTCGTGCAATTGCGCTATTCGATGTTAAATCAAACTCGATTCAATTTCTTTACAACTCAAATGATTCAAATGAATTTATTCGGCCATTTAACAGAAAGTAATAGGCTATGTCAACTTCAGCATAGGTTTCTTGACTCACAAAATCAGTCCATGCTATAAATTAATATCAAAATCAAGTCCATGCACTTTTAAAATCATGTCCATGCACAAGCATATTAAAACCTATATATATTTTTAAGGTTTGAAAGAGTTCCAAAGGTTAACCAGAGATAACAGTAATCAAAAAAATACATAAGTTCTTACAAACGAAGCTGTAACACAGATTTCTAGTAATTCTTAATGTTAGTAGTGTTAGATATTTAATAGATGATTGTCCATAGACCTTCACAGGTAGAGAAAAATGAGTCTTTTATTTGTGACATTTCCAATGACATATACGCCTTAAGTAAGTGAAATACGAAGGCTAAACAAGTATATTTAATTGAGTTTTCAATTGCAGTGTGGAAAGAAGAAAGGTACTTTGCGTTTGTTTAAGGCATACAAAGAAGATGTTGGTGCCCGGTCTTTCTTTGAAACATTTCATTTACATTTCAGTTCCATTTTATAAACACAATACCATATCGTTTACTGTTGTTATGTTTTCTTTTCTCTTTGAATAAAATGATCTGAAGGACTGTCCGCAGATTGCAGTCACGTGCATTCCTGGAGGACCATTCAGATTCTCATTCATAATTATTACAAATACAGGATTTTTTTTAAACACAACCCAAAACTCCATTTTATTAGTGAAGGATTATACTCCCTCAAGATTCCTGGATCTGACTCCACTGTATTATTTTCTTTGGGGATACTGAAAAAGTAAGGTATACGGAAACAATTCACAGGATATTCAGCACCTCAAGACAAGTATAACAAATTTTACGCAAGAAATTCTAAGAGGCACCTTGCAGCACGTGTTTGGGAATTTGATGGAGAGAGCACAACTTTATACAAATGGCGGATTGTTTGAACACATAATATAAACTAAATGCGATCAAACTTAAGTAATAGGTTGTATAAAAAGTAAAGATTAACAAAACAATACTCATTTCATATTTCGTATGGGCATTATTCAACCTTAAAAATGGTTTGCGTTAAAAAAACACCCTGTATAAATAAACGTTTAGACCGGGACGATAAAACAAGTAAAGATGACTGTAACACGTGATCAAATCAACAAAATTGTAAAATCATTGTCATGAGAATTTATTAAAACACAATAATGACCTTAAAAACTTAATCGCTTAATAAATGTGGTATGTGCCCATTATTTAGGCTCTCATATAATGGGTGATTATAAACGATTGGGCACATTTCAAAGCTAATAAATAACATTGAAAATCCTTGTAAAAATATACGAAATTCAAGCAAGTGTTCTCACGACATAGCTAATTAATATAGAGTTTTAATTTATATTTTTATCTATACTAGCAATTGCCCGTGGCTTCGCTCACGATAACAATTTTAACACCCGCAGCCTAAGGGGAGATAGTGCCACATACTGAGTTTATGATTAAATAGATAAGGTACAAAAACTATTGATGACTTTAATATAGTACATATCACCTAAAAAAAGAAAAAACATCCATGATGAAAGGAACCAAACTATAAATCAGCTGTAGAGACCTGTCTGTATGTGAAGCGTAAACCGCCTTCTTGATTAAATGAAAATTGACAATTTAATCAAAAGATCATCCATTAAATTATACAGAAAGATTTTAGACCGTTGACTCCACCGAAAAACCCTGAAAACTTTGAATTTTGAAAAACCCGTTCTCAGCGGATGCTCACGCCCTATAGGAACATCCACGAAAAGTCTCAAGGTTCGAAGTCAAGTTCAAGTAGTTTGGGCTCTGCGATGATAGGTCAGTGGTATTTGACAAATTTAAAGTAGATATACTTTCATCAGCAGAAAGATGTTTAGGAATCCGCTAAGGGTGTCGCTGCCGACGGGAGTACGTAGAAATGTTGCTGCCCCGCCGCACGAGGCATTTTTATTTGGCCTCTCTATACTACACACGCCAGCACATTCCAGCGCCCCCGCCGACAAAACCCCTAAGGTGTCGCTCCCTGGGAAGGCTTAAACTCTGTAGGCCTATCGTTGAATCTGTGCTATAGTACAGAGTGACCCTGAGGCAGGAAATACCCTCTTCGCAGTAGACCGTGCGTACTTAGTGAATCTTAAAGCAGTTTCCTGTTTCATGAAAGTTTATGTACGTAGAGTAGAAAATGCCTTGATTAAATGCCACAAAGTATTTTCTAATGTTTTTAGGGTCTATTTTGAACAACAACAAAATAACAGAGCCGTCCCGCATTTTTTTAATTGTTTACATTATCTCTTTCATTAACAGCTGTTATAAGGAAGGAAGGACATTTAAGTATCTCTCGTCAGTGATTTAATTTATTTTTACAGACAGCTGGTTTGACATTCTATGAAATGTCTTGCTTTTAACATATGTTTGAATATAAACATTTCATCACTTATAATTCTGGCATAAGGATATTAATATGTGATCTTTGAGAGGGTCTGTGCGCGGCCTTGGTCTGTGGTAGAGTCCAAGGGTCAGATCAGGATGAAAATCCTGATAAATGTATAATGAATGGGAAAATATTAACTTTATGTAGTACATGTCAATTAAAAAGAAATATAATAAACCAAAACATGAAACTGAATGAAATCATAAAACATCTGTAACAACGAATCCATCAGTGAAGGTAACTAACATCTGTTTGGAACACTGAAAATGTAAACAAAACGTCATCCCCGTGAATTATGGGGAAATTCAAAACAAACTTGGTCGAAATCGAATAAAACTCGGTTTTTAGAAGCTTGCTATTTAATTTCAAAAAGACGTACGCTAGTTTTAAGTCGTCTAAAACCTTCTCATATGTGCATACTACACAGAAAAAAAGTTTCAGCTATAACAGTAGTCTAGTTTTTGCGTGAAAAGCGGTCTAAAGTGTGATGTTGAGCGTTACCAACACACATCGTGACATAAATTGAGATAAGGCTTGATTCGGATTCTCCGACCTTCAAAACGCAAAAATAACCAAAAATTTCATAATTCTAAGCAATGTACAGACAAAACTCTAATTTTATTTATATAGATATATAAAATCTAAAAACCATTGACTGACTGGTCAATGGTCGTAGATTATCTACGACCATTGCAATAAGCACGAATTATGGTATTACAATAAACATTATAATGATATACATTAAAACACCAAAAACCAAGCAGTACTCTAATGTCGACTTTAGAGTACTGGTGTCACTTTAGAGTACTGGTTCTAGACCAATGAGAGCTCGGCATTTGACGGAAGTAGTGTCATAATAACAATTACGCAATTCGCACATCAGCTGATTGTTGCATTACGATTCATGTCTGAGTTTACTTATCCCATCAGCTGATTGTTCCACAACGATTCATGGCTCAGTCTGCTTATTTGCCTAACCTCAAATTTTAGTTGACCTATTCCATCATTAGTAAGTCATGAGTTTTGATTAACTTCGGGGGAAATTTTGTCGTATATTCTTGGTCGTAGATAAAATAGTGTATGCAACGATTGTATTATGCCTTTAAGCCACTCGTGAGATATTTAGAACACTCGCTTCGCTCGTGTTCTAACTTACATCTCACTCGTGGCTTAAAGGCATGCATTGTACAATCGTTGCATAAACTACTATTTGTGCCTGCATCTGGACCTTATAAAGTACATCTGTGCCTTATAAACCTTTAAGTTTCATGGCCCAAACCTTTAAGTTTAATGGCTCAAAGTCTTGTAGTTTTTGAGAAAGTAAGTTTTGAAAGCTAAAAATGGTCGCAATTTTGAATTTCATAATATATTATATTCAAGCCTTATGAAAGAAAATAATGCAAAACCCTTTCTTAGTACGCATCTAAAGCCTGTAGAGAATATTTGTGCTAGGTTTCATGGCTCTAAGCCTTATAGTTTTTGAGAAACTGCGATCAGCCAGTCAATCAGTCAGTCAATGGTTTTTAGATTTTATATATATAGATAAAAATATAAATTAAAACTCTATATTAATTAGCTATGTCGTGAGAACACTTGCTTGAATTTCGTATATTTTTACAAGGATTTTCAATGTTATTTATTAGCTTTGAAATGTGCCCAATCGTTTATAATCACCCATTATATGAGAGCCTAAATAATGGGCACATACCACATTTATTAAGCGATTAAGTTTTTAAGGTCATTATTGTGTTTTAATAAATTCTCATGACAATGATTTTACAATTTTGTTGATTTGATCACGTGTTACAGTCATCTTTACTTGTTTTATCGTCCCGGTCTAAACGTTTATTTATACAGGGTGTTTTTTTAACGCAAACCATTTTTAAGGTTGAATAATGCCCATACGAAATATGAAATGAGTATTGTTTTGTTAATCTTTACTTTTTATACAACCTATTACTTAAGTTTGATCGCATTTAGTTTATATTATGTGTTCAAACAATCCGCCATTTGTATAAAGTTGTGCTCTCTCCATCAAATTCCCAAACACGTGCTGCAAGGTGCCTCTTAGAATTTCTTGCGTAAAATTTGTTATACTTGTCTTGAGGTGCTGAATATCCTGTGAATTGTTTCCGTATACCTTACTTTTTCAGTATCCCCAAAGAAAATAATACAGTGGAGTCAGATCCAGGAATCTTGAGGGAGTATAATCCTTCACTAATAAAATGGAGTTTTGGGTTGTGTTTAAAAAAAATCCTGTATTTGTAATAATTATAAATGAGAATCTGAATGGTCCTCCAGGAATGCACGTGACTGCAATCTGCGGACAGTCCTTCAGATCATTTTATTCAAAGAGAAAAGAAAACATAACAACAGTAAACGATATGGTATTGTGTTTATAAAATGGAACTGAAATGTAAATGAAATGTTTCAAAGAAAGACCGGGCACCAACATCTTCTTTGTATGCCTTAAACAAACGCAAAGTACCTTTCTTCTTTCCACACTGCAATTGAAAACTCAATTAAATATACTTGTTTAGCCTTCGTATTTCACTTACTTAAGGCGTATATGTCATTGGAAATGTCACAAATAAAAGACTCATTTTTCTCTACCTGTGAAGGTCTATGGACAATCATCTATTAAATATCTAACACTACTAACATTAAGAATTACTAGAAATCTGTGTTACAGCTTCGTTTGTAAGAACTTATGTATTTTTTTGATTACTGTTATCTCTGGTTAACCTTTGGAACTCTTTCAAACCTTAAAAATATATATAGGTTTTAATATGCTTGTGCATGGACATGATTTTAAAAGTGCATGGACTTGATTTTGATATTAATTTATAGCATGGACTGATTTTGTGAGTCAAGAAACCTATGCTGAAGTTGACATAGCCTATTACTTTCTGTTAAATGGCCGAATAAATTCATTTGAATCATTTGAGTTGTAAAGAAATTGAATCGAGTTTGATTTAACGTCGAATAGCGCAATTGCACGAGAATTCAAGCCTAAAGTCTTCTTTACTTAAGTGACACCCTGTCTTAAAGGACAACATGAATGTAAGGAAAATGTTAAAACATATTAGATAGAAATAGGTTGGACGTAGATTGTCTTAAGACGGATTTGATTTTCGTTATAATTCCAAGGAATTATTTTACCTGGTGTTCAATCAGTGACCTAAAAGTAATGAAAAAGAGAATGCAATGTCCTAGGCAACATTCTCATCTATAGCAGCTATAAATGATTTGTTATGGTGTTTTATTTGACCTTCATATCATATATCCTATTTAAATAATTGCACAATGAGACTTGATTAGTAACGTAAACATTAAATCCTATTTATTAACCAATAGGCTCCCTAGTACTGTATAGTTGACATTTTAGTGCTAGAAAGTTGCAAATCAAATATTGCCAGATTGATCCAACATACCAATATTGCCAAGTTGATCACTTCGATCATACAATTGTCACTGGAGTAGAAATACAAAAAAATGGGGTTCGTATGAAAATAATAATAGCGTGTATATACAAAGTAAACTTGTTAATTTTGTTGTACGTTATATAACGTACAAAAAAATTAACAAGTTTACTTAATTCCCTGATTTTAAATGGAAATACATTTTTAAATCCAAATAAACATAAATTCAGAACAAATTTGGGGTGTCAGCACAAATTGCTATTAAAACTTGATGATCGTTTCAGCAATAGAAGCTTTCCAATGAAAACTCTTACTTTTGGAATGGAGGAAAATAACACTATAGAAGTGTGCTGTTTCAACTGTTTTTAAAAACTCCTATATTTCATATTACACTCCAAATATTTTACATTTCTTTTCTCATTAACTCATTAAAAATACTACATAATGCATGGAAAGCATTCAAGACTTCTAATATTTTTTTAGTAATTAAGTCTATAATGGTGAATAGTTAGTTACGCGAGGACTTTTATTTAGTGTCCATTGTACTTTAGTTTATATAGATTTTTAAGTCTTTATAAAAAAAAGAGCAATGGCGATTGCTTTTTTTGAAATATGAAGAAACAATAGTTTACATACATGTAAATGGAGGTTGATAATGGTAAACATTGCTCACTCAGATATAATAGGAAATTATTTCACGGGCAACAAGAATTTGAATATGTAACAGTTGGCTTTAATTTGAAAGCTCAAAGCTTAATTACATGCTGGAGCTTAACACTTTCAAGCTACCAATTATTTCAAATGTTCAACCATCTTTTTAGTTTGCCTTATCACAACGTGTAACGTTTTCCCGTCACTAGTTTTAGAAATTAATGTTAACCAGAATAAAAATATTTCAATTCGAACTCTAGATGAGTCATACTCAAATATCTAATACAAATAAAGAAAAGTTTAACACCAACTTATCAATTATATTTCAAAAGTGGTTATGTATAATTGTAATTATAACTATATATATTAATATACCATGACGATGATCACTTTACTTAGTTTTTAATAATCCATATTCGAGAAAATATAAGTTGTTTTTAAAGGTACTTCTAAAAATAAGTAAAATAAACAAAAATCATTGATTTGTCTTCCTCAAATAAAATTTACATTTACTCAAGCTTATTTCCAATATATGTTTGGCTGAAACGATAAAGGTAAAACAAGATTTACTTAGAAAAGTTGCCCAGTGTCAGATAAGCCTTTTGCTATGTAAAACCTTTTTCTGTCCACAATATAAGCTCACCAGAAGCGGAAATTCTTTATAAACCTTAAGTTATTTGTTGCTACTTTTTCGAACTTTAAAGTAAAGTAACTATCAAAATTGCAGTAACTCACCCTTGCTCTTAGTATTTGATTTCGTTAATTAAGTTTTATCTTACATAAAGTTTTATTTAAGTTCGAAGAAAAAACTTCGCATTATTTGTGTATTTAGAAACATGATAACAAAATAGGAGTATTTTAATTGTGAAATTTCTAAAGATGAAACTGATTTTCATTAGTATTTATTATTCGTAAATAAAGTAAGCGAGATAAAAAGTCCATTCAAAAATATCATTTAAAAACATATTTTTTGTTATTCGAATGTTTTTTTACATACTCAATCATGACTTTTAAGGGTTTTTTGGGCTAACCTCGACCCAGAAACATAAATAATGTCCAGTTCTACCAAGAACTAGGGCGGAATATCAAGTTCCTAATTTTTACTTCTTTTTTGGTTTTAAAAACGTCCTCTCTAACAACCCTCTACAGAGCAAAATTTCAATAACACAAAGAAAAAGGAATTTAACTTACATTATCTGCAGGATTTTAAAAACTTATCGCCTATCTATTACGCAGTCCAGGTGAAATTATATTATTATTGTTTTTATTTATACAACAACATCATTATTACAACCTTATACAATAATCCTTACAACAACATTATGGGGAAGTTTTCTCCACACATTGTGAATTATTTATACAATAAAATGTTTTTCTTGTTTTCACAATATAAACTGAAGAGGACATAACATAAACCACATAGTATTGGTAAGAGAGAATAATGGAAATGTGGGACCAGATGACATCCCAAGCACTTCTTTACAAAACAGGTAATGCTTTACCGAGAATAATTCTCTTCAACTCAGAGAGAGGCGTATTTTAAACACCAATTAGAACAATAACCCTAAATATTGAGCCCGTGACTTATATAATATATTAAATATTTTAAAATAATTTTTTGCATTAGTAAAATTGCACGTGGTAAGCTTTATAACAGGTTTGTTAACAAAAAAATCACTTTCGCTCTTTAAACTAAAAACGCCGGTCACTTAAAAACACAAAGCATTGTGGTACATATAATGTAAACAATAATAAAATAAAGTAAAGAAAATATTATTAATCAAAGCTGTAATTGCTTTACGCATAAATAATTTTCAAGCACGCCTCTGACAGGGTCATTAATCATTAAAACAAAAGCGTGAATGGTTTTCATCGGTTCATTTGATTTATCTGACTGGTAGTCAGAGTAAAAAGCGGTGTTATCTTTTTACCCCTGAAAGCATTTTGTACAATACCCGATAACGATTACAAAACGATTCTCGTTTGAGAGTGTGCAATTTTATATAACTAATCTATTACTTTCATACAAAAACCCTGGCCTTTTGGTTCAGGGAAACCCCTATTTTATTTTGTTTTACATTAACTTGTTTCTTTTTTAAGAATCAGTAAAGGTTAATTTGCAATATAAGAATGGTGAATAGTAAGGACTTATTGTAGAAAGACCGTCGGTTACCAAACTGCAACCACAATACTAACACACTCTTAGTACATTTATATTTTACTTGGTACTGGTAACTTGCGTATGCTTAATGGAGAGTGAACTGTTGTAATCACGAATACGAATAAGAAACGCTTCTTCTTCTTTTTTGCACTTTTGCTAACCATAACTTTGAAGCTTCCAAAGCTTAAATAGAAAATCCCTCCAAATTGGAGGTGCGCTGATTTACTGTTTCTTTACACTTAAAAAACACATCCGGCAGCTGAAATTTATTCTACATTTTCTTCAGTCTTCTAACTTATGTAAAAAAAATACAATGAAACGTTTTATGTATTTATTTATTTTCAACAGACAACCATTATACAATAATTCATAATATGCATTTCTACATCAACAGTAGTGATATCAGTTACAAGAGAGATGTGTTGCATTAAATTACTGAACTAAAAAAAAAACAAATTAATATAATAACAATGAATAAATACTCTAAATATTTATAGTAATAAGTTAACATGCGTTATTTAATAAGTTACAACATGCAAATATATACAGAACACG
This sequence comes from Flexamia atlantica, assembly GCA_035578135.1. NCBI lineage: Eukaryota > Metazoa > Arthropoda > Insecta > Hemiptera > Cicadellidae > Flexamia > Flexamia atlantica. The sequence goes on along the minus strand of JAQJVK010000008.1, from coordinate 27,604,189 downwards.
AGATTTGCTGAAAAAAACAATCAACCCCAACTATGCAGGTAACTACCCTAACGTGTACAGTTACACGGACACAAGACATTTCAGGATAAATCGCCAATGCAAAATTGATAAATGAAAAAAATTAATCAACATGCAGAACCTTGCAAAGACATTTACCAAAACAACAAGTTTTTTTTGTTTTGGAAATAATCGTAAAGATTCGTGATTGTGAACCGACTTTTCGCGCGATTTTTATCAGCCAATTTGTTCACGTGGTTATCAATTGACAAGTGACTTACCAGACTGTACTTTTACTTTTCTTTTTGTCCGTTCACTTAAAAAATCACTATTAACAAAAAACCTTCACTCGTAGGGGGTGGACCTCATAATGAAAAGAATTCAGGATGAATTTTGGTTACAATTACTCGTAAAATAACCTCTTTTTACAATATTGAAGGTAAATATGATAATTAATAAATCTTCTATGGACAATGAGTTGGAAGCCTTTGAACAAGTTCTGAACACAAAATTAAGTTCAAACCTCTACTAAACTAAACTATGAGTAAACGTAGTATTTTGTCTGCAGAGCATTAAGAAGGGATATTTGCATCAGAGAGGTGGAGGGCGCCGCATCTTTACTGTTACAGCGAAGCGCCGCGCCGTGTGTTACAGTTTATTTGTCCGCACTGCTGATGCTGTGTTTGTAGCGTCTCAGTGATGGTTTCATCAGTAGAAAAACATACTTTTAGTCTCGTAATGAAGAGCAAGAAAATAATAACAAACACAAGTTTTTACAAAGAGGGGTTTATTCACAAGTAATAACTTTTAAATCCTATTAACTTTTAGAAAATAAATTCGTTGAGGAAATAATACTTTATTACTTAATAAAATTTATGGTAATGTATTTATTTATAAGGCAAATCGGCAATCAACTTAGTGTGTCTCGTTAAGTAAATACTGTTTCTTTATCAAAATAAGACATCAGCGGCATTAATATATCTTTGACCGACCGCATCTCATTAGTTCATACCATTTTAGAAAAGTTGGTGAATTGTTTTAAATTTAATTAGTATTTTTCAAATACGATTTATTTAAATTCAACAACAAAGAATCAAGAATATTTTACCGTAATAAACTTTTTAAAGCATGAAAAACCGTCATATACAGGCAAAATATATGTACAGAAATAATATAAACACAGGGTATTATATGATTCTTACATATTACATATAACAATAAAACAAAGCTCTCCTAATTATCAATTAGGTAGTCCTGACTTTTGGAACAAAAAATACCGTAACCTTCTTTTGAAAATGGCCTCATTTGATTTGGATTTCATTGAATTGGGAATGAAATAAAAAAACATGTCTATGATAAAAGAGGTATGTTATTAAAAAATGTGTGGTGGAATGGTTAAGGTGAAGGGATACCTTATTATACCTTTTCCATCTTCGCAGTAATATTGTAACGAATATTACTGCGAAGATGGAAAAATGCTTGTTTTTTTCAATAAAAAGAAAGAAACTCGTATGTGTAAAGACTACTGTGAACATGTTTGCCGTCATTTCAATGATTACGTGATCGTTTGTAAGAATCATTTCTCCGAATTCAAAAAAAAACCTAATTGCTTTCTTCTGTAAAAAAAGGACCTTTATTTTTGAAGACTCATCCCCAACCCGCATTACCATAACTAAGGTGAGGGTAAAGGCATCCATAATAGGCACTCAGTAACAGCCGGGTGTTTGCGAAATCGGACAACCTACGGAGAATATAAATGCAGCTATTTATCTTCCGTTATTCTTTATGAAGGTGTTTTGAAATATCAAGCCGAGGATCAAACCCAGAAAAGTTCCTTGATAACGGGATTGAATTTCATTGTCAACTAAGAGCAAAGTTGAGATGTCGTCAAGGGAGATCTTTTTTTATTTTATGAAACGTGTTTTATCAGCATTTAAGGAAAGGTTATTCTCTGCTGTCCACTGTAGGAGAATATTACTTCGGATGAATGATTCAATCTCGAGATTTTCTTGAGAACTACTACTGATGTTCAACGACGCATCTTCGGCTGGAAGGCAGAGATCAACATTTTATTCTCTAGAGTTGATGTCATAAAAAAAACAGAAAACGTATTGGTCCAAGCACGGAGCCTGGTGGAATCTCACTGGTAAAACGTATTCCACTTGATCTTACAGATTATCACCCTTTGCTGTCCATAAATGGCACTTCTACAACCTTTTTTCTACAATCCAAATAAGGGAAACCCAGAGCATTTAATTGCATCTGCTTCCAAAATGTTTTAACTTTTCTAAAAGTAAATTATGATTGACTACGTCTAACGCCTTGCTCAAATAAAAAAATTCTAAAATACCCCCGTCGCAGCAGACCTGCGTACTCAGCGAATTTCCATAGGATTTATTTTGTATATGTGAGCAACTTAATCATTCATGAGCTTTAAACATGAGGAAAATTAACAAGGAGACCACATTGGTTTTCATTTGTACCGGTAACGCATACACTTTTGTATTTTATATAATTCTTAGTCTTATAATTAAAAAAAAGTAATCTTGTTATAGTATATAAATGTCAACAAACATATAATCAATAAATTCAAAACACTCAAAACAAACAAATAACTTAATCTCATGAAAAAAATCAATTCAATCATATGGTCAGTTTTATAATTACAGTAAACACCCCTGTTGTAGCAGACCTGGATCTCCAGCCAATTTCAATAAAACATATCATCAATCCTCATCATTGTAAACATAACATAACATTATGTTACATTTTCAGGCAGTTTAGACCAAGACACATCCCCCCTCCAAATGCTCATACTTTCTTTATTAAATTTAAAAATAATTTATACATTTTTTGATATAGTATATATTTTCTAAAAAATCTTGATCAAGGAACTCTAACTATTCAAAATAAACATAAATAAAATATTCATCACCTGAAAATTTGATCATATGTTCAGAATTGTTTTTTTAATCTGTCAAATCAGGGTAACTATACTTTTTGGAGGGTAAAATTAAAATAATATTGGACAACGTACTGTGTTTAGCACTTTCAATATCTCAGCAACAGATTGACGTAGAATAATAATTCAAAATGCTAAATTGTTCATTTTTTTAAGCTGAATCCAATTTTGACACTTAAATTTACAAGAAAATAATATAAAGATATTAAATCCTAAAAATAAATTTTATTTTGTCAAAAAACCCTCCTTAGAGTTAACTTATCGCGCTGGTTTTCGAACTCGAAGTAATAAATATTACTCTAGACGTATGTGCCAAATTTTATCGCGATCGGACCTTTTTTACAAAAGTTATCGCGCCTACGGACAGGTATTTATATATATATATATGAAAATGAACGAACGGTGTTTTTGGGGTCTGGGGGCATAAAAATGAAAAGTTACGGTGGTCCCGTGCTTAAGTCTTACCATGCCGCCTACGGTAATAGCTACTTCCCTATAGGGGGAAATTCGCTAACATGATTTATGCTCATCTAAAGATCTTGATACATTTAGCATAAAATTAAACGTAGCGTCTATTGTACAAGAGTTTTTCAAAAATTTCAATTATATATTTAAAGATGACTCTGAGATCATTTAGGAAAGTATGTAAGCGATTAAAAAAAAGTTTGCAGTTTTTTTTAAATAGTTGATAACAAGGAAATAGGTCTATAATAAGTAATAAGAAATGGGCCTATATCTAATCTACTACTTTTTTCATGAAGGGGCTTCACAATTGAAGTTTTGAGGACATCAGAAAACTTCCTCTAGGCAAACGAATGAAAAATAAAGGTTGTTATCAGGAACTAGCGACACTCTACAGTAGTCTAGAGGAAATGGCATCGAAACCAGCCATTACTATTTTCAAAAATCTTATAACTTGGATTGCTTCATCCTCACTGGTTGGATACAGGAAAAGAGAAGATATGCAAGGCGGAATAGATAAGGGATGGCATAAGGTCATCGATGGAACCAATAGAACTGAAAAAGGCATCGAAAGTATTTGTTCGCATAACTCGACAGAGCACCATCACAGTCTGAAGATATTGTGAGTATTTCGAAGAAATTACTGAAGATTTTATTTGGAATACTTTAATATACTATATCCTACACAGCCTGGGCGTCCTACCAGAAGAATTAAGATGAGCATTTAATTCTGCTTTCGCTGCTTTGACAGCAGCTCTATATCGCCTTTTGAGATCAGAATACACAACATTCAAAGAATCCAGTGGATCAAGATATTTTATTAATTTAAATAAGTCAAAGACATCATCAGGCACCTGTAACAATTAAAGATCGAGCTTAACTTGTGAAAAGTCTTTGGACGAATCTTTATTCTTCTGTAGGAAAATGATATATCAAAATATTAGTTCAGAGTAGAATTGAAATCCTCGAATGTCTTGTTTTCATTCTGAGCAGCAGAAAACAGATCCCAAATTCCATTTTCCAAAAAAGTTTTGAATATACCGATACATAATTAATAGACCATGTGTGCTTGAACTATGGAACATCTCCGGAAAATCAGAGATCAACTTAACATCAAATACTTGAGCATGATGATCTGATTACCAGTCACCACAGATTCTGAGTTAAGTGTTTGAGGAATTACATTACAAAATACATGATCGATGAAGGACTTTGTATCATTGAATTCCCTTGTATACAAATGAACTGTACCTTGCAAGCCCAACGACAACATAGTTTCAGAAATTTTCTTAGAAGAGGAATCAGAAAAAGACAAGTCAATAATGCTACGGAGACAGTTTGATGCTACAACTTGCTAGAAAGTTCAAAATTGATGCCACAAAAGACAAACCAGATGCTTCGGTGTAATCGAATAAACGGGAAGGCATTAAACCTATTCTCGATGGAAATGTTTGGACATGCAAAAAAATCGGGGGAAACGCTATCAATAGAAATTTCAACCAAATTAATCATGGCCAAAATGCCTTGTACATTATGATAAGCAATTCGAAGGACATCGTTACCGACTTTAGTCAGTTGTTGGACATTCTGTTTGGGCCATTCATTGATGTTCCGTTCCCCCCCCCCCCCCCCAAAAAAAGACTCGTTAGTGAAGACAGTATTTTTGTGGTAAGATACTTGGAGGAAATTAAGGGTAAGACACTTTAGAAATCAACTTAGTGTATTTTGACAAAAGTAAATAGTATGTATTTTGAAAAATATGACATAATAAACGGTATTGTATATCCGATTTAATCTAAATCTTTTTAGCTAACAGTACTTTTGAAAAACAAGTTTGGATTGTAATCTTGTTAGCATTTTTATAATATATTCTCCTTAATATTTATGGATTCTAGTAAATTCAATAGTTTTTCTATAAGAGAAATAGGTAAAATTGTTATTTAAAACTAAACAAAATGAATAATTTTTCTGTTAATACAAAATAAATTAAAGATCTTAAAATGGAATATGGTGTGCATCAAGGCCAAAAAATACTTCGTTAATAAGTTGGGTTCAAAACACATATTTGCCATGTGAAATTTTTCCTACCCAAAAGTTACTTCATATCCAAATTAAACAGTTAAGCGCATTTTAGGCAGATACATTTGTGCACATTTATCTTAAAATATTTATCATAAAGAGAATGTTAAGTATTTTATGCAAAGTTGTGTTATAATGTTATTATATATACAGTACATTAATTTATAAATTATTTTCATTTAGTTTTAGTTTGAGTATTAGTATTTTTTTCATTTTCTTTTTTTTTTAGTGCTACCTCAGCATATAAAAGGAAATTAAAATTTACATGAAGTCAATATGCATAAAGTCGTTTAACAAGGTATAAAGAATATATATTATTATTTTTCTTGAAGTCTGTGTTGTTATGTACTTATGTTTTATCATATTACCCGTTAAATTAACTATCAAATATTGTACTGAACTTATTTTAAAGCAAAAAGGCGTCATTAACATACAACGGTGATGAATTATTCGAAAGATAATATAATTTATGAACTAGATAAAGAAATATGAATTAATTTATTATATAAATAACTTCGAAATGTATAGCGCTCCAAAAAAAAAAAATTTGATTGTTTTTATATTACGTATTTATTTGTGAAAAATACGACTATCTCGACGTAAAACATGAATCATAGGTGTATATGTAAATGCAAGCACATTTATCATGAGACAATGTTCCCGTGGAGTGTACATTGTATTGTATGACGGTTATAAGCGCATTTATGTAGCCTTAAATCATATTTCTCTTCTCAAACCCTATAAATATGAACGTATGTGTTATAAAAACGCTTTTATTGGAATAGCTAACTCTGTTAAAATTAAAATAACAAAGTTGGTGATGGTGATTTTATGTTTTAATTTTGATTTTTGTGGACATTATCCACAATTGAATCGCGCACTACACATTCATTGTACTATTTCATTTGGAGTTAGAACTGCGAATAGGACACAAAACACTCTTAGGCAATGTCTCGAAAAAAATGGCGCTAAGGGATCGAAAAATGGTGTCTTCAGAATAAACTGCAACAGTTGTTCTAGATCTTATTATAGCGAGAAAAACTTTAAAAGTTAGGATCAAAGCACAAAGAAAACACGAGAAAGGGCTTAATGGTTAAATTAGTAGTTTATGCAACGATTGTATAATGAATGCCTTTAAGCCACGAGTGAGATATAAGTTAGAACACTCGCTTCGCTCGTGTTCTAACTTATATCTCACTCGTGGATTAAAGGCATAATACAATCGTTGCATACACTATTTTATCTACGACCAACAATATACGACAAAATTTACCCCGAAGTTAAACAAAACTCATGACTTTTACTAATGATGGAATAGGTCAACTAAAATTTGAGGTTAGGCAAATAAGCAGACTGAACCATGAATCAATGATGAATCGTTGTGGAACAATCAGCTGATGGGATAAGTAAATTCAAACATGAACCGTAATGCAACAATCAGCTGATGTGCGAATTGCGTAATTGTTATTATGACACTACTTCCGTCAAATGCCGAGCTCTCATTGGTCTAGAACCAGTACTCTAAAGTGACTCCAGTACTCTAAAGTCGTCATTAGAGTACTGCTTGGTTTTTGGTGTTTTAATGTATATCATTATAATGTTTATTGTAATACCATAATTAGTGCTTATTGCAATGGTAGATAAAAAAAATTGCTCAACACTGCTGGTCTGAAAATCATCGTATGCATTTTGACGAAGCAAAAATAGTACAACGCAAACCTCCTGTTTTCGAAAACGAATTGAAGCTTCATACATAAAACTAGCAGTCCAACCAACCGATCAGTCAATTATCACTTGAAATCAGGCCACTTAAAAAAGAGTTGAAAGATAAGAAAATAAAGTGTCAGCAAATAGGGTAATTGCCAACAACTCTGTTCATAAATCTCACAACATGTTTACCTTTAGCAAGGAAAGGGGCAAAATGATGTTAAAAATTAAGTAAAAAACTCAAACAGACACACGGAATTTGCATATCACATGTCTTTGTTTCAGAATATCGTTACCAAAACCGTTCTGGTTGGCCGTTGGCCGTTTTGGTTGGCTGTGGTTTCCGCCATTTCCATCGGCACCACCATTTCCTCTCCTCCCACCAGTCTTAGCTCTTCTGATTGGTGATTCTTGATACTTGTTATACTTGTGATTTCTCTGATAAATTGAGTTCTTGTTTAGTTTTTAACATAGTCTTTTTGCGACAGCTTTTGAAGTTCTCTGCCTTGGCTATGTTTTCTGCCCAGGTTATCCTGCCTGTGTGTTACTAATCTTTTTATGTTCTAATCTTTTATATTCTGTCCAACCTGAGGACGGGTCCAGATTCCAGATCCCGCTACGGCTACGTTGTAAAACTTGTATTTACCAATCAATGATGGCAGGTGTCTGCAAATGTCAAAGTAAAAAAAATTAATTAATGTTTCTGTTGAGGACCACCAACTTTGTTAAGATACATATAACTTCGTCTCATATTATACCGTTGCTAGTTTTGAAAATCAAACGTATTATTTTGTTACTTTAAACGTTTTTTAGGGGTTGATTATTTTTATGATTTTAAATTTATTGATAGGTTAGTTGTTCTATGTTTTTTGCTGGGCTGATATACATGCCTGAGGCTGGGTACCCAGACGCATCTCCTGTACCTCCCGGTCTGGCCCTCTTGGAATGGGCTGTTTGCAAAATAGGCCTTCGAGCTCAAAAGAAGTACGTTTCAATAATGTGTTTCAGGCAAATGAATTGAAAAATACCAAGTGCCGGTCTGTAAATAGAGGTTTTGAATACAGAGGGACTACGTGAAATTCAACATTGTAAATCGACTCTAACTGAACTATGCTATGACACTAATATACTAAAATATTTTCTGGCAACTACCACATTGAGGTTTATAGTAGTATTAGCTCATAAGTGAAGATGTATTCAATCGTATATATGAAGCTGAAAAATTTAAAATGTATTCAAATGAAAAAGTAAGATGTTATGGATTTAACCAGACAACAACATGCGAACACAGTTTCCATTCAGGAGAAATTTGCTATTAGTGCTGTCGTAGACAAGTATTGTGTAGATAACTTATCTCTAAGGGGTGAAAAGAGGCAAAGACCGCGAAATTATTAAAGGACACTTTAGTGTTTGTTGTTTCCCAGTGGGACACTGTCTACCCACGATGTCACAAAAACTAAACTTTGGCCATCCCTTTGACTCAGGAAAATTACGGTCTAGCTAACATCAAACATTAATTAATGTATAGCCTTGTGGTTTACCCTGTATCATATATTTCTTATATATTTTTAAAATAAATAATATTATTAACTCAAAACGTTTTTATGCAAATAAGTGCAATGTCGGATAGTTTGAAATAATTTCAACAAATATAACCGTAATAACAAAGAGAAATTAACAGCCCATGGACGGAATACGTTTAAGTAACAAACACATGGTAGTGCAATGTGACACTGGCGACGCAGCGGTCCGGCCAGTGCCGCTGTAACCTACATTGTGGGGAGTATTACGAGATTCTTCGGATATATAATATGCGTCTCTGGTTTTCGTCGTCCCGTTTTGTTATTGTGGTTTGTTAAAATACGTCGGAACTTTGAATTTTACTACAAAATAGTTTTTTTTTTTATTACTAAAAGCAATGTTTGTACGAAACAGGTTAGCCATTTACACTGAAGAAACCAATGTAGGGTTAAAGTGATTTACAAGCTCTAAACAATTATGGTTAGTAACTAAACTATGGAATTTTTTTTTTTAATTCAATTTCAGTAAAGAGCTTACTCATAAATGGTGTTACATAACAATAATTTAAAATGCTAAAAAATAATCAAAATGGGGATTTGAAAACATTTTAAATGATCTTCATTTGTTCTTATAAAGATCCTTTATTTTAATATAAACATAAGTATATATTTGATTTGAAAACAATATGTATATATTTTTTAACAAGTATACATCTTATATTAAAAACTAGCTCATCAACACGGTTTTACCCGTGTAAAAACAGAAAAACTTCCTTGTATTCATGGTTTAATGTTAAGGTTGCCAAGACAACTGCATGAACTTCCCTATATTTTAACATTGAAACTATGATTTTACTGAAAATCATTGGGCGTTCTTAGTGGATGCCTATGCCCTCAGAGGAACGTTCATGCAAAGCTTCAAGGTCCTAGCTCAAGTAGTTTGGGCTCTACGATGATAGGTGAGTGGTATTTGACAAATATATAGTAGAAATATAGAATAAGCAAGATCAACCAAACCTAAGTTTAAACTTAATTTAAGGCTATTCACACACAGTTTAAATTAACTGGGTTACATGCGCAATAGCCCTCGGGGAGTTGCCATTAAATGAACAAAACATGTATTTAAACTTTCAGTTCTCATATCGTTGGATTAACAAAGGATTTTGCAAAGTTGTGGGTTTTAGGCTGTAATTGTCAATTCTCTTACTGATAACAAGAAGTTTTATATTAGAATTTCAGTGATTTGAACATACGTAAAAAAGTTCCATTATGTATTAATGAATTTGCTAAGATTAGTTGCAATCATTACTATTAAATAAATAAATGTCCATTTGTTACGAGAATATAGTCCAAAATGTATCTTTTTAATTGATATTTAGCAAAAGAGTGGTGAAATAACAAGATATTTTTCTATTTCATCTGTGAGGTAGTTTTAAGTGCATTACAATAATTTCGAGGAATAGTTAAACATTTTACTGAATCAAAATTTTTATATGTATCAAATCGACACATAAAATAATCCTGAAGCAGGAGTTTTAATAAAATTTAAATCGACAGCAAAATAACAAGATTTTAAAAGTACGATGGTGTTATATATTCTCCTTCTCTAACTTATAAAAAAAAACACTTTTAAAAACATAATTTTGAGTATTTTTTTGTTTTTAAATTATGGAAACGTAATATGAAAAACTGCGATTGTCGAAAGCACAAGTATACAAGTGATTTACATATAAGAAAATAAAAAACAAACAAGATAACAAACAAGTGATTTATATATAAGAAAATAAAAAGATTAAAATAAAGGTAAAAAGTTACATTTACATCTAACAATAATTTAATCTTCCTGTACTCCCTTGTACTATGAGATAATATAGATTACAACAGAATGAAATTGCGATATGGTTATGCAAATACAATACTCTCGCCACAGTAATTGTATTGGGAGTGTATTGGTACAATTAGTTGGCTGCTTAGCTAGGCTCCGCACGTCTGTTACAGTTACAGCCGGGAGTGCGTAATTAGGTGAAAACAATCACTTCCCTTTCTCTCTGTTAAACACTTTAGCTTATGTAATAACACATTTCCTAAAATAATCTCATGTTTGTATAATGTTTTGAAAAGATTTAGGAAAATAATAAATCTAAATTTTGCTTTTCTGTGGAATTGACAGAGTGTAATGAGTTTGTTTTGAAAATTTAATTGATAAGTGAGTGTTGATTTTTTTAAAATTGGTTTATAATTGCATACATTTTCGATAAAAAAAATGTAATAGCAATTACTACTGAGTTATTTACTCACATACAAAAATAACTATGTAAGAATTTATACTTTATTTTCCATCGAAACTTTGAAATTTTAAAAGTTCAAAACAATAACATATTAATTCAATTTTCAAAACAAACTCAATACACTCTAATTGTCAATGGCACAGAGAAGCAAAATATAGATTTATCGTTTCCCGCTGCATTTTAAAAACATTAATCAAACACGAGATTGTTTCGGGAAAATTGGTCATTAAATAAGCTAAAGTGTTAAACACAAAGAGAGGAAAGCGATTGTTTTCCCTTAATTACACACTCTCAGCTGTGACTGTGTAATAGACGTGCGGAGCCTAGCTAAGCAGCCATCTAATTGTGCCAATACACTCCCAATACAATTAATTACTGTGGCGAGAGTATCCTATTTGCATAACCACTTTAAAAAATGGAGACAGGACTCTCAGTGGAAGGCATCAGCTCTGGAAACTGCCCATCCCGCTTCTTGATGCTGTCGTTGGTGTTTGTGGCCATGCTTCATTTTAACCAGCGCATTATGCGGCAAGGGTGAAATCGGAATCAGCTCGGCAAGGGTATAACCAAGCGGACGATGTCCTCACCTCAGTTCCCTGACACCTGACCTCCGTTTACCGACACCGGATTCCAGATGTGCCGGGGTTCACCGTGGCAGGGCAGAGTACGTACGACCTCTGCACCCACGCCGCACTCCGTGACCAGGGCCCGGAGGGGCTGGCTCCTGGCACCACCGAGAAGAACCCGTTGGCAGTGCGAGACACACGTCAGCCCCTGCACCAGGCAGAGACACTCCCAGGGACCACCAATGGGCGCCCGTCAAAAGGAGGCGGAGAGACACCAATACGGAGTTGAAGAGAAGAAGGTGAGCAATGTTTGCTCAGAAAAGAAGAAAGATTGCGATCCAAGGCCCGAAAGATGTGAAGAAATGCCTTGAGTCTGGAAGAACTGTGAGGGGAGCCTCACAGCTTGGCTCGGGAACCCGGAATCGCCAGAAAACCCGAAAAGCCGAAAGCCGACTGCCCCTGGGGAATATCGCTTTTGGCCTCCTCGAGATCGCCGAAGGGCCGAGAAGCTGAGGGCGATCCCTAATAGTTTTTAATTATAGTGTTTAGTTTTTAAGATATTGACATTTTTCTAATAAAAATCTCAAAAAATATGAATTTTTCTAAAACTAAGATTTATAGCTAAAAACGGGTTGAGGCATTGAATTCGGCGTAAAAAACTAGTCCGAAATGATGGGTCACAATACCAACTTCATATTTGAAATAACTTACTTCATTTCAAAATGGCGGATCCGAGATGGTGGCCAAAAAATTTACATTGGTGAAAGTTAAGAGGAAATCGCTCAACAATGACTGATGTTGGTCATTCGTCACTATCTAGCATGATTTTGTGGTAATGGGCCTATTTTATCAATTTGTAATGTTTAAATTGGTTAAAATAAATTAAATAAAATAAGTCATATCTTGAGAACCAATTGAGATATTAAAAAACGGATTGCGGCTTTGTAATCAGTGAAAAAATCTAGTTCGAGATAATGGGTCACAACACCACTTTTACATTTGAAAAAATTATTTTGGATCCAATGTGGCGGATCCAAGATGGCGGCCAAAATTGGGTACCCCCTCAAAATAAAGTATTAACTACCCGATAATGTTTGGGGGTGGTGCGGAATTGATATTTGAAAAAATATAGGAAAAAGTTAAGGGGGGGGACTCTTATGGGACACCCGGTATAATAAATGTAAGTTATTTTAACGTCAGTTATGATTTACATTAGTATGAATATCACATTCTATGAATGTATATACTGTTTGGAAAAATACCTCAGCAAATAATAGTTAATTAACGCAATTGAGTTAATAATCAACTTCCATAATCTTTTTTACTGCCGTGTCCCTCTCAGGGGTAGGAAATAAAATTAAATAACATGTATTAACATGTAATAACATGTCTATTAACATGTAAAACAAAATCGTCCTGTTTACATAGAAATGGGAAATTGAAATATTTTTGCATTATAACACTTTTCAGAAAATATTATGATCCTTTGAATAAATAATACCGATCCCATAGATGAACATAAACGAAAAGAGTAATTATTTTGAATTATTTGGTCTTCTTCATTCGCTTCAAGTGTTTAAATGGAGAAGTCTAAATAATACAAAATAATGACAAATCCTTTGCTACCATGAATTTTAAAATACGGTAAACGTGAAACAATTAATTATCATCACGATTTCCAAAAGATGATGGATTACTATTTAAGTTCATGTTTAAATTTCAGATTTCTCATCAACGGTGTTTAGAGAACGTTTAATTCTTAGTAATTCTATTTGATCACATGGCTGTTTGCTTGGGTTAATTGGGTTTCATGGGCTCTCTAAATTGAGAAACTGTTTATTCAGTTAAATACTACCTTCCTATTACATGTTGAAGATCTATTGTACTGTAAACGTTTTTTTTCTTCCTAATACTGTGTGTAGTCTGTGTTCCTGAGTCTAGTGCTGTTCTCCATTGTCTTTGCCTTTTAGCATGCCTGCAAGACTCATTATAATCAATAATGATTAACAGTTTATTCTCAATTAACACTAATATTTTGATGATATATATTTTATACAAGATGTAGAATACAGAATTGTTACATATCGTAGTGGAAGAGTTATTAAAAACATTTAAAGTAATATTATAGGAGAGCATATTTAATTTAATGTAAAATGATTTCAACTTAGCTTACGTTATCACATGTTAATCATCAAGTAATTAACGCCCCTGTAATTAACATAGCTTATTACATTGAAGTGGGTGATGGTGATTGGTTGTTTCTGCGAGAAACATAAAGCCAATTAATTCTACAATCTAATTATGACATGGTGATTAACTAGTACTCGTAATGTGACTAGTGTGTAAACATAAACTCGAGACAACAATGAAACTGAAATGTATTTTGCTGTTGACAAAAGTAACAGTATTTTTAAAAGAAATTAACACATACGTTATCAGAGAAAGCGGTTCAATCTTCTAATATATTTATGGGCTAGCCGGGAATCAAACCCATGTCTCCTTCAACCGGCGTCATCGATGCTAGTCATTAGATTTTATTTTGCACTAAAAACAGCTTTAAGAGCATTTTATGGAATAAATCTAGTAAACGTTCTGTACGAAAGTCGCCGATGGAAGAAATACTCAACATCATACGGATAAAAGTGCTATTATCCTCCACTACATATTTTGAAAGTCTGTGATGATGCATCGTTGGTGGACTACAACTCGGCTGTGTTTGCCCATCAAGATTTATCTTAAATAATGTTGCAAAAAAAACTGAGGCCCACATCACTTAATAAGGGATTCACATTTTTAAGCCAAAATATTACCTTTATCATCTCATGTTATTGGGCAAATCATGGGTATTCTGTTACTAATGGGTTTCGATAACACTATCTTATTTTAACGTCATCAGGTTTGAAACCTAAACAGTTGAAAAAATAGCTATGTTATGTATTTATTAATGACACATCTATCTCCCGATAGGATGAGTCAAAAGATCAGTGCAAATCGTATTATGGATAAGGCCTGTTATCACTTTTTTAGCTCCATAATCGTCTTTTGACCGTTTATTCCGTTATTCGGCCTAAAGGTAAATAAACAAGAGATGAAAGATTTGATTTATGCAGGCAAAGATAGGCTTCATGATCCTTCCTTACAAGCAACCTGCTAATAAAGGAGAGAGATATAATAATTTTTTCGAGAGAGGAAAAAATTGAAAATATATTTAAAAAAACCAAAGAGACCTAAGGTAGTAGTTCTTTTCCCTAAAACTACCGACCAGGCATACGTTACTCATATAAGATATAGGATATGAGTTAATTAGTGTATATTACGTTTCTCCATAAATATTAACTTTGAATTACTAGTTTTAAATTTAAATCTTCTTTGCATATTCATTAAAAGCATTGAAAACTGTAAAATATTGAAATAACGGTAAAATATATAAAACTGTTTCAAAAGTTACAATGAATGATGTAGTTTTATCTGACACCCATCAGTATATTGTGTTTTTTCTGGTGCACTAATCTCACACAGGTATGGACCAAAAGCCATAAACGAGATTACCCGGGACTTTGATCATCAGACATCAAAGGCCGCCGCTGATGGCGAAACAATATTACAAGTTTCGTTTTGTGCCTCTGTTCTGGACTGTGGTGTTTTGTGTCCTATAAAGTCCTTACACCAAGCTAAAAGGTGTATTCACTAACATATTTTTTAAAGAATTATATTACGATTAGCCTTACAGTAAAACAATGTGATAGAGATTAAAAATGATTTTATTAAAAAGATTGAAATAACAATTAATCAAATTAATTATTGTAATTTAAACATGCATATGAGAGGCGTTGGCATCCTAAAAATAGTTACACTGTAGTAAATTAAGTAGTTCTTGCAAAAAATGTGCTAGTAATAAAACGAAGATAAAAATATATGGCAGTATTTAGTGCAATAAAAAATTAATTACACCGCTCAGAATGGTACATTTCACTACTAGGGCCTAAAGTGACGCTTTTCGTACGAGGTCAAAAAGCCTCGGTCGAAAAATTACCTAG
The DNA here is from genome assembly GCA_035578135.1 of Flexamia atlantica. Lineage (NCBI taxonomy): Eukaryota > Metazoa > Arthropoda > Insecta > Hemiptera > Cicadellidae > Flexamia > Flexamia atlantica. The sequence goes on along the minus strand of JAQJVK010000008.1, from coordinate 27,588,571 downwards.
TGGCTAAAAGCTGCTGTGATGAACTATATTTTTCATTGTAACGCTGAATACAACAGGCTAACTGCTTAAAAAACCAAAATGATACAGCCCGTTTACCTTTAAAATTATCTCCCAAAGAGGCGTTTGGATTGTTCTTGCTATTTAAAAGCACTGTCGATGAAATCAATAGCTCATCTTCGACGCTGACGTACACATGTTTGCAGTTTTAGTACATTATAACGAACAGCTGGCGTCCTCGACATCATCTGATTCTTTTTCTCCCTAGGGCGAAAAAGTGTTTCTTTAGGCCCTCTACACATGTAATGAAAACTCCCGTTTTCGCAGCGGTATAACGAAAACATGTTTATCGTGTAATATTTTTCAAATTCAACTAACAATTTGACAAAGAGGTGGTCGTGGGAAATAAAATTTAGCTGTTAGAGATAAACGCAGTCACGGAATATAGATCTGACCTGCTTGTTACAAGTGTGTGCTATTGCACCTATAATGCAGCTATTGGATGTCAGATGATCTCAGCCAGTACGGGCTTCACCTTCCACAGCACCATCCACAGCAAAAGCTGCTGCGAGCCGTCCAAATTTGCCGCTGTGACGTCACAGGGTTGTAGTCGGAGAAGCACTCGCTGATATACCACCATTGGAAAGCGCACCAATAAAATTTTATATCTGACGTACTTTTTAACGTCCGAATAAAACTTGCTATGTGGCTTTTAATTAAGATATACTGAATAGTGGCCTGAAATCCCCCATTACTTTAGATCCAACCTTCTACACATTATTACAGCGCAATGATTTAAATAGGGATATTCATTACGGGTTTTATTAGCCCTAAACGGATATTAAACAGCAATTTAATATACAAATAATTAATTATTTTTGTATTTTAGTCACATTTTGTTAAAATTAAGCCGGATGAAGTAATTATAAAACAAACAAACCGGAGACTATAATCTTTATGTTTTGGATGTAAACCATTTGGTGTTTTTTTTGTTTTCTTTGTGGTTATCTTTACAAAATTCAGAAGAGAAACTTTTTTCGAACCCAAATAACCAAGAGAGACAGATATATGTTTTTGCGAATATCCCTCATTATTTAATCTCTTCCGTGATAACTTTCTCGACAGCGACATGATTTTAGGAAAGGCATGGAGTTGAACTATTTCATTTTTAAGTAAATTTTATTAACGCCTCTATAAAATTTGAAAATTTCATAGACAAGAAAAATGCAGTCAAGAACCTCAAATAGTTATTTTTAGAACAGTATGGTTTTCTTTTCGTTTTAATATAACTAGTGGAGATTATTTTGTGTTTTAACAAACATTGCAGTCGACATTTTAATGTATGATAAGGCCATCCATGTTTATTCCAAAAAAAGTACCTTTAGTAGATAGACTATTGACTGTGTACCCGTTCTTTGCGTGGTTGTATAAATAACTGACAACTAACATTCGTCCCTTAAATTTGCTGTTTAGTATCAATTTAGGGCTAATATTCCCCAAAATAAATTAGCCCACTGACTAGTTGCTCTCCCCAGCCTTGATCAATTTTGACAGATAACAAGTAATTTCTAATCAGCCGAGATCAAACGCGACCAGATTGGTTGTGATCGTGCGGTCTGACTTAACAATCTGCTGTATAAACTAACTAGGCATAAAGTATATGCAGTTGTTAAAACACTCTATCAGTTTCTACCCCTATACACTGTACATACATGGATTGATCCATTAATGTCCATTCATGGATTGGTCTTTAAAAAATTGAATGTAGCAACCTGATCCCTTACTGAACTTTCAAATGATTCAAATAGTTTTTTTTAACTGCCTAATTGGAAGGAATAGGGTGATATACTTAAAATTACTACGGTTTTATACACTATCTTTCATTGTGAGAAATCGCCTCTCAAGTAAGAAAAATGCAACATAAAAGATAACAATTATCATAGATTGAATTAATACTTTTTTACTTTTTTACTAAACCCATTTGAAAATTATTTTTAGGAAAAATGAATATGGTTATAACCATCGAAGTAATTCCGCATTTTTAGGACATTGACCTGAAAGAGCCATGTTGCCCGACAAATATAGACCGTTGACTACGGGACATTGATCAGATCATTTGCATGGATACAGCCTGAACATTACAACACGCCGCGCCGGTGTAGTGGGGCTGAATGGTTGTTTTAAATGGGAGGTTAGAGTCAAATGTAATGATGCGGAGTAAACAAACATTAATTATTATTGACAATAGAAAAATAAGATACTAAAATAAAATTTCCCGAGTATTTGCACATAAAATACATTCTTCATTGCACAAAGCATCATAATCAATGCACTTTATCATCCTTAACTGATGTATTAAAAAATATTATTTTATTTTTATGTTCTTTAGATTAAACGGGTGATACATGGATAAAATTAGTATATGGTCTAATTACCCTCTGGACCTGATCAAAATCAACCAATGATAGTTCCTGGAATTGTAATGAAGTCAATTTGAAATTAGTCAGACAGTTGACTTATGCTTTTATAGTCTGCCAACCTTGTTTGTTTTAGATTGAATTCAGTTGGAAGACAAAAAGTGAAAAGTCATCGAGAGAATAAATTTTAGTATAATGTGACTCGCCACATGCTCGACAACTCCGGGTCTACGTGGTCCAAGAGGACATCAATATCATATCTGTTTATAGTCCTGACTTTTACCACGCTTTTATTTACAGTAATCAGTGTGCCCAATGTGTAAATAGTATTGGCCTCTTTCCTTTTTCGGCATTACAAATATTTTGAAGCAATAGTTATACAATCCTCTTATATAGAGTGTTAAAAAATGTGGGGCAACAATTTACGAAGTGATTCCTTATGTCAAAATAAGAAAAAAAATTATATAGACATATGTCCTATCTCATTTAGTTTAGCGTCTGTCTATCTGTATGCGTCTTATACAAAATAATTCATAACCCCATAACAGTTTGGGTTACAGCGTTGAGATTGTGCACAAATGTTTATCTTATTAGTCGCTATCTTTGTAAAAGATATTAATAAAAAATACCTAACCGTTTCAAAATGGTGGCTATTTTAAATATTTGATTTTTTGTTGAGTATGCCACCAAATATTTAAAATAGTCTTTATTTTGAATCGGTTAAAGAGTAATATTTTGTACAAAGGCAGCAACTAATAAGATAAGCATTTGTGCACAATCTCAACGCTGTAAAAACTGTTTGGGAGTAATGCATGTTTTGGAAAAAACACATACAGACAGATAGACGCTGAACTAAATGAGATAAGACATATGTCTACATAAACCTTTTTGCTTATTTTGACCCAAGGAATAACTACGTAGATTATTGCCCCACATTTTTTGAACACCCTGTATACTAAAACACGTTAATACGTTAGTATTATTTATTTAAATTTGATTTCTTACTAACTGACAGCTTAAAAATTCATATTACTGAGTAAGTATATAGTATTACATTGTAAGTAGTTCTACAATAACGTGTTGCAAGTTCTTTTTATGTTTCAAACAAACTTCTTCAAAAGTTTGCTAATCGAAACCGTGATCTGAATTCCCGGCAACAGACAACTGAGGATGACGTGAATATTAACTTATATACTTCCAACTGCAATTTAGCTCTGTGAAAATTGCTTATTTCATTTATTTACAAATCATAAAACTGTTTAAAGCACATTTAACTGAACGTGTACAATGTACTGTACTGTTCACTTTGATCAATGATAAGGTATATAATAAAGAAAATTTAGAAAAAAAAATTTGAGACACTGAAAATAGGTAAATAAAAGCTTACAAATAAATTAATAGTGACATTTTCAAGTATCAAGAAGTTTGTTTCCAGAAAATACAACCGTTTGTTTTCCAAAACTGTTCTTACAAGTTGTGATAGTTTAGTTATTTTCATGAACTTAAATTATGAACAAATCACAACGTAATTGAAAACTATTGTATAAGCTCAAAATTCTTTAACTTCTCTGATTTTTTTTAAGTACGACGCTATACATATTCAAAAGTATGTTCGTACAAAATTGATTACAGCGTTAAGTATCTTATTGAAGAGACAATTCTTTAGTTAAATAGTACCATTGACATTTGAGGCTTCTATATTAAATGTATTCATTCAAATAATCGGATAATCTTAGTTAGCTTAGTAGAGTCACTGCATTCTTTGTAATAATAACTTTTCTTCCCCCAAAAAACTAATTTAAATAACAATTATTAATGATTATAATGCGTTACTAGTGGCTTGAAGAGGCTAAGCCCCCTAATGAGCATAAGGGAAAATTGTAATCAAAACAATCCTTCTTTATTAAAGTTTAAAATAACTTAATTGTAAATTGGCCTTTAGATCTACCAAATGTTAACATCTAGCACATATTCTGAATCAAGCAACAGCATCGCATGTTTTAATTTCAACAAAGCAGACTTTTTATATTCCAATGCTGATTAAATTGTAAATATTTGTCGTTATACTTAGATTTGTGGTAGATTTCCAGAATGTTAGTATTTTTACAGTCTTAAATCATTTAATTAGAACCCTACTCCATCATCCTGCAACTTGCCAAATACCTACATTATCTTCAAACATTTCGCTTATATAATTTTAAATTACATACATATTTTTATACATACGTATTTCATTACGTAATTGTAGTAAGTACATAACAAGTAAGTTTCTAAGTTCATAATTTTAGTATTTATATAAAGTGAAATGAAGAAATCGAAACAAAAGCAACAATATAATTGCTCAGTATACTTATACATGATGCAACATGTTAAAATGTTACGCAATATATCAAATTTTTCCGGTATTTGGAGTATTTTGCATTCTTTCTTACAAGTACACAGTATTTTTTTTTAATCGTTTCAAACTCTATAAAATTAAGAATAAATAAATATTTTAGTTGTCCTTCTCTAGTAGTAGGTAAAGCTAAGGCCATACCGGAGATTAAAAAGCGCCCATAACACATGTATAAATAGACCTTAATATTATTACTTATTTCTTTATATAGGGTGATTCTTCTTAGCCGTCCACAATAGATCGTAGACGAACGGCTTTGACATACAAGGACGAAACAAGAAACCCTTCCCCACTAACTCAAACAGAAGGAAAAACTTAAACATATTTATAACCTTATTAAATTTTAGAGTATCCTAAACCGGAGATCATGTGTTCTAAGCTCAGAATCTTTAATGTTAACATATGTTAGTTTATGCATCATTTTAAAGCGATGGACAAAACGAAGAGTTTGTTGAAAAACAGATTCAATTATTTTTATTTATTTCAAAATGGCGGCCAGATCTCGGGAATAATATTGGTATTTACCACATACCCTAAAACTAGAGAAAAAAGTGTCTGTTTCAAATGTTTAACCCTTGTAAACTAAGCTTCTATTTAATATACGACTGCCAACATATAGAAAATAAAAGTTTCTCACCAAGGCATTGAAACCTGCAAAACCTAAGTACTGCAGATTCAACATTGACGCTTTATAGAAAAAATTAGTCTTATTTATTATTGCGATACCACCAAAGATAGGAGGTAGGTGTGTCTGAAAAGTCGCTAGTCATTGCAAGGCCTGTAAAATAATGTTCTATTTAACATGTTATCTTTGAATATTTTTGATATTCACGGTTACTAACATTAAACAAATAAAAGTATGGTCAAAATAATTTAACTTTCTAAATGTTGGCATGTCGTATATCAAATTAAAGCTTAGTTTAAAAAGGGTTCTAAATTTTTAAACAGAAACTAAATTTGTTGCGAGCCTTGATGTACTTTACAAGCGAGTATAGCACTACAAACTCTGTTATTATACCGAATAATTCTTACAGGGCAGACCTAGCTGACCAAACTTTTCGGTGTATCGGTGTATGAACTCGGACTTGGACTGGGTCCACAAGTGGTCTATGAAACATGATATGAAACCTGATACAGACAAAATGTGCTCAATTTTCCTTGCAAGCAATAGTTTGCCCCCTCCATTGACCACAAATATAGCAATATGTTTTTCACCACACTACGACGTAATCATCTGTTTTACAAACGTCATTTGGTGGCCGAATCCAGCTCTTTTCTTTTCCCTAGGGCTGAAAGTCAGCTGATCGTTAATGTGATTGAAACAACGTGAGATATGATTTTTTCATAACTGTGTTTGTTTAAACTATGACAAAGACGTTTCGTCGATCATCAAAGTTTTGTTTTCTAAATAAATAATCAGATTTTTTATGTTATATTGGGTGCATTTCATTGTGTGCCGTGATGAAAAATAGCGTTCGTACCTCGGCCGAAAGGGTTTTGCAGCTATCGATCGTTTCCAGTTTTCGACTTCGCTTCGTCTCGAATTTGAAACAAAATCTCGAGCCTGCAAGACCTAATTTTCGGCCCTTCTTGCGAAATATACTACCACGAAGGTGGTCGCAATTCTTAAATTAATAAATGTAGGTGAACTGTGTCACTCACGGAACAAGTTTTAAAATGTAATGGTTTATCTGATTAATGTTAAACTTTCATGGAGTGCTTAGTCTTTGCAGAGAATAAATGGTAGACCTACCCAATGTAAATGTTAACAAATCACTTTTGTAACATCTTTTGTCTGAAAGCTGCTTTATTGACTGATCCATTGAAAATTATTATGATTAGTTTGATTTTTTCTGAGAAAGTACCAAGTAGAAGCGGAAGCTAATGTGAATCGTTAAAAGATAGGAATGAAGATAAAACTGGAAATGTTTTTTAGAGTGAAAATCCTATTAATCCATTCAATTGACCTCATCAAACCTTTACGAAAAAATATATGAGTAGTAAAAGGAATACAGTAAACTAATTAGGTTAAGTAACGTACTGAAACTCTTAATTATAGTATAAAATGTAATTGCACAAAATATATAAAACTATTTCCTGCCTTTTAGGAATAATGAAAGTATTTTTATTATCACTCAAATAGCGATACATAAATAAAGCATTTTAGTGAGGAACGTTGTCTAATTAATACCATTCCTGCTCCGTTATATCGGCAACTAAATCCCAGCTTTAACTAACCTAATCAACGCTAACGATTTATGAAACTGTAATTAAGTTTCCTTTGTATCTGTTCCGTCAGATTTTTACTGCCCAAACAAAACACTTTGTAATTATATTATGATATTTGAATAGTTTTCCATTTATAATTGTTCTGGTTGTTTCCATGATATAAAAAGCCACAAGGTTGCTGCCTCGGGCCCATTCTAATCACGCTGTTTGCTGCCACTATGCAAGACTTAGTACAGCACAGCAAACTGCCGATGATGCTCAATTGAGTCTCTCTTTAAGAGCAGACCCAGCTGGCCAAGCCGTCAGGCTTGCGCACGCGGACTTGGAATCGGTCCTCAAGTGATCTATGGTCCGTCCATAGATTAGTTTTTACCTCACTATTTTTTTCAAGTTTTGTTCCATTAATTTTTACCTCATGATCTCTTAACCGTGAATATATATATATTTGACTATCAATTATGAGATAATAACCAATTCTGACAAGTAGTCCCCGCAGTAGTATAACTGCGACATGTTGAGACATGAATGTTTTTAATTAATTAGCTACTGCATCTGCCCGAGTAGCGGTGCGCTGCGGCGCGGCCAAGGTCACGCGGTTGTGGCTGTCTGGCTGTAAAGTTCAAGGATGTATTACGTAATCAATTAGGTGTCGGCGGCGGTCCTCCTGGACTGGAATGGTGCCAAGTGGTCAGGTCGTAACGTGAAGAATTTGGAGTGATTTGATTGGTGATAATTATGTCGTTTCCTATTGGTTATAATTATGGGGCTAGTGGTATTTAAGCTAGATAATTGATGTTATGAATTACTTTGATTTGAGAGCTTGAGCGGTTAACATCTCTATACTTTGGTGATTAGCATTTTTGTACGTATAAATAATAATAATTATATACTAGTCCTTGACTAAATATTACTATATATTTTAATATCCTTGACTAAATATTACTATATATTTTAATATCCTTGACTAATTATTACTATATATTTATTTAATAATTAAAGTTATATATTTAATTTTTGGGAAAATGGCTGTAAATCCTGTTTATTTATTTGCTAAAGATGAGGCTTATGTAAGAAAATTCAGATTGTATGGGACAAAAATTACTTTTAAATTTTCCAACCCACCTCCAGAAACTAGTGAGATAGATTGGTTGAGACAGGGGTTTGCTCAAATTGTAAATGAAATGAAAGAAGAGGCTTCTGAAAATGACCATCTTGGGTTTACTTTACGTAGCTTAAATTTGAAATCAAAGGAACCTGGATTTGTTGCGTTCCGGAAAGCTAGTGAAATTGACTCTGATATAATTTGGAATATTTTTTCTGGCTTAATTCAGAGTAATGCCGAAAACATAAAGTCTACAGATACATTTTCAGTTGAATGTACAAGGGTAAACCTCCCTGTTGGAAGTGGTAGAATAAGACCTGGTTTTTACAACTCATTTATGGAAGAGTGTCATTCTAGGAGGGGGATTGTAGTAATTAATAATAAGGATAACTTGTGCCTTCCTCGTGCCTTAGTTGTGGCTATAGCTAAGGTAACTAATGACTCACAGTATAAGGCTATTAGACAAGATTATGGTAAAAGACAGACTTCTAGGGCTCAGGAACTTATACGCAGGGCGAGGGTTGAGATCCCAGTGAATGGGGCAGGCATCCCTGAACTTGAAAAATTCCAGGACTTATTAAAAGATTTTAAAATCACTGTGTACAACTTTGACAATAAGGGTCGTGACGTTTATTTTGAAGGATCTGTTGAAAACCCAAAACATAAAATCAATTTACTTTTCTATAATGGTCATTATAATGTGATTAACAGTCTGACAGCTGCATTTGCTTGTAACTATTTCTGTGAAGCCTGCCATGTTCCCTATGATCACAAGGGCTACCATAGGTGCTCTAACATTTGCCCCTACTGCCAAACCATCTCGCCTCCCTGTAAGGAGGAGCATGGGGGAATAACTTGCCCTGACTGTAACATGACTATGAGAAACCAGCAATGTTTTATTGCTCACCAAATTGATAGATGTAAAAATGTAAAAAAATGTTTGGATTGTGGGAAACTTTGTTGGTTGAAAGATAGATCGACTCTTCACAAATGTGGAGAAGTATATTGTAAGCCTTGTGGAACATATGTAGATCCTAACCATCAGTGCTTTATGAAATGTAACACGGGCAAGCCTAAAACTAAAGACTATCTTTTTATTTTCTTTGACTTAGAAACAAGGCAGGATGAGACTTTAGCCTCAGACCCTGAAAAACAAATACATAAAGTAAACTTGTGTGTTTCTCAACAGTTTTGTTATCAGTGTATTGATGGAAAATATTGTATGGCTTGCCAGAACCGTACAAGAGTCTTTAACTCTAACCCGGTTCAGCAATTTATGAACTATGTTATGCAAGTTCGTAGACAATTTAAGGATGTTTGTGTTATTGCCCATAATGGACAGGGCTTTGACTTTCAGTTTTTGCTTAAGTATGTACTTGAGGAGACTAAATTTACTCCTGAACTAGTCATGAGGGGAACTAAAATTATTTTGATGGAGATTGATAATGTGAGGTTTGTGGACTCACTAAGTTATTTTCCCATGGCCCTCTCAGCACTTCCCAAAGCCTTTGATCTGCCTCCCGAAAGAAAGAAGGGCTATTTCCCCCATTTGTTTAACACGCTAGCGAATCAAAACTATGTTGGTCCTATGCCTGATAAGCAGTACTATAGCTCAGAGTCCATGTTTGAAAAAACTGAGAAAGATTTTGAGAAATGGTATGCTGATCGGGTGGCGGAGAACTATGTGTTTGACTTTCAGAAAGAACTATTGGAATATTGCATCTCAGATGTTGAAATCTTGGCTCAAGCTTGTCTTAAATTTAGAAAAATATTTTTAGAAGAGTGTAATGTTGATCCCTTCCTTGAAGCAGTCACTATTGCTAGTGCTTGCAACCTGGCCTTCCGCCGAAAGTTTTTAAAACCTAATACTATTGGACTTATCCCTAAAAATGGTTACAGACTAACTGACAATCAGTCGACAGTAGCCCTTCAATGGTTGTCATGGGAAGAGGAGAAGAGAGGTATAAGAATTGAGCATGCTGGCAGAGGGAGGGAAGTAAAAATTAATGGCTTGAAAGTTGATGGGTTTGATGGGGAGAATATATATGAATTTCATGGGTGTTATTGGCATGGGTGTCTTAAATGCTTTCCCTACAACAGAGAGGCTCCTCTGAAGGAGGATCCCTCTGATTCACTAAGTTTGAGGTATGAAAGGACTTTGAAAAAAATTTCAAAGATAAGTGACTATAATGTTATACAGATGTGGGAGTGTGAGTTTAGAGCTTTGAAAAAGCAGAACAAGCTTAAGTATTTGGACAGTTTGCCTATCCTCAACACCCTTCCCCTTGACCCACGCCAGTCATTCTTTGGAGGTAGAACTGGAAATTCAAAAACATACTATAAATGTGAGGAGGGAGAAACTATACAGTATGTGGATGTTTGTTCTCTCTATCCATATGTTTGCAAGTATGGGAAGTATCCTATTGGCCATCCTACAATTTATGTTGGTGACAGGGAGTGTAGGCAGAGAGGTATGGAAGTAGATGGTTTGCTAAAATGTAAAGTCCTGCCCCCAAGGGATCTCTATCATCCTGTGCTCTCGGCAAAAATGAATGATAAATTGATGTTTGTGTTGTGTAGGACCTGTGGGGAAACTTTAAATCAGGGGGATTGTGAACATGAGAGTGAGGAAAGGGTGTTAGTGGGGACTTGGACTATGGATGAGCTAAGAAAAGCAGTTGAAAAGGGGTATGTTATTTTGGATATGTATGAGCTATGGGAGTATGAGGTAGCTACATATGAGAAAGGTGGACTATTTACTGATTTTATAAACAAGTTTTTGAAAATGAAACAAGAGGCATCAGGGTTTCCAGATTGGTGCAAGTCTGAGGAAGACAAGGACAAGTATATTTTGGATTATTTTACCCATGAGGGAATAAAACTAGAGAAGGATAAAATTGCTAAGAATGGGGGTTTGAGATCATTGGCTAAATTAATGCTAAATTCATTTTGGGGGAAATTTGGACAAAGAGAAAACCAGACTAAAGCAACCATAGTAAGAGAGTCTAAAGTGTTATTTGATATGCTAATAAGCCCTGAGGTACAGGTAAACAATATTAGTGTGGTTAATGAAGAAGTTGTTGTTGTTAGTTGGGAGTATATTGAAGAGGTGGGTGAACCTTTGAGAAATGTAAATGTTGTCATAGCAGCCTATACTACAGCACAGGCAAGACTTAAGCTCTATGAGCACTTGGATGCCTTAGGAGGCCAAGTTTTATACTATGATACGGACAGTTGCCTCTACTACTTCCGGGGAGGCCTTTACAGGGTGCCTACAGGTGACTATTTGGGTGAAATGACTGATGAACTAGCAGAGTATGGCCCGGGATCCTATATTGTAGAGTTTGTCTCAGGGGGACCTAAAACCTATGCCTACCTTGTCTGGTCAACTAACAAGCAAGCCCTTGTCTCAGTCTGTAAAATTAAAGGACTTACACTAAATTGTAAAACCTCTAAGACCCTGAATTTTGAAAAACTAAAAGAAATGGTTTTAAGTGAAGTAAAACAAACATTAGAAATTGAGGATAGGAGAATTAGGAGGACTAAAAACAGGGATATAGTAACTATAAGTGAAACTAAAGTTTTTAAAATTACAGGACCCAAGAGAAAAATAGTTGAAGGCAATAATACAGTACCATTTGGTTATAAAATTCAAAAGTTAGACAGTTGAATGGTTAAATTCCTATTGGTTCCCCACTCTGCTGTGGGCGGAACTATAAGGTGGTTAACCTTCAACCAAGGCCAGGGCATGATTATGTAACTAACTTTTAACTAGGGCCAAGTTGTTTTGGAGTCTCATTTTTGTTTTGTCAGCTGGAGGTGAGGTATCATGGCATCTGATAATTGTGATCTATCATATAAATTAGAAGTCATGAGACAGCAATTTGAGGACTTTACTGAGACTGTTTGGGATAGTATTACTTGTATACGGCAATTGGCTCATCGTAATTTACCAAAGGAAATTTTTGAGTACTTTGTAAGAATGTATTGGTTGATGCAGACGGATCAAATGAAAGTAGAGCATCCTTATAAAATATTAAACTGTTATTGTGCTTATAATCATACACCTGCATACTACCCAAATGCCTTTGAAGAATTTCTTGAGGTTATTTATGTTATTTCTAGCCCTGACCATCCTGATGCTAATGAACCTTGTGGGGTTGATACTTGGTATCTATAATAAACAAGTTTAAACTTAAAAAATCAGACCCGTACCTCAGACGGGTCTGACTTTTCAAGCTCTCTCATTGGTCAGAATATATTGTTCTGTGATTGGTTATTAATAGATGTCCTCCTTTCTGATTGGTTGAGAGATTTGAGGTCTTAAAACTTTTTCCCTCAACTCATTTTCTTACTTGCTCTTGTGCAGGTAAGACGTCCCTGTGTTACTTTGCTCTTTGATATTGCATAACCTAACTTTTGTGTAACATAACCTTACTTTTTGTTACATAACCTCACTTTTATACTTGAAAATGTCTAGCCTTACTGCGTTTGTATTTAACAACCAACCAGTTACTGTCCTCTTTGATTGTGAAAATAGCCCATGGTTTAAGGGTAAAGATGTAGCCGAAATATTAGGATATTCCAATCTAAAAAAGGCCTTACAAATGCATGTTAGTGATCGTTATAAGAAAAATCTAGCTAATATAGGTGGGACCCAAATTGGGGCCCACCCCTTATTGCATAATAAAGGCTTAGAAGTATACATTTCCGAGCCTGGATTATATGAATTGATATTCTCATCAAAGTTACCCACAGCATATGACTTCAAATATTGGGTATTTGAAGAAGTCTTACCTTCTATTAGAAAACGTGGAGAATATAAAATAAGACAGGAAAATACTGAACTATCTCAGCTATTTGTAAAGGCTATTGAAAATAACCAACAGCTAGCTCTTGTAAATAACCAGCTAGAAGCTAGTAAAGTTGAGCTAGAAACTATTAATGAAACTTTGAGAAAATCTCTGTCTGAACAGACACCACGCATTGCGGTGGTGCCTGAGGATGACGAGTTGAAGCATGTATTTTGTGTACTTGTTCAAGATACTCTTCTTGACATGTATGGAGTTTGCGAATACAAATGTATTCGTACTGAAAAAAGAAACTTTAATTATGCTTTGAAAAAAGCAAAGGAAGAAAGGTTTGAGATATGTTTTTTTAGAGAAAATGTACCTAATGGTATAAATATCTTGAACAGAGCTAAGGAAGTAATGTGCAGATATGGTATGCACTATGACTCTGCATATAATTGCATCCTTACCTCTCATAACTTTGTAAATATTATTGAACATGTATTAGATCATGAGTAATATAAAAAACCCCACTGTGTGAATGTGAGTGTGTATGTGAGAAGTTAGTAAGGCTGAGTCTTGAAAGCTTCTTCTGTGGACAGACACCTGCATAAAGGCTGGCTTAAAAAACCATAAGTCCACTTGCAGATGAGCGGGTTGGCTTGATTGCCGTAGAAAATGATGTCCTGCGTCTGCCACAGACAAGGACTTGATGTCCGGTGTGAATGTGGATCAAGGGTCTAGTAGACTGTGGCGCCTAGAACTTAGAAAATTCTAGGTAACACCTTTGAACGGCCCAGAGTGTATGAAGGTCCCTGGCGCGGTGTAAAAACCCGTAAACCTGAATGAAGGTCACTGGCGCGGTGTAAAAACCCGTAAACCTGAATGGAAGGGCAAAGTTGATAGTCTGGCTCAAAATTTTAAAACTTTTGAGTCATTCAATCAAACTGCCCGGTGGGGTAAAAAATATTAAAATATAAAAATATTAAAAATACGGAGGAGGCAACTAGATTGTTTATGGCTGGCCTCCACGGGTCATGGCGGTGGTGGGGCCATGGCTACAAAAAAACTAAATAATTAATTTATAAAATATAAGTGCAAACTGCCTAATGTCATTATTGAGATGGATGCTAAGCGAGCAATAGCTGAAGAGCTCCACAGACCTGCTAGGAAACATTATTCTAGACGTAAGGTGACAATGAAAGGTATTAATGACCTTTACCAAGGGGATTTAGTCGAGGTCCAGCCTTATGCGAAACTAAACAAAGGTTACAGATATATAATGACTCTGATTAATTGTCTATCTAAATTTGCATTTGCTATTCCCCTAAAGGACAAGTCGGGACTCGAAGTTGCTAAAGCTTTAGAACCTATTCTCGCAAAACATAAAATGAAACATTTCCACACTGATCAAGGTACAGAGTGGTTTAACAAGTATGTAAACGCTCTTATGAAAAAATATAAGATCAATCACTATCATACATTTTCCGAGGTTAAAGCGAGCATAGTAGAAAGATTTAACAGAACATTGAAAAACAAAATGTGGAAGGAGTTTACAGCTAGAGGTAGCTATGAGTGGGTAAGTATACTTCCAGAAATTGTCAAGTCTTACAACAACACTAAACATAGAACTATAGGTATGAAACCAAAAGATGTCAGACAAAAACACGTTAAAGATATTTTAAAGAGAATTTATAAGGCAAAGAAGCAAAGCCCAAGAAAACCAAAATTTAAATTGGGGGATAGTGTAAGAATTAGTAAAAATAAAAAGACCTTTAAAAAGGGTTATCTTCCAAACTGGACAAACGAAACATTTAAAATATACGCAATTAAACCTACAATACCGGTAACTTATATATTACAAGACTCTAAAGGTGAAATATTAAAAGGGGGTTTTTACTCTGAAGAAATTAGCAAGTCTAAAACAGGTGATGTATATTTCGTTGAAAAAGTGTTACGTAGAAAAGGTTCCAAATTACTTGTAAGGTGGAAGGGATATGATAGCAACCATGACTCTTGGATTGATAGTAAAGATTTGGTATGATACAGTATTTGGAAGATCTAGAAGGTATATAAAACTCTAAACATTTAGTAATGTTATCATTAACAATGCGGCTTGTAAAGCAGGACGTTGAATTCCCTGTTCAAAACTTTGACCAATATATTGGGTCAGGCATGGTTAAAAGAATAAACATGGGGTATTATTACCTGATTCTATACGTTTTATAATTTGTGGGCCTAGTTCTTCGGGAAAAACAAATGTTTTATTTAATTTATTATTTGATCCTAATGGGTTGAGGTTTGAGAATATATATGTGTTTTCAAAATCGCTGTACCAGCCAAAGTATCAGTTTTTGAAAAAAGTACTGCCGAGAGAAGTAGGTTATTTTGCCTTTGACGACAACAACCTAGTTATCCATCCTAATGAAGCTAAACCAAATTCAATTATGATACTAGACGATATACAATGTGAGACTCACCATAAAATACGCTGTTATTTTACTATGGCTAGGCATAAAAATATTGATACATTTTACTTGGGGCAAACTTATAGTGCTATACCTAAACAGCTCATCAGGGATAATTCAAACTTTGTTATTTTATTCAAACAGGATGAAATGAATCTCAAACATATATATAATGACCATGTGACTACTGACATGTCCTTTGAAAAGTTTAAAGAGTTATGTGCTAAAGCGTGGCAAGATAACTTTGGGTTCTTAGTAATTGACAAAACTTCTGATCTATATAAGGGAAGATATCGAATAGGTATAGACAAATTTGTAACTGAAGCATAATGGTTGATTATCAGGTTAGTGTAAGTATATCCTTAAACAATTGAGTGTACTGTATAACATACATATATTTATTTGAGAGTATTTATGGAAGCAAACTAGAAATATTAGCTAGTGTTTTACTTTTGAAAAATTCCAAGAAATGGGCTTTATTAGAAATGCCTTAAATTTGCAAGTATGATAGTATAAAGTATCATTTGTAACTATGAAGCGAGACGGTAAACAGCTAAAGTTACAGCTCATTGAGCTAAGAAATGCTATCAAGCGCAAGTATCAAATGTTTAAAGACGGTGTGGAGGAAAGCGATATTATACTTGAAAAACAGTACAAACCCTTACTAAAAGAACTTAGAAAAAATAATTTGCAAAGTGCTATGGACATTAAGACTGAGCAAAGGAGTATTAAACAAGAAAAGGAAGAGCCAATGGAGTACGATGACTCTGAGGAAGAGTCGTTTCAATCAACACCAGAAGCAAGAGAGGAATTTGTACCATCAAGAGCTTCAACACCCAACCTGGGGGATTTGTCAAACTTGGTATCTAATGAAGAAGACTTGGTCTCCACCACCCAGTACATAGATGAATATTTCCGAAACCCTGTAACAAGGGAATATATGACTATGTTTATTAGAGATGCTGGTCAGAAAAAAATTATTGACTATACCTTTGGTCCACGTTATGAAAATGACACACTAATGATTGGTAATAAGGTCTTAGACTTTGATGATGAGGGGAATATAATTATTGGTGGTACTAGGTATGGGAGTTCCCATGGATTATATGAACTTATTTTTAAAAGAGTTCCTGATAGTACAACATTTAATGCTGATGATTTAAACACTTATAAAAGTATCATGATTAATACTAATGCCCATAGGGAAGGAAACAAGTTTAATGGAAGGATCAAAGCTAGTAAAAGTACAAAATATACAAAAATTATCAAGCCATTGTTTCCCTCTAGCAGTGGAAAAGGACTACAATGGAAAAAAACAAAGTCCCATGATATTATTTACTGGGATGATCCAAACGAGTTGGTACAAAGGTTGAGACACATTGCCATGTCTACTGAGAGTGGTAACAGAATACACGCTAATGAAATATTAAGTATCATAGAAGAATTGAGAGAAGCTGGGTACATAAAAGCAGCAGGTAATAGTAGATTTAAAGCATTACTACGATGACTATTGACAAGTTTGGACGTAGCCTAACATCCCACTCCAAGAGCCTTAAAGGCCCCAAGGGTGAAGGTTTCAACTTAACATCTGACGGTAACTATGATATGCAAACTAAAAGACTTTGTAACTTGGCTATACCTTTGGAACCACCTGATGCAGCAACAAAGAGCTATGTAGATGAAAACTGTATACCTCATACAAAATATAAATACAATATGAGAAAGAAGAGAGTTTCCAATATCGGTGACCCAGTAGACCCTATGGATGCTGTAAACCTGCAAAGCCTAAATAAACTAAGTCTTATATTGACTAGCGACAACTATGATGCCCAGAACAAGCAAATAAAAAACACTGCAATACCCACTGAGTCAACTGATGTAGCTACCAAAGGATATGTTGACCAAACCTGTAGTGACAATATTTTACCATTAACTACTAACCTTGCAGAGGTAGTGTCTGGTATTACTCAAATTAAAACTAGACTGGCTAAATGCGAAGGGATAATCAGTAGTAATAAGGACTATCATGATAAGCAACTGAAAAAGTTTGGAGTATATGTATACAACTATATCAACCAAAAACAGACTGGTAGAGCAGCTATTTTACCGCAAGATGGCGTAAATGATTACTTAAGTTGGGAAGAATTGTTTAAAATATCATCTGAAACACTACCACCACCAGCTGGTGGACTACCACTTGATGTACATCTCCCGTTAGAGGAAGGTGACGATACAGACTATTATAGAGATAGAAGGATTTAACCTTATAAATATAAGTAGAGTTTCTATAGTTTGTCAGAAGTTAGCCAACTTTCAAAGATGTTGGTTCTACTCTTAGCACTTATACCAGTTGCCCTAGGCAATAAATCTATAGAATATCTAGCACACTATGGATATATTAATAATGCATCATTAACACAAGATATAACCCCAGCGGTAATACAATTGCAAGAGACCTTTGGTCTTGTGCCTACAGGGCTTTTAGATAATGCAACTCTCGAATTTATGGCTTTACCTAGGTGTGGTAATAAAGACGATATAAGACCTTTTACTGCCCTTCCAGGCAGGCATTGGAACGTGTCAGTTATTACATGGTACCAATATGGTAGACCTCAGCATAATGATATTATAGAAAAAGCATTCAATCTATGGGGAAAACATATAAATATTACCTTTAAAAGAGACCATAAAAACCCCACAATAATAATTTCATTTTCGGATGATAAAAAACACATGTTTTACTCCAGAAACGATATATGTTATGATGATTTTGATGGACCAAGAGGAGTGCTGGCCCATGCCTTTCTTCCAACAAATAGGTATAACCAAACTGATATTCATTTAGACTCTGAAGAAACATGGGACTTTACAATGAACCTACCTCGTGGGGACAATATATCATTCTTTTATACTATGGTGCATGAAATTGGCCATGCCTTGGGCTTAGAACATTCTAGTGTTGAAAAATCAGTCATGTATCCAACATCGAGAACACCAAGTGGTATTGCTAACTTTAATGAGCTTGATCTTAATAGAGACGATATATTGGCAATTCAATTTTTGTATGGTCAACCTCAGACTACTAGTACAAGCACCACAACAACAACCAACTCAACTACATCTACTTCAACTACTACATCCACCTCAACAACTACAACTATAGCGCCACCTTCTAATACAAC
Organism: Flexamia atlantica; assembly: GCA_035578135.1. NCBI lineage: Eukaryota > Metazoa > Arthropoda > Insecta > Hemiptera > Cicadellidae > Flexamia > Flexamia atlantica. The sequence continues at coordinate 27,569,991 of JAQJVK010000008.1, read as the reverse complement.
TGGTCTATCTGATTTAAAAGAAGAAAAAGACATTTGTGATTTTAAAAACAATCAAATTACCAAGTATTTAATTGTAAACCGTAAAATATTTGCTTTCTATAAAGAATATGTATGGGTTATTAGTTTAAATCCTACTGAAAGAACCCCTGAACAGTTTAAACAAGTGAAAAAAATTACCGATTGGCTTGATTTTCTTCCAAAAGACTTTACAGAAATATCAGCCATTTACCAAAGACCAAATGGAGATATTGCCTTATTTGCTGGGAATGATGTATATTTATTTACATACCCAGGACTTTCACTTAAATCAAGGTATAGCGCCAGTACGGTTGCTGGTAGAAAGGTTTTCAAAGTTAATGCAGTTGTCTCTACAAACCAAGCAAAAACACTTATGATAATAAATGGATACTATTTAATTGAAATAGATGAGTGTAGTTATAGAGGGTCCTTTATGGGTATGGTCTCTAGCGTTTTAAATGGTATCCCAGCTACAGTTTATGGTGCTTTTAAATATATAAATGGGATGATGTACTTTTTGACTGACAGTGGTGTTTTGGAGTTTAACGAGTTTACAAATAGTGTTGCTCGGACTGTGCCTAGTGCATTTGAAGTACTGCAAATCTCTTGTATTAGAGAAACACTCTTGACCAAACTATATGAAGTGATTAGATATTTGCAATAAAATGGGCAAGACCAAAAGAAACTCAATCAGACGCAAACAAGCAGTCATACGAGGTAGAGGTATAGTTTCATCTGTCTTAAACAAGGCAATCGATCTATTACCTATAGAACTACATTTAATCGGAGGCTATCAATATTGTGGTCCTGGAACAAAATTGGAAAAAAGATTGGCTCGAGGGGACCCTGGTATAAATAAATTGGACGAGGCCTGCAAGGAACACGATATAGCATACTCAAGATACAAAGATTCAGAGAGACGTAGACAGGCAGACCAGGAGTTAGCAGAACGCGCTTGGAAAAGATTTAAAGCCTCAGACTCATCACTTGGTGAACGAACAGCCGCTTTAGCAGTGACTGCAGCTATGAAAGCGAAGACGAAGCTAGGTGGTGGCCGCAGGAAAAAACGTGGTGTTAAAAGATCAAAAGGCAAAGGACTTTATTTAAGACCATATAGAAAGGAAGGTGCAGGTAAAAGAAAGAAGAAGATACCTCAAAAGAAAAAAAAGCATCTCAATACCGATAAAACCTCTTACCAACTATGACTTGATCAAGTATGCAAAACTTTTAAAAATTCCACATTTTAGAGGGGTTTACATGCGAGACAGCTTACCTAAATACCCGAGGAAATTTGAATCTGCAGTTATTAATTTAGACAGCTCTTTAGGACAAGGGACCCACTGGGTATGTTATAAAAAAATAAATAAAAAAGTGTATTACTATGATAGTTTTGGAAATTTAAAACCACCTTATGAGTTACTAAAGTACTTTGCCAGTTGTGAAGTCTACTATAATTATGAGAGAGAACAAAGTTTTAACTCAGTTATTTGCGGACACTTGTGTTTAAGGTTTCTCTGCAATGATGTTTTGTCTGACAGGGGTTACTAGTACACTATCTTATGATTTATCCCAACCAATTGATGTTAGCAGCGGGGATTGGGAGCTAGGGTTAATTGATTTAACTACATATAATTCTATTCCTAACATAGAAACTAATAAAAACCATAAATTTAACTACGGAGAAAACCAGGAAATAACTATTCCTGAAGGGTCATATGAAATAGAGGACATTGAAAAATATTTAATATCACATTTACCTAAAAATGTAAAATTTACTTTAAAGCCTAATAATAATACTTTAAAGTCTGAACTGTTTTGCTCTGAAAAAGTCGATTTTAAAAAAGATCATTCAGTGGGAAAACTTTTGGGTTTTAAAAATATTGTATATGAGCCTAATAAACAACATACCTCAGAGTTACCTGTAGATATAATTAAAGTCAATTCAATACGTGTTGAGTGTAATGTCATACGAGGGTCTTATCAAAACGGTATAGAAGGACATATAATACACGAGTTTTATCCCTCTGACCCTCCAGGGTATAAAATCATAGAGATACCCAGGAATGTAATTTACTTGCCTGTGATCAGCCAGAGGATAAACAACTTGACGGTAACTCTAACAGATCAAAACGGAGAACTTGTAAATTTTCGCGGAGAGAGAATCTCAGTAAGACTACATCTTAGACGTAATAATGGGGCTACTATTTAGAGATACACCTTTAATAACTCAAGTCAGTAGGGTTCGGAAAGTCAAAGTGTTAACTTGTAAAAACATAAAGTTCTTACGCTCTCTTGGGTTTAAAGTAATACATGATGGCTCTGCTACAAATCGACAGCTCAGCTGTATACGATGATTTGATTACAAGTATGGAATACCACACACATCAGCCTTATGCTTCAACTACCTATGGCAATAATGATGAGATACGCATTCCGGTCCTTACTCAACATTTAATAACTGCTCCATTTGAAAGCTATATTTTAATACATGGTAAAGTTAGTGCCAAAAAAGCTGATGGAACAGCTCAAGATGTTTCATTAATTAACAACGCAATAGCATTTTTGTTTGAAGAAATTAGATATGAAATATGTGGTAAAGAAATAGACAGAACTAAAAATGTAGGTATCACTACAACTTTAAAAAATATTCTATCTATTCGTGAAGAAGAAAAAAATTCTTTAAAAAATTCCTGTTGGTTTGGACCTAGTCAGACTGAAACAACTACTGAGTTTGTTTATTCTGTTCCACTTAAACATCTGCTAGGCTTTGCAGAAGACTACAAAAAAGTATTAGTCAACATTAAACAAGAATTAATTTTATTACGTTCAGCTACAGATATTAATGCTGTAAAAACAACAGTAGCCGGTACTGTAAAGTTTGAGATTGAAAAAATATTTTGGCGCATACCGCACATAACAGTAAATGATGCTCAAAAGCTAAGACTTTACCAATATATTGAAAAAGATCCAGCTATACATGTACCATTTAGACAATGGGAGTTGATTGAATACCCTAATCTTCCCAGTACAAAAAATTTAAGTTGGACTTTGAGAACAAGTAATCAAACTGAAAAGCCACGGTATGTTATATTAGCCTTCCAAACAGGAAGAAAAAGTGATTTAACCCAAGATATGTCTCAGTTTGATACATGTAGTTTACTTGAAGTAAAATTATATTTAAATTCCAACTTTTATCCTTATGATAATTTAAGGGGTAATACTTGTTTATTTTATGATATGTATACAAGTTTCCAGAGTTCATACTATGGTAGAGTTGGCTCACCAATATTAAACTTTGATGATTTTAAAGCAAAGTGCCCAATTTACGTAATTGACTGTTCCAAACAAGATGATAGTATAAAAACCGGACCAGTTGATGTACGCCTTGAAATTGAAACCAAAGATGCTTTTCCTGCAAATACTTGGGCATACTGTCTCATAATTCATGACACTCACTACACATACACACCTATTACAGGAGATGTCAGAAAAGTATCACAATGAATAAAAAAGTTAGTTTCTCTGACCCACTAGTTACAAATATATATAATTTACCTGAAGAAGATAGAAAATCAGAGTGAGAAAAAATAGCTAGAGACAGGCTTAGATTTTTAAGGAGAATAAAATTAATGGAAAACAAGCTGAGACATTTAGTCGAAGGGTCACATGACCATGGGAGCACCATTTCAGTGCTCCCCTGTGACGTCACAGAGGGGACATTTCCCTTTGTTTAGTGGTGGGGGTAAATAAAAGGAGGTATAAATAACGTAAAACTTGTGTTAGTAGCCGAGATGGATCCGACTGGAACGGACATACCACCACCCATACGCATTCCAAAAGTTGAAGAGCCTATAAATGTTTTAACTGGGGTTTTTCTAAAGTCAGTATACTTCTTGGACTCTGACTTGACCAAGTGTGTAATCACTGGTATATTCAAAAATCGAGATAACAGTCTTGGTATTTTAATTAAAGGGAGGAGAGGTTTTATATTCTGGTCCTATGACACTTTTTGTCAGTTGTGTGACCGCTTTAACGAAGTAACGTTAGCTCTCCTCGGTAAATATAATTGTTTTATCAAGATAGACACAAAAATAAATATAAAAGTGGCTTACCTTTTTGGTACTCACTATGCATATTTATCAGATGGAGAACATACTCTATCTTTAAATCTCAATGAATGGAATCAGTTTGTTGCAAATATTCCTATTATTAATAGAAGTCTTTTAGAATTGTTTTATCTCGAAGATATAATTAAAATTGTAATTGATCAGATTGTATCTGAGCTTGAAACTACAACTAACGAGCTACCACCTCACATAGCTGACAAATTGTACGGTGAAGTTTCATTGTACAAGGGTTCAATCAATGGAGGCGGTAGTTGAATTTCACGGGTTTAAAGATAATTTTAATACATTTATCGTTAAAGAATTTGCTATTGTGGGGAAATCTTATAGAACACACCTTGTGTTCCAGCCTCCTTTTCACTATGATATTTTAAATAGTAAAATGAAGAGAACAGCCCGTTGGCTGACTCGCCACTTTCACCACCTAAAGTGGTATGAAGGTGATGTAAAATATGACAAAGAGCTCATATATTCTTTATGTCAACCTTTTGTAACTATTCACACTAAAGGCTTGGAAAAGGCACAGTTTTTAAGAGAGTTCCATGATAATGTCTTAGAGATAGATAAAAATCTCCACATTGATAATAATATTAAAGTGGAGTGTATAGTTAAACAGCATAATATTAATAATACAAATTGTGCTTTGCGCTCTGCAGTATCATACGCTCAGAAATTGTTCTGAAAAATAAAGACCATGGGGGCTAGTATTGCATAGTCTTGAACGCACCCCGTCTGTTGGTTGGACACCCCTGCAAAGGTCGATCCAAAAAATCGTAATGCCACACAGGGATGAAGGGTTGGTCTCAAGTTACCGTAGAACACTGGTTTCCCTTGTCCACCACAGGCCGAGGGCTTAGTACATTGAGGCATATAGATCTGAGGAAGGCCTATATTACTCCTTGGAAGAGCCCGGGAATTAATGGTCTAAAAGTGCAGAGTGATAAAGCATAACAAAAAAATATAAAAATAATAAAATCTTCTGTCTGTCTAAGTAAATGGAGAGGTTATAATCCAAGTAATTAACTAAATGCCTCATACACAATGAACAGACAGGCAGAAGACAAAAAAATATATATAAATGGGAGGTAGCAGATTTATAATAGGATGGCTACCACCGTAAGCTGCGATGGTTGTGGGCAGCTTACACAAAAAAATTAAAATATTTCAATCAAGCTATACACAAGTTTGTTACATAAAATAAAATATTTCACCCAAATTTAAAAAATTATGCCAGATTATAGCCCTAACTAGTTATTTCAAAGTAAAATTTTCAAATAATTATATATTTTATAATATTTGTCAAACAATAACTTTACCTATGGTTAAATATTTAGATAGTAGCCTAAATAAAATATAATTCAGGACCCATAGATTTAAAAAGTCCAACATATAACCAAGCTTTTAACATTTAAGTTTAAACCAAAAAGGATTTAAAATAATGTATAGCGCTCAAGGCCGCTTCAAGCACAAGGATGTAACTTGTACAAAGAGTAAAAAAGAGAAGGAAACTGGTCTTACAAATAAGTGAGTACTTGTTTCTAAAGCTCGCCATTGGCTTTGCCAGGATGCAAATTTCATATAAATACTGGTTCTCTTTTATACCCACACTATCATGCCTGATCTCTACACAGTCATGACATCTCCCTTAAGTCTGTCAGATTTATGTATTAAGCATTATTGTACAGTTTTTAGACGTCTTCATGAAATAGAATCCTTAGAATTACCATTTTTACTTAAAAATCTATTAATTAAAGAACATAAAAGTAACTGCTACTCAAAATTTGCACATGAACATTATCTTGTCAACAACTGGACTAGATTTCGGTTTCTTCAGTACGGTGTCATGGATTGTATAAGGCTGTGTAAGGATTGTTTTGATGTAAGTATAACAAATTTTAATATATTTATATATATACGTTAATATATGTTAGTATTAAATGTTATATTAATGATATTTTCTATTTACAGCTAAATCGAAGGATAAATGGTTGCCATTATCCATACAAAGTCAGTGGCCCTCTGATAATTTACATAGGGTACTTTGCCAGACAACCCCAGATAATGTTTCACTGTGAGCAGTGTTTCTACCCATTGGAGGAAATCACATTGGGGTGTTTCTGTGATGTGAGTACATATTTTTAATTATTCATTTAGGGCTATAGCTAAAACCATCATATTTTATTTACTGCAAAATTTATATCTTATCATTGCTAGTAAGGATGTGGCGGTAGCAGCAGTTAGCCACATTTATCAGCAATAATGTTGAAATCAGTTGCAATGTTTTCAATAGGCTATTCTAAGAGTTTGCTTGTATAGACATAACCCTCCCTTCTATTCAGTTACCATCTATTTGGTGTTTTAAATCATGCGAGCCCAACCATTTGATACAGTTTGAACCACACGTAAAATACCACCATTGTATTTACAATATCTTACACAAGTAAGTAAAATATTCAATTTTTTATGTTATAGCGTTAGTCTCTCTCTGTAAACCCAATCTGCATGTCACGCATGTGCAGTTGTAATTAGCTTGTAATATACGCTCACAGTTACTCTGTTACCACAGACTCATAATGCATAGACTTGGTGTTTTTTCAAACTACCTTAATGGTTCAGGGTATCTGTTGAGTGAGGCACCACAACTCCTAAACCACCTCACTTTAAAATACCACTGTTGACCCAAACTTTATTTCGTGGGCCACCTATAAGTGGTCCACGAAATATTATTGTCATGGGTATACACTTTATTTCTGGTATGCCAAGGAAGAGTTTTACAAATTTTCATAAGGTATGTAAATTTTATAAGTTTAAATGCCTAATTTCCACACCACCGTAGACCTAAGCAGTTAGGCCCAGCTTGCGCTAGGTAATTTTATTAATAAAGCTACAAATTATCTTAATAATCAACCATTATTAATTGTCTACTTTCAGTAAACACAAATCTTTACCAAACTAAGTTTTTCATTTTTCTATTTCAATATTTATTTTTACAGGCAAATCTGGAGATGCCCACTGTACAGGAGGACAATCGTTGTCCACACAGTATGCCCTTTGACCAGTAATCACAGCCTACCACCGAACCCAAACACCACCACTTCAGCCAGGACCTCTATGCTATCACACCCTAACACCCCCGACATCTCCACTGTTCGAGGCTATAGTGTCTCCCCATCCCTGACACAGCCTACAATCACCTCTGCGCAGTGCCACTGCCAGCTCAGCCTCAGCACCAGGCATCTCCACCTATACAACTAGCACCAGCACCAGGTCCTGTGTCACCACCACCGACCAGCAGCAGCAATACCATATTATTTTAATTACCTCTACCACCATATATAATAAAATATTATTCCATACTCATATTTTTTAATTTCCCCTTATTACATAACTAGTTTAAGATAAAAACAATAATAACCCAACTCATATATCTTGCTAGAGTTTGAATCAACCTGGTTAACCTTGACCACTCAGACCCACACATACCGCTAACCCAGAGTAGGCGACCTTGAGAAAGGACATTACTCTCTCCAGCTGCATCACTCTCTCTACATCTACAATAATTTAAAACATTCATGTCTCAACATGTCGGGTTTATACTACTGCCACCCCTACTCTGACAATTAGGCCTTGCTCAACTTTTCAGGCAGTAAATATTTACCCCCACCATTGGTCTCTAAGGTATCCACAGGAGGAAATCTTGGAGAGAATGTGAGTCTGCCAAACCTCTAGGCGTTATATTCGATACTCACTTTTTCCAGCCATGCCAGAAAGCTGTTTCTCATTTGAGAGCACTGTGATACAAGGTTTTGCCTCGTCTAGGCCTTCCTTTTACGGGAACATTGTTACTGCAGGGGCATGCACAGAGTTTAAAGGGTGCAGAATATGTTTGTCAGATTTTTTAATAGGCTCGGAAAGTAGACCACATCACAAACATAAGAATAGCCCTGGGTTCATCGCCCATGTCTGACGTCTGCACCCTTCGTACGGCCATGGTGATCCGCAGGATCTTTAAATCAAATCCATCTGCACATTTGTGAGAGAAGCTAAGGACTAAGTCAGAGGTGCGATCCCACATAACAAGGCATGATGCCGTGCTTGAGCTGCCTCGCGTTCGTAGGGAGCTGGAGCGGAAGCGTTTTTTTCCATTGATTGGCTAGTTTGCTCCTTAAATTTAGAATACTTTTATTTTAGCCGGAATGGATGGTCCAGCTGGTTCAAAGGCCATCAAAAGAAAAATTTTGATTTGTTGTCCAAAAAGTGAAAATATGAAGCAATTGTTATGTTTTATTATTTAACTGTTTAATTTCATTATTTCAAGTGGTTTACAGAAAAATGGCTGTGTAAGTGACCTGAGCTGTTTTGTAAAAAGCCGTGTTAAAAACAGCTCCAAAATTAATATACTTTTAATATTTGTTATTATTATAAATGGTGACACAAGAAAACATTCTGTAGCAATAGAGTTTTGATCCTATGCTTAAAAAACTTATTATAAGGAAATAATCTTTTCATATTAAAAACAAATAAATTCATTAATTTATAAATTTGAAATTATTTAAATTAGCTTGGCTATATATATATCCAATTGTACAGATACGTATTACATATCCTGCTCGAAATGAGAATTCAAAACGTCAAAAATGACAATGCCCTCCAATTAGTTTGTTGGGACTGAACCCAGCTATTCATAGGTTTCACAATTCAAAACAATTATTTAGGAATGAAATTTCCAGTCAGAACACTGGTGCCAGACGACGTCAAGAGTACAGCAGCTGTTGTTCTCGTTACTGAGTTAGTGTCAGGTGAGGATGTTCGTTTAATTCTAAACAATATTTTAAATAAATGTAACCTGTATTTGTTTATTTTCAATTAATTTGTATGGTGGCTAGGTGAAAGATTTCAATCTAAGGAGTAATAATTTGAGCTATACAAATGTTATTTTCAATTAATTTGTATGGTGGCTAGGTGAAAGATTTCAATCTAAGATGTACTAATTTGAGCTATACAAATGTTACGTTATAGAAGATTTTTAAAATGATCAAAATGCCAAACCCTTAGACATTCACGCACCTTGTGGATGGAACTTTACTTGTTATTACTTCATGTTTACCAGTCCATCGAATTACCATAAAATATATCTGTGTCATAAAATTGATAACTTTTTTATTACTCCATGCAATCTTTATCCCACACGCTGTATTTTCCCTAGATAGTTGTAGTTTGCAAACAGGTACTATTATTACTTCATTTTTTGCATTTTCGTTGTTTATTTCATTGCCAGCATGACAACAAATAAGGCCCAATGTTAATTTTTTTAGACTTAAGTAAATTGATTTTACACGTTATTAAATTTTTTCTGGCCAAGTAAGCTGCATGGAATACTTTTTTTCAGAAATAAGTGAGTTATTTCCAGACTTTGAAGGAAATCCTTGTTCAAAGCAGTTTTGGCAAGCAAGTTTACAATGACGCAATCGTTGATCATATAACAGTATAGGATGGACACTTTGAAAAAAATTTGAAACTAGAAGTATATAATTTTCCTAAACTAAAAATCTAAGACCTAAAATTTTGTTATTTGTACGGAAACAAAATTGTAATAAATAATTGTAGTTCCCGAATCAAGACTTATGAAACAACTGGTGTAGTATAAACACAAGTCACACTCTCAAAAAAATGATGATGGAAAATTCAAATTATGTTGGACATCAGGTCGAAATCGAACAGTGCAGCGGATAATTATGTGAGTTCCATGAAGTTGATGAAAGTTAAAGAAATAATTTGAGTTTTTCTTTAAATTTACATTTTAAACAATATATAATAATATATAGTACAATAATAATAAAATATATTTTAAGTTGACTTAAAATAAAAAAATGGGAATTTCGTTAAAAGATTACTTTTCAATTGCTGAATAAACTTTTGTCTCGCTCCAAGTGAACGAGCTGATCCACAATCAAACAGTTCAAATCAGACATCTTATAATGGCTTTTTGTTTGAGTTGAGAAATGGAATCGATTTTTGACTTCAGATTTTAAGTGAAGCCCAAAATATAATTTGTATAAATAAGTAAAGTTTTATTCAAAATCATAAATGTGTTGTAAAAATTTTGCTTACAATAATTTTAAGCATGGATGTCCGTTACAATATTGTTTACTGATATTCAAAAGATGAGGAGTTTTTGGTTAGTGATACAAAAGTTTTTTTTGAGGGGCTAGTTTTGTCCCCTTAAAAACTGTACAGCTGCTCGTTAAATTTAAATTTAAATGTTACATATATTATTATTTTTAAAGGTTTGAAAGGCCAAGGAAGGCCAGGCAAGGGCTCTTGCTGGGCAAGAAACGTATCCCTTAAATGTATTATGCAGCTGACAGTAGGAAAATATTGAATGTCCTCAAAATGTCCACGTTACATATTCACTGCAGCAGGGTTTAAGTAATGATGTTAATCAGACTCCTGAGATCTTAGTATTTTTACTGTTCAGTACCTGGTGGACCGAGCCTTGATCGGTATTTTTTTATGTTTATCAGTTTATCTAATATTGATGTCAAATATTTAAGCGTCATTCAATTTATAAATAAAAATCCTTTTTATTTATAAATTGTAAAATTATTATTTATAATTTTTAAATAAAATTATTTATTTATAAATTAATTCTATTACTCTATGCAATATTTATGCCACACGCTGTATTCTCCCTAGATGGATGTAGTTTGCAAACAGCTGTTATGATAACTTAATTTGTTTACACTTTTCTTGTTTATTTCTTTGCTATTACGGCAAATCATAAGGCCAATGTTAACATTTTACTTTTTTAAAATTAGTTTTATTACGTTATTAGATTTTCTCTGGCCGACTTTTGAATCATAAATTACTTATTTCCTGAATTCGAAGGAAATCATCGGAGTCGTTTTTGAGATGATTGTGCAAACAAGCAAGCAAATAAACAAGGACGGACGATAACATTGCTCATTTAAGAGTATAGGATTGTGGTGAATTTACGAGTATGTTTACTATAGGCAGGCAATCGTTGTTTACCTCTAAGACACACCAGACTGACCTCTCCAGACCTCCACCAGACCACCTCCAGACCACTTTCCAGACTGACCTCTTAGTCCCTCTTAGACAAGGACCACTTTCTAGGGCCCTTCATGTTGAGTTACTTTACTTTCAAAACAAAAATAAAACATAAATTTTTCAAGTGATTCCTTATTACGTACAAGGCTGAGGTTTATGAAGTTTGGCTGACTTCAATTTTTAAATTGGTCTTGCTACGTAAAGACGAAATAAATTGTGCTAATTAACTAATGAATTAAGTAATTCTTTTCAAAAGACATAAGCAGATATAATATATCCTAAAAAATGTATATGCCTGTGAGGGAATTCAGGCAACACATTCAAAGAAAATTTTATTCCCTAAGGCACATTTTTTCGTTATATTAATTATTTCCCATTGCGTTACAATGTCTTCACGCTCTTTTTTCTGTCTAGTTTGTAATTACTAGCTATCCTCTCGAGGGGAAAGTGGTACACTCTTCTTAAGATAGAAACAAGTTTGAAAAATTACCATAGTTGATGATAATAAATTTTCCTATACAAATTTAAACCCCTGTTATTTCTAAACACTTCTTTCTAGCATTATCATGCTAACAGTCAGTTTATTGCCAAACAGTATGCGTAGAGCGGGAATAAAAGGATTATATATATATATTAAAACAAGAATCACTGGGTTAGTAAGATACTTTTGCTAGCAGTATAGCAAACGGTATTAAGGACAGGGATGAGATCAGGTAATGGTACCTAAATTATGTTGGCTACACTTCATTAGTCTTAATATTTAATCAGTAATATACGAATATCAAACATTTTATTGTTTCAATATTAACAGTAATGATGTGTAGCGAACATAATTTAGTAGCTATTTAAGATAACATAATGAATAAAGAAAAATAAAGACAAGAGGAGAGAAGGTAAATTAAGTAATCGACTTGCACATTGAACATTTCAAACTTAGGCTATAGTTAGATTAAGATCCCATCCCAAAAGTTGACTGAACCTGGAGGGGTGGGAAGTTGACGTAACAGTGTTATGGAGACGCGACAGACTTCATATAATTATCATCAACATCTGGAAGCGTTACGTCACAGCTGAGGATGAGGCATGAAAACAAAACAGAGGAGGGTTTTTTAAGCTAAACAATTCTACGATTTATTCTCCTTAAAATATACGACAAATATGAATGAGACCTTACCTGAGATGCAAGAAAGTTGGGCTGTAATATTTTTTATAACTAAACAATAATACTTTATTTGTCAAAACTAATCTTGTTGCAATAATTTTGAGGAGGTACTCTGACTGTCGAAGACTCATATTGGTATTGTTACGTTTGATACTGAGTCACATTTTGCTAACTTTAGCGGTAATACATGCAGACGATTTTATTTAAACACTCAATGAACAGGTGCCATTAAATGCAAATAAAACATCCACTACAATAGGGTTTTTGGTTATTATGTTGATTGGTTTCATGAGAATTTAGGTGGGTGTAAATAACAAACGTCTTACAACACTTAAACATATATTTACGCTTATACTGTATTTACATACAAGATGGTAAATATATAAAAATGGTGGAAAATGGCGATCGATTTCGGTTGGTCACACCAACCATCACCAGGCCTAATCAGAGCTGATTCGGCCTGATGATGGTTGGTGTGACCATCCGAAATCGATCGCCACTTTTTACCATTTTTGTATATTCACCGTCTTGTATGTAAATACAGTATAAGTGTAAATATATTTTTAAGTGTTGTAAGACGTTTTTTATTTACATCCAGTGAATACAACAACACGGATCATGCTAATCAAGAAGTTATTTAGAGAATTTAGGCTACTTACTGTTCATTGTGTTAAATTTACGATTATGTTCATTATACATCTCTATTTTTTTATGAATAATTAATTATTAATCTTCATTACTGTTAAAATCAGTATCACATCAATATAAAAATCTATTGGTTGTTGGTTAAGGAAAAAAGGTTAAAAATATACATTCACAGATACACAGGAATGTAAGATAATATGATATGTTTGATAAATTTAACCCTAACCCTCATTTAAACGTTATCTGGAACATATATTTTTGAATTTGCGAATAAGGAAATAAGACATTATTTCAAAAGGAGTAAAAAAATTATATTTTTAAGAGGTATAACATAAGATTTACTGCAATTGGTTTCATTGGTTGTAATAGTCTAGCACTAACATAGATATTATTTTATTACGGCGATATCTTATATATTTCCATAGTTTAACTGGGAGTGAAATAATAAAACACGTTGAAAGTTATATGAATAAATGGTTAAAGTTATTTCAACTCAATTATGCAGTGCTTCAAACCCTTTCAGGAGTACTAAATATTTGCAGTTTCGTAATATTATTAGGTATCCTGAGAGACTTCTACTGGTGCGTTAGGAAAACAGAAGAATAAACATCTAAACACTTTTTTTACAACAAATTAACGATTCAAAATACAAATTTAAGGCCTTTTGATAAACTAATAAATGTTGATTATTTAATCGCCAAAATAATATTGTTTTATCCAACCGTAATGTATAGTTTTATTGTTGAAATATAATTAAACATGCATAAACTGAAAAACAACTCACTAAGTTCCCATGAGACCTAAGCAAGGCTTCTTTGGTACAAGATGAGTTTTCCTTTTAAAAACTCTCATAAAAATTGTTTATTTTATGCACTCCGCAGCGTAGGGAGTGTTTAACAAAATATATCACGATATTGTTCTATAAATAAGCTGGCGTTTTCCTGGTTAGTGTTTATTTATTTATTTACCAACGGCATTCACCATTTCACAAAGACAAGAATATAAAAAGGTGGCAAAAACAATGGAACAAGTTGCACATATGTAGAGTATAACAAAACAATGATAAATAGTAGCATAATAACTAGAAACAAAAGTAATAACACAAATAAATATGTAACAATAATCATTAACGAATAAATAATTCCACAGATAATAACAGTAATGACAATAATACTGTGTAATGATAATAATATTGTGTTCGGCGTTAATCACAATTTTATCAGAAAAAAAGCTTAGTTGCTAGATACTGTAAAATTATCGCTTGAATACTTACTAGTTGACGTGCGTTTTTAAATACGTACTAAGAAAAATATCGTCATTAGGGGGTTTTTCAACAGCTATCTTTCAAACTAGTTCTAAAACTATATTGTATGTAATGTGCCACAGCACACAAGGCTTAAAATTCTATGAGGTTGAAGATAAAACTACGAGTACGTTCGGAAAGTAAGTTCCGTTTGGGAGTAAAAAAATTCTCAATGCATTTACAACATTTTTATTATACACAACTTATAAAGCGTACCTTAAACTACTTTTCTACGTAGCTCACACAATATTTAGACACTTTGATGGTTAAGATGGGTGCGATCAAAATATGTGAGCATGTAAAAAAAATCCCATAAAGATAAAAAAAGTAATCCCACAAAGATAATAGTAGATGGAGTTTCTAAATTATTTTGATCCAACGTACTAGCTATCATAAAAGCCCTTAATTTAATTCACGATGTAGAATATAAGCCACAGAAATGTTCTTGGAACGAGGTTGTGTGTGATGTTTTCATCAAACAGCTCGGGATATGAAGTTTGTTATATCGACCCAAGACTGTGGTATTAGTTCTGTGAACGATATAGGGAAACTTTTATAAGTTTGAAGGATAGTTTTATTTTACTTGATCAGTCGTATCCACCCTTTCCTTGCAACCTTTGCACAGAATTTATATGTCAGTGTAATATGTTGACGTTTTAATTTTTACACAAACAAAAGATGTTGTGTAATATGGAATGTATACTTAATGAGTTCAGTTTTATAAATAGTTCTTTGATATTGTATAGCTGAATGTTCTCAGTGTTAACAGTCTTTGAATGTTTTGATTTTAATTTTGCGGGCATTTGCCATCACCGATTAATAAGAACAAGTTTCATGAGGATTTGAAATCTATAATCTGGTCCCGTCTACAGGTGGAATAGAACCTAGAACATATAAAGATTAGAAACACAAAACCAGTAAAAACTAGACAAAATCATTGATAAAACAGAGAATATAGTAAAAGCAGTAACAAAAACACTAGAGCAAAAAACAAAACAAGAACGAAATATAGCAAAGAAGTCACGAATATCACCACCAATCAAAGAGACCACGCCCGCACCCAATCAAAAGAGAGAAAAAACAGTATTTTCATCACTCCGTACCGAAAATAGCTACTTTCGATGTCAGCTGGTAGCAACGAAAACGATCGTTTCCCAAGCTCTAATTTAGAGCAAGGGAAAAACGATCAGCTGATTTTCCCTTGCTCTAAATTTGTTTTCCCTTGCTCTCAAATAGTTTTCCATTTGCCCGCTACGCGCTCTGACGTCGCTTTGCCGTTTATTCTTACAATTTAAATCAGCTGTTCTTATTGTTCAAGGCCTGTACTATGCAAGGACTCCAGAAAAAACTTCTAAATGAAGGAGTGAATGTCACCAACAATACCAACTGCACAATAAACATAACCTTGAACTTCTAATGTTTACGTTGTTTTGTAGGCTTATTATAGTAAATTTGTTATTATAAACAAATGTTAATTGAGAAATATAATATTTGCATTTTACCGAGGTTTCTTCTTCAGCATTGTGTGTATTTTTGCGTCGTGATGAAAAGTACCGTTCATAACTTGTACCGAAAGTGATTTTCCGGCACTTGCTCCAATTATTCCCGTACTCGGCTCGCCTCGTACGTGAAACACGCTTTCACATGCTCGGCTTCGCCTCACACGTGAAATTCGATATTCCTGTGTTCGGCTCCGCCTCACACATGAAACTTGGGCGCGCACCGGAAAGTGCCACTTTCGGTACTAGTAATGAAATATAGTATTCTGTGCTATATTGTGTTTTTGTTCTGTTTTCTGCACTAGTGCTTTTGTCACTACTTTTACGATTCTCTTTTTAGCTATGTGTTTTGGGTTGAAAATGGGATCAGATTCCAGATCCCGAAACGTCGTGAGACTTGTTTCCATTAATCAGTGATGGCAAATGTCCGCAAAATATAAAACAAAACATAAAATCACCTTCACCAACAATTAATTTCAAACACTCTTTGGATAGTTATACTTTTAAAGATATTGTAGGTAAAATACATATAGCGTCAGTTTTCTGTGATCAGCTTTTTCAACCAACTCCAATCCAAAGATATCAACAATTTAGTAGACCATTTTACAAAGTTAAATATACGTTTATTTATTTTGTTTATTTTATTTATTTAGATTTTTACAAAATAATTTCACAGCATTTGGCCTTACTAAGTAGGCTTAAAAAACTACTTATCAGTAAGGTCCAGTATTATTATATAATATTCCAAAATTACAAATTGCCTAACTATATGTGTGGCTTAGGAGGTGACTACAATCATAACAGGAACACCAGTGGCAAGGTTCATTCTGTCAAATAATCTGAGGCTTCGAAAGATCTACAAATAAATACATAAATAACAATAAATATAAATAAAAACAAATATAAATAACAATATATATAAATAATAATAAATATACATAACAATAAATATAAATAACAATAAATATAAATAACAATAAATATAAATATCAATGAATACAGCCGAATAAATAACACAAAAACTAACAAATAACTAACATAACAATGATCTCAATATGAGACAGTGCAGTTTCTTATAGTACCCCAATTGACTGTCATGCCATTTTCTGCACCAGCTGAGTTCAAGAATAAATCTTAAAAAAACAGTTATATGAAAACTCATCCGTTTATTCAAAAAAGTGCAACTATAAATATTTAAATTACATTACACCCAACGTATATTTAAACATTTATATAAAAATGCATAGGTAAACTAGTGTCATGTAAATTGACTTTTGTATGGTACATTAATTAGTTATTAGAGCATCTAATAAATTGAGTATAAATTGTAAGCATTGGCCTCATTACAGCCTAATGTTTCAAGTGTTATAAATTTTGTTATTGTTAAGGAAAGAAACAGTAGTATCTAGCCAAACTAACGTGTCAGTAATTTATGGATCAGGCTAAAGAGTCTGGAAGGTGGTAAAATGCATAGGAAATCATAATTGTAATAAAAAAAACACCATTTAATTTGATTTTAACTGGCTTTAACAAATTTATAACTAAATAAGCTTAACAATAATAATTTTAATTTATAATAACAATAATGTTAATTTATAACATGGATAAGCTAAATACAGTTTAAAATATTTTAACTTGAAATAATTAAAAATAAATAGATAAAGGTTGTTTAAACCTCTCTTTAAGGTTATTTGTATAAATAATACACATGGCATAAAAAGCCCCTGCGAAAATCGAAATTAAGTTGATAAGTAACGAAAATATTTTTGAAAACCATTTTTGTCGAATATTGCATGAAAAACCTTTGCGACAGTCGAAAATAAGTTAATAAATAACGAAATAGTAGTTTTAATTACTAGGAGCGAAAGTGGCTCTTTTTGGTACGAGATCGTAATTTATAGGCGAGGCGCAGCCGAGCTTGGAAATGCGATCGAGTACCAAGGAGACACTTTTGCTCCATGTGATGAACAACTATTTTCATCATTATGTATAAATAATCATTTAATCGTTAAAAAATTAGACTACATAATTTTGAGGTTATCCAAAATAGTCATAGTCATTTACACATCTGTTAGTTGTTTACAAACACAAGATAAGAAATCGTTCAACCTTTCAAACGTAACATAAACAAATGTTGACATTAGAGTACGGCAAAATTTACCATATGTTTTTCCAGTACTCCTATTCGAAGTGATCCAAAAACGATCATTTTGCGTACGATTTAGAGAACTAAAAACGGCTGTTTTCGGGACAGTTTGATGAAAATGTTTGTTCAAAAATCATTTTGTTGATAAAACTTGCATTTGAAAAATATATCGACGTATTATTTGTGCAAAATGTGGAAAAATATCCAAGACAATGTTAGGGGTTGGTCTGTTAGTGTTTTGGCCCGTTTAACACATAGTGCCACTGCCACGTAAGGCTAATAATGGGACTGTTATAAGTTATGTGGCGGAAAATGAAAGGCCCCCTTCTTGTTTAATACTTTCTAAAGGCTAATTTTAATAATAAAAGATTATAGTGTCATCTCCTATTCTTGTTTTAAAAAAGTATATTTTCCAATAATACCACAAAATAATGTGTTAAAGTTAGGTAAAGTTTCCTAAAACAAATGCTAAAAACGAGGTACTTTATGTTTACTTAGTTTTTTCCGTAATGTAACACTATATAATTTATGATAAAAGCGAAATGAACAACTATAGGAATCTCTTTAAAAGTCTTTCTAATTGCACTATTAAAAAACAAAGACCAAGAATAAAAATTAGTTTCGTATGTTCAACAATTTCATTCTTAACTAAAGACAAGGATCTTCTTCCTTCTTACGATGTAAAACAAGGAAATATTTGCACTGCTATGTGTATACTGGCACTGACACAGAATTTATTGTTAGTGAACATCAGCTAATAAAATGTACACACTTTTAGTGAAGGTTAGTAAGGGGTTTGGCTTTTTAAGGTTTTAGAGAAGGTTATGTTGACCTCTATCAGATAAATTAAATAAAGTTTTTGTGTATTAGAAATTAATAGTTTCTTGAAAATTACTAATAATAATGATAGTGAGGCTTCAAAGCCTCGAAAAAATTGTAAGTTACGCTAAAATAAATTACTGATTGCTTTGTTCACAATGCCTTATTAACTAATTGTTTTGTAATAGCCTTAAATCCTGTTTTAGCGAATTTCCCCTATAGGGAAGAAGCTGTTACCGCATTACTCATGGTAAGACCTAAGCCCGCGACAATGATAACTTTTCGTTTTGGGGCCCCCAGAAGCAAAAACACTATTCGTTCATTTTCATATATATATATATATATATATATATATATATGTGTGTGTGTGTGTGTGTCTTTAAGCACGATAGCGGCCGTAAAAATGGCCCGATCGGAATGAAATTTGGCTCAGACCTGTAAAGTAGTAATTATTCGGACGAGTTCGTAAACCAGCCCGATCGGACTACCGGAAGGGGGGGTAAAGGGGGGTAAACCCCCCTAAAAATGTTTTTTTTTAGTTTTTTACATAAAAAAAAACAAAATTTATCGAATCTTTGATGGCACCATTGAATTCAGCTCAAAAAAAAACAATCAATTTAGTATTTTGAATCACTGCTCTATGTCCATTGGTTACCGAGATATTGAAAGTGGTAAACACAGTACGTTGTCTCAATGTTAACCTTATGGGGAATAAGTAAAATTCTATATATAACTTATTCCTCAACATATCTTGATAAAACTTGGTAAATGGCTACTTCTAGTTCAGATGTACTAAATAATGAATTAAAACCACCCAGTTTTAATATACCCGTAGCAGCAAACCTGCATACTCTTTCCCCATGTTATTCCTATGGAGCTTTCAAAAACATGTCAAATCTCGCTATGTTGGATTGAAATATGTTTTTTGCATTTGAAATTCGCTGAGTATGCAGGTCTGCTGCAACGGGGGTATTTTATTTTAACAGATTATTTCAAAATCAGGATCCACCTTTTATTGCAGAAATTTGAATAACCTAATTTAAAGCCCCTGACACTAAGGTAAGCCAATCTCTCTTATTTAAACCATTAAAGGTATTTGATGTGTGGTGGTTCTCTAACTAAATGGAAATCCTCACATAACCAATAAAAATTAGAATTTCTCCCTTTTCAAATTAATTGAGTGCGCAATGTATTCTTTAAAAGAGTTTATAAATATTCCTGTCATTGGGATAAATTACTAGAGTCATTGGGATAGCTACGGTTCATTTCTCAGTCGTTTTGGTGGAGGAACCATTCAAAATTATATTATCACGTTAGTATTATAATTTCGACTTTTCAACATTTAGCTAAAACTAAACAGGTAGGATACACCGAAAAAAAATTACAACATGAGAGCACTTTTTTATATTAAATATACTTAATGATTATTATCTTCCATTGGAGATTGATTCCAGCAAATACCTATCCAGCTCATGTTTCGTACTGTGGCCATAGCAAAGAGTCATAATCCCCACTTGACATTTGTTATCGCACTGTTATCAGATGATGACATTGGGACTAACATTAATTCCCACGAATCACTCGTCGCTTCTATAATATGCGGATCTGGGTTGGATATGTGGATTTATTTTGCAGGTTTTACAACCAAAAATGAATAATAAAAGATTTGTTTTTTTCATCTTTTTTTAAGTTAATGCTATGACACCTGATTTAAAAATACATGACTAAACGGATGTGTAAGTTACTGTAACTTGTTCATTATTTAAAATTTTTAAATTATGATGCACATAATATATTAACTATACATCCCCAAACTATAAATATTTAAGCTGATAATAATGTAGTTTAAAATAATTTAATATACATTTGTAAAAAGCTCTTTTGTGTTAAAACAATTTAGTAAAAAAATAGCCTGTATGCAATGAATCTGCATTGAAATTGTTTCATCAATTCTGCTAAATCGTTATATCATACATACATAAATACATAAACATATCATCCCGCGTTGTCCTGATTGACCACTCGGTATAGGACCAGTCAGCTCTTGTTTCTTCTTCTAACGTTATTGAACACATCTTCAAGATGTTTGTCCTCTCCTCATGGCAGAGATTTCAAGGAGGGGGCAGGGTTAGTTGTAACCAAGGCAGGAGTGAGAGTTAGGTTAGGTAGGATGCAATCTGGTAAAAACACTGGTTTACAAGATATTTTTGAGCTCATGTTTAAACTTTTTAATATTATTAATCTGGGCTATGTTGGGTGGAGGTTGTTTAAATAGCTTGAGACCTATGTAATCTGGTTTTTTTCAAAGAGCTTTAAATTATGATGTACAGAAGGATTTAAATTGCTATTTCTGGTATTGTAAGAATGCTGATGAGTAGTGATTTGTTTGTGTTCTCTTACATAGACAAATGTTTCAAACAAAAAAATGCTAGGTACAGTTAGAATTTGTAATTCTCTGAAATGCTCATAACATGAGTCACTAGGTATAAGTCTCAACATACATCTAATTGCTCTTTTTTGAAGGACAAAAATTCTATTCAAATTACTTATACTACAAGAACCCCAAAGAACTATTGAGTACCTAACCAGACTCTCAATCAAGCCAAAATACCATATCATATTCCAAATATCATATTCCATGACATGAATTTTCCGAATAACGTTTAATTGTTTCATATGAGGAGATATAATGGACATCAAAAGGACGATGTGTCCTTACCTTACTAGGGAAAAATAACAGCCTCTTTTCGTCTCTTTATCACGCTCCTGAGGCCAATTCAAAGTTCCATGAAATATAATAGATATCTTCCTTTTTTACTGGATATACTGAACTCAAACACATAATAACAATATGAATGACTGCTTATTTTCACTACCATCTGTAAAGGAAATCGGACTTTTTTTATATTTTATAGTTTAAGAAATTTCAGATTTATTTTACAGCTGGTAGTGGAAATAAGCAGTCATTCATGACTAAGTTCAGTCTATGAACTTTTAAATCACCGGATGTAACATTACAACCGTATGTAACATTATATAAATTCCAAAAATCATTTTTCAATTTTATTTTATTATTTATTTTTAATATTTAAAATAATTTTATTTTTATTTATTATTTTAAAAAGATTTTGTGAATTGATAGACTAGATACATGAAAAAGGTATATATATATTCATTCAACAGAACAGCCCCCACATCATCACTAAACAGTCCAGAACATCTCTTTATTTTATCGCCGTTTATAAATTAGAATAAAGCTTCATTTGCTAAAAAAAAGTATAATATTTGCATTTTCCATTATGACTTTTAACTTAGGAAAACAGATCATTCTTTACCCAATGCTGTTTCACTTTTCGCTCTGAGCCACGATGCGGTTTATAAACCACTCTTAGCAACAATATGGTCCATATGCCACTCTGAGCCTCAATGAGGTTCATAGATCACTCTAGCCTCAATACGGTTCATAGATGGCCGTGAGCCACAATCCGGTTAATAAATCACTCTGATCAACAGTCCTGTTCATAAATCACTCTGAGCCACAATGCAGTTTCATAGATCACTCTGAGCTACAGTTCGGATCACAGATAACAAATTATGAGCCACAGTGCGGTTTATGGATTACTCTGATCCACAATTCAGTTATAGATCACTCTGATCCACAATTCAGTTATAGACCTCTCTGCCCACAATGCGGTTCACAGATCACCCTGAGCCACAATGAAGTTCATAAACCACTCTGACCCATAATGCAGTTCATTAATCTTTCTAATTGTTCACAGATGACTTTGAGCCACAATACGGTCTATAGATCACTGAGCCACAGAGCGGTTAATAGATCGCTATGAGCCACAATAGGTTTTAAAGCATAAAATACCAGGCTATATTATGGTAATCGCCCATTATTTTATTTGAGTTTCGTATTATACCAAAATACCTGCAAAACCGATGTTCACCAATGTACTCGTACGTCAATGATGTATAATGTCTAATGAAAAATATAACAGCATACAATTTCCTAATGTTCTTACGTCTTTTAAGTAAGATTTTTTATATTGTGAGTCATTAAATAAACTCTCCTTAGCAATTTATTTCATAAATATTTTGTTATATACTTTGGAGAAGTCCTTTAAGAAAAATGTTTAGGAAAATTCAGAACAAATTCTGTTAGTATAACAACATAAAACTTGCATTTATAAATAATGAATCGCTAATTGATAAATCCATTATTAAACTTAAAAAATTGGCAAACTATTAAAAAAATCTAATATTAGATCATTGTGTTTTACAGTATCGTAATGTTTAATATTTTCATTGGAGTACAGAGAGGATCGTATAATAGTAGTTTATGCAACGATTGTATAATGAATGTCTTTAAGCCACGAGTGAGATGTAAGTTAGAACACGAGCGAAGCGAGTGTTCTAAATTTCTCACGAGTATACCAACAATATACGACAAAATGTCCCCCGGAGTTAAACAAAACTCATGAGTTTTACTAATGATGGAATAGGTCAACTAAATTTTGAGGTTAGGCAAATAAGCAGAATGAACCATGAATCGTTGTGGAACAATCAGCTGATGGGATAAGTAAACTCAAACATGAATCGTAATGCAACAATCAGCTGATGTGCGAATTGCGTAATTGTTATTATGACACTACTTCCGTCAAATGCCGAGCTTGGTCTAGAACCAGTACTCTAAAGTGACTCCAGTACTCCAGTAAGTCGTCATTAGAGTACTGCTTGGTTTTTGGTGTTTTAATGTATATCATTATAATGTTTATTGTAATATCATAATTGGTGCTTCTTGCAATGGTCGTAGATAAAACATATTGTTAGACCTCAACAGCCCCGCCAACGTTGTGGTGAACTTAACACCACAGGATATACCCTACAACTGTTATATTTGTATTTTGATTATGATTTTTGCGGACATTTGCCATCACTGATTAGTAAAAAAACAAGTTTCACGACGTTTCGGGATCTGGAATCTGATCCCGAAACGTCGTGAAACTTGTTTTTTTACTAATCAGTGATGGCAAATGTCCGCAAAAATCATAATCAAAATATAAAATCACCATCACCAACAATGAATTTCAAACAAAGAATGTTATATTTGGTTATCATGGTACCAACGACATGTTTTCCGTGTTTCCCGTGTTTCCCTAAGCCTTTATTATTTAGATTTTAAAACCATGTTATTCCTCTAAATAACCAGGTTCGAGTTTTTTTATCACAATCAAAATAATAATTTAACTGAAAAATTCATTGTTATTTCGAAATCGAGTAAATAGTATTTGCATGAAATAAGATTCAATAACTTGTGAGAGTGGGAGGTAGATAACTAAAACTTTCCTATTTTTAACATATATCCCTATAGGTTTGTTTCGAAGATTATATTTAATTAAATCTTTAGTAATATGCTACAAAAATCTAATTCTCTTAAGTAAACCTATTTCCATGTCTGAATATTCTTTCAAAGAAATATCATAGAAAAACTAACCGATCAAGCTATTCACAATTAATTGACAGTGATATTTCTATGACCTGTTCATGTTATAACCAGATTACAATATATAATAGTCCTCATGTGTTCCAGTTTATTCAATTGTGTTAGCTGATTACATAACTATTAATTAAATTCAAAATCAGTTTTCTTTAGATTAGTTGGTATTGTCAATTTTCCTGTAGTTTATATACAGTGAAACCCCATTTGTGATGCAGTTTGCACTGAGATTCGCTATCACTAGGACAATAGAGAGGTTGCGGTGACAGCTGATAAAACTCATGTATCATACACTTTACAATCGATGTTGAAATGGGTCGAATACTGGACACATTTAAAGCCTTGTCAATCAACATCTCCTCCGCTACAATGAATGCATAATATAATTTCGTTACTAAAATAAGAAACATATATACAGTAAATGATTTCGGACTTAATTTTGTTGAATGAAGTTTTATAAGAATAAATAGCTTTACCATAAACAAGCACTTGTACGGCCAATAGTTATTTCGTCCAATGAGTTTTATTCTTTTTGTACATTTTTTGCCTCGGGAAATCAATTAAAGCCAGTCAAAAACAGAGAACATCTGGTCTCCATCCTACAACCCTTCAAAAGGCCCACGTTGTTGCTGTGGACAATCAACTGTAACCAAAACAGCTGATTGACGTATTCAGATTGGATTTATGTTATCTGAGCGGAAGTCGGTCTTCTGGTAATTATTGTTTTAAACGTTAAAAACGTTAAAAGTAATAATAACATAATACACAATTTTGTAAATAGACCTTTACGCCATCGGAATTAGGTCCGTTTTTTCGAAAAAAATTAAAAGAAAACTAAGATTAATTTTACATTTTTCTACCCATTTTTAGATAGTTTTTTTTATACATAATGGTAACTTACAGTACGTTGAAATTTTAAATTTTAATAATCTCATTGCATTTGCAGGACTCAGCCAAATTAAATTTAGTTAGGTGACACCACTGCCACACTCACTTTAGGGAAAACCAACATAAATGAAGCAATTAATCTTAGGGATCGCTTACGACCATCTTAATTATATTTTGAAATACACAAAATAAACGTTTGAATTATCACGTATCGTAAATTATAAATAACATTTCAAAAAAATTAAGCGTTAAAACATTTTAATTTTTTTAAAAAGATAATATTGATAAATTAACAAAAAGTAAAGAGTAAGTCATGAGGTTTTTAAAAATGTTATTGCTGTCAAAAGGCGATATTGTCAATATGTTGTATTAAATGCCTACAAACCAAATTCTTCATTAGTGTTTCCGAACATCAAATACATTGAAATCAAATAAAAATAAGTAAATAATTCCTTAAAGTCTTATTTAATAGCTAAACACTCAAAAACCATCATTTGTTAAATAATAAATATCTTGATCTAAGTTTAGTGAGCTTCGCCATATAATATGTTCTAGATTGTATGGAGTAAAATAATGTACGAGTAAATAATATGTACAGTACTTGTTTTATCATTAACTGTTCAGATTTAATCTTTTAGCTTCTTAACTATTATTACTAAATAAAAAAAAATTGTTTCCGACCGAATCAGGAATTTCTCGCAAGGAAAACCAATTATAATGTAACAATGGCCTTTCACATAGGATTTATTTTAATAGAATTACGTGTTTCCAAAGACCATTTATAAGTCTTTCTAAAGATAATGACCTCCTACTAGGCTTTTATTGCTCACTAGGCAGCAGTTCAAATTTGCAAGAGCTAGCCTGATACCGGAATATAATAATAACACGCTTCTGTTACTCACATTACGTAAATAAGTAAGCAAAAATCAAGGAATAAGCTAGTTAACAGTAATCTAAAAATTGATAATAGCTCATAAATTAATGAATGAATATTCTGAATATTAACTTTTGTCGCTCTTTTCAAACGCCTGAATGGTTGCTAAATATAGAACATCTTTTCACCGCCATCGGAGCACCTTATGTTGTTAGAAATGGTAAAACTGTTAGGTTTTTGATTTTACACTACCTCATTCTTTTGAAGAAGTCACCTCAACAACCACAAATAAAAATTTATTATAACCATTTATCGTCATCAAATAATGCTTACTTTATTAATGAACCTTACTGACAAGTAGCACTAGCTATTTAGTAAAGCCTATTGAGAAATGTATTTTAAATGAAAGTTATGATTGTCAAGAATACCTACGACAATAAGGTTTGTTACTGTTATGGTTTCACTAAACAATTAATATTTGTGCAATCTACTTACATACCCAACCCCTTTAAAATTATTTATATTAAATAAAAACATTGTTTTAAAATGTATTTTTAGTAGGCTTTAGACCCCACCACATTATAAAATATCTTACAATGTAGGAATTTTCTTCTAGGTTCTTGGCAAGTAGGTCAAGCGAGGCTTCCCAAGAAGTTATACTGACATAAGCATTTTTTTCCAATTTTTTGGCACTTGAGAGCTCTAAATTTACTTAAGAAATGCAACATAACACATAGGAAGAAAAAATCTTAACATCTAAAAAAACACTATTAAAAAGGCTATGACTATTTTTAAAAATAATTATGATTATTATATCTAATACAAGGAACATGTTAATAATCTGGTCAGTTAATGTTTTCACGCTCGCTATTTTTAGTAATGAAAAAAATTCTTCTCTGTGTACTCTATACTAACATGAATATGTTGTGAGTGAGTGAGTGAATGAGTGAGTTATCGCATTTGAGACGACAATAAAAAATATTACTAATGAAAGTGATTATATAATTAAAGTAAATTATAATAAATATTTTACTCTTTTAAATTGATTGAAAAGTCACAACCCTTACAAAACACACGTACGACCAACTGCTAAAAACTCGGCATTGACTGAACAAAAACAGTTCATTAAAATTCTCACTCTGACTTCAACTGTGCGTCAACCGTTAAATGCCATCACGTGCCCTGAGAATTAAATATGCTAAAATTGATCTACTGTGGTAACTACTTTGTTTAAATTCCCATACCAATATTTAAATTGATATTTAAAATTAAAATTGACTACAATTGAGTTTGGATACGATTTTCTTAGTTTAGGGTACAAATGAAAGCATAATAATTTACACTGCAGATATAACATTGAAAGAATTTAATAGTTTGTCCCATTTACTACTTTGTAGAAAATATACGTTTCCTATAATGGTTTATTAAAATTAAATGTGTTATAATTGAGTGTGCTGGTTTAAAACTGTTCAGAAATCCATCTAGTCATAAGAGCAATACAAAAAAGTTATCCAACCTAAAAATGTGTCTATTTTGAAAGAGCTATGGACAATGGGATCGTAAATAGGAATCTTGCATAGTAATTCCCTTTTATATTTCTCTAAGGGAAATATTTGTTTTTGCATAAGTTAACACCACTCATCACTACCTATTGCTGCATACTAAGCTACATTGCATTCCCTTATCATGTGATGGATGAGACTGCATCAGAACAACTGGCATTATCTCCTTAAGTTTAGTTTAACTGACTATCATATAAATCATTATTACTTATCACTATAAAATGTTCGATATGAACCGAATGATAAAAATAGGACAGTTTCCTACCTATGTTCTGAGCCATTAATTTAAAGTGCGATAAAATTCTAAAAAAATAAGGTCCCTTTATATATTTTGTATAAACATTTACCCATATTATCTCTGACCTGGTAGAATTAATTTTTGTTAAAAAGGTTAAGTAACTTAACCTTTTGAGATGATGGGCATAAGTTTACATGGACAATGTGCTAAGATGTATTTCAGTAAGCCCTTATCTGCTAACGTAATTTTAAAATAAAAAGGTGTAGAATCTCCGGCAGAATGCCACCTGACGTTGACTGAGATTAAACTGGAGGGACGCCAACCGTCGACGGAAGATCTCAAACTCCGCTTTTTGTCTCCCGACACAGCAAAAAATATTGTTGACTAGAGTAGTTTGGCTAGTATTATTCACATGAAAATAAGAGTTTTTAACAAAACATAAACAAACAAAACGACAAACAACAAACAAACAAACAAAACAAACGAAACGTGCGCCCGTATTCGGGAGCGGGCTCGGAACTCATTGAGTTTAAAGTTTCCTACAAGGTTGAATTGTTTTAAAATGAGTTCCTGGTATTGAGAGTCATATAGATGAATGAAAACTATCCGCTTTGCGCATATTGGAACTCACTGAGTTCCGCGCCCGCTCCCGAATCCGTGCGCACGTTTGTAAATTTCATTGTCTGTTTAATGTGTATGTTTGTCGTGTTCGTGAGCCGTAATATGTGTGAACTTTTTGAAAACTTGACGCCGCTAGTAATAGAATCACAACAGCAAAGAATGCAGGAAACCTAGTGTACAAGTATATTTTTTTGGATGCTGATGATGGCCTAGGCTGAAACGCGAACACCCAAAATAAAACTCTGGATTGTTGGACGTAAGTTAAATAATTTTGGGTATTGACAAAACCAATCCGTGCTGCAAATCATAAATCATTATCTCGTGTTGCCACTACCTGTAGTAGCCGGAACTCCGCGGCATT
The DNA here is from genome assembly GCA_035578135.1 of Flexamia atlantica. Taxonomy (NCBI): domain Eukaryota; kingdom Metazoa; phylum Arthropoda; class Insecta; order Hemiptera; family Cicadellidae; genus Flexamia; species Flexamia atlantica. Next base: position 27,541,157 of record JAQJVK010000008.1, on the reverse strand, counting down.
GGCCTGTTTTGTGTCATACATTCAGCTGACGCTAGTCATTACGTTTGAATGGTAAAATTATGAAGCCGTTATCATAACTAGCACGTGAAATAAATAATTAAGAATGCAGTTAGGTTTTTGCAGGGTAAAATACCCTCGAGACTCACAACTCACTTCAGGACTTATTGTATGTAAGGTTAGGCAGGCTAGGTCAGGTAGGTAACTAAATATAACCTACCCTAACCTAATCTAATCTAACTTAACATAACCCTTCTAAACGATTTTTACTCATTTCAATGATAGAAATAAGAATACACAAAAATGTCCTTTACAATAACATGGGGAGTGAGTATGCAGTTCTGCTGCCACATAAATAAAAAATGGGGGATTTTACTCTGAAACCCGATAGATCTAAGCTAGATGAAGCTACCTATCAAGTTTTATCAAGATATGTTAAGAAATAAGCAAGCTAGGAAATTTTAAATAGTAGTGGCCCTCTTCTGGGAAAAAACCCCTTGTACATTTAACTGCCTAGTGAAATAAGTCATGATTTTTCAAGTTAAGTTTTTTTATCAAAACTGTTAGTTTCGTAAAGGGTAATAATTTACAACTAAGAAAAACTTGAATGATATTATAATTTTTATATGCATAGAGTTTTTTTTAAGTCGTAGGGGGATTCTGATAAAACTCGTCAACATTAGCTTATACCTCCAGGGACGGGTAACAGAGCTGGAGCTATGTTTATTACACTACTGGTAAAGACGTTTTTTGTTTGCAGTGTTAAATAACGTAGAAGTATGTTCTATTTAAGTTATAAAAGCAATTGAATAAGACTAGTATGAACGTAAAATTTACATGTGGTTTTTTAGTAAGATATGGACATGAATATAATCTACAGCAGTTTATAGCAGTATCTATGGCAGTTTATATGTATCATGCACAACTGTATTGCATATAAGAAACTGTCATCTGATTTTAAGCGATTGTCATATTTTACATTAGAAGCAATTCATATTTTAGATTAATCAAGAACATCATTTATTTTGAGAATTCTATCATTATTACTGTTTTTTAATGTAAATTCAAACCTATCTAGCATTGTAAATGCTTAGTCGAAAATTGATTACATATTTATTTGTCTTTAAAATAATCAAAAGGCTATAAAATAGTAATCATTATTTTTTTCATAACAAAACAATGCCGAAGATTTTTTTAAAGTCCTAGGCGTCTTTAAAGGGTAATAGAAGAGAAAAAACTACAGAAGTGGAAATTAACGCAAAAAGGCCATAAACCACCATGTTCCTGAAGCTCTAAGAGAAAACCCGCTTGATCTTCGGTATTTTGGAAATTGTTATGCTTAACTGTTATAACCTACAAGTTCTAACAAAAAAGCCAAGAACATATATTTTTTTCATAAAAAGTTTTTCTTTTTGCTTTATTAAAAATGTTACAGCATAGAACATTGTGTTAAAAAAGATTGGTTGGATTCCAACCATTATGTCAACCTTCTCTAGTGGACTCTAGTTAATATATATGTTGTAATTTTCAGCCAAGCTTGAAAACTGAACTTGGAGCTGAAACTAACAAAGGAAGTGGAACATGTGGGTCTGACAGCTGACAGATGCGTGGACGTATTGGAAGTTTTGTTTAGTGGAAAATATTCTACCACATTATCAGTTTCTTAGAAAATAAACTAAATCCATCAACAAAGTTGATTCGAATAAAATGGCTAGAAAATGGTTAAATGTTTTTTCTTAGCCTTGACATTTTTTTCGAGTTTATTTTGTAAATATTGTTTTGATTTATCGTTTTTAAGTTGTTCTCTAAGTTTTGTAATTGTATACAATGTGTTAAATTAAGTTATAATATGCAGACTATCAATTGCTCTACCACGCAACATCGAGTCATCCATTCATTAAATGAAACTAAATTAATCAACATTATTCAATTTGGGAGGTCACAGCATATATTTTGGCTGAAGGCGAACGTTAATTTACCGTGGCCTTCCTGGAATATGATTCTCAGCGTGGTTATCAAACTCTAAAGCAATATCATTACAACACAAATGTCTCCGGAATGGCTTACATTACATACTCACACAAGATCGCTGACCACAAATATGATAATACTTAGTTGTGAATGATAAACATAGCAAACTACAAACAAATTTAACACGGTTTACTCGTGTAGTACTGCGTGTCTATGAAGATTGCCATGTTCTTTGAATACATATTTAAAAAAGTATTTGATAAGCTTTGCCCATATTAGTTTTTGACACAACTAGGAGAATAAACCCTACTGCATAATAGTAAAGATTACATACTATCAAGTTTAATACTGTAGTTTAATAGTGTAGTGTGCCAAAATCACAGCTTTGTGACACGCTGGCATAATCACCGCTGTTAGTCTAAGTCGCTTGTTGTATTTTATTTGTTGTTTTTAAATATTTATTATATTTGTGTGATTTATTGTAATTTGGTAGCTTACCAAATGGAAAGCTATAAATTAACATTGAAACGATCCACTTTAACTTTGCAAATATCACTTAACACTTATATAGATTAGTTGGATAACAAAATAGTTTGTGTTACAAAATAATAAAATAGTAATGTTTGGGTATAAAGTGGGGAATGATTAATATAAATAAATGTATCTATCAAAGATAAACTATCTCGTTTAATTTAGTGACTAAACACAAACAGTGATTTCAACCGAGTTCTTATATTACTCAAATTATCTTTGCGGCTTTCATAATAATTCAAACGAAATAATAAACTTCTTTGGCACTAATAACTGAAAGTTGTTATTAACAGCATTGGCAAGTAAAATAAGTCTACCCATCCCAATTTGATGGTTCTGTTTGTTTCCTTTTATTTAAGTTTCAAATTAGAAGACCCGTTAACAACTTTAATGTGGAACTAGTTATTGACATTTGTATTTAAGAACAATAACAATAAAAAATAAAATGCATGTATAGTATTTTATTTTCCAAAACGGTTATCGGACATCGAACTGGATTTATAATTTCATTATTTTTGTTAATTAAATAGCATGATTTTTGCTATCGTGATTCTCCAATCGTGAACAAGCCTATTCAAACTTGCCAGTATAGTAATAACAGCATACAGCAAACACTAGCTGAAAATGCAAATAAGCAGAGATGATTTCATGGTGCAGTGAATGTGCTCTCGGCGTTCTGCGTCCATATTTGTTTGTTCGGTCTATACAAATAAGCTCAACATCATGGAGCATCAGCTTTGTAAAGTCACATTCTAAATTGGAAACGGAAAATCAATAGCTTGATTATCATAACATGACCGTTTTTGATTCTATAAATTGAAAGAAGAAAATATTAAAATGTGTTTAACATAACACGCACGGGTAACCCGCACGGGTTTTCTATGTGGGGATTAATTTCGCTAACAACATGAGAGTTAATTTAAGATTAGGCTAGGATACAATGTATCTAAAATGTACGTAATAACTCTGTAAATTATTGTAAACTTTAAAGCGAAATAAACAATTTTTGATTTGATTTGATTTGATAAATATATTTTTGATATATATTTTTTTGTAGCTGAAGGAATCTTATTGTGAAGGATAGATTTTTCTGTAAAATTATATCTGCAACCTAGCTGTCCGCGGATGTCAGCTGGATATGCCAGAAAACATCTCTATCCTGCCCTCTGACGCAATGGAAGACATCGACTTATTTTATGAGACTCCATCCAATCGAGACCTGAAAGTAACAACAGTTTTATATCAATTTTAATAGGTGATTGATTTAAATCATACAAGATGAGTTCATACAAAATTCTCTGTATGATGAAGGATAAGATTAGGCTTTTTGATAAACATTTATTTTATAAACTATAAACATAAAAAAATTATAGTATTAGTGTGCACTTTTTATTAGTAAACGGAAGCATAAATCATGGTTTACTAAACCATTAAAGGAGCAGAGATCGTTCTTCGGGTAATGATTTTTTAACTTCAATAGATCATCTTTTCAAATTTAAATCAAGAACTGGGCATCCAAAAAAATCTAAGATTTTTAAATATCTCAACTTGACATTTTCTAAGTCACACTGCAAAGATTGGGGACACATTCATTTATTACGTGATGAAAAATTTGAAAGTTCAAATAATCTGAATCATACAAAAAATATTTTGGATCAAAAAGTACACATTCCTTTGTAATATAAGGAGATTTTTCAAATGATTATACTTATTATTTGATTATACTTTTCATTAAAAATATTTTTTTCTGCAATTATGACCAAGCATTTATTATATTATTATAACTGCATTTTTGGTGATACTAATTTAGATCACACTAAGAATTTGAAAAATAGCAATTGCACCACCTGAAATATTATATAATAACATTAAATTATTTTTGTGCTAAATAATTGAAATCAGACTTAACCTGTTTTCTAAAATAGTGTGTTTTAATTAATTGATACGAATTTTATTTGCTGTTGATTATTAAAATCTAAAATAGTAAAAAATTGCTAATGAGATAAATAGCTCGTAATTGAAATTAAAAAACTGTTGTTAATAATATGTAATACTTATGCTTCTCTATTGCATAATATGTTTATGTTAAAATTTATTGTAAAGTTTCATTTTCTACAGCACTACATAAACACAACCACCGGATATTGAGCGATATTTCCTTTGATTCGACGATTTAAAATGAATTACTCCCAGTGGTTTAAAATTGCAAACTGGTGCGTACAGGAGTCGTCCTTCAGCAAGCCTCAAGGTTGCGTCTGGACTTCTGCCCCCGGACATCCACGTCAAGTCGATGGCACTACCAACTCTACCGACTCTATGTTCTGGAGAGAAGGCCAGTCAAGAACTGGCCCTCATCGTAGCTAATGACCCTATAAATCATTAGCTTCACATGATCTCAGACGTCATGAGTTCAGAGGTTATATTTCACAAGCCATTTACTGTGGATCTCTTCTATATGAACGACTGGATGCCCGGGAAACTGCCGCATTTAGGCAGAGAGAGACTCACCTGGTGCACAGACGGATCCCTTATTGAACAGCAGCATAAGTTAGCACAACAAGCTTCAGTTTACGTGCTGAGACCTTTTAGTGTAGTCTATTCCCCACACTCAAATCAATCAATCAAGGTCTAAAATAAAATAATTACCATTAAATATTGTCTGTTCTAGCTTTCTACCTCAACATCATCTTAATACTTACTAAACAATGTATTAAGTCAAAACATAAACATATTTGAGTTGGAAAACATTTTCTTAATACCTTTAACATATATATATTAAAATTCAATATACGAAAATTAATTATGCTAAGGATATTGGTTTACAGCTATATTAGCGTGTTACTACCCATGTAAAAGGTTGGGAAATAACTATGTGTAAAAATAAAGGATATCTCCCTAAAGATGTATTTTTTAACCAATGCCAAAATTTAATATAAACCTGTTACATAAAACTATGTATTTGTAGTGAATTAATCAGATTAATATTTTTAATATTTTTTAATAAATCAAAAGATTAATGAGTTTATTTGCTCTGTTAAATATTTGCCTCGTTAATTTTAATTACAGTATTTAGTTTTTCAGCTATTGATTGATTTATTTTTTAAATAGTTAGCAAAAGTAGACTTTTAAATTGAGAAGAAAAAGTGGTACCAAAATGTGGAAAGTTAAAAATAAAAATACCAATCTTTGCTTGAACGCTTTGCGGCTGGAGATGTAATCAGGACAGCTCTAAAACTACGCTTGCTTAAATTGCTTCTTTGATGACGGCTTTCCCTTTAATAAATAATAATCATTAAGAGCTAAGAATTAATTAATGGAGGCACTCGAACGATAATTATCCAGAATTGTATCTTTGATCTTGCTGAACCGATATTAATACTCAGAAGTCGCGTAGAACTCGACATCTGAATCACAATTATATTAATGTCCAGAAAAAATTAAACTCTTGTGATCTTTTTTGTTAATTAGATGAACAATATTTCACTTAATTTGACGTGTTATTCGCTTGTCAACTGTCTCTTTTGATAAAGATCATAAACAAAACAAACGTTTGAGTAGTTTGTAACCAGTATAGTTTGTAAACTATAATACCATATAATAATGTATTATTGTACTTATATTTCATCCTAACCCTTAAACGCAGTTTTTATATTTCATAGCAGATTATTGGCTGAAAAATAAAACTTTAGGGAGACATGCTTTATTGTTTTCTATTTTTTAAGCTATTTGTTATTTGTTATTATTTATTTGCTAGTTATTGCCCAAACATTTGTACAAACAGTAATAAGTTCATAGCTCTAGGTATTTTTCTTTCATAGTATTTTTGTATATTAAATCTATATATCTATATATTTTTTGGAGTTTTTATTTCATTTACAATAGGGGCTTATTAGTACATATTTTTCAGTGTAGCATCAAAAATTCTTATTGCAACATATTAACTAGTAAATTTATATCTATAATTTAGTTCCGCTTACAAGAAACATATCAAACAATCAACTAATATTTCATTTTCACCCAGGAGAATAATAATTTTCCTGGTTGTTTGGATTATAGATGGAAAACAATTAACGATTTGTACCTACGATTAGTAACCTGATTATCTTAGTGATACGATATTAATAAATAAAGCCTAAACTATGTCGGGTCCTGGAAGCCGCGACCCGGACATTGACAAATTAACCAGACATGAATGGAGACACAGGTTGCCAATTTTACCCCAAAAATCCGTGGAAAATATGTTGTCACAATTACCCTCGACTTACTAGCTTTCATTTTGAGCGTTTTCATTTAATCAGAATTATGAATTAACTAACCTGACCATCGACTGTTCAACTATGAATTTAGTAATGATCTAGCATGTTCCGACAACTAAGTCTGAAAAAGATATTTAAGAGCCATGGCTAACAATAACCCTACCAATTTGGAATTTAGAATCTGTGGACCGAAATAGTTGCCAATTGATTTAACCTAAACCCTCATCCCCCAAAACCCCTCCTTTCGGAATCTGTACCTAGCAAGCCATAATGTTAATTTAGATACCTGACCAAATGATGTTGAACGGCCGATCGCTGGTGGAGAAGAGAGCTTGAAGTTGGGCCGTTGGCGGTATTTTGAATTGGCGCATGCGCAGAGGGATAGTTAAGTAAATGATCATTCATTTCTTCTGTCAGCTGAGGGTGCAGGTATGCCAACGGCATAAATGTGGATATCCCACAACTAAAAAGGTGAAATTATTAAGGGTAAACTTGTAATTGAATTTTATCTTCAATTATATTTCTTCTCTTTTTAAAATATTCTCCATAACAATTGATGCACAAGAGTAAATAAAAAAGAAACAGACGAGCACATTTAAAAGTAAAAAGGTAAAAAAAACTCCTGAACAAAAAGAGTAAAACGTTCGGGTAGCTTTTAATTCTGTTGGGTTTAGCTATAAACGTTACTTTAAATTTCAAAATCTGCATCATGTATGTTTTTTTGTTTGTCGATAATTTTAGGACTGTTCATGAACGAATATGTTTTAAAAACAAATCATTCTAATCTCTATCACTAGAAATTATTTTTCGAAAACAAGATTTAATAAAAGCTTAACATAAAATGTCTTAGTAATGCACTAATTCTATAATAGTAAATTATTTTTATGTAAAATAAACAGCGCATTTATTCGTCTAGGTTATAAACGGTTAAACTAACTCGAGTAGCACGTTACGTGGAAAGTTCAAATCGAGTTTTTTTAATAGAAAACGTTTAAAGGGTTTTTCTTCAACTTCTAACTAAACACATACTTATTATTCTCTTCTTGGAAATTTATACAGGAGTCAATATCAATATTTTAATACTATAGGATTTGACTGAAATAGATGCATTTAATAATGAATGTGTAAGTATTGATAACACATTCATAGTACACAAAACTTTTTTCCATTATCAGTTAATAACTAGTTTTATCTGTTTATAACTACCACTGTTACTGCTTTATCTGTTAGAAGTAAACAATTAACTGTACGACTTCTATAAAATTTTTAAAATTAGCTGTTTTTATAAACAAGGTGATTCAAAAAGAATGGCTCGATTTCAATCAATTATACACACACACACACACACACACACACACACACACACACACACACATATATATATATATATATATATATATACATTTTAAAGGTTCCTACAAACCAATTTTACATCAAACTATTTTCAGTAGCATCAAGTTTAGGATGATGAATTGTAAATTTTCTAAAATCCCTCCTTTAGAGGCTCGGACAACATCTAGCTGATAACAGAACTTGTCACAATCTGTTCGCTAGACGTCTTACTGGATTGTAGATACAGTATTGTATAAAAAGTTATTCTGATTTTAAGCTCCTCAACATCACCAGTAATGGGAGGAACATAAATACGATCTTTAATGTATCTTAACGATCTTTAATGTATCTTTAATCTTTTATATATGCTAACAGGAAGGTAGCGGAGCTATGTCAGCTGACCGTGAAGGCCAGGAATGTAAAGCTTTGTGTTGCGGTACTGTGCACCGAATCCTGAGCTGGTATATGAAAAATGGAGTACATCCTTGGCTGATTGTGGCGGTCCTCCATATTGTTAAGAGATGAGGTTGTTCCAAGTAAGCAATTAGTTGAGAATGTAGACGAATTCGTATCCATTACCAGGTAAAATATAGGGTTTTTTCCCTCAATACGCCGTTTGATAGATACCATCCTGTCTCAACTTGGATAGTGCAAACAAGACACAGCTTTGCATTCCTCGCCTTAATGGTCACTTGACATAACACCAGGCGACTTTCTCCTATGGGGTACGTTTAAGATCGGGCATAGGTTCCTCCCTAAGCTGGTGATATTGAGGAGCTCAATACCAGGATGACAGATGCAGTAGCTAGAAACTAAGCAAACATCTAGTGTTCAGTTTGTAAAAATTCAAATATCACCTACATGTTGTGTAAGCCTTTAAAGGAGGGCAAATAGAATATTTGTAATACATATCACATACGTGATGCTCCTGTGAATAGTTTTATGTAAAAATCCTTTTTGTCCACCTTTTTATAAATATAATTGATTGAAATTGGCCACTATTTTATAATCTCTCTGTATCCCCTTTAATCACTAAACAACTATAGTGTTTTACGTAGACTGAAGATATTAGATCTGAGAGTTTTTGCCATCCACGGAAAAACAAGAGATATTTTTTAACATTGTGCTAATGTAAAAAAATCAGCTATTTTAACTGTTTAACGTTTATCGTGATGTTTTACAGTCGATTGCAAAAACTCTCTAGTGTCACGTATTCTTGTTATTGTATCCAGCCCTAGTTTTCAATAATGTCACCACCTATGAATAAATTTTCAGAATACCTCTGATACAAAAGTCGTAATTTTCAGTTGGATTTCATAGCTGAAGTTAAAAATGTGGTATTTATCCAATACGTTATTATCTGTTGGTCGAGTGTCGGTTTCTTAATTTTTCAATGAAATATCCTATTTTATGATATCTTTGGAAAATATAGATTAGGCCCTTATTTATTGTATTTTAGATTAAAATTAAATTTTAAAAACAATGTGAATTATATTTTTACGGCTAGTAGGTGAACTAAAAATAGTGCTGTTCTGCAGTACAATTTACAATTTCCTAGAGTTTGAAAACATTATACGAGGTTCTTTACTGGTATATTAAAAGTTGATAATTAATGTTGTTATAACACCTAAACAAATTTTTCTAAGAAATATTCTTCAACGACAAGAGCTAACCTGTCTCTCCGTATCAGTGATGTAATTTACTGCTTTGTAGGTAGACAAAGGCTCGACGGCTGTTTGCGTTGCTGACAGTAACTGTCACTGTCCTGTCCAGATGAGAGCAGGATGGAAGACGGAAAACTAATTACCTTTCTCTATTCATGAAGATTATTTCAAGAACAGTTTTTATTTTATTTTTATAAGAATTAAAGATAAGTTGCTCATACTGTACCACCTGACAAATAATAAATAACGCCTTTTTCAACTAACATCGCAAACAAATTGGTTTTTGGTATATCCTGAAAGTATATAAACTAATGGACAAGTCTTTCAGTTTTTATTGCTCTAACCCTAGAAAATTTAATTATTGGTGTTTTTCGTGAGATCTGCAAAAGGGACAATGTAGAATACCAGTTTCATAATCCGTACTTTAAATTTCCTGAATCGTATCATTAATAAAATTTAAACGAAAATTTATATTGTTAGTATTTTTAACAAACTGAAAGAATAATCAAGTACCTGTATAATTGCATATGTAAAATCAAAGACAAATAATTTACTCACACAATAACTTAAAGCACAAAGATATGCTTTTATAAAATTAATTATACATTTATTCCTAAGAAAAAAAGTTATATTAATTTGGTTTTTTTTCACGAATATGCAATTGACTAATTATACACTAAAACATAGTAGAATATCATTCAGTCATCAGGTCAGTGCAAAACATTTTTTCCACCTCTATTATGGAACCAAATTTTACTCATTAAACATTATGTTTTTAATGGATAGTTGCTTTCTTACTCTTCACGTAAATTGAAAACGTCCAGTCGCATGGTGTCACAAAACACAAACGCATGGTGTCAATACCTCAATAGAAGGAGTTTCGTACAGTTATTTAAGTTTTATTTTTATTTTCTAGGTGTCAATTGTATTAAAAAACAAACAAAAGATCCTACACTTCCCTCCCACCTACTGTTTGATTTTAAAATACTTAAAATAACAATCGTAAACAAACTAATAAACAAAACTTAAGAACGTTACTTTTAGGCAAAAATTTACTTTTTATTGCAAGATTTTCTTTTAAGTTCAAATGAACAAAGGAATTTGCAGAGTTACAGGAACAAAATTAAGATCTGAGCTTGTTTTATCCAAACAACACACAAAGAATACAGATGAACCACCATTCGCATTTTGTATTCAGTCGTTTCCATCAGGAGTGTAAACAAGCTTTCCAGATTAAAATATGGTATGATGTTGATGTTGATTTTCTTTCTTAAGAATCAAAAAACGCCATCCTTAAAAAATGGGGTTTATTTTTGCTAATAAAATTTGAAATTGCGATTATTTTTCTGAATATACATTTGATTTGAATGTTTACAATCATAATGAATACGTATGATTTCATATTAAATACATAGATAATGATTTAAAAATAAGATCAGCTTGTTTAAATTAGAATAAGGTTACGCTCTAACGGTTGACAGAGTGAAATAATTGTTGAAACGATACAGACTACTTGCTGAACATCCAAAATCTAAATGCTTTTAAACTCTATGGTAAAAATGAATAACCGACGGTTTTCCCTCTCCTTTAAACAGTTTAATTGGAATCAATAGTTTCAATAGTTCCCTCACTTGAAAGGTTTTATGATGTGTTAAGCTTTGAAAAGTTTAAGGGGCCGCGACCTGAGAAAAATAAATCGTAAGACCATCATTACCTCTGTGTAAGGTTTGCTATATGGTGTACTCCGTACACGGAAGGTCTTATTGTCTCTAAGAGTGTACCAGGTTTGAAGTTGATACTTCAAACCATTCGAATGTAATGAATTTTTATTTGAAAACACTTACTGATAGTCGGAAGAAGAGAAAAACCCCCATTATTATGTAATAAAATATGATTACCTTGATGCGAAAATCAAGACCACCAAAGGTCAACGGAATATTTAAACACCTTGTTGTTATTTATAATCATATACAGTAATGTTAATATTTGATGTTCTAACACGTTTTGACATGGACAATATTAACAAGTAGTTTGTATTGGCTTAGGTAGCAAAAAAGTAAAAAGGTTCGTTTTTATGTTGATTGTGGTGAAATTTAGTATTTTTAATGTAATAAAGATCAAGGGAAATCCCCAAACCAAGCTTTTTTAAAAAAAATATTAAAATTAAAATAACACATTAAAAAAGTTAAAATGATAAATTTAGGTAAAACTATTGGTGTTGTAGTGGTTTTATTGTGTTTCCCATAAAACAATAAAGTAACATATGTTCAGTGTTGATTCAAAAGCTAAGGAGTCTACGAGGCTGATCAACACATTACCAAACAACATTCCGCTATCATTTGAATATTTGTTTACATCGAAGTGGAATGTGTTCTATTGTTGTATCACTAGTGCAAACGGGAATTTCCTGCAATACACGTCATTTACAAATCACACAGCCCTCTGCGGACAACATTAATTTGAGTTGCAGATCATTCTCAACACTATTATAACTAAAAATTGAACATTTATTTCTTTAATAAATAAAACTTAAAAATAATATAAAAACCACATTTAAAAAGTTATTTATTTGTTGTGTTAGTTTGTCTGCTATATCTGTGAACTATTCTTAGTTTTACAAGAAATAAATAATTGTAACATTTGTGAATTTTCTTCTACCACACTCAACTTGTTTTCAGTGATATGAGCGACTGATAATACTGGGAAATGGACTTGTCTTGCCGTCAGAACTGGTTAGGATGGCAATATTTATTCTTAACAAGTATTGTCCTTCCATCTTTTGGATGGAATAAATATTTCTTTCATTTACTTTCTTCCCTTTTCATAATATGGAGTAACGGTTTTGATAATTATATTTAAAGTTATATTTTTATATCGAAAGGTTTAACTAACCTGGTGTGTCTACTCATCTTAAGTAGTAATAAAAATATAACCATAACCAACTCATGCTTCGAGAACGTTAATTAAAAACACCCATCCCCGAATAACTTTGTCAAGACAAGAAAAAAATAAAGTGAATTTTTTATTTCACAAAAAATAAACAAAATCCGTAAATAGTTATTACTAAAATTGAACTCATTTTATATTCAGATGTCTGAATTTGAAGCTGCGCCAACAGCGAGCGAGCCAGCTGTTTCCCACTCGACACCAACTGGTGCTAACAGTTTATCGATGAAATGTCCATGCAATAATTTTAAGCTAATGTTTTGTTTTAACATATTGCCAAAGTTGAATATAGTTTTTTCTTCAGCAACATAACTAATTTGAAATAAAAATGTTATGCAATATGTAGCCAAATATACATATAGTAAATTATGAAGCAAATATGTCTAAGCTTCTGGGTGGTTAATGATTTTTAGTAACTCAAACCCCGGCAAAGGATTGTTATGAATCTTTAAGGTAGACTCAAAGCAATTGTGAGTGTATCATATTTTAATAACAATATGATTTGTGTTGTACTAATCAGACAGTGTTTGGTTTCGAATTTCATTTAATTACCCTGGTCGAAGATGACAATTAGCTATCAATTCATTTATTTGTGAAATCTTAACATATATATTGCTAATGTTTATACGGTGTAATGTAGTATGTATTTTTGTTTTAAAAAGTACATCAATCAGCCAAAAACCTTTTAGCGCCTAATTGTATTTAAATTCTCACAACTGTTTATCTGTTAACTCAAAATCTTTTGGAATTGACTGCCTGGAGATGTCGAAGTTAGTTGTTGTCGTTTTGAAAACAGAACAACAAAACCCCAGTATGATAATAATTATTATACTGGCGTTATATTGTTGGTGCTGTGCACGACAAGCGTGTTCATCGCCCTGAATATAGAGAACTGCAACGTCTCCAAAACGTTGGCAACAAACATCGATATCTGCACATGGTCTATCACAGAAGTCTTCGAATTAACGTCAAGAAGTGAAGACGGCCGTGGAATTGTACTCGGACATTTATTTATCATTATCACTGATTTATTAAAGCTGTTAATTAGGTGACGCTGTTGATTATTTATTTGTTTCAATTTCATTATGTAAATTATTGAAGTCAAAGATAAGGCGTAAAAAATAGACATTGTTTACAATGTTATGCTCAATAAGTGCTCAACATTCATTGATTACATTGCTTTGTACAGATAATGTTTCAAGAACACACCACAAGATTTCAAAATGTTTGCAACAATCAAGGTTTTATACATAACTATTTATTTTCAGAACTGATTGAATAAAATAATCCAAAATCCTTATTTTCAAAGGTATTCCCTCTAACAAAAATTAGTTTCATAATATACGCATTATTAGGAAGTAACCTAAGGACAGAATAGTTAGATTTAGTCAGTTTCCTATAAACGAAATGTAGGTTAATTAAATTATTACTTAAACGTATGTCTTGAAACAATAATTTTTATAAATTTCCAATATTCATACCTAATGTACTTTTATATATTATAGCTAATAACGATTCAGTTAACGTTCGAACGGTGATCCAATTTCAGCAAAATTCAGGTTAGGTCACAATAAAACCCAGACGCTCGATATTCGCCTGTAAAGTTGGCTTGAATTTACAACTGGAATTGGATGACTTTAGTGACTCATTTCTAACGTCAACTAAATTTCCATATTAAAATGGCACTATTTTAACTTTTGATGTTTTTTTTTATTACTTTAGTGATTTTATTACTTTTGGATGGGCTTGCCATTCATTATAATATTCCATTGTATTAACGACCTAAAAAGGCTTTCTATTTCAATTTTTCTAAGTACAATTAAAAAGTTTAAGCCAATTTTCGGATAGTTTAGCAGAGGCCAAACATTTTTTCAATCAATTGGCCATCCTTTCAAGTATCCCTAAAACAAAAACAAAAACTATTCAACACCGAATCAACAATTAAAAAAGGCCTTATTATCTTCGTAATGCACTCGAATCTTCCTAATGATTGAAAGCTCATGATGGTTTATTTTCAAAATAACTACGTAGATATATTTGAAAATACGTAGATGAATTTGTAGGGACAAGACACTATAATAATCCCTAAAAAGTATGAAATAAGTATGTTTGTTAATACCTGTAGATGTAGCTTATTCCGATTAGAGATTATAGTAATTATTGGTGGAATTGAACAACCAAAAATTCCTTCGTATAGAGAAATCCTACTTAATATGGAATAAATAAGCCTTAAGTTTTGTGAATAACCTCAATCCTGAATTTAAATCCATGCTCAGAAACAGGTTTTTTTTAAATAGCAAAGCACATTATAAAAAAACCATTTATCCCTTGAATTCTCCAATAAATCATTAAAACAAGATATTTAATGTCAGCCTCTAATTCTAGTAAATGGTAGATTACCTTAATGAAAACACATTTTAAATTGCAGCATTATAGAGGTATTGAATATTTAATGATATAAAATGGCCTTCCTTACATGTACTACTAGAATTTTGAAAATAAGGTCCCACATTTAAAACAACACAGTAATGAATTAAAGTTATCTGTTTTTGTAACATTATACCAAACTTTTTTCATAAATAAGAGTATAAAAGTGTAATTAATGCTTTAATGCATTTCGTAGTTGAAAATTTTCAAATTTTTTAAAAACCATTTGCTTCCAGTTTGATTTTTGTGGATGCGTTCGCAAGCGTGAGTTGATTTATTAGTGAGTCTATCACTATCAATATAATTTAGGTAGATATCCATTGCAAACTAAAGCTTTTAAGAGGTCAATATTATAAACGGAACATAATAAATATTGGGAATATATATTTTTGTATTTGATTTCTTTAAAATACTACCTTTTGGACTAAAAAAATAAACACAAAATGAGATGGGCTATGCTATCACCAGTGTAGTGTGTTCGTCGGTGGCTTAGATAATAAAAATAAATTTAAATTAGTATTTTAAACTTAATATGACGTAATTGATCCAGAGCAGAGTCAATTCGATTTCGACTTCGATCTCATGCAGAGTTAATGACTCTACATACTCTGAAATACAAACGACTTTCAGATAGTTAAGTTTGAATGACACTGACCAAATATACAGTATTTATGGCTTGTGACTGTCAGACAAATATTGCGTATAGCGTAAAACATAGCGAGGGTGGCGGCCATTACGGCCTCAGATACATCACACTTTGTGGCGACAGCTCCGAATGTTTTCGACTGATAAGAATGGCTCTGGAAATGACTGTAGTTTTTCACTTAAAATCAGAGAATCTCAGTCTTGACATTTTTATAGGCAATTCAATTTTCTTTGTTCTCATAAAATGCGCATTTTTGTTCGTACACCTTCAGTTTTCTTAAGAGCAACCGTATTGAATTTAGCAGTAGAATTAAAAAATATGATAGTCTACCTGATACAAACTGAATGAATAGCTTATAACTGATTTAAAATTGCATTTATAATCTTTTTAACATGGTCAAGATTAAACTGTTAATCTACCAAGAACTCTAGAACCGTTTTCAATGAATGATGCTATCCACACAGCCGACATAAATAATAAAATTACATTGTAAAATAATTATTTATTTTTATATTATGAAATTTGTAGTATTTTGTTTTATTCCGTGCAAATGTATTAAGCTACCGGATAATTTTGATCTATTTCATATAAAGTCGAATCGTGCATTTGGGCAAGAAAATTCCTTTCTTTCAGAGGTGCTCCAAAGGGCTTTATTGTCGAGAGTCCCCAACATAGATTTATATGGTAAACAAATTATATGTAAATATATTTAGTTACTAGAAACCAAGGAATTCACGTTTGAATTTTACCAATAAAATACAAATTTACCTAATCTATTAAATTTTGTAGTGGTAAGAAATTTTACTACTAACATGCAAATTGAACCTAAAATTATACCCTACTTTTAAAAACGATTATTTGAAAACATGACAATGGGAAAGAACTATCAAAACGCCCACACTGTAATATCACCTTCAGTGTAATTTACTTTACCCTTTGTGCAGATATACAACAGTTCATTCTATTCCACATCATGCTTTGTCTTTGCTACTGCAGCTTGTATTTTATACCAAGCTGCAGTATAAAATATGACCCAAAATAATATGACCAGAAATCATCATCTCCGTACTGCTTGTGCGTCAAATAATGATATGTTTGTTAATTTTTTGAAGCTGACGAATGTACACAGTAACCAGTTTATTTAATCAATTTGACCTTTTAATTTTAAACGGTTGAGTCCCTACTTATTAATACATAGTTTAAAGGCTACTCCTTACCAATGTTACTTTTATGGATCTTATGAAATCATGTCAAATCTCGTTATCTTGTATTTAAATATGCTCTTTTGCATTTGAAATTCGCTGAGTGTGCAGGTCTGCTGCAACGGGGTCTTACATTTTACAATGACATTTTCCAGTAGAGAGGGCTCTTCATTCTTTTTGTTTGTATTCCAAAAACACAAACAAACAATACAGGTCATTACGGAAAAAAACAATTATACCGTCTAACAACAAACAGAAACATGCAGAAAGGAATATCAAACTATTTACTTTTCTAACCCTTGAAAGCAGTCCATACAGAAGCAGGAACAAATGACTTATACGTATACATGACAGCTATTTTATTGATCTACAATAATTAATATCGTAAAACAAGATTGTTGTTTTGTACAAAAACATACTTTTTTCTAATACTGATATAATTCTTAGTAGAATGCCTTCAATGTTAGTGTAATTCATTGTCCTACCTAGGTGCAGCAACTACATAACACTTCAATCCCTCTTAATTACAAAGGTTCAACTAGTTTTAAGTATTTGAAAATACTGTTTAATTTTCAAAAAGGGCCGCTATCACACTGGTATTTCGTCTGAAAACCATTAATTAATTAATAATTAACATATTTTTCAATAATTTTAGCTGGAATTACCAGATTTACTTTGATTTGTTTTCAGTCAACGTTTGGATGTCATTGTTTGTAAATAACCTTAGAAAAGGGTTTACTGTTAGAACAGTAGACAATGAGGTTACCAAGTAAAAATTTAATTGATTAAAGAAAAGGATGCATTAGTCTTAGTTAAGAACTGTGAGTTAATCCTAAATAAATCTTGTCAGACTGATCCAACTTCAGCAGTAACTGCTGTATAATCCTCACTGTGGACTCAGCCCAAGGAAGTATTTCGATTACAAATCACAAAACAAGCAATCGATAATTTGAAATACATTCTTTGCTTAGGGGATTGTAAAGGAATATAAAGTAATTCATTCACCCTTTAAAATATTTTACTCTAATTCTGGAAACATTTGTTTTGTCCAGCTAACATTTCTTTGCATATTTTCATTTCAACAGATGAACTACCGATAGAAAAAAAAATATCACTGTCTACCCATTTGAATATGATAGAAATACACATTTGCCTTATCGATGAGAAAATATTTGGGGAAGAAATAAAGAGAAATAAAAACGTAGTTCTAGCCTAACATAGAATACAAAACTAACATAGTGTTTTTCTAAAATCGTCCAGGTATATCTAATAGTAAAATATTCAGTCATTAAGTATGATATTCCACCTCAATCCAAAAAAGAAGCGCAACGTAACATATAATATTGTTTCATCAACAGAGGAATAGGCCCAACCTTTGTTGTGTGATGATCAAAGCACCAGGTAATCTCATTTACGGCTTTGGTTGTGTTTGGCTTTGATTAATACCCAAAATAAATTTTGTTTGTTTTAGACAAATACGTATACATAGCATCTATAGGTAATCTTTTATTTGTTATCAGAAATTAATCATTATTTATCCAGCTGTAAAAAAACCTGTTAATCCTCTGAAATGATGTATCACTCATTTATTCAACTATAGGTAGAGAATAATCATTAACTGTCAAATGCCTATTGAACTAATTAATAATGTTTTCCGATCTAACAAATAATTGAAATTCAAAATAAATCTACACTGATTTCTTTCTTAATTTATACTTATAATTGGGGGGATGAAACTGCAAGAATTTGAAGATTTTTTTTTATGAAAACATTGAGTATATGAAAGTGTTTTTTGTTTTTTTTTATTTTACGAAACAAAGCTTCCAGATTACGAAATGATCATTAGCACTCCATAGTTAGCCTTACAATTTTGATGACCGCAATGCTGCAAACGACAAAGGCTAAATGTATCCAGTGGTGGAGGAAATTCTACTTTACACCGCAATTATATTTGCGATTTCGCTTCTATTAGGATAATTGTTTTGCGACTGAAAAGGAGCTAAACACCTAGAAAGTATTATTACTGTCTACTCTGCTCTATTTCAATTTACAAATTTCATTACAAGATCGGAATGTGGACCATTAAATATCCGAGGCCATATGTTTGAATCGCGAGATTTATGAAGCACCTTATATGGTCTAGAATATGTAAACCAATTTTACTCGTGTTTTGAACGATTCACAGTTTTTTCTGCTCTTACGTTACTTTCCACTATACAGCTGTTAAAACAATGAAAATTACTATTGTTTGTGACGGAAAACACCAAAGAATATAGTTAAAATTTCTTGAGCGTTGTTAGCATTGTTTTCACAAGTAAATGGTGCAATGATGAGTTTTTGCAGGTGATAAAAAAATACTAAAAACGGGTAATATCACAGTAGTATAGTGAAAACTTATTTTATATTTTTTTATAACCATTATCAAGCTGAGATGAAAATAGCTTGAAAACTTTTAGATTTAATAAAGTTTATTTTTTTTACTTCCTTATTGTAGTTCAGTACTGCACGTATCTATATATCACAAATTACTATTAGGTTTCAGAAATAAGCCATCGACTCATACTCTATGGTATGAGTCTCCATTAGAAATAAATAAAATAGAAATACAACGCTATGGAAAGCGAGATTTGTGTGTTAACATTGACCAAATAAGAAACTGACTAAAAAAACGTATTCTAACATAACAAAACACACAATCTCAAAACTGCTAAATAATTCAAATAGCCTTTAAAGGTTTTCGTTTTGATTAGTTTTTAAAGCACACATCATAGAGTAATCTCTATGCACGGATGTCTAGGCCCATTGACAAAGCTATAGAGTATGATACGATGACAAGCCATAATGCCAAGATATTTTGACAATATAATGTCTGCAAAACCCAAGAGGGCTTGTCAATCTACTACCATACATGATCCATCAACTGTTCAACACAGGATGTACCCTACTGAGGCGCTCTAGTCACAGAGACTCGCATGGGACAGACCAGAATGTCTATTACAAGACAAGACTGACAGCTAAATACGTTTGAAGCCCTGGGGTACTTGCAATAATAAACCACCTTAAGGGACTTATGATATGCTGATAAAATCATAGTTAATATGAGTCAAAGATTTATAAACTATTCAGGCATATATTAATACCTATTTTTTACTGGGCAATTTAACTTTATACTGATCTTACATACATTAATTTGCAAGAGGTTTTCTTTCGGAATCATAGCTCTGTAACGGCTGTCCAACCGATTTTGAATGTTTGAGGTGTCAATTCAAAGGTATTTTACGCAGATTTGCCAATAATCCCCAGAATTAAAAAAATGGGCATCCGTTAAGTAAGTACAGTAATTGGCTGTAGATTTGAAACAGTGGCGCTATCCTTTGTCGATGGATCAGACTCAGTTCACTTTGCTTATAGCTAAACTAATGATCGTGCTTTGAAATATTAATAAAGGTTATACACATGAGATTGCATTTTTTTATGGAGATAATCACACAGTTGTTTGCAAGCGAAGCTGCGTCAAAGTAGTCTTGTAACTCGAAGTGCACATTTACACTTGATTGATTTTTTTATATCATGATTAAAAATGTATAAGCACTATATGCACACTATAAAATATTTCGAACCCTTATTATGTGGTTAGAAGTAATTCATAACGCCTTTAAGTATTATATTGAAATTTTATATTTTTTTACCTGTCACCGTATTTTTCATAAATTCAGGATATCACAGGACTACATTCACGAATGCTATATTATATCTAATCTGTAAAGCCATCTTTTAAACTTTGTCATATTTAATTTTGCAATTCTCAATAAATTATGTTTTCCTTTCAGGTTTAATAAATGAAATAAAAACATTTTGTGGTCACCATTTCAAAAGGTAGAGGTTAAAATGATAATTCATGCGAAACATACAAGAAATATTCACAAATACTTTAAGTTTATTCTTCTTGCACTCCTTGAGATACGATGTTATCATTCAGATGAAAAGAAATAGATGAGCATCGGAGAATTGTTTTAAAAGGCCAATAATTAGAAACATAGCGAACGTTTCAAAAGTTATAAAAACCCATAGAATTGTATTTCGAACGTCCCTTACACAACATAACTTTAAGCTTTACAAACAATTTAAATATAAAATATTTTTGTTGGAAATATTTTTAATGTTTCCGATACGAGGTAATGGATATTCGTTTTACTATTTGAACAATTATTGTGATAGGGTTAAAACATATTTTTTTCTATCTAAATAAAAGCATATCAAAATATACACCAATGAATAAATTATACTAAGAATATTCCTTATTTGTTAACTGATACGCCAAACCTTTCCATCGTGTAAAAGTATAAATGTAATTTAATCGTTCGATAGCCCTATTACGCAAAGAATTTAACACTTATTAAATTCATTTAGCGCTAGTCCCTGAGGACAGTTTGTTCATAAAAACAGTCATAACACTAGTCATAAAAACAGTTTGTTTTAATTATATATGATCTATCCCGACGTATAACTGTTGTATATGCCTTATTTTTGATTCTGTAACTATGGGTTACCCGATACAGTTTACC
Organism: Flexamia atlantica; assembly: GCA_035578135.1. Classification (NCBI taxonomy): domain Eukaryota; kingdom Metazoa; phylum Arthropoda; class Insecta; order Hemiptera; family Cicadellidae; genus Flexamia; species Flexamia atlantica. The sequence goes on along the minus strand of JAQJVK010000008.1, from coordinate 27,519,620 downwards.
AATATTTTACATAAGACTGAACGCTAAACTCATGTAACCAAAATAATTTGTAACACCCATTTGCATCTATGTTGTATAAAGTATTGGTTAAAATTACAGTTATACATCCTAAAAATAATATTTCCAGTAAAACAGCCGAAGAAAAGAGGTAACGTACAATTTATATTACAAGAGTCACATAACATTCTCAACATGAGTCGGTTACAGAGGCCAAAACTGCCGGACCACAGCCAGCGTCACATTATACCACCGCCACAATGTGTTGGACATGAACGTATTTTGTTTTAGAAATGGAGAGGACTTTCTTTCCTCAAGATGTATTTTGTTTTTTATTCTCTAACTGTGACTGTAAAACATAATTAAGTTGGTTATGGCGTTAATACCCTCTGGTTTGATATTTTAAACTTTAAGGGTTTTCTATATGGACAGTTTAAAAATCATGCTTTATTTGATAATAAGTGTTGGATTAACCACAATTTTTACAAATTTATTTTTTAAGCTCGAAATATATAGCTGTAAAAATATAAATTGACGAACCTTGACTGAATTTTCACTGGCAACATTTAGAAAGAGTTCAGCAACAAGGCTATTTTGCTTTACCCATTTATACAGTATCAGTTAATGCGTGCAAGTTGAAAATGAAATTAAGTTTTATCTTTGTGTTGCGCGTGCAAGTAAGGATTAAGGAGTAATAATAACGCTTGCAGAACGTAAAGTAAACGTGCCTGTTGGATGTTATTTGTACTTGCATTTCTGAAGTAATAGGAAATATTTTTTTCAATTTTAACGGCAGGTTAGCCGCCACAAAAATAACAATCGCATATTTACAATCAGCAAATTAAAAACTAAGACTAAAATATGATGAAAATCTTACACCTTAACCAACATAATAGAACTCGAAGCTCATAGAACTTGTAAGGAGAGATTGTGTCCAGAAAATTTAAGGTATCAAATTACGTGAGGAAGTCTTATCCTTTTGGGACGGTAGGTCCTTTTTATGAAGCAATCAAAATGTTTTCGGGTTACTTATTCAATCCTGATATTCTATTTCAGTAAAATACAAAACGAGACAAATCTGAGGTTTGTAAAAACGTTTATCGAGACCTCTCAAAAAGAAGTTAGTGATGCAAATAAGGTGCCAAAAAAGATATAATGGAAGTATCGTAAATATTTAAAACTTAGCGTGTTTTTAAGAATTACCTAAAATAAGATTTAGAATCGCAAACCTTTTTCAATCAAACAGCTAGATAACAAAAACAACCCAATCAAATGATCAATTGGTATTCGTTTTTCATGCTATTCAAGCTTCTTACAGGTACAAAGATTAGATAATGTCGGTGCCTTAACAAAAAGACAACGGCTAACGATTTTTTTACACATACGAGAATAATCACTTGGAAAGTAGATTATACCTTCAATTTTCTCCCTTCTACCTATCCATGTACTTTATGTATCCATGAAATTATGTACTTTCTTTATATTTTTCGAATAAATAATATTACAAAATTGTATATGTTTATGATATTGACCTCTTTTCTATACAGATTAATAAATGATTTTTAAATTCTGATGGGTAGGCTAAACCAATAAATCAAATGAACCGATGAAAACCTTTCACGCTTTTGTTTCGATGATTAACAACCCTGCCAGAGGCGTGCTTGAAAATCAACTGTGCGTAAAGCAATAACTGGTTTTAAATTACAAAAATATTATTTATACTATTTATTCGTAAATCTTTGATATTTACGTAAACATTGTTATGGATCAACAGAACTAAAAGCTCAGTATTATTTTTAACAAAAACAATTTTTAAGTTGGTCTAACCAAAACAAATTAAATGTTTTAGTTAAAGTCGTATTTTAATTAAAATGCAATTCAACATGATAAATTAATTCAACCCATTTTGAATCTAAATTGAATTCATTGGCCTCAAAACGCGGTAGGTCATTGAAGAATAAATATAATTCCTTTGAGGATGTCTTGGTCAATCATTGGCGGTCTTGTTTGGATTCATTTGACTTATGCCCATATGTGCTTCGCCCGATGTCTTTAGATTTGCACCTGCCTCCTGGTCAGATGCACGCGATTAAGTGAAATTTTATTAAAAATTAAGTATCATAACTTTTTTTACATACACTTTTAAATTAGAGACAGGAGTTAAATGAGTTATTAAACCTATTCTATGATAACGTTTTCGTATACAATTTGATAATATGAGATAAAAACACTCAACAAACAATGACCCAAAGTTTAAATATAATATGTTCACTATTGAATCACAGTCAGACATTAGACTATAAATAACGTAATGAACCTTTTTGGATCTTTGTTATCTAGTTGAGATTGGATTGTGTTAAGTATCAGGGAGCTTTACAGAACGAGTTCACTTATCTGACACTTCGTAACGATCGTAAAAAAATAGTTTTTCATCACTCTGTATACGAAAATTGCCCGTTACCGTACAGCTGAGATCTACGAAAACTCTCGATTTCCTTACGTTAAAACAAGTAATGATCAGCTGCTTTTAAGGTACCCAAATATTTCATTCCCGTACCCAAACAAACCATTTCCGTACCAAAACAAAATTTTGCCGTACCCAAACAAACGAATTCCTTAATTTGACAGTTCAACCAGCTGACTTTATAAACTAAAATAGACGGTTCAGCCGTATTGTGTTTACTTATAGAAAAATGACTAAATTATGAAATGTTGGATCATTTTTTATAAGTTTGGTCACTTATTTGCATCGTGATGAATAGTACTGTTCACAACTCGTCACAAAAGTACCATTTCGTGACTAGTAGTGAAATATACTATTTGCATAGTCCTGAAAAAATTCCTTTTAATCAATACTGTACCATGTGATTTCCCCATAACAATAATTAATTAAAAGCAATGTTTATATAGGTTAACTGAGTAATACAGAAAGCTCTTACAACGGTAAGTTATAGTCGTTACAACATTAACTTGATTAGGGACATGCCCTACTTCAACTCCATTATCGATGTTGACTCTGATTATTGGTCGTTACAATGTTATCTCCCGTTTTATATAAATTAAAACTTTTCTCCTTTATACTGGGTAATTTTTGAGTTCTGGGCAGTTGTAAATGTCCATCCTTTTTTACGAAAAGTGTAAAGTAACACCATACGAAATAAAAATTAATTTATATCTATATACTTAACGAACATCCCTTTTTCAGCCGTGCTATTTAACCGATTTTTACTATTGAGGTGTCACTTTAAAGCTTATAATATAGCGCACCGGCGGCTGATATTTAAAATGGGCATTTCATTTTTGGCTTCGACCCCAAAGCCTTCGATTTATTTCTAGAGGGCGCTTCCAACGCTCCAGTGTTGACCAACTTGCGTAATTACGAAAATGTGATTGTAGCTTAAAGATAATTACCTTAAGGCGAATGATTGTTAACCAGTCACGTTGTAAACAAAAACTGATTGTCTGCAACTGTAAACAATATCTGTTACAGCTTAAGAAAATTAATTTGAGCTCCTTTTTTTGGTAATCGTAGCCTAATTTATTTATTTATTTATTTATTTTGAATATTTACATGACAGCTACGGGTTGCTTAACCTAAAACAGCTATCTTAACTAATATAACATAAAACAAATAAACAGAATAACAGTACAGATCATAACGAAAACAATCATAACATATAAACTAAATTAATGGCTACTAAATAATAAAAAAATAAGAAAACTCAGCTCCATTGAACTTGGTATTCAAAAACCATGAAATACATAATTTTATATTTAACTAAATTAAATAAGGAGTTTGTGCTCTAGCTCAATTTATAAAAATTAAAAGTCATTAAGTCGATTGAGGCATTTACTTCTAAAAACATTTACTTCTAAATTGAGGCATGGAAAACATTCCTTATGGTAAAGGTCTACGGTCGTCATATCAAAAATATATTTTTAATTGAACCCTGAAACAGAAAGAAGAAGAAGACATAGAGAAAAGCGAATCGACGAGATCAGGGAAAATATGCGTAACCTTCGGTAAGAATAGAGAATTGGTTCGAGAAAAAGACTAATTTAAAGTCAGAAAAAAAATATTAAAATGAGCAGTTTGCACATGGACCCCCTGCAAAAAGTTTCATTATCCTAATGTTGGGCGAGAAGATAACCAAATTCAAAATACCCCGTTTCAGCAGACCTGCACACTCAGCGAATTTAAAATACAAAAGAACACATTTCAATCGAATATAGCGAGATTTGAAATGTGTATTTAAGCTCCCTAAGAATAACATGGGGAATGAGTGTGCACGTTTTCTGCAACAGGTATGTTAAAACTGGATGGTTTTAGTTCAATATTAAGTAGATCTTAACTAAAAGAAGCCATATACCAAGTTTTATCGAGATATGTTAAGAAATAAGGAAGATATAGCATTTTTTTCATTTACCATAAGGATAACATGGGGAGTGAGTATGCAGGATTGCTGCTATAAAAATGGAAATATCGGGGATTTTAGACTAACATACATAAAATCTCATCCACAAACGATGAAGCCACAAACGAAGTTTTATTAAGATATGTTGAGAAATTAGCGAGATATACAATTTTACTTATTTCCCATAAGGTTAACATTGGGACAACGTACCGTGTTTACCACTTTCAGTATCTCGGTAACCAATGGACATAGAGCAATGATTCAAAATCTGAATTGTTTTTTCCGAGCTGAATTTAATGGTGCTATTAAAAATTTAATTATTTTTATTTTTCTATGTGTATCACTAAAAACCCATTTTCTGGGGTTACGCCCCTTTACCCGTCCCTTCCGATGGTCCGATCGGGCTGGTTTTCGAACTCGTCCGAATAATAACTGTACTTTACACGTCTTTGCCAAATTTCATTCCAATCGGACCATTTTTGCGAGCGCTATCTTGCTCACAGACACATATATATAAATTTTAACGAATGGTGTTTTTGGCTTCTGGTGACCCCAAAACAAAAGGTTATGGTGGTCCCGGACTTAGGTCTTACCTTGAGACCTACGGTAGTAGCTACTTCACTATAGGGGAATTTCGCTAAAACATAGTGCTTGGGTGATGAATAATGTGTGTGTGTTTAGTTCTGTTATAGGCCTTTGTTCATTTATGTGAAATCGTCAAAATTCAATTGAAAAGGTTAATTTGATTTATAAAGGCGAGTTTAAACCAAAACAATTAAATCTAACTGTAAGTGAGCTCACAAACAGAAATAATATTAAAATGCGCAATTTACGCATGGTCCCCCTAGGTTATAATATATGTTATGGATTTGAAATCTGTTATGAGTTTAAAATTTGAAATTTATCAACAAAACAAAACCAGTAATATGTTTACTGTTTGGTTACCAGAGCAGAAAGCAAGTCAAATGTTTGATTTGGTGGACTGTTTACTACAATGCAACACCTATTTGCCAGTTCTGCTCCAAAATCAACCACTTGTTTACGGACCTCTTTCATCACATGTAAAATCATATAGGCTAATTTTCATCATACATTTTTAGAGCTAAGGCCTATATTCCATCAAACTGCTTGGTTGAGATTGAAACCTAATGCTTTTTAAGGGAAAACATTCTTTACAAATCACCGTTTTCCGTCGAAAGTAAGGTTGCTGCAACACCTCTATGGAATACACGATTGCTTTAGGGTCAGCTAATTACTAAATCAAGTGATGTATACTCCCGACATTCGTAAACTGGAACAGTTTTTTTTAAATCGAAATGCATTTTACTAGGCAGATAAAATCATAACAATGATACATCAAATGCTAATTAAAAGAAATATTTTATCTACTCAATAAATTTCAACATTGATTACAGGTCCTTTCTATCTAATATTAGATTCATTAAATCATGTAGCTCAAACGTTATTTCACATCAAATTATTGAGTTTTATTCAGTTACAAAAATAAATTCAATATGTCAATAACTCCGGCAGCTGGGATAGTTAATTGTCATATTTTTTTATGAAAGCTCATATTTAAGCATTGAAGCACAATGCATTTTTTCAGACCTTATAAGATTAGAATAACATTTTATTAATAAAATGTACCTAAATATTCACTTTTAGGTGTGATATTATGATATTACTTTATAATCATAGTGTCCAAAAAATATTAGAAAACGCAAGTAGTAGGCCTATGCTGTTAATATTTTCACCTACAGTGGTAAGATAGAGGAAAGAATTCTTCTAGCAGAAAGTACGCTATAAAAAGGAGTGAAGAAGCCTTGCCTAAGGGTCACGAGTAAACATGAACATTCAATTCTGAAATCAGATACCATGTTGAGGAGAAAAGGCACTTTATCTGTGCTTAACAACGGCAAATATGCTCTTTAACCTTTATTTTAACGTAAAATAAATAGTTTTTTTGTATAAAGTTGACACACGGATCACATCAGAGACAGAAAAGTGTACGCATACTTATCATCAAGAGGCAGACAATAACTCTTTTAATAAGTGAACACGTGTGGAACAGTATGTTTATGTGAAAAAAACATAATTAACTAGTAAAATGTTATAAAATAAAACCTGTGAAAAATATGCAGAGCAAAATTAAATCCTAATAAAGAAACAAGCACCCTAACTGAGCAAAAATGAAATATGGTGGATACTGGTTGATACAAAATAGCTAATAAACAAGCAGCGTTATTTTTATAATATTTTTCTCAACTGTCACAGGAAGAAATGAAGCTCTTGCCTGCAAAAGAGAACTATATTCTCATTGAATATAATATTACAGTGATTGGGATTATGTAAATAAACGTTACAGGGATGAAATGACAGTTTAGGCTTTTAAGAAACAAACTTAACAAGAGAAAACGATGAAACTTTGATATTGACAATCGACAGCCCGGTGATGAAGGAAAGTTTTCCAATACATTTTTATTTCATTGGACAACTTTTCACCCCCTTCTTTCAAATCAAATAAATGAGCCATTTTATCGTTTACGAAAAAGTATTATCTCATCTTTGTAAATGTTACCTACAATTAAAAACATACTGTACCTGTATGTCCGTTTTTACATACGTTTCAGTTTTAAATGCAACTATTCTGATGTAAATTATTCAACAAAAAAAAACTGTTTCAAATCATGAATAAACAAAATATCTTACACCAAATTTGATCCTATCCTAATGTTTTGGAGTCAATGTCACTTTCAAACATGACGATTAAATTGATCGGGGCTAACAAAAATATTAAGCAAAAATATATCAAAACTAGGAATGTAATAACTGTCATAAATATAAAAAGTTTGAGAACACGATTAAAAATATGAGCAACAAGAGATCCAACAAAACGTTTAATGTATTATATCTAATATGTTGCCGGATCAAGCAACAAAACAAAAACGCACAATAATTATTGGTAGTCTGCAATGAGCAGGAATTACATGTAAACCATGATAATTTTGAATAATGGATGTGTAATGAAGAGTAGGCTACTATAAAATATTGCAATTCTTTGATTCGTAAAATACCTTACTCACCGCTTCAAATTTTTAGTTACTTATGCTTAAAAATGGATATGTACGTTTACATTATAACCTATCTGTTTCAATATCGCCAGTCTAATAAAATTGATCAAATCGTTCTTCCACGAATGAATTGTAACAAAGCAGTTCTTTTCCTGGAAATTCATTAAGTTCATTTCGCTGGAACCATGAACGTTTATAATTTATATCCCTCTGAACCACATCTCGTATCTCAGCAGATAATTTACTTACATCAATAATCTGTTTGACTATTTATAATAATTACTTTCAGACTGACTGAACAAAAATGATCTTTTTAGTTTTAAGTGTTATCTAAAAGGGTCAACATTTATCAACACTGCGACAATATAAAATTATGTAACTTGGTAATAAATCCAGTCCCATAATACTAGATTGACTAAACCGTAAATGCTCTTAAATGGTCCTGGTATTAAAAATAGCTCGACTGAAAATAAAAAAACTATCCAATACCAAAGCTAGCCAGAATATTCCATGTTATTTGGCAGGACAGATACTGTGATTACCTGTGAATTTAACATGGTCGTAAAGATCTGCAAATAGAGCGGTGATAGGCAACCATCTATTCCTCTTATACATCACATTAATAATTATGATTAAACCTCACTATGCCAGGCTGTCACAAAGAGTTATATTGGACTAAGTTTTAAGTCAATCTTGAGAAATTCTAGTGAAGAGTCGTGGGATGGTCCTAATCCAAAACGTAATTGTAATCCTTCAAATTCATCTCGATTTAAATCGAGGAGTAGCGTTTAATTTTAACTGAATGTTATTTAATTTTATGTTTATAACAACATGTAATTTGAGGATATTGTGGATTAATTAGAAATAAAATTTTACATCCAATTCTGCAATGAAAGTGTAAGTATGTGAGTTCACACTACGAAATATGAAGTTTTCAAGAAAATCTAGAGGAAACATTTTACCGTAACTGAAGTAGGACAATATATGCCCTTTGAGATCCTTACGCAGCAATTTTAATCCGATAATAGATGCAGCAGTTTTAATCTGATAATAGATCAATTACTTTTTAGGTTGTCAAATCATTACTTGTAATCTATAAAACTCAAAAGAACTTACAACTTGCATAGATAAATGCATTTTGGTCCGAGAAACACTTGTTAAGTTTTCTTGTCTGGTTATGAACTCATAGACTAATCCATATGTACATCATAGGTGACAAACGGTCCCAGATGCCTGGATTTTGGACATTGGAACCTTTTGCGACCGGCGTAACAGCAAAAGCAAATGTTTAAAATTAGATACTTTTATCATATTTGCCAAATATTTCTATTTATAAAAATATTTTATTTTTTATTTGTTACAACGGCCAACAATTTTAATATTTGAAAAAGTATATAATTTAAAAAGTTGTTTGCTATTGCTCCGGATGCACAAGGTTTCTGTTTCTGCAAACTCAGTGTTTTACTCTTTCGTTTGGTCTCAACAAACACCAGACATCTCGAACCGTTTGCCATTTACACCCTTTTAATTTTGCAATAATTTGATCAAATGATCACGTAGAGAGGTTTTTCCTAATTAACGACTTAGTATGTTCTGTCACATTAAAAATGTTTGTTATTTTGCTATTTCATACGCTCAAAAACTTAAACTTCATCCTTTACAAAATTGTTTATAACGTGGGTTGTATTAGAGACGTACCGAAATAAAGGAATGAAAGCAATCTCTGATAATTTTAAAATATATAGGTTGTGTAGTATCTATTACCGTAAGCTAAATGGCTGTTTATTATATAGAAGCTAATGTAAATAGGGCTTAAAGGACATTGACCAGAGGATTAGCATGGATAGAGCCTAAACAACGCAATGGTGTTACGAGGTAAATGGCTGGTGTACATTGCGAGGGTAATGTCGAGAGGTAAATGCGTTGTTGTCGTTGTCGAACATTTATGCAACTCAATTTCGTATTTTTTTGTGTTTACTAAACCTTCCAGAAATTAATTAATAGTTATATTATATTTAACTAGTAATGTTTCTATTCCTAAATGGTCGGTCATGGATGGTGAAAATCTTATATTCAATATGATTTAAAATAAAAAGAATTGTGATTGAGGACCTTCTTTCTTAAATTAAGTATATGTTTAGGAAATCAGTTGTAGAATCCCGAATCAATTTATTCCTGATATTTTAATATAATTCCTTTAAGTGTTAAGATATTATAATCTCTTATGTAGATTCATGAAACTCTTACTGCGTGTCGTTACAGGGGGGTGGCCTGCTGTAGTGGTAGAACGCAGAAGAACCTCGGTCTTCAGGGTCTGGGGATTGAATCCCGCAATTTATAATGGCAATTATTTACTGTGTGTTAGTACCGTAACCTTGAGGGTGCTCACTATCCTGAATATATAGCTGGAGTGCAGATACGAGGAAACTAATAAGCCTGGCCCCTATTTAAAATAAAAATACTTTTTTTAATTCATTTAAGGTTTTGATTACGTTTCCTTTGTAGTTAATTTATAAGTTTTATTTAGGAACATTTAATGTCACACCTACTGAACTTTCAAGTCACACCCGAACTAATCATATTTCAAGTTATTTCGAACTCTAATCAAGAGCTTAATTTATAAGGATCAAATATTTTTTTGTACCGGAGGATTTGATACAAAGTTCAGAGTTTTTTTTATATAAGGCTGCAAGATTCTGAAAATGAGTAAAAATCGATCAATTTTGCTATTTTTTTGGTCTTTTTTTCTTCTATAGGTCCTAATACAAAGGAATAATTAATTATGAGAGTCATGTTTCAAGTATTATTTTGGCAATAAAAATATGTGTATATAAATCATAAAAAAAGTGTGCATAATTGTGTTCCACTCAGTCGCATTATCCTGAAAGTTCCCATTTTTATATTTTTCAATAAAAAAATGGATGTATCTAAAGAATAAATAAAGGTACATAATATAAACCTTTACACTATATTCAACAAATATTTACGTTCATATTTAGAAAAATGCATAGCTGTAAGTACAATTCCGAAAAAATTAAAAAAATAGAAAATTATTGTAATTTAAAGGAAAATAATAAGAGATAAATGCTTAATACTACCTAAATATAACGTTTAGGACTTTTCTATCAAAATAATGTTACATATAAGGAGATCCAAACAGTAGATTTTGCAAAAATATAAATTTTTGAAACATTGTAAAATTACAAAAAACAATTGAATAATATTTTCCTGGCCTAACGAAATAAATGAATATTTATTTATATTTTTGAATTTTCGTCTCATAATTCTACATTAGAAAAAAACTGGTACATCCATTATTTTACTTGGTTTAAAATTTCACCTTTTTCAGTATAGCGTTCCCTTAGGTAATTAATTTCCGTATCTTGGTGATACAGGTTAAGCTTAAAATTCTGTCATGAAAAAACATAGCAATATTTTGTATGTTTTATTTATTGATTTAATTAAATCTCCCCCTTATGTTTAGTCTCTGACATAATTCGAAAAGCATTAAATTTTTCTAAACATTTTAGTTCCTAAATAATTTTTTATAAACCATCAAATTTATAATTCTATTATAAAAGCACCATAAAGGAATATATAGACAAAAGAAATTCAATGTTGTAAAGAGACTAATACAGTGATGGACTGTGTGGTAAGAGCTGCACAAAGGTAGATATGAATTACACTTCTTGAAAAGGTGACATTTCACTGAGGGCGTTTTGATGTCATTTTTCTGTTCACCGTTCCTGAAAATAATTGTTTTCACGATATAAAACGGGAAATCTTCTTATGAGTTAGATTTTTGTTTTCAAGGCCTATGGTGAAAATTAATGAATCTTAATGGTCATGGTATATTTGACAAATGGAATTAAACGTCCCGTTTATTGCTACATGCCTATACATGCAGAGGTTACAAAACAATTCTTTCATAACATTTTGAGTAAGATACTTAACTGTAATACGGAGCAAAGTATAAATCTAAAATAAATTTGAATCAAAGGTAAAATGGTAATGGTTGGATCAGCTTCAAAAGCTGTTCTAATATAGTTTTTTATGACTTATTATTTTGTAAGCATATCTCATGCTTTAGTATTTCCATTTGATAAATATGATGTGAAAATGATTTATATTTTTATCATATCAATAACATCAATATTCCTATAATATTCCTATATTTTAATCATATCAATATTCCTATAATGGATTCTAAGCGTAGTATTGTAATGCATTAAAAAATAAATTCATTATTTATGGATTATACATAAATCTAAATTACATATTACCTTAAAATTTTATTTTATAACTGATTTTAACAATATGAAAGCAATGCCCTATAACTATTTTTACATTATATAATATTAAAAATATCCTAAAAAACTAACGAATATTACTTAATGGCTAAGGAAAAATTAAATATATATTTTTACCTGCAAAAATGAACAGTAATGAAATATGAAGAAAGGAAATATTGAGTTAAAATTAAGTATTGTTTTCTCTATAACTTAAAGAGAAGACCAATGATCATTTTTATCAGTCGAAAACATTCGGAGCTGTCGCCACAAAGTGTGATGTATCTGAGGCCGTAATGGCCGCAACCCTCGCTATGTTTTACGCTACACGCAATATCTGTTTACAGACACAAGCCGTAAATACAATAGAATATTTATTTCCTGCCTGCTACATTATAATGTAGACAATATATTATTAAAATTTTTACAAGCAAGAAAAGGAAAAAATACGATATGGAGTAAGCGAACTGATAAGAGAAAAAGTTTGTATTCACACATTCCAAGAAATCTTAGAGTTTAAAATCCTATTATTAGTATATTATTTATTTTAATTTCCAATATACTACAGCTCATAAAATGGTAACGCTGAAATATGTCTTCACAGAGAATTTCTTTCAAGAAGTATTTCAACTTGTCCCTTCCCTACAAATTTGAACAAGGATGCTAAATAGTCTCATTTTACTTTCACAGCCGTAATTGCTACAACTATGAACCAAAAAACTTTCGAACTTAGTGGAAAATACCTTCTGTGCAGCCTTCTATGTTGAAAGTTACTCGTGAGTTCGTTGTTACTTGGCCAGGCTAAGATTAAATTGGAAATTAAGTGTTGAGTAGTAGGAAACACGAGCCTAGAAGCAGAAATCTCTGTTATAACAATCTGTCTGTTATAACAATAACTCTCGTAAAAAAGGTCCGATTTTAAAGAATTTCGCCACATACGTATAAAATATTAATTATGCCGACGAGTTCGAAAATTAGCTTGCTCGGTCCATCGGAATAGGGATAAAGAGGATAAACTCCCAAAAAGTGAGTTTTTGTGTTTTTTAAACAATTTTTTTCTAAATCATTGCTCTATGTACATTGACTACATATTTAAAGTGACTATATTTCAATTGACTATATTTAAAGTGGTAAATACAGTACATTATTCAATGTTATCGTTATGGGAAATAACTAAAATTGTATAACCTCGCTTATTTTTCAGCATATCTTAATAAAACTTGGTCGGTGGCTTCATCTGGACGAGATCTCCTATGTATTAGTCTGAAACCTCCAATATTTACACATTCGTTATAGCAAACCTGCATATTCATTCCCCATAATATCCTCATGTGAAATAAAAAAATCCATATCTTCCTTATTTCCTATAATATATTGATAAAACTTAGTATATGACTTCTTCTAGTTGAGATCAACTAAATATTGTACTAAAACCAGCCAGTTTTAACATACGTGTTGCAGCAAACCTGCATACTCACTATCTTTCTATGTTAGATTTGAATATGTTTTTACGCATTTGAAATTCGCTGTGTATGCAGGTCTGTTGCAACGGGGGGGGATTTCATTTTACTAGAGAAAACTTTCATTTTACTAGGGGTAGATCTCTATTGAGGTTGACTTTAAATCAAATGCCTTGTATGGATGTTTGTAGTGTGGGAACTGTTAAAGGGGATGCAAATATTTGAATACCATAATATAAATCAAACTAAATAATATTCAGACAGCTTATGATGAGCCTGTGTGGTTTATTTATGATTATTAAAAACTATTTTAAACTTTTATTATAATTTTAATACACACCATCTGTTTTAAAGAGCCCTTTGTGACCATAATTTCTTTACTACTACTAATACAGCTTGGAAATTTGTTAATAATACCACGTACTAGAGTTCCAGCCCAGATGGAATAGCATTATGTTTTTATCTCATTATTATTTCTTCTTATGTAAAAAATGAAATTGTTCCATCTAAAAACTTTGAAAAATGTTGATACCTACTTTAAGTATTATTACTTATTATTTACCTATAGATGATTAACACAATCCCTTCAAATAAATAACTTACTTTAACCTCACCTGAAACAATCAAGCAGAGGAGTCCTTGAAACTAGCAAGAGAAACTTAGCAATCAGAACGAGAAGTATGCTGGAGGGGGGGGGGGGCTGGTACAGTGGTATAAAGGTTGCGATGTAGCGTTAGACGTAATTGCTATGATAACAAACCTAAATATTATTCTGACATAATATTAAAGACCTCCGCTGGTAAGTGCATTCTATACTCTAATATGAGCAATGTTTGTTTAAATACTTGCTTAATTCCTTGCTCACTTTATTGCAGATTTAACTCGAATTTTGCTACGAGGATTTTATTCAATCTGAAAAAAAACTTACTCTTGGCCCCAAAACGTGTTCCAAGCCTGCCGGCCCTTTGCCAGGAAAAATAGAATCACGTGGAAAAGTGAATAAGAATGCCATACAATTTTAACATCGCTCTTATGAGTTGCACTGATGTCACTAAAATAAATTACGGTAACATAAGCAAATTAATCGTAGCAGCTGATTGCAAACAGGCAGCCAAGAATAATATTTCAAGGTATGGTATGAAGATTACATTGATTATTAATAAAATGATTATACAAAGTGAATAACACATATTTTAATATAGTATTGGGATGAACTGATAAAAATTAAATATTACAGAGCAAGGCTCGGTCCACCAACTACTTATAATATTATGTTGAAAATGAACCGTTTGACAATACAATACAAAGTATATTCCCTCTCTTTCCTGGAAAAATGGGGACTTACGCTGAACAGTTATATTTGGTCAAATATGACATACTTAGGTATATGTTACTTGATAAAAATATTCCCTTGTAATTCTGTTTACAAATGACTTTGATAAAAAAAAAACAATAAAGTAAATGGTCTTGTCATACATCCCGGTTTATCTCATCACTTATTAATGTCATTACCATTTCTTTTTTCCAACGTGTATAAATAACGAATGATTGATTATTATGAATGCAAAAAGAACCAAACTAATTAAACAATCAACATTCCCCTAATACACTTCAAATGAAAAACAAAAAATAAAAATTCTTAAATTTTATACGAGATAAAAAGTAATATTAGAATGTAGGCCTATCGTCCCAATGGAAGTTGTTGTGGACTGTAATATCAATAAAGTGCACATCAAAATTATTATCATATGAGTAACAATCAAATATTCAAATGTGCATTGACAGTTACCATTGTATGAGATATTTGCTTTTATGCGGGTATTTGCCATCGTATGAGTTTTTACCATTTTATATTTTTGTTAAATAATAGCCCGCCTATTGCTCACTGGTAAATTATAATAATTTATCTATATAGCACAAGCTATTTATTTATATATTATTATATTAAATAAGTTATCAGATGTATTAGTATCGGTTCTCAATATTATACAGACTTATGGAAGCCAAAACATTATGTATTTTTGTGAAATAAATAAATCAATTTAATCACATGGGAGGACTAACCAACTGTACTGACTATCCCAGTTACATGAGAATATAATATGATACTAATATGGATCAATAAGTAATATATGTTTATATACATCATAAACAATGTAAAGAAATAAATACATGAATGTTAGGGAGTACAGTTACACAAAAACACAATCTGACCTGTGAATTTGTTGAATTTAAAATTAAGACTTCATACAGATATCCATGAATATTTTTTAAACAAAATCAGTATACATGAATTGTTATATATCAAAAGTTATCAGAAAATCTGGGCAGAGTAAATGTTTTACGCTTTCAAGCTTTTTTTTGGGGGGGAGGGGGGGGAGAGGTTGGGGGAGGAATTAAAGAGCACTATTATTTTATCATTGCAGACCCTTTACTGTACGGTTGGAATGGGTGGCTTTGTATACATCCCAAAAAACATTTAGTACGGGATTATCTAAAATTTTAGTTTACTCTCATAAGATACAAACCACTTCTATAAAGAAAATTATGAATATTCAAGTTAGGTATTAATAATTAATAGTAACTTGCCCTCACGAGTGTTCTAGAGCCAAACATATAACTCCTAGCAATACAAACAATAATGATTAAAATGTTTTAATTTTATTTAAAGCATTTAGAAATTATAAAAAAAAGAATTACAATTCTACAATTTCATTTTAGAAAATATATTCCTATTTCACCCACCGATAATACACACGATTTATTTGTTTACATTTTACAAATATGAAACCAATAATGTTTAATTTTTTAAACTTTGAATCTTTACATAAAAAAGCTAATGCAAATTGTAACTGTGAGTACCCAAGAAAAAGACATTACTAAAATCAGGTTTTAATTTTTCCTTATATGCACACGAGCTGAGAAAACTAAGTAAATCATGCCTTCTCATTAATAAACTCTAGGGAAACAAGCATGTATTATGATAGTTCGTATTCCCATTAAGAACAGAGAAGGCTTATTTGCTGAAAGCACCAAGGTTTAATCTACGATGTAAACTGAATGTCAGTATAATTACACAGGAAGTGTAGCGTGATCGAAGTAAATAAATGTAACTGTTTGCACTAGCCCCAGAGAATAAACGATTATATTTTGATAGGATGAGTATTTGTTCGACCCTCATGGCAGCTCATATTTCAGTAAATACTTACTATACTGAGTTACGTTACACTTATTTCATTGATGTTAAGTAATTGTACTTCTATATGACAAAACAATAGCATACACCCATTGCAATAGTCAGTTACACGGCTGTCGATTATAAACAGCAGCAAACACTTTGATGCCGAATATATTATCTGTTTTGGGAATGTCCAACTACTATTCTCTCAAATAAAAACGAATAATATAACAACATTTTTAAGTTTGCCTATCAGAGGAAAACCTTGTACAAAGTTAATGTTTTATTAAAAATTTTTTAACTCGAACCCTCTCAAAATCCGTTAAGAAACGAAATCAAATTTAAAATTATAGTTTACTTACGGGTGAAACGAATTTGGCTATTAAATGCATACTTAATATTAGTTTCAGCGTATTTGAAATTGTTCAGTTAAAATTAAAAAAAAATCTCCGAGCTCACATAACGGACTAACTTTTATTTATAAGTGAACAGATATTGGTTGGATGTTGAATTGCCTTACTAGTAGGTTTTCTGTAAAATGAAAATTTATTAACAAATATTTTAATTTGTAATTCGTGATGGCATCGACAGGATTAAAAATGCAAATAGCAGATCTGATGTATTATTTATGAAATTTTTTTGAAAAGGAAAGTTCAGCTCTTAATTAATTTTATAGATTTTTTACATTGTTTTTCCAAAAATATGACAAATATTTAACTGCGTGGCTTGATAATAATCTTGAACGTGTTTTCATTAGAATTACTTTATATTTTATATGGACTCCATAGTACTGATTAGCCATTTTATCAGTATTTGTATATAGAAAAATCCTATTTTGACTAATCAAACACAACTCTTCTTATTGTCTTATGTTATATCTCAGAACACCTTCAGTTTATTATGTATATTCAGTTTTCGAAGGAAAACAAAACTGCTTTTTAATTGGTAAATGGGGTTCAAAGGACTTAATTATTGCTTGATCTCAATCGTTAGCGATGATTGGATTACTTAGAGATGAGACTCAGTTGGCGTTAATTAACGTCGCCTGGAGAATTTATCAAGACATTGAATAAACTTCCTTCGTCGGTATTTAGTGTACCATTGTTATCAAATGATGCTGTCAAAATCATCCTATCTTTATTTAAAGTACGCAAATAATTAATTGGCTCCGAATGACCACCTATTTCTACTTAACTAAAACTGTACTTGGTTTGAAATTCGGCTAAGTATTGTATGCTTGCAGTAAGTTATGTGATTAATTTTATTTATAGTCAAGTTATGTTTATTGCAACTTCAAGTTAGTTTTTTATTTTTTATTTCCTGTTCTAATTCACAAACAACGGGAATATTTGTAACTAGGTACTAAGTAAAGACAATAGCCCAAGACATACTATATTTTAAAATATACTAAAGTAGGTTCTTTTATTGATCACGAGAAATTTTTATGAAGAAATTTTTATCACAGGTTGACAAGCCAGATCAATGCAAACAATTATCATCTCTAATAAACGAAAACTCATGATTTTATGGGGTAAAAAAATGATGAAACTTTTTATTAATCAGTGAAGAAAAAGTCTACTTTAATCTTGCCATTATTTTCAGTGTAGTGGAAACCTAATTTTTCAGGTAGGTTGAATTAGTTAAAATAACCCAAGAGGTAACTTGAAATAACTCAGGAAGTTTATTAAAATAGCCCGGAGGTTTGTAAAAATAACCCTAAAGGGTGGTTAAAGCTACACAGAAAGTTGGCTACAACAGCCCAGGAGATTGGTTTATTTACCCTGAAGCTCGGTTAAAATAATACATTAGATTAATTTAAATAACACAGAGGTTGGTTATAATAACCTATAAGGCCGGTTGAAAAAATCGGAAGGTCAGTTAAAATAACCCTGAAGTTAGTCAAAATTCATAGGGGATCGGTTAAAATTACCTAGGAGGTCGGTTGAAGTAACCTTAGAGGTTGCTTAAAATATCCCTTGAGGTTAGTTGAAATAACCTAAGCGGTCGGTCAAAATAACCCAGATGGTAGGTTAAAGTAATTAATGGGAAAGTTTGTAGTTTTAACCCAGAATGAAACGGTTATTTTATTCACTAGCTAAGTTTGTCAAAATGACCAATATTATTTACAACTTTCAGTTGTTGGCAACCAATAACTAATTAGGTTAGTAAGTGCTATATTAACTGGTTTACTCGGTTCAATCAACAGTCTTTCTAGTTAATTTTACCACTTGGTTTTTTTCAGTGCATTGACATTAAGAAATTAAAGGTCATGTTGATAAGATATATTTTTTATTTATATATATTTGTATTTGTATTTGTATTTGTATTTGTAAGCCATTTGATAAATGATTAACGTTTTCAATAGTAGATTAATTAAATAACTATGAGGAACACCTAATCCAATTACCTATTACATGCCACCTCCGGCATCTGTCCCGTATACGAAATTTGGCAAAGGACCCGTCAATTATCAGAGACAATTCGAATACAACGAGTTAACGAAAAATAGGCGGAACCCACTTCTCCAAAGATTTGCGTTTCAGAAATTACCTCCAGCCTAACTCCGGCCTACATCATTTTAATATAATACAATTTTACCATACAGAAGTAACTGACGTTGATTCATAACAAAATATGTCCATGTTTGTGGTCAGTGTTCTTGTAAACATGTAATAAACAAAAATATTACAGTAAACTTAATAATACAGGTTAAGACCCCTCCAGTGTTGTCATAGTTAACAGCCCTTCCATTAAGAACATATGTGATATAGTTATATTGCCCCAGAGTTTAATAACTATGCTATGAGTGAAGAAGCCTAGAAGGCCACAGTTAATGAACGGTCTGAAAAGCAGTAATATATGTCTGGATCTCCGAGCTTGAATATATGTTTATCATTTAATTCGATTTATATACAAAGATAAATCTACCTGGTCTGATGACTACAAACTATAGGTAGAAAAACTTTATACCTATAAATTATAGTGTGGTCAGGAAAGTATCAGCTATTCAAGATACTATTACCTATCATATTTAGCGAACAATTTATTTGTGTGATCATGCCTTTATAAAAACTAACTATACACATGAAAACAGTATTTTAACTTAAATATACGTTTGAGCTTGAGTTTAAAGAAAATAAGCTTTTTTACTGTATGTTTTTTTACCTTTATATACCGTGAGGTAATTTTATGCCTATTATTTCAGTATCAATATTATTTGGATAAAAATTATGTTTTGCTGCGGAATTTTCTTATTACAGTATACATTATTTGGATAACAATGTTATTTTGCTACGGAATTTTCTTTAAGTTTACTTTTACTAGACGCCAACTGTCTGCACATCTATCAACTGCCAAATCCACAAGTTCCTCCACCTTCTTCATTTTTAGATTTGCTTGAAATTATCAGTTTTGACAAATGTTCAAATATTTCAAGTGTCTCTAATAAATAAGCAAAAACCTGTATGAAGTGACTACTTAAGTAACTAACTTTCATAACCCAAACTTCTCCGTAAAAGTATAGCCCAATTTTATATTGCCATATTGATCTTGATGATAACGTTTACTTTTTTGTTTTGTCTATTGTTTAATTGCTCTATGTGTGTTTTAGTTGCCTACTGACCCTTGATGTTTTTACGTTTCTTAACTCCACTGGTTAGAAGGGTACGTATTTGTTTTATAAAAATGTCTTAAAATAATATATGCATTTATTAACGTATTATTTTTTTTAACTGCTAAAAAGTAAAAAGTAAATTTTTAAAGGTCTTATTTTATTGAAGTAACAAATCATTATCTTCTTTGGAAAAAATTGATTCATTTTTCAAATCTAAAATTGGAATAGGTGTACTATAACGGCACTTCGCTTTTGGCAAAACAAAAAAAAAACCTTTTACCTATCATACAACAGCCGTAGAAGAGTTTAAAATTAAAACCAATGACCAATCTCACGGTGCACTATACGATAGTTATTTTTACTCTTTTAGCAGTTTAAACTTTCTTTAAACTATGCGAACGTTTTACTAACTTGAAGAGGAACTTTTACTTCTTCTAGTTATGTTACTAAATATCCGAATATCTGCCTTATGCCCCACTCTGTTATGAATGTAACAGAGATGGAAAACGTTTTACAAAATCAATATTATCAGTTTGCCGTAGTTTATTGTTGTTATAGAATGAGAGACAGCTTGTAGGAGGACCTTCCTCGTGTAGTGATATTAGAGGCTGATGCGACCGTAAATGCGATTCTCGCATTATTGATTATCGACAAATGCTTCCTTAACACTAAATATCTAATCAGGTGATATTTTAGGTACAGGTATGCTAAACCTATTGTTCGTACAGTAAAGAATTATCAGCATGTTCAAGGATTTAACATAATGCGTGGACGATTTTTTACTACCTACACCTAATTTAAACCATTTTATAACAATAATCCTTCATATTTATGATCTGGATTTTAATACATTGCGACTAACATTAGCTGCAAGTCATTGAAAATTAATAATGAAGATCTTCATGATGCTGATTGTTTTATATTACATTGTAAATGTAGCGTGTGTAAATGTAAACATATGTTATAATACCTTTACAAACTGTAATTTTCAAGATATCATTGCAAATTGTTAATTTACAAAAACCCTATGCACTCTAAATTAATATTAACGGTATGTTTTGTTTCTATCAAGAAATTAAAAAAATTACATGGACTAATAGCTAGTGTGAAAAAGAGTTGCGTTATTGTTTATTAATAAGTGAAGGAAAAGTCTACTTTAATCTTGCAGTACTAACTAACTCTGCCGAGAGTTACTAACTAACTCTAGGACCTTCCCTTGTACTCATGAAATTAAACTTTTTATTGTCATATGCCTCGTTACTTTTTTTGGTTAAGGCCATTTAGCTAAAACGTTTCACTAACAACTACACACCACACAGCACAGGCATATTTTACGATGTTTTAAAACTATCAAAAAAGTAGTATAATGGATTTTATTTTAAAATAATTTAGTTTGTGAGTGTAATCAAATGCAAATGATAATTTTCAAAACCTCGTTTTGATATTACAATGCCTTGCATAAGCTTTAAATGCTGCTTAATTAATCGTTACCTTTAGATTGCTTTTATTGTTGCTTATCTTGGTATTAGTGTTTTTTGTATTTACTGTCTGTATTACTTTCTATGATATACTGGTAATTATGAATGTGTCTAGGCAATATGCTGAGACAACTTGGTATCCTTCTGTCTATTCCTGAGGGAATTCAATGTAGAAGCTGCTTGGATAATCCAATTGGTTCACTCATGAAACTCTAGCCAATCTTGTTCCTGTAGATCGAATAGTAATAAGTTCTTATTCATGTGTTAACATATGATGATGTCAAAAGATTCAATTCTTACAGCCATAGTGGGGGAAATATCAGGTTTTATCTTTAATATTCCTATTTCATTTTGGTAACTCCAAGGTAATTGCTGTTCTCAGAATTATTTTCAATAAAATAATACGTTTTATTTTTGATAAAAATGAAATTCTATTTAAAATGCTAATATAATGTTTACTGTATTTCCATGTTGATATTATATATTAGTTTGTTCGTGTTTGCAATAGTATAGGGGTATTTCACCGACTACAATAAGATCCCTTTCATATTATCAGTTACCAAGGTCTAGAATCAAAGGAAGAAATATGTTGTTACCATTTTTAATGGCTTCTTTGTCTAACTAGCATTAGGCTATTATATCATATAACCCTAAGGGATGGAACAGGTCTTTTCGATTAATGAGTTAATATAATGTTCCATTATATAATGTTGTATATGCAGTTTTCATTAATATTAATATTCGCTCTACATATGTAATTATAATTTATCATTCCATAATGGTTTCCCATGTGTGAATATCTCAATACAGGGTGCAAAAAAATCCCAGGATAAGGAATCATCTTTTATATTTTATAATGTCATTGGTTGCAAATATCAAAGGCCTTATTAATTTAAAAGTAAGGTATGATGTTTTATTTTATGTGCAGGGTATAAATAACAAATATCGTCAAAATTGAAATATTCATAGACAATTTTCTAATGAATATTATATATGTTTAACTAAAAATATTAATTTGCCAGATTAAATACAAAAAAAAACTATATTACTTGTGAATCGTATTTTATTTATCTAGTTAATGTTTTCTTTTCTGGTTGGAAAATAAAGTAAGGAGTTTAAAATCTGCTCTTAACGCTTGGCATTCTTCCAAGCCTATGTCAGTGTGATCCTGCTTGACATACTTTACCTTCTTGCTTGAGTATTATCAGTGACAAAAGGTATTTTCCTTATTGCATTTTCCACGATTTTTGCAGTCCCTACTAAAAACGTAGGAGATGAAATAAATAAACGACCTCATACATTTAAATGTAATCGCAAACGAACGACATAATTGAATGTATTTTTCCTTTAATTTGGTATTATTATATTTCATTACAAACGCTTTGCTGCCTATTTTAACCTGCGTGCAGGCCCATTCTTTTTGTGTACTGCAAATCAGAGTAATATGTAAATCCTCTGTATTTAAAAATAGCCCATGACTATATACAACTGATTTATAAAACGTATCAATTTCCTTGCTACTAGGTGATCATCTAACTTTCCTTGTACTCGAAATCAGTGCTATCTAAATATTAACTGGCCTCAGACCATTTGTGCTATCTTTGACATTTTAGAAGTGTCTGGTGTAGAGCTACTTTTGGGGACAAAAGGGAATGTACTGTAGGACGACTAAGAAATTTTCTCATTTTTTCAGTATTTTGATATTTTTATATTTCAATGCCCAGGAAACGGAGAACTGCAAGGTCTCCAGCACATCTGAGGCCAAGTTGAATATCAGTATATTATTGCAGTATTGTGAACGAGGAAATAAGCTGCACATCTTTTAAACAGCACCTTTTAAACTTAAAAACTTCCTTGACTTATCAAACGTTTTAATTTTTAAATACCCCCGTTGCAGCAGACCTGCATACTCAGCGAATTTCAAGTTTAAAACAACAAATTTAAATCCAACATAGCGGGATTTGACATGTTTTTGAAAGCTCCATAAGAATAACATGGGGAATGAGTATGCAGGTTTGCTGCTACAGGTATGTTTAAACTGGTTGGTTTTAATTCAATATTTAGTAGATCTGAACTAGAAGAAGTCATTTACCAAGTTTTATAAAGATATGTTGAGAAATAAGCGAGATATAGAATTTTACTTATTTCGCATAAGGTTAACATTGAGACAACGTACTGTCAATACCACTTTCAATATCTCGGTAACCAATGGACATAGAGCGGTGATTAAAACTACTAAATTGTTTGTTTTTTGAGCTGAATTCAATGGTGCCAACAAAAATTTGACAAATTTTATTTTTCTATGTGAAAAACTCAAAAAACCCATTTTTGGGGCGGGGTTTTTTTTTTTTTTTTTTTTTTTTGAGAAAAATCTCAAAAAACCCCCTTTACCCCCCCTTCCGATGGTCCGATCGGGCTGGTTCACGAACCCGTCCGAGTGATTACCACTTTACACGTCTGTACCAAATGTCATTAAGATCGGACAATATTTACGACCGCTATCGTGTTAACAGACATATATATATATATATATATATATATATATATATATATAGACATATATATAGATATATATATATAAAAATTCGAATGAATGGTGTTTTTTGCTTCTGGGGGGCCCAAAATGAAAAGTTAACATGGTCTCGGACTTAGGTCTTACCATGAGTACTACCGTAATAGCTTATTCCTTTAAGGAAATTCGCTGAAATTGAGAAAAGCTTTTTCAAGCGTACAGTAAGTAGGTTTACCTCACTTAAATTTTTTCCAGTGTATAATTTTTGTATTTTCTTTCTTTTTGTACTGATTACTTCTGACTTTTTAACTGTCGCTCTTTATCAGGAAAAAATTAAGGACTTAAAATTAATTTTAAATCGACTGAGAGATAATTGGTACTCCCACGTAGAGAATCGATCAGAATTCTAATTCAACTCAAATTTAATATTCATCCCAAAATTGAAGACATTTCCTTTTAGCAGCAATGAATTGATGCAATAGCACTGAACCTAAACTGCAGGGGATAATGGAAGTTATTCTGCAGTCTCATCCATCAAGCGATAAGGTAATGCAACAAAGCTTACCGGATCCGGCGGGAGATATCGATGAGATGGGTTTACATGCAAACAGATCGGCTGTTGTCTAAGTCATTAAAAAATAAAGGTAAATAAGTCACATAGCTTGTCATGTCAGCTTAAAAAAATATCACAAAAAATTATGATTTTTACTTCCTAAATTAATAATATTGAATAAAGGAGCATTAATATAGCTACTATTTATGACTTCTAGAAATAATATAATATTTATGTTTACTAGGAGCCCCATGTGCAAATTGTGCAAAATTAACCTTCTTAGTTGAAATTTAAAGATCTCACCTAAATTAATGGAGGCCTAAGTGAACAAAACACACACACTTTTTATTTATCACCATTGCACTATGGGTACTTTGGTATTATACGGAGGCCACCCCCATAAAGCACGCTGCGGCGGTTATGTTAGGTTAGGTTATCATAAATACGTTAGTAGAACATTCCTCATTTCGTTACGAATCGTAAGATACCAGATGAGTACCTTTGCCCGCCAAATCCCCTCCAAGTAGGCCTATGTCGGGTTGTTGACCGGAGTGTGTGCATCACTTGCCTACAGGATTTGGCGAGCGAAAGTATGACTCATTCAGTATAATCTGATTTAAAATGAAACGAGGAAAGTCCTACTAACATATCTATGATAACCTAACCTAACGTAACCGCCGCAGTGCTCTGCATAAGGGTGGCCATCGGGTGTTGCCGCTAGCGGCGGTGACGCTTTACCTCGCCGACATCGCTGCCTTCTGGGAGGCATAACACAAAGACCGTTCATCATAATTATGTGTAATTTGGATAGTAAGTCAATTAAAGTATGTTCTCTCCAAATATATAGTTATAAGGACGGCTGAAAAGGGATCTAACAGAAAAAGAACCTTTATTGCATTGAGTATATAGATGAATAATTGTAGATAATATATAGTATATAAATTCATTAATCTGTACAGTTATTTTCAATTGACTTATCTATTACTTTTTTCGTACAGTTTAAATTTAAACTGTTGATTCCATTTCTCATCGATCCCTTTTGTATTTTCCTAGGTTCATGCTAATCATGATACGCATTACTTTGACCATACTTCATTAATCAAAATTAACCTATAAAATCCTTTATTCCAATTTACCCAAAGTTTCAATTCTATTTATTGACTGGTTATTTTTAACTTCTTGATAATGGATATAGAGACCGAATTTTTTATTGTTTTCATTATATTTTTGTGTAAGTAACTTACAACTAGGCATATAAAATTTACCAATTTCACAAAATACTTCAATAGGAACTGGAAAGGGTGATAATATAAAAAAGGGAGATGGTTTAGACTGACAGAAAAAGTTGACGGTGATGGAGGTCCTTGGTAAAACATTGTCTTAAACAGATTTCTGTTCTGCCGTATAAAGCTTTAGCATTGTACGAAACCGTCATAAACCAGATGTTGTATTATTTAGGACTTATTTCCTATTGGTTAGCCTTGGTTTTAATTTTGTACGAGTTGGAGTTTATTTGAACAAAAACACAAATTAAATGACAACTAAATGTTTCCTAATCAATATATGGAAACAATATAACTAAACAAAATT
Source organism: Flexamia atlantica (assembly GCA_035578135.1). Classification (NCBI taxonomy): domain Eukaryota; kingdom Metazoa; phylum Arthropoda; class Insecta; order Hemiptera; family Cicadellidae; genus Flexamia; species Flexamia atlantica. The sequence goes on along the minus strand of JAQJVK010000008.1, from coordinate 27,493,464 downwards.
TTAATCAGATGAATGGCAGTTTTAAGTTCCCAATAGCGTTCAATTTTTTCATATACTAAATATCTCTTGGATTAGCATAATAGTGATGTTCACCGTTGTAATTTTAACGGTAAATGGATAAATAATGATAGATAATAGCAAAATTGCAGAATTTAATTTTCTCTCAGGTTTATGTATATTTATGGTTTTGCAAGTAAATACAGCATAACTGGAGATCGATTTTTTTGTGCTGTAAGATGTTTTAGCACTTACATCAATTTTAATCCTTGAAATAAAGTTTGTAGAATTTTAATATGCTTCAGTAATTAAGTATTGAATACACTTATCTCTAAATATTTGTATTGATAATTTACAAATCGTTTGATTTGCATGAAATATTTTTTTCCGTTTATTTTAAAAATTATAAAAAAATGTTAATAACCAAAACCTTTATTAAAAAACTTAATGTATTATTAATTATTTAAGCAAACAGTTTACGCAGCAGTCTTATTGTCTGACTACGTTATTCAAGTTTTGGCTACTCATCACTTTAATTACAAATAAAAAACAAGAAATTGTTTTAAATTGGAATATATTTCGGCTTCTTTTTATCTGAAGCCATCTTCAGCCATAGTAAATAAACAAACGTTTGACAATCATTTAGTCAAAAATCACATGTTTCAAAAAATAAATTTAAAATTCTTACCACTAATTTAATATTAAATAATAGTTATATATGTAAATGTGCTTAAATTACTGAAATTTTGTTAAGTTGTAAATTTAACCTAGATATTGATTATTTTTGACTTTTTGAAATTATCTGCAACTTCTTTAGTAATAAGAGGAATGAACATAGGTGGAATGGTGGCACTTGGTTGGGATATACAATTTCTATCCGTCACCATGCATGCAGCTTCTTTAAGTATTCTGCTCTTATAATTGTTTTCTTGGAATACTATTTTTGCTTCTGACCATTTTTCTAATTTGTAATGTAAGTATAATAAATACAATAAATATAATAAAATAAAAGTACACATCACTAAATTGTAATTAAAGTGATGAGTAGCCAAAACTTGAATAACATTGAAACAACCATCACAAAAAACACATATCGTCAAGAATTAATCAGACACTATGGCAGTGAAACATTAGGTATGTTTAGAACTCTAGAATCAACCTATAAAAAATTAGCTAAAGCAGAAAATCATCTAACATTTGTCCACAGATGTAAATCACTCAATGTTACACCAAAGTTCATTTTCCTTAAAAAGAACCATTTAAGTAAATTCAAACAAAGTATACTACTTAAAACAGAGAAGAAACTTCTATTAGCTACTATAAAAGAAAATCATCAAAATGTAATTTATTTCCAGTCAGAAATACAGTTATTAGAAGTAAACATTAAAAGTATAGTATCACAAACAGATTTCGACAAAATAATAACTTCAGTAAAACGTTCATATAAACAAATATTTGATCAAACAAAACTTAGACAACAAAAGAAACTAACTAACCTTATAGAACGAAATAAAAAATGTCAAAGTAATTTCTCTAATGTCAATCAAGAAAAAGATTCTGTTATCAATCTCTCAGATAAACAATTATCAGTACATGAATTAAATCTTCTGGGCAAAGGATTGAACTATAATCTTACAAATAAATTTGTATCAAACTTAGAAAACATTGCTGGCATAGAGCATGGTGTAGAGTTACTCCCAGAAGATCAAAAAGATTACTATAGAAGTAACATCGTGAATGTGTTGAAGAAAAAACATAATGTCAAAGAAAATCTTAACAACGATGAAAAAATAGCTCTTAGCAATTTAAGAAACGACAATAGTATAGTAATCTTACCTGCTGACAAAGGGAGAGCAACAGTTATGATGAATAGAGAAAACTATGATGAAAAAATGAAAGATCTACTTGGAAGTGGTCAATATGAACCCATTCCCAAAGACCCAACGAATAATATAATGAACAAGGTCAAATCAGTTCTTAAAAAGAATAAAACTACACTATCAAGCAACACGATAAGAAGACTTTCACCACAGTTCTCCAAACCACCCCATATGTACGGAGTTCCAAAGATACATAAAGAAGGAATCCCTCTAAAGCCGATAGTGAGCTCAATCAATTCACCTTACTATGAACTATCCAAATTTTTGTTACCAGTCTTAAAACCATTGTTCGGTACTCAAAGTTCTTTTATTAATAACTCATTAGACTTCATAGAAAAGATAAAAACAAAAGTTATTGAAAAAGAAGATAAAATGATGAGTTACGATGTATCGAGCATGTTCACGAACATTCCCGTTGACGAAATGTTACAAGTAGTTAGAAATAAATTAGAGAACGATACAAACTTGAAAGATAGAACCACATTACCTGTACCTTCTATCATGGAAATGCTAACTCTTTGTGTCGAATTCAATTATTTTCAATACAATTAAAAATTTTATGTGCAGAAATTAGGTTTACCAATGGGAGGTAGTTCAAGTCCGATCCTCAGTAACATTTATATGGATCATTTTGAAAACATTGCGTTGAATTCCTGGAGAGAAAAACCAATTATCTGGCTAAGGTATCTAGATGACATATTTTGTGTCTGGAAATCCAATTTTACAGATCAAGACAACTTTCTCAGCCATCTAAACAATCTAAGACCTACCATAGAATTCACAGTAGAATATGAGGACAATAATAAACTACCTTTTCTAGACGTTTTAATAGAAAAAACAGAAAATGGTGTCGAAACGTCAGTCTATAGAAAGAAAACAAACACAGGAAAATATTTAAATTTCAAATCTAACAGTCCAACTCACGTCAAGATCGGAATAGCACAGGGTCTATTTACTAGAGCTTTTAAATTATCATCTAATGAAGAGAATAAACAAACAGAAATTAAAAATATATATCAAGAGTTAAAAAATAATGATTACCCATTAGATATAATACATAAAGCATTCAATAAAACTAGTAAAAAGATGTCTAACAATTTTGATAACACCATAAAAGAAAGACCCATAGCTACTGTTGTGATTCCTTACATCAAAGGGAAATCCGAAAAAATAAGACGGGTAAACAGTAAATTTAACATTAGAACCAGTTTCTCAACCAACTCAACATTAAGGAGTAAAGTATCTAAGATGAAGCCAGAAAACATAGAACAACAAACAAAAAATGTAGTATACCAGATCCCTTGCGAATGTCACAAAAACTACTACGGGCAAACATCAAGACCAGTAAGAATCAGAATAAAAGAGCATAAGAACAGCATAAACAAACAGCTCCAAAACTACTCCAAACTCAGTGAACATATACATGAAGAGGGACATAGAGTAAAATGGTCAGAAGCAAAAATAGTATTCCAAGAAAACAATTATAAGAGCAGAATACTTAAAGAAGCTGCATGCATGGTGACGGATAGAAATTGTATATCCCAACCAAGTGCCACCATTCCACCTATGTTCATTCCTCTTATTACTAAAGAAGTTGCAGATAATTTCAAAAAGTCAAAAATAATCAATATCTAGGTTAAATTTACAACTTAACAAAATTTCAGTAATTTAAGCACATTTACATATATAACTATTATTTAATATTAAATTAGTGGTAAGAATTTTAAATTTATTTTTTGAAACATGTGATTTTTGACTAAATGATTGTCAAACGTTTGTTTATTTACTATGGCTGAAGATGGCTTCAGATAAAAAGAAGCCGAAATATATTCCAATTTAAAACAATTTCTTGTTTTTTATTTGTAATTAAAGTGATGAGTAGCCAAAACTTGAATAACATTGAAACAACCATCACAAAAAACACATACCGTCAAGAATTGTCTGACTACATGGGGCAAAGCAAATTACAAAGAGAACCCGATGCTTTGTTTCATTTGCTTTTCTGTTTACTTCTGCTGGGTTTTGCAAAGATAGAAAGAGGACATTCATGTCCATTTTTTGTGAACATTTTGTAGCATAATTTCCGACATAGTATTAAATAGCAGTATTCCTACTATTTATCCTGAAGTAAACAGTTATGTTTATGATCTAAAAAGTCAACATATTAATAATATTATTATATCAAATAACTCAACATAAAAAATTACTAAGTAAGCAGTTCTGAAAAATGTATTTAGAAACTATTTGAATTAAAAGCCATTTAGAAACCATGAGTTTACTAATAGAAACATCAAATAAAAATAAACAAAATGCCTGGCAACACCTTTTTAGCCAAAGAATTGCTATTTTTATATTTTTAGATTGCAAATTTTAAGTCAGGCCCATGATTTATAAAAACAAACGTGAACAAAAAGAGGAAATATTAAGATTAGACAAAATAAGTAATTGACTACGTTATTGGAAAACAATTCGTTCTAAATATAAAATTATAAGATTATATGGTTTTAAGGGTAGTGGCCAAACTTTTCAATAACATAAGATAATTTCCCAGGGGAAATAAGACAGGTAAATTAAATAAAATTACTAAGATATTCTAAATTCTTTATAAGTACACCAAAAACACTGTGGCCGTCAAATTAAATGCGAATAACATTGGTTCCGAAAACATATAATGCGGCCTACAACAATAGAAACAATCTTCACAATATATTTTTCTGATTCATTTCGAATGCAATGTGCTAAGGGAATCCAAGCTTACTCAAAAACTTTCAAACATTAATTCCTACACCAAACCCATCCTGTTACTTTAGCCTTCTTTGAGATACGAAATCAATTCAGAAAATATTTTTCTTGGAAGAAAATAAATATGTATTTAAGTTACAAATAAAGTGATAATCTTCCCATTAAATAAAATAGAGTCATCGTCGAAGGTAGAGTGAGAATTCAAATGAATACTTTTTGTTCATTCAATATCAATTCCCTGGAGAGCTGTTGGGCCGACGAGTTCTGTCCGGTTGAGGGTATGTCCTCCATAAAATTTAACTTTGGAAAATAAAATTATCACTGAAAACCACGGTTCTAGTATTTTCCTTATATTGTCATTAAAGTATGATTAATATTACTAAAATCCTATAAACTTCTTCCATGAGGGGTAAGAGGACTGGGTATAAAATAAGCTTTAACTTAAGTTATATATATTTTTACCTATACAACCTAATGATATGTGGAAACCTTCTAAAAAAATAACTAATATTATTTCTTGGTACTGGACAGTAACAATAACTTAGTAAATGTCTACCGTCCAGGTGCGGTGTCGTAATACGACCTAATATTCGAAAATATACTATACTACTATCATTGAGGTCATCCGTTTTTACAAACATAAGTTTATAAAATGATCTTGTCGTAATTATTATTTATGCTAGAAGTATATCTGTGGCCAGTAATGTCTGATAGATATATGATTCCGTAGTTCTAAATATAGAAACCTTTTGAATAGCCTTAAACCTTAAATAGAGAAACTTTTACATGGAAAATAAATAGTTAAAAATTGAAAGTTTTTCGAAAAGGTCTTAATTTATTGCAAGCGAAGCCACAACGAATACCTTCTATCATTATACAAAATAAAATTTAGATAAAAAATGTACACATAATGTATATTACAGGGATTACAAATGTAAATGAAATTATGAAAGAAATAAAGTTATTTAAAAATTTTTAGTTTGTGTTATTTAGCTTTTGTGTTAATGAGTGCGGGTTACTGAGCAAATACAAATTTTTACTGGCTTCCAACAAGAATTTACTGCTGTTTTATGTTTTTAGTTTTTGGTGGAGTGACGTTATGGGGCATCCGATAAAATTCGGCATAAGTGTTTAAAATTCATATAACACGAAATAATTTTATTTAAAATTTAAAGATTATTTCCCTCTATAATAAATTATAATCATAGCACAGTTATAAAATTTTAGCGAAGTTTGAAACTTTTAAGGAGCATTAGCTATTCTCGTTTATCGAGGCCGCGATAATGTAATGAAAGTGATTCCATAAATTTCTTCTCTGATGTTGAAGTTTGCTTCTTCTTGCATGTGTAAACGATTATTAATTTATGAAAATTAAATATCCTTGTTGATTAAACAAAATATAAAACTGTTCGTAAATATTTTTCCTTTGGCTTTTAACGGACTAGCTTAATTTTATTTGGTTGCCTAGAGCCGTAATTATAAAGGGTCAGGCATATTACCCGTCCATTTAGTGTAACGGGAAAACGGTTCAATCCTAGGAACGCTACAAAGAAGTATTCCCCACTTATTCATGATTAAAAATAGCTTCAGAATCACCGTATTTCATTTACCTATTATTCGCATTTTAGTAGAACCTCATCACTTAGATTTCCGGTACAATACGTGTGATTTTGAGGATTATTTTTCATAATATTTGTAAGATAGCTCAAAATATAAGATATAAACTCATATTGTACCTTGGTGTTAACCTTAAACGAACCTTATATTGAAAGAGGGCCTCTTAGGCGGTGAGCTGTATGCTTTGAGAAAAATTGTTTACTCATTCATGTATTTATTGACGGAATTTTACATGAATACATAATATAACAATAATGGATGCTAAGTTACTGAACGAACAAATATTATATCCTAGTTTAATATAGAACTATTGCTTGGAGTAAGACTGTTTGCAAGAATTATTAAGGAAGCCAGAATGACTTCCTTCATTGTCTCAATTTGTGTAAAATTCAATAGTTAAAGGTTTTATGTTTTAATGCTTCAATTATTTAAAATAAATGCCAGTAATTTATGTTTAAATAATGTATTATTCAAAAAATTACTCACATCTCCATAAGCGTCCTACAGTTGTAGAAGTGAAATAATAATGATTTATAGGCCTAACATCACTCATAAGCAAAGACGAATATTTTTCTCGGCTTATGCAAAAATTATTATTTGGTAAACGTACATATGATTTTTTTCAGAACACTAACAATGATAGTAAACGTCAAAATCTGATTGTTGGACCGATTAATGTAAAAATCCCTATAATGCAAATCCTAAAATGCAAGATATAATTGTATTTTATTATAATGATTGATTCTTACGGAGGAATTTACAGGAAATGTATATTTTCATCATACTGACTAAGAAACATCTGTTTTCTGTTCCTTTTTTTAGGCTTAAAAGTTACCCATTCCAGACGTACCAGTCCAGAAAAAAACTATTTCCAGGCTGCGGAAACTTTTTCTAGACTGTGGAAAGTTTTTCCGGACTGCGATTACGGGAACCGGGGACTTTAAGGTAATTACATTTTTCCATACGGACAGAACATTGCACATAATTAAGATAAATCCGTATTACCTTGATTTTGGCAATGCATATCAATGAGCCACCAGGGATCACTCTTACAAAATGTTTTTGCTAAACTGTGTTTTATTTAACATTTACGGCCACCGTATTGAATAAAAAATATTTTTCTAAGGTAAAGATGATGTGTCACACCGTTTTCAACTTGATTTTAATGCTGCTTACAATGCCGAAATTCGTTTTATCATAAATTCCTAAGAGTTCTTTGGAGAAAAACAATTTTCTTAATAATATTAGGAAAATTCTTAATATCCTCAGAGGTTGCTAAGAAAGAAAATTTTCCATGTCGGGGCTGCGGAATCGTAATCGGCATGAAATATTAGTTAGGAATGATGGGTCTCATAATACCACCTTTACTTTTGGAAAATATTATTTGTATTCAACATGGTGGATCTAAGACGGCCACTATGGAAATTTTAAATCAAAGACAGTTTGGCAAACATGATTTTACAGTGACACCTTATGGCTCACTACTTAGTATTGACAAAATCAAGATCATAGGGGCTTATCTTAATGATGTGCAGTGTTGAAACTGAATGTGAAAATACAAAATTCGAGGTACCATATCTTTGTTTAGAATCAACCTAGAGATGTCTAGTTTGATCCACAATAATTATTATTTTGTTTGTCCTTTGAAATTATGTATCAAGATAGGGTCTACATCTAAAAATTAAGACTTATCTGCAAATCATCCTATTTTGGGGGGAGGGAATGCATTTTTTTAGACACTCTAAAAAAGTCCTCCTTTGGACAAGTAAACGTTGCTGCCAGTAAATATTTATAGCTTCATTGATAAAAATTAGGGGGGGGGGGGGTGATATTAATACACCCGGTATTCTTCCACCTGAGAAAAAACTAAACCTTTACTAGCCTCAGATTTACAAAAATTATTATTACCATGAATAAAAAAACTGCAATTAGTTTATCAGACAGTTTCAATACTATCTGTATTAAGGAGGAGCACGAAATTTGATAAAAAATAGAGCAAAGTTTTTAACAGATGGCTATATAACCACGTAATATGGCCAACGTAATAAGGTAAGGAATATTCCCAAGATCAGACATAGAAGCAAAAAGGGGATTTCATCTGAAAGAGATCTTTCTTATATTGACTGTATACTAAGCACCTTACTCTATCCAATACACTAAGAATCTCAAGTAGATATCAAAGCCTTCATGAGCTTAGTTTGGAAGGTTAAAATTAATATTATGAATACAGTAATATATCTAATTTACTTTTTTTTATACAAATGTAAGTGGGGGTTAAGCAATACTGACACACATTTGTAACCAGTCAATGAACTATATATTTTATGTAGGGCCTACCTATACATCAGGAGCTTTTTTACTGGAAGAGTAAATACAAGTTACTTAAACAAAATTTCAATTTAAAATAGCAAATGTATAGCTAAAAAAGTTACTTAGTCATTTTTTATCGTTAGTTGTTTTTAATTTTAAAACATCTTTACTCCTTGCCACATTTCTTGGTGGATGATTATGAAGTAACATTTATCTAAGCTCATGGCTTGGAAAAAGAAAAACATATTATTGAATTAATTGAAAATAAATTAAAATAAATTCAACCCTGCACCTCTGCTCGAAAAGATGTGTTGCAACGAAAAAATAGGCCATATTAATTTTTCTTTATAAAAGTTACAGTTGAATAAGTGGTTAAAAATTGTTTTTCATCATATGATGTTAGATTAGGAAAGGTTGTATTAGAATAATATTTCTTCTAAGAAAAAAAAAGACTCATAAGTTTTAAAATACTTAATTTTTAAAAACGTATATCCAAAACATCAGCTATAATATATACTAATTCGGGGGAAAACATCAAAACATTTTAATAGTACTTTCTTAAAAGAACTATTGTTACTTACTTTTTTTTGTCAGGCGTGATACACAATTCGGATGACATTATTTAATTAATCTTATATTCAAATATGACGCTTTCGAAATCCTTTCATTTAACATTTGACTGAATGTTTGGGATCTTCGAGATTAAACCATCCTGCAAACAACGAAACTCCTTTTTATTCGCTACTTAAAATAAAACAAAGATTGATATATAAAGTTATTTTTTATATTATTTTATCATTATGACATGCCATGTAATAAATGCAAGACCGATTTCGAAAACCTTATAATACTGTGGACTTGTAAGAAATTTTCGCAACCTAGATTTTAAGCATACTATGGATAAAATTAATATCACCGATAATTATTGTATAAGCATATTAATCGATACAAACAAAAATATAGTTTAAGAAGAGTTCTGTGAAAGGTTTGGACAAGGATTTGTTTTGTAGGCACTTGCACTTATAACTGTAATCCTTTTTTTGAAAAATAATGATAGTATAAATAGTTCTGTAAATAATTTTGTAAGTTGTATCAAGAATGCCATGATAGATCTTGTTTGAAAAAAATATTAAGTAGTAAGAACTGGAAACGAAATGAATGGGTTAATGAAAATTTAATTAACTTAATAAATCAAAAAAACTTATTGTTTAAAGCTTAAAAAAATTAGAGAATGAACGTTTAAGGGAAGACCAGGGAAGACTAAGATAAACTATTATTCTAGGATTATTGAGAAATCCAAAAGGATTACTGGAATGTCATTAAAAATTCTCAAAAGTAAGTAAAATCAATTAGTTGTGTTAGAATTAATAATAATGTCATGCAGGGAAAAGGTAATAAGTTTCATGTGCTCTAGCTTTTAATTATTACTTAATTAATTTGGTTCCTTAGTTAAGAAAAGATAAATTTGGGCATGTTCTATTTGTTTTGCATGATAATTATTATGAGGTATATTTAAATGATTTTGCTAACAATGATGAAGACATTTTAAATATTTTCGAGTGCATGAAAAATAAGCCAATTGTAGGTGTACTTGGAATTATTAATATTAAAATAATGATAGACAATTTAGTTATTTTTACTCCTTAACTTTGTAAAATGTTTCGAAATTCGGTGCTGCAAGGTCTATTCCCAGACAAATATAAAATCGCTTTTATTGTGCCAATATAAGACAGAAGATGCATCAGAAGTTAGTTCGTGTCACACTTAGCTGTCATTAATATAATTGCTAAGGTTTTTGAATGTTTAATGAAACAAAAAATCATGGAAAAAATCATAGCATCTCTTTGTTTTCCCATAATCAATGTGTGTTTTCACCAGGCAAAAGAACTGACCTTACAATTCATAGGGCTATTGATGAGATAATTGGCAGTAGTGAAAAGCGGAACTCATAAATTTAGTCTTTTTATTTAGATTTTAAATAGGCTTTTGATGTACTAGACGATAACATTTCAATCATAAGATTCAGAAGTATGATATTTGAGGTAGAGCATTAATGGTTGAGAACCTTTTGTTCGGATAGAAAGCAGGTAGCGAAAATAAATAATTGCTAAGAGATGTTTGGAATGTGCATTATGGGACACCACGGGGGGGGGGTGTTAGGGCCAGTTACTTTTATAATTTATGTTAATGATCTGCTTCATTTAAATTTAAATTTACGTATCTTTGCTTATGCTGAAGATGCCGCACTTGTCTTCTCTTCATTCAATAAGTAATCGCTGAAATAAAAAGTTAATGTTATAAAAGAAATGTTAATGGAAATCTGCAATATCATAAGAATCTCTGTATATACAGGGTTGCTGAAAAGTCTGAGAGCGGCTAAATATTTTTGAAGCGAATTGGTTTGAAGAACCAATCATCTGGTGTTGATTTTCTCAAATTAAACTGATTTTATTCATTGATTACAGATGAGTATTGATGGTGCAACCGATGGAACGGCGACCGCTAGGAAGACCCAGGCGGAGATGGAGTGACCAAGTGAATCACCTCAGGAGGTTGGCAGTAGGTCTGGAGGTAGCAGAGGACAGACGACAGTGGAGGCATATTGTTAGCGAGGCCAAAGATCACTTAGGATTTGAATAGCCACAGGAAATAAATAAAAAAGAACAGTTTGAGAATCACTATGCTATTTCGCCAGATTAGTTAGATAAAGCAGAAATACATTACATTTGTTTCGTAGATGTACTGGATAATGTATTAATGGTAAAATTCGTGTATTTGATTAAGTGACCTTAACGTAAACGTAATGCTTATATACTTGGGTGACTAAACAAAAAGGAAAAATCATAGTAAAAAATAATCTTTTTTGTTTACACATTGTGCAAAATTTTCGTAAAGTTTTCAATTATACAGATATTTATTACATTATGTTATAATTTTAATATTTCACATAAGTAGTAACTTAATTTGATAATAAATAAGAATACTGTTATATCTTTCTGTATGATAATTTGAAAGTGGAAAAATTATGCAGATGTGAATCTGAATAAAAAGTGATGCTTGAAGCTAATTATATGTCAGAATTTGGCTTGATTAGAGTCCCAGCCTTGATATTTCTAAAAAGTTTCTTCCTCGGACAGCGCATTTCAATATTTAGTCCCAGCAGCAATCTTGAGGAAAAATATGTAACATAAATTCTTTTTTAGCATATATACATATAAATACAATGTACATTGCAAATAAAATGTACATGTTACTGTATCTGTCTGAAGGACTTGATTTTTAAAATTACAATAAGTTCCAAACTGTTTTTTATTGCAAACATTTAAGTGGAACACGTGAATTGTGACAAAGGGGTAATAGGTATAATTTTATTCAGCTGCTAACCTTTTTTATTAATAATTATATATTTTATTAAATAAGAGGGAATTATTAATGGGATTGCAGCTTGATTATCAGGTATATAGTTGGATAATTTTGGGCAATAATGCTGTTTCGTCCAACAAAAGTTGTCATTAGATTAGAAACGCCACATTTCAGTATAGGAATATTCACTGAGCAGATGTTGATGTCAGAGTGCCTCTTACGTTATTTTGACATATTACATCAGCACAACCTGACCGTATTTTAAGCATAAATTTACTTTTATATGTTGGATGAAGAATTTATTTTATTAAACTTCTCAGTGCTTCCACTATTAAATCGTTATGTAATAAGAACTCTTCTAAGAAAATGTGTGTCATGAGCACCCCCAATCAGGTATTAACTTGGATGCTATTTTTTTCTATATTGGTGAAATACGGACGTAGAAAACAAGATTTTAATTATAGTATTTAATCAGGTTGAAGTAATTTAAGTTATTTAATCAAGTTTAGATTTTATTTCGCGAGGAAGGTTAGTCTGGGGTATACTATTGTTATTTTGTATTTTTGTATTTACTGAACTGTATATATTTGCAATCACATTATAATTAGTAAATAGACTATATAATTATTTGCGATTTAAAAATTTAATAATATTTTTATGGTCTAGGAATACATGTTTAACAACCACACCTTAAAGGACCGGAAAGTATTAAGGAAATATTTTTTTATTCTCAACAATTCCCAGAAAACCTGGCAGTAGAAATTATCAGAGATTTTTATTGAATGAAGATACATTCTTATCGATAACATTTTATATTTTAAGCAGTATTTGCTTAGGTTTGTTATTATTGCTTCAGAAAAAAGAGAATTTGTTATAGGCCCTGCTATAATTTATGGAATTGTAAATGCCATGTATAAGTTGAATGTCCTCTTAAATTAAATATTTAGGCCCATTCATTAAGTTTTCATTAAAAAGGAATGGGATAAGCAATAAGAATCATCCATAAAAGTAATTAAATGATAAAAAATGACTCCTTTAGTCATACAAAGTCATCTTAGTTGGGATGGAGGCAACATTGGATTACGTCTCAGTGCACGCCTATGCAGATGATTGCCAAATAACTTTACCTTACCACCCTTCACAGGTTGTAGAAGCAGAAAGGCGCATGAATAGAGAGTGACTTTTCAAAAGTGAATGAGTGGTCGAAGAATCATGGGCTTCAACTGAACCCACAGAAGTGTTCTGTGATGCACTTTGCTAGCTCTGAGTTCTGTGAAAATATGAAAAAGAATGGCGTGTCAGACACTATGGATCAGGTTAACTTGCCTATTTGTGAACAAATCAAAGTCTTAGGTGTGGTTATTGACTCACAGATGAGTTTTCCGTTCAAGTGAAACAAATATGCAGCAGAATCAGTGGCAAAATAAAAGTGTTGAATAGGTTTAGAATATTGATTCCACAAGAATCCAAATTGGAATTGGTTCAGTCCTTGGTTTCCCCACCATAAACTACTGTCTTCCAGTGTTTGGGTACTGTTTACAGGCTTGAAGCAGGTAGAAATGGGTTTTCCTACTTTGGGCCGGCCCAATACAACACACTTTCCTCTCAAATGAAGGCACTGTCTTGAAGTAAATTTAAACTTGCCCTCAAAGCTGTATTTTAATCAATTATTTTATTTTTAGTTTTAGTTTTAAGATTCATTGTTTTTGTACAGTTTTTGACATGAGTAATTTGCAAAAAATTTGTAAAAATGAAATTTGCTCGCAAATAAAGACCTTATTTATTTATTTATTTATTTTATCTTGTATAAAAAACGCACATATGCTTAAAAAAAAACATATCCCAGATAAGTCAACACTATTGACAAACCTTTAAAATTTACAGCTAACTTCCTAATTAAATTCATGTATTTTTTTAATACTCTATATGGTTATTTTGTTTAGGTAAAAAAAAGTTTAGCATGGTAAGTGTGTAGTACAGCTATTAGATTTTCCGACTCGTATAACATTTTCATCTGAAACGCGATTGTTATGAGGATAAGGCATGTCAGACGCACAAGTTTATGATTTTTCCTGAAGGCATCGACCGTTTTAGCAGACGTTATTATTTTTCTGCGTATCTCACAAATCTACGCAGAAAAACTTTGAATTTTGGTTGATCACTGATTTTAAACTTTTGTATGGTAACTAAAATAGTGGCGTAGCCAACTTTAAAGCGTTTAATTGATATTTAACATTATTGTTTTTATCGGAATTCGTAATTAACACCCGTTTATATAGTTTTTATGTGCTTTAACTTGAAAGAACCAAAAATACACTATCTAACAAAAATTTTAATTTTTAATAAGACTGTGTTAGGATAAGTTTTGAACTTAGTTCTTAGAAGACTTTTTAAGTTGAGAAAAGCTTGAAATATGGACATCTACAATACACCTGAAACCTAAACTATTTAAAAGGTTCTATCATAATAAAATGTATATAATGGAAAATATACTGTACACGTTTTTCGTTTAGGCTGTTTGCTCGTGATAGTTTGACATTCGCCCGTTGAAAATTAAATTTGAGTTAATCAATTTACAGTAATTCTTTTAGCTCTTACAAAACAAGTTCGCTAAAAAATGTTGGTTAGATTTCAGTATATAACCTTTCTTTTATATTTTTATTGTTCATTGATATGAAGTGTGGTTTGATTAATTATATTTTCTACGTGCATTTTTTATAACGTTTGTCAGTTTTGTTTACAGTTAAACGAAGATGACCGATTAATTTTTGACTTCTTTTGTTAATTTTTTATGGACACGTGTGATTCACGTACGTATCAATCTGTTTGCCAATTTATTTAAAGTGCTATCATTTCAGTTTGGATTATACCTTTGGAGTTGGATTTACTGAGTTTTTACCATTTTTAAATATCTATCAAATGGCGGACATCTCAAGGTACATTTGAGAATTTCAAGACTTACACCGTGGACCTTCCTTTGGGCAAGCAAACGTCTTAAACTTATGTTAAATGAGGATTTATTGTATCAGATACGCAATTGCATACCTATATTACATTTTGATTAAGAATAAAGGTACATTAAAATGATCAAGACCCGCTAAACCCTGAATAACGCAATATATTTGGTCTACTATAATGTTTTATATTAAAGGTAAACACACTCTGTATTTTGGGTAAAAGAACGAAAGTTTAAATTAATTCTTGCAAACTCTGGAGTGGTAGCAAAATATCTGCATCGGCTGTGGTTGACTTTAAGCACAGTAATATTGTGGATGAGGTTCCTGTGGTAGAATCTTCCCAAGTCTTGTGTTCGTGGTTTCATAAATAATAAATCCACTTTGACCAAGTTTCAAAATTAGTTTTTAAGATATTCAGTAACTTGTAAAAGGTCGATACTTCAAAGTTTTAGGCCTAAGCCACAAAATCTGTTAGGATGTAAAATCGCAATAATGTATTACTACAACGTTGCGTCAGTTTACAGTTTGTTGCTGTTTGCAATATTTTGATCTCTGGCCCTTTATGTTTATCTTTGCTATTACTGTGAACAAAAAATTGCTGTCCTCACTCAATTAGAGTTTTTAAGCTTCAAATGACCTATAATTTGCTGTTTATTAGGTGCTACCTCGAGGTATTTTCTAATTTCTATATTACTTTTTGTTTCGTATGACAATGAATTAACAACTTAAAGTATGCCGACCAATCAAGCCAAAAATTAATTGTTACTTGATTCTTATTTTATTTCCGTTCTTCCATAACAGTTCCAGAAGTTAATGGTAATTACATAAAGTCTGACGCGTCTCTATAACAGGCTTACGTCAACTCCCCAACCCACCAGGTTAAGTCAACTCTCAGAATGGGGTTTCATCATCTAAATATATCCCAACTTAAAAATTTTTTATTTCAAGAATATCTTGTATTTTAAAATCTGTAATCCTGCGTTTAATATACACCAATTAACGTTTGGTTGTATTGGAACGACTCCCGACACAAGTCAATCCATCATTTTGTCTCAAGTCAAACAAAAAAACCATTGGAGATGCTTTATTTGAACCGTTTGATTGTAGAACTGCTTGTTGTCTTGGTGTGAGAAAAAGGACTAATAAAAAGAACTGAATCAACTAGGCCCAAGGGTATTTAAGATTTATAGCCTGTTTAAAATTATACATGCACCTTACTGCAGGTGTTATGATTCCCAATACCAAACTTGCTACAAGAGAAAACACCATCAAAATGATTATTTATTTGTTTTATATTCTCTAAGAGAATCGTTACACGGTGCGCGAAAGCCAAAAATGCTTTTAGTCGTATATTGCATTACATTGCATATTTTATATCACTGAGATAAGCAAATCAAAGGATACATTTTTCGCAAGAGAATGAATCAATTGCAAGTGGTCTGTCTGCATGGAAAACACGGGCGTTGAACCAACATAATATGACATATCCATAAATTTACATGTCACTTCCTTACGCACCGTCACTT
Organism: Flexamia atlantica; assembly: GCA_035578135.1. Lineage (NCBI taxonomy): Eukaryota > Metazoa > Arthropoda > Insecta > Hemiptera > Cicadellidae > Flexamia > Flexamia atlantica. The sequence goes on along the minus strand of JAQJVK010000008.1, from coordinate 27,477,072 downwards.
CGACTGCCGAAGATAAAGAAATACTTTAAAAAAACATTAATTTGAAATATTTTAATGTCATTTTATCTCTCTAATCACCATACACGCATATGCATGAAACATCAATTTCCTTAAATTGATTTTCTTGTAAGAGTTGGTTCAGAAGTGAATAGAATTTATAACTTTGTGTTCACAAAAATAATTATTTGTCGTATTGAGCACGTAAATTAGGTCTTTCTGGCTTCTGGTAAACAGCTGCCGTGATTTAATGCGCGTCGCAACAATCTAACAACCGTGCAACAACCTTCATAAGTGAAGTACTCGCAACATTTTTCCTAGTACGAAAATTCAGGATTCCCACATAATAATAGTTATTTGTGTGCTGAGTGAGTAAAGTACAACATTGTCTCACGAGTGAAAATGTTGGCGCCCAAGCTTGCGAGGGCGACAATTTTCACGAGGGAGACAATGTGCTTTGCTCTCGAAATACACACAACATTTTTCCCCCATCTGCAATAATAAATACTTAATCCATAAACATCTATTTCATTAAATAAGTAGTTAACAAATAATATATATTTTGTTTGTATATGCAGTTAGCACCCCATGCTGTAAAGAAAAAAAGAAAGGTATGTGCAGAGTCAGCTGGTGTGACGTAATTGGGCTCACACAACTAGCGGTTACGACGACTGCAATATAAATCGGTTAACACAACTCAATCAAAATATTATTGTGTACAATCTTAGTTCTGCTATAATGCCGCTAGGTCCGCTACATTCATGAGGCCAATGACGTCATACCAGCCGACTATGCACACACCTTTCTTTTTTATTTACATCATGGTTAGTGCCTACATCTGAGTCGCTGTGACCATTTATGCACCAGCGATCAACTGGTTGTTGCAACGTTCTTATAACTGGCGCCAATTCTTAAGGCCCACGCCGCGCGCCGTACATAAGCCCGATGCTAAAATTAACATTAGCCTTTTAGACGGCGTGGGCCTCAAGAATTGGCGCCAGTTATACATGCTTGCTTCTTGACGTTCTCACAGCTGATTGTTATTGATGTTATTCTTATTTAATTATTCCTGTCACTAAATTAGCTGATAGGGCCTGCATCTGTTGAACTGCAACAAATTTGCATGTATGCGTGGAAATTTGAAGACCCTCTAATTTTTAATTATTGATTCAAAATTTGAATCATTTAATGTTGTTCTTTTGGGTTTACTTTGTCTCCCGCCGGAAGATAAAGTAATCATTTACTCCTGCTGGGAAACAAATTATTAAGTTATTTTATTCACGCATTACAAGGAGTAAAAGCCGTCTAAACATAGCAGGTGGGGGAAAATATAATTAACTCACGTCCAGTGCGCATTTAATGGTTTTGATGATTTGACCGTTCAAGTTAAATCAAATCCAACCGGAAGTGTATTAATAAGCTAGAACGCGTAGAAAAATAATATATTCAGCTGGAGAGAGTAACGTACTTTTTCCAAGCCTCCTAGGTTTAGACGCATTTTACTTCCTGTGAAGAGTGAGTGGAATAAAACTTTGTCTCCTAGTGAAAGTAAAGAAAAGTCAAAGCAAAATTATTGTCCCCCTTAAATTTTGTATGCATACATGTATGTATGTTGCAGCTTAACCAATTACATCTTACACCTTACATCCCGTAGCATCCGTGATTCCCTTCTCCATGATGGAATCAGGGAAATTGGATTTTTCAGGATGCCTAATAATGTAGGTCACAGCCTAACAAAGTAGGTCAAAATTTAGGCGCTAACAGCTTATTACAGGCATTGGCTTACAGCGGAATCGAAAGAGGACGTTCACCTTGAGACAATTAAGGTTTTGAAGATCGAGCAAATTTTTTTCGTGTTAATACATATTTTACTTTGGTCTATTTCTTCATATGTACAGGTAGGAGGAACGGGCGCCAACGTTTTCACTCGTGTTCTGAAATTCATGACGTTGCTGAGACGTGATCCATAAAAGTGGAATAAGTTTTAAAAATCAATTAATTTGCTTGAAGTAAATAACTGATTATTATTTATTTATTAACGGTTTACACCAATTTCAAAATATTTTATTTATAAATGCAATGACAAGTGCTAGATGCTAGATTATTATAAGATAATTTATAATAATCTAATGGCTTAATAATTACAAAATGCTAGCAGACAACATGACATTTAAAATGCTGGTAGTGATAAGCAATGAATGCACTGGAACAGTATGTTGGCTAAAAAACTATTTATTAAAATGAACAATAAATAAACAGATAAAGTTGTACATGCTCAATGAACAATTGATCAATGTGCAATGAGTGAATGTGATAAAATATAGTTAAAACAAATAATTAAAGTGCAAAATCTGAAGCAATAAATAAATAAAAAAGCAACATAACATATGCAAGTTTACAAATTAAATGCAGGAAAAATAAAAGACACAAGAATTTTTTTAAGTCTAGCAAAATCATGAAAATCATTTTTCCATCAATAATAGTGGGACAGGTTTGCTTACAATAATAAACAGCAATACAAGAAGTTCAACTAGAAATTAATATACAATTAATTACTTTTCATCGACTCAACAAGTAATGGCTTCAATATCTTGATCAAGCCTTTCTTGAACTCGGTGGGTCGGTCATGTGCATGTCAAAGTTGCAGGAAGGCTGCTGCACAGACGGTGGAATCTTGACAACGGACTTTTGTATGGGCACTGGGTCGCTTGAAAGAAAGCGATATTATTATTGTAATAAAGTTTACTATAAATGTTTGTTATATTGTGTTGGAAGTTCCTTCAGCGTGATAGAAGAAAAACATTTGACTGCCACGCGGTCACTTCGCCGCTAATCGCTTTCTTCCTATTATCAGGTTATAGTCTAAAGCAGATTGAGGATTTACCTTCTCATTTATGTATAACCACAAAAGTCACATGCCTAAGACTTCTGTAATGGTATATTTAGTTTTTTTGTTGAGTTTCAAACAAACGTTTCAACCATTCTGACTTCCTTTGCAAAACATTCCTTTGTTCAAGTCTGGGCAATATTGTACAGTTTATTTTTCTTTCGGAAAAAGTAGTAATCATTGCTAAAACATTGATTGTTTTATATAATTCCTAAAATTAAATTTGAGAATCATGTAAATATAGCGTGCGTAAAGCGCCTATTAGGTTTTAGCGTAATGGTGGCGTAATAATAATAGTGTGTAATGAGTGGCAACTGAATCAAAGCTTTAGATTTCGCGGAAATAATAATATGATTTATGTTGGAAGTGGTGAAGTTATTCTATACACGGAGGAATAGACGTTTGCTAGTGTCAAAGACACAAATGTCCTCATAGTTAAATTAATTAATTTTTGAAGCATAATTAATTTTAATAATTTCTATTTCAAAGGGCAATTCAAATTTAAATTCACTCGATATAAGATTATAAAATCACAATACAGCTGCTCATGCACCCAAAATTCATCAGTAAAGTGGCACTAATTTACAACATAAATTGGATTAGTTGGAAGTATATTGGAAGTAGAAGCACTCCTGTCGACGATTCGATCTTCATATCTAACTGACGCTGAGTTAATTTGAATTGCGAAATTGTAGTTTAGAGTTGCCTGCTCATGCCTGTTGCAAGCGTAAGGCAACATTTCTGTCTCCAATTTCATTGAAAAGTTTAAGAAGCAGGCACATATATAAAACAGACAATTTTTGAAAATATCTTTCTTATTAATTTTACAATTATTTATTTTTGAGCATTCTACTTTTACGATTCATTACATGTTTTTATTGTTATCAGTTTATCGTTCTTCTATACTAACTAGACATAATACAAAACGCACCTCTATTTAAATTAGTTTCAGAGGACCTTAATCCATGTAAACTCAATCACATTATTAATTGAATATGTTTAAAATTATAATACCATTCTAGATAACAAATTTCAAGATTTTACGATACGAATATAAGTTATTATTTACTCGTTATATTTTTGTTTGCATTATAATGAAATCATGGAATGGACTAAATTCCCCGAAGGAAAGTGAACAGTTAATGTCATTAAGTTGGTTGTTTATTGGTTGTTGGTTGATTAAGTTAGTTGTGAAATAAATTTGTATCAACCCAAATAAATAAATGAAATGCTTATGAAGGAGTAGATTTGCAAAAAATATGAAAATGCTACGTATAAATCACTATTATAATTTTTAAATGTCAACCCCATTGAAGACATTAAATAATATAATAATATACACTATCACAAACAATAAACATAATTTTCGAAATGTTTTGTAATTTTTTAAATTAAAGTAGTTAAATGCTTTCAAGAATGTTGAAGAGTTGATAAAGGAATCCTCCATTATGACAGTTTAGATGAGAAAAGTTGTTCAATAGATTATTATTCGGTTGGATGATTTTTTATTCTGAATCCTCCCACGCCCAGGTAAGTCTAATTTCTCGTTAAAAGACTTTTAGATTCTCTATCGCAAAAACCGCATTGTTATCAGAACAGATATAAAGAGCTTTTCGATGGCATGAAAGAAGATAAAAATATTATTAATTGACCTGGCGTGTTTTAGAATTCAAAATTTTCCAATACTGTTAGGGGTATGATAATAATTGTCTTGAAAATCTCCCTTAGAATACTGTTATTTTACTGAAAAACAAAACAGAATAAATACATATATCCTCTCATTTAATTATAAAAATTACATTTTAAAGCTGATTTATAAATAAGGATGATATTAAATCACAAATGATGATGGCGTTGACGATGGTGATAAACAATGAAAAACTGATAGGCTTTAACTTAACCAAAACGAGATTTCACAGTGGAGTTTAATTGATAGCCTATGGAGAAATGTGAGAAATACACAAGCGTTTCATTTACCCAAAATTACAACTATCGCATGATCAACATGCCTAATTGCCTGTGTCAACGGTTTTTAGACTCAAAGTCAAACTAAGTTATCGAAACTTCCCTGACAGATGACTCAGTGTAGTGGCGGGGCCGGGGGAGCCGCCATGGGCGTTTCACCAGTTCACGTTGTTTTGCTCAGATAAACCTCTGTCACAGAGAGTAATAATTTTGGAAAAAAAAACACTTGGGTAGCTTTCCAAATCTTGGAATGTAAAGCTAAGAGTTTCATGACGTTTTACTGTGCATAAACCTATAAAATATAATTGTTGTTTCTATCGTTTACATAAGTATTTTATGTCAAGTGAACTGTAAAATAGTTTCTGAAAACAATAAAAATGATCCTAGTGAAGATATACATTTTCTTCATCTCAAATATTAGACTCCTAATAATGTTATATAACACTTTCCATATAACATAGAGCGATAGGTTCTAATTGAAACATTCATACAGGTCTGTCAGTAAACTTTCATCGCACACAGTTGTTTTTGAATTATTTCTAAGTAGCCAGAACATACCAAATTTTACGTATAATGGACACTAAGTGGAAGTGTACGCTTTATAAAACCAATGTCAGCAATTGCTGTCTACTAAAATAGACTTTGCATCGTTAAAAATCTTTTATCTACGACCATTGCAATAAGCACCAATTATCGTATTACATTAAACATTATAATGATATACATTAAAACACCAAAAACCAAACAGTACTCTAATGATGACTTTAGAGTACTGGAGTCACTTTAGAGTACTGGTTCTAGACCAATGAGAGCTCGGCATTTGACGGAAGTAGTGTCATAATAACAATATTAGTTGTAACTTGATAACCAGAACCAGTGTGATTTCTTAAAATAGTTCTGATTACAAACAATATAAAGATTGATCTTAATTAAAACTGTTACGAATTACAAATTTAAACTTTTCAAGACTAACTAAAACATTTTAGGCATGTAGGGAAATATAAGATTTGTTGCAAATAAGAGCATACATTTTATTTCCAGTAATTTTAGATTAGATTGATGAATGCAAAGAGATAAACGAATCAAAGAGTTATTTTCAGCTTAATTAAACATTAAATAAAAATATTCTATTTTACATACAATTTTTTTCATACAAATAGTTAACATGCTTTAGTTTTCTATTATTACACCCTTAATTATAATGCTATCGACTTACTCGTAATATTCTCGAGGAGTAGGAAATAAGCAATCAAGCAAACAACTAGTAGAACACTAATTGCCTTGTAATTAATTATTTAGGCATGTAGCCTAGGGGCTGTACACCAATGATTAGTCACATAAGTACGGCTCAAACACTTGATCTATACCTTACCTCTGTTACAAATCGACTGATGACTGATAGTAATTTTATTTAACCGTGTTTGGTTCGAATTAAAGTTGTAGCCTTAAGCTTTCTTGTTCAGTTTGATTTTTTCTTGCGTTCGCCACCTTTTTATATATTTTAAAAACTACATTCTTTTCTTGTCGTAAAATAGTTGGAAGAAAACAACTGTGAGAGACTGGAGAAGCATGTAACTCAATATTGTTTCTCCGGAGGCGTACGACGCGATGTCTGAGTGCTTTAAAGCAAGATTCACTTCGCGGCGCACCCTTCGGCTACCTTGGATAAAAGCTGGTAATGAGCTGGTATTGGATAAACCAAGAGTCACTCCTCGTAACGAAATGTATCTAAAATTAAAAAAAAAATAAAAAAACAAAAACTGTCAATAACTCTAGTTGGGGAACTAACTGATATTCAAAAGTATGAATTTATTAGGCGGAATCGTTTTCTTCGTTGTAATCGTAAAGCTTTAAATAGTAGTAGTCTACATCGTCAATGTAGACAGACCTACATCTCATGTATAGTTTGCCGACACGAAGTTACTTTGAGGACATGAAGATGACAATCAATGTAATGGAGCGATATAATTTAATAAAACGGAGGATAACATCAATACATAAAATACCTAAGTGCCAGTAAACTAACGATAAATAACTTTTCATGTCAGCGTATCATTTAATTTTTACATTTGACTTATCCTGAATTTTTATCCAAATAAGTGAATGGCCCTTTCAGAAACTCATTGGGCCTCTTGATCTCGACTTCCAACTATTAAATTTTGTTATTTCTTCCACATTAGTTGATTGAATAAAATTGAATTCAGAGACTCAAATTTTTAAGACCTTTTATAAAACTGTAATGTAAGAGTAACTGTCAAACTAATGCAAAGAAATGTCAAATCTGAGATAAACTTAACTAAAGATAATATTGGAAACAAAAATTCATTCGTGTTTGATTTGAAACTAACCTATTGAAATAAAATATATCATGTTTTGAGGGTGGTGTGGGGAAATGAATCCAAGGGTAAAGATTTTTAAATATAATACAAAAAGGTTTTGGAATGTTGCAGGTTTCGGGAAGAAACGTTAACAGGAATTTCCATTTCGTTAAATTTTTCAAACTATGACATCACCCTTTACTTCTTCAAAAGCAATTTCCCGTTCGACCTAATATATTTTTTCATTGTTCGACTTTGTTAGATTCAGCCACCCTCAGCTTTGTTTGACCTTCAGCTTATTAACAACTAGCAGTTGCCCGTGGCTTCGCACACGATAAAAATTATAGCTGATCTTTCCTCTACAAAATTTTAGTATTCACAGCTGTTTACAATTCAGTAGTTGAATGTTTACATCCTTATAAAATAACTCAATAACTCAATAACTCGTTTATTCAGCCAAATTGACAAATTACATTGCATTAGCCAAGTCATAACATCCTTAAAATGTATAAACATTGAAGCTAAGGACGTTCACGGGGCGTAGCCCAAGGGGATTTTAAGGAAGTGAATAGGCCTATGTTCTTTTCTGATATAGTGGCTTTATTCCTGCAAAATTTCAGCTCCGTTGGTCCATTATGTTTCACGTGTTTGAAAGACAGATATTCACACAAAAATCCATATTTTCACATTTATAATATTAGTAGGATTTGACAGCTTCTCATAAGGATTGAGTGTTCTTGAAATCTAACTCGAGACAAATGTAGCACTACAATGTCAATGTAATTGGTGAAAAAATGAGTAAAGTATATCTATTATTATGTTATTCTTCATTTTATTTGTTCTTACTTTCCCCATCACTCTTATAGATAAAGTTCACTACGTATCCGGAGTTAAAATCTTTTTACGGTTTTTGCATATAATACTTTAATAAATTAATGTATTGATAAATATTCAGTTATTTTACTTCAGTTTTGTTTTAACTCCTTTCACGGATTTGAAAATGAATAATAAACTTGTAAATACATTTTAAGAACCATATAAAAGTTATTGCTGCTCAATGTTTTTAATTTTGAAGTACTAAACTGTGGGAAGAGTCTGCCATGTAGTGATAGTTCCAAAATCATCATTCAAAATGCAATCAAACATTAATTTAGTTTTTTTTTCTTTCTTGAGGGACATTCTATGGTAGTTTCGGTATTATTTTAGGTACCAGTATCTTGAGATAAGCGCAAGTATAAATGTCCTTGATAGTATAAAACAACAATTAAAATCCGGTCACGAAAGGTGGATTCAACCAAAAATTACAGCGCAGCGTGTCAACGATTTTTATTTTGCAGTAATCAATGTGATAACCCTTACAGCAGGTGTAGCTTTGGATTTTTTTCAAGCTTTTGTGATTGGGTTTGCACTGTTACATTCTAGTTTCAAAGAGGTTTAAGTGATGTATAACTTGAAGTATGCTCAGCCTTAAGGATTTCAGGACCTCCACCAAAAGACCGTCCGCTAGACTTGAAAAAATATTTATAACGATGTTGTTGTCATTGAGAGAAACACATGATTTACTTTCATTACATTCCGTACTATGGTTTTGGAGCTCTCAAAATCCGAACTTTTTCTCAATGTTTAGAAGTGATGTTTTTCAATCTTTGAGTAGGTGTATATATTATGGCCCGTCCGATTTGTAACCTGGTTTTTAGCGTTGTGTTACCACTAACTGACACCTTAAGGTACGATTGGTTCAGATTTCAATACATCCATCATGGACGGTCCTCAAGGCATACTAAGGTCAGTGATTTATGTTTAATTGTTTTTTATTGTGCCAAATACACAACTGAAAAGTTTAATTTTTTATCTAAAGATTGTAAAGATTAATCTAACAAAAAATACTTAATATATTCCAGACGTTTGCCCTAACCGAATGCTTCACGCCATTGAACTTGAATGCTTCTATATTTTCCTCAAGAAAAGATATTTTATTAAAAATGTAGGAAAAACTAAAAAAATTGAAACAATTTAGAAACATTTATACAATTGCTTTTATTATTTTGAGTATAGTATATTTAACGATGCTTGAAAATCTTATTTATATTAGTTATTTTACATTTTTCCGAGGTAATAAAGGGTGTCAACCTTAACGTAACATCAACCTGACCCAGCAGGTAATAAAACTATACAACGCGGTCGCAACTCAAAGTGAAATATGGGCTAATAACACAGTCTCTGCGGCGAGCTTCTGGGCTTTTGACAACTTTTAATAAATCATTTCACTTTTGTATAAGCACAGCAATGATAAGCTTAATTTTTCTTAACGCATAAAGTACATGCATAATATATTTCAGTGCTGAGAATGTAATACGTGCAAAATGTTTTACGAAACTTGTAAAATAACATTTAGCACTACAATATTTTTATCCTTTATGAATAATAAAAGTTTTGTTTAATTTGTCTTCAATAGACCTTACAAGTAAAAGACGCTCCAAAAGTATTGCTAAATCAAGGGAATATAGTTTTGAAATTGGTATGAAATAAGTATTTTCCTTATAGATTTACTAAATTGTTTTAATTTGCAGTTTTCCTTTTTGGCCAGTAAAATGATTACATATTACTTAACATTGAATCGATTAGTTCCTTCCTTTCTTTTCCTTTAAAAATAGAGGGTGGCGGCCTCTTTTTCACCTCACCTTTGCCCCGCTCACATAGACTATTGATCTGTGCGTGGACGTTATCAAGCAAAGACAAGGGATCCGGTACAGAACAAGGATGAACAGTACTGCTAAAAGTCAATTATGCGACAAGCCCGAATCTCGAACTTGCGACGCTTTGAGGTCACATTTCCGAAGCCGGGTGCGCTACCAACTATGCCACCGACTCACTAGTTATTTTTCGGTTTTCAGTAAAAATAATCTATAACGCTGAATAAAGTTTTACAAGATAATAACCATAAAGATTAATACGTTTTATAACAATCATATTTCGTTACTAGAGTACAGACAAAATCCATATATATATGTTTACTGCACCAAGTCTTAAATTAATGACTCTTTTGAATTCAATCCAGATCTGGCTCAGTATTTGATTACTTAAGTGTTTCCTCTGATTGAGCTATTTTAGGAAAGGCACAATTTATTGTTTGGATGTTTAATTTCAGAATGGTGTGATGAGACTAAGAAATAAATGTTACATGTGCATCGTGTCTTATATATATATATATATATATATATATATAGCGATTTTAGTTTGCTTCAAATATAAATCTTACACATATTATGTGTAAGATTTATATTTGAAGCAAACTATGGGTGAAAAGTCTGATTTGCATTTAAACCTTCGTCTTGTATCTGAATTTTTTTAGGCACTTACAATTTGAATAAAATAAAATTTTAGATTTTTCACTTGATTGCATACCTTACATTTAATTATAAGTTTTAATATAAATTTTAAAATTAGACATACACATTAAGAAAAGTAATAATTTATTATGGTAAGGCAAAACAATTTTGAATATCATTGAATTATATAAACCAAAACGTTTTGACGATTAACATACAAAATGTCAATAAAAATAATTTAATAGATGCAAAAAGAAGGTAGTTATATAAAGTTTTAAATATGTTGTTAGATTGATACACTATCTTTTGACAATAAAAATAATTAATAAATTTCACTAAAAGTTATGGAAACTTTTTAAATGGCTTAAGTGTTATCAATTTTTATTTTCTTTGTATTTGAATAAAATGTAAATATTAAATTATTTAAAAACTAAAAATTTCATAGTTGTACGTAGTGTGTGAATCAGCTTGATGACAGAAAAAGTTACGGCATGAAGCAACAATCAGTGTAATGGGACACAGCTGAGCCAACACTTACCTGAGGATGTCTACTGTCTACTGTCTACTGTCAAGACTTCACCTCGAGTACGCAGCCGTCTGTGGGTCAATCTGCATAATTGCTAGCAATAAACATATGCTAGTACATACACTACGCGTTTTCCCCATGATGTTTTATTATTGTGCAGTCTTTTGCAATTGTACAAATATGTTATGCTCCGGTATTTCCTATTAGTCTTGAAATTATAATATGTCATCAAATTGCATAGCTTATGCTACCAAAAATAAAATATAGTTGCGAGTAATGTAGTCTTGAAACATTGGAAGCTTTTGTCAGCGGTAAAGATTTCCTATATTCTCTTACATTCTGCTTTTCTTGGTTTTATTTGTCTATTTTTTATCAACGGGAACATGCTAACAAGGGAAATATAAAATAGGCTACCAGTCGAATTGACAGACACATGATTGTAAATTTATTTAAAGGGGTATATGGCAATCAAAATGCGCTTTAAATAAAAAAAAAACCTATAAATGTTTTACTATAAAAATATAATTTTTTTCTCTATTTTAACGGAATATTTAAAATATATAAAATCTTAACTAAATGTTATTATTAAATTAAAAAAATGTAAGGTTTTGTCATGTTTTTGTGGGTAAGTATCCTGTTTTAATTATGTTTACAAAAAAACTTATATAACTGAGAAAACATTACAAAAAATGAATTGATTTGAAATAAATAAATTTCTGAAAAAAATAATTTTTTTTAATAAAACGTGTTTCTACGGTCGGACTAAAATTTACGTTTTTGGCATAGTATATAATATAAATGCAAATTTATAATTTTACAAAAGCGGTTTGAAATAATTTGACAGCCCATTATGACATCCTGTCCTTTTAAATTAGGCCCTGGGTATTTCCAGAAAGCAAAGCTTCGTAAACTAGTTTCCCAGCTTAAAACCTTGTTAATTAATTACGCTAGAGGGTTAAAGGTCCTTCTGTATATTACTGGAGTAAAAGGAGTTTACCTTCGGGGTGTTCGTTCTGTTTTGTCTTAAGTCTACACATTAAGGTTCAACTTCAGCCCATATGCTTATGGGGGCTAACTTGTCATGATGAGATTACTTGCTGTCACGCAAAATTACTTGCGCGATTACTTGCTGTTATTATTCTCTTTAATGGACCAAAATAGTATTCGTAATTGCCTATCAGATTATATGAATAGATAACATTAAAACATACAAATCATGTAATCAATTACAGTTAAATAAAAAAAAATTTTATTTCCGTAAGATTTTCTGACTATATTATGGTATTAATAAAAAAATATAGACTACAAATGAATAATAAAACACCATACTTTCGCCTCTAACTTAAATTTTTTTGTAATCTAAATAAACAGATGACCAACTTTAAGTATGTGACAGTTCACGACTAACAAAAAAAGAACACTGATCAAATCAAAACAAAAATACATCAACAATACAAAAAGCTTATTTTTTTACTAAAAGGCTGCTTTTTTCTACCTTGCATTCCTATATTGTTCATATAATATTAAATATTGACCTGTTCGTGGTAAGTTACGAAACGTAAAGAAGAGTGAGTCGATTCAATATAATAAAAAGAATTATTTAATGCTTAAATTTAAAACAATCTGTATTAGATTGTAAAACGTTTAGTTATAATCGTTATTTTAGAATATGCCGAGGTAGCTGATACATTGAATAAACGGCTAAAAAGTAAAAAAAAATAATAATATTAAGTTTTTGTGTGAAATTCAAAGATTATGAAATAGAAAGTTATTTTCTCTTATATTATTAATTACTTAGGACCTTTTTTAGTAAAGGAAACGCCCATATTTTATTGAGTCCCTGTAGTCTGGTGTATTGAAGAAAAAATGAAATCACACAGAGGTGATGGAGGATCAACTTGACTTGTTTGACTGAAGGCGCACTCGGCTCTAAGTGCAGTAATGCAGTGGGGACTCAATTCTATCTCTCTTTTCTCCTTGTTGTCCTATTACCTATTATTATGTGGTTTACATTTTTCTTTGTTCAATAAAAGAACTTTTGCTTTTATTTGGATAACTTTTTTATATAGGGTGTCCGGGAATTATGGTAAAATATTTCAGTATATGATAGTACAGGTAAAAATGAGAAAAAAAGTTCATATAAACATATGTCCAAAAGTGCTTCGTTTTCCGTCTGCGTGTCTATGATTTTTACATATTTATTCATATCTCACGAACCTCTTAACGTATAAACTTCAAACTTGGCATATGGATGACCACTATTAAGGCCTATCTTTGTCTGAAGGATCAAATTTCTACTTTGTACCATTTCAAAATGGCGACTGTTTTTCGTTTTTAAAGCTAAATAACTTAAAAACCGTAAATTTTAGGCAAACTATACAGGAGACAAACAATTTGTGAAATTTAATCCAATTAGCGCTGATATTAATATTATGATGATTGGACTACTAATAACGGAGAAATTTTAACATTTCTAAATAAAGACATGGTTCTTTAGAACATACTTTCAGAAATTTGCATGTTTTTATTCGGATAAGTAAAAATTTCTCCGTTATTAGTAGTCCAATCATCATAATCTTAATATCAGCGTTAATTGGATTACATTTCACAGCTTTTTTGTCTCGTGTATAACTTTTCTAAAATATACGGGTTTTAAGATATTTAGCTTTAAAAATAAAAAACAGTCGCCATTTTGAAATGGTACAAAGTAGAAATTTGATACTTCATACAAAAATAGGCCTTAATAGTGGTCATCTATATACTAAGTTTGAAGTTTATACGTTAAGAGGTTCGTCAGATATGATTAAATATGTAAAAATCACAAACAGACACACAGACGGAAAACGAAGCACTTTTGGACATATGTTTATATGAACTTTATTTCTTATTTTTACCTGTACTATCGTATACTAAAATATTTTACCATAACTTCCGGACATTTCAACTGCAATTATATTGTAATATGATTTTTAATTCAACGTTTTAATCTAAAACTTCGTTGTATTTTGTGAAAAATTTAATTTATAGGAAAACATTAATTGAGTGGCATAATTTATACAAACTTTTACAACCCAAGAATAATTAATGTTTTTGTGAAATATTAATTCCTGAATTTTAGAAAAAAAACGTTAAAGGAAAACATAATAACAATTAACTAAACTGGTAATAGTAAAAGGAGAACTGTAAACTTGTACTTGTAGGTACAGCAAGTAAGTAGGTAAGTAGGTAACAAGTAAAAATGTCTTTGATTCTGTTAAATGTCTTGTTTCTAAAAATAAAATTAGAACAAAAAACAGTTATATATAAAGGGTGAATCTTTTAAACCGTCCACAACAGATTGTAGACGAACGGCTTGACAGACAAAGACGAAACAATACCTTTCCTCACTAATTCATACCCAAGGAACAAAGTAAAAATATTTTAACCTTTTTAAAATACAGTGTATTCTAAAAACCGGAGGTCATATGTTTTTTATATCAGAATTTTCAAATGTAAACATATGTCATGTTGTGTATCATTTTAAAGCTCCAAACAAGACAAAAAATTTGGTGAAAACATACCGCATTCATTTTAGTTCGTTTAAAAATGGCAGCCATTTTCGTAAAAATGTTTGTATTTACGGAATACCCTGTATCTCGAAAACTACAAAACATATTTTAGATCTGTCTAAAAATGGCTAACCCTCGTAAACTCAGCTTTAATTTGATATATGACATGCCAAAATTTAGAAAATAAAAGTTTTTTATTTTGACAGTACATTTTATTTTATTTCAATGTTGGTAGCACTAAAAGTCAAAAGATATGTCAAATAGGACATCATTTTACAGGTCTTGCAAAGACCAAACTTTTCAATTTACACCTAGCTTCTATCTTTGTTGGTTTGGGGTTATAAGCAAAAAACTCCATTTTACCATAAAAAGCCCATGTTAAATGTGCAGTACTAAATGAATAAGTTTAATGGATGCAAATTTAAATGCCTTGAATTATACACCTTTAGCATGGGCTTTATATGGTAAAATGGAGTTTTTGCTTATAACTACAAAACCACTAAAGATAGGAGGTAGGTTTAAGTTAAAATGTTGTTGGTATTGGGAAGACCTGTAAAATGATGTGCTATTATTTGACATAATGCTGCCTTTTAATTTTTTTGATCTTCAGGGCTACCAACATTAAAACAAAATTAAATGCATTGTCAAAAACTTTTATTTTCTAAATGTTGTATATGTAGTATATCAAATTAAAGCTGAGTTAACGAAGGTTAATCATTTTTTAATACAACGAAAATATGTTTTGTGGTTCTCGAGATACAGGGTATTCCGAAAATACAAAGGTTTTCAAGAAAGTGGCCGCCATTTTGAAATGAATGAAGATAAATGCGTTCTGTTTTCACCTAATTTAGGTCTTGTTTAGAGTTTTAAAATTATGAATAACACAGCATACGTTTACATTTGAAAATTCTCAGATTCGAACCCACGACCTTTTGTTTTTGGAACACCCTGTATTTTAAAAGGTTAAAAATATTTTTACTTTGATCCTTGGGTATAAATTAGAGGGGAAGGTTTTGTTTCGTCTTTGTATGTCAAGCCATTCGTCTACAATCTGTTGTGGACAGCTTAGAAGATTCACCCTGTATATTACGATTCTTAAACGTTACCTGACAGATGATTTGTAATTTTATAAACTACAATTGAATAGCTAAATAGCAAACGAATATCCAAGCCAAATTGGAGCTCAAGCCTAACAAAGATTTTGAGAATACTGTTCAACAATAATTACTATTTTGATAATTTTTTCTTCTGATACCAGAAACAAATTTTTGTTTTATTTTTTTAAAGATTTTTTACAGTTAATTGTAATATACAACTGAGCTATTGACATTATGATCAAAGATATTGCTTATACGTTTACTCTAAGCACGAAATTTCATAACTGAACGTTCAATGAAAACATGCCTTACGAAAAAGTCGGAACCAACTTCAAATAATAAAAGAAAAAGAAAATCTTAATCTTGACATATTAAATAAGTAAGTCGGACAAGAGGTGGTACTGGTTAAAAAATAACACCTCATTACCAGGTTTACGTGAAGTAGCCGAGGGGAATGGCGAGAAAAGGATCTTACTATGAAACACTTAGAAATAGAATTTTTAGCCCAAGAACGACATTGAATTACATCCTTTCGCACTTACATTTCATCTTACTGACAGAAGAAAATTATAAAATAAACACAAAAATAAATAAATGCATAAAATGCATAACAAGCAAAAGTAAAAAAAAGAAAATCTTCACTTGTTTTGGAAAATACATTTTAGAAGACAATTATGCTAAAAAAAAGTTATTACTATCACTTTTCAAAAACGAAATCTAAATTCTTAGTCCTATTAGGTGTCTACCTATAATATACTTTATTAAAGTTTAAAATATGAAGTAGTAGTTTTTTTATTCCTTTTAGCTTTCTAATTTAGGTTAGTAAACAAGTTAAGCCACTTGTGAGTGTCTAGAGTAAATAAAATGCCAAAATAATTTTTGCGATTCTTAAAATAACAATTAGATCCACTCGTGGTCTTAGCCTAGAGATTCTTCATAAATTAGAACGATCAACCAAGGCATTCCCTCACTTTATTATTGAGAGCATGTCATATCATAAATATACTTTCATGTTTGAGAGAATGTCATATGGCCTAGCTTTTATGCTGGTGCTTATGACGTTGTCAATGATGTTTAACTTTCTAACGACAACATTTCACGAACAAAGAATATTTTATTTCATTCATTTCATTTCATGCCGCATATGTGCTCATTGGGAAGAAAAAAAGTGTAAATAAGTTCAAATTATCAAATGAACTTGCAGAATAAATAACTCTTAAAGGTAAATATCATTTAGTCATATGAATACTAATTTGATGACAGAATAATTACCCAGATTAATATACCATTGATTCAAAAGAGAAAAAAAATCCGGTAAAATTTCAAACCAAGCCACCCTCTAGAATTTTTAAATTCTAACTTTATTTATTCTGTGCTGTAAGATGAATTAATTAGTCATGGCGTAATATCATTTTAAAATCCTGTATAGTTATTCAGGCTAATTTGAGCATTTGTTTTTCGTACAAACTACAACTGATGTAACAATAAATCACGTATCGGCCTGGTTGCACTTAGGCACTGACCAAGGGTGTGTTGTGCCTAGGTGACTAATCATTGTTGTAGCTCGTGGTCTAGTAACTTGCTGCAGTAATTATTCACTAGGGCAATTAGTGGACTGTTTGTTGTTTACCTGATGGCTGAAACTTTCCAAGAATAATACATGGAGGTAGAAGGTGTATCCTTAGCATAATGTACTCTTAATTTCACGCTAATTATAATACCCCCGTTGCAACAGACTTGCATACTCAGCGAATTTCCAATGCAAAACAACATATTTTAATCCAACATAGCGAGTTTTGACATGTTTTTGTAAGCTCCATAAGATTAACATGGAGAATGACTATGCAGGTTTGCTGCTGCAGGTATGTTTAAACTGATTGGTTTTAATTAAATATTTTGTAGATCTGAACTAGAAGAAGCCATTTACCAAGTTTTATCAAGATATGTTGAGAAATAAGCGAAATATAGAATTTTACTTATTTCCCATTAGGTTGACATTGAGGCAACGTACTGTGTTTACCACTTTCAATGTCTCGGTAACCAATGAGCATTGATTCAAAGTACTAAATTAATGGTTTTTTTTAGCTGAATTTAATGGTGCCAACAAAACTTTTATAAATTATATTTTTCTATGTGAAAAACTCAAAAAACCCATTTGGGGGGGGGGGTTATCCCCCTTTTACCCCCCCCCCCCTTCCGGTGGTCCGATCGGGCTGGTTCACGAACTCGTCTGAGTGATTACCACTTTACACGTCTGTATTAAATTTCAATAAGATCGGACCATATTTACGGCCGCTATCATGTTAACAGACACACACACACACACATATATATATATATATATATATATATATATATATATATATATATATATTTGAATTCAGCTTAAAAAAACAAACAATTTAGCATTTTGAATTATTATTCTACGTCAATCCGTTGCTTAGATATTGGATGTTATTAGATGTGCTAAACACAGAACGTTGCCCAATATTATTTTTAATTTTTCTCTCCAAAAAGTATAGTCACCCTGATTTAAGATATTTTTAAAAATACAATTCTGAACATATGATTACATTTTCAGGTGTTGAATATTTTATTTGTGTTTATTTTGAATAGTTAGAGTTCATTGATCAAGATTTTGCAGAAAATATGTACTATATCAAAAAATACAAATTATTTTTCAATTTAATAAAGTAAGTATCAGCATTTGGAGGGGGGATGTCTTGGTCTAAACTGCCTGAAAATGTAGCATCATATATGGTATGTTTACAATTATGAGGATTGATAATATGTTTTATTGAAATTAGCTGCAGATGTAGGTCCGTTGCAACAGGGATGTTTTAATTACTATAAAACTGACCATATGATTGAATTTATTTTTTTCATGAGATTAAATTATTTGTTTGTTTTGAGTGTTTTGTGTTCATTGGTTAATTGGTTAACTCAAAATACAGGTTAATTTAATTGATTAATTTAATTGGTTAATTTAATGGTTAGTCTTTGATATAATTTTATGAACGAGTCAATCGATGCGTCATCGGCAGACTAGATTGTATTGTTTTAAAACGTGCCAAGGAAATTTCGCTAAATTCCGTTTAGAACGATTGCTTTGTTTTGTTTATGAATACTATCTCGAGTGGTCATAAAATTTTATTACCTGTGTCAGCAAATATTTCTTTTACATCTAAAAATTACATTTTGCATTTTAAAAAGATTTACAGGCGATAATAAAATTGGATCTATTGTTTTTTGTTTGGGATCTATTGTTTTTTGTTTTTTTTTATTTTACCTTCAAAACGTTCACCACTGAATAACTGTTGGAAATAGAATTATTTATACTATTTCCACAAGTCTGTATGTTTATATTATGACACATGATTTGTTGTGCATTATGATTTATTTAATTTTGTATTTTGATTTTAATTATTATTGGACTGTTGAATAAAATGAAATTTTTAGAATGAACAAAAAAAGATTATTTATTTAAAGAGTTACTTTTTATGTTCATTTAAGTAAAAATAAAAGCTATCTTTAAGAGTTATAATTTAAATTGACTTGGAGTTACAAAAATAACTGTAAATTTACCATGACAGTGTTCAATTGGCTATAGCGCCTCTAGTAAATTTAAAAACTGTATTGTACGAAAACGCTAATGATGTATGTCGAGCAAATGAAATGGTTCATAGTAAAGAAATGTAATTCCGAATTAAAACGCTTTTAAACTCTAAAGGTAGTTTTAATACATTATGTTTGATAACGTGGAAACAAAAGACAAGTCTTTTAAACTTTGATCGTTGTGAAATCAATTATTTGTGTTTTAATGATCTGTTACACGTTTCAATCCTTGTTCAATATTTGCTTAGTAAACCAAATAAAGTTGATGTTGCATTAAGCTTTTCGAAAGGTAGTTAGTTTTCAGTACCAAAATATTATTTTTTACAATGCAAACTATAATAGTTATTAACAAATGAATCTCTATAATTAATGTTGCGTATCTATTTAATTTAGGTATCTAAAAAATTGTTTCACAAAAATAAATGTACCCACCAAAATGTCAAAAACCTGTTGTTGGAAATTCACAGGACGTAAATAATTAATCGGACGAAAATAAATCTGTAGAAATAATTTGTATAAATACATGAGTTACATTCTGGACCAGTGCAGTTACAGGTAAGTGTTATCACTTTTGACTACTTTTTGTTTAACTTTAGGTGATAGGTTTTTTTTCGAAAATCACGAGTTTTCTTTTTATACACGATATTGTTTTTTTAGTCAAATTTGCCTTACGCTTCGCCTCTTATTTTACTACAGGACATATTGAGAATACCACTAACCACCAAATTTTATATTTCTGTGATTCCCGAATGCAAAAGATAATACTATTTTTATTTAATTATCGAAAACAAGGGAAGGAAAACAAGAAATTAAGACGACAGAGTTTATAACAATATGTTATAATCAATAGCACAAGGAAGAGAATGTTTTTGAGTTTTGAGCAAAAATACGTTCATTATTTATTATTGTTTCTTGCATTTTTGAAAATGTTGTTAAATGACGTTTTGTTGGCAAACTTCAGAAACAGCGCAACGCCACCCCCCCCCCCCCCCCAAGAAAAAGAAGCAAATAAAATCAAATTAACCTGAAACGTTCTCTTAAGAAAGTACATTTTGACTGGACATTAAGTTTATTAAGTATAATAATAGCGTAAGACAATAATAGTCCATGGGAAAAAGGCGTTCTAGCGAAAACTGCAATATTTTAAATTTATCACTCCTTTCCTCTGTTTCTTATCGAAATACTGATAGTGATGAAACAACGCGATGTTTTTTTGTATGTTAGTTATGTAGGATTTAAATAATATTATACCCCGGTTATTTCTTATCAAAATAAGATACTTGGTTTTTACCCAAAGTGAAAAGAAAAGAAATCTGTTTCTACTCGTATTCGTATGTTGGTCTGTTGGTCCAACAGGTTTTATAAAGGAAACAGCTATAAGCAAAAAATGTTTTTAATAGAAATTGTGCATCCCTTGAACCTGCTTGACAATACAGACACTGTTTACAGACTGAAGGGATCTTCAATCTTGGACTTGCTTTTTCGTTTTGTAAACTGAGGATAAATTTCTATGTTAACTAACATTCTACCCTACATAGTATTTACTCATTGTTCACATTAGCATAGAACAGATTGTAAAGTTAAATAAATAAAAAAAGACGTTTTGAGACAAAACCCAAGTTTCCTGGTCAGTTGAGCCAACTCCACCATATGGGAAATAGTGGCAATGTTTAATTATATTTTTCAATATAAAATCCACTGATTTTGATTAAATTGGTGAAAATGTGTATTTTAGCGAATTTCCTTAGAAATTGCATAGTATATGGAAAGTAGCTTTTTATGTCTACTTTCCGGATATCAAGTGATTTTATGCGGAAATGCATTTTTACCTGCAAAAATCACGATTTGTTTCAAAATTTAACAAAGGCTTACATAAGGAATAGAATTTTTTAATTTTTTTAATGTCTGTAGGCATGATAACTCTCGTAAAAATCGTCCGACCGTAACCAACTTTAGTACACACATGTAAACTTAGGTTCTCTTGGACGAGTTCGTAAACCGGCGAGATCGACATATCCAAAGTGGGGTAAAGTCTGCTTTGGCCCCCCAAAAATGGAGTTTTTGGCTTTTTCAAATTGAAAAATTAAAGTAATCAAATTATTGTTTTCACCATTGGATTCAGCTTGAAAAACACAAACGATTCGGAACCTTGAATCGTTGCTCTAAGTCCATTGGTCTCCAAGTTATTAGCGAAAATACCTCTGGAAGGCTCCCTTTTGCCCCTCAAAAATGGGGTTTTCTGTATTTGAAATTGAAAAATTAAAATTATCAAACTGTTGTTTTTACCATTGGATTCAGTTCAACGAAACAAACAATTTGGTAGCTTAAATCATTGCTCAAGTTCATTGGTCTCTGAGGTATAAGCGAATTTCCTTAGAAATATAGTGAATTTTCTTAGAAATAAGCTATTACCATCGTTTTAACAGAGTGGACAAAAAATATTCGTTCTGGGTAACCTCAGCAATCATATTAATTTTTATATCAGTTGATAGCTTTTTATGTCTACTTTCAGGATATCAAGTGAGTTTATCGCGGAAATGCATTTTTACCTGCAAAATTTATGATTTGTTTAAAAATTTAACAAATGCTTATATGAGGAATAGACTTTTTTCATTTTTGAGTGTCTGTAAGCACGATAACTCTCGTAAAAATCGTCCAATCGTAACCAAATTTAGTACACACATGTAAAACTAGGTTCTCTTGGACGAGTTTGTAAACCGGCGAGATCGACATATCCAAAGTGGGGTAAAGCCTGCTTTGACCCCCTAAAAATTGGGGTTTTGGCTTTTTCAAATTGAAAAGTAAAGTGATCAAGTTACCTCTGGAAGACTCCCTTTTGCCCCTCAAAAATAGGTTTTTCAGTATTTCAAATTGAAAAATTAAAATTATCAAACTGTTGTTTTTACCATTGGATTCAGCTTAACGAAACATACAATTTGGTAGCTTAAATCTTTGCTCTAAGTTCATTGGTCTCCGAGATATTAGCGAATTTCCTTAGAAATAAGCTATTACCGTCGTTTTACCAGAATGGGCAAAAAATATCCGTTCTGGGTAACCTCAGCAATCATATTAATTTTTATATCAGTTGATAGCTTTTTATGTCTACTTTCTGGATATCAAGTGTGTTTATCGCGGAAATGTATTTTTACCTGCAAAAATCACGATTTGTTTAAAAATTCAACATAGGGTTATGTGGGGAATAGAATTTTCATTTTTTGAGTGTCTGCAAGCACGACAGCTCTCGTAAAAATCGTCTGATTAACCAAAACTATTACACACATTTAAAACTAGGTTCTCTTGGACGAGTTTGTAAACCGGCGAGATCGACATATCCAAAGTGGGGTAAAGTCTGCTTTGACCCCCCAAAAATGGGTTTTTGGCTTTTGAAAATTTAAGGCTTTGAAAATTTAATTTAAAATTGAAAAATTAAGGTAATCGGATTATTGTTTTCACCATTGGATTAAGCTTGAAAAAAATAATTTGGTACCTTGAATCGTTGCTCTAAGTCCATTGGTCCCCAAGGTCTCGTTTTTTTGGCAGTATTTTTAGTGTCAGGGCAGCAGAATGTTGTACAACGAAACCTGCATAGTATTTCTCGAGTTTATTAAAAGTATTTTTAATAGGATTTTGTATTTTTACTAAAAAAATAACAATCCAGCCTCATTATTTAAAACAAATATATATTTTTTTAATTAAACTTATTTATCAGTATTTTTGACAGTGACTGCAAAACAAACGACGGCATTTTATTTTATATGTAAATATATCACTTTTTATATGTTTTTGTAATATTTGATTAATTATTGTTTTATTGGAAATTCGCTGAGTACGCAGGTTTGCTGCGACGGGGGTATTATTCTCTTTGGGATATAACAGGAAATATTGTCTTTTATTTCATTTTAATGATTTTCAAACTGATCTTTTGAGTTTTTGAGTGTTCATGTTTCAGGAACAACACGCATCTATTTGATTCACTGAAGTCCTGCGATGTTCAAGGCACTCGTTCTCGACGTCACAATCGTGACTCTCTTCTTGGGTGCTTTGGGGGATGTGAGTATTAAGCAAAACGTATTTTGGTAAAATTTATAATGGTTAAATTGCACGTTTCATGAATAGGTTGATTTTGGATTGTGTTTCCATAATAGGAAAAATTCTCCCAACAAAAATTATCATTGGAGATAATTTTCCAAAATTTCTAGATAATCACACGGACTGTTGTCATGCCACTTTCATTATTGAAAATATGATAAAACTATGCTAGTTGCAATAACAACTTCCTATTTCCATTTTTTTTCAAAATTTAATACAGGAGGAGGAGTAATTTTTGGGTACCACATGATCATACAACCAAATAAAAAAATGTTTTTACTATATATTTTTATTATTTCCATCATTTTAGTAGTTTTATTTTTAATTTACAACTTTATTTAGTTTTGAAACTTATTAAATTGTTTTTTAGCAGTGAAAGCAAAATTAGGAAATTTATCAAAACGATTTGACTGATTAATTTTATTTTCATAAGCTACTGTTTTTATAGATTGTTTCTAAAGTTTTATCGCTCAATCGAATCGTCCGAAGTTATTTATCCAACTATCAATGTTTGCACCTAAACAGCTCAGGTAGCAGCTGATTTTCAGGATACATACAATTCAAACGGCTGGGTCTATTAATAAATCCCAAATAACCCAGAACTTTTGAGAAAACCCATGATTCCTTCGGCCACCAACTACATATTAGTATAAAAACTCTCGGAAAGGAAATTCTAGGAAAGAGATAAGTTTTTTGATTAAATTTTACATAAAAAAAGAGCTGAACAGCTGATACGTTTGAGTACAGGGGAAAAACCAACAGAGTCCAAAAAAGTAAAATTAAAGATAACTATGACAACTAAATTCTCAGAGTCTATATTTTAAAATTATAAAATGCCCAATGGAACAACCAACTCAGTCACGAACTACAGCACTAAACGTAAAAGTACCACAACGAAAAAAACAACCCAGTCCAATTGGAACAGTGGAACAAACAACTGAGTCCACTAACAGGTGATCCTAACGCATGCGCAAATAGCAGCTGCTCAGTGGTATTGTTAGTTGTTGTTTTGCTGTGTGCTTTTGTGTGAGTGCTGGCTCATGTTCAAGCTTGAAATATTGGGTATATTTCATTGTGTACTGTGGTGAAAAATAGCGTTCGCACCTCGGCCAAAAGGGCCTTGCAAAACCTCATTCCCGGCCCTTGTTGCAAAATATACTATTATTGTTAGCCAAATATAAAATTGAAAACTTTCAACATTGTAAAGTAAATATGGTACCATAAATTTAAATTACTCAATGGTTTGTTTTTAGAGGACACAAAAAAAGATTAAAGGGTTTCCACAATTCAGTAACCTCTCAATAAAACTAAACATTATTAACTTTGCAATTTCTAGTAATATCATTACTTTATTTTTTTTTAATTTAAGGAGATATCCTAAATTTATTACTTTTATGTTATTTGTTTCGTACTGTACTATTTACTTTAAAAGAATCGTTTGGTACCGGAAACACTTTTTATCCCTAAACTAGGTAAAAAAGAACTTAACCTCCTGGGGGGGGGGCGGTCCAGTTCGTCCCCCCCCCCTTTCGGTGCGCCCCTGCCTATACAAATACAGTACATAGAAGACTCTCAAGTGTTCGAGACTCGATTATTTGACACCCTTTACAGTTCGACACAGGTTGACACTCGACAAACATTCAAATCTAATCAAATATTTTGTCGAGTAATATTTTTTGGGATTTATTTTGGAGATGCAATATTTTAGGATAAAAGTTAATAAATTAGCTGTGCAATGGTATAGGTTTATGGAATTTAATATACTTTTTTAATAATTTAAGAAGATGTAAATGCACAAAAAAATGCTTCTGTTAATGTAAAGTCACTTATACTACCTATAGTTTGACATTTTGTTTCTTCGACAGCCTCAAAGTCCACTGTTGAACTATCAAGACTCTATTATATGAAAATAAACTGAAACGTCTGTTAATTTCTTACTTGTTAAGTGATTTTTGCATAATTTGTAATTAATTATTTCAGGGTTTTACCAAAGTGTCATCAGCTGCCATCAGCTGCATCGCTGGAGTAAGTACCTCAAAAAATTAAATAAAGATAAAGGTTTTGCTGCATACTAGATTTTGGAAATTATAAGCACAAATTTGTTTCGATAGTATCAAATTTGTTTCGATTGACTTTAAATCAGGATTTAAAGTCAATGATAGTATTCAAAACGGCTTACCTCCAATTTTTTTGCATGATGTTAATATAAAAATTTGCGCTTCACAAAAATTTAAACATGTCGTTTTTGAGGTAAAAGAGCTGTAATATTTGACTTTGTGGTCTTTCCATTATTTCTAATTTCTGCTCTAACTTTGAAAGTATGTATATACAAGTGCTGAACATTAGAGGCTTATGAAGTGTCCAATTTTCCTAGTTGAAATCAAAACAAAGATGAAAATATAAAGTTTACATGTATACATTTTTTGAAATATTCGTATGAGCAAAGGAGGCCAAGGGGCAGTGCAACCTAAATGCCTGCACGAGTTGTCATGTTTATACCCTTACCCTTAAAGCTCTTTTTGAATGATCAAAATATTTTTAATTTTTGGCTGAAAGGCCTCCACACACTAAAAGCAATGAGGGATGGGAAAATCCGGTTTGCGTCCTACAGCCTTTCAAAGTACCCATGCAAGTGCCCATCGCCATGGGCATGTTTTGTTGCTCATTTTAACCAAAACAGCTGATTCAGGTTGTTTTTATTTATATGTAGGTTAGAAAAATCATTTTATTTGTAAATAAAAATTTTAAATTGTTTAAAGGTTTTTTGAATGAAATGTTTGAAATAATATCTATTTATTATACTAATTTTTAAGGAATTTCTTGTGTACAGCAAAACTCCTTTATTTATGGCCCGATTCTGATCATTGAGGTGTCCAATTAAAGGGGATTTCCTGTAGAATTCATGGAATAATTTTTACTTCCCTTAGTTCAATGTGCTTTGCCCCAGTGGACTTCAAAGTCCCCATGTAATTTAAATGGAATTATATTTAACCTAACTGGACAAATAAAGAAGAAAAAATATGATCTAGTATCCAAGAAGGACATAATGTAAGATATATTTTCGAACTGGCCAGGATTTAACCACATTTATACTGATGCGTCCAAGAGTACTTCTGACAACCACACGGCCTGTGCCATGGTAGATTCTCACGAAAATTGCACAATAGCTTTTAAAGTTAACCCTGTATTCTCGGTGTTCTCAGCAGAGGTCCTTGCCATTTTTCTACTCTCTCTGTATTACGTGGAAACTAAATTTAACAAAAAAGTTCTGACTCCAAGACTGTACTTATAGCCTTGAAAAATATTAAAACTAATTTTAAAACATCACCAGTAATTATCAAAATCAAAAGTAAATATTTGGAACTTTCTGGCAGAGGATTTGAAATTCACTTTGTATGGATTCCAGGTCATTTTGGAATAAAGCGGAACGAAAAAGCTGACACAGCAGCCAAAAATACCAACGACACATTTTTACATTACCACCCGACATCAAACGACTATTTTCCTCTAGTCCAGAAGAAGGCCAAATGGCTTGGCAGGAATACTGGGCCTGCTCAGGCGAAACTAGGGGAAACAGAATATACAGTCTAAAACCAACGGCAGCATCTCCGCCATGGTTTGAAGATTACGAGAGATTTAGGCGCTTCACGTGCATTATATCCAGGCTGAGAATTGGACACTCATTTGCTAACGATCACCTATTTAAGATCAATATAACTAACAGTCCAGCATACGCGTGTGGTGAAGAAAGAGGTAGTATTGACCATATGTTATTAGCATGTCCTCTATACGATGAACACTCCAGAAGAAGATTATTCCAAATTCTATCTGAACTAGAGATTGAAATGCCAACAATTATTCTACACCTTTTAAGTATTAACAAAATTGAAATTCTGGACGCTGTTTTTAAATTTATCAACAATGAAAATTTGTCAATTTATCTGAAAATTTCCTTAAAATTGTACGTGATTGTCTTGTGAATTGGTAGAATTGTTAGTAAGCTATAACCTTGTATAATCTTTGGCCAAAATAATGAATTGAAAAAATAAAAAAATAAGGAAACAACTGTCTTGAGAAAATCTATAGTTTTTTATATTCTGTCACTTTGATATTAATTTACAGTTTTTTTTGTTCACGACTTATGAAAGCATCAATATCTTGGTGGATTTGAAATATTGAATATTAAGAAAGTTGAAACCTATAGTATGAAATAAGTCAGTCAAATCAAATCAATTTATTAAGTGGAGATCAAAACCAAACAAAGTAAACCAATACACTTTGCGAAAGCCAAAACATATTCACCCCAGGCAAGCTGTCTAAAAAAATTCCAAGTTCTTCAAAGACTAACAATGAAGCTCTGTTTAAAAAGTGCTCACGACTTCTATGCGATACTTCAAAAAAGTAATTTTGCCCTCTGACAAGAAATGCACAGGATTAGGAATAACGGGGATTACATTAAGCATGATTACAGATTCGTACAATAAACCAAATTACCTTATTACGACAGACGTAATCAGCTATCCAGAACTTGGAGAAAAATCATTAAAGTTTGAAAGATTGAGTTTTAATCATTGGCCATAACCATCTGAAAAATACAAGCAAGCCCACATGCAAACAGTGTTGATGAAATATAAGGATTATCCAGTAAATGGTGGGATTGCTTGCCTGAAGATAATCTGTAACGTTGAATTGGTAAAAACTGTGCCTGGCAGAAGCCTAATAAAAAGATGGTGTAAGTATTGGAACGAGTATGTACATGAATGGAAGAAAGAAAACTGGGAATCGTGCGAAGAGGGGACCATGCATTTTGGATGCTGGGAGGTCAAGGAAAATCCGTAATCATAAGGTAGTAAAGCCTACGAGACCACCACTACACAACCCGAAGAAATAGTAGTCCTCATGGAGAAAAAAAACTATAAACGCAAAAACTATGCAGTAGGTACCTCAAGTGAAAGCAGATATTGATTATTGGACTCATTTTGGCTCAAAACGAACCTATATCAATAAGTATATTGTCATTCAGTAAAACTTCAAAAATCCCTAAGATAGCGGGTAAACTTTTAGTCACAACCATCCTTATCCTGAGAAATCAACTGCAACTGTAAAATAACGATTTCAAGTTTTAAATTGTTTAATGAAAATTAAATTAACTATACTCAGATAAAGAAACAAAAAAGTGACCAAATAAAACAAACATAAACATAAGATTACATAAACAATAAGATTTGAATTTCAATAGGCTCAAGTATCCAATTTTCGACAGGTAATATAATATACCTGCAAAAGATGACAAAATTGTCTCTTATTCAAGCAGTTAATTTTATTAACTTGAAACGACGAGTTTAGCCTCGAAACATCGTTGGGTAGTTAATACTTCATTTTGAGTGGGTACCCAATTTCTGCCGCCATCTTGGATCCGCCATATTGGATCCAAAATAATTTTTACTTTCTCCCCCCTATACATAGTATATGGAGAAAGTATTGTTTTTGTCAAAATTTTCGAATTGGAGTTGTTAGTGGATATATTTGTTTTAGTGCTCCCTGAATCCAAAAAAGTGGTTTTTGGCGTGGTGTCTGTCTGTCTGTCTGTGTGTGTGTCTGTGTGTGTGTGTGTGTGTGTGTGTGTGTGTGTGTGTGTGTGTGTGTGTGTGTGTGTGTGTGTGTGTGTGTGTGTGTGTGTGTGTGTGTGTGTGTGTGTGTGTGTGTGTGTGTGTGTGTGTGTGTGTGTGTGTGTGTGTGTGTGTGTGTGTGTGTGTGTGTGTGTGTGTGTGTGTGTGTGTGTGTGTGTGTGTGTGTGTGTGTGTGTGTGTGTGTGTGTGTGTGTGTGTGTGTGTGTGTGTGTGTGTGTGTGTGTGTGTGTGTGTGTGTGTGTGTGTGTGTGTGTGTGTGTGTGTGTGTGTGTGTGTGTGTGTGTGTGTGTGTGTGTGTGTGTGTGTGTGTGGTTGTAAAAAAAGCTAGAGACGACACCAGTGGTCCGATTTTCACGAAATTTGGCATGTAGGTATAAATCTGTGATATGTCCATGCGTATTTTTCATTTTTTTGAATTTTTGATTTTAAGGGTATTTACCCCATAAAAACCCATAAAAAATTACAAAAATCCAAATTTCTCAAAAACGGCTCTAACGATTTTGATAAAAAATTCATGGTTTTTAGTGCTTAAGACGACAAACAAAATGACACCACCCGCATGTCTGTAAAAATTCAGGTTCAGAAGTTATGGGGGTTTAAGTGTTAAAAAATTCATATTTTTCAAATTTCACAAAATCTGTGACCTCTAAAGAAAATATACTTGCAACCATTAAATTTGACTTGTAAAACTAAATAATCTAGTATTTTGAATCATTAGGTTACGTCAACTGGTTACGGAGATAATTGATATTTTAGTTCGGCGGTAAACGCAGTACGTTGTCCAATGTTATTCTTATGGAAAATATTTAAAAACCGATATCTCCATTATTTACTAACCTATTTATATAACATTTGGTATATATTTGTGTGATAATTAATTGTTAATTTGTTTTATTTCACTATATATGTTTTCTGGTTTTAAATGACTTGAAGGGAGAAAGTATGTGTCAGTTTCCTGATACCGTTTATTTCAAATGTAAAAGTGGAGTTGTGACCCATCATTTTAAACTAGTTCTTTTTACTGATTACAATGCCGCAATCCGTTTTTTAATATCTCGATTGGTTCTCAAGATATGAGTACTTTTAATTTATTTATTTTCAACCAATTTGAACATTACAAATTATAAAACAGCCGTCAAGATTCCCAAAAGAATTGCGCTGCTGTTCACCCGCCAACAACGCAGAAAATCGCCGCTCAGACGACGCAAGATGCACAAGGAGAGTACGAACGACCGTGCAACAGGCAGATGATTCTTCTCGGATCCACCGATGAACAACGAATTTCTACAAACGAATTTCTGCTAACGCCGAAATGAACCTAGAATTGATACAGTTACTCGAGGGAATCCTGTGGGAGAGTAACCAAGCTACCCAAGCGTTCATGATGGTGCGCGAATTCATATAAGAAGAAAAAGCTCGAGCCGCCGGGTATCACTAAAGGAATTCAGCCACCGAAAGTCAATTTGGTTCTCACACCACCAGCCTCTACCCAAACCGCTACAACATTACAACGTCGTATGAAATATCAGCCGTTATCACGCTTATCGCCGACCAGACCTACCTGGATTTCGACACTGTCGTGAAAGAACCATTCAACCCACAGTTGGACTCCCTTAGTGAGTCCCGCAGTCCATCGTCCACGGGTGTCATGCTCCCAGCAGCGTTGCCACTCCTGGAAGTTTCGGGGTCACTCTTCTGACCTTCAGCATCCTTGGCGATCTCGCCTTGTCTATATAACAGTAAATTTCCTTGTTCTCCCCTGCCAAAAGCTTGGAAGGGATGACTCTAAAACCAGCAGGGCTGCAGGCTCGGACACTGTCCCGTAGGTGGAACACAACCGGGGTATGGCTTGACGCTGAAACTGAGCTGGTCAAATCCGCTACGATTCCTTGTTAATAGCTACTGTCCAGTGTCCACAACTCTGCCCCGTAAATGAGCACGGACTGGACAGCGGACATTAGCAGACGTCTTCAGGTGGTTCTAAGTCCCCAGACATACTTTTTTATACTTTTTCTTGAAATGGCGACCTACCCAGGTAGGTATTTTAAGCCAAGTATGAATGACAGATGAGTGAAGAATGATTGTGGCGCGATCTTGTAGTCTTGTTACTGACTAAGGCCGACATGTTCCTTAGACAGTAATAACATGCTTACTAAGTCTTATCAAACTTACTAAGAGACCACCTTAGCAGCCTTGTCCACCGTACGGAAGATCTGGTCTCTCCCGTTTAACTTGGTGACCGCCATGACGACTTATTACTGACCTACAATCTGTCAGTGTCAAACTTGAATTGAATTTCATACAGTGTTTCTTTCAACTTGCTTCGATCACTACGGTAACAGTGACGCCTCGTCCTTTATAAGACTCCATAAGTGTTTTAGTTTGTAAATTTCTATTTCCACTTAAGAATAGGTACTCTGAGTATCTCAAGATACTTAAGAATACTTCAGTGCTTTGAGTAAACATTTGTGTGTAAAGTATCTATATACTTAATACAATGAGGGGTTTCTCTGTTACATCCCCTTTTCAGCATCCAACTTAACCGATTTTTACGATTGAGGTGTCATTTTAAAGTTTATAATGCAGCGCACCGGCGACTGATAATTAAAATGGCCATTTCATTTACGGATTCGATCCCCAAGCCTTTCATTTATTTCTATAGGGCGCTTTAACTCCAGTGCTGACCAACTTGCGCTACAACGGTTTCAAAATGTGATTGTAATTTAAAAGCTGATTACCTTGAGACGAATTATTTTCGACCAGTTACATTATAACAAACAGTACATTTCGTTACTAGTCCCGAAAGTGGTTGTTGTTATTGGTACGAGATAGTGTTTCAATTACGAGGAGAAGCCGAGTAATTGAATTCTATCGAGTACCGATATAGCACTTTCGGATGAGTCCCGAACTGTACTTTTCATCATACCACCTTTTATTTAATCTTTCAAAAATTGTAATTATGTTAAAACATTTTGAAGTTATATTAGTGTTATCAATGGTTAAATTTCTGTTGTTTACTAACAAAACATATGATAATTCATTTGCTCTTATTAATATAGATTCAGGCATATTTGAATCAACCATGTTTATATTCGTAGTACCGGGAACCGAGCTTTGCTTGGATTAAACAAAAACAACCGGCTGATTCAGCTGTTTTAGTTAGAATTTTCGATAACCATAACATGAGCACTTATAAGTATAACACTGTTTGAGCATGGTATCAACGCCTTCATACAGCCGTGCCTCCAGCTTTTTCTATTCTAGCAAAAAGGGGTTGATTCGGTCTCGTTCAACACTGATAGAGTGATAAACATATCGAAGACGTACTGTTTTAATAAACGGCCACAGAAGGGAATTGACGTTGAAGTTGGTCGTTATATTTTCTGTCGCTTCGTTGGAGTGCAGCGGTCTTACGATTGCTGGTCGGAACGCTAAGTGACTCTTCACGAATTCAAGTTTTGATATCTTAAGTCTGTTTACAGTATAGTGTTCAGAATGTTTAAATTGAACATGTATAACTTTTCTTTAACACTTATCTTTGTAAGTATTACTTTTAGATAAAATTTTTTTCAACAATAATTCATATGGTGGTTCACCTCGATTTCCTGCAATAACGTTTGCCCGATTATTTCCTTTCTTTCAATCAAATGAACACTCGACAACTCTGTAAATCCGTGTTTGATTGGCCTCGTTATATTTAATTGGATTAGTGTTGCCCTGAGGATGGCCCACTGCAATCAACCACACTCTCTGTTGTGTGACCAGTACTTATGTTTCAAATTGAACATTCTGGGAAACAAAATCATGGAAACTGTTAGTGACATACACATTTTTTTAACCATAAAAACCAAATGAAGGGACATTCTATACATTGCTCTAGTTCGATGAAAATTATGTTCCAGATTTCTGAGTCGACGTGTAGTATGAGTATGTTAAAACATTTTTACATCATACTACACAGAAACATCTGTTTTCTGTGCCAAACTCTTGGCTAGAAAGTTATTCTTTGCCGAAACTGCACGGTAAATTTTCTGTGCATTAGGGAACCGAAATAACGAATCAGCTGATTACAGCATACAGGCGGTTAATGCATGTTTTAATAGATTACTTTAGAGGAATGTAGTGACAGCCTTGGAAATAGTAGCAAATATTTGTTTATTTTAGGCTAAATTTGAAGAATTTAGAAACTTAGTGATGTATCCAAGGAATAGGTTATGATTAAAAGTAATTTTCTTAACAGTATGATGTAAAGTATCGTACGTCATACGCCCGGTAAGTTTTACCGAACTTGTATGAAAAACTATCATGCTCAACAGTAAAAGAGTATGTACTTACCGGTCTAGTACACCGTTAATATACTAATATTACCACTTGTTGACAAAAGTGACAAAAGGGCTATCAAATGACGAAAAAGGTTTCACGTTATGAGCAAAAAGGGAAGAGTAAAAGACATAACACGATAAAGAAATACTATCTTCCATTACTAATGAAGTTCAAATTTTTAAAAATAAAAAATAAACTATATAGTGAAGTTGGATGAAGATAAAAAATGAACATATTTTTAGTCATATTTCAATATTAAATATATCTAAAATTCAGCATTCACTTTTATCGAATTCCTAAACACGTTAATATCTGCACATTCCTGCCAGAGCTTTAGAAAACGTAAGATTTTTTAAAATTGATATACCATATTTATTGACTCTGGAGTAAAAGGTCCTTAAAAATAGCATAACGGGGTTTTCACTGATTCGTTTTATACTATATTATTTGTACAAACCTTTAGAATAAAATTTTGTTCAACGAGTCAAATGATTCTTTCGTTAGTTTGCCAAGTTCATTGAATACTTATGAAGAAATTTACACAAAGCATTCTACATGAGCAGTTGTAGCTATGGACGAGTTGTCAAAACATTATTGTGTTCAACCAAAGCGTCATCTGGCCCCACATTGATTGTGACTGACGGGGTGGATGGGAACGGTACGTTGGATTTTGTGTAGATTAAAATGAAGTAGAGTTACAATTGTTGTGCTTAAACTTACGTTTACATCTATCATGTTACGGATACGTTTCACAATTTTGAATATAAAACAAACACTACAATCGTACTTTTCTCAAAAAAAAAAACAATAATAATAATAATAATAATAATAATAATAATAATAATAATAATAATAATAATAATAATAATAATATTTTTTTTTTTTTTTTGGGTGGGAGGTGGAATGCGTTTACGCACACTGAGGGGCTCGTTGTCCCCTCAGTAGTGTCGGACTCCCACGAGCTCGATGTCCCGTGAACTACCGACTAAACCACCTCCCTCGGCACCGAGGACACTAGCCTGGAACTGTTTCACACATTACTTCGGGCTAGGCCTTTGATATTACGCCGCTAGGGCAACCTCCGTGGGGAAATGCTGAGGATTAAGGCCGATCGAGGTCGACCTTTTTCGCCCGAAGAATGGCCTGGACGTAGTGCTGGACACAGTTCCAGTTGCCCTCTCCCTGGAGCATGGCTCCGACGATGTTAATTGGGCTGACGACCACGCCGATCTCAGATGAAAGCGAGGCTCGGCGGACGTGCCAACGGTCGCACTGAAAAAAGGTGTGCTCGGACGTGTCTGGGATGCCGGGGCAATACAGACAGTCCGGGCTGGCGACTTTGCCCATCCGGTGCAGATAGGCTCGGAAGTACCCGTGCCCAGAAAGAAACTGGGTCACGTAGTAATCGACCTCGCCGTGCTGCCGTTCTACCCATGGTCGGACGGAAGGTATGAGCTGGAAGGTCCATCGTCCCCTCGGCTCGGCTTCCCAGTCGCGCTGCCAAGAGTCGAAACTGCGATCGCGCTCTTCCCTGGCAGCTGTTTCCCGGCCCACTTCAGGCCTCCTCCGGTAAATCGCCTGCCTCTCCCTCGCGAGGAAGAGGACGGGGATGACTCCGGCGATCACCATCACAGCAGGCCCGGAGACTGTGCGGTAGGGCTGAA
This sequence comes from Flexamia atlantica, assembly GCA_035578135.1. Taxonomy (NCBI): domain Eukaryota; kingdom Metazoa; phylum Arthropoda; class Insecta; order Hemiptera; family Cicadellidae; genus Flexamia; species Flexamia atlantica. The sequence continues at coordinate 27,442,084 of JAQJVK010000008.1, read as the reverse complement.
GCGACCCGCAGAGCTCCTCGGCGCTGGACCCGGGCAAGCCGGTCTCGGAAGACTCGCTTCTCGAGTGCGTGAGCCCATACCTCCGCCCCGTACAGCAAGACTGACTGGACGGCAGACATGAGCAGGCGGCGCTTGCAGGAGCGAGGACCGCCGACATTGGGCATAAGCCTACCAAGGGCAGCGACACCCTTAGCGGCTTTGTCGGCGGCGCGCCGGATCTGCTCGCCGAAAGACAGTCTGCTGTCGACCATGACTCCCAGATACTTTGCAGCAGGCTTAGTCTCGAGTGTGACGTCACCTATCTGCACCGGGAACACGGTGTTAATCCTCTTTTTGGTGAGGACGACGATCTCCGCCTTACTGATAGCCAGGGACAAGCCGTGATCTCGCATCCACCCGTTGACCTTGGCCATTACTACGCTGAGCCTCAATTTTGCCTGCTCGACGTTCCTCGCCGCGATCAAGGCAGCGACGTCGTCAGCATAGCCAACGAGGCGGGTCTCATCGGGCATGTCTAGCCTTAGCAAGCTGTCGTAAGACACGTTCCAGAGATCTGGTCCGAGAATGGACCCCTGCGCAGCCCCGGAAGTGATGGGAATGCGCCGCTGACCTTCGGTCGAGTCGTACAACAGAACGCGGTCTGACAAGTACGCCTCGATCGTACGCAGGAGGTAGGAGGGAACTTGGAACGTATGCTCAAGCGCCCACAGCATATCGCTCCACCTGGCGGAGTTGAAAGCGTTCTTCACGTCGAGCGTGACGAGAAGGACCACGCGGCGCGACCAGTGGTTGTGGTCCTCCGCCCTCCGCACTGCCTCAACTACCTCCTGGATAGCGTCGATGGTAAGAGCGACCGGATCTGAAGCCGTACTGCTGCGGGGACAAGTCCCCCGCAGAGACGATGGCCTCGGTCAGCCTGACGCGCAAGAGCTTTTCAAGTACTTTCTCGGCCGTGTCGAGCATACACAGGGGTCGGAAAGAAGAAGGGGTCCCCGGTGTACTCTTCGCCTTCGGGATAAGAACAAGGCGAGCTACCTTCCATGAAGAAAAGAAAACGCCTTCCGCCAGACACGCGTTGAACATGTCGAGCAGAAGCCTTGGATTCACCTCCACAGCGAGCTTGAGCACCTCCGCCGGAATGCCATCGGGACCGGGCGCTCTTCTGGGTCGGCGGCGGTGAGTTCCTCTTCCCGGAAAGCTGGGAAGGCGCCTACCTCTCCGAATTCCCTGACTGGCCGAACTGGGTGGCTGGGAAACAGTGTATCGACGACGGCGGCCATGGCTTGTGGTTCCATGACCGCAGGTGGTGAGCGAGCCCCTAGCTTCTGGGTTACAAGTTTGTAGCCCGTTCCCCAAGGGTCGTTGTCGATATCCTGACACAGCTGCTTCCAGCACCTGACTTTTCCGGTTGATGGCACCGCGGAGCTCTCGGCGGGCCGCTCTGTGCTCAGCCGATCTGGCATTTGCATCAGGGCGGTTCCTGGCTCGCTGCGCAGCTCGTCGGAGACCAAGGCATCTCCTCCGGAGTTCCGCGATTTCAGGCGTCCACCAGTAAACCGGCTTCTTCCTGTGGCGGCAGGAAACTCCGGGCATCGACTGCTCACACGCGGTCGCGATGAGTCGCATCGTCGATGCTGCCAGATCTTCGGCACTTGTGAAATTCTCAATGCTCTGGTCTTTAATTACTTCTTTAAATGTGTCTTTGCTCAGACGACTGGTGTTCCAGCGTCGAGCCAGAGGAGCAGGTTCAGCGCGCAAGCGCGCGCGCTCGGGAAGAACCTTGAAAAGGATCGCCTGATGGTCGCTGGAGGAGTATTCCTCGCAGACGCGCCAGTCGGAGATCCGCTGGGCAATCCCTTCAGAGGCAAGGGATATGTCAGGGATCGTCTCTCTGCACCCCGGACGGCGAAAGGTGGAAATGCCGCCCGTATTGTCCCCTCAGTAGTGTCGGACTCCCACGAGCTCGATGTCCCGTGAACTACCGACTAAACCACCTCCCTCGGCACCGAGGACACTAGCCTGGAACTGTTTCACACATTACTTCGGGCTAGGCCTTTGATATTACGCCGCTAGGGCAACCTCCGTGGGGAAATGATGAGGATTAAGGCCGATCGAGGTCGACCTTTTTCGCCCGAAGAATGGCCTGGACGTAGTGCTGGACACAGTTCCAGTTGCCCTCTCCCTGGAGCATAGCTCCGACGATGTTGTTTGGGCTGACGATCACGCCGATCTCAGATGAAAGTGAGGCTCGGCGGACGTGCCAACGGTCGCACTGAAAGAAGGTGTGCTCGGACGTATCTGGGATGCCGAGGCAATACAGACAGTCCGGGCTGGCGACTTTGCCCATCCGGTGCAGATAGGCTCGGAAGTACCCGTGTCCAGAAAGAAACTGGGTCACGTAGTAATCGACCTCGCCGTGCTGCCGCTCCAGCCATGGTCGGACGGAAGGTATGAGCTGGAAGGTCCAACGTCCCCTCGGCTCGGCTTCCCAGTCGCGCTGCCAGGAGTCGAAGCTGCGATCGCGCTCTTCCCTGGCAGCTGTTTCCCGGCCCACTTCAGGCCTCCTCCGGTAAATCGCCTGCCAAGGCATAATAATAATAATAATAATAATAATAATAAATGGGCAGGTAAGTCCATATTACTACAGTATCAGTTTTAAGGAAATATTAAATTATGTCTGATTATTTTGGCCAATTAAGTTTTGTCTTGGAATTTTACTTTTTTAAGTGTATAATACACATCAACTTTCTTTTTCCAAAAAGTAAAAAATGCTTAAATAAAACAAAATAATGTCGATGTTAGTGTATTTTTTTCAACTGCCTAACTGGATTTTCATTACTAAATTTTTCTACAGACATCTAATTTATATTTTCAGTTTTCCTTGCTATTTCCAGCATATATTTTAAACACTAAATTATTATAGAAGCTTCCAAAGCATATTTTATTATGAACCCAAATATTGTCTTTTATTCTTACATTATAAATAAAATTGCCCATAATCAAATTCACACGTTTTTCAAACTATTAGTTCCTAAAAAACTGTAACTTTTATCTTTTGGTCATAAAAACAACATTACTTTTTGTTATGTAATAAAATGAAACGTTGTTTATCTCACCCGGATCAAGCGGAGCGTTATTTTGTACGGGTATAGTAAGGAAGTGATGCGTGATGCGGGGAACTTTGGCAGGATATGAACCCCTGTGGGGCATTGACAAAACACGTTGGGAACAAGTAACTTATACTGGAATGAACTTTTAGTACTGTTCACATAAATTAGTTGTAATTTGTATTAACGTGTATATGTAATTCAATTAATGATTTTTAAGAATTTAACAACAAATGTTTTTACAACAATTATACACTGATGAAATCAAGTTTTAATATATTATGCTTATTTCTATGACCACTACTTAAGTTTTTTCTTTTCATTTTACAATTTATTAGAACTTTTATAAACTTGAATCGAATTTTGTTTATCTTGACCATAGACATAATTAAGTTACAATATAATAGCTCAATATATTTTACGTTATTTTTGATGAATTATTGTTAAACAATTTTTTGGTTTTTATATTTTATTTTATCAAAACAAAATTTTTTTGTTATAAAATTTAAAAAATATTGTTTTTTTACAAATTTACAAGGGCTGATGTAAACGACGAACACCCATGAACAAATCTCAAAGAAATTAAAGGTCAACATTTTATCAGAACAATAACGACATTATTCTTCGAAATAGAAAATAGGTTTTTTACTCCACCTACTATCTATAGTCGTCTTTTAGTCCCTGGAATAGAATACTAAAGTACTAGTTTATACTCCATTGGATTTACTTACTTACTTTTAGTCCCATGGGACTAAAAGTAATCTCATAAGAAATACATGGGAAGAAATCCGGCAACGCCGCGGTGGATGGTGAGAAAATTTGGCAACACTGTCGATTTTAATTTGTTTCTCTATGTTGAAGAGAGTGTCACAGCATCCGAGCGTCCGTTTTCGTTGTCTACAGGACAGCGTATCCATTTTGAGTTTGCTGTAGATTAGGCTATATTCCTGCATATTTGTGAACAAATAAGTTAGGCCTAGAGTATTTTTACAGAAGAGTGTGAATAAAATGGTTAAAATTAAAGCCTAAAAATACCTTGCATTATTCATTTATATAGGATATGTGATTGTAATGCAGTTTTTTGAAGCAAAGGATCATCTGAAGGTAAAGTTAGTGTTATACCTAGTTATTGTTAATGGTGTAGGTGGAGGACAAATTTCGTGTGCATCACGGGACTAAAGTACTTTTTCTCCCTCGGGAAATTGCCTCCCTCGGCGACAACAGTTTCCCTCAGGGATAAAAAGTTGCACTTTAGTCCCTAGATGCACAAATATTGAATATCATAATATTCTATGTGGCTATCGTATTTATTTCATAAACTTATCTAACTTTATATGTCAAGTTGAATGATTATTCTATTAATAAATGAAAATGTAATGAGTTGTTTACCTAAAATTGCATTAATAACCTATAAAAAATTTCATGTAAACTCATATTACACTTCATATCACAATTACAGGTCTACCAAAGGTGCACAAACCTGAAACACCGATTAGACCACTGATTAACTTTAAACGAGCGCCTACATATAATTTGGCTGAGAAACTGGATCGAATTATTAGGAATTCAATAAGTTTACAGGATTCTAAAGCTTTGAAAAATACAACAGATCTAGTAGCAAAAATAAAAGATACTGAAATACCTAATGGCACTAATTTAGTATCATTTGATATCAAGAACTTATACACAAGTATTCCAGTTAATGAAACAATGAAGTTTTTGGAGAATAGGCTAAAAGAAGCAAATATATTATTGGGGGAACAAATAAAGAAGTTGATAAGTTTAACAACTGTGGTAGTGAAACAGAATTATTTTCAGTATAACGGTTGATTTTATCTCCAAAAAAAAGGATTAGCCATGGGATCCCCACTTTCGTCCATACTAAGTGAAATATTTTTGAATGACTTAGAAAATAATAAAATACTAATGAACAGTAATCACAGTACCAAAATAATTTATTGGTGGAGATACGTGGATGATGTAATATGTTTATTTAAGGGCAACAAAAGACAAATAAGCATATTTGAAAAACATCTGAACAGCCTACATGAAACAATTAAATTCACATCCGAAATTGAGGAAGAAAACAGTATCAACTATCTCGACATCACCATACAGAAAAATAATAATAAACACAGTTTTAAAATTTACAGAAAACCCACACAATCCGACCAAGTCATACATGCAAAATCTTATCATGCTGGCTCTCATAAAATGGCTGCATTTAATTTCATGATCCACAGGCTAATCAGCATACCGATGCCAGTCAATGAGTACAACAATGAAATAAAAACTTATAGCACAAAAAAATGGTTTTAATCCGAACATTGTAGACAAAATTCATGAACGGAAATTACGTCAATTAAAATCTAAGAGTAAAATTTAAGCAGAAGATAAAAAATATGTTTCAATAAATTATAACAAAAGAACGTCAAATACAGTCAGAAACAGCTTTAAAAAAAGGAACATTCATGTTGCCTTCAGGTCTGAATTCAATCTTCAGAGCAGATTAAGAACAAAAGAAAATAGAATGCAGTCAGAATTTGAAAAGTCAGGTGTGTATAAGTTGAATTGTAATGATTGTAAATCTCACTACATAGAGCAAACCGGCAGACCTTTTACAGTAAGATTCAAAGAACATATTTCAGAAGCAGAAAAAATTAAAAATAAAAATGGCAACACGAAAGCGAAATCCCAATTTTCAGAACATATCATCAATTCAAATCACACCTATACTGACATTAAAAACAATATGGAAATTTTATACAAGGCAGACAAAGGACATAGACTCAATAGAATGGAGGAATTATTTATATATGAAAGCTTTAAAAAAGACAGTGAAAACATTCTCAATGAAAAAATTAATTCAGTTGCAAACCCAATATATGAAGAAATTATTAAAATAAAAGAAAAAAGAAACAATAGTCGAGTAGAACAGATAACAAGCCAGGATGGGCAAAGGTCAATGTCACTTCTTTCCTCCCAGCTCTCATCAAGTCAGTCTGCCGGCGGCCGTGCCTGTTGACACTGGTATCCAGTTAAACCACGTGGACAAATTTGTATAATAGTGTTTTATATGTTTAAATGTAAATGTGTAAATGTTTAGTAGTGTTTTTAAAGTACAAACTGACGTGGCCCTACAGCCGAAAAATAAACAAGATGGTTAACCTTATGTAAAGGATTTTATTCGAGGTGCTGAAAATGGCCTTGTGCCAAAACAATGTCAAGAGATTGCAACGACGTAAGTAAATAAAATAATTAAACTCATATTGGCTGATTTTACAATTAAAGATTGCAAAACAAAAACAATAACTATGAGAAATTAAATTTGATATAAATTTAGTACTTCGACAATACTTATAGTCCAGCCAACGAAGAAGTATAGAGGGAAATGCATGGAACACAATTTTGGACTTTATAGCTTTGTTTGGACTATAGTTAGGAGGTGAACATATCAAAAGTCCCCGTCCACAGTCCTTGAGTGGGGGAGGGGGATTGGTCTGAAGTTACCTTAATTAGGTTTTCCTAAAGATCTTGAAAAATATAAACTTATAGTATTCCCTATTAAATGGAAAAATTAAAGAAAAGTAAGAAAAGTAAATAAGTAAGTAAACATTTCATGTAAGAAAAGTATTCAATATGTCTCTTTTGGTCCAACCGTTTGCAAGGTAAGCACTAATTTTATTAATATTTCAACAGACATCCATTCCATAAGAAATGCCTGTAAATTTGTGAGAAACATATAAGTCTATTGGGGCAAGGATCCGTCACCTAAAGGAAAATAAAAAATATTCGAAATATTGACAAAACTTACAGTAATATGACGCCTAACTTTTTTATGAGCTCACCAAGACATTAATTTCCAAAAACATCAAATGAAACGTGATGCTTGATGCGCATTATGTTACAGATTCGTTTCAAAATTTTGAACATAAAATAAATTTCACAATCGTACTTAAAAAAAAATTGAATACTTATAGAGGGAAATCTTTTGTGATCTTTTCGATTTTTTTTATGCTTGTACTTTGGACAAATTTTTATATCTGAGGCATCAAATTACTGGAAATATTGTTAATATTTTATGAATGTTGATTCTTATGTTGCTCCATTGGGCATGTATGCTACACACAAATTTATATGTATTTCTAATGAAAAAGTTATTTGTTAAAATATTAATATAATTAGTACTTACCTTGCAAACGGTTGGACCAAAATAAAAACTTTCTTACACGAAGTTTAGCTTTTTAAATTATCCAATTTGATAAGGGAATACTAAAAGTTGTTAGTTTTTTAAATATTTAGGGAAAACCTAAAAATGGTACCTCTAGACCCCCTTCCCTTCCCCCGCTCAAGGGCTGTGGACGGGAACATTTGATATGTTCACCTCCTAGTCCTAATAAAGCCAAAAACCAAAACTGTGTTACATGCATTTCCCTCTATACTTTTTTTGAGCATTCGTTGTCTGGACTAATAGGCTTTTTTTATAAAAATCCCTAGTATTTTGAGTAGTTTCGGAATAATTAAATTCCTGAATAAACATATTTCTTTTAAACAAGAAGAATCAATTAAGCGTAAAAAAATGGGTAAGAATAAAAATCCATTAGTGACTGCTATCCCATTCTCGTTAGGACGGATTTGCGAACTGGAACGATGGGAATTAATCATCGATTTTGTGTGATATGTTTCTGTCAGTTAAAACCAAAAATATAATCTTTTCGAACATAGTCTCAGTTCTAATGAAAGTATTTGAGAGGTTTCAGATAAGTGTTTTGAAACTATATAAACATTGGTATTTTTATAAAAATATACCAAAATATTTTCTTTTATGCATATTATGTTGATGTGTTTTAGTATTTTTTTGTCTTACTTTTTATTGTTTGAAACGTTTTAATAAACACATTAAAAACGACCCCATCTAAGAGTTTACACATTTTAAAACAAATTGATACAGTTCCAAATAATAAAGTGGAAACTAAATTAAATCAGACTAAAAACAATTTGAAGGGTTTGTAGTTGTAGCAATGAAGAAGCGTTTTTACAGAGACAATTTTATACAACTCCGATCAGTTAATTTTTCAAGTTTGTCAAGAAGAAATCAATAACAAGTCACGATTCGATGTGGAAACAACTTTATCGCCTTTACTTTCTTGAATATCTTGAATAGATTTGATTTTACGATAAAATCAGTTTTTTTTATTAATAGTCTTCAAAGTTATTTTAATTTTACAATTCATGGTAAAGTATAAGATGTTAATAATACTATTGTCAGTATTTATTACTTAATTTTGAGGAATTGTAAAAGATCTTGTATGAGGCCTCTCGGTCTCTTCGCATCATGATGTTACAAAACCTCAATATTTAAGAAATAAAATGTATACAACAAAAATATTTAAAGAAGGAATTTTATTACAGGAAAAAAAATTAGTATCTTGATTTGACATTCACATCTAGTCGGTGGCACCTTAAGACGACCTACTTACTTAACGTTGCCAATCTCTGGGGAAAGGCTGGTACAGAACTGGTCATACCTTAATCATCAAATTCTTGGCTAATGACCCTGTGCTTCACATGATTTTGGACGTCATGAGTTCAGAACTAACCTCTTACAAGCCACTGACTGAATATCCTCTCAAGGAACACTGGATGGCCGAGAATCTGCTGCTCTCAGGCAGAGGGAGACTCGTCTGGTACACAAAAGGCTCCCTTATTAGAGGCTCATCCGGTTACAGGATATACGGTAAGCTTCTGGCACAGCTATGTCAGCATATTTGGGGGATTACCACCCCATATACCAAGGATAAGCCTATGACACTCTATGATGTACCAAGCTTCGAATCCATTGGCAGAGGGCTTCAAAATAACACATTATGGTCCTACTAAAAAAAGCAATAATTGACAACTTCAGTATTACAATTATTTCTTCAAGGTTTCAGTTTTAATTGCTCCTTTCGTTTATCGTAATTTTTCATTGTAAGCCTAAGAGTACAATTATTTTAAGGTAAATTAATCATTTGAGATCAGTAAAGGAGATCCAAGTCCAAGTATTCTAAAAAACACGTTCAGTTCGCTTTCATCTTAACAAAGTTACCCTCCTTGTTAAGAAGGTTTGAGTCCTTTATGTGAAAAATTATATATGTCCAAGTTTATTTCATACAAGTTTCAACTGCTTGATGAGTGACGGCGAAATGTTATATTGTACAGGGTTATGAGAACGCTTCGTTGGAGATAGAGTACAGTGAAATGCGGTGACATTCAATCATAGCACATGACATGATGTCAATGATTGATTTTTAAGTTGGAAAGCTTATTTTTATCTGAAAAAAAGTGCATCTCGATTTGTGTAATTTAAATACGAGTGTAGATTTCATAGCGTTTAATTGATGATTTTAAGTTTTAAGATATGTATTTTTACATTTTACTTACTTTAGATTTACAAACAATCAATACATTAACTTTCAAATCCATTACAATATAAATTTAGTTTTAGGGAAGACTTTCGTAAAACCAAGCTGACATGAAATTAGTCACTTTCAGGGTTGCCGTGGAAAGAAAAGATGGTTTACAAAAAGTAGAGTAATTAATATGATTAGTCCTGGTTAGGAAATATCTAGATATTTAGAAAAACTAAAAACTGGTAACTATGCTTAGATATTTAGAAAACTGTATTGATAAATAAATATTAGTTCCTCGATATTCTTAACGGATGATATTGGATATTCGTTGTCAGTAACTTTATCGAACTGCAATAAAACAACAACATATCCTTATTTAAGCTTTAAGTAGTGCAACTTAAAACTTAGATTATTATTTTAAATAATTCTCGCTTTTATCTCGTACCAATTTCATCTGGCTATGTAAACTTAAACGGCATTTAAAAAATAATTTAACATGTACACACTAACATTAAGTTGAGCTTTTTGGTGTTTTTCTAAAAAACTAATCAATACTCTTTAATTTGCATTTAAACTGTCAGAAAAACGATTCAATCCTTCTGTTTTAAACTTTATTTACACTTGTAACCCGCATATGCTATGTTAGGGCTTAAGAAATTCTACAACTATTATGATAAAACTTAATATAATATGTTTAGATTTAAGTATTTTCTTTACGCGAAGGACTCACTTAAAAGGAAACCTTAACACACTTAGAAGGAAAAGTCAAACTACAAGGCGGCTAAGAACACCACATGACCACGTAATTGGCCTTTAAGGAGAAGTTAGGGCAACGGATTAGAGAGGCTTTAATACCTCAACCAAACTCCCTAGTGACAATCTTTAACCTCCTCATGTGAACTTTAACTCATCCACAATATCAACTAATTTATTAAAAGTTATATACTAACTTAAATTTTATTGTCATAATGTGAAAAAAGGTTTCTTGCCTGACGCTGCACTGGGCACGTTTCAGGCGAATGACCGCCCATCCTCAGCAGCAATAAAAACCATTAAAAGATTAGTTACAATACCTCTTAATACCTATTCCTAAATGACATGACTTTTTTGGTGGGGTATAGTTAATACCCACTATTTTTAAATAATATTTTTGTTTGTTATTTTTTTAAACAAAACCTTAACTGTCCGTTGCCATGGGCCAATAAGCCTGTGCGGCGATCTAAGGATAGCGAGGTGCCGTAGCGGTAATAGTCACATAGGCCAGCCAGAGATGACCGCTCTTGTTAGGCCAGGAGTCGCCCGCCGCTGGGATCGAACCAGCGACGTTTAAAACTCAAGGAAAGTGCTTATATTAAAAAAAATTGAAATACATAATATCATTCTACTTTATGTATTTTTCGGCCGTTAGATGAGTTACTGTCCAGTCATCGTGTCAAGGTGTTCCGAGCGACTACGTGGCCGTAATCCATCTACCGGCCGGTCTATGTAAAGCGGATTTGTTTTGTGTCCGTGAAACGTTGACCATAAAAAATAGTGTGTGTTCCAGAAATTCGTATTAAGAGTGTGTGTTTTATGATTGCTGGATATCTGGAACTTTAACAGCACTGACTACTACGGTAATTGAATACCCCAAAATATTTGAGAATAACTAATTTTAAATAAAACCATATTATGTTATGGTTTATTTCTGTTTTAGAATAGTCAACAATTGGAGTGATTTGGATTATATGGGAGTGATTATTATTTGGAGTGATTGGAGTGATATGGGTTTGCCATTAATTGCACACTTAAGGTGTAGCTGGTGATTCAACTCTAGATTAAAATGAGAAAGTGCAATGTTTCCTTTAAGAACTTTTCGCTAGCGATTAGAAACGGATATTAATTAGCTTCCCTCCATTTGACAATACGGAGAATGAGAGGGATGTACACCCCAAAAAAATACGGTTAGGGTGGGTACTGGCCTTGACATCAAATCTTTAAATGGATCTTTAAATTTGTAAATTTATTTAAATGGACTGAAAACTGTAAGAAAACGTAGACGGTGAATGCATTGACCAGAAATCTATTCCTCCAAAACGCTCCTCACTCACTCATTTAGTTGATAGAGGCGATAATTTATTGTATATGTTACCGGCAAAGTATGTAATCAGGCATTCTTAGAATGCCTAGGCAATCTATACAATGCCAAAAACTGGCCAGGTAAAGTATGAAATAACGCGTATCTTATACTTTGCCTAGTCATTCTATAGAATGCCCGCTGGCTCTTTAGGCTAAGTATAAAAAACAGTGTTTCCACAGTTCACGGTTTGGGCGAAGTCTCAAGGTCGATGCCACCCCTAACCCTTCCCGTTCATCCCTTCTCGCGCCTAATCCGCCGTAACACATGTGTTAACCTATCCCAACCTAACCTAACCCAACCTAACCTAAACTAACTTTACTGTAGGTTTGGTTAGGTTAACACATTTTCTACTTTCAGATTGTTTATATTATACGCTAATTAATTAAGTTCTTATAAACGGACATTTTCAACTGTCAGCACTTCTGTATTGTACCATAAACAATTTTCTATCCAAATTTATTCATTTAATACTTTGCCCGCTTACCTAGTGGGCATTCTATAAAATGTCTAGGCATTATAATATACAATGACTAGTCAATGTGTTTAAATCAATAATAATATTACACCATTTCTCACTTTTCATATCCTTTCTCTCATTTGGAAATAGCCTATAGGCTTTCTGTCCACAGTTTTTGTAAACTGAAATAGTCACTATTTTGAATTTGACAATCTGTCCTCTTTTAGCCTTTTGGTAGAAGACATTTGAAATTCCTTTCTTATAGTATGTTTCTAAAGCCTATAAGCATCGACTTTAAGGAATAAGTGTGCCAAGTTGAATGGCGGCAATTTTGAATTTTATAAGCAACCCTTTTTCAGTCTTTTGAGAGAAAATATTTTTAAATTCTTTCTTATTACACATCTAGAGCCTATAAAGAATACTCATGTCAAGTTTAACGGTCCAAAGTCTTAAAGTTTCTAAGAAACTCTTTTTAGTGGGAGAGTGACTCAGTCAGTTAGTTAACTGTTTTATTTATCTATTTATTTACTTCAACGGTTTCCCAATTTATACAAATCATACATTCAAATAATATATATTTTGAATTAATATGTAGGCCTAGTACCACTATTTACAATGATGCAAACTAACAAAACAATCTTAGGTAATGTTTTAATTAAGACTACACTAAAAATATTATCACTACTTATACTTTAACAGATTCAATTTAACAAAGCTGTGCAGAGTACAAAACGCAGAATGGAGTAGGTCAGATGGAAAATTGCTTTTGAAGAAGTAATGTTAAAGTCATATTGGATAAATCTAACTGGATGGAAATACCTGTTATCGTTCCTATTGTTTAACCTTTTTAACACATTTAGAAAGTACTTTAAATAACAAGTCTTCATTTTAAGCTTTTTTCAAGCTTTTCAATCAAAGTTTTAACAAAGCTAATTTATATTTGACGTTTAGAAGTATCAATCAGTGTAAATAATTATTCCACTCACACTATTTCTTGGTGAAACAAAAACTAATTATTTAAACTTAGGTTTTAGTCGAAACAATTAAACGCAGCAATAAAATACAACATTTTGATAAATGATCTTAACCTTTATTTCAAAATACACTTCCTTCATTTTTAATATAATCCCCGGTCATAAGCTCTATATTATATGTCTTTCGGGTTTGAATACATCATAATTTCCATGAACAAGATCTATATTTTACTAATGATGGTTACAATTGAAATAGGGAACTGTATATGAATACGGCTGTTGAGTGCTGAGTCCTATAAACATAGTCCTATAATTACAGGTAGCACCGTAACATAGGCAATACAAACACATGTGGTTTATCTAGCAGATGAACACTCCTACTGGTCAATAATGGCCTAGTTTATCCCCTACAGACCGTAACTACAGACTGCAGATTAACCATATCTGCAGAATCTAATGCCTATTTGATAGTTAAGTATTTCAGGGATCGTATAAAGTGTATTTTTATGTTTAGAAATGTATAGACTGCCATATTTGAATTTTCAGTCAAAAAAAGGTTGGGAGTAAAAGGAGGAATTTCAAGTCTACTCGGCCGATACACACTTTCTTCCCTTTTACTCTACTTCCGTTACTAAGAGTTTAATTTACGCTACCGACGTATAATAACTGTCGGAAGTAATAAATGTAAATATACTGGCAATTTTTTATCTTAATGATTAATTTCATTTTTATTATTAGACTACTTCCTGTAGTTTAAAACAGCAATTAACAGCATTACAGATACGTTAAACTGAGAACGTAAGAAATATGAATAAAACCTAGTCCACTCATTCCTAATATTTATAAAAATAACAAGGATTAAGAGAGTGTTTCTCCATAATATCACAGTCCCTTATATCCTCATGTACTTAGTTGATTTACTTTTTGTTGTCTTCAAAGAATAATGTTTTACATTTTCAAGTTAATTCATTAGTCAACATTTGGCCAATGTGAGGAACAATAACACTATTAAGCGTTAGGCACCTCAGTCAAACGTATAAATTTGATATTATTTAAAACAATTGCATTTGTTATAAGATACAATCAATAGCAATTTGAACCTTGATCTTTGATCAAACTATTATTTTAATCATTCTTTCCCAATTAAATATTGTTTTGCTAAAAAATAATACTACAAGAACTTGGACAAAGTGCTTATTTATTTAACACAACGATTTTTAAATATTGAAGAAGAAGATTTTGACATTAAAAGCATTCCAATAAGTCTATTGAGATCTTGGCAACAATTAAACAGCCAAGCTCGAGAATTATAATCACGATTGGTTTAAAATATTTGAAACATTTTCGAAAATCGTAGAGATTTTAAACTCTCGCTTTTCGGCCGTCCTTATCTTTAAATCCATTTATTAGGATGAATAAGAATTTAAATCCTTACGCATTTAATTAATTAATCATTCAAATGGTTATTGTGTTGGTTTTTACAAAATCATCCTAATTTTTTAAAAAGGTCTTATGTATATTTATTAAATCCTCTTGCAGTATTACATGAAAAAAATAATTAAAAATCATAAGGTTGGTAAGTTGCATGGATAGATATTTCGTTCCAAAGTTTTGCTTTTTTTCATAAACAAATGATTTTTCGAACTATTACAGCAAATAGCTTAAATACAAAACTATTTCCGAAATCATATTTTTGTTTTATCAACATATTTATGGGTAAGTTTATATTTGATTGCTTAATATTTGGTGAAGGAGGAGAAAAAAAACAATACTTCCAATTACATTTAAGCCTCGTCAGAATGTAATAACTAAAATAAGAAAAAAAAAACTGTAATTAGATTCCCTTCCTTTGAGTAAAAGACATGGCAGCTCAGCGGTAAAGCACTGGTGGATTAATTCCGACATGGTATGATCCCAACCATCGACTCCTGTTAGATCATGATTCAATCAAACCAAATCAAAATCAGAGTGGTCACCATGAACTCCACCTTGTCACGTTTGCCGTGCCGATAAATTGCCAGATACTTAAATCAAAATAACCTTATAAAATCTTTGGAACTAAACATGTTTTTGTAAAAAACATTACAAATATAATTAATTTTGTAAACATATATTGTTAATGATGCAACAATACGAGATGGTAATTTCGAATAAATAATAAGTATCTAAATAATATCCCTTGCCTATAATACTATTATAGACTTACGGCAATAATATAATAAATCAAATACACAGTAATATTTACATTCTGATTTAGTTTAATAAATTTCTTATAATATGTTTATTTGTAACGATTTATTATTTCAGGCATTCAGTTTTTAACTGATGGTGAAATAGCTTAAAATTTTCGACTAGCGGTACGTCTCTTTAATAACTAAATTTAGTGGTTCATTTTAATACTTAAAACAAAAGTTTAATTTGTTTTATTATTTACACGATTCAAAATCAGCTGGCGAGCGTGAAAGTAATCACGTGGCGAGCGCAAAAGACGTTTTCGCTTGCACTAAAGACTTAATCGCTCGCTCCTCAGTAAACAGCTGTTTTATGGTTGGTTTTCGGTGCGTAAACTGACACTTTACGCGCGGTTGTAGGAAAAATTATTTTTTTGAAAAAATTATTTTATTTGTCATAGAATTTTGTTAACTGTTTCTGCACTAAGCTTTTATCCTCAATTTACTAGTAATTATCTTTAAAATAAAAACGGGATTTTGACGAAAATATTTCATAAATTAACTTAATATGTAGTGTGGTAGTTAATTTTATACAGTAAATTGTTGTTTCATAGCTTCTAGTGTCAAGACCTTAAGAAGAACCACAGTTCCATATATAAAATGGATCATAGCGTTTATTCATTAAAAATCTACGAATTTCTATGTAAATGAATATGATAAATCTTTAATAAGACATAAAATATTCATCCTGAACAATAATTTTAAATCTGGGTAGTATTTATTTATATTTTAGGTACATTAAAAAGTAGATAGACACGATATATAAACTACCAATTCAAAGGTATGCTTTTCCAATCGTTTGCTAGGCTTAGAGAAGTGGTAAATTATAAGAATCTTGGGCCATTGGTAGGCGTATGTGGAGGCTTAATGAGACCCGTCACATACCAACAGTTTTTTTTACGGGCCATCCGCTCAATTCGAAATTAATGCTTGTTGCTTAGTTGATTCTATCGACGTGTTGGACAGGCTTCTGTATCAAATAATTTACTTTGTAATTTGCTTGTATATACTACATAATCATTGTTAATGATTACATTCAAAAGTTACAATTAATTTCAGTTAAAATTAGATCCTGTTAACCAGTGTTTAAAGTATGTTTCAGGGCACACAGATAGGATTTCTTTAATTACATGTCTTGCCATGTAACAATAGATAATAACAAGTATACATTATAAACAATCCTGTAAGGTAGATTAAGGATCTGAGTCTGAGCTGCTTTGTTTCCAACAAAGAGTTTTGAAATACACTTCTGCGAGGTCATTAATCATTGAATTGTTTTTCTGAACAACAGTTGGGAGGTGTTTATTCAGTCATTTGATTTATCGCAAATACTTTTTTTATTAATTAAATTATATCTTTCGTGTAATTTAATAATATTAAAAGTTTAATTTATGATTTTTCAAAGTAAATATAATATTTATTTATTTCATCACTAACATTGTTTACATGAAGTAAAGTAGAAAGGCCCCCACTTGAGTTCTAACATGGGCTCTTATGGGGAATAGATTTAACATGGGCTCTTATGGAGAATAGATTTAACATGGGCTCTTATGGAGAGTATATTTAACATTGAGTCTTATGGAGTAATAAATTACTTGAAATTGTATTTTACTATTGTTAGGTATATAGTGTAATAAATGTGTTTTTATCTTATAATCAATTGTAAATGTTGAGTTGTTGTGCCTAGTGAGGTAATTAACAGCAAACTAGTGGCTTAAAGGGGTTTAAAACCCCTAGTGAGGGAAAATTCAAACGATCCTTTATTAAAGTACAAAATACCTTTTTAGCAAACTGAATCTACCTTACATTGATATCTAGCCTAGCACATGGTATTCAATCAAGTATCAGCATCTCATGTTTTATGTAAATAAAGCAGACGTTTTTAGATTTCAATGCTTTTTAAATGACAGATATTTTACATTATTTCTTGTTTTCCGGTGAATTTCAAGCAATTTCATTATTTTTCCCGCTATCATGGAATAGAGACCTATGAGCCCTCTCCCATCTTTTTATGACTTGCCAGACGCCTAAAATTTTGACGCAAACAACCGCCTTATGAAATTAAATATATGATTATTACTACTTGAGGTAAAATTTTCCTGGTTATAGCCTGTATCTTTTTTATATTAAAACTATTAAATTATTTTATAATTTGTTTTATAATAAAGTAGATCGATTGTAATGAGTGATATTTTTTTGTTATTGGATCCAACAAGTGCTAATGAGAACGTAGTAGTCTGCGCCCCACTTGAGCAGGCCCCGCCCCCTTTTGAAAAAGCTTTCATTAGCTTGGTTTAGGCCCCACCCCTTATGGTCACGTGATCTGCCCCTTTGTTTTGATTGGTTCCCCACCCTCCTAAGCCCCGCCCCCTTACCCCCACCCCTCTTTAGCCCCGCCCCCTATGGAGGTGGTAAAGATGGCGTCTATCAAAGATGGTGACCATCAAAGATGGCGTCGTCTTTCGCACCGAAATTCCTAACCTCACTTTTTCCCGCCGGCGGTGGCGGCTGTGGCCCGCCAAAACGTGACACCGGGTTGACGTTAGAACCGGACCCGCCCCCGACCCCGCCCCCGTCCCCCGATCCCTGTACCGTAACCAGTGTTGGCAACTGTAGACAGTGAAAATATTCATATACTATATATGATATGATGGGTATGACACATTAGTCCTTTGTATGTTATAATATTATATGAAATTTTCCTTAAAATTAAATAACTTTGGAATGGGCGAGTTAATGTAGCTAAAATTTGGTATTTGGGTGCTTCTTAACCTCTTCTACTTTTTCCAAAGCCTAACACCCCCCTTTTACCCCTTCCACCTCCTCTTTTTGTTCTTTTTCTTCTCAAATTTGGCAAAAAATATATAAAATCGTCGATATCTCGAAAACGGTTGGTCCTAGAGCAATTTTGGGCCCAAAAATCGACCCTCCGGGCATCCGACATCACGGGGCATATGACCATACTAAGAAAACTTAACTTTTGTAAAGTGTTTTGCATCTACCAAAAATAAAGGGGCAATTATCATGTAAAAATTTAAAATTTAATAACTCAGGAACTACTTGACCGAATTTAATGAAACTTGGTATGTGGGTACTTGTTAACTTCTGCTACAATTTGAAACATACATTTACCTTGTATTGTGGGTGAGTATCCAGATAATTGAAGGGGATACATTTAAAAATTTAATATCTTAAGAACTAGGTGATGGATATTGATGTAACTTGGTTTATAGGTACATGTCAATTTATGCTAAGGCTTAAACTGGGTGATGCGGGTTGCATCACAGAAATTGAAGGGGCAAAAAATAAAATATTATATCTTAGAAACTAATTATTGGATTTTATTTAAAACTTGTATATCGGTATATTTGAGTCTCTACTACCTTAGTCTGTGCTTTTTATCTTATATTGAGGTATTAAGTCATTAATTTAAATATTAATGGGAAAATTAACATTTATTATCCATAAAGGAAACGGATATTTAATAATTAACTTTGCTCTTGTAGCTTTCAAATGGTTGTCCTTTTGATTTGTGTAGTCAGTTTACTAGCATTGACATGTGTAGTTGTTTTTTCCATTTAAGTAGTTAGCTTATTAACATGTATAGTTGTTCTTTTGGATTGTGTAGTTAGCCTCCTTGTATTAACATGTACAGTTGTTCTTTTGATTTGTGTAGTTACCGATTTCTGTACGGTACGTACTACCTTATATATCTGCTACCTTTAGCTCAGATTTTCATTCTGCTCTAGACTTCTGTTCAGTGTAGACATTGTCTGCTCTGCTCCTGATATTGAGATACTATACTAACATTTGAGTTATTATATAAATGTAATTTTTAATCTGATTTTATAATTTTTGGTTGGTGTATTTTCTTGATTTTATTAATAGTAGTATTTGATTTTACTAACTTTAAATTAAAATAATGCAGTCTGTTTCTAAGAAGTGTTCTCCAACTAAGGAACCAATTATTTTTATTGGCGAAGAACAGACTTATAATAGAAAATTTAGACTTTATGGACTTAGTACTACTTTTAAGTTTACTAAGCCTCCTAAAGGTGTATCTGAATTTGACTGGATCCGTAAAGGGCTTGACCAAATTGTTGAAAGAGAAAAAGCTAAAGCTTCCCCTACAGACTATCTTGGCTTTAAATTAATGTCTATTAATCTGAAAAGTAAGGAGCCAGGGTATACTGACATGCGGCTAGCTTCTGAAGTAACTAGTAATGACATTTGGCAGATTTTTGGGGGAATACTTCAAAGTAACTCTGAAAATATTACTTCATCAGACACTTTTAGAATAGATGTTTCAAGGGTAAATGTCCCTGTTGGAAAAGGTAGAGTAAGGCCTGGTCTCTATAACAGTTTTGAGGAGGAGTGTAAGGCAAGGCGTGTTATAGTTGTCATTAATAACAAAGATAACCTATGTCTCCATAGAGCTTTAGTGGTAGGTAAGGCTTATGCTAAAAATGATCCCCAAATCTATGCTATTCGCTTAGACAAAGGATTGAGGCAGACGTTAAGAGCTAAAAAGCTTATGGCTAAGTCTCAAGTTGAAATCCCTGAGGGAGGAGCTGGTATTCTTGAATTAGAGAAATTCCAGGCTCATCTTAAAAAGTATAGGATAACAGTGTATAATTATGACAGTAAGGGTAGAGAAGTATATTTTGCTGGTGGAAATGATGATGCACAGTTAAAAATTAACTTATTGTTTCATGATGGTCACTATAATGTAATTACTAATTTAACTGCTGCGTTTGTTTGCAAATATTTTTGTGAAGCTTGTCATTTTCCCTATGATCATAAGGGTGAGCATAGGTGTACTAATTGCTGTTCTTCTTGCCATTCTATTTCCCCTCCTTGTAAGCTTGAACATGGAGGTGTAACATGCCGGTTTTGCAAACGCTTTTTTAAGAATGACCGGTGTTTTATAGCTCACCAAGGGCAGATTTGTAAGACTATACAGCCTTGCCAACATTGCAAAAAGCTAGTTTTCCCGACTAAACGTAAAGATGTTCATGTTTGCGGAGAGGTTTATTGTAATCCATGTGGTGCTTTTAAAGACCCAAAACATCAGTGCTATATACAAGTTGATCGGAGAAGTCCAAAGAACCGAGACTTTCTCTTTATTTTCTTTGACTTGGAAACAAGGCAGGATGAGACTTTGGCCTCAGATCCTAATAAAAATGTCCATAAAGTTAACTTATGTGTTTCTCAGCAGTATTGTTTTAAATGTATCAATGGAGGAGAGTGTGAAACTTGCTCAGAGAGACAAAAAGTATTTGAAAAAGACCCTGTTAAGGAGTTTATGAACTATGTGATGCAGGTACGTAGACAATTTAAACATGTTTGTGTGATTGCTCATAATGGACAGGGATTTGATTTTCAGTTTATTTTAAAGTATATCATAGAATAAACCAAGTTTACACCAAACATCACTCCCCGGGGAACAAAATTGATACTGATTGAAGTAGATAACGTAAGGTTTGTTGATTCATTGAGTTATTTTCCTATGTCTCTTTCTGCTCTCCCTAAAGCTTTTGACCTACCTCCTGAGAGAAAGAAGGGTTACTTTCCCCATTGGTTCAACACTCTTGCTAATCAAAATTATGTGGGTCCTATGCCTGACAAACAGTATTACTGCCCCGAGACCATGTTTGAGAAAAATTACAATGACTTTGAGAAATGGTATGATGAAAGAGTAGCAGAAAATTATGTGTTTGACTTTAAAAAAGAAATTTTGGAGTATTGTATTTCTGATGTGGAAATCTTGGCTCAAGCCTGTATAAAATTTAGAGCTTTACTTCTTGAACAGTGTAATGTAGACCCATTCCTTGAATCAATCACGATAGCAAGTGCGTGTAACCTGGTTTTTCGCCGTAACTTTTTAAAACCTAATACTATTGGCTTGATCCCTAAAAATGGTTATAGACTAACTGACAATCAATCAGCATTGGCTTTACAATGGTTAACTTGGGAAGAGGAAAAGCGTGGGGTAAAAATTCAACATGTAGGCAGAGGGAAGGAAGTCAAAATTAAGGGGTTGAAAGTTGATGGGTTTGATGGGAAGAATATTTATGAATTTCATGGGTGTTATTGGCATGGATGCCCCAAATGTTATCCCTACAACAGAAAGGCTCCTCTAAAGGAGGATCCCTCTGATACTTTACATTTGCGTTATGAGAAAACCAAATCTAAAATTGAAAAGCTTGGGGAAGTTGCAGAGATGTGGGAGTGTGACTTTAACAATTTAAAGAAGGATCAGAAACTAAATCATTTGGACAAGCTTTCTATTCTAAACACTTTACCATTAAATGCTAGAGATGCATTCTTTGGGGGTAGGACAGATAACATAAAATCATATTACAAGTGTAAAGAGGGAGAGACAATCCAGTATGTAGATGTTTGCTCTTTGTACCCTTATGTAAATAAATATTGTAAATATCCTGTAGGCCATCCAAAGATTTACATTGGAAATAAAGAATGCTTAGAAAGTGGTCTTGAAGTGGATGGTTTAATAGAATGTAAGATCTTACCTCCTTTCAATCTTTATCATCCTGTACTCCCTGCAAAGATGAATGATAAATTGATGTCTGTACTATGTAGGACTTGTGAGGAAACTTCAAATCAAGGTGATTGTGTTCATGAGTGTGAGGAGAGAGCTTTAGTGGGTACCTGGACTATGGATGATATTAGAAAAGCAGTAGAAAAAGGCTATGTAATATTAGACATGTATGAACTGTGGGAGTATCAGATGGTAACTTTTGAGGAAGCAGGGTTGTTTACTGAATTCATCAATAAATTTCTAAAGTTAAAACAAGAGACATCAGGGTTTCCAGAATGGTGTAAAACTGAAGAAGACAAAGACTTGTATGTCTCCAAGTTCTTAGAGCATGAAGGGATTCAATTGGAAAAGGACAAAATTATTAAGAATGGGGGTTTGAGATCACTTGCGAAGCTTATGCTAAATTCATTTTGGGAAAAATTTGGACAAAGAGAGAACATGGAAAAAACTTCACTAGTTAGAAACTCTAAAGATTTATTTGCATTGTTTACTCAGATTGGAAGTGTAGTTAGATTTATTGAAGCTATTAATGAAGATGTAGTATTAGTCAACTGGAAAAACTTAGATGAGGCTAGGGAGACATTGAAAACTGTTAATGTTGTAATTGCAGCCTACACTACAGCTCATGCCAGATTGAAATTATATGAATATTTAGAAGCTTTAGGAGACCAGGTCCTTTACTATGATACCGACAGTTGTATTTATTACTTTCGGGAAGGTTTGTCCAGAGTTCCTACGGGAGATTACCTTGGGGAAATGACAGATGAACTAGCAGAGTATGGCCCAGGTTCATATATAACTGAGTTTGTCTCTGGGGGACCTAAAACCTATGCCTACCTTGTCTGGTCAACTAACAAGCAAGCCCTTGTCTCAGTCTGTAAAATAAAGGGTTTAACATTGAATTTAAAAACATCTAAATTACTAAACTTTAAGACATTGAAAGATATGGTTCTCAGTGAAGTTCCTCAAATTATAGAAATTCATGAGAGTAGAATCAGGAGAACTAAAGACAAAAATGTTGTAACTACCAATGAAACAAAAATGTTTAAAATTACTGGTTCAAAAAGAAAATTAGTTGATGGATATGATACAGTGCCTTATGGATACAAAAAACAAAGAACACAGTAACATAAACCAGGCATATACACCACCAAACATAGAGCTCATATACCTCTTAACACATGCTCCAAAATGTTAGTCTGTTTTTAGCTGTGGTACTGAACGGATGTACTAGAGCTGCTCTGTCGCTATAATAATATACTTGTATTTGCCATGGCAGTCTTTTTGAAATTTTTGTCCAAGACAAAGCTAAAGGAAAATTCTAAATTTTGTTTGACCTGTACAGAATATACGTATCAGTTAACAGGTTCAATAAATGTTTTAGAATGGCCTTTGACATTTTCAGAACAAATAGTATGTTATGTAACACAGAATTTGACATCTAAAGCTTTTATACAAATAACAATCAACCATGGTGATACCTCAGGAAATATTCCATTTTTACAGCTAAACAAACTAACACAGGCAGTTTTTGATTATCATTTTGAAAAAATATTTTCTCAAGTTAAGACACTATCAGATATTATAACTTTGGAAGTAACTGTTGTTGCTGTTCCTAGCTGCTACCTTACATCTTAGATGAGTGCGGTAACCCTTAAATGAAATGTATAAACATCTTGTTCTCAATACTGAGGTCATTCTGTCTTGGACAGTGCTCCTGAGCAGACGCGTTGACAAGGTATTAACAGTTTAAGTGTTTGCTTAATTGTTTTATAATGCCTGCTAAATATTGTAATCTTAATGAACATTTAGTCTTGGTATTGTTTGATAGTGAAGGTAACCCTTGGTTTAAAGCTATGGATATAGCTAAAGCCTTGGGGCATCTTGAGGTTAGACGGGGGATTAAATCTTCTTTAAATGGTAACAGTATAAAGATTTTTAAAGATTTTCCAGAGACCCAAAAACAAGGTCTCAAAAAACATGATGGTAGAACCTATTTTGTTGATGAATCTGGATTACTAACTTTGATTTTACGTTCTCCTAATCCTGAAGCAAGAGAGCTGGTAAAAAGACTGTTTTCAAAGAAGTTTTATCTTCCATTTACCAATATTAAAGATTCAAAGTTATCTTAAACAGATCTAATGTATCCCACTGTATGAGTGTGAGTGTGTATGTGAGAAGTTAGTAAGGCTTAGTCTTGAAAGCTTCTGTTCTGTGGACAGACACCCACATTTTGGCGGGGCTAACCCCTGGTAAGTCCATATGTGGATGGCGGGTTGGCTTAGTTACCGTAGAAAATGATTTCCCGCGTCTGCCACAGACAAGGACTTGATGTCCGGTGTGTATGGAGGTCCCTGGCGTGGTGTAAAAGCCCGTAAACCTTGAATGAAGGTCCCTGGCGCGGTGTAAAAACCCGTAAACCTGAATGGTGTGTGAATGTAGGGCAAAGTTAATAGTCTGGCTCAGAACTTTAAAAATTCTGGGTCATTCAATTAATATGCCCGGTGGGATATTGTTAGATTTCAAAGATAATGAGTAGCTCTCTTACTAAGCTTTGTTAGGTTTATAGAATGTAAAATCAAATGTTTGAGTCAAAAAATATAAAAATCCTCTGTTTGTCCAAGTAAATGGAGAGGTTACAGGTCAAAATGAAAGGGAATTATCCCCAGTAAATGATCGAGTGCCTCATACATAATGAACAGACCAACAGAGGGCCAAAAAAAATAAAATAAATGTTAGTGTGAGAGATAGAGCTTATAATTCTATCCTCACCCCAGAGGTTAGGCCTACAGGGGATGCTCTGGGTTAACAAAAAGAGCACACCGAGGCCCCTACGGCATAGCCATAAAGGCTTACCGTGGTGTGGAAACGTAGGCCATAAAAATTTGTTGACTTAGAAGAGTTCAATTAAAGTTATTGTGAGATTGCTTTAGATACTGCTTTTCTGAAAAGAGCACTGAAACGGTGCTCTCTTCAATGTGCGTTTGCCTATGCGTTTGCGTTTGCATGTTTGTTTGCGTTTGCATATGCGTTTGCATATGTGTGTGTTTGCGATTACATATGTGTTTGAATATGCGTTTGTATGTGCGTTTGCGTTTGCGTGACGCGTTTGTGTATGCTTTGCGTTTGCTTTACGTATACCTTACGTATGCTTTGTGTTTATTTTTACCTAACTTGACCATACCTATTTATAACCAATCACAGAGCAGGATAATTTAACCAATGAGAGAGCTTGAAATTTTCAAGTTTAAACTTGAAAAGTCAGACCCGTCTTGCAAAGACCATCTAAAAATAACTTTTACTATGATATCAAATTAAACCTTAGGTAAATGAAAGGTTCTCAAAAATAATTGAGCCATACCGTATGATATAAGGTTTGATATCCTCCATTACAGCCTTGATACAATATACAGTCTAAACATAAATCATTAAACCATATACATTTTATGCTTTGCTTTAAAGTAACAAAATTTTTTAACTTGAGAAATCACGTTTTAAACACTAAAACAAAAACTAAAAAAGATGCCATCCTTCTACCAAGTGACACAGACTTTAATTTATGTAAAAATGGAGAAAGATAACAAATTATAATACGTTTTTTTATTTGCTTGGCTACAGTTATAATAAATTAAACCGCAGTTTGTGTTAACGTTTTGTTTGAATGATAAGTTTGATCAAAAGTAGATGCAACTTTCCAATGGTCTCTTTAAAAAAAAGGTAAAATAATAAACTTGGCGAGTTAAAACCCTCATGACATATTATAAGTGCATTATATCCTATTTTATTGGGCCGTAATTTACTGAAACTAGCTGTTATGTTTTCAGTTTCCAACAAGCACTACTGAAATGGCGGCAAGTATTTCATTTAACTATCTTTGTATATTATTTGTATACACTCCTGCGAGGTCATATCAAGAAATCTTTTTGAGGGTAAATACCTAAATTATTAAGGATGACTATAAAACATTCGGCAATTTCACTGGTAAAAAAAAATTATATTAAGAAAATAACTCAAATGTATTTAATAAAAAAAACATTAAATTGTAAGTTAAACATTTTACAAAAAATATAATTTGTTGGAAGGTTGACGAAATTTTGAGATCAGTAGACGAGTAAAAGAAAGAAGCTAATTTCAAAATCTCTTAACAATTTTTTTTACTGAGATGTCTACAATTATTAAGTTCAAACCAGGTAATAATGGATTTATTTTTTACTTTGTTCCAAGAATAACAAATCTATGGTGATTTCAGCTTCTTTATATCATATTTGTTTAAGTCGTTATTTTAAATAAATTGTATATTTAAGTTATTTTAAAATACTTCTCCTCTAGGCCAACTTTAAGTTCTAGGATACTGTTGCTTTAATGCTTGGTAAAATGCCACGCAATTAATGTTAATAAATATTAATGTGTGAAACAGTGTTCACACACTCATAGAAATCATGAGAAATCATGATGTGTGTTTCATCATTAGTTTAGACATTTTTGTATAAACAAGTTATTCATCCGTATTATATTTTCAGAATATTAAAATGCTTGGAAAAATTATGTTAAAGAGCCAGGCTAAGTAAGAAAACTTTTTCTATAAGCTTATGGATTCTGACTATTGAAATTTTATGTACAAATATTTTTCAAAGTTGAAAAAATTATCTTCATTCACTCACTTATCATGCTACAACTAAATGGTTTTATCGTTAATTTTACAGCCCCAACATTTGAAATTGAACAATCATGCAGCATTATTTATTCTGAACATATTAATGTTACCTCAACATAAGCGACTAAACTAAGCTTTTGGGATCAAATATTATACTAGGAAGTTATGCGTAAGCAAAAAATTACAAATGAGAAAAAACATGATTTCGGTGTGCATTGCATCAAAGATTGTGAGGAACCATTGTCTTGGTAATTAAGTAATATTTGAAATATAAGCGTTTTAATGCTCCAAAAGTAATATAAATTTCATTATCATTAATTAATAAATAGTTTACTCCTTAAAAATAAGCCAACACTAGTTCTTACTACAAAGATTTTAAAGTTGATGGTTGATGGACCGTTTCCAAGGATAATTATTTTAATGCCTGATAAAATTATACCTCTGATAATTGATGCAAGGAAAATAACTTTTGTTAATTTTTTCTAATTGTAATTAATCCAACAGCTTTTTGATTGGAAAAATAGTTGCATTTTCCACCCTTGAAAGCTACATGTATTTAGACTTAACCCTAAGTAAACAGAGAATGATATTTAATCTATATGTAGAGCCCAAACTACCGAGAACGTTCGAGAAATCCATAAGTCTGAAACGCATAATCCCTATACTTAAATGAAAGGTATTGTTGAGAAAATACGAAGAAAATATTAATGTTTTGATACAACTTCTTAATGGGCACACATATAATAAAAAGGGCTGAACAGCTGATGGAGTTGTTTTTTAACCAATTATTTGCTTACGTAACAGCCGCTGAGCATGGCTTGGCCCCTTTCTTTGTAGGACAGTGCAAAAACCGCACAGCTGATCAGAGATGTTCTTATGTTTACATTTTCACTTCTGTCAAAACAAACATTATTTTTCAGTTTTCCGCGCTTTTTCCGAGTATAATTACATAAATAAAAAACATTAAGCCAGTTTGCAAATCTTACTTACAGACGACTTTTTTAATGTAATATGTGAAGGTAATCTTAAAACAAGAAAGCCTGATCGATTATAAAGTTTCAATAGCGTATTAATAATGTAAGTAATTTGTATGCCTGATACAATCATACCTTTCATAGTGATGCAAGCAAAATTACTTTTGTTATTTTATTACTTTTTTATTATTATTTTCTCACATTAATTTACTCTTATAAAGATTTTTGGTTGGCCAAGTATGTTGCATGTTCCCTTGAAAACTGCATGTAATTATACAGCCTAAGCCTAAGAGAATTGTAGTTACTTTTATACAACTTTTTTCTTTCATTTTCTGGTGCCAAATAAAAATGTTGAGCTGTCTAAATTATCCAAAAAGTTTGAGAAAACCTTAAGTCTGAAACTCATAATTCCTAAACGTGAATTAAAACGTTGTGAGAAAATTTGAGGAAAATATTAGTGTTTTGATAACATTTTTCTCGTATGCACAAATATAATAAAAAGAGCTGATCAGGCAATGCATTTTTCTTTCAAATTGTTTGATTACAAAAAAGCTGCTGAACACCCTAATCCACCCCCTATCTTCACAACACAATAACAACACCCTAATACCCTAACACCCTAACGCCCTATCCAAAGCTGCTGATTTTGAATTTATAACCTAGTTTTGTGTCGTATTTAAAAATGTTTAATTAATTTGAGCAAATGCTATTTAGATGGAGATGTTCAAGGTTTTGTGACTGTGGTTTCAACCATAGAAAAATATTCAAAATATGTCGTTGTTTGTCATTTATGTTTTAATGACGATCTACTTTCGAAGTCACCCTCAATTGACGTAAGTTTCATCCCTATTTTTTGGTAATTTGAAAGTCATCGTTCGGTCTGTGTCACTACTCAAGTCACACCTTAAAAGCCGTGAGAATTTTTTAAACAAATATTTAGTGTCGTTTCTGACAGTTAGGTATAGGTTTTAAGTTAGACGGGATGAAAAAAAGCGTTGGTCAATTTAATTTAAGATTTCCTTTTAGAACTTGACACTTGATATGGAACTTTGATGGAATGAAATTTTACTCAAAACGCCTTCTTCCGGTAAATTTAACGATATAAATGATACCCAAATAACCAGCCTTGATCTCTCTGAAGCACTTGGAATATTCTGAAAAATTGCGCTTTGCAGATAGCAAGAGAGTGGTTGCTTAATAACTGTCCCAATGCAACTGATGTTGGTGTTTGGGCGTCAACAGGGATAAAAGCGATTGTCAGTTGGATCAACATAGACTGATGACCCAGCGTCAGTCAACGCACTCGCGGGGTGTGTTGGGTAGATGTACCGTTAAATGGGTCTTGTTTTGTAATCACGGAATCTTTATTTTCTATGAGATCGTTCAGTACGTAACGGCCTTTCTCAAAGGAATTAAAATGGTTAGCTTTCTGATTTTGTCGATTCGAAATGACAATTTAAGATTTTGTTAATTATTAGTTTGATTGTTTTATTCGTTCGTAGAACATACAACTTTTTTCTTTCATTTTCTGGTGCCAAATAAAAATGTTGAGCTGTTTTATATTTTATGTTTGATTTAAAAAATATGTAGAAAAGGTACCGATGTAGAATCTTCTGATGACACACTAATATGGCAGGACTTGTAATAGCAGTTGAACTATTATTACTTGAGATGTAAATCAGCCAAATAAAAAAAATTGGCTTTCATGAGAGCAGCTCGGCCGCAAAAGGTATTCTTTAGGGGGACTTATCATATTTTAATTTATGACAACTGTACTACATTTGATGCCAGACATACAGTGTGTTCAATTTTTGTGCACACCATGGGGATCTTGTAAACTTACTATAAGAGATACAAGAAAGGTTAAATTAGCAAAGTAATAATAAGACTAGTAAAATGGTGGCGAGCAATGAAAAATATTCGACCATACTCGGATATTTGGTCGAATATTCGTTAAGCTCAAAAACCTTTTTTTGCCTAAAAACTAAAATTGCTCATAGCTCTCTTATTTTTAAGGTACGAGACTGTAAGTGGGGTCAAATTTATATGTCTTTTTACGTAGAATCTAAATATTTTTAGTAAAACATTTGATGACAATTTTTTTTATTTTTGAGGCTAATGCTCAAGTTCGGAATTTGAAATGCCAATAGATATTATTCTCCTGATTACAAAAATACCACACACGCTTCAATTGTGTACTCTAAACCCAGCTGTTATTATAAGTGATAGCGAAAGGACGTTCAATTTTTAGTGTAAGGTATTTTTAAAAGCTGTCCTCTAGCTTATGAAAGTACTTGTTTGAAGAAAGAGGTGTCTCACAACACATTGGTCTAGGCATATTTTTACCGAACCGTTTAGTAATTAATTGGATTTTCAAACTAATTTTATATGTGGATATTTCAAAATTATTTGGAGATAAATCACTGCATTCTTCAAATCGGATTTAAATTGTGTGATGTGATTAAGCGTCAGCAAAAATAAATGTTTATAAATGCACAAACAATGGCAAACTCACCAAATAGGGTTCGAGGAGATAAAGACAAGGATGCCGTTCATTGTTATTGCCGATTGTACACTGCATTAACGGGCCATCAGAGACTATCAAGATAGCCCACGACCGTCTGGCCATGTTCATAGATAAACAGGTACCACAATTCGAATAAAAAGGATATTATTTGTATATAATATTTCCTTAGTATTTTGTTACTATCAGAATATTAATCTCGTTAAAACTGCAATATCCGACCACTTATGATCAAGTGAATCGTCTGAAAAAGTACGTGCTTGATTTGCTTGTAAAATGTATCTTTAGTTTAAATTTTGTTACTAATTTATTTTTCATTAATAAATTCTCATATGTCATCCGGTATTGCTATTTATGGAACTACATCGAAAAAAATTAATCAGGATCCTTTTATATAAAAAAAGCAATTCGTATAATTTTTAATTTAAAATCAAGACAATAAATGAAAAATTACTTTTCAGATTTAGGTATCTTGACAGTTTACGCGTTATATATTTTTGAGACAGATCATTCAACTAAACTTTCAGACAGTTCATTTTTTTAAACAAATCATTCAACTACAAGTCCAAATAACCATAGTTACAACACTATAGATATGTGGAACAACATAAACCGAAATTTTATGAGAAGAAAGCTAGTTTCATAGGTAAAAAATTTTACATTCTTTACCAAAGTATATTTTAGAAGAACAACCTTTCAAAACTTTCAAAAAAAAAACTTAAAAATTGTCTTATAAGCTCACATTACTCTTATCATATCTTATATATCTTTTCATATCTTATCTTATCATATCTTATCATTGTACTCACTGGAAGAATTTTGTGGGTGAATGTTTAATTGTTGTGAGATATTTGGAGTTATTAAAAAGGGGTGATTTTCCTTTTGTGTATTTTGTGAAAATTAGATTTTTAAAATATAAACTACATGTAGATGTTTTTGTTTCGTTATGTTTTAGTTTATATTGTATTTTATGTAACAAAAAATATCTGACGCTATTTATGTATATACTTTAATACATGTTTAAATAAGAATGATTTCATTTGATTTGGTTGTAAATTATTAAACATTTTCGTTAGTTTTAGATTTTTTGTTTATTGATCTTTAACCTTTGATGGTAGCTTAAGGTGTCAATGATGATTTCTGGGCAATACGAGTTTCGCGTCAATGAAGACGCGTCTTCAGTTGCGTAGCACACAGGTTAACACAGCTCACATGAGTGTTTGTCAGAGTTTTTAATAAACCCACGAACACGAATGCGGACATATACGCGACGACGGACACAACAGTTAACGAATAAAATTGACATAAAAACGGACGACATATCACAAACAGATAAATTTACATTTACGTGGAGATGACTAGCACCGGTACCACACAAGGGTTGTAGGTGTTTGCTTTTATTATCTTCGACTACAAACATTTAAATCAAAACCATTACACCTAGGCACTAAACGATATAATTTAAATCATTACCTATTAACAAAATAAAAGACTTACAAACTAACTATCACTTTTACCCTCCACAATATTAACCTTTAGTAATTTCTTTAATTTTATAATTTCTAAATTGTAATCAATAAATGCTTTAATTTTATTATATTATGGAAATAGATTTGTAATAAAACCGGTTTACCCTGATTACTATAGTAAATTTGGGTACTTTTAATGAAATCTTGGACGCTTCTGGTGCTCCTTGAATTTTGTTTAATGGTCAAAGAGTTGATATTCAGTTGTATATAATTCATGCAACAAAGTATGTAAAGTTGCTAAAGACAAAATCATACAAAAATTCTTATCTTTAACAAATATTAATACGCACATTTACACTTTGTAAAATAGAGGAATGTTCGGTTATCTTTCACAATCCACGGTGTAACGAAACTTCATTGACAACATTATAAAGTAACGAAAAAAAATTTACATTGAATGTTATGAGATTTTTAAAAATGAAAATAAATTATTTTTTCGTAATTCAGCCCGTTTTTGATCCACTACGATTGTAACAACACAAATAACTTTCATTATTAAAATAATATTTTGTTATTTTCATTGTTATAACATTCCACTTCACGCCGGTATTTAGTTTTCAAATCAATATTTACTTAAAGGTGGAGGGGTGGTTAAATGTTAATGTAAACAATGCATGCAAACAATATTAAAATCCAGTTTATTTATTTTTTTTTCTCTCTGCCGATATTTAGAAGTATGAATTACCTTTTTCATTTACATGGTCAAGATAAATATAAACTTTGGAATTCGAGATGTTGTTTTGTTTCCTTTTTCCCGTTTTTTTTATTTTTTTTATTTTTATTGTGAGTCATAAAAAATGCATATGAACGAATCATATGAATTTGGTATGAATATGGTTCATTGACTGTTTTTTTATAAATTCTTATGAACGATTGGTAAAAAGCATTGTATACCTTTGATGCTATTTGATTTTCAATGTATTTTTCAAAGTTCCCATTTAAATCAAAAGTATTTGAACAATTGATAAGATCCGAATAATTGTTGGCTTTGCAGAGGAGATACATAAAAGTGAATAATTATACGATCCTTTGTACTGTGTAGCCTTTTTATTTCAAATAGCTCTTACATGTCGGTAATACTGTATGTTATTTTTCTTAAAACCCAAAATAAATATTTGTTACAAAAAAATTTTTGCAAAGGGTTTCTAAGACAAAAACGAAATCAATTTAGTTGAAAAAGTGTATTTAGTTTTTTTTTTGTAAGCGTGGATTATATATAGTTTGCTTTAACTGCATTTGCATATATTGTTAACATAGAGACGTCCTCAGTGATTTTCCAACAGATGCCTTAGGACGTTTCGTGTTATTTAATTACCTTTAGCAACCTATCGTGGGTTCAACTTTTGACCCAGTGACCTGTAAAATGCAAATAAGTCATATGATTTAATTGATAATATACTACCTTTGGTAGTCTGATATTCAATACCCTTTAGGCCCCAGCTTTGTGGTTTTTTTGCTGCTACAAACAAAAATTTACTGCTTGCACCACTTGCAGATTTTAAATGTTATAAAATGTAAGAGTTGGTTCAGTTGATTTTAACGTGAAAGCTTTTAGTCTAATATGAGCTGCTTAAGTATAGTTTACTATTTCAAGTCCCCATTCCTTTCGCAAAAAGAGCACTTTCTTTCCACTTCTTTGAAGTGACAAAGATGCATTTAATGTTGATCTGCGATGTTAACTGTGCTATTAATTTATTTATAAAAATGTATTTAGTAAACATTAGAAAGAAATACGATAAGGATTTAAACAAAACTACAATAATACCATAATTTAATTTGTCAAATAAAACAGTCTTATAATACTTTCTGACCAAATAGTAATATAATATAGTTTTTAGAGCACAAGAGAATAAGGGACAACCACATAGCCACAACATCACTGTATGTTACATCTCTGGTCTTTTTGTCCGCAGACGAGTTTCAGAGTGAAGGCCTTCACTAAAATAATATATACTTTTAATTTTCAACTTAAAACATCATTACTTGAACAAAATTAAGTAAAAGTATATATATTTGTTATTACATGCTTTTCTTTTCGTCATTTCATCCGTGATTTGTTTTAAAGTTTACAGCTCAAAAAATATTGATCATACCGATATGAAAATTGGCGTGGTTCATTTTTAGCATGTTGAAGTTAAAAAGTTTTATATGTGCACCCTCGATTGTAACGAATAGATATCAGATGTTTTCAACATTATTGTTTTTAAAAACGTTTCAAGGAATGATAAATTTACTAATAAATCTAACAATTAAAAGTTGCAGGCAAAACTTTTAAACGAAATTCCAAAGATCCTTTCGTTGGCTTAGTCTTCGTTACATAAATAATTTAATTGCAGAATTAATTGGGTTAATGCTCTCATTTAATACATATATTCCAGGAATGAAAATACAATCTGGAATATCTATACCCTCTAGCTAACTGTTACAGCGAAAAACCTTTAACATATTGTATGGCTGAAAATATGCCATTAAGGTAAGAGAATTCATTGCAAAAATGGAAAGTTAAATATACCGTTGGTTGCCAGTTATGAAAGAAGATAGTTTAAATCTTTTTTGTAGGAAAAAGACTTTTATAACAGTATATCTACTATATAATATAAAACGATAATGTGATTATTTAGACGTTCAATACTTATTTTTGTGTTTTACAATTAATAGGTAAAAATAACTAAAGCTAGGTAATTTTTTTACTACTATTTGTTGCTTATTTGACTTTATGGGTATACACAAATTTTAAAGTGTACTAAACACATAATTCAATATATTTCAAACGTTCATTGAGCAAAATATTTGATTACAGGGAATATAAGCTTCCAAAGATAGATCAGTATTGGTTTAAAGATGCCTTAATGCTTGATTAGGCTTCTCGTTCATGCGGTAAAATTCAACCCAACAACGATACTTGAAAGGTAAAGTGCTTTTAACTTATGCAAGTGTTAGTTTAGCTAAATGGGTACGGAAAAAAGGAAGTATCGAACATCCTTATTTTTTATTTTACAACTAGACTTCAAAATTGAGTTTCATGTGAATGAAATTAGTTTATAATGTGATTTAGTCTGAAATAAATATTATAATGGCTCTATTTTAAAATATAACAAAAAGATAAAACTATATGTTTTACAAGTGACTACTGCAAACTTGTTTAGTTATTTAACTCACTAAGTTGAAACACTACTTCATTTTGGCTTAAGATTTTAAATGTAGACTGTATAAAATTCATTGTTGGTGATGGTGATTCTGCATTTTGATTTTGATTTTTGCGTTTATTTCCCGTTACTAATTAATAAAAAACAATTTTTAGGACGTTTCGGGATCTGGAATCTGATCTCGACTTCAGGTGGAAAAAGGACCTAGAACGTAACAAGATTACACGTAATCCACCACACGTGACACTTGTGATTTCTGTGTTATACTGCGTTTTATTTTTCTTCTCAGCATAGTGTTTTGTGATTGCTTTTTACAGTTCCTTGTTTTAGCTATATTTTCGTCCAGGTTGTCCTGGCTGTGTGTTGGTAATCTTGTTGGCGAATCTCCTTAAAGGAATGAGCTATTATTGTAGGTTTCATGGTAAGACCTAAGACCGAGACCATAATAAATTTTCGTTTTTGAGCCCCAGAAGTAAAAAACAACATTCGTTTGAATATACATATACAGGGTGTTTCGAAACTCTCTCCCGAAACTCCATGGGCACGTTCCTCAAAACAAACAAAAAATGTCATATAAGTATGGGGTCTATCTCGCTCCGTTTTCCGTCTGTGAGTCAGTTTGTGTTTTTCAATTAAAACTCTATAACTTTGAAACGGCTAAAGATAAATTTATTATTTAATTTGTTGGACTTTTCCTATCGCTTCTAGTGTTTAAACTACACTACGTTTCGAGAGGTATTGAACCTCCTCTCGTTTTCAAGTTACCCTACTTAAATTTACATTAACCTACTTATTTTTATTTAACCTACTTTTTTGGGTTTTTTCTTTTTTTGACATGCAATTTACATTCATCCAACATTCAACAGCAATCTCACTCACAAAAAAATCATACTAAACACATTAAACATACTTAATACAGAAAGAAAATTAAAACTAAAACATACTAAATATAATACAGAACACAGATAGAAAATTAAAACAAAAACATATACCTTACTGCCGGCAATGCCTCCAAGCTGGCAGCGGCACAAAACGCACACTCGTCCACCCACACTCACATACGCGACTCGAATGAAAAGCGCCTGAGAGAGCAAGTGGAGAGGGAGCGGCCCTACCCCCATCACGGACACAAGTTGACGTCAGCGGTCTAAGACCCGCCTTCATGGTGTAACTCGGGAACATGACTCAGGCACCGGCTGTGCGTTTCCTCCAGACACATATATAGCCACAGGTACAGCAATTAAAAAAAATATATACAACACGCCTCCTCCCTACAGGTGGGGAACAGGACGCAAAACCCAAAGCAAGAGTTTCCTCCAAGCAGATTTACGGGCGCATGGATCTTAGGACCATGTGATGGACTTTGGACGCGGGAGCTTCTGCAACAGACAGGTCTGGAGTGGGTTTAGGGGCTATTTTTTGTTCAAAATGTGTTTTATCAAAGGTATCCAAAGTGGCCTAACATCTGCTAACATCTGTGTGCCTAACATCTAGTTCTCTGACTAATTGGGTTTTCATGTAATTTTATTAACGCCCCTTCAACAAACTTCCTTTTGTAGTAATGAGATTAATGGTGTAATATTTCTGCCTCTTCAAATTTGAATTTTGTTCTTTCCCCCATGCATGTTTGGCTAATTTCGAACTGGTTGTTTCGCCATATTTGGTGTTTCTTTTGTGTTCGCCAATGCGAACTTTTAACGGCCGTTTTGTTTCTCCTATGTATTCACCTTCACATTCGCATTTCATAATATAGACATAATTTGTTTAGGCTTTCATACTCATTTCCCTTGTTAACCTACCAAAACCTACGCCATTTCACTATGATGTATCGAAATATGTTCTTTTGCATTTGAAATTCGCTGAGTATGCAGGTCTGCTGCAACGGGGGTATTATGTTCTAGGTTCTTCTTCCACCTGAAGATGGGATCAGATTCCAGATCCAGAAACGTCATGAAACTTGATTTTTACTAATCAGTGTCGGAAAATATCCGTAAAAATCAAAATCAAAATATAGAACGTGGAGTTCTCGAAATTGCGAGCATCCCTGAGAAAAATATGAGTAACGGCTCACCTGTAAATGTGTATGCAAATACGAACACATTTATCTTACAAAAATGTCCTCAGGGAGTGTATATTATTTTGTTTACTTGTGATCTCATGTATACCAGGTGTTTTTATTACATATTCGTAACCTTATGTTTAAAACAAGTTTAGGAAAAATAAATGTTAATGGTATTAAGTAGAAACTTTAAGAATATTATTAAAAGTTCTAATTCATTGATTTTTTAAAAACGGTCTGCTAAGAAGCTCTGTATTGAAAACATCATATTACATAATTGTTTTGTAATCAGCGTGGTTTAAAGTACCTAGGAGGATACACCTCGAAGCTGAAGTCAGCTTGTTTCTATTGACTTTTGTATTTTGGTTTTCAAAATAATTCGTTTCATTACCTTCAACAGATATATTTGCAGTCTTTTGTATTTTTTATCATCCCTGGGTTATTTTTATGATCATATGAACAGTCTTATATAAAATTAAAAATTGATTAGAGTGAAATAAGGCTTATAAATTTGATTAACAATAAAATAATAATAATAATAATAGTTAATAAAAGTTGACAAATTTTAAAACATAACAAAAAAGACCTAGAAAGAATTTGTTCAATTATTTTACTATACCACTGATGTTTTAAATCGATTCGCAAGGAGATAAACCTGTGCGAATAGACATTACAACAACTTATTTTCATACAAATTATACAATAATAATAAAGTCTTTCCAAACATAGTCAGTCATTTTAAAATTACGCTCGGTATTAAAGCAAATCCCCACATCCCTCCATGCCAATCAAGCTCACTCCACGAATATTGGAATACATCCTCATATTTGGCATGTCAGAGCATTACATGAGCCAGGCGTTAGTTATTGAAATGTTTCTCTTTGAATTTTTGTTATGATCAAAGGTGATCCATGGACACATAAACCCCTAAATTACCATATCACATGTGGTCAAAATGTTAACTTCGCCACTTCTTGCCTCCACCTGATGCAAATTTTCCACCGCTGCTTTTATACATTTTACACCGCTTCGTTTTAAAAAGACAATTGTTTCGTTATGACTGATTAAAATGATTGTGTACTGGTCTATTGTATGATCCTAGGTAACAGAATTCGCTTAATATATTCCGTTGTTCATATTCTGTATTTCACATCTATTTTGAATTCAGGGTGTTAAAAAAATATGTGAAGAACCTCAAGAAAGACGTTATTTAACGTTAAAAATGTAGAATATATATTTTTTTATTTTATAAAATTTTATAACGCACAATAAAATATGTTCAACTATATCGAGTATTAACTTCAAACTCGTTTTCTAGATTCACGGTGTTGTTATACACCCAGATTAAAAATTATATAAGAGAAGGTCCCTGAAAAGTAGCCTAACTGGTCATTTCCACAAAAAAAAACTATCGCCATTAATATAAATGCCTAGGTTTATTATAATATTCACTGCTGTTTTAATGGAATAATGTTTCGTAAGAGATCATTGAGATTTGAGCGTACATCCCTTATATTTTTTCAGGCTATTGGATCGTAAATTTCCAACGTAAAAAATACGTTTTCTTCAAGATACTTCACTTAAATTAATTAATATAGCATACAGAACCACTATACTGAAAAGGATATAACTTAAGAATATATTTGTACTTAAGATTAATGAAAATTTTCCTCTTCATAAAATATTAGACACTGAATGTAAAACGAAATACTTAGTAAAAGAGTAAGAGGATCAAAATAAATTATTCCCGTAGTTTTCAATTTCGTTAGTTCCAAATATTAATAATAATATAGCTCTGAAACGTTGCCTACAACTGCAATTAGTTTGAAGTATGTTCTGGACCATCTTAATGCAAATCAGTGTTTATCAGGTACTATAGATATATTTATTATATGAGGTAAGCTTCTATAAAGATTAACGTTTCAGGCTTTGCACAAATCCTATCGCATAAAATTCATTAATTTTGGTCAATTTCGTTGCTAAAACATTTAAAATCGTTTTGCTACCTCACTACCGCTCAGATTTAAGGAAATACAAGTTCTGTGACAAAAAATGAAAAACAGACTAAAAATAAAAAAGACAAATTTAGGAAATATTCAATGATTAATTGAAGAACTCTTACTTACTCTATAAATGTAGGAGAGTAAACTGAAGATAAAAACCATACCGGTCAGTATTATTATTATCTGGAATTTTCTATTTAGCAAAGTTTATATCCGCAAATCCTGGAATAAAATCAATTATTAAGTTCTTTACACCATAATTTCACAAGCAATAAAATCAATAATTGGGTAATAGTATAGTATAGGGTTCTCACCTACAATCTTTTTACTATTATAATACAACCTTCTTTAGACTTATTTTGTTTGATAAACATCAATTATAGATGTCGCAAATTATTTATTTGAATTGAAAATAGAATATAAATAACTGTAACTTAGGATTTTAACCAGATCACGTCTTAAAAGCAGTACTAACATAACCTTAAACTAACACAATACGGTATTAGTCATAGCGATAGAAACACCTATGTTGACATAGTTCACAAAGATCAGTTACAGCATTGCCAACCCAAGTATGACAACATACCTACAACCTCCGTTTGATAATCTACAATATACAGTATAGTGCCTGCCATTTTAGGCTGGTAAAACTGTACTTCTTCCCAGTATTTTTCTAACGCGAGTACTTCATGTTTGTTTTCCTTTGTTTATTCTACCCTATCTAAACCTATAGCATGAATAGGTCATTAGTTAGTTTTAATATAAATATAGTTTAATTTTATCTATATAACTACCTTATATGCAAAGGCCTATATAATTAGTAGTTTTTGGTTAGTTAATGTAGTTATGTTAGTTGATTATCCTTATCTTATTAGTACATTACCGCAAACGTACTTAGAAGCCCAACGTGGTTAGCCTATTTGCTGTAGGCCTAAATACAATGTTTTAGTAGAGTTTCCACTTCAAAATAACATTTGCGTCATATAAAATTACTGTTTCTAATACAAAATAAGCCTAAATAACGTTGTATTAAACTATTAAAAAGATTGAAGGTGAGAACCCTATACTATACTATTACAAATAATTGATTAGACGTTTTTATATGAAAATAGAAAAACAATAAAGAGCCTACTCTGAGCTCACTATAATTAAATGACAAAGTAGGGGTTGTTGTTAGTTGTATGGCAAAACATCGCCCCAAGAGCCTCATTTAGCTTCTGTAAAGAAACTTACTTTATTTACTCAAGGGAATAGAATACTAAAACACTCTCCTTACATTTTTCATTTTATATAACCATTTTATAATACCTATGTTACTCAAATGTGATCGTAGAAGTAAAAAAAGAAAAAAAAACATATTATTAATAATTTTGTTATTGTTTTATAATATGACATATTATAATTGTGTTTGAGAATTATTAACTAAACTGAAACTTAGTCATATAGAATTATAAATTGTTTTCATTACAGTATATATAGTATTTAAAACAGATCTGATGCCACAGAGTTCAATTTAATTTAAAAGTTATTGTTATATTAATACAATAATTCCGTAAACAATGTTTACAATTATTTGAAACTCCGTAAACAATGTTGCTCGGTATATCCTTAAAATTGATTGCGCACTAAAAAAACATGAATTAATCCTCTACTAAATAATGCACTAAAGTAGCTTAGTATATGTAAGTACCTAATTTTAACATTATTACCACAGACACATAGGTGTTAGCTACAATGTACAGGTGTATACGATGTTTTCGGGGCTAGGCTTTATTTAGAACAACCAGGTCTTAAAAATATTTGTTATAAGCTTTTTGTTTTCAATTCGAGATGCTTTAAGAAATTAATGCCAATGGCTGATTTCAGTAAAAGGGGTTTTTTGTAGTAAGAGGTCAAATGAGGAGAAATCTTTCTGATACAATATCCTTGAATACTGAAGGCAAGAAAAAATAAAGGCTAGAACATTATTTTAAGTACAGTACATTTTTTATAAATTCTTCATGAGAAAATTTCTTTAGTAAAACACTTTGTACTTTACATTTTATGCATACTGAAAGATTACAATTTAACAGAGGTCTCATAAATAAAGGCATGTCTTGAAAATGTGCATAAATATTAGATTTTTATGAAAGTTCATTTTATACTCATCCGTCATATTATATCCTAATCTTAAGCAGCCTGCCCGTAAATTTGTTTAGATATTAACCTATTTTTAATGACGCTTAAATCATACTTTTGTCAGATTGCTTATACAACAATTTATTGCATAATAAAACTGATTTTCTCTATAACACTTTTTTTCATTACTAATTATTTTCCCTTTTCATTGATAGCTTCTAGTAACTATAATAAACTATGATAGGTTGTTGATTACATATATTTTTTTACTAAGCCATTAACTTATTGAACATAACTTACAGCGCTAAAAAGACCATAGTGGGACACATTACACGATGATAAATTGCATCTAGAGTGCAACTTATATTTAGTTTCCTTAGATATACAAAAAAGCAGTTAATTGATATTAAAACCAGGAGAAAATTATTCTTCACTAATTAAAATAAATAAAATAATACATAAACTAAAATAAACATTTTTTTCAAACTTTATGTCAGTTTGTCCAAGGCAGAAAACATTAACAAACATGAGACAGTTAAGGAGACAATAGCTGTCGGGACTTGGCCGGTCCGTTGTAAGTGTCACATTTCCCAACCAACAGTGTACCAAACGCTTTTCGCCTGAACTTATTGCATCCTCATTGAGTACATTGTGGGAAAACGGGTTTCGTTGTAAGTAGTCGCAGCGAGTAAACATCTGGACATATTAAAATAGATTCTCCATCACTGTAAAATTACTGAACAATTAAAGTTTTAAATCCAAATTATGTATATATTTGAGATTGTTCGATTCAGTGATGAGGACTACTATATTTATTACGCAAAAAGATTATAACCACATAGGGTACTCTGTTCAAAAATTTAGCGCGTGTATATATATATATATATATATATATATATGTGTGTGTGTGTGTGTGTGTGTGTGTGTGTGTGTGTGTGTGTGTGTGTGTGTGTGTGTGTGTGTGTGCGTGTACGTGTGCGTGCGTGCGTGCGTGCGTGCGTGCGTGCGTGCGTGTGTGTGTGTGTGTGTGTGTCCCCTATGAAAATTTGCTTGATCAGACCTGATCAAATTTAATCATTTTTGATCAAGCAGGATCAAAAATGAACAAATTTGATCAGATTTGTTCAAATAACCTGATCAAGCCTGACTCGGTTGTTCAAAACTGATCAACTAGCCTGATCAGGCCTGACCTGGGTGTTCCTAATTCTTCAGGAATTTTTGATCAGGCCTGATGTTACAGCTTGAATTATCAGATTTGATCAGACTTGATCAGGCATACTGATCAGGCCTGACAGGAGTGTTCAGATTTCTTCAAGATTATTTGTTCAGGCCTGATGTTATAACTTGAATCATCAGATTTGGTCAGACTTGATCAGGCATACTGATCAGGCCTGACAGGAGTGTTCAATGGTCAGACTTGATCAGGCATATTTAATCAGGCCTGACAGGATTGTTCAAATTTTGTCAGGATTATTTTATAAGGCCGGATGTTATAGCTTGAATGGTCAGATTTGGTCAGGCATACTGTTCAGGCTTGAATAATAGAAATTATGTTAAGAATGTCAAAATTTATCAAATGACCTAAGGAAGAATATCAAATTAGCTGTATAATATT
Source organism: Flexamia atlantica (assembly GCA_035578135.1). Lineage (NCBI taxonomy): Eukaryota > Metazoa > Arthropoda > Insecta > Hemiptera > Cicadellidae > Flexamia > Flexamia atlantica. The sequence goes on along the minus strand of JAQJVK010000008.1, from coordinate 27,399,620 downwards.
TAATTTAACAGTTATTATAGTAATAAAACATCTTACAACAAAAAAAACATATTATAATAGCGAATTTCCCCTATAGGGAAGAAGCTGTTTCCGTAGGTCTCATGGTAATACTTAAGCTCGAGACCATCATAACTTTTCCTTTTGAGGTTCCCAGATGCCAAAAACACCATTCGTTAATTTTCATAAATATATATATGTTAGCAAAACAGCCCGATCGGACTACCGGAAGGGGGGTAAAGGGGGGTGAACCCCCAAAAATGGGTTTTTTGAGTTTTTTACACATAAAAATAAACATAATCCAATTTTTATTAGCACCATTGAATTCAGCCCAAAAAACAAACAGTTTAGTATTTTGAATCACTGCTCTATGTCCATTGGTTACCGAGATATTGCAAGTGGTAAACACAGTACGCTGTCCCAATATTAACCTTATGGGAAATAAGTAAAATTCTATATCTCACTTATTTCTCAACATATCTTGTTAAAACTTGGTAAATCGCTTTTTCTAGGTCAGATCTACTAAATATTGAATTAAAACCACCCAGTTTTAATACACCCGTAGCAGAAAACCTGCATACTCATTCCCCATGTTATTCTTACGGAGCTTACAAAAACATGAAAAATCTCGCTAAGTTGGATTTAAATATGTTGTTTTGTATTTGAAATTCGCTGAGTATGCAGGTCTGCTGCAACGGGGGTATTAAACTATTTTTACCCTGTTTATGTACTCCATAGGCGGCAGTGAACATAAAAAATTAAAATTTATGTCTGTTACATGCCTTAAAACCTGTTCAATAAACCTTAAAAATAGTAAAAAATTGAAAAATAGTCTTTAAAACTTTTTATATTTTTATACACTATAAAAATTATTTTTAGTGATGATATAAATGAAGGTCTACTTTAAAATATAATTTTTGTCATATAATTTTTGCAAACATTCCTAAGAAAATAATCGTTCAATTATTCATATTCCTAGAAATACAATTAATTGTTATATAATAGTTTATTTACTTGAATATGAACATATATATATGTCAAGTTTCAAACTCAACATTCGTTCTCGAAGAGGTTGTAGTGGCAGCCCTGCCAGCCTCAGTACTCACTCCTTTTTTACTGGTTTAGTTAGTTTGGATTTGAATTAATTTTTGTGTAGACGTTAAGCTAAACGCACAAGCCCTAGAGATAACTGTTTTATCTTTACATGCTTAAATTGCTTTGTAGTTTTGTTTGAGTTTAAATCCTCTTCGGGTTAGAATTTGAATTGTTATTCAAGCAAAGTTGCATGAACGTTATTATAGTGAAGTTGTGGTTAGGAAATGAGGGAGCTCTCTGTTTGGCCATAGAAAGATAATAGACCAAGTTAGTTATTGTCAAAGCATTCTTGAGGTTAAAAACTCAGTAAGTAGACATCTTTATGCTATAAGTATCAAGCAATTTAAAATTTTATTACTCAAAAGGGGGGTAAGAGTTTCATATCTGATCTTCTGCCTTTACAGGTTATGTTTATACTACTTATTGTTTATACGTTTTGTCTAGGTTTAGTATCTGAACTTCTCAATGTGATTTAACATGGGCAAAGATCAGTTTTGTTTTTGGTACTCAGTTTAGGTTCCATTAATTCGATATAAACTATCAAAACCTATCGTGTTTAACTTAATCCGTTTCAACTGTACCGTTTCAACAATCGTCGTAAATCAACAGACCTAAACTTACTATTAATGAAAGTTAGGCATAAAATTAACTGTGAAAAAATTTTCATCTGCCTTAGCTCTATTAGTTAATTTCCTGAAATATCTCACCATTTGTCACTCTAAAGAAAATTTAAAAAAAATGTTTTGAGTTTAACTGTGTAGGCTGATACTTAATTTTAAGTATGTTTATACTATTTTTACAAAGATAAATTATTCAATATTGATAAATAGTAAATACAAATAATGTATTAAACTGCCCCGTTTCAATGAATGAAAGTGCCCCAAGTGTGGTTATGTTATAAATTACCATATAATTTTTTATAAGTTAAAATTCGAGATCTACAGTTAGTGTGTATATGTAGTCCAAAACATTGAGCTGTCTAATAATGCATAAATAACAGCAAAAATATAAAAAAAAATTAGGCCTACTTTAACCTCCCTTTTCCCAGATAGTCATAAAAAACTTTTTTCTCCGATTCCAGTAAATGTTAAATATCTCCAAATTGAAATACACTGCAGAATTGGAACTTTTATAGGTAGTAGTACATGTTGAGGCCTATAGGTGGTATGAATGATTTGTTTCCTGCTCTTCTGTCTTCTGTTAGGCGAGAAATTTAGAGTGTATGAAGGTGCCCCTGTATGAAACTGCCCCACTCTCCCCTAAGCTAGACAAAAACTAAATTATAAGTTACTAACATAAATTGACTGAACAATTTAGGCCTACCTTATTTCTTATCATCCACCATCTTGTGCAGATTCTATCGATAGTAAATTTCCATTGAGTAAAAACAAGTCGGAAATAAATAAAATAAGTTAGAATTGGTTGTTGAGTTCTACCCAACAAACTATATAGCCTACCGAAGTTCGTCTACTTTCGATTTTGTTTTCTTTGAAATGAGATGTTTCTGTTTTTCTGCTGTTTTCTTTGAAATGTGTCTGCTTTAGAAACGAACGACAGAAGATCAGCTATGAAACTCGTATTGATCGGGTTACTGTTTATTTGCTGTGTTTTTGTTTTATTAAAAAAATCCATTGTCTGCCCACGACTTACAATATTTCCAATATAGGGCTAATGTAGGCCTAATATAACATAAATAGGATGTGTACTTAGCTAATTACAGGTAGGCTATAAACACAAATCATAGGCTAGAAACATATTTATTTCAAATAGGCCTACAGTTTGAATGTATAACAGAGCGTTATCTGTTTAGGCCTATACTTGAAAATACTTGAAATAGGCCTACTTGAAATTATATTTATTAGGGTTCATAGCCTATGGATCGTTATTTGACATTATTCATTTAATTAAGGCTTACCTTACGATCCAATAATAAGTTTTTTTGAGACCTAGGTTTCAGCATCGAAACGCTATCATCAATCCTTATCAGTTTACAGGCCCATGTACAACAAGTAAAATATATAGAGATATGTACAGTTTATCATAATACAAATTAGTTATAAGTACATAACTTTTATATAAAATGTATAAATACAATGTTAACAATATCTGTGAATAAAAATATTTTATAAACTAGTAAAAAATATAAGGGCAGAAGAATAAAGGTTATACACTGATATATCTAATTTGTAAAAGAGGATGTTGGTGTATATATTTGTAGCTAAAGGACTCGGATCCTGTTGGACCGTTTAACATGAAACTTAGTACATATATATATAACTAGCTGATCAACACGGTTTCACCCGAGGAAAAACATAAAAACTCCCTACTCTGTCTTTTTTTAGGATTTGATTTGTCATACTTTTTAAGGTTGCCATGACAACCTTATATGCTTCCCTATAATTTAACATTAAAACTTTGAAGTACCATAGGGCGAAACCCTGTGGGAATTTTGTAAAACCGTTTCTTAGTGTGCATCTAAAACCCAAGAGTAACACATGTGCCAAATTTCAACTCTTTAGGTCATATAGTTTTGGAGATTTGCTGTCCGCAAGAAAACCCCTTCTCCTTTATATATATAGAAGATTTCACAGAGAAGGTTTGGGAACTGTATTAGAACTCTTCGTAAATAACAGGTTAGACAACTACATAATTAAACCGTATTAATGCATACCATTTTTTTTACAAAAAACATTAAACGCAACATAACATTAAAATAAACCCCTGGTTTAAACTCATAAATCTGACAAAAAATTTAATTTTATGGTATAATTATTAAACACTTCTGAACAAATCTGATGAATTTTTGCCTGATCAAATTTGATCAGATTTGATGGTCAAAAGTCCCAAAAGCCATATTTTTCTGATCAAAACTGATCAGGCATGCATGATTAAACCTGAATAATGCTGATCAAATCTGACCAAGTATCTGAATGAAACTGATCAACCTTGATCAGCCTTACCTGATCAAACCTGACCAATCCTGTAGAAGCAACTGAACAAATCTGATCAAGCTTGATCAACCTTACCTGATGAATCCTGAACTAAACTGATCAACCTTGATCAGCCTGAACAAACCCCTGATCAGATTTGATCAGATTTGATAGTCAAAAGTCCCAAAAACCCCGCAAATTTGATCAGTTTTGATCAAGGTTTGTTCAGGTTCTGATATTTTTTTTGATCAAACCTGACATAATTTTTTCATAGGGGGGGTGTGTGTGTGTGTGTGTGTGTGTGTGTGTGTGTGTGTGTGTGTTTGTGTGTGTGTGTGTGTGTGTGTGTGTGTGTGTGTGCGTGCGTGTGTGTGTGTGTGTGTGTGTGTGTGTGTGTGTGGATGTAAACAAAGCTAGAGACGACACCAGTGGTCCGATTTTCATGAAATTCGGCATGTAGGTATAAAGCCGTAGTATCTCCAGGCGGATCTTTCATTTTTTCGAATTTTTGATTTTTAAGGGTATTTACCCAATAAAAACCCATAAAAAATGACAAAAATCCAATTTTCTCAAAATCGGCTCTAACGATTTTGATCAAAATTTCATGGTTTTCAGTGCTTAAGATGACAAACAAAATGACACCAACATTTCTTTCTCTGTAAAAATTCAGGTTCAGAAATTATGGGGGTTTAAGTGTTAAAAAATTCATATGTTTCAAATTTCACAAAATCCGTATCCTTAATGAAAATATACTTGCAACCATTAAATTTGACTTAAAAAACTAAATAATCCAGTATTTTGAATCATTTGTTTACATCTACTGGTTGCGGAGATAATTGATATTTTAGTTCGGCGGTAAACGCAGTACGTTGTCCAATATTATTCTTATGGCAAATATTTAAAAACCGATATCTCCGTTATTTATTAACCGATTTTGATTAAATTTGGTAAGTATTTGTGTGATCATTAATTGTTAATTTGTTTTATTTCACTATATAAATTTTCTGGTTTTAAATGCCATTAAGGGAAAAAATATGTGTCAGTTTCCTGATACCGTTTATTAGTATTCAAAGCGTATTTATCAAACATTATTAACTTTATAATAAACTGTAAATAGACAACAAATTAAAAGTTAACATTTATGATTAAAAGTGGATAGTTTTTAAATTATTATAAAGACAGAATTGAAAAAATATTATTTTTTAAACATTAACAAGCGTAAATATGCGACAATTGCCCAACTTTACTCTTGTAGGCTGAGGATTACTTGAGAACTGTCATTAAACCGCAAAAAATTTTTAATTTTTTGTTTGGGAAATGAAATTTTTGTATATTATTTTGTTCAGCTTCTAGCGTTCACTTTTTAATTAATTGTTCATATGCCACATGAAATAATTCGATACAGTTAAGGCCTAAATGTGCGATATAACCAATGTTAGTCCATTGGAGACATAATATCTAATACGTAAATATAAGTTATAAGACGCTGTTACAAAAATCATGATAATATAACTATACTGTTTTAAATATATGTAGAAGAAATAAAGAGTATTTAATAATTAATTACAAAGGAAAATTACCAAACAACTACTTTTATTTTTCCGTAAATACTACATAACTGTCCTCCCTTAAAAACTGTGAACGTTCGTTGAATATTGAAGTAGTTTGTTTTATAGCTCGTTTTGAAGTATTAAACAAATATAATTTTATAGAAGGAGTACACAGATAAATATAATTTGATATTTAATGTTTCGTAGGGGTGTAAAATACCGAGAATTCTCGAGTACGTCTAAAAGCAAATAAAACTTTATGTAGGGACTTAATCCTGTCATTAAATACTAATCCAACCTCTGTCAACATTATTTATCCTGATTATCTATCGGTTTAGTGTAAATAATATTTAGTCCGATAGGAGTTCCTGTATATCCCTGTAGTGCTTTGATGACGTAATGTCAAGACATCGACTGACTCTCTCAGCAATACATTTTAGAATTGAGTCATTTAGCAAAACATTGATTAAGGTAGCGGCTTTACAATTTCTAAAAAATTGTATACTGTAACTTTACAATTTGAAAATTTAGAAGTTATAGTTTGAAATTTATTAGTTCGGATAAGTACTCTAACAGCACAGAAGCATAACTATCCGTTATGCAAGAGTACAACCTAAGATATTATATTATTAATTCTTTTAGATCAGACTAAATATTTAAACTTTCTGCTTAGTCAAAAACACATAAAATATTACGAGATTTTGCATCCTTATTTCATCACAATATTCGCTTGATTAAATCGATTATATAAAAATGATGTGTAACCGTTTTTATGGATGAGGCACGTCGTGGAGAATTTTTCTGTGGGCTAATTAGTATTTTAAAGCTTTTTACTATTTACTCTTTTTATGTCCGTATTTTGTTATTCATGAGAGAAAGTTTTCGTTCATGATAAAAAATCAATAATTAGTTGACATAATGAACGTTATTTAACTCAACAGGGATGGTAAGTGTTTTTAATCCCTTTAAAAATCAATGAATTATATCAAATCAATCCTCAGTTGTAGCCGTCAGAATACTAACGTTTTCACTTATTATGGGGGAATAACGGACCTCACTTAGCCCATAATTAAATAAAAATAATAATCAGACTATTTTACGAGGTAAATTTATATTTTACCAGTTTAAATTTCTTACCAAACAGCATAAGAATTCTCAGCAACGGGATGTTTACTACAATTTATTTACGAATCAGCTAATTAACTGAGTAATTGTGTACTGGTGATTTGACTGGTGTTGTCTGGCAACGGGGTAAGCAATGTACTTAACGAAGTAATTATGATGTTGATGATTTATTTCTACAGCGACTCTCCAGGGAGTGTTAATGGGAAAGGTCGGCATGCGCTTGGGAATATTATTGTATAACAGTGCAGTTTATAAATAGTAATTTCTGGGAATAAGATAATACAATAAATATTACTTTATCCATTTGGTCGGCTAGTGAATTTCCAACAAACAATAATAATGGTATGAGGAAAAATAAGCTCCTAAAATATTTGATAGTATATTTGTTATATTGATTATATATTTGTATAATTGATAAATATTTGATTGATTTGCCTCTCACGCAGGCAGTGCAGTGTCACCGGTTGACCCGACATATTCTGTTCTTCGCTAAATAGGCCTAGTTTTTTAAATTGTATGTGTTTTTATGTCTTCGTCTACGTGTCATGTGTTTTGTGGATTTTTGTCCTCGACGACATCTTTCAGATGAATATATTTTAACGACCTGAATTGAAAATGGATATGATTATGAATTGAAAATGGATATGATTATGAATTGAAATTGGATATGATTATGAATTGAAAATGGATATGATTATAGATAACACTCCAGGGGGTGTTAATGTATAACACCCGGGTCATCCAGAAAGGACGAGTGTACAGCTGTGACGGAAAATTGGTATGTACCATATATTACCATAAGTTGTGGTGGTTTCAAAAATTAATATATTTGATTGTCCTAAACATAATATTTATCATTACTGATATCTTCTGGCAATCAAGGATGAATCAACTCCTATAAGTACTAAATTAATAACATTGTTTTTGAATGGGGTTCAATAAACTTCGACTTGTTTATTTTTTTTTTTGGGGGGGGGGGGGGGATTTAAGAGGGAGAAGAAGGAAGAAATAAGAAGACACGTGTACATTAACTTAAGAAAACAACGAAGATTATCAGTTCACACCAGCTTGCGGCGACAACTTAATTAATCCTTCATGACTGAAATCAAAACTGTGATGACGAGCATTTACCATTTCAAAGCATTACCTTAAGTAAAATTTTGCGCATATCAATTAATACTCCTGAATAATAAGAACTTTAATTTACTGTGAATGGATTGGCTGTTAAAAATATTTATTGAAGTAACTTATCTATCTTAATGGAAACATTTTATAAAATGTAATTTCAAAATACCGAAGAAATATTAAACACGAAATTTAATCAAATCATATAGGTTATAGCTTTAGAAAAGGAGCTTAAAATGTGAAACAAACAAAGAACGCTTATCTTATCATGCAGGTCTGAAGTATGAGAAGGAAGACTACACAAAAACACAACAAAAATAGAGCTTGGAGACATAATTAATTTAACAGTTTTTAAGTGTAGATTCAACTTCAATGCTATGAATAATCCGTGAGTTGACGAATGGTAAAACATAATCGTATCGCTTAAGATTTTTGCGGACATTTGCCATTCCTAAATAGTGAAAACAGGTTTCACGACGTTTCGGGATCTGGAATCTGATCACATCTTCACGTAGATGGTGAAGAACTGAACTCTTTATACTCTGTTGCCGATAAAAAAGGAGGTATGAGGTATGGAAAAGAACCTAGAAAATAACAAGATTAGTAACACACTGTGAGGTGACCCTGGGCAAAAAACAAAGCTGAAACAGAGAACTGGAAAAAAGTCAGAAAGTACAAATGGTGAAAATGAAACAAGAATACAAAATAATACACAAACCAAAAATATGACCAGTACGAACAGAGCACGTCCACATCCAATCAGAGCAGAGCAAATTCTGGTGCAAGGAGAAGGAAATGGTGGCGTCGAAGGATATGGCGGTGACTACTGCCAGCCAAGATACGGCACACCATTTCAAAGCAGAATCCGGTGGCGAGAATCCAAAACAAAGACGTGTAATATGCAAATACCGTTTGTCTTTTTCTTTTATTTCCGCGTGTTTGTGTTTTTTTAGTTAGTTTCTAACTAGATTTTACCTCTTGGCCTTGTTAAGGGTTAACTTGTACTAAGAATTTGAACAAAATTATTTTGCATAAAAAGTTGTTGGAATTTTTCTTTCCCTATCGCTCAAACGCGGAAATAACACACGTCTTTGGCTGTACTCGAACTGAAGATGTGATAGAGGCGCGTCGATGAGATTGCGTGGTATTTCTGCATGGATACGGTCCAAAAACCTGAATGGGTTAAAAAGATAAATAAATGACAAAACAATACTAAATATTTGATAATTTTAGGGGCTACAGTATTTTTAAACAATTCGCTTACAGAGAAAAATACTTCCTATTATTGCCTTTAAACCCCCAAATAAATATTTAATATTATTTTTATTTTTGTTAGTTTGGGCTTTTATGTTTTATAAATGTGTTAGTTATGCAATTTGTAGAATCGGTTTGTGTACTTAAAAGAGTTTTGCCGATGTGAGTAGGTTTAATTAACAAAAAGTAGCAGAGAACTACCGGCAAATCCCTTAAGAGGCTCCCGGGGGTTTAGTTTCATTATCAGCTGGGGCTTAACTTTGAAACAATGAAGGAAAATAACTCACTTATACTAATCCAGTTGATGTTTGTTACTCGTTCTCGTATTAAATTCTCTAATTTAATTACTAATATTTTGTATTTTAGACTTTTGCTATATTCAATGATACCGAACAGCCGGATTTTAATCTTGCCGCACAAGGGGTTGAATAGGGCTCTTAAATTAAATTTCAGCGCCAGTCATAGATCACTGTTGACTATAAAGGCAATTAAATCATGTTGTAATGTCACATTATTTCTTGTATAATCTATTTTATACATAAATAAACGTTTTTAAACATTTAGAGTAAACTGGATATGTAATACTTAGTGTTCATGTATACAAAATGTGTTTTTTTCTTTTGAACTAATCCTTCAACAGCTATAGGTCAAAGGCCATAAATGAGATTACCTGGGACTTTGATCATCAAAGGCCGTCCGCTGATGCTAAAACAATATTACTAGTATAGTTTTGTGTGCCTCTGTTCAAGGCGATGGACTTAAGAACGGTGTAAAGTTTTAAGATAAACATACAATGATTACCCCACCAGAAATATATTTCATTTGTAAATTTTTTATAACTACATTGCAAACAATTATAATTGAACTATACACTTAATAAAATTACATTTCAAATAATTATACAGAAGAGCCTAAAGACAAACTGTACGCTAACTTTTTTAGTTCTAACATCCCAAATCAATAGATTTTGGACGTTTTTGAGGTAGGAAAAATTAAGAAAAAAGGTAAGAAGTTTTGACGTGTGGGTTTGATTTTTCAGTTTACGTAAAGTAGGCATATTAATCGGAGAATAATGCAATACCTCAATGAACTGTTCAACGTTACAGCATTGATTCCTTACACCTATTTCTTTTTAAATATTTTAAAACAATTTCGTTACTTTATTTTATCTACGACCATTGCAATAAGCACCAATTATGGTATTACAATAAACATTATAATGATATAAATTAAAACACCAAAAACCAAGCAGTACTCTAATGACTATTTTAGAGTACTGGAGTCACTTTAGAATACTGGTTCTAGACCAATGAGAGCTCGGCATTTAACGGAAGTAGTGTCATAATAACAATTACGCAATTCGCACATCAGCTGATTGTTGCATTACGATTCATGTTTGAGTTTACTTATCCCATCAGCTGATTGTTCCACAGCGATTCATGGTTCAGGCTGCTTATTTGCCTAACCTCAACTTTTAGATGACATATTCCATCATTAGTATAAGTCATGAGTTTTGTTTAACTTCGGGGGGAATTTTGTGGTATATTGTTGGTCGTAGATAAAATAGTGTATGCAACGATTGTATTTTGCCTTTAAGCCACTCGTGAGATATTTAGAACACTCGCTTCGCTCGTGTTCTAACTTACATCTCACTCGTGGCTTAAAGGCATTCATTATACAATCGTTGCATAAACTACTATTAGGATACTCAACATAAAGATCCACTTTTAATTTAATTTGTATTACAACTCAGTTAATTTAACAAAGAATAATGTTATACTTTACAAGAAACAATCAGTTTGCAAGAGCAATGTTTAACAGTCCATTCTTAATAGTTTTCTGACTTTTCATACTTGACAATAAGTGACTAAGAATATCACCCAGCAAATTAGGCAATAATGTATGTTTTGATTTTCTGACAATCACATTTGTTTAACATTGTAGTCATTGCTTTGATTTTTTTTTGTTTTTCTCAAACCAATTTTAGTTAACTCAAAAGGGTTTATATACAATTAATAAATAATTTTATTTCAAAAGACAAGGCCTAAATACAGTAAATGAGCCCCACAATATTTTATATCTACGATTTTTAATATATCAGTTAACGACCACAACTAAGCAATGTTAACATGTCAATACTTTGTTTAAGTGAGATTTCATTTTTGGTTGCCATCCTGGATAAAAATATTTTTCAAAGTTAGCGTAGTAGCCTTCTATTTCAATGAATACACAGCCGCAACCCAATCCTTCAATCAAGAAAGTTAGAGAAACAATACTAAGTAATATAAATAAGCTGCAACATAGGGAAAGCATACTAAGATTTATGTTTAACTATAGTGTATAATTTAAAAGTAATCTCTTCTTTTTTAGTGTTCTTGAACGTTGTGAAAAAGTCAATTTAGATCACTAAATTTGAGTTCTTGACTGTGTATGGATTGCCGTACGGTTTTACTACAAAACATCAAATATAAAGGGTAAATTCCTTACGGTTGCAGCTGTTGCAGCAGACGTTCCGTTTCCTCCATTACTCGAAGGCTACTCCCCTTCCAAACCTCCAAAATCCCTATGTAATCAAATTAGTTATAGTTTTCTGCTGTTCATTTAATGTATTTTAATAAACGGCTAAAGCAATTTAGTTTTTATTGTTTTATTCAATGTTAAAAATATTTTTTTAACATTTTTACGGGTGGAATTAGTATTATTAGTTACTTTAAATATAAATCAGCCGACTATTGCTTTTATCACTAATTATAATTAGTTTTTTGGCATTACTTCAATAACTGTAACTCGGCAAAGATTAAAAAAGATTACCCACGGACACCTGCTATTAATATGAGTGTGTATGACACCGAATGTGTATGATACTAAACTGCGCCTTTAACCCAGTTATTAGATGTGTCTGAAAGAGATGTTTGTTATCAGCCAAGATCGAACGTGTGTTGGCCACCTCTCCAGTGATTGGCTGTGACTGTGCGGTGTCTGGCTTCGATAATCTGTGATCAACCTTACACTATTAACCACTCTTCATTGCATTATTGAAATCCAACACATAAATGCCTTATATACCTTATTAAGACCGGGACGCAGATAAATATAAATATCTTAATGAGAGTTTATTCAATTTATATTTCTAGAACACAAACGAAATTTCTTTTTTATTGAGGGGCCTACAAATATTGGCGACACATCCCTGATATTACATTTTATTTGGATTTTTTTTAAGGAATTGATATTTGAATGTTTTTTGAAACAAAAGAATAAGAATAGTGAACTACACAATCATACACAAAAATGAACTGAGTGAATGAAAATTGAATCGTCTAAAATCACATTTTGTCATTACTAGAATAAAATGTTCTTAAATTTTAAATTTTTAGGTGCAGGTTGTGAAAAATAAACCTGGTATACAACAATAAACAACATTTCCCCAACTGGATTACTGAGTCGCGTGTTATTCCTTTTAATGGAGGAGTAAATAATTCTTAATCTCCAGCCGGCAGAAATACTGTTTACTTTTTCTCCAAAAGGAAGATAAATTGAATAAATAAGAAACAATGATTCAATAACGGAACACATTTAAATTCCACAGAGATATGCAAATGCAAATACATGTTTCGCCTCAGCGGATTACAAACGCTAAGAGCTACCGTTGAACTACAAAAAGACCGGAACAGCTGAGATACTTTGTGACAATAAAGCTCTTAAGGTTATGTTATTCAGTACAATATGACCAACTTGGGTTTGTCACAATCATATTTTTTAATACAATACTTTTTTTGTGTTGTATATTTACTTACTTATAGCCGGGAGAGGGGATGTTCTGTGTACTACAGTAATAAAAAAACCGGCTGAAAACTGTCCGGACTTCCATTTTCCATGGTTGATAATATCTCACTTTAATCTCTTAATACACATGTAAATATAGCCTTTGGAATATTTATTCACTAAATAAAAGTAACCCTATACCCTGTTTTATTTTGATAAGGAGCATGCAATTTTCAAAGCAATGTGATTTCGATTAACGTTTTTAGATGTAGTAAAAGCAGGGATTCCTGTGTGTGTTATTATATGCAAGAATAAATATCACATTATATAGGTACAGGAAAAGCTGTCCATTATTTATTCAAATAATTTTTCTCAACAAGTTCTGATCAAAAAATATATACGGAAACTTGTAAAGCGAGAAATATACGGATAGAGTTTGTGAAACTTAGACCAGTCTGATGGGATTAGTTACATAGTCATTAAGTTTACTGTTCTTAACGAAGACTAATGCATCCCTTTCGTCTTCGGTTTGGATTTACTTTTACATTGGTATATATTAGTTCTTTACTCGCAGATTCTGTAAATACTTGAACAAATAACAGTATATTATTGGATAAACTCAGTTTCTCTCACACAGTTTAGTTTTGAAAAATTGTAAATGAAGGATTTGTTAACTGAAAACTACTATGACAGGGCCTCTGTAAACAATTTTAAAATTATCTGTGATAAATTGAAGAGGCCCAAACATAGATGCTTATGAATTATATTTGTGTTGAATATTGATTCAGCTTTATAATGGTGAAGAGCTTAATAGTAAGAAATGTTGTATGAAACATAAGGTAAAAAAGCCTTATATTAAGACAAATTTATTTCATAAGCATGTAAACAGTGTTAACTGCACTATCAGTGAATAACTTAAAACTATGAGCCTGCTAGCAAACTACTGGTGAATAATATAGGGCTAACGAATATAATAGAACAAAAATAAAATTCTACAATATTCTTTATATAAAACTTTATTTGTTCATGGACTATAGCTCTCTAATACTGTCATTAATTAAACAATCAGCTCTTATAGATGATAGAAGTTCATTTGAACTCGCTTAACAACCTTACGTTTGTGAGTAGAACACACCCCTAAAGGGCGAAGCCTTAAACAAACCAAAATTTGTAGTCATAATATCTTATATTACATGGGATCTGACCTAAAGAACTCTTGGAGCCATTTATTATTTATCTCGGACTGATTATAGTTGAAAAAAGGTTTAAGTGAAATAGGAAATAAAAGTTCTTTGAAGCCCTAATTAATCTTCATTCAAAACCGTTCGTTTTGAATTAAGGTTATTTTTGACAGTTCATTTTTAACTGAGACTGTAATTACATTTACTCCTATTGCATTACAGTGACCTGGATAAAATATGTTTATCATCAGATAAAACGTTTGAGAGAGTCTTTGGGTCATTGACCAGAGCATTTGCATGGTTACAGCCTGAACACGCCGGTGTAGCGGGCTTAATGGTTGTAGTACATTGGGAAGTTAATGTAAGAGTAAATGTGAGGTCGATCTGCAAATGAACACCATTCAAAAATTTTTAATAAAATAATACATGTTACTTATTACATGTCTATTTAAACATGTTAAATAGACATGTTAAATAGACATGTCTATTTTTATGAACCTCATTGAAAATCATGCGCGGTATGGTATCCAGGAGATTATTTAAATCCCCGTCATAATTTAATGAGTGGTGTGGTTCAGTTCGCACTAAAAATGTTCAACCTATGGTCTACAATTTTACTAGAGTGGGTGTCGGATAATCGAAATGCGAGTTACCATTACCTCCTAGGCTTAATTTATGATAATCTTAAACTTAATTAACGACTATAGATTATCCTTGGTCCGATCCGATTATTATAATTGTATCAAGGTGTGGTTCGATTCGTGTTTTGATTCTTCAATTGTATTTTTACTTCAAATTTGCTCCTTATGACAGTTTCTATAAAATTAGACATTAAAGTTTTTAAATAGCCTCCGTCTAGAATTGGCTAAAAGGAGGTAATGAAATTGGGCACAATTGTTCCCCGATTCTTTTTTGTTTTTCAGAGTCTATGAGATACCTAATCTTAAGAAATTTGAAGATTTTCCCGGAAGTTAAAATAAAGTTAAAAACAAATATTTAAATAATTGTACAAAAACACATATTGACAAACATACAGAAAACCAAGCAAGATGCGACTATAACTCATTCTAAATAAAGCTTATTTGTTACCTATTTAACAATAAAACTTTTACGACTGGTTTCTGGACACCCTGTAGTATCTGGTTAGATTATAAACAACGTATATGGGTGCGAAAAAAATTTCACCTAAAAAGTCAGTTTACAGTACTTATAATCATAATTGGTTGTTTATATTTCTTCAACTGTGGCTAAAACCCGGAAATCGTAGAATAAAACTGAAGACAAGAATTTATATAACTATATACCAATTTACAGTAATTGCAAACTCGTCTGAAAAGTAAGTATTGAGAGTATTTACTACTTAGATAAGATACAAACTACAAACTTCCTTCCCTTCTTGTTTATGTATATCTAAGTTATCTTCGGATTTTCTTCCATAAAACAGCTTAAGCGCAGTAGAATAGTTCTATTGTCTGAAGGAAAGTTCGCGTTAATCCGGCTCAACATGCTGTGGATCTTTGATAAAGTTTTGTTGTGATGAATCTGGGACAAGCACTTTAAAGCCTTTATGTTCTAACTAAATATTTATCAAAGTATGTTATGATATTAAGTAATTGTTGTGTTCTTACTTTTAAATTTTTGAAATGACGATACATTTTGTTTTTCTTAACTCTTACAATAAATTATTATTTTTTGTAAAATGAAGTGTTTTAATAAAATTGAAACGTATTTGTTAAGAAAAAGTTGATCTTTTGTCAAATACCACCAATTTTAATTATTTTACGGAATGATAATTAATTTAAAGCTCTACAAAACAATCCTTTAAATCGTAAATTAAAATAAAAGAGAAAATAAGCAGACTATCAAGCGTATTAGTAATGTTAGTAAATATCTGTGGTTAATGCTAAGTGTACATCATATATGTTCATATTATTCAGTGAGGTCAGTTTGTTGGCCTGGATTGTAAAGAGGTTATTTAATAAGAGGTAAAAGAGGTAAAGGTAAACTGACTGCATCGTTTTACCTTATATTTGCCCCACCCCTTCTCAGCCCAACGTGAACCGCAGGGCTGTGTGTGGAAGTTATCAAGTATAGCGAGGAGTGAGCTGATACATAAACTTGATCAATACTGCCTAAAGAGTGCGACTGTGTGAAGAATCGACCCCATGATGTGTTCCAAATCCAAATCCAAATCGATGACTGTTCCAAATCCCGGCTTGCTACAAACTGCGCTCAATTAATGTTGTATTACAAAGATAGAACAACTAAAAGTTTAAAATAAATTGACAAATTCCACACAAATAAAAGAGACAAGGAAAAGTTCGAAACTAATAAACAACTGATGCGTCGTTTTGAGCGAGTTAGGCCCGATACACCTGCGTTGTTTTTGGGTAGCATGACCTGAACAAAACAACACTTAAGAGGAGATGCTTCATTACGGTTGTTTTGGTAAACGCCCTAGACCTTTCTTGGTTGTGGGGGGGGGGGGGGTGGTTTTTGTGTGAATTATACCTTTCTTCAGTTGAATTTTTTTATGATTTTTGTATCATTTTTCCTTTTTTAATTTCTTTAAATATCTCATAAAAAAGGGGGAAAATAAAAGC
Organism: Flexamia atlantica; assembly: GCA_035578135.1. Taxonomy (NCBI): domain Eukaryota; kingdom Metazoa; phylum Arthropoda; class Insecta; order Hemiptera; family Cicadellidae; genus Flexamia; species Flexamia atlantica. The sequence continues at coordinate 27,382,995 of JAQJVK010000008.1, read as the reverse complement.
AAAGCAAAAAAACTAGCACAAAAAATTCTTATGAAATAATAAACTGCAAACTCGTGAACATGTTGTACAATTATTTTAATATGTTTTAAATCGCCTACATTATGTTTAAGGGATCTACAAGCATAACTACTATTAACAAGCATGTCAGAAATGCAGGGCCATGTTGTATGGAGTAATTTACATTACTCTGACGTACTCCAGATTTTCTCCTAACCGTAGGTTAAATTTTTTGGACTAAATAAAAAAAGACAAAATAAATAACGTAAAAATTAATCAGATTCGATCAGAGTGAATTAAAGTAACATAAACGTATTAGAATACCCGCACTGGCCCGATACATAGCATTTTGACCATTTAAATACTACCAAATCATATTTTCTTTTTTTATATTATTGCATTAAAATTGCCTCAAATGTATCCAAAATCATTGGGTTGGGTTTTGTGTGATCATATGAAATATCGGTTTATTTAAGAAAAAAGTGCTAAATCGTTAACTGAAACGTTCGTTGTTCGCATAATAATGCTAAAGTCATTGGGTTGTCCCCATCACCCCCCCCCCTTGACCCCACTGGAGCTTGTGGGGGGAGCTTGCTTAATAAAGTATTAGAAAATATATTTATATTTTGTCTTCTTTCTGAGTATTTTTTAATATACTCAATAAAATGAAATAAGCATAAGTTTGTACATTCTTTAAATTTACAATACCTGCATTTAAAAAACATTTACATTGCAATTAGGGTGTCGACCACCAGTAAGGGGTATTTTGAGGCGAACATATGTGAAGGATGAGTGGAGGATGATTGTGGCGAAGTCTTATAGTTTGGTTAGTGACTGAGGCTGACATGAACATTTTTTATTAAATAACACTTCATTTGTTTTGCTTTGATAAGTTGATTACCTTCACATTTGTGTGCAACTTTTTAAAATCCTTATTACCTAGAGTTCAAAGCTTTATCATTTAAAGTCAACTAAGCTGCAAAACACCTAAAATCAGTTGCAGACACACTAAAAACTAGAACAAAAAGTTAAATGTGATTACTTGAAATACCTTAAGTTTTGAGTGCTGAATGAACTAATGTGCCTGTTTCCTGCCTCTTTCTCAAAGTGAACGGACTCCAACTAAAAGAAGCAGCATTTTCACTAACTCTCTATTAAATTATATATACTTTGGATTTTTCCCTCTCAACTGTTAACTTTACCTCACTCGCTGCACGACCTAAATTGTATCTAATGTGTACGTTTGTGGCAATTTTTTTTTATTTAGCCTTATAAATTACAATTTAATATTTAAAGACTCTATATAACAATTTTTATTTAATATCTAATACTTAATCAGCACTATTAAAATATGTATCTGTCTGTTTTTTCTCAGATTGTTGTAAAAAAATTACCAAAATTATTAATTTACGTTGCTTTTAGGGCTATTGGTATATTTGTAATGTAAAGTCATTGCAATAAACACAGCAGGAAAGCCCTGCTTCAAAACATCAGAGATCCTTGATGTTCATAACAAAGTATCCATCTGATATAGACCACTTGGTTTCAACATCAAAAGCTCTTTGTTTTGCACTGTGCCTTTGTTATGATTAGCAAGTCCGTTTAACTTATATCTTGCAAACTTTGGAGAGTAAGAGTTGTTTGAATATTTATCTTTCTGCTTTTTCACCTTGGATCAATCCTCGCAAGATTGATCCGGATTTTTTTTGGATTTTTTTCCCGGTTTTTTTGTTATTTGTTCTACGTATGTTGTTTTTTTACAACAAATAGTAATAGAATGAGCTGATTAAATATTAAGTTTTTAATCAGCTCATTTCGATATTGACCTTTTTATGGACACAATCCCAAAGACTGAGTGCGAAGAGATACCTCGCAGTGCGAAGAGGTACATCTACTTATTACAAAGAATAATAAGGGTCCTTTTTATTATGTACCAGTTTTAATCAGTTAAGGGTTTGAAGCTGGTTTGCTTTTTAAAAACACTAACAACTCTTTAAATAAAAAAATACGGGAACGTAACAAAAATATAGATGTTTTCTAAAACATTTCCTTTGATACGATCATATCGGAAAAATGTCCATGACACAATATTACTAAATATAAAACATTAAAACATTAAATTTCTATGCAATCATAATATTAGCATAAAATTACAGAAACAGTAATAGAAAATACATTATTTGTGAACAGACCACTCCCAAACGTTCGTGTATTAAGGAGAGCTGTATTAAGTCTGTACAAGCAAGAGGTTGTATATGTGGCAGCAAGAAACATTATCTTGTATATACTAGGCTAAAAGTAGTATATATACAAATACCCCCGTTGCAGCAGACCTGCATACTCAGCGAATTTCAAGTGCAAAACAACATATTTCGATCCAACATAGCGAGATTTGACATGTTTTTGTAAGCTCCATAAGAATAACATGGGGAATGAGTATGGAGGTTTGCTGCTACAGGTATATTAAAACTGGGTGGTTTTAATTCAATATTTAGTAGATCTGAACTAGAAGAAGCCATTTACCAAGTTTTATCAAGATATGTTGAGAAATAAGCGAGATATAGAATTTTACTTATTTCCCATAAGGTTAACATTGGGACAACGTACTGCGTTTACCACTTTCAATATCTCGGCAACCAATGGACATAGAGCTATGATTCAGAATACTAAATTGTTTGTGTTTTTGGGCTGAATTCAATGGTGCCAATAAAAATTTGAAAAATTTTATTTTTCTATGTAAAAATCTCAAAAAACCCATTTTTGGGGGGGTTTACCCCCCTTTACCCCCCCTTCCGGTGGTCCGATCGGGCTGGTTTACGAACTCGTCCGAATAATTACTACTTTACACGTCTATGCCAAATTTCATTCCGATTGGACCATTTTTGCGCAAGTTATCGTGCTTAAAGACACATATATATATATATATATATATATATATATATATATATATATATATATATATATATTTATGAAAGTGAACGAATGGTGTTTTTGGCATCTGAGGACCTCAAAAAGAAAAGTTATGATGGTTTTAGGCTTAGGTCTTACCATGAGACCTACGGTAACAGCTTCTTCCCTATAGGGGAAATTCGCTAAAACCGAGATAATTTACAAGATTATTATAAATTACTAATTAAGATTCATTATCATTAATGTCTACGACGAAATAGAGTTCACAACATAATCATCATTTGAAAATTATTTCACATTTAAAAATATTATTTCAGACTACTTATTAATTATTCGTCGTTTTTTAATTCATATCTTAAGACAATAAATATAAATAAAACTATGATTTAATAATAAACTAACAAGTCAAAGCTCAAGTTGTTTGCTTATCACAAACTTTTCAGCATACATACTGAATATGAAAATCTTACACCGAACCGTGTGTGATAGAGTCCTCAACTGGATGTGAAGTCAAAACATGAAGCACTTTACTTGATAGATTAATAAGCAACATCTAAGTGAACTATTCAACAAACATTGTGAAGAATGTTATATTTAGAAAAATCCTTAAATTCTTTAAGCTCGTTTATTACTACATGCCTCTATTGTTTACTTTATTACCTAGGCCTAGATACTAAAAACTAGATTTTAAAATGGTCTCTGATGTAGACTTCTGTGGTGCGGTCATAGCTTGCAAAAACCGAGGACGCTAAGCGCTTTAGAGAGTCATATGATAGAGGATTTTACTATGAAAGCGGATTACTGTATTTCGTTTTCCATTTATTAAGATCAGCTCCAAGCCACAAATGAGAAGAAGCAAACCAGATATTCCCACAAATATTTGCTGATTATTAGGAAAACAAAAAAATTTAGTAAAATAATTATTTTGATTTAACCTTGTTGAAAATATATTATACAGCTTTAATTTATTATTAATCCCACTTGTGGCTCAATAATGAACCTTAAAGAAGCACAATTATGACTTTCTACCATCCACATAATTAAAAGTTTCTAGTTACCCTAACAGGGATTTTTCATTGCAATTGTTTCATGGAAATGAATGAATGTGGAGATTTATTCCAATAAAATACAAAAATATTACATTGCAAAAATAAATTCTCTGTACTTGCATTTAAAAGGGTAAAAAATCCTAAAAGTAAATAAATTAATAAAGTCAAGTGCTCTGAACGTAAGTACCTTATTAAGTATAAATGTAAAAAATTACAATCTGTAAGAAGGTCTATGGAATTAGCCGACATGGGCTCAAATGCCTGTGCGTCAGCTTCGAGATGCGTCCTTAATAAATTATATTATACATCTTTTTTATTAATCCTACTTGTGGCTCAATCTTTCAACCATATTTTAGATTAAAGAAAGAAATTGCAATGAGAACTGGAATATATTTATTATACCGGTACTGTTGATGTGCTTCGGCTTCATAGCCAGGTTTCTGAAATAGAATAGGACTACAGTATAGTATCAATCTTTCGTGGTCATTTAATTTAGATTGAAATCTTAATGACTTGAATTCATGCACACCATATTCAGTTGTAAGCTCCTAAGCTCTACGATTAAAATTTGAAGACATACTATAACCCTAAACCGTCAGGCTAGCTGGAATAGTTTTTAGTTAACGTTTACGGGTATGTTAATATACCTGTGTTATATATTGCTGGAGATCTCGGGCTAACAAAGATGTTCTCAACTCATAAATAGAAGCAGCTGAAGATGTCGTATCAATCGTTAAGCCATGTGATTTAAATAAACTAATTTTATCTCTAAACTTTTAACACAATTTCCTTAGTAACATCCAACGATGTTATTTTCTGATGAACAAACCCATCAATAGGTTTAAAGGATTCCCGGGAGTTATTTTTTTATGGACGTTTGAACACATAGGGCCTATATTTGATGAGGCTAATGTTGTTTAACTCAGTAAGATTTTCTGTGATTTTCCGAGGCAACCTCCTCTTTATGACGGTCCACAACGTTCGCCGTGGCCCACAGCATCTATACCTTTCATGATATGTAATGTGGGACAACGAGTAATTTGACATTAGAAAAAAACCATTTTTCAGGTTCATATTGTTAAATGGCCGTAAATAATTTATCATTGCTACATTAAATGACCTTTAAATCATTAGGGTATGATAGAAATTTAAATAGGGATGTCTTTTGAATAATGTCAGTGTTTTTAGTTTACAAAACATGTCTCTAGCAGTATTTTATTTTTGAAATTTTGTATTATTGCAAGATAAGTATCATTGAGCGATGTAAAAATTTTGCTAGTTTAACTTAAAATAAGAAGGTTGTTTTCATAAGTTCAATCATTTCATTCCTGCACTTAGCAATTAATTATTGATTTGTGGACAATTTTATTTTGCCGGTCATAATGTTAACAGGCAAGCACAGACAATTCAAACAACAGTTTCTCAGTTCAAATTTATTCAACGTCAATTAGATATGAAGATCGAATCGTCGACGGGAGTGCTTCTACTAAACTAATCCAATTCCAGTTGTAAATTGGTGCCAACTTTACTGGTGAATTTAGAGTGCTTGGGTTTTATTGTGACATAAAAATATTAAAAGGTATGATCTTTTTTCAAATTTGAACTGTCTACTTGCAGAGTTTTAGAACAAATTGTACTTTCAAGCCTAATTTATTCAACTCTGATCATAATATAGGCAAACTTCTATTGACTTAAGATCGATGTAGTTTCACTAATTTTAACGTGCATCTTATAACGATTTACATGAAATCAAAAGTTTCATGTAGTTCCCACTTATTATTTTAACTAAGTACGTTGGGGTTTGCATGTTTTTTATTAATTGCAATTATATTATAGCCATATTTATTTGCTACTGAACATGAATAAAAACTACCCAGTGTAGCCCGACTTGTGGAATAGTGAGAAGGTGGAATCGAGGAGATGAAATTATTTTTAAACTTAGTTCTAAAACTCCCTTTCGTACTAACACAAAACTTGATGCAATTGACTTATACGGTCATTACATAAATGCGAAGATCAATCCAATGTCTGCTTCAGGCAAAAAACGGTACGGTGATTATAATGTATACCGTAATGGTTGTGTAATAATGTTGCAACATGGATATGATCGAATGAAAGTTATCGGTGGAGAAACGACTGTGTAGCAGTAAAAACTTTCTTATTCATAAAGCTGTAGAAATATTTAACACACTGTTAAACATGCATAGTAAACTTTATTCCAACAATGTATGATTTACTTTAGAAAAATTATAGAACAAAATTCAAAACACATCTGGTCTTGCATACATTGGAAATTATATTTTTATAATTTTGAGTTGTAAATTTAAAAAATATACTTTTTACTTTTTGTTCTGAAATATTTACCACGTTTCTTATGGGTGGAAAAGATCATGTCATCAGCTACTTCGGGATGAGGTAGACTGTGAATCATATTATGAGCTAAGGATTATACACGTATGCCACGTATGCCACGTATGCGGAGAGATAATAAAAAAGTAGACTGTTGGATTTTATATTATTATATTAATAATAATAATAGTAAAAATAGTAACAATAACAACATTCGATATTATTATCAATTAGTAATGTAACATCATAATTGTTAAGGAGTTATATTTCCAATGTATAAAAGTTGGTTTATAAAACCTTTAACAATAAACTTTAATATTTGACCACCAGATTTATGTGATTTTATTTCCTTGTTTGATTTCCTGATATGACTTCTTAACTATTGTTGTTCGAGGATCCTCCTGGCGTGTTCTCTCTTGTCAAGATTTTTTAGTCATATGCAACAACTTCTCAAAATTACGCGTTTCGTTGCAATGTAACACTCGGAGTCGCAATAAGAATGCAAGGACTACTACTATAAATTCTTCTTTAAATGATCATTTATATTGTTAATAATGAAATACAATATATTTTCATAACACGATTAAAAAATGGGCTTTAGATTTTTAGAGACCCTAAGTTTGAAGTGCAAGATTTATCGTACTTTACGTACGAAAAATCTTGCGCTAGGGGCTGATTTTAAGATCTATGTTGATTTTTTAACTACATTTTATGTTCGAAAGTTTGCAGCACAATTTACTCGTGTTTTGAACGATAATTTTTAATAGATTACATTGAAAACGTCTGTATTAGTTTTTTTTTCAAAGGAATAATTAAACAGAGGGTAAAATTAATTTCCCCCCCAACTGCTACGTTCCAACGCTTTTTACTCCTTGTAATAAGTGTGTAAAATAATATTTTGTCTCCCAGCGAGAGTAAAGGGACAACTTTGTCTCCCGGCGCGGCGGGAGACAAAGTGAACCCATAGGAATGACATTGAAATCAATAATTCAAAACTGAGTGCCTTCAAATGTCTACGCTGGCGTGCAAATATGTTGAGGTTCAACAGTTTATAGGAGCTAACAGCTTATTTAGTGGAAGGAACTATGATAAACATTTATAATAAAATAGTAATAATACTTTACTCTCACTCTTTACTTCCATGGCCATCGATACCCTAGTAGGGTTTTGGCCTCGCCAACAATTGCTCGCCACCTCTCCCAATCATATGCCTCATCTACTTCTGCTCCCATTAATAACGAATATAATAATAACATTGACAACAATCAGCTGTGATAAAACTACGAAATAAACATGTAATAATGTTGCAACATTTAGCTAATCGCTGGTGCATGAATGGTTGCAGGCAATAATTCCAGATCGAAACGAAATGGATATTGTTTGCTGTTTATATGTCGTAAGTAAGCACGTTGTCTCCCACGGGAAAATTGTCGAATTCGTAAACTCGGGCTCCAACATTCTCAACCGTGAGGCAATGTTATACTTTACTTACTTTACAAACAATTAACTACTCCTTAGTTAACATTGTTTTTCCAACGTAAGCAATGCAATTATAGAGTTTCGCAGGTGATCAAAAACATAACGAAACAAATTATTTCATAGTAGTGTTGTGAATAATTACTTTTTCAAGGGTTTTTATGAAAATTAATGAACTAGTTCTCTTAAACAGTAGGTTTTGGACACTCTCTCATAAAATAATAAGATAAAAACTTTCAGAAATAAAAAGACACGAGACTTGATATTAAAGTCAAGACAGTATATTTGAAGAGTTCACTATAACTAACCGTTTAGGAGACTTGAAGGAATTTTTGGGAGAGGAGGAGCTTAAAACTGTGTCTTGTTTGCAAGTATGATTTAACTTTGGCCAAAATGACCGTATATATTCAATTAAATTAATTTTAACACTCCTTCATTAGGAAAATACGTACATGAGTGTACCATGTAATAATTTTAAAATCGGAATCTATGGAGGGTGGTGTATGAGGAAGAGGCATGTAAGAATGTAGGTATAATACATTCAATTAGTTCCATGGTGTCTATGTAGACAAACACAGACAACATTACATCATCCGATTCCTTTATTTGAAGATTTGAAGGTTATAAAAACGTGAAATGTTAAAAAAATTACTTTTGCTTTGGTGTAATCTGTTATAATTCCCAATCAGAGTAAAAAACTTATTACGAAACTGTTATATTAAGCAAAAACGTTTTTGGGAATCTGTAAGTAACTTACTGTAATTTTGGATATAAACCAAAAAAATATTAGGGGCTAGTTGTTTGTTCAGTATCTATTGTGAACTACAGTAACCCCTTTCTTCACTCCAAGATCAAGCACACTGATCTACAATCACACCGTTCAAATAAGACATTTCATAATGGCTTTTCTGTTGACTCGAGAGAACAATAAGGGATTGCCTTCTGTCTGGAGATCGATCTGGTATAACCAAACGTTGTGCACAATTATTGTAAATCAAACTTAAATTTCAGATTAAAAGGATTATTCATCCTTTTGTGGTAAAAAGTTGTTCCAAATATCGTAACCATTAAATAAATAAAATTTTATCTTTAAGCTGTATGACTAATTGCATTTTGCTTAATTTTTTGTAATGGTTTATTGTGGGGTTTATGGGATTGATTTATATACTTACCATCATTAGTTTGTGAAAACAAGATTCATAAGGAAACGGGTGGTTCAAAATTTTCAAATAGAAGATTTCCTTGATGATTTTAATCGTTAAAATTAGGTACAATACGAAAAAAACTACTGGTTTGAAGACGAATGAGTACTCACACCGCACACTGACATGACGAAGCGAATTTCAATTTTAGGGATTTAAATTATTTTCTATCTTTACTCAAAATGCCCAAATTTTAGGATTTACGCCGTCCTAAAATGAGAATATGGGTTTTCAATCTATTTCAGTCTATTTATATCATGGAAGATAATATATCTACTAAATTGAAATAAATAAAATAAATGATAATTGCGGCCACTGGAGTGGAAAATCCTTTAAAGAAAACATATTGCGTTTAGCAAATTTACATTTTCGATCATAAATCGGTTATTTTTTGGGACTTTGGTTTTAGGTCCTACAGCTTTAGGAGAGGGCTTGAAATTTTTTTGTTTTTTACTATACAAAAATACATTAAATTTACATTCGGGGCCCTCATTTGGCCCAAAAGCCCCTAATTCGGGGCATTTATCCCTCAAATCTGGGGTTGAAGGTGCTACGATTGTTTCACCAACAACCCTGACGTACTTATAGAAAGGAATGTTTCTACCAAATTAGAAGACTAGAGTGCCAACATATGATACTTATATACAAATATATAATTGATCAGATATCAATTCTTGGCCTAATGGCTAAGCATAGTTCGAGTTATTAGACTTCTGTTATACAAAACAAAAAATCTATAGAAAGTAAAAACAAGCTCTAAATAGAAGTTAAGGAACGACACCCTATCAGCCTCCATCGATTAAAAACATTGAAATATAAAACAAATCTATTCCTGGGAAACGTATACAGATTAATGTTATAAAACAGCAAAATGATAGCTAAATAGCATGTTAGAGGGTCGGAGATAAAACAATTCAAATCAGCAACCGAATGCAAACGAACGCAACGTTTAAGAAATATTTTAATGCAATAATAAGTTGTGGCTTAAGCCTGGACCTATGAAATCTACGTTTCACAAATTAACAGGGATCGTAAAGACTAATTTCGAAACTAGGCCATAGTGGATTTAATATTTATGAAACCACGAACCCAAGACTTGGGAAGATTCTGCCTCAGAAACGTCATCCAATATTACTATGATTAAAGCCTACCGCAACCGATGCAAATATTTTGCTAACGCTTCAAAGTTTGCAAGAACCAATTTAAATACAACTTTCAGAGCGTTTATACCTTAAGTATAAAAAACATTAGAGTTGATCATGTTGTATTAAACATGGTTGGGAAAAACTCTGGAATATTTTTAATATCTTTTTTGTTAATAATCATAATATTATGAAGTTTGCAATCGCATACTCACATAATAAAAGTTTTTAGCATAAATTACCAGCATTTTGCTTACCAGAGGACGGTCCACAATTGCAGTCTTGAAATTCTCAAGTGTAAGCATTTCTGAAATGTATCTCATTTTACAGATCTTTATAACTGGAACGCAACGCCCCAAACCCGGCTTCAAAAGGATGATCCAAAAAGAAATTACAGTTCATTGACAATATAATATTTCGCTACTTAAATCTGGGAAAATGTCGGGAATATAGTGAAGCGGTTCCCAAAGTGTGGGTTGCGACCCGCCATTGAGTTACAGTTGGGGCGGTTTCGGTGGGTCGCGACTCGGTCACAGTAAGTACTTATAAGCAAAAGGATAAACGTCCTATTCATTTAGTATCTCAACATAGTGGAGAATGATCTGAAGAATTAAACTAGTGATCAATAATCGAGTGACAATTGATTATACCTCTCTATTATTAGTCCGTTAGTCCATTTTGTCTCTCAATAAGAAATCGTTCACTGACAATAGACAGTTTTAAAATATTTATGAAAATGTTGAGGTTAACTGTTAAGGTTAAATGGTCTGTGTGCCAAATAATAGGAGTCTACGATGAGGCAACCTAAAGGAAAATCTGTGATTAGTTGTTTTCAAGGTTAAGATCTTAATCAAGAGAAGCCATAATGGGACACATAATTAGTCATGTTTAATTCTATAATCAGAAATACTTAAATATTTTACTACTCATAAAATATCATATGGAAAAACTTATCGATTTGTATTCCAATTTGATATATCATTAGGTTATTACGTCACTGAGTTATTATTAAAATGAATTAGTATCTTGTGATGAACGTTTTAATTATTGAGTAACTATTAGAATATTCTGCACACTGCTGAAACTTAAAGTGGATTTTTTTTTATAATTATTCTTTTTGTATAGACCAAAGCATCCAAGGGTTACTTTTAACATACTTTAGTGCACAAATAAAACCCTTAAATACCATATTTTTTCTAAAAAAACACACACTGACTATACTTCAGCAGCAGTCGAGGGATCTGGCATAGTAAAAAAATTACAGTTAGCTTTGAGAGGGAAAGGAACTTCTTATACTTTTAAGCTAAGTATGTCTTAAGAAATATTCGCGCGATAAACTATATGAAAAATATATTCCTGCTCCATGATAGCCTAAGTGCACAGACAAAACTCGTGTAGATTATTTAATTTTAAAATGCAAACATAGAACAGTTTGTGATAGATAAATTCTAAGTTTTTAGTTTTGTTTCGTGTTATGCTGTTTGTGATGTTAGTATATCTTTGTTTATAATTGTGTGGTATTTAAATAATCTTGTTTGTTTTGTTCTGATTAGTTAAAGTTGGGCTGATATTAAATGACCAACCCAAATATTAAAAAACTGGTAGAGATTCTCACATTACGTCATACATTACGCTAGAGATATCTCATTGCTCAAAGCGCAACCAGAAAATATTTGGGTTTAGTTTTTACTCATCGCTCCAGTTAGTAAAATGTTTGATTGCATTTATTTACATGTGTTGTTATGCCGTAACAAACACATCAAATTTATTTATTTTTATTTCTTAAAAATTTTCCTAGATTATGAAAAATGTTTTTACATCTACAGAAAAGTTCTTTCCACACCACGAAAAGTAAAATGATCTCCTACCTGACAGATCCTGCCAAATAAACCTAATTTATAGTTGATCAAAGGTGTGTTGTTTGGCTGCAACTCTTGACATCCGTTAAACCGCCTGCCTGGTAGAAAAAATATGGTTGAAGATTTTCTTATAACAAGCTTATTTATTTAAATAAATACCGTCTTTTATACGTAATATCAATCACCAAACAGTTTTAATATAAACATTTTAGGATCTTACAGCAACTATTAATTGATACGGAATTACTGTGAAAAAAATATCGAGGTTAATTAGGGTAAGTCCGGGAGAGATGGCCCCCCTTTTTTTGGAGACAAATAATTTTGTTGTTTTTGGTTCAATCAATTTCATTGTTTGCTTAAGATTTACCTCATGAACTAATTTAATAGTATATGACATAACTAAAGTCATATTTCATGAAATACTGGCTGAAATTAGTTGACTCAATTATTTCCAACTGGTCCATCTCACCCTCATACTCTGGGTTAGATGGACCAGTCATATAGGGAGAGATGGACCAACCTAAAAAAGGTAGATAAAAATGATTATGTAGGTTTTTACAGCAACAAATTACATTTTAATGAGTATTTTGATTGACAAAAAATAGACCAAATGTTGTGAAAGTTAAAAATACAGTAAATTATAGTATTTTATAAAAAGAATAATTGATGGTGTATATTGGCCAAAATACTAGCTGTGTCTAGGCAGTAAAAATTAAAAAAAAATAAAAATATTAGGCTAAGTAAGAGTAAACTAATTTCATTTTCTCATAGATATGGTTATTCGCACATAACTGTGCATTTCCTAAAATATTATAAAATATTAAACCACATTTATGTATATTTAATAAAAACCACTATGGTCCATCTATCCCGACTCGACCTGGACCATCTCTCCCAACTGGATGGGAGAGATGGTCCAGGCCGCCATGATGTCTGTGAGAATGGCAGAGCCGCCTAAGTGCTTTGCAATGAATTGCAACACTATCAACTTTCGTTAAAACGACCAGGTACAAAATTGTACGAACACTTCATGGACTTAGATCACAAAAAGTGAAATCTGTCAAAAGTATTCACTTACCAGAATTATATTTTCTTTAATAACTTGTAAACACGAACATCTGTTGCTCTGGAAATGTGAAGGGAATCACATACCATCCGACATGACACAAGCACACTACTAGTGACGGTCTCTATCGGCTAGTTTTGAAATTACACAACTGGTCCATCTCACCCAGTGGTCCATCTCTCCCTGACTTACCCTACATGAAATATATTATAAGATCGCCAATGTGTGCATTTAATTATGCAATTATTTATAATTGTATACAAACTCCCAGTCTGCTGTGTTTATACACTTTTTACTCCCTGCAATGAGAGAGTAAAAAAAAATTTGTCTCTCAGAGGGAGTAAAGCTATTACTTTAATAAGAAAACCATTGACAACAATCGGCTGTAAAAACGTCTAAGAATTAAAGATGTAAGAAAGTTGAAACAATATTGATACAAGTACTCGGGTGCAGGCACTAATTTCAGATCGAAACGAATTGGGTATTGTTTTAGTTGCTAATTACTAAACTAATGACATATATGTTTGAAGACTATGTATTTATTATTGCAGGTGGAGGAAAAAAGTTTGCGTATATTTCGAGAGTAATAGATCACATTGTCTCCCTCGCGAGACAATGCTACACTTTACTCACTAAAGACACAAATATTCATTGAAATATATATCAACATTCATCCTGTGAATTTCACCTTCCTAAGCACATGAGGGCTTTGATATCCACTTGGGTTCTTAGTACGTATATTGGATAGAGTAAGGTGCTTACTACACAGCCAATAAGGAAGATCTCTTTCAGACGAAATCCGTTATTGATTCTATGTTCGATCTTAGGAATATTACTGAACGTTGAGCCATATTACAGGCGTACCTATCCAACTATAAACAAATAATTTTGCTCTGATTTAATCGGATTATGTCGCCCTATGTTGGATAAAATAATTACTGCAAAATAATTGGGGGAATAGGTTTCCTTCATTCAAATAGAAAAAGTTTTAAAATTTATTTAAGCTGTAAATATTTTACATTAAAACTACGCAGTTCTACTTTATGACAGATTTATATGAAAGGGAAGATTTATGAAATAATATAATTGTATCAAATTATGATAAACTTTTGTAGGGGGACGAAAATTACTGCATAAAAAAACTGAATGATTTATATTTTGTCAGATTTTCTCCCAAAAATGTCAAGACATTCTAAGGAGTGGTGTATTGGAAACCTGTCAAACTCTGTCCAAAAGTAATGAAGTTTTATCCAAGATTTTGTGAGAACTACTTTTCCGAGGTTTTTTACGTTATCATGTTTGATCTATGATTCTCTGGATTTAGATCATCATCGACTTTGCAAAACAATTCCATTTGTATTAAGATTGATGAACATTTTTTTAAATGGTGTGTATAGATAAACATTTTAAAGTATCATACAGGCTACGATGTTTTTTTTGCATTCATACTGTATACATTAAACTTGATTGTAATCATGAAAATTATATTTCAATTAAAAAATATTGTATGTATAGCTTTCCTAAGAATTTTAGTGAAAGCCGAGATATTCGTTTTTATTTATGATCGAGCGATGTAAGGCCAATAAATTATTATTTTTTTACTAAAGATGTATTTAAACATAGGTCTGTTTTTATACTAAAATATCGTAGATATAAACAATTATTCCTACGAATCTTCTTTTCAAACCTTAAAGCCTTAAAATTATAAAAACATTGTTACTTAAAAAAACACAACACGACAATAATAAGTCTGGAAGCACGTTAATTAGTCTTTTCTATTATTAGCAATACTCCAGTAATATCGATATTACTTTCAATCAATCATTGTTATGTTGTAATTTTCTTATTGATAAATTGTCCTAATCCCTAAAAGAAAATATATAATGAATAGAAACATTTAATAAACAGCTTCTTTCAAAGCAAATAACTCAACACCTGTACCTTTCTTTTTCAAAATTAAGTTAGTTTAAGATAATAATCAAGGTACACTATATATTATTTCCTTTCACCGAATTTCCCCTATAGGGAAGAAGCTATTACCGTAGGTCTCATGGTAAGACCTAAGCCCGAGACCATGATAACTTTTCGTTTTGGGGCCACCAGAAACAAAAAACACCATTCGTTCGAATTTATATATATATATATTTGTGTATGTGTGTGTGTGTGTGTGTGTGTGTGTGTGTGTGTGTGTGTGTGTGTGTGTTAGCACGATAGCGGCCGTAAAAATGTTCCAATCTTAATGAAACTTGGTACAGACGTGTAAAGTGGTAATCACTCGGACGAGTTCGTGAACCAGCCCGATCGGATCACCGGAAGGGGGGGTAAAGGGGGTTAAACCACCCAAAAATGGGGTTTTTGAGTTTTTTACATAGAAAAATAAAATTTAACGAATTTCTGTTGGCACCATTGAATTCAGCTAAAAAAAACAATTTAGTATTTTGAATCACTGCTCTATATCCATTAGTTACCGAGATATTGAAAGTGGTAAACACAGTACGTTGTCCCAATGTTAACCTGTTGGGAAATAAGTATTTCATTTATGATCGAGCGATGTAAGGCCAATAAATGATTATTTTTTTACTAAAGATGTATTTAAACATAGGTCTGTTTTTATACTAAAATATCGTAGATATAAACAATTATTCCTACGAATCTTCTTTTCAAACCTTAAAGCCTTAAAATTTGTAACGTACTTTTCCCTTTTTACTCTTTGATTTTACCTTTACACTATTTGAAACCAAATTCTCTACGGGTCAGGCCTGGGTTCAGTGACAACTTCATATGTGGCAATAATAAAGTTTATTAAACACTTTCAATATATGTACACTCTATACATGGCTTCTCTGGTACACGGGGTCAATATCTCGGGGCTGGTGACTGGGGACCTCGAGGGTAGCAGACCTCGGCGAAGTCGGGTATGTCCCGGCGCCTCTACGGATGTCCCTGTGGAGAAGTTCCCTGTTGTCCGTGTTGGCCTCTTAGCGGTCGACAACGTGATGGACAACCTGCTCTCACCACTGCCCGGCGGTGACTCACTTGGCTGTAACAGAAGCCCCATTAATATACCTGGCTAATCAAAAGAGAGGGGGGTGAGTAGGGGGGGAGGAGAGGTAGGGCTTGGTGCGGACTCAACGCGCCCCCCACCAAGGGAAGGGAAAGGGAAACCCAGTGTGACTCAACGCGCCCGTCACTGAGGGAAAGGGAAATGGAACCCCAGTGTGACTCAACGCGCCCGTCACTGGGGGAAAGGGAAAGGGAACCCCAGTGTGACTCAACGCGCCCGTCACTGGGGGAAAGGGAAAGGGAACCCCAGTGTGACTCAACGCGCCCGTCACTGGGGGAAAGGGAAAGGGAACCCCAGTGTGACTCAACGCGCCCGTCACTGGGGGAAAGGGAAAGGGAACCCCAGTGTGACTCAACGCGCCCGTCACTGGGGGAAAGGGAAAGGGAACCCCAGTGTGACTCAACGCGCCCGTCACTGGGGGAAAGGGAAAGGGAACCCCAGTGTGACTCAACGCGCCCGTCACTGGGGGAAAGGGAAAGGGAACCCCAGTGTGACTCAACGCGCCCGTCACTGGGGGGAAAGGGAAAGGGAACCCCAGTGTGACTCAACGCGCCCGTCACTGGGGGAAAGGGAAAGGAAAAGGGATACCCAGTGTGACTCAACGCGCCCGTCACTGGGGGGAAAGGGAAAGGGAACCCCAGTGTGACTCAACGCGCCCGTCACTGGGGGGAAAGGGAAAGGGAACCCCAGTGTGACTCAACGCGCCCGTCACTGGGGGAAAGGGAAAGGAAAAGGGATACCCAGTGTGACTCAACGCGCCCGTCACTGGGGGAAAGGGAAAGGGAAAGGGAAACCAAGTGTGACTCAACGCGCCCGTCACTGGGGGAAAGGGAAAGGGAAAGGGAAACCCAGTGTGACTCAACGCGCCCGTCACTGGGGGAAAGGGAGAGGGAAAGGGAAACCCAGTGTGACTCAACGCGCCCGTCACTGGGGGGGAAGGGAAAGGGAAATCCAGTGTGACTCAACGCGCCCGTCACTGGGGGAAAGGGAAAGAAAAAGGGATACCCAGTGTGACTCAACGCGCCCGTCACTGGGGGGAAAGGGAAAGGGAACCCCAGTGTGACTCAACGCGCCCGTCACTGGGGGAAAGGGAAAGGGAGGGTAGGGACCCACCGCGAGCCCAATGAGCCCCTGCGGTGGGGTGGGCCACTAGGGCCCAACTGACTGGCTTACCCTGAGCAACCTCCTTTTATGCCCGGGAATTTCCCTTTTGGGGTGGGGGAAAGGACCCAGTACCGGGCCCAGTACCGAGCTCCTTCCCCCAGTACATTTCCCTGAGGGAATTTACCTGGGGGTAATTGACCCGAGGGAAAAGTCCTGCAGTGACGTTTCCCTTGATGGATCAATTTGGGCCTTCAGAGAATCTATATAATACCCTCCATAAACACTTTGTTACACTCCCCTCTTTCTTTCCAAAAGATTTTTCAAAACAACTCTCAACAAATATTTTTGTATTTTAATTTTCATAGATTTCCTTTTAAATTACACCCTACTTTATATGATTTCTCAAAAATTTTTCTCATTTCCCCTTATACCACATCTTGCATGGCTTAATATCCACATATATATTTTGATATGCCTTTCTAATACGGCAATATCCCAAAATACCATTTATCTTTACTTACACAGAGGCATTGCCTTTTCAATCACGGGTATACCCAAACCTTACAACTCTTATATTTTATTTACACAGACAATACATTTTCAACTCAGGAAAATTCACCAATACTATAATTTTTATTATTTACACACTTATATTACTTTTATTAAAGCTCTGCAATTCCCCAGAATTACAAATTTATATTTATATTTTCTCTCATTTGCATAGGTGAAACTTTTCACTCTTGGAAATTGCTCTGCATTTCAACACTTTTTACCAGTAACCAAAACCTTTTCTTTTTACTATATACATTTATATTTAAACACTCTTTTTTTGTTTCATAACCAAGTTATACATTTTACCAAATTGCAATCGGGGTAATAAAATACAATGTTGAACATCACACAAGTATAATATACGAATAACAGGATATTCAACAATGTAAATAATAAACAAAACAAAATATTTTCTCTCTAATACAAACTAAAAGTTTTCTCTGGTAACAAAACTACGAGATTCATGTCCTGTTTCCGTCTTGGTCAGTCAGCCTCTGATTTTCAGTCCGTCTTCCAAAAGCGTTGACCTGAGCTTCTGTCTCGGAACTTCCTTCTCCTTTTCCTTTTATCTCTGGCCCCAGCTGGTGGATGATTTGGAGGGGAATTTCTTTTCCTTGCTTGCTGTTTTGGCTCAGGTGATGCGTGAACCTTCACTAATAGAGAGGAGGGACCAGAGTCCCCAATGGCTACAAGTCTTTGCGGAGTATCGGGGGGGTTAATTGTTACCGGGTGTATTGCTTTGGCCACGTCCTGGGTAGCGACCTCAATATAATTTACGCAAGTTGCCAGGAATTCTGTGGGTTTTTCGAGATCCTTGCCCGGCGTGGGTGGGCGCGACTCTGGTTCATTCCTTATTAAGTTTGGTACACCGATGTTTTCCCCGGGTGTTCGTATAGGATTATGTTCTACTAGCGGTGATCTTGTGTCCCCCTTGATCTCGAGATACTCCCAATCACTGCCATCCTGTGCTTCCTCCTGCACGATTTCGTCCGTGATCCTGTCTAACTCTTCTTGAGTACGCCGGGCCACTTTGCTGGTTCCATCGGGTGGATGCTGTTCTATGAGCTCTGGTGATGCACTCCTCCTGGATTTATGACTGGATTTTGGGCTCGACCTAGTGCTAGACGAGGAGCTGCTTGTTGAGCTGCCAGTAGAGGAGCTGCTTGAACTACTGGAGCTACTACTGGAGGAACTCCTGGAACTGGATCGATACGGTTTTCTAGGCGTTATTATTTCTTCCCCGGACAGTGTTTTGTTCCCCGGTGTTTCTTTGGGCTGCACCTTGTGCTGGTCCTGGGGACGATCCTTGGGGCGATCCTTGGGCTGTTCCTGGGGATGATCCTGGGGACGATCCTTGGGGCGATCCTTGGGCTGTTCCTGGGGACGATCCTTGGGACGATCCTTGGGGCGATCCTTGGGCTGTTCCTGGGGACGATCCTTGGGACGATCCTTGGGGCGATCCTTGGGGCGATCCTGGGGACGATCCTTGGGCTGGGTAAACATTGGGGAGTTGCGTCTCACAATACTCTTGCGTCCCTTTTTGAGTGGGGGTGGTTTTACCCCGGGTATATCTGGTAGGGGTTTCTGGTGGGAAAGAATTTTTCCGCGTTTTAATTCCTCGTGGATAATACCCCGCAGCCACTGGATGTCTCGTTGGGTGAAGCCAATAGTTCGATCTGCTGCATAAGCTTCTGCTGTAAGGCATAGAAATATCCCACAGTCCTTGTTACCATACTGTCGGGGACCAAGTTTCTCACGAATCTTCCATTTACGGGCCAGAAACACTTTACCCTTCTTGTTAATGGCGAGGAACTTTAGAAAACCTAAGACCTTTTCCCCCACTAACTCATAAGACTGATGTAGGCTGTCATATATGATCAATTCTTTTACCCTCAGGTCCAAAACAAGTAAAATCCAATGTTCTAAAGTTTTTTCGAAATAGGGTATAAATACCATGTCGTAGGAGAACAAATCTTTCCCTTTCAGCCAGCGGCTCGCCTCCTCCTCGCTTCCGTTGTACAATTTCTCCATAAAATGGGAGTTTAGGGTGAGTACCGAGGGCCAAGCCTGTTTATTACCTCTGGTTTGAAGCAGGTACAAGTATGCATTTATGACCCTGTCGTTTGTCCTTTCGCCCTCTAGAATTCCCTTATAATCTTCTTGAGTAAGAGCAGCCATTATCCCGACCTTCAGGTGTGCTGTCACTGGACTGAATGACTAGTGGTCAGTGCTATGCAGACCTTGTTGCAGAGACTGCAGGATAAAACTTGTGAATGGGTCTGGGCACAATATTCGGGGTAAAACAATATTTGGGACTGATAAGAAAAGGGGTAAGGTAGATAAGATAAAGTGACCCTCGGGGAATTCCAGTTAGCCTGATTTATCAATTGATTTCACCACTCTTTAGCACTGAAAAATTTTCACTCATAGCTATTTAGGTTTTTTTTTTATTGCTTGCAAACAAAATAACTTATTTATTCACTTTATTATTTGTTTAATTTATTCAATTAACTGTTAGTGTTTTTTTTCGTTTACAACAAAAATACCATGTTGTTAAACAGCCATATTGTAAATAGCGATGTAGTTTTGCTACTGGGTAATGGTATTTTTTTCTCGCTGAAAATTAATAAATAAAAAATAACATTTGAGAACCAATAAATCACTCTATACTCATACTACACTTTTTTTTCCACCCGTCATCCCTCTAATAATTTACTTTGAGATCTTTTACATGAACTCTAATTGGCTTTCCTTCTTTAATTACCTCGACCACCACTGGGGAAAGGACTTTAGTAATATAATGGGGACCAGAATATTTTGGTAATAACTTAGCATTTATAGCTTTGCTTGCATCGGATAAATGTCTATTTCTGCAATATACCAAATCTCCAACTTTTGGTTTGTAGGGTCGTCTCCTGAGGTTGTAATAATGTCTTTGGTTTCCGTGTGATTTTTCCAGCTGTTTCTTTACCAACCAGTATATGTCCTTAAGCTCCTTTTCCCTGCTCCGGGGATTTGTTTCCTCGGTATTCTCCTGAGGTAGCTCTAACATGTGTGGTGTTCTCAGTTCTCGGCCAAAGTTTAAATAAGCCGGGGAATAACCGGTCGACGAATGAGTTGAGGTGTTGTATGCAAACATAAATTCTGGCAACAGTACATCCCACTTCTTCTGAGTTTCTTCTAGGTACTGGGCAATCATAGTTTCTATTACTTTGTTTGTTCTTTCCACTGGGTTGGCTTGAGGGGTATATGGAGGGGTAAAATAGTGCTTAATACCATAGTCCCTGCATACCTGAGCAATTAGGTTACTTGTGTACTGGGTCCCGTTGTCGGACAACAATATCAGGGGCGTTCCGAATCTTAATATAACCCGTTCTTTTAGGGCCTGAGCGACGGATTTTGCAGTTGCGGATCGGATCGCAACGCATTCCACCCACTTAGTGAAAGTGTCTTGGAACATTAACAGAAATTTAAAGCCTTTTGTTGACCTCGGAAAGGGTCCTACTAGATCTGTACTTACGCATTGCCAGGGACCTCTTGCTGCTCTGAATTGCATTTCTCCAAGTGTTCGCTGGTTAGAATACTTGTGTTTATTACACGAGGAGCAATTTCGAACATACCAAGCTATTTCTCGGAACATTCCAGGCCAATAGTAGCTACGTGATATCCTGTCGAACGTTTTCGCTATCCCCATATGCCCTGCTGTGGGATCGTCATAATTTTGTCTTAGAATATCTGCTCTAGCTTCCTTAGCAATGCAAAGCTTCCAGGGTGAAGTTGTGGGGTTCTCCTGCCTGCCTACATTATTCCAGACGTGTTTGTATAAAACACCATCCAATAATTTGAATCGGGAATATTTATCGGGGGACTTTGAAACATTTTCAACCATTTTCTCGTACCAGCCTTTCTTTTCCTTGTTTGTTGGTTCTATAATTTCTCCTACATCCAGGACCTCTGTTTTCTCTTCCTCTGGGGTCTGCGGTGGATTTCTAGATAAGGCGTCGGCTACCTTGTTCTGGCTGCCCTTCCTAAATTCAATGGTAAAGTCATACATTTGGAATTCGAGTACCCAACGAGCAATTCTACCTGACGGGGTTTTCATAGAATGGAGCCATTTTAGCGCCTGGTGATCTGTGATGACTATAACATGATAACCTTCTTTATAAGGCCTAAACTTCCTAAGTGCATACAGAACACCGAGACATTCTTTTTCAGTGGTTGAAAATTTTCTTTCATGATCATGGAGACTTCTACTTGCATACGATATCACCTGTTCATCCTTTCCCTGTCTTTGAAATAAGGTTGCCCCCAGTCCTAGTTCTGAGGCATCCGTTTGAATATAAAACTGCCGAGAGAAATCTGGGCAAGCGAGGATAGGTGCTTGGGTCAAGAGATATTTGAGTTCTTCAAACGCTTTAGTTTGTTTCTCAGTCCAATTCCATTTCACATTTTTGCGGAGCAGGCAATTTAAAGGTGCTGTCACTTTAGAGTAATTTGGTATGAAGCGTTTGTACCAGCCAGCCAGACCTAGAAATCCTCTGAGTTCCCTTACAGTTTTAGGAGGTGGGTATTCTACCACCGCTTTTACCTTTTCTGGATCTGTGAGAATTCCCTCTGAATTAACTACATGTCCTAAATACCTTAGTTCTGTCTGACAGAACTTACACTTTTCTAGATTAAGACGTAGTCGGGCAGACCGCAGGCGCTCAAAGACCTTACCAAGGTTCTCAAAGTGTTCTTCCAGTGTTTTCCCTAAGACAATAATGTCGTCGAGGTAGGCAAATGCCTTGTCCTCTAAATCTGACCCTAGCACTGTGTCCAATAGCCTTTGGAAGGTGGCTGGGGCTGAGTGCAAACCAAAGGCCATGACTCTGAATTGGAAGAGTCCTCTGTTCGGTACAGTGAAGGCAGTGAGGGGCCGACTATCCTTTTCAAGAGGTACCTGCCAGTAACCGTCTTTTAAGTCAAGAGTAGAGATGTACTTAGCTTCTTTGAGTCTGTCAAGGATTGCTTGCACTTGTGGGAGGGGATAAGCATCTTTTATTGTTGCATTATTTACCGAACGTAAATCTACACAAAAGCGAAATTTCCCTGAGGGCTTCTTAACCATTACAACGGGCGAGCTCCAGGGGCTAACTGACGGCTCGATCACTCCGGCCTTTAACATCTTATCCACTTCGTCATTTATAACTTTTTGCATGGCAGGGTTTTTCGGGTAATATCTGTGTTTGGTAGGTTGGACATTGGGTTTTAGCCTAAGGGTATGCTCAACTAGGTGGGTTGGCCCTCGAACGGTCTCAAATTTAGGCAATTCCCTCTTCAGAAATTTATCTACCGCTTTTTGTTCTTCTTCGGATAAAGGTTTTATTATGTTTACTGTTCCCGCTGAGTCGCTAGAGGTGGGGGACGGGGGTTCTCCACAAGACCACTGGACTTGTTGGTTAGGCACGTCGATTATTGCTCCCCATTCCCTCATAGCCTCTAATCCGATAATAATGCCTACCGTCAATCCGGGCAGTACAAATAGCTTAATGGGTTTTTCCAAATCTCCCAGATTACATTTAACATAAAAAGAATACAATATGTCTACTCGTTTCCCGTTAGCGACAGTTGCATAATTATTATATTCCCTCGAAGGTACATATCCCAAACTGTTTAAAGACTCTGCACAAATTGTACTTGCATAGCTCCTAGTTGCTCCGGTGTCTATTAAAGCTTTAAAGGGTTTCCCACTTATAACTATGTCAAGGATTATCCTATAGTCTGAAATTATTGGTAGGTCGTTCCTAGCATGATTTACTACGTCTTCGGGGTTTAATGCCTCCTTTGCTGGGGACCTGGAGTACCCCGGTTTCTCCATGCCCCTCTGTAGTTTTCCGCTGCTGCACAACTACAATCAGTAGTCCTCCCTTCTGTACCGCAAAACCTGCACTTGTCTCTTCTGGGTAGCCTACATTCCCGGGCGAAGTGTCCAGCTTGGTTGCAATTCCAACAGCTTGCGCTATTGTCATTGTTTTGGCCCTGTCGCCTAGCTTGTGGCGTACCAGTACGTTGTCGGTTTGTTTCCCCTCGATTTCCCTGGGGGTTTGATGGGTTATCATATCTCTGAAAGGGGTCTTTAGTAGAGGGCCTGTAGCCCGTCTCTGGGTACAAGGCTTGCGCAGGTTTCTGCGGGGGTTTGTAGTTGGATGCTGAATACTTAATAGCTTCATAATCATTGGCCGCCTTTACTAGTTCTGGGAGAGTTGTTATATTCCAGCGTACACCATACAGTTTGTACTCAGGTAACATATTCTCAAAAATTCGCTGGAACTGTTGTTCATTTGATAAGCGTCCGTGTCGTCTCATTAGGGTTTGTATAGCCACTAAGTAGTCTTGGAATGATTCGTTTGGGCCTTGTGTTCGGTCTCGTATTTCGAGGTCCAATTTTTCCCTATACCGTCTTGGTAGGTAGTTGAGCTCTAGATATTGTATAAAACCTTCCCAGGTTTGCCACAAGGACTTAGAATTTCTGTACCATAAAAGTGCCTTACCTTTTAAGAGTTCTGGAAGTGCCTGTAAGAGGTCATCTGGCTTAATTTGGTACGCTTCTCTTAGTTCCTCTAACCTTTCTAGAAAGGAGACCACGTCTTTTTCCCCGTCAAAAGTGAGATTCCACTTACGGACGACATTAAAAAGAGAAGACTTATCATTATTACTCACGGCTGCTGCACTGGTACTGGCTTTGCTACCTGGAAGTGGTGTTGGTGCCTGTGGTGTTAGTGCTGGAGGTGTTGGTACCTGCGGTGCTGGTGCCTGCGGTGCTGGTGCCTGCGGTGCTGGTGCCTTTGGTGCTGGTGTTGGTCCCGTTGGCTTATACTCTCCCTTGATGAAAGACACGAGGACTTTTCTCCCGTCACTGACCTTGTCGCTGGCTGGGAGACCAAATTTCTTTAACTCCTCCAGAAGTTCGGGTTTCTTCAGGGTGTAGATCCAACCAGTGCGGGGGTTCTGCTTCGTTTCGTCGGGGATGCTCTCCGTCTCAGAGTCTGTCATCTCGGCTGTACTCATTTCCTGAGGAAAGACACGTATTATTTTCATACAAAACACAAGTTAACTGAAAATAACCCTTGTGCACTCGGACCAAATTTCAAAATTGCCACAGGTCCTGACCCAAAAACTTTTAAAACTGTCTCTTTTTTTAAGAAGTGCCACTGTAGAGTCCCTGTTCGGGCGCCAAAATTATGTAACGTACTTTTCCCTTTTTACTCTTTGATTTTACCTTTACACTATTTGAAACCAAATTCTCTACGGGTCAGGCCTGGGTTCAGTGACAACTTCATATGTGGCAATAATAAAGTTTATTAAACACTTTCAATATATGTACACTCTATACATGGCTTCTCTGGTACACGGGGTCAATATCTCGGGGCTGGTGACTGGGGACCTCGAGGGTAGCAGACCTCGGCGAAGTCGGGTATGTCCCGGCGCCTCTACGGATGTCCCTGTGGAGAAGTTCCCTGTTGTCCGTGTTGGCCTCTTAGCGGTCGACAACGTGATGGACAACCTGCTCTCACCACTGCCCGGCGATGACTCACTTGGCTGTAACAGAAGCCCCATTAATATACCTGGCTAATCAAAAGAGAGGGGGGTGAGTAGGGGGGGAGGAGAGGTAGGGCTTGGTGCGGACTCAACGCGCCCCCCACCAAGGGAAGGGAAAGGAAACCCAGTGTGACTCAACGCGCCCGTCACTGGGGGAAAGGGAAAGGGAACCCCAGTGTGACTCAACGCGCCCGTCACTGGGGGAAAGGGAAAGGGAACCCCAGTGTGACTCAACGCGCCCGTCACTGGGGGAAAGGGAAAGGGAATCCCAGTGTGACTCAACGCGCCCGTCACTGGGGGAAAGGGAAAGGGAACCCCAGTGTGACTCAACGCGCCCGTCACTGGGGGAAAGGGAAAGGGAACCCCAGTGTGACTCAACGCGCCCGTCACTGGGGGAAAGGGAAAGGGAACCCCAGTGTGACTCAACGCGCCCGTCACTGGGGGAAAGGGAAAGGGAACCCCAGTGTGACTCAACGCGCCCGTCACTGGGGGAAAGGGAAAGGGAACCCCAGTGTGACTCAACGCGCCCGTCACTGGGGGAAAGGGAAAGGGAACCCCAGTGTGACTCAACGCGCCCGTCACTGGGGGAAAGGGAAAGGGAACCCCAGTGTGACTCAACGCGCCCGTCACTGGGGGAAAGGGAAAGGGAACCCCAGTGTGACTCAACGCGCCCGTCACTGGGGGAAAGGGAAAGGGAACCCCAGTGTGACTCAACGCGCCCGTCACTGGGGGAAAGGAAAAGGGAACCCCAGTGTGACTCAACGCGCCCGTCACTGGGGGGAAAGGGAAAGGGAACCCCAGTGTGACTCAACGCGCCCGTCACTGGGGGGAAAGGGAAAGGGAACCCCAGTGTGACTCAACGCGCCCGTCACTGGGGGAAAGGGAAAGGGAACCCCAGTGTGACTCAACGCGCCCGTCACTTGGGGAAAGGGAAAGGGAGGGTAGGGACCCACCGCGAGCCCAATGAGCCCCTGCGGTGGGGTGGGCCACTAGGGCCCAACTGACTGGCTTACCCTGAGCAACCTCCTTTTATGCCCGGGAATTTCCCTTTTGGGGTGGGGGAAAGGACCCAGTACCGGGCCCAGTACCGAGCTCCTTCCCCCAGTACATTTCCCTGAGGGAATTTACCTGGGGGTAATTGACCCGAGGGAAAAGTCCTGCAGTGACGTTTCCCTTGATGGATCAATTTGGGCCTTCAGAGAATCTATATAATACCCTCCATAAACACTTTGTTACAAATTATTAAAAAAACACAATACGACAATAATAAGTCTGGAAGCACGTTAATTAGTAATTAGTAATAAGTAAAATTCTATATCCCCGTTATTTTTCAACATATCTTGATAAAACTTGGTAAATAGCTTCTTCCAGTTCAGATCTACTAAATATTGAGTTAAAACCACCCAGTTTTAATATACCTGTAGCAGCAAACTTGCATACTCATTCCCCATGTTATTTTAAGAAGCTTACCAAAACATGTCAAATCTCGCTATGTTGGATTGAAATATGTTGTTTTGCATTTGAAATTCGCTGAGAATGCAGGTCTGCTGCAACGGAGGTATTATTCAAATCATAAGACTCGAAATAACACGTGTCATCCATCTAAGTTACATTTACTCGTTCTCCAGCAAATTCGTTGATTAATTAATTTATCTATTCCTCCAGCCCTCAATTCGTCGAATGCCGGACCTGCTCGGTGAATACAGAAACCGCTATTTGAACATTGAACCTACAAGGTTAATGCACTTGCTTAAGAAAGCTTAAAGTTATTTGAGGATGCTAACACTTGTAATTATCAAATACGACTGACCCCAGGTGATGTATTGTTTTATATGCATGCATTTATATTCAACAATAATACAAATATATTAAACCGTAAAATACCCCGTTGCAGCAGACCTGCATACTCAGTGAATTTCTAATGCAAAAGAAAATATTTCAATCCAAGGTAGTTAGATTAAATGTTTTTGTAAGCTCCATAAGAATAATATGGATAATGAGTATGCAGGTTTGCTGCAATAGGTCCGTTCAAACTGGGTGGTTTTAATTCAATATTTCGTAGATCTGAACTAGGAGAAACCATATACCAACTTTTATCAAGATATGTCAAAAAATAAGGAAGATATACAATTTGTTTATTTTCCATAAGGATAACATGGGGAATGAGTATGAAGGTTTGCTGCCACAACAATGGAAATTTCGGGGGTTTTCGACTAAAATACATCTATCATTTGTCCGTAAAACAGTTTTTCGCTGCCAATCAGATGTTTCCATATTTTTCATTTTTATAATAAATCCACTACATTATTATAGCACGTTTTATGACCCATTATCATTTTTAAAAAATGTCTTTGATTACAAACGTATTTAATGAGGAAATAATCACATGAGTGATATTTTTGTTATCAGGAGTAAAATAAATTTCCAATTAAAAATCAAATTTTAAACCGTGAACGTGTCCATGATTCTCCAGAAACCATAAATAAATGGTATCGCATTTTTAGCTAAATATTTAGATTCTCTGTGATATTTAATGTAAATTCAACCCCACTTACAGTCTCGTACCTTAAAAATGAGCGAATTAAAAGCAATTTTAGTTTTGGGCAAAAACAGTGGTTTGAGCGTGGCGAACGAGTTTGGCTGAATATTGGTGATTGCTCACCAACAATTTACTTCTCCTATTGTTACGCATTACTTTGTTAATTTAACTTTTCTTGTTTCTCTTAGGGCCATTTCCACCTTTCTAGTTTAAATTATTTCTCTCTTAATCTTAAAGCCGGCCATACACTATGCGACTCGGTCGCTTGTCGACCAACAATTTGATTGCTTTCGACCAAATTGCTCAAATGTCGCCCAATGTATTGTGGGGCCGTTTCGATCAGATTGCTGGTGATCTCGAGGTCGCCTGGCGTTGGTTTGATTGCCCGTTTTTCAGGGTGATGCACTAAATTGCCGGGCGACCTAGAGATCGCTTGGCGACCAGATTTCCGAGTGTATGGCATCAAGCTCAAGCGACATGAGCGATATCCGAGGTCCGCGCATGCGCACTACGGTCTCAGTCATTTTCTTTCGGCCATATCAACGTTAATATTGGCATACTCTTGAAAATTCTTGACAACTGTTGTCAAGCTCGCTCTCCTCGACAATTTGAGTACCGTTATAAACTATTTCAGAAATTTTTATTTTTTAATTTTCCGGTCGTATATTTAATTTTAATTTAATTTTTTTAGTTAATATCGAATCTTCATGCACATTAAATGAATTAAAGATTTTAGTTCAACTCGCTCTCGCCGACAACTTGTATTACCACATAAACTATTTAGAAGGTAAAATTTGTAATGTTTTTTAGTTTTTCCGAGCGTATCTGAAACGTTAAATAATTTATGTTAAATATTGATCGAATCTTATGGCATATTTTTTTCACTCCGCCCTCCCGGTTAAACTGAGTGCACACAAGACCCATTCCCGAAAAATAAGTTTTCTCCGAAGTGCCGTGGGTTTTCGACGTCTTGCACGGTAAACAATTATCATTTATGGAATCATAACATCATTTCCTATATTTTGAAAAAAGGTTATTCATTTCTACTATAGCACCACATGCCACATAATTACCAATTTCGCTTCTAAAATAAAATAATCCACTCTTTTTATTTAGTTTATTCTAAAATATTTTCGTTGCAAACACAAGTTATGAAAGAAATATCTCTCTGTGGTATTTTCGGAATCTGGATAAAAAATTATTTCTAATGAAAATAAAATTTGACGTATTGAGATTTAAAATTGTGGGGATTATTCTCGATAAACATAAATGGTAGTGTAATTTGACAAAATATTTAGATTTTACGTAAAATATCATTTTACGTAAAACTAAAACTGCCGATAACTCGTTTTTCTTTCAAGATACGGTACAGTAAGTTGGGTAAAACTTACATGATGTTTTACCCCACTTACTGTACCGTATCTTGAAAGAAAAACGAGTTATCGGCAGTTTTAGTTTTTCGGCGACATGTTTTTTTAAGCGTAGTGAATGAGTTTGTTAGAATTGATGACTGAACATTGTTATTTTATTTCTCGCATTATGTTCCTTGGATCTCTTATGGTTTATGATATTTATTTTTTTTTTTAAAGTGGGTGGTGGCCTTTTCTCAATGGTGTGCACAAAAATTAACACACTGTATATATTAATTTTTTCAGCGCCTCAAATTCCATTAACACATTCACTGCTAAAATTAATATTTGGTCATTAGATTTTCTTAAACACTCTAACACCATAGCAAACAACATCATGTGGGATTATTTCAACACAATGGTAGCAACAAAATTCAGATAGTTCAGTCTGCCTGGGATTTTAGTAAGCTACTCCTTATAGTATGTCAGTTATTTTAAAGGTATGGCAATCAGGCAGCCCCACCCCCCCTTTCTTAGCTTTTGATCTCTCAATCGTTGATATAAACCCAAGACCCATTTCTGGTGCAGTTAGCAATGTTATTCGTTACCACTACAACAGAGATGGTCGCGGTGAAAGCTGACAAACCACATGAATCACTCAGTCCACTGTCATTATGTGAAGGGTTCAATATTGTATGAATGTGTCTTACCAAATACTTCACCAGCCATTGCCAATTATAATAAATTCTCTATTATACTAGAAGTCTATCGAAATGTCTTCGTCCACAAAAATATAATTTAAAAGTTCACATGTTACTTAATAAATTATATTTATGATATATGTTTAAAGTCATTTATTTTCTCTTTTCTATGTATGTTTAGAAAAAAGAAATCTTGTGGTATCACTATCCTATCGCATTCATGTGATATTACTAGTCACAAAAATTGTTCTAGTATAAATAGTAATTAATTACATTATTATTTATCAAAAAGTATGTATGAAAGATACAATATTGAGCCTAAATGAAAGTTTTATATCATAGTGTTGCATTGGCAGACAATAGTTGGGCTGTATGACGGCACAGCACATTTAAGGTATAAGCATTTGATGGATTATTGATATTTTCACACCTCCTGGATAAGGTTTCTCCGAACTTTCCGCTTAGTAATTAGGATAAAATTTAATTATTAAGATAAGCTTTAAATCATATTTAGGCCTCTTACAGCTCAAAACGTTTACTGTGTTGTAGTTATACTAACTAAACTGTAATGGCATTACACAACAGTAGAACTGTAGTTTTCAGTGGTAATTTGATTTTTCAGTGTTAAACTGTCATTCAGGAAAACCCCCAATTGGACAGAACTCGCCGGCCCAACTGCTCTCTAGAGACTTGCTGTTGAATGAACAAAATGTATTCATTGGAATTCTCACTCTAACTTCAACAGTGGCTCTATTTATTTATCCTTGCAAATATTATCAGAGGAATAATAATTATATATGCATCTTCTTTACTTCTCATCAATCAGAATTTTTTCTTTGTTCATTTTGAATCTCAAAGAAGGATCTGGTAACAAAAAAATCACTAGTGTTTCCTATAAAATAGAAACTGTAATTTTCTA
The DNA here is from genome assembly GCA_035578135.1 of Flexamia atlantica. NCBI lineage: Eukaryota > Metazoa > Arthropoda > Insecta > Hemiptera > Cicadellidae > Flexamia > Flexamia atlantica. The sequence goes on along the minus strand of JAQJVK010000008.1, from coordinate 27,352,136 downwards.
CGTTAGTTATGTGAAATATTTGCTTAGGATCTAGTGCTTGGGGAGTTTATCAAGAAAGAAGAGTCAGTTTAATTTCCTGTTTACACAGTTTTTTTAAGAATCGAGAAAAAATATACTTGAAATATGTTTCTTGAAAAAGAGGCCGTAGTTAAATTTAAAATTTACAGTTTCATTATAGATTACAACTTCATATATTTATTTGGAGTAGTTATGAAAAAATAAGAATTAAAAAATTATCATATCAAATTTTTTTCAGGAAATTATTTTCATTATTGAAAAAAATTGGCTACAACCAATAAATAAATATAAACGTATTTTAACTTTGGGATTTGATTTTTAAAACGCAATCGATAAATTATTTTTATCGAATCTGAACGTTCCTTTTGTCGCTTAAAGTAGTTTTTTTATCGTAGACCACCTAATTTAGAACTATATTAAAAATTTTAAATACGGTCCCAGATAATTACTAGGCAAAAAATACTTTGTTTAACATTTTTAGTTTTTTTCAGGATTTTTATGGTCCTTTTTGGTAACCGCATGGCTTTTTAACTATTAATTGAATAGTTTCTGAATAGATGTATCAGAACTGTCTTCACAGTTATTATTTAGTAAAAAAAGTCGTACAAAAAAGCTGTTTACGTCAAGATAAATGGTAGGAGTACTAAAGAAGATTCTACAAAAAATATATCTTTGCAGACCCTAGCAGATGTAAACAGAAAGGGTTAAATGAAACAAAGCAACGGCTTTCCTCTGTTATTTGCTCTACCCAATGAAGTCAGACAGGACTGCTGTAAAATATTTTTACACACTTAATAATATTAAGGCTTTTAATTAAGTTTTAAATTTTTTACATTATATAAATTTATTAATAATCCAAAAATATTCTATTTTAAATTAAATTATTTTCAAATCATCAATAAATAATATTTTGATAAAAATGAGTATTTGCTACCTAGTCATTTAAGCTTATACTCCATAGTTTTTGTCTATAGTCATTTATCTAATGATTTGATTTTGGTTTTTGCTGTGGTTTCCCATCACTGATTAGTAAAACAATTGATTGTGAAACTTTTTCTACTAATTGGTGGGCAAATATCCCAAACATCAATATAAAACACACACTCACTATCACCATCGATAAAGTATCTGATGCAAATGTTAAAATTTATATGAATAATATCAGGGACTTAAAAACATCACTTGCCCGTTGAACCATTTCTTAAAATAGTATTTTCCATTATATTAATGAATAAACATTATATATATATTAATAGACCTTTAAGCTTTTTGCAATAACTGAAATTAAGCTAATTAATTGTAAGCTGAAAAAAGTTTTCGGGGTTTTTTATATAACCTACAGCTTTTTTTCGATTGTAGATTATAAGTTTTACTCAATGTTGTAACAAGTCCCTAATCTTTACTATGTTTTTGAGCTTATGGAGTTGCAAGAGAAGCATTTTTTTTAAAGTTAAGTATATAGTTAAAAGTTACCAGTGAAGTTTAAGTGTACCGTTAAAAGTTACTTACACAAACGATTGCTAAATTATTAAAAACCATTAATCAACAGAAAAGTTGCTATTACCATGTAGTTCATAGTCAGAAATAGTAAGGGAATTTAAAATCTAATTAGATACAAAAATTTAAGCAAATTTCCTCTATAGGGAAGAAGCTATTACCGTAGGTCTCATGGTAAGACCTAAGCCCGAGACCATGATCACTTTTAGTTTCGGGGCCCCCAGAAGCAAAAAACACCATTCGTTTCAATTTTAGCGAATTTCCCCTATAGGGAAGAAGCTATTACCGTAGGTCTCATGGTAAGACTTAAGCTCGGGACCACTATAACTTTTCGTTTTGGGGCCCCCAGAAGCAAAAAACACAATTCGTCCGAATTTATTTATATATATATATATATATGTGTGTGTGTGTATGCGTGCGTTTGTGTGTGTGTGTGTGTGTGTGTGTGTGTGTGTTTGGGCCACATTAGCTGTGGGGACATGGACATGCATACGACCAGACTGTGTGGACCTAATCGCTTATGGGGACATCACACACGTCCCCACAAATTTTACATGAAATGCATAAACTGTGAGGACGTCATGATGACTAACTAGTGGCGCATCCTGTGGAATTTTCGGGAAACTATACGATTCTTCTGATTTGACAGAGGAAGGGAAATTGCTGTTGGCTGCTACAGCAATGGGACTAGACTAGATCGTTTTACTGTTCGCCCGATCTCCTGTCAGTTATCACAACTATACACAATATTTGAACAATCAATTTATGGATCATTCAGTTTATTTGGTTTAACACATAATAAATAAATCCTAATTTATGAATTAGAAAATAGCTATTGATCAGTAAATGTATCTAATTATAAATTAAAAATTATCAATGAAATTTATTGTTTGATCAAAAATAAAAACATATCTTTGGATAAAATTGGTCAAAATTAAATTTTATCTTAGTAGGTAAAACTGAAATCTATTTAAATGTATTTGAATATTAATTTTTTATGATAAAACCTAAGCCCCAGACCATTACAACTATTTATTCCTTATCTAATTTATTTATGAAAATTCGCTCATTTAAAAATTACCAATTAAAGTTATTGTTTGGATAATACCCCCGTTGCAGCAGACCTGCATACTCAGCGAATTTCAAATGCAAAACAACATATTTCAATCAAACATAGCAAGATTTGACATGTTTTGGTAAGCTCCATAAGAATAACATGGGGAATGAGTATGCAGGTTTGCTGCTACAGGTATATTAAAACTGGGTGGTTTTAATTCAATATTTAGTAGATCTGAACTAGAAGAAGCTATTGACCAAGTTTTAACAAGATATGTTGAGAAATAACCGAGATATAGAATTTTAATTATTTCCCATAAGGTTAACATTGGGACAACGTACTGTGTTTACCACTTTCAATATCTCGGTAACCAATGGACATAGAGCGGTGATTCAAGATACTAAATTGTTAGTTTTTTTTTAAGCCGAATTCAATGGTGCCAACAAAAATTCAATAGATTTTATTTTTCTATGTAAAAAACTCAAAAAACCCCATTTTTGGGGGGTTTATCCCCCTTTACCCCCCCTTCCGGTGGTCCGATCGGGCTGGTTCACAAACTCGTCCGAGTGATTACCACTTTGTCCACTTTACACGTATGTACCAATTTTCATTAAGCTTGGACCATTTTTACGGCCGCTATCGTGCTAACAGACAAATATATATATATATATATATATATATATATATATATATATATATATATATATAGATATATGTATATAAATTCGAATGAACAGTGTGTTTTGCTTCTGGTGGCCCCAAAACGAAAAGTTATCCTAGTCTCGGGCTTAGTTCTTACCATGAGACCTACGGTAATAGCTTCTTCCCTATAGGGGAAATTCGCTAAAAATAAAAATAGTCTTTTAAAAGTGGCTAATATTAAATTTTATCTCAATAGGTATTTATATGTTTTATCCCTGTTGACTGAGGGTGCAAAATAAGCTAATTCTGCTGCGTTGCAACACCATGGCCAAGTGAAGCCATGGCCCCCTTAAAAAAAATAGATATTTATTATTAAATTGAAATCTAATTATATTATAAGTAGGCCTATTTGAAAATCTAGGCTTACAAATATTTTTTTATAAACTAGCAGTTGCCCGTGGCTTCGCTCACGATAGATAGCTTGAAACAGCTGATCTTGCCACTGCTCTTAGAACTGCCAAATTAGTAGCCACAGCTGTTTACATTTCTGTGTTTCATGTTTAAATACTTATAAAATGTGGACATTGAAACTGAGGGCGTTCACAGGGAGTAGCCCGAGAGGATTTTAAGGAAGTGAATAGACCTATGATTTTCCCAGGTTCAACATCTACCTCTGTGTGAAATTTCAATCCAGTCTGTTAAGTATTTCTCAAATAAAAAAAAAAATAATCATTTCTGTGACCCTAAATAGTATCAGTAATGTGATAAAACTGCCATTAGCAAGTCTCAAAGAGTATAAATTGTCAGTAATTTTCACCTTTATCAATTACTTACAATTGAAAGTATCGTAAGACAATTTACGCCATTCGGTCAATTTGGGTATGAAAACCGATTAAAAATGAAGTATAAAGTAAATTTTTCCCCCATTAGAGGCGTAATATGACCCTAATTTTAATTATTGTCGACTAAAATAATGTCTAGTTTATAAAAATAACATTCATTACCCAATAACACAATTTACATGGATTTCACAAATAATTCCCTATGGCATACTCGATTGGGCTGGCTTTGACCATTGATAGCGATTCTTATAGTTGAATTTTCGTTTGTTAAAGTTATAACCCAGCATATTCCTCTTTAACTAGTCGAATTAAAGGATTATATATCAAAATATACCAAGGTTTTTCCCTTTATAAGTTTACTACAAGCCGAAATGTACGGATCTGTACAATTTTGAGGAAATTTGGTAGGCAAATTTTCAATTGCTAATAACTTTGGTATTTACTGACCGAATCTAATATTTTTGGCCTTAAAAGTTGCGTCATTATATGGGCTTTAAAGTTCATTTACCCTCGCTTCTACGGTGTCAACTATTATCTCTCCAGATTCAAGGTTACCCCTGCCCAACCAGACTTTGCACTATAGTCAACCTTTAAACACGACAATCATTCGATTATTTTAAGACTCATACAACTTGAATTTTTACTCTAGGGTCTTGATTTCCTTTCCTACAAAGTTTATATAGCACATATTTTTCATAAAAGTAGACAAAAGTATTTCATTTCCCACTCCAAGTCTGTAATTAAGCTGCCCATACGGCCGGACTTAACAATTGATTCGAGACTTATCAGCACTTGTATTGGTTTTTTGTTGTATGGCTAGAAGTGTAGTTTTGTACAGTTTTCCATATTAATTGGTGGACACTCTAAAAAATTTCAACAAATTTCATAAATTAAAAAAAAACTTAAAAAACGCAAAAAAATACTGACTAATTAATTGAGATAAATGAATTTTTTTTATATTTAAGGAAAAATTGTTGCCCGGCACGGATTGTAACCTGACCTTTCATTCAGCGTCCTGGTGCTTTTAAAAGTACAGGTAAAATTCAACTAAAAGACGAGTAGAAAACATAAAAATTGGTCCGTTCATGAAACTTGCAGGAAACGTAGTACTTACCATTAAATTTTGACGCCTGAAGAGTCCCTAGTGATAGGGGGGGTGGAAGTACCTTTTTGGGGGGTTAAATTTTGGGGGGTAGTGATTTTAGGCCTTAGTTGGCCTAGATCTCAACTAGATGAAGTAGCATAGCAAGTGTCATCAAGATATGGTGATATGTAAGCAGGGTAATTTTCCCCCAAAGGGTGACGTAAGAGCAATAAGTAGGCCTATGCAAAAAATCAAACAATGGCTTGACTACCTCATTTAGTTTAATGCTGCAATCCCATCATTTTATCAAACCTGGATTAGTAAAGAAAGATGAACTCACCATAATATACGCATAACTTTGAAATAACACTATCGCTAAATTTGAAAGCGGTATAAACTGCCAAGAAATGTAAAATATCCTCATTTTAAGAGGCAGAATCTACAAAATATTAAAGAACCAAAATTCTCTGCTACTAAACAGTATAACTTATGATTGTAAAAAATGTAATGTGTAAACAAAAGTGACTTTACTATGACAATATTCAATTAATTAAGGTCAACATATGACAATATTCAATGAATTTTCAATAATTTAACGAATTAATGAATTTAATGTTCGATTATTGTGCCATAGTGCCATGTTCGATTATTATGAGAGGTTTAAATAACAGATATTAAAATAATAAAGGGGAGCACTTGGCTTGGAAAGAGGTATTACTCTGAATCACTTTATGGAGGGTTTAAGGTTTTAAATTACTATGCATCATTTTTATTTTTTTATTTTTTTTTTACTGTATTTTTAAGATAGGACATGTATGGCCTTTTAGAGAACAGATCTTATTAATATCAAAATGTTAAAAATGAATTCTAAACATTTACATGTTGATAGGCATATCCATTATTTCACTTCCACTATCACTCCACTTTTAATTGCCCCTGGGTGGCCTTAGGCTTATTCCCGCACTAAACGTTCACAAACTTATACATATTTATCCTGAATCTTCTGCGGTGGACTGCCAGATCTTCTGTCTGCGTGGCTCCCTTCTTCCAAGCAGCTCCTCAGCTTAAACTAACCTCTCGACTTAAACTAACCTTAAAGCAACCAACTACCGACTGTCGTTGTATATCGACTAATTTCCCAAACTGTGGGGACAAAAACACATTCCTCCAGGAAAAACACTCGTTTGTGTGAACACTTGCATTAACTCTGTGGACATGTGTTTTTGACTCTTGCATTAACTGTGTGGACATGACCGTCTCTTACATTAGCTGTGGGGACGTCCCCTCAATTTTCAATCTTTTTTTAAACTGCTTTCTGCCAATAGAAAAGGAGTGTTTTTTGCTTTTTTTGAAATCTAGAGGTCAAATAGAACATATGATGTTTTTTATAGCAGTGTGCCTCGAATGTCCCCATAGTTTGGTAAAAAGCACGAGTCCCCACAGTTATAGTAATGGTGTGTATGTGTGTGTGTGTGTGTGTGTGTGTGTGTGTGTGTGTCTGTTAGCCCAATAGCGGGCCACAAAAAATGGTCCGATCCTTATGAAAATTTGGTACGGACATGTAAAGTGGTAATCAATTGGACGAGTTCGTAAACCAGCCCGATCGGACCACTGGAAGGGGGGGTAAAGTGGAATAATCCCCCCCCAAAAAATTGGTTTTTCGAGTTTCTTTTACATAGAAAAATAAATCTATCGAATTTCGTGGGCACCATTGAATTCAGCTAAAAAAACAAACAATTTAGTATTTTGAATCACTGCTCTATGTCCCATTGGTTAGCGAGATATTGAAAGTGGTAAACAAAGTACGTTGTCCCAATGTTAACCTTACGGGAAATAAGTAAAATTCTATATCTCGGTATTTCTCAACATATCTTGATAAAATTGGTAAATACCTTCATCTAGTCCAGATCTACTAAATATTTAATTAAAACCATCCAGTTTTAATATACCTGTAGCAGCAAACATGCATACTCATTCCCCATATTATTCTTAAGGAGCTTACCAAAATATGTCAAATCTTGCTATGTTTGATTGAAATATGTTGTTTTGTATTTGAAATTCGCTGAGTATGCAGGTCTGCTGCAGGTCTGCTGCAATTTTTTTTAACTTAAAAATTTTAAGTTAAATTTTCATAAATAAGTATGTATAGAAGTATTAGTATAAAGCAACAATGCATGTGGGATGATCCTCAAACCAAGCAAAAATCAACAGTAATAAGGACAACGTTGGTACTAGAAATTGCAATTTAAAAATTCGGACGGAGTAATAAATAAGTAGGTTGATAATTATTCAATAAATTAATTAAAAATTATGACTTATTATTCCAACATATTATTTACAGAAAACATAAATAATAGGTTTCTCAGTGGTCCTTGCATTAATATTAGTCATTTAGGACGCAATATTGTTGAACTCTTTAATTGTGTATTTTTTTATTCAGCTGTTGTAAACATTAAGCAGTTCTATCTTTATCTGTGTAGCAAAAGTCGATATGTTTGCATTTAAAAGCCCAACTCGCCTATATCTCCCGCCGTTTCACCTAAACTTTGTTGCATATCCTTATCGCTTGATGGATGAGACTCCCAATATCTCCTGCAGTCTAGGTTGCAGGTGTTTTGCATCAAATTATTTCTGCTATAAGAGAGAATTTTACTTTATTTTTATTCAAATACGGAGGATCAACACTAAATTTTAGGTAACTGGAATTCCGATCTATACTGAACCGAGGACCAATCAAGTATTCCTAAGCCAATTGAAAATTTATTCGATTTTTAAAATTATCATCCTGATAATACGCAATTGTAAAGAAGCCAAATTTATGAGGGATCAGAACATAAGGCTAAAACAAAGCACGAAACAGAAAACAAAGAGAACATTTGAAGTGAGGTTACCTACTATTCTTTACACAAACATTCTCTAATGTTTTAAGGTAATCTTTCTATTATCAATTGAAGATTGCAGGTTTCTATGGCCCCTATCTATAAGACGCAGATAGGAACTTCTTGTCTCGTATTCAGGACTTCAGAATTATACTTAGGTAGAAAATAGCCTCAGAGGTTTTGCAGTTTTACCGTCTTAAGGGTGTTCAAATATAAAAAATGAGAAAAATACTATAATTAATGTAATGGTGGATTTATTATTAGTCCCGAAAAAGAGTCTAAATTTTAAACTACTAAAAATAGCAAATAAGCTTACCTGTCTAAGGCCAGATAATACATAGCACATAGAAATAGCACTGATGTTTTGAACCGGTAGGTTATCATTTTGTTTGCTGTAAGGTAATCGATAAGATTTGTAGATCTCAACTGTATCGCCATGGAATATTTTCAAGTAAAATGTTCTCATAAAATTTAGTACAATACATCAAAATGTTGCCTCACTACCAAACGCACTTGATTATATGACAAATTTATTTGTTTGATCTCCTAAGTTAGTTTTTAGTAGAGATTAATTTGAATATAATAAGGAAAACACGTTTTGTCACTGTAAATACTTAAGGGAAAAGTATGTCAAGCAGGATCTCACTGACGTTGACTTGGATTAATCCGGAAGGATGCCAAGCGTTGAAAACAGTTTTTACTTCTTGATTTATTTTCTCAATCGAGTAGAAAAAAGGGAAGACGTTGACTATAATGAATAAAATATTCTTAAAATATAATACAGTTTCGTCCTTTATTTAAAATGGAAACTTATTATTTTTTGTCTAACCATATATTTTATATTATTAGAAAAAAGTCTGAAAATAGCGCAAAATTTGTCTAACAAAATTAATGATTCAACAACAACTCAGGTGTGCACTGTAGAGGGTGCGAGCTTGAAACTCACTTTTAAAATAAAATACCCCCGTTGCAGCAGACCTGCATACTCAGCGAATTTCAAATTCAACACAACGTATTTCAATCCAGCATAGCGAGATTTGACATGTTTTGGAAGCTCCATAAGAATAACATGGGGAATGAGTATGCAGGTCTGCTGCTACAGGTATATTAAAACTGGATGGTTTTAATTAAATATTTAGTAGATCTGGACTAGATGAAGGTATTTACCAATTTTTATCAAGATATGTTGAGAAATAACCGAGATATAGAATTTTACTTATTCCCCATAAGGTTAACATTGGGACAACGTACTGTGTTTACCACTTTCAATATCTCGGTAACCAATGGACATAGAGCAATGATTCAAATTCTAAATTGTTTGTTTTTTCGAGCTGAATTCAATGGTGCTAACCAAAATTCGATAAAATTCTATTTTTCTATGTAAAAAACTCAAAAAACCCATTTTTGGAGGGGTTTATCCCCCTTTACCCCCCCTTCCGGTGGTCCGATCGGGCTGGTTCACGAACTCGTCCGAATAATTACTACTTTACACGCCTGTGCCAAATTTCATTCCGATCGGACCATTTTTGCGAGCGCTATCGTGCTTACAGACACACACACACATATATATAGAAATTTGAACGAATGGTGTTTTTTGCTTCTGGGGGCCCCAAAACGAAAAGTTATCATGGTTTCGGGCTTAGGTCTTACCATGAGACCTACGGTAATAGCTTCTTCCCTATAGGGGAAATTCGCTAAAAAGGCTCTAATGATACTATAACCAATATCGTTACTACAAAATTAAATTACTTCCAGCTTTTTTATATCGTGCATGAAGGTGTGTACAGTTGGGTGTCATTTAGCATTATGACACAATAAATTAGATTAACAAAGGTAGGACAAATACAAGTTTCTGAACAGAATATCAAAGTTACACGAAAAGTTTATAGGACGCCAATTCGTATAACGCATTAAGACATTAGCTGTAGATACTTATTCATTAAAAAACTATAACTCCTTTGATTTTAAACCGTGGTGGGTAATGATATGAAAGTCATGTTTTTATCAATGTGCATAAAAAATTGCCTTTTTCGTTCTCCAAACAGAATGCCAAATCAAGCCTGATTTTAGTTTAAAAAAGTAATGTGATTCATTTTGGTGTCCTAACATCAAACATCTTAATTGTTTCTTTTGTTTATGAATGCTGAAATCGGTGATTTCAAGATGAAAAGTGTTGTTTGTAGGTAACAGAAATGTACTTAAAGTACCTGAAAAGTGCGTTATAACCTCAAAAATCAACTTAAGGTTAGAATTTCAACGATTTGAAGCTTATTTCAGCAGTATGATAAAAATCGTTGTTCGACACACAGAGCAAAAGTGTCTCTTTTTGCGCCTCAAATGGTGCCACTGTTCCTACATGTGATAAAAACTACTATTATTGTGAAGTCACATACTTTCTCCTATACCTCTCAAACACCAAAAAGATAGCCTATGTTATAACATGTGTATTACGTGTCTATGTTGTTACATGAAAACACGATCAACTAAATTATAACATGTTCAACTAAATTTAAAATGCTTATAACATATTATTTGCAGTGAAAACTTCTTGTACGTAAATAATTATATAACTTGACGGTTTACTCTCTGTAGATGTAAAAGTTGTATTTTATTTGGTAGTACTCTCTCGTCATCATATTAACATATGCAGGATTTTTCCGTAAATTCACTGCCACTATTTTTTTTTAATTTGAATTCCGTTTATTCACAGCCAGAACTTAATTTTCCGTTCAGCAACGACAGTTTGGATCAGAATACATAGCCAGAACCTTTAGTTGAGCGGTAAATATTTGTACAATAATAATAAAAAGCTTAAAATAAAACATAAAGCAGATTTTACACATTTTGTTTATGTGAAATTGTTTGATATCTCCTCCCACGATCTAACAATTTTATCTCGTATAGTTCAACTTCAAACTGTAGGTATACTGTAGATATAACTGTAGGAAAAGTTTTAAAATAAAAGGAGTAGTTAGGTTAGAAAATGCTAGGTTTATATTAGAAAGGCGTCGCGTCGTCACATATGTGCAGTGATCCTTGTGTTTTTGACGTAATAATCCAACCTAACCAAACCTAACCTAAATTACAACTATTTACTTATATACAATGTTTCTTATAATCATATATGTAATTCAATTTCAACTTAAACTATAACACATAGAAAATTTTAGATTGTGCCGGTAGACATCAAACAATTACCGTATAAGAGATAATGCCAGCGATGAGGATTTCTAGCGGAAAAAGAAACACCACAGTAAACGTAAAAATGCTTGGGGAACAGTTTCATATCAATAGATCGTTGATCAATTGCTAGTGAATTAACGGAAACAAAAAAAGTAGTTAGTGGTAGTGAATTAAAAGAAAAGGTCCCATATTAATAATAATTTAATATTATTTCCATCGCAGGACCAGATTGGCTAGAGTTTCATGCACCAACCAATTGCATTATCCAAGCTGCTTCGACATTCAACTCCCTGAGGACAAAACAGGAGGATACTAAGTTATCTCAGCAAATTGCCAGGAGAAATTTATAATGAACTGTAAGTAAATAGAGATAGTAACGATTGCTGACACCGATAATTCATATAAGCAGCATTTAAGCAGTTTTATGGGGTACCGCTTTCTTTAATGGCATTGTTAGGACTATAATAGGCTTTGAAAATTATTTTTCGAATTCGATTTCTTATGAAATTTTAAAATATTTATAAAATACTTTTTATAAAATACTTCCTTTTACTTCTTTTTTATCTTAAGAATATCAAAAAATATTCAGTCACAAAGAACAAACACATAGATTATGTTTGTGTTGTGTGGTGTTGTTTCCTAAATGTGTCATGAAGATAACTGTTAGCAAAAAAGACTTGATAACAAAGCATATGGCGGTAAAAAGTTTAATTTAGCGAGTGGGAGGGTAAGGGTCCAGAGTTAGTTAATTAACAACATAACAACTCAACTCTTTTTTACTCTAGTTATTTGCCCATGAAATTATTTCACTCTTTTGAAAACAAGTCTACAGAGAGTACATACATTTTTTAATTAATTTAATATTACAATTTTTAAGCATCTTAGAAGTAAAAAGGTCAAACAGGTACCGTAGAATGAGTTTGACTTTATGCTAAATTTTAACTTTAAATGCCCACTTAGTAAGATTCTTTAATAAGTATTCCTTATATTAGTAGTTTTGGTTAAAAATAATAATCTTAAAATATATATCGTACTATGCACCATTATTGTTAAAAAGTTCGAACGGTTTAATTTGTGTCTAGGAATTAAAAAAAAACTTCAAAGCCTAATTTTATGAATCATAATCGTCAAAACTATAATCACATGTAGTGAAACATTTTCAAAAGTGTATTCAAATTATAACCTGGAACACTTAATGTTATGGGAGTTTTAATTACAAATAGTATGGACTCGTCGTTAATTTATTCTCGTTCACTAAATGAGGAAGGACATATGAAAGCCTATCACTCATCCTATACCAACATTACTGCTCCCGCTGCGGCCACAGTTGATAATATTGATTTTGTAAATTTTGCCCTTTCCTCTGTTACATTTAGGGCAGATTTTCTGCATACTCAGTAACAATTAGGAATTTTAAAGCTACCCCATACTTACCATTAGCCGACACCATACCTGTAATGCTTACTTTATTCCCTTATAATATTATACACAATATCAATTTTCGTAAAGAAAATATGTTTATTTTTGGTATTTTCATGTAATAAAAAGTGTCATTTAGCTCATACTAAACCAATTATGGTAGATTGATATTTCACTACCCGATCATCACTTAACAGAATCGTTAAGGAGATATAAGTATGGACTTTGTAATTTTAGTGATATTCTGAAGTAAAATGATGTAGTTCAATATTCTACTGAAATGTCTCTTTTAGGGTGATTTTATAATATAAATTATGGTTTTCGTGTTAGTTATCTTAAAAATATTTTATAGTCTCAGACACTGGAATATAGCTAAGGGTTGACTTTATTTATGTATTAAAAACTAAACATATTGGAAAAAAAATTAATCACAAAGATTTTGAAAACCAAACTAAATTTAGAATCGCGTGCAATTAATTCGTTTTATAGATTAAATTCTAGTTCCTTAAACATAAATATTGTTTCTTAAACTGCCAGGCACCGGTTTACCTGATTAATTTGATACTCGTTTTAATGTATTTCTTTTTAAGTTAATAAAACATACTTTTAGTTCAATCAAAGTGAAAAGATATACTACCTTCGTATGTTGTTAACTTAACCTTAAGCTTCATTACTTCTCCTAAAATTCTCAATCGCCTGTTGTTGTCAAAGATGCAATGGTTGGGTTGTTTTGTCGAGAGCGAAGAGCCGTTGAAGCAAACCTACTCTAATCTTAAAATCATGTCAATATAAACCGTCGAGAAAAAGGTTTTCTGCTTCAACAAAAACAAAACCAACAAAAAAATATGTTTATTCCCATTCCTGTGCTGCCTTAGAAGCGTGCACCCATTCTTCGACAGCCTCTTGTAAAATTTAAGTATTATGCTTAATATATATTTATAAACAAGTACCCACCTTGCAAATTAACCGAGCTAAGAAAAATTATACTATCAGGGTCGATATAACACTAATAAACTCATCGATAAGTAAAAGAAACATAAAAACTAAAAAAGAAACATTATCACAAGGATTGATGTGAAAAAAGTGAAAGTTGCAGTTGCTTTACGATGCAGTTTAATGTTGAGAATATAAAAGCAAAGTAAGGTTAAGATATCAATTATCCAAAGGATTGCTTTCATATTACCTTAATGCAGTGTTTTAGTTTTTTATTAGTAACAGTAACAGATCAATTTCTTTACATTAGTTAAGTTGGAGAGTCGGACTAAAGCTTAAAAAAGAAGGCTGTGGAGCATGAGGACTTGACAGTTGACAGATGTGCGGACACATTGGCGTTTCCAAAAAGTAAATAAAAGTGAATTAATCTGTAAAGTTAAAAATTCTTATCCATAGAATATTTACTGTGATAATGGGAATGAAATTAACTTCATGATATGTAAAAGCAAAAACCCGTACTCGTTGTTCGATATTCAAACATCAAGTAAAAAATAATTTTTCCCCCACCTACTATCAATAGTCGTCTTTTAGTCCCTGGAATAGAATACTAAAGTACTAGTTTATACTCTATGGGATTTACTTACTTACTTTTAGTCCCAAGGGAATAAAAGTAATCTCATAAGAAATACATGGGAAGAAATCCGGCAACGCCGCGGTGGACAGTGAGAAAATATGGCAACACTGTCGATTTTAATTCGTTTCTCTATGTTGAAGAGAGTGTCACAGCATCGAGCGTCCGTTTCCGTTGTCTACAGGACAGCGTGTATCCATTTTGAGTTTGCTGTAGTTTAGGCTATATTCCTGCATTTTTGTGAACAAATAAGTTAGGCCTAGAGTATTTTTAAATAAAAGTGTGAATAAAATGGTTAAAATTAAAGCCTAAATACCTTGAATTATTTATTTATATAGGCTATGTGATTGTAATACAGTTTGTTGAAGCAAAGGATCATCTGAAGGTAAAGTTACAGTGTTATACCATGGTTATACCTAGTTATTGTTAATGGTGTAGGTGGAGGAAAAAATGTGTGTGCATCACGGGACTATAGTACTTTTTCTCCCTCGGGAAATTGTCGCCCTCGTCTCCGCCATCGGGCGACAACAGTTTCCCTCAGGGAGAAAAAGTTGCACTTTAGTCCCTAGATGCACAAATAACTATTTCTCTACAATCCAAATCATTGAACAGGTATATCAGTTACATTTCCTTTTGCTTGGGTAAGTTTTTATACTGGCATGTAGCTCCTAACAAATTGTTTGCTATAGATAAATAGATATTACGTATATAGACGGATTGATACTATCCTACCCTCACTAAAATTAGATTTTTTTCCAATTTAAGTTACTTATTCACTAGACTATAAACCTTTATCTTTATGTAAATGGGTTTTAATGGATAAACATATATTCAAGTTGAGAGATCCAAATCACATATTACGGCTGAAGGCGAACGTTCATTAACTGCGGCCTTCCAGGCATTTGATTCACAGCATAGTTATTAAACTCTGGAGCAATATAATTACAACACATATATCTCTGGGAGGGCTTGCATTACATACTCACGCAAGAACGCTGACCACAAACATGATTGTACTTAGTTGTAAATGATAATAGTTATTTGTGAGTTGAGTGATTTAAGTTCAAGTGCTTTACCTCGAAATACACAAAAAATCTTCCCCCCAACTGCAATAATAAATACCCAATCGTTTAACATCTATTTCACTAAGTAATTAAGAACCAATACCCATTGTTATTTCCCAGTATAGCTTGTATTTTTTTGTATTTTATTTTGTGCTTATTTGTTGATTGTTAGTAAACTATATATGATGCTGTGATATTTTCTCTGTCTAAATGTTATATATTTTTATTTATTTTTTTATTTTGTAAATATTTTTGATTTTTTTTACAATACTGTAGCTTAAACTTAAGTTTTAGTTGTGCTGTATAATATCTGTACCTGGGAAGTTGTATGCAATTGTATGTACCTTTGTTTTTTTGGCGAAATAAAGATTTATTTATTATTATTTATTTTATTATTTTGTTTCAATTTGCGATTAGTGCGTGCATGAGAGTAGCTGCAACCATTCATGCACCAGCGATCAGCTGACTGCTGCAACATTCTTCAGCACATAATTAGTTGACGTTTTTACACCTGATTGTTGTCAATGTTATTCTTATTTGATTACTTCCGGCACAATATGAGCTGTTAGCGCCTGCTACCTTTTGAACCTCAACATATTTGCATTCCTGCTTATAAATTTGAAGGCGCTAGCTTTTCGAATTATTGATTTTAATGTTATTCTTAAGGCTTTACTTTGTCTCCCACCGGTAGACAAAGTATTCACTTTACTCCCGCTGAGAGGCAAAATATTATTTAACTCACTCGTTACAAGTAGGAAAAAACGTCTAAACATAGCAGGTAGGGAAAACGTTTATTACTTCAGGTGAGAATTATTTCATCATTTTAAAATTATGTAGTCGTAACTAGCTGTTGTTAAGCTGGAAGTAATTATTAAAACGCAAATTATTTAAGAAGAATAAATACTTTATCCTTCCTCCTCTTAAAAAAGTGGGTTATCGCAATGTTATTTTTGGGTCGCTCGTTATGTTTACAATTTAACCGTTAAGAAATGTACGGTATTATCTGATGTCATATGATATGCTAATCCTCTGATGTGTTCTGGAGTAATCTCAAGGACACTAGACTGCTCTGCCCCCCCCCCCCACCACATTTTCATTATTTTGAGGTGATATGAAACTCTAATGGTCCTAAGTACGTAAATTCAACGTTCAAATTAAAACTAAACCTTCTATAATCTTGATTTTTATTCAAGGGGTTTGAACAACTACCAGCATAATATGTTAACAGTTTCTTCCATGAATGTGTCTTGGATTTTAAACTGTAACACAGCTTATTTAGTTGAGCTGTTGAATACTTATGAGTTTTTCTTATAAGGAAAAATATGAATTTGAGATAACTATTAACGTGATCATTTGATCCTTCCTTGAGATTATATACGATATGATAAATAACTATGATATTTTAACAATAAGTGTTGCTGCACTTTGCCTACAAAACCACAGGATACTCAGTGTGAATCACTACTTCCTGTGGTTTCGTGATACTCATATATCTGCTCTGCTTAACTTACACTTCTGGATTCAATTCCATAATGAAAAATTAATTAGGAAATTTAATCTACTAATTTAATAAAACTATTCAGTTTCGTAATTGACAACATTCAAATTTAAATGGTTCTTCAAGGAAAAACTTTTTTTATGGATTTAGGGCTAGGTTAATCCTTAACCTGCCACATACATATAAATGATTTACTGTATGGTTAAATAAATATATGTTAAAATTAATTTCGCTCATGCCACACTTGGCATATGAAATGTGTATTTGGTATGTGCATTTTTGATTTAATTAAGATATTTTGAACTTTGAACTTTTAAATGCTATAGTTTCCCTTATCTTCTCTGATATATTTCCTTATTCTCATCAGCTAACATTGTAAGATAAGAGGATAAACATGTTAAGTCGCCATAAAAATAAAAACTGTTTTTACTTTTTCTGCATGATTTCTTCCATTCCTCTTCCCTCTAGCTCCATTTAGCATGGAGCTACCCCATTATAAGGGTAGTTTATAAGCTATCAATTTATCAACCGACATAAAGGGAAGGAAATCTATAGTAAACAGAATTTCGTCAAAAGAGAAAGACTTAGCATTAGTTTCCGTCGCGTCTTTATGAATTCTAGCTTTCTGTACTAACTGTCTTATGAGACATTTTAAATATTTAAATAAAATCTCCTATTTCCCAAACTGCAAACATCTTAGTAAAATAATAAGAGTTTTGTTCCAAGCTCTCTATGTAATAGAGAACCTTTAATTTTCCGCCACATAACTTATAACAACCCCAATATTAGCCTTGCGTGTCCCCGGCACTTTGTGTTAAACGGACCAAAACACCAAAGTATCCTAAGATGCGTTCAGCTTTAAGGCAATCTTTAACAAATATATGGTACGTATGTCTGTGGAAATAAATCTAGATAAAATGTCAATACTGAATATTTAAATGAATAGCTAATGAGTGCATGGAAATCGCCTTTTTGCGAATGGATAACTCTTAAATAAGCTCCTCGACCACATCAAAAAATAAGTTTCTATTCGGACTAAAATTCTTTGGCGAGTTTTTAAAAGAGCACAGGATTTATGCTGTGGTTTAAACGAGACTCACGTTTTTGTTACAAACGCTATACAAATAAAAACTGTTATATTTGAATAATTATGAGAGTTTTTTAGCATACTATTTTAAAAGATTTATTTTATTTTTACATCCGTGCTGGTTACTTACCCACGTGTATGATTATACTCATCTTTGGCGTCATGTATAATTTAACAAAAATATTTAACAATAACTCCATGGTTTAAATCCTATATACAAACGGATGTCTCTGTTTTATGTATTCAGAGTAAATATTAAAATTTCATTTTTTTGTTTTGAAAAAATATAAAAATATAAACAAAAATAAACAAACTCAATTTTATAAATATTAAGATCACTCCCCTGATATCCACCGCTGTTATGGAAATCATTTGTATTTATCTCTCTTAAAATGAGGCTCCAAAAAAACTGAAACTGTTAATTATCAAACATTTGGGAGCCCCCGCCCAATCGTAGGAGCTCAATGGACCTGATTGCATTATAACAAATCTTCCAAATATTGCATCGGACTGAAAATGTTAAGTGTTGCGAATGTCCAGAGAACTGTATGACCGAATAATTGGTTTAAATTGCATCGGGCAAAGTATGCGATTTGTTGTATCCTACAGAATTATTCTCTGTTTTTTTTTTCAACATACCTAATTAATAACTTGATGTATTGGACTGAATTTGTGTCTTGATTCATCGGGCCGAATGTGTGGGTTTTTTATCGGACCGAATGTGTAATAACCGACCAAATCTTCTTCCATATGTGTTATCAGACTGAATTTGTGATTTATCGAATCACACCGAATCTGAAATCTGTGTCATCCGACCGAAAAGTTTTCTAGTTTATTGCACCGGACAAAATTTTAACATCAAGCCGAATTAGAAAATCTTTTATTCCACTGAATATTTAGTTTGTGTCATCGAACCAAAGGTGAAATCTCTATCATACAACCTAAATATTCTCGCGTCTTACATCGGACTGAATGTGCAATAGGTCTAAACGCTATCATCGTTTTGCAATCCTACGGCATGATTCAGTCCAAAGAAATTCGGTCGAAATAGGTCGCACCCGATATCCCGAAATCGTGTTTACAAATTACAAGAGGCTTTTCTTATTAAAATTTGTCATTGTAATCAAAATGAAGGTAACAACAAATATAAAATAAAATAAACTTCAAGCTCTGTTTGCAATAGTATCAAATAAACCTCTCGTAAACTTTGAAGAGAAGGTAGAGCATGTCTTCTTATTTTTGGTTACCTGGAACGGTCCTTTTCAACCGACATATAATTTATCAGTCAGAAACCTGTAAATGTAGCATCAGAGTGAAAACGAGTTGTTTGTACATTTCATTATGGACCGATTGCACATGTTTATACCCTCGCGTAATTTGGGAGCCTATCTTTATACGTTAATAAAATAATAAATAAATACACGTAGGAAAATATTGAAAGTTGTGAATGCTATGACTAATGGAATTTATAATCCCTTGTATTAAACTTGTCATAAAACGAAGCTACAAGGGATTATTAGCACAGGAAGTGAAAATGACGTTGATATTTAAAGTCAACATAACTTTAAATTAAATACAAAATAACATTATTAAAAAGATTAAATAGGCGTTGAAGTAAAATTAATGATGAACGGATAAACGTCTTGACCAAACCTTTTTATGAAGGTTTAAATATATTTTTACCTTAATAGCTTATCTATACACCAAAATCAACGTTAAAAGCTACGTTTTTAGTAATTTTTATTGTTCTTGAGTAGTATTAGGGTTGTATCAAGTTTCTTAAAATTGTATGGATTACAATTGAAAAAAGTATGATTTTTTTAAATATTTATAAAAACCCGCTTTAGATTTAGTTATTAGATTCCTTTTACTTTGGTTTGAGTTTTAACTGGCAAATGATATAAATTGTTAAAAATATAAAAGAAATATACTAATCATTCCTGAATAATTGTGTACGTCTGAATCAAGTTTTTTTTATTGTATGAAATACATTCAATGAAATGTACACATCTTTATTGGTAATTAAGTTTAAGGCGTTTTAACATAATGCCATTTTACCTTAATTTTCAAGCTGAAAACTAGACTAACAACTTAAGAAGTTGAGACTTACAACGTATGCTTCGTGAACGTTTTACAAATTCTGTGGGCGTAATTTTCATTTCACCCTAATTTACCTTAATTTCATGATAGTTTAATTTAATTTAACAATCGTTGTATTCTGTAAGAGAAATAAAGTAAGACTGGACAGGATATGAATCTCTGATTATTGGGGCTTGGTCTGCTTAAAAGCATATACAACTAAATGATTGAAGATTTGTTGATTTGTTTAACTCATTCTGTAATCCTTTCACTAAAAATTTCTAATGAAAAGAAATCTGCACAAAGCTTGGTTTACAATCTTTTAACTTAAACCTCTCGACAACTTTGAAGAGAAGGTAGAGTATGTCTCCTTATTTTTGGTTACCTGGAACAATCCCATTCAACCGACATTTAATTTATCGGACCGAATCCTGTAAATGTAGCATTGGAGTGTATAATGTGTCCGTCCTGACCAAACATAAAGCTGATAATCAGGATTCTTGTTATTTTTCTTTTTCAGTATGCTTCCAGCAATGCAAAAACTGCATCTGAAAACTATTTGACTGAATGCTGTTGCATTTATATACTTATTACATTTCCCGCAAGTATTAGTGATTTTGTACTGATTTTTCATTGATAGCTTATGTTAATTTTTTTAATCAGTTTGTCAGGCTATGTCCGTTGGAACTACATATCATTGATTGAGCCACCTTTACAAAAACATTAATGTCAATGACCATGGGATCCGTCAAACGAATCGCCATATTTTAACTCGCTAAAATATGTAAACAATTTTAAAAGTTCTATTCTCTATAACAATAAACATCAACCCAAAACTAGTATATTTCAGACTCATGTAATCATGTAAAATTTATCTGTATATTCAGCTTTTTATATGCATCAGTGCCTTATGTTTCAGTTTAGTTTCATATTTGATCCAACATAAATTTTGTAGGAAAATAACAATCTTTCTGGGACTCATTTATCATTTATCATTCTATAAATACAACTATTCATTTCTAAATCACACATTTTAAATAAATATTAAGCTTAGAAGCTTGTAAATCGTTTCATTATGTATTGACTAAATTAAGATTAGTTTATTAATCGAAACTACGGAGTTTTAGTGTGAAAATAATGCATATTGATGAAGCACCACATGTGACTGATGTTTGTTCTCATCTTAAAACGATGAAAAAGTCAAGTGAATGAAATAATGGTGTTGAAAATGTTCAAATCGTGTAAAATATCCTTTTTAGCCACAACATATTATTATTATTATTGCAAATATTCTTGCAAGTTGAATACGCCAATGACCGGTTAAAGACATAATGTCACGTTAATTTAACATCACTCTCTTATTTCTTATTTGCATTTATCCATTACTCTTTACAAAGCTCGCCTGTCCTTTAATAACTAAGAATCATCGGTAAAAATTACTTTTCAATCAGAATACTGATGGTTATTTGCATTTTTGGACAACTTTGACAATCAATTATAAGGTTTAAATTACCTGTTGCCGTCGAGTGATCCTTGTTGTTGTGATCCAGCCGTTTCAGGTATAAATATCCTTCTTCAGGTCAAACGTCTAATTGAAATTTATAATTTAGTTCGACCTGAAGAAGGATATTTATGGAACAGCTGTAGTCAACCAAACTACAACAAGGATCACTCGACGGCAACAGGTAACTTAAACCTTACAATTGTGAATTCAGTGATTCAGAGGCTATCCTATAATGAAACTTTGACAATGCTCCAGTGAACAGCCGACCTCAATATTAACTAACGATACCAAGCATTAAAAGTAATATATATAACTAAATGTATACCAGAGTGTAATGTCAGCTACTGTTTGGTTATGACAAATTTTGCAAATATACATAAATTACAGAATAAACGTAAATTTAGCTTTCTGGCTAGTTTCAACTTGTAGATGGTTGACTTTACATGACTTTAAATATGTTAATAAACATATTTTTGGTACGCGAAATTTGTACTAATTACGGAGAAACTTAAGCAAGATTAGTTGCTGCATCTGAGCCTGTTTATAATAATGTAACCAAAATAAAATGCTCAATATTTTTAAGCCTAACTGTCGTTCACTGGGGGTTGGTCATTTACTGGTGCACTTTCAATATATTATGAAACGAAATAGGCTGTACAACGTACCTATATATATATCATAATCATCATATACTGATTATCATTGTACAGGAACACAGCTATGAAGCAATATAATTCTATATCGGGCATTATGATAATATGTTAACAATGTAGTTTAAAGTCAGTGGAAAGATATATAGATGTCTAACAAAGTTATGGTTATGTAATGCGTCGTAATTTAGCAATCAGATCGACATGTTGTTTCAGTACTTCAAAATAACCCAGATTTAATTAGAATGTAAAATGTAATTAGATTGTAAAAAACCAATAAATACCGTGTTACAAATGAAAAAAATATAATTAGAACAAAACTGAATGACATTGCAACAATTTCGTTTTTTAAATTAAGTTTTTTAGTTAAAACACAGTACTAGGGTTTATCGAATAAAACTTAGTTACACGCCTTAATATACAATGATTTCTTTCCTGGCACCTAGTTATTTATTTTATCCTCTTTTAATGTTCATATATTATAATAGCAAATGGAGGATTTTATTTTAATAATAAAATAATAATGAATAATAAATCATTCGATAATAATGATACACTAAATACCGATGAAGGAAGTTTATTGAATCTCTTGATAAATTCTCCAGGCGACGTTAATTAACGCCAACTGAGTCTCATCTCTAACTAATCCAATCATCGCTAACGATTGAGATCAAGCAATAATTAAGTCCTTTGAACCCCATTTACTAATTACATACCAGTTTTGTCTTCCTTCGTAACCTAAATAAACATGATAAACTAAAGATGAATTATTCGTGAGATATAACTTAAAAATAGGAATTGTTTTGATAACAGATCGGACTTTTGTACTTAAATATAATGATAAGATGGTCATTCTTTACTATGGAATCTATTGTAAATATAGCGCATTTCAATGATAATGATAATCGGGCGTGTTGCTAGCCTAATGGTTAGCGCCTTGGACTTCGGTTAATGAGGTCGGAGATTCGGCATTCCCACACAAATTTGTTGTGTTTGTCTTTCCCTGAAAAGCGTTTGTCTAACTCTACAAAAAAAAATGCATAAACACTAAAAAAATAGTTAAAAATAATTATCAAGCCAAGCAGTTCCAAATTCTTCTTCACGTTTGGAGAATTGATGTAATTGGTAATGTAACGAGTGATTGACGAAACTACGAACTGAATTTGTTTGATACAAAATTACTCAAAGAATAGAGACGAGCCTTTCATTTAAAAATCCGTATTTACAAACTAAAATAGTGGTTGAAACAAACCGTATAACAAGAAAAATCGTATAATCGTGCAATAAAAGTTATAGAACCAATATTTACTTACCTTTAAATAAATGTTTATTAGTTTTTCAAGAGCAGTGAGTTTTACTTAATGTTGAATGCATAATATCAACTACTTTAAAAACTGAAAAGAAGTAAATGTTGAATGTTGAAAGCAATCAATCGTACCCACATTAAAATTTTAATTTTAACTAAGATTATTATCAGATTTGTTTTATAAAAAAAAGAATACATTTTATGTTGATTTTTTCTTTTGTAGGCAAAGTAATCAGTTTCGACTTTTTACAGTGATCTGATGTGTGAATAATTGGTAAATATTTCAAAAAAAAAAAAAAAATAAAAGGAAAAATGTTTGTTAGACTAATAATCAAGGGTCTTAACTTCATATTTAGATTTTTTCACACTTTCGTCCGCAAACTTGGTTAAATATAGCTTATTCCTCCAAGGAAAGGCTGAAACCCCACAATAATTGGCCTTGAGTCTAAATACAAATTATCAGAGGTGGTCGCAAACTACAAAATGTGAGAATAGTTTAACGAGTAAAGGCCGTAACTTCCGGAGTTACGTCTTTAGCCGTTTAATAAATCATCATAAGCAAAAAGTTGTGACCCCATCATCAATGTAAGCTTGGAATATTTCATTCATAATACAATTTGAAAAATAAAGATGTTTAGTTAGCACCTTTACTGAACCAGAAATATCATATAGACATCCTAATAAATTAGTTAAAGAAGAAAATCTAACGGATGAAACTCCTTTTTAAATTTATATTTTGAGTAGAAACTGTCGAAACTTCAATATTTAAAGTTTAAAATATTTGTTCTTAAATTAAATTAATATTGAGCTATTATTTGCAACCTACGTTTAGTCCAGGCAGCAAAAAGGTATAGGGGAAAAGTTTTGGAACACAATTTTTGACTTTGTAGTTTTGTTTGATCTACCTACGAGATGAACATATCAAAAGTCCCCGTCTGTAGCCACCGAGCAGGAGAACGAGGGGGTCTGAAGGTAACATTTTTAGGTTTTCCCAAATATCTTAAAACTATCACACTTTAATATTTCGTATCAAATTGTAAAATTAAAGAAAATTAAATTTTCTTCCAGAAAAGAACATAATAAGTTTATTTTGTACTTATCATTTACAAGATAAACACTAATTTTATTAATATATCTTAAATTATTCCTACCACAGGAAGTATATGTTGATTTGTGTATAAAATAAATGCCGAATATGGCTCCACCTTTACACCTAAAGGAAAATAAATAGCATTCATAGAAAATTGACAAAATGTTCAGTAATTTGACGTCTCAATTATAATAGTTAGTCCAAATGAAATGCCTTGATGATCTCATAAATATATTTATTTCTCAAGAATTTGTAACAAATATTTGGTTACAAAATTTTTTGAGCTAACCAAGGTCACTGAGCTCAAATATAGATAAATGTTTATGACTTAGGTGTCAAATTACTGGAAATGATGCAAAGATGTCATAAATACTGATAATTTTCCTTTAATTGTTAATGCGTCATCTTTCCGGGCATTTATTTTATACACAAATTAACATGTATTTCTTATGGAAGGAATATTTTAAATTTATCTATAAAACTAGTGTTTACTAAATGGTTGGATCAAAATAAATATATTGATGGTTTTCTTACAGGAAATTTAACTGTCTTTAATTTTCCAATTGAAAAGGAAATATTAAAATTTGATAGTTTTCAAGATATTTACTGAATATAAATAAAAAACGTCTTAACCACTAAAAAATGTATTTACACTTATACGGTATTTAAATACAAGATATTTTGGAAAAAAATTAAAATGTACCTTGAGATCCCCTTCCTTCTCCCGGTCAATAGCTACTGACGGGATCTTTTAATATTGGTACCTAATAGTTAGTCCAAACAAAGTTAAAATTTAAAAAAATAGTTTTCCTTGTATTTCTCTCAATATATTTTTTGAGCCTTCGTTGCCTTATATGTAAAAGTAATATAGTTTTACATATTAAAATTAGTTATTATTTAGTTGGTTGTAATAAAAGTAAAGTAGGAAAACTGTTATAAATATTTGAATATGCTTGCTCTTCTGTAAAATTTATCTTCTTGGAGTTATAGACTTTGCTTGGTAAGATAACGAAATACAAAAAGTAGGCTTCGATCACAATAGAACCTTGAAATTCTTGACGAAGAATAAAACAATCAGAAAACTATGTATTGCGTGTCATATAAGTCATTGAAATATGTTGGGTGTACATTCTTTTATCCTAAATAAGTACAACTCCCTAACCTTGGGTAAATAACTAAAAAATTAACTGTGTTGTACCAGAATTGGACCTGCAATGAACGCCCACAATATCATCAAATATTACACAAACACTCATCTAATCAAAATATAATCTTTTATTCTCTGGGGCTGGTGCCAACTGTTACATATGTTTACTTTCAATCATGCTGCATGTTCTGTGTAAATATAGTGACATTCAGTTTATGTGGTGAGTTTAACCATCGTCCTTTCATCAAATAAGCCTACTCTAATCATTAAGGGAATCAAAATCATTACAATATATTCTTGTAATTCTAGTAAATAATATTTTACAAGAAAAATCTGGGTTTTCCGTTATAGAAAAAAAGTTCCTTTGGATGTGCTAGAACAATATTAAGAGATTTAAATTAATGATTTTAAATTTTTAAAAACATTGGCCTTATAGGTTGCTTATACGTTTAAAAAAATATAACCGGCATCGTTCAATTTTTTCCGTATGCCTGTAGATCATAAACATTCATGGAATAATTTAATGTGTATAAATTGAACGAAAGTCAAGCCTGTTATTCTCTATTTACTCATATTAATATAAACATGAAGTGATCATATACTAGGCACTAGTCACAATAGTCACCCTGAACCCCCATGTAATTAATTATTGCAAACAATGGCAACTATCAATATACATTTGAATATTTGATTGTCATTTATATGATAATTTAGAGCTCCGGGTTATTGTTATTGTAGTCCTTTACAACTTCCTCTAAAACGATGAATTTCATTAATAATATTAACTCTTGTGAAATAGTACTTATATATTTTTATTTTCAATTAAGAAGTATATAACGTTAGAACAAAAATTATTGAATTTATATTTTGATACAGGAATTTAGATTTTGTTTATAAGTTGAAGTCAATCTACAAACAAAATTATTATTATAACAAAAAATATAATTCTTATGTTGGGAGTGCTCAACTATGTAAAAATGTCGTTATTGCTCGAACATGTTAAATGAAACATCATTCACTTGTTTTAAATTTCAATAATGAGGGTATCAATAATTATTCCTGAGATAATCTGTGAGCCGATATAGTTCAAGTTATGACATAACAATCTAAGTCTACTAAATTATAAAAGTGTGTTACAAAATAATATAAAAGGTCAATTGATATAAAATTAAATCAAATATAAAAGGTCAATTGATAAAGAGTAAAATATGTTCCAAAAGAGGCCAGCAGAAACATCAAGGTCCGCAGGTGTATAATTGTGTACAAGCCACGTGTCTTCATATATCAGGTGTTATTAGTATGTGCAGGGTGTCTCAAAGGGGCTCTTTTAATGACGTTATCACCCCCTCACATTCCTTCTTGTAATTCTGGGAACGTCAGACATTTGTACCTGGTGGGAATGGATTTGTGGTAGGGTCTGAGGTATGAAGTTGGAGCTGTAGTAAATACAAAGTCCAATACTCTTATACGAGTGATGTTTGTGTGGTTACACAATTGATTATCTCGCAAACGGCTCCGAGGATTTTCTTCAAATTTTACAAATGCGTTATTTTTGGCTGAAAAACGTGTCCCGTACAAGTTAATTGGCTAGGGAAAATCTAAAATCTTAGTAAAATGAGTTTTATAGCAGAACAAATTTACATTTGGCATTATGCTGGCGACGAAATAAACAATGAAAGTATAAAAAAATTAAGTATTCATAAATATTATGATACTGAAATGTTTTATAGAAACAGGGTGAACTGGAGTAAACACGAAATAATAGTGAGCAAGGGTCGGTCCACCAGGTACTCAGTAAAAACCTATACTGGGTGTTTACTAAAAACCATTCTGGACTCCGGGATATGGCTACTTACATAAAAACTAAGAAAACGTTCCTAAAACATAGGTCGTAAAATCCTAGTTTACCCGTCTGTCGGTATGTTTTTGTTTTTTACATGATTTTTCATAGCTTTGGAACCAATTGAGATATCAACTTCAAACATGATGCGTATATTTTGGCTAAAAGGATCTATTTTGATGCGGAGTATCAAGTTTATACTTTGTACCATTAAAAAATGGCAACCGTTTTTATATATTAAAACTTAATATCTTAAAACCCGTAATTTTTTTCAAAAATTTCACTAAAGACATAACAGTTGCGAGATTTTATTTCCTAAAAAACATACAGAATACTTGCGAAAATTGCCATAAACAAGCATGTTTTTTGTTAGAAACATTTAAATAACTCCGTTAATTGTAGTTCGATCTTAACAATTTCTGCATGATTTTTAGAAAATAAAATTGCGCAATTTTTTTGAAATTTTTTCAATTTGAATAAAAGTTTCAGTTTTTAAGATATTAAATTTTTAAATATAAAAAAGCTGCTATTTTTAAATGGTACCGTACAAAGCATAAACTTGAGATTCAGCACCAAAATAGGTCTCTTTAGTCTACAAATGCGCATATCTTTATATAGTGGTTCCAAAGTTATGCAAAATCATATTAAAAACACTTATATACTGACAGACGGGTAACCAAGCATTTAAGGACCCTTGTACACAGGAAATATTTTCTTAGTTTTGATGAAGGTATATCCCGAAGTCTTCTTTCTACAAAGTCCAAATATCATTAATAAAAGAGGTAAAAGTTTTTATAACGATTTGGGTAGTAAAAAAAATTATCTGTCGGGATTTTAGAACAGTACACAGTGGCTGTCACAAAGTAGTATGTCTTTATTTTATCAATGCAAGATTTGTTACTAAATACAATAGCTATTCGTAATCATTACCAAAGGGGTAATGAATACCTTTTACTCGTCGATTCATAAAAAAAGTATTTTGCACTGATCCATCGTCTGCAGTGTTTTATAGGTCACAATAAAACACAGGTGCTCAATATTCACCGGTAAAGTTGAATTTACAACTGGATTGAGATTACTTTAGTGGAAGCATTTCCAGCAACGATTTGATTTTCATATTACGAATGCCGACGGTGACGTTGAATGAATTTGATTCCATAAGTACTAAATGAAGGTTCTAAGACTTTAACAGGGTAAGAAATACTTTTAAGGACTCTTGATAGGTTTGCAGGTGATTCTAGACAATTATGATACAAACGCGGAAATCACAATAATTGTATTTACTGATTATTATTTTATCATTCATAAAAACCATACTCAAACTTCTTAACAAAATATAATTGTTTTTAAACCATAATATCTTAACAAAATATTTAATACCAAAATTTGCATTTCCTCAAACATAAATTACTACCTCAACCTAACACTACAAAACGCATACATCACTTCATACTATTTAAACAGTATTAACTTTCTACTTCCCATTCTCGAGTATTTGTAAAGCCTCCATAATCGAATATTATTTGAATTGCTTACTTGTATTTTTAGGCTTAAAGTTGATCGTATTAAATTGAGAACGAAACACAGTAATCCGCTTGCATAGTAAAATCCTGTATCATATGACAGTCTCTAAAGCGCTTAGCGTCCTCAGAGTTTGTTGGCCATAACCGCTCTCCTGTCCTTTATAGCCAAATAAACTACGTTTTTCTTGCTTATCATATGATATGTTTCTGTTTTGATACAACTTGTGATTTTGTTTGCATGTAGGTGATGTTATTATTTATTTTACATCCTAAATAAAGTTTAACTTGACACAATTTCAATTAAAGAAGAAACAGAAAAGAAACAAGTTTCAGATGCAATAAGAAAGTGAAAATGTATTTCGTCTTGTCAAGTACCAATACCTAATAAACTTGCAATTATGTAGGTTTGGAAGTAGAATAACTCCCTAATCAAATTATCTTCCCTGATACTCAACTTTTTTATTTTCAATTGTAAGCTGTGCATGGCTGCATCTATTTCAAAAGAACACACTAATTTAGAGTCACTTTCCATACCCCAGACTGAACAGAAGACGTTTCTTCGACAAATTACTGAAGTTTTTTATTTATTTTTTTACAGTTTTGGCAGTTACGGATGTCAAAGCTAAAAAAGATTATAACACTTATTTCATCATTGGTTGAGTTGGTTGTGAAGAGCCAAGTTGAAGTAGTTCCTTAAAGTAATTCCTTTACAGTTTTAAGAAAGAAACTAGATTTGAGTATATTTAATATTACATATTTACTCTAACATTTCATGAGATTTTTTGATATACCACTTTCTCTCTGATCAATATGCTTATCATTTACAGTATTTTATTATTTTTCCGTTTATAAAATCGTAATCATATATTATCAACAGCCATATCAGGCAATACGTATATTCTTTAGTATTTACGGCTTGTGTCTGTCAAACGGATATTGCGTGTAGCGTAAAACATAGCGAGGGTGGCGACCATTACGGCCTCAGATACATCACACTTTGTGGCGACAGCTCCGAATGTTTTCGACTGATAAAAATGACCATAGGCTTCCTCTTTAAGTTATAAAGAAAACAAGGCTTAATATTTCACTCAATATTTCCTTCTAAGTTTTATCATTGATATGATTAAATTTTTTGCTAGCTGTAAGGTAAAAGCCTTAATAATGCCTAGTTTTTAGGCCTACTCATATTTCCTTTTTTATTGTTAACTTATCAATAAGTATATTACTAGTAGACAGTTAAAAAGAGTCGTTTTTATTTATAATTTAAAAGTGGTTTTTAATAGATTAAAATGTTTAGGCGATTGAAAATTAATTTATTTGTTTGATATTTTCCATAAAGCTATTTACCTTGCAATAGTTTCCATGATGGTATGTATAGTAATACCAATACAATATGAATGTACATTTTAGTAAATTTTTTATATGAATCGTGTGTTCAACGATTTTTTTCTTTTATTGCTGAGGTAAGCCTTGATGAGTAAATTTTTAAGCCTACTTTTATTTTGTTGTAAAATAAGTTATACACACGAATATTAAATTATTAAAAAAATATTTTATTTGCAATTCGTAAGTATTTTTTAATTTTTTAGAATGTCTAGGCGGTTAAAAGTGACTATTATTTTTAACGTTTACCACAATGTCCAATGATTAGAATCCATCGTACAATAAAATATCAATATCAATACGTAAAAAATCACATATAATTTAAGCTAATACCTAGCTGCACATTACAGTTAGGATTCTTAATATGAACATTGTGATCGAATTCTTTTGTAAGCTCTGCATATCCGACGCATTAATCATAAGCTGGCGTTTGATTACATTAATGAATTTAGACTACATCTATCAAGGTTTTTACCGTATGATTTTAAAGAAAGAATATAACATAAAAGAAAATCTCTCGTTTTATGTCGTAAAAAGAATTATTTTTGAAAACGGTGAAAACAGAAAAGTGACATCAAACCGCCCACAGTGAAATGTCACCTTTACAAGTGTAATTCATTTCTACCTTTGTGCAGCTCTTACCAAACAGTCCATCACACTGTATTAGTCTCTCTCATGCTTTCTTTTTTCCTTATTAAATTAATTTTCAACTGAGTATTTCATAATTGATGTTTGTTTGCAACAATATTTGAATGCCTAGCAATGAATAGGTTAGCCAATCAGAGAATGAATATTTACTTGAATTAAATGCTGTCCATGTGAGATTAGGTAAACATTCCTTGGTTTAACCCTCGAAAGGTATCGTTATTCAAAAATTCGCTAAAGGTATCGATACGTAAATTTTACTCTGTAGTTAAAAATTAAAATATGTTTGATCAAATATCTATTTATTTTAAAATAAGGCACCCAAATACAAGAAAACATTGATAATATTATTTACTATATAATAAACTTACATTATGTCTTTAGCTCCATTTAAATTTTAGGGAATAAGCTCCATAAGTGTCCATTGAAAAGCACATTTTGCTGTTGTAGGTATCGTACGTAAATTTGACGTATTTTTTCAATTAAATTTGGAAATACACTAAGAACAGCCATAATACTGTCATATTAAATCATACCTGTAGCGGGAAAAGCACTGCTGACGGTACAGGGCTCAAGGTCATTTGATTGCAAAATCGGAAAAAATCACTTCCGCACACGACAAAATTACATACGATACATTTCTAGGGTTAAAAGAAGCAAAATAATTATTGTAAAGTATTTGAGTTGATTTCAGTGCAGTAATACGAAAGGTATACTTTAGTATTATGGAGCACAAAAAGCTTCAGTCTTCATTCATAACTCTTTCGTGTCTAATAAAAGATGATTTAAGTGCATCAACGTTTAACTGAACAGATTCGCCATTTCAAATAATGTATCAAATCAAAGCGATGAATATAAATATAAATTGTTGTAAGCATAGTTTTATTAAAAATCCTTAAGCTCAACCTTTATTACCTAGATACTTAAATTGATATGTTAAACTACCTTTGTACTTTTATCAAATCCACCAGTATTAAAATATATCTTCAATTCCCAATCGCGATTTAAAATCTTAGTTAGACCTTATTGTTAACAGTTTGGACAATATGTACAATAAATAGTTCAGATGAATCATACTTATGTAATAGTAAACTATACCTAAAAGTTTCAGACACATCTTTATACATTGAAAATAAATTAGATTATTATAAACTCGTAAAACGGCCCTTGATAACTTATAACAATTTTAATGTACTTGCGTAATGGATTATATTTGTTTTGATTTTGATTTTTGTGGACATTGGCCATCACGTATTACTTTTTCCCTTTTCCAACTGGTTTTTACTAATTAGTGATGGCAAATGTCAGCAAAAATGAAAAAAACCGTGTCAAAAAATGTCAATTATGAATGCTACCCCAATATTGAAAGAAAATTAATTAAAAATCAATAAATTGATACGAGATTTTTCAATTAATTTTATAGGCTTATTACTGGAAGAAAAAATATCTCCAGTTATAATTATTTATAAAAGATTAACACAATTAGAGTTGTCTAATTTTGAAAATAAATGAACATAAACGTTTTAATAGCCATTTTTTAAATTAATCATAACTGGTGAAGTATAATGTAACTGTTAATTCATTACTAATGGGTTTAATAAAACAACTAAATCCTTTAATACAAATTAGGAAATTTACTTTTGTTAAATGATAGTCAGTAGTTGAAAATAATTGTTCAATTGTTAACAACGACATACTTACCTCTCAATATACACCAGCCATTTACCTGGTAACACCATTGCGTTGTTTAGGCTGTATCCATGCAAATGCTTTGGTCAATGTTCCGTAAACCCATGTACATTACCATCTATATGATGAGCAATCATTTATCTTGCTGTACGACTGCGTTGTTTTTACACAACTATAAATACAAATGATTTTGGAGCTTTAGGCCCCTTTCACACAATGCGAGTTTGATACGACTCGTATCTTAAGACAAGGTTTCGTGCGACTTGCTGCCGTCTCAGTTTAGCACGTCGATCATACGAAATTACCGTGCGACGCGCTGTAGCGTCGTGTGAAAGGACCCATAAGGCTACATACAAATACGAGTCAGTCGACACCTCATCGTACGTCACGCGTTGCATCAGAACCGTATCGTGAAAGGGATTTCGCCACCTAAACTTTTTAAAATTAACAAAAACTGCCTTCATGTCTTAATTTTGATTTTATTTTAATACAAACAACGTTATTCAAATAGGCTACAAAGGATGAGAACCCACTTCGTAACAGTATGACTGGAAGGTAAAACGTCAAACATTTTGAATTTTATTGTAACAAAATGAGTTATTGATAAACAAAAATAACTACTAAACTGTGCTAAGTGATCACTAACGTTGCTAATCAGAAGAAAAAAACTAAAAACTTAAAAGTTAAGTCAACTTAAAAGTTAATGTTTTATGATTTTTTTTTAACCTAAATAAGTACTTGATCTATTATCAATTAAAATTGCATAAGGATCTTCATGGACATATTTTCCTACTTCACTTACTCCAAAGTTTTTCTTAATGATATTCTTGCATACGTCATTTTTCGCATGGTAAAATTTATTGGATATGACATCTAATTTGAAACTTAACCCAAAATATCCTACATTTACATTTGATAAAACTAAATTTATTAAAATTCCGTTAAAATAATGTTTTTTTAGATTTAAATAGAGATAGATTTGAAGGATCACAACACGTTTTGGATTAAGGCCAATCCACGACTCGTCACTGGCATTTCTCCAGATTAACTTCGCACTAAGTCACACATGAATCTTTGTGACAACCTAACGTTAGCATGGCCTAGCAATAATCAATCATTAATACGTTTAAGATAATAACAAGATGATAATCTGTTATAACGTCGTTTGCATTATTTTTACGATCAAACTATTGTGACTAATCACGATATTTTCTTGGCAAATTTTATCATTTAACATTTTACTTCCTTGATTTTAATATTGGATTACTTCAAAACTTCCGTATATTCTAGTCATTTGGTGTTAATATCTGGACCAAAATAACCGAAGGGCAGTTCCGGTGTAATTCATCTAGTAGTAATTGAGGTACTGGATTAAAATATCATAACGTTTTGTATATTTCATTACCTCATTCTGACGCTATATTGAAAAATATTAGCGCTTTAGTTAATAAATCAAATAAAATATTCGCAACCTAATTCTAGGCCGTTTCTAATAGCGTTCTCACCAAAATATCTGTAATAAAAAAAACTCATTTAATGCTTGAACTGTTAAAGATAAGCGATGATGTATGATATATGTTTAAGAAGATGTTTAAGATAAGCAATTATATTCAGAGTAGGATAAAATATGAAAGCTCTTGGTCAAAGCGAAGTATTTAATGAATTTCCACAACAATAACTCTCTTATTACTATTCATTCAATTCAGGCAATTTTGAAACCGATACGTTGTAATGTGAACGTGCAGTTCAATTTTACCTATTATTAACTGCGATTTTGATACAATGAAAAGAGGTTTTTACAAATCAAACAATTAAATTACCACTTCATGGGACACTACATTTCTTATGCATTGCTCAATACGTTTGTAGTTTACAATATATTCCTTTCTCAATTATTTTTCTCATAATTACTTTGAATTAGTTTATTGCTGCTTCATTTGGCAAGCTTCTTTACATTTCACGTTCAAGTTTATCATTGAATTATTTTTTGCTAATATTGTTAATCGTATTGCTTAAATTATATTTATATTTGTTTGGGATAACTTTATATTACTGACTTTACCAACATCGTTGCTCTGAAAACCTAATTCATTCAATCATGTTGTTTGAAAGTGGAATCACTTGCGAAAACTCTGGGAGTTAAACGACAAAAATATACTATTTTAAGTTTATTTATGATTTAGAAACAGAGGTTTGTGTGTAATATAAAAATAATTATGATTTACAACCGAAAAACCGTATCACGTCTAATTTGTGCAATAGTCTGGTTTTTAACTCTTAATACCATTTAGAGAAGGGCTAATACTTTTTAAGCGATAATTTGTGTAGTTATTTAATTTAAAAGGAAGGGGGACGAAAGTTAGTCCAATAAAATAAAAGCTATTGGGAAACTTTTCTTGATCATCGGGCTGTCAATATCAAAGTTTCATCGTTTTCTCCTGTTAAGTTTGTTTCTTGTAATTCTTAACTACTGTTATTGCCCTGAAACTTTTATTACAATCCTAGTCACTGTTAATGACTAGTCCTGCTGTAATATTCATTACAGTTAATGAATTAATACAAAGAAATTGTCAGTTAAAAGAGAAATTTAAACAATAGCACCTCTCAGCTGTTAAAAATGTTTATATTTTAAATATATACATACGTTTTAGGTTCAAAGTTTATTTTGGCTATGGAAACTAACAAGCAAATTGTGATTGTCAAAAGGTTTTCCTTGCTTTGTCTCTAGCATTGCGTCACTGTTTTGAAATGATCTTTGCCTGCCAGTTATTAAATTAATCTAGTAAGCCAAATGACATTGTTTGACTGCCATAAAGTACTAACTAAAACACCTTATATTATTATACTCATAATCAATATCATGTTTGGTTATATTATTTAAGGACCTGTTGAATAAATCTATATACTAAGGTAGGGGTTTTCTAACGGTCAGCAAATTTTCAAAACTTTAAGACCGATAGAGCTGAACCTTTGAATTCGTACTCCAATTGAGCCATACATGCGTACTAAGAATTGATTTTACAAAGTTCTCTTAGGGTTACGCCCTATGGTACTCCAAACTTTCAATGGCAAACTATTGGGAAGCTTATTTAGTTGTCTTTATTTATTTGTATTTAATATGTCTCATATTCTCATGAGTCAAATTGGTGAGAGCGCGGTACGATGAAAGTTGGTTCATACCCCTGAAGTTGTAATGGTTCAACTAATAAAAACCGAATTTTGTAAGTTCAATGAAGGATTATCTAGGAAATTCCATTATTTTTAAGACTAAACTGATGAATTAGAATGTGTTGGCACATGATAGCCAGTTCAAACCACTTTAAGGAAAGATCTAAATCAATTTCACTTTCTCATTTCAACCAGGGATGGAATCGCTATCTGCTACCTTAAGGGTGCAATTAAATGCTAAAAAGTGATAAATGATTTAGTTCAATCAATATATTTAGTAATTTATATAAATTAATTGCACACTAAAAATGACGAAGGATTGTAGACAACATAGTTTTTTTCAGCGGGCGAAGCCGCGGGTATCTACTAGTTCAAATATACTTTTAAGTCAAGGTCAATGACATTAAAGGTCACACGCAAAACCTAAATAAATACTCCCTGCTCATGTTATTTACAGATTACTTCTCTTTTAAAACATTATAATTATGTATTATTTATTTTAATTCATCATTTTTCGAAAAAAATAACCTAAGCACGTCTTAAATATTTATATTTCTTTTCTGCATTGATAATTTATTTTTTAAGATACATTTTAATTCATTTTATTGGAAAATCCGAGAAACAGAAAATAAGAATTGGGGAAGTATCCCAAAACCATTTTGACTTCTTTATAAAATAGACCTCGGGTCCCAAGAGGATAAGATTTACTTACGTAATTTGATACCTTACATTTACTTTCGCAATCTCGCCTTGCCAGTTCTAAAGAGCTCTGAGTTCTATTTTGTTGGTTTTGGTGTACAGTTTTCAAGATATTGTAGTAACAGTATTTTAATATGTTGGGAATTTTTTTACGTTATCAGATTCACAATTAACAACCAGCATAATCCTCAATTTAATGTTAATCCTTACTTTCACGTGCCTCACAAAGAGTAATACTTCGTTTTAGTCTCAATCTTCACACGGTATATGGAACCTAACACCCCATATTTAATATATTTGTTGTATTTAAACAAATTGAGAAATTCGTATCAGACTCGATGCAATAAACATTTAGATTATACAATAAAACAACCGAGTTTTGAAATAGACAACTAGGTAGGTAATTTAGATAAAAAACAGAGCCACAGTAAAATAAGAACGGATCAACAACATAAAGTTTGAAATTACATAATTTTACTTACAAAAAACTGTTATTTTCAATGTTATTTCTTAAAATATGAAAAATAGATAATGAGACCACGGGAGGGCACACAAAAAATGCAGATTCATTGTAAAACAATATTTCACTACAGTACATTTAGGCCAGTAAAATAAAGATTGAGCCTGGACAAAATTCCCGGAAAGCTGGAAATCGTCTTAATCTTTCCGTTTTGCATCCAAGTATATGAATTTGAAGTTTGTCCATATCAGAGTTTCGGGTAATTTTTTATTCTTTTGTAAATAAGTAAAAAACCGTTTATTCTACATAAAAAGTTTAAGTACAAGAATTGTAGAAGACAAAATTCTGCATTTATTGAGTACCTTCTGATAAAGATAACTTGAATAGTAATTGATTTATGGTAAGTTAAATAAAGGGTTTTGGGGAATTTCTCTTTTAGGGAAAGAGTATTACTGTAGGTCTCATGGTAATCCCTAAGCCCAAGACCATGATAACTTTTAGTTTTGAGGTCCTCAGAAGGCAAAAAACCTTAAATAAATTTGTGGATTTTACGCCATAATCAAGTAGATCTTAACAAGATATAGCCACATACCAAATTTTATTAAGATATGTTCAGAAATAAGGGAGATATACAATTTGATTTATTTCGCATAAGGTTAACATTGCTGGGACAACGTACTGTGTTTACCACTCTCAGTATCTCGGTAACCGATGGACATAGAGCAATGATTCAAAATACTAAATTATTGGTTTTTTCGAGCTGAATTCAACTGTATATTCCAAAATTAGGATATTTTAATTTTTCTACATGAAAAATTCAATAAACCCCATTTTTTGGGGTTTACCCCCCCTCACCCCCCTTTGCGATGGTCCGATCGGGCTGAATTTCGATCATGTGTAAATAATTCTTACTTTACACGTCCGTACCAAATTTTATTAAGATCGGACCATTTTTTCGAGGGTTATCGAGGAAACAAATACATACGTATATAGATTTATATACATCTATATTGATACATATATATTTATATAGATTTGAACATATGGGTTTTTTGGCTTCTGAGGACCTCAAAACTAAAAGTTATCATGGTCTCGGGCTTAGGGATTACCATGAGATCTAC
The DNA here is from genome assembly GCA_035578135.1 of Flexamia atlantica. Lineage (NCBI taxonomy): Eukaryota > Metazoa > Arthropoda > Insecta > Hemiptera > Cicadellidae > Flexamia > Flexamia atlantica. The sequence continues at coordinate 27,313,998 of JAQJVK010000008.1, read as the reverse complement.
AGTAATAGCTCTTTCCCTAAAAGAGAAATTCGCCAAAACCCTTTATTTAACTCACCATAAATCAATTACTATTCAAAGTATCTTTATCAGAAGGTACTCAATAAATGCAGAATTTTGTCCTCTACAATTCTTGTACTTAAACTTTTCATGTAAAATAAACGGTTTCTTACTTATTTACAAAAGAATAAAAAAATACCCAAAACTCTGATATTTTTGTGGTCCCAGGTCGAAAGCACACTAGGAAAAATGGGACAAACTTCAAATTCATATACTTGGATGTAAAACGGAAAAATTAAGACGATTTCCAGCTTTCCGGGAATTTTGTCCAGGCATGACTAATTTTTGATCTACCTAATTTTACTGGCCTAATTACCCTGCGTGAAGGTTATGAGGGTATTAACGTTCCCATAGATCCTATACACACACTCCGTTAAAAATAAAATACTACTTGGCCCAAATACACAATTAAACACTGTAAACTGAAAAAAAACCATCGTAAAGGGACCGACCTCAATATATTACGTAATTAAGCCTAATGATATGTAATAAACAAGTAAATTAGACCTATGATTTTGTAATTCAGAGTCGAATATGTTGATTGCATGTGAAAACTCCTACATTTAATGATTTACACCGTTCACTTCTTCGGAGTTTTGATTGTTTGACGTCGCTGATGAAACAATTAACTTATTGTTGGTCCACACAAGTTGAAGTTAGGAAAAGAACTGTTAACAGCTAAGCAACGTCGGCAATGAACGCAATTCAGGAACAGTGCCGCTTTGGAATAAATGTGCAAAGTGCTATGTGGAATGAAAATGTGTATTTACAATTAAGTTTGTTTCAATAAAGGTAATTGCACATAGTTATATCGGGAAAATTTACCCATTTTAGTTTTCTAATTTTTGTGTACTCTGGAATCGAACACTTAATAAAAAAAAAACCGGAGTCAAATACTAATGTGTACTGGTAGCTTACTAGTTATATTAAAATGATAAAATACATACTTCCTTTCGACTTTCTCAGGATAAATAATGAAATGACGATTTAGAAACTAGTTTATCGTATTAAAATAAGTTTAGAAGCATTTGTTGAAAATTGTATGGTACAGTATTTATTTCAGAAAAAATTGTCAAGATTGTTTATGAAGTCTATGATTTTACAGCTGCTAAAACTAATTTATCATAATTTTGGCTAACCCAACGCAATACATAGGTTCGCTATACAAGGCTCTTGGTTTTAAAGTATAGTTAACCAAACTTTGAGGAAATCTAGAACATCTTTACCAAGTAAAGATTACAAACATTTCCTCAGAAAAACTTACGATCAAAAAATATACTGTGGACAATGAAAACTTAGCCACCTTATTAGAAAGACAGGAAGTGGCTTGATTTCAATAAAATCA